>BTCW01000018.1:25125000-26492500 GCA_033239725.1 Echinochloa phyllopogon | reverse complement strand
GGGCTCTCGGAAAATCCGGCTCCGCCCCAGAGTATCCGTCTCATATCTGACAGGGGTACATAAGAGAGAAAAAGTATTCCTTCGTGAAACTAAATCTTATCTCATCCAAGGAAAATCTTGAGAATTTCAAGACCATGTCCATCATTTAACCTCTCAGATCAAGTGAACAAGCTTTGGAGATCAAGATCCACTTAAGTATACAATCCTTAACTGATTGGGAGAAACCGGTCTAACCGGTTTGGCTCAGGGAGTTACCCCACGTGGAGAACTTATCCCTTTGGCTTTCTCTCTCCTCCTTTCTTACCCATTCACCATGAAAATTTACACCTCCTCAGTTTTTCACCATGAGAGAACCCCCCATGGCGATTTCTTGATTCATCCATGGAAAGGGAGGATTCTTGTTGGGATTGGAGTGCCCCATGTCGGCTTGACCGGATTCCCAACCGGTTTTGGATTCAAATCTACATTCTCCCACGTTCTCAAGGCTCTCAAGGTATTCAAATGTTCCCATTGCCCGATCTACTCACTAGATGAATATCTTTCAAATTCCTTTGGTGGAACATCTTCTGGCATGACTAGAAACATGTCCCTAAGAGATCAATGGATTTGGTGGGCTACATTTTGCGCACCAAGGATTTGTGCTCACTGCACAAAGAGGTCTGACCGGTTTGGACATTGAAGGCCCAAGTCCTTCATTTGCAGCGTGTCTAGCCCTCATAAGGATTAGGGGTAGTTTATCTTGCATTATCATTCTTCGATCTTGATCATGTCATTGTCCAAGTTGATCCCAACATGATTTGGCTTAGCTCGGGTGAAACCGGTCTGACCGGTTTGGCCCTGAGCTGACCCAAATATTGTTGGATGCTCTCAAATTGATCCTATTTTAAGTCAATCTATTCCTGGATACTTATGCTTTGTATTCCATCCTTTGTGGCCTAGGAAGGATAGAAGACAATGCCAAAAAGAAAACATGCCGAGAGGATAAAAAGGGGCGTCATGACACATCCACGGGCAGTGGCTCGGGTGTGGACAGCGGGATATCACTAAGGCCTAGAAGGCAAAAGAGAGCAGCAGAGCTGCAGATTAAGGAAGTGGGTGAAGATGAGATCAATTCTAGTGATGATGATGATGTTGAGGATGAGGCTTTCCGGATTCATTCTAGACATGGCAGTAGGTCGGCTCCATTTGATGATGAAGAAATAGAAGAAGAGCAAGGAGAGGAGGAGGAGGGATTACATGGAAAAAGTAGAAAATATGATCTTCAATCAGATTATTGAGACTTGCAAGGCTAAGAAGATCTACTCTATAATGGGCTACAAAAAGGATTGGAACATAGAGGTGATAGCCCAATTCTATGCCACAATCTATTTCGAGGGAGATGAGCTAGAGAATAGAAGGATGTATTGGATGACTGAGGGGACCTCATATAGCATCTCATATCTAGCCTTTGCAGAGATTCTTTGTTTCAGGCAGGCTGACAGAAGTCGCCATAGGTTGCACTTAGATGGGGCCTTTCTAGCGGAAAACATGAAGTTCATGTACCCTAGCATTGAGACAGGGAACTTCGGCAAAGTGGCTGGCCTATACACATATTATCAGGTGTTGAACAGGATTCTCAGGCAACATTTGCCCCTAGGGGTGGCAACACATCAGAAGTGTCCTTGTTTGGCAAGAACTTGCTTGCTAGAATGAGACCGGGAGAAGACAAGTTCTGTGTGGGTGATTACATTTGGGAGGAGATCAAGCATATTTCTGAAAACCCTCAGAAGTTTTGTGGCTATGGACCTTATCTCATGAGGGTTATAGAGACGGTCACGGGTATTGCTTTTCGTTGTGATGCATCTCATGGAAGACTTCGTGTACCCATTCCTAAGAAGATCAGACTTCCATCTCCATGAGCAGCCCCACCAGCAGACTCAGATACACCAGATGATGGTCAGCAGCAGCATGAGGAGCAATCGCAGTAGCAGTTTGACACGGTTCCGTAGTAGCCCCAAGAAACCGGTCTGACCGGTTCCCCAAACTGGTCTAACCGGTTTGGCCCTGGGAGCTCCTCTCACTCCGAGCGGGGATCGTCTCCCATCAAGAAGTTGTTCAACCTGCTCACTAGTATGTGTAAGAGTCAGAGGGACATCCAGGTGGACTTTAGGCAGCAGCAGATTGATAGCAAGAAGACTTGGGATGAGTTCAAGAAATTGCGTGCCGTATTGAGTCCGGATAACCCTTCATCTCCTATCTCACCACCACCTGAGCTGCCAGAGATACCCCTGCTTCAGGACATTGTGACAGATCACATGAAGGCGGGTTACTTGGAGGAGTTTCATGACTTATTTGGATATGGGCCGATTGGTTCGAGCTCATAGCCTCCACCACCTCCTCCTCAGTCATTTGGTGCTCCAGGGTCATACACATACATACCCACTTCGGAGGGTGACATCTTTGCAGCTGCCTCATACCGTTCCTCATCATATGCATATGCTGGTACATCATCTTCTATGGCGGGTGTTCAGTACTCTAGTGCACCATGTCCATCTTCGGGAGACTTTGTTTCACTGGCAGCGGCTTCCATGTTTGGACCATCTACCTCTCCTGGTCATGGTACGTTTAGCACATCTATATCTTTTTCCATGGATAGTACATCTAAATCACTCTAAATTATCATACATATACATTGGATTGAGTGAAGGATTTTATTGGACTTCATCTTCTTCGTCAGATGATCCTAGTGCGAGCTTCTGATGGGAGCAGGACTACAAGCTTCTCCAGGCCCTTTTATGGATGATTGCTGACAAAGGGGGAGAAGAATGGATTAAAGCGTAAAGATTAGAGCTTCTTGTAGTCTGTCAGGGACAAGCGGTCTGACTGGTTTCTGCTGAGTGCAGAAACTTGGATGTAATAAAATTTGAAATTTAATCTATTTGTGGACTTGAGGACTTGTATTGTGTGCTACTGAGTGTGTTGGACATGTTTATGTATTATAAGTGACATTATGCTAGTGTGATATGCATGCATTGGTTAATGTATTGTTTGTGTATGTGTTGACTGGGCAAAACCGGTTTGGAAACCGGTCTGTCCGATTTCTGCTGAGACAACACATACACATCTCTTTTTGTTGTGTGAGATACATGTCATATGCATCGTGTGCTATTTTATTTTGTCACACACAGTTGTTGCACCTTTTAGTTGATCAGATATAGGGGGAGCTATTGTTTCTTCCTTGTATGTGCATTTGGCATGTGAGGCCAATTTTTTTGAAATTCCATTCAAAGCACATATTAAGGGGGAGCTCACAATATATCTCAGATGTTTAGAGCTTTAAATCTCTTATCTATTTGTAAGCTTTAATCATGTTGTCATCAATCACCAAAAAGGGGGAGATTGAAAGTGCATCTAGACACTTATGTGTTTTGATGATTTGCATGACAACATGATTTGTAAACTAATTTGTTTGTTTGAGTATATGAGTAGGGTTTATTCTTATGGAAGTTCGTGTAATATATTTGTTGATAAGAATATACGCTCTCCATTGGTTCTAAATGATATAAAAGCAAACAAGTGCATGTGATCCCACGTTACTAAGGAAGACAATGACAAGTAAATTGAAATGACAAATGAGACAAGGATTTATGCATATTGGTTGGTCTCATTTAGAAGAGGCTTGTCATAAGATATTGGGATGATTTATTTGAAGAAATTGGGATTTCTTTGGACATGGATTTAAATGTGGTATTCATGGTGATGCAAAGAAAAGCTTAACTTAAAGTGGCATGATATGATGAAAGGGATTAAGCTAGATGGCTAGTGACGAAGTACTAAGCAAAGAGAAGGGAAAGATTGTATTACGTCGAGGAACATTGCTAGGGTGAAGAATCTAGTACCATAGTTTGGTCTCTATGCATTAATCAAGCCTTATCTAGTGAAGCAATGTAATGCATCCAATCATTATTGAATAAAGTGTTGAAGTGGCTTATGAATTGGTAATGGATTCTCAATCATACACTTGGAAATTCTAAGTCACTAGCTCAAGTTGGATTTGCTCAGCAAGAATGAAATGTTGTGAGCCCTCAAGTTGAGATTGATCAAGTATGGCATCAATGAAGACATAGAAGCTCAAGTAGAGGTTTTATTTATTATTTGTAATCTTGAGTATATGTATGCCGTACTATCAAGAGGGATGCTACATTAGTTGTTTGACAACACCAAAAGTGCTCATAGGTCAACCATGTGAGAAACCCTTGAGAGAGAAGTCTTTTGAGACTTAGTGTGCTAACTGGTCCAAAATCGGTCTGACCGATTTGGGTGCTCAGAGTGCTAATTGCTAGTTTTGCTTGAAAATCGGTGTGATCGTTTTGGGAAACCGATCTAACTGGTTTTCCACTAACATAACGGCTAGTTTTTAGAGAGAGGGGTATTTATACCCCTTGGCCCTCTTCTTTCAGGGCTGCTGTTCCCTGACTATTCTTGTGCGTCCAGAGCTTCTTTGAGCACCAGCAAGCTCTCCCTAAGCATCTCTTTGTGAGATTGGTTGACATTGATCGTATCTTTGGATTTGGGTTGAGAGAGTAATTGTATGTGAGCTATAGAGAGCTAGAGAGAGCTAGCTAATTCTGTGAAGAGTGAATCCATAGCTTGAGCACTTCCGGTTGAAGTCTAGAATCATTTAAAGCATTTGTTACTCTTGAAGGTGAAGCCTCCTAGACGGCTAGGCGTCGCCGGTGAGCCACTAAGGTTGTGGTGTGCCACAGACAATTTGTGAAGGCCTGATCTTGCTTCCTTTGGGGAAAAGGTCACAACTTAGTGGAACCGAGGAAAGAGCTCAACCTTTGGGTCACTAGGGGCTTCCTCAACGGAGACGTAGGATTCACTTTGGTGAATCTGAACTTCGGGAAACAATTCTTTGTGTCTCTCGATTGGTTTGCCTCACATTATTCAATTCTAGTATTTATATTTGCTTCCGCTCGATCTACTTTGGTGTGCTTCTCTTGTGTGAAGGGACTTGGTGAACCTACTAGAAATCATCTACAAAAGCTCACAAAGTTTGGTTTGTGCTAGAACTCGTAGAGGGGTTGATTTACATTATAGTGTTTCTTTGTCAAAAACCGGTCTGACCGGTTTTGCCCATGATAGTTTGTTAATTTCTAGCAAATAGGATCCGGAGTATCCAGAGTTTGTTGCGGAGTCTACGGAGTTTGTGATGACAAATTGTTTTAAGTGTTGGAAATTTGCAGAATCACATATTCACCCCCCCTCTAGGTGACATCAAGGTCCTTTCAATAAAAAATCAAAGGTATAATTACTTACATATACCGATTGATAAGCAGGGCAAATCCTTTTTGGAATTTGTGTGACATCTGGCTCATTGTGCTCAAGAGCTTTGATCTTGAAGAAAAACTATAGTCGGAGATAACATACCTCGTATGCGTTTCCATCTCTGCTAGTGCCTTCCTCACGGCATCGCATGCATCAATATATTCCTGCTGGTTTGGGCCTGATTGGACGTGAAAAATAACCGTATCACTAGGATTCGGGTCGCACAAGGCATGTTCTTTGAGTGCAAGAGAAACCACATAACACCCATGGTCTATACCGGTGGTCTCTCTCACCACCATAGGATGGAGGCCACTGATGTGAGTTACTACATCTTTGAACCATTGCATTGCATCAATAGCCTGTTTTATATATAAATTAAGAATATATCATCCCTATGACATAATAATCAATATATAATTGTAGTCTTACAAATATTAAATATAGCATCTCGTACCTCACTATGGCGGTTGTTAGCCTCGATAGGAATGAAGTTGAGGCCATCGAATACCAGCCTAGGATGGTGTGGTGGTGGTGGCCCAGGATGGTCCGGCAATACATTGTGCGTGGACTGTCCACCACGACTAGCTCTCTAGGTTTGTCTCGGCATTATTTTCCTAATAAATTATGTAAATTGCAATATTTTCATATCAACTATACCATTTACTAAAAACTATCTGAACAAATCATATCATTTACAAAAAATAAACAACTCCAAACACCTTCATCTAGAAATACAGAGAGTTCTAAGTTAAAAAATACAGAGAGATGTTATACTTAAGTGTTGCCATGCGAGCCCCTGGCCCCCTGCGTGCAGCCGGCCGTGCTTGGCATGCGCGTGTTTTTTGCGGCACGCGGCCTGTGCCCGAACGCGTGGCCGGCCTGCAAGAGCGAGGGACAAGAGTGCGAGAGAGAGAGAGCACGGAGACAGCGCACACACAGAGCAGGGACCGGGTTAAATGCAAATGGGTGGCACATGCAACAATTATTACTGCTGGTCACGGGTGGAAGTTACTGTGATGAGGACATCACTCCTATGGATACTCACAACAATCCTCCATTGATCATTCAAGGTCCAATCACTAGAGCTCGTGCGTGACAATTGAATTTAGAGGTGAGCTCGTTCCTAAGTACTTCTCTATATGATTATGAGAATAGATTGCTACCTAATGATTATATTGTAATTAGGAACCATGGAGAGGACCATAGGATAGTTGGAGAAGGCCTTCAAGGTGGAGAGGACCAGCAAGGGCGTGCAAGTCAAGATAGAAGCCCAATTCAACTCGACTTCGAGTCCACCTCGGAGTCCAGGAGCAGTCAGCGCTAAATCGGATGCCCAGGTCGCATATGAGCTCGGATTCGGGTGTTGTTTATATGCTTGGAAAGCTAAGAAGATAATCATTGCAATGGCACTAGTCTCAAGTCAAAATTCGTCAGGAGTCATCAGGATTCAACGCAACAAGTTGACATCCAGAATCTGTTTTGGTGCTACGTCGTCGTATTTTGGCCTTTGGGCCGTGTATCGTGTGGAGCCCAATAAGGGCGCGTCCAGGGGGGTCGACCACGACCCTAGACTCCATAAAATAGTAGCCGCCACCCAAGTTAGGGTTTGGGTTTTGCTTAGATCAATTCTGTCAAGAATAGTGTCGCCGCTCGTCGGTTTGTGAGACCCGAACTTCGTGAGTTTAATTATACATCTGCAATTGTGTTGCAGTCTTTCTCATTCTTGCTTGTGTTCTTTGATTCGTAGGCAAGGATTAGCCTTCTGGGCAAGGTCAACCGTGCAACACCGGTTGATAACCTGAGGAGACGTGGTGCTGCGATTGCGGGGTTCAGAACGTGTGGTTCGGAAGCTGGATCGATTTGAGTCGCGACTCCACCAAATTGAGAGTTATCAGAACCTTTCGGAAGATCGGGAAATCCTAGTTCCCATCAAGTGGTATTCAGAGACAGGTTTACCATCAGGTTCGTTCTTTCGCCTTTGTCCTATAGTCCAGAAAATTGCCCTAAAAAATTCCGCTGTCCTAGTACTCTCTTAGCCTTTGCAATTTCGTTTCAGATTTGCTTTGTTGAGTTTGTGTCCGTGGTTGAGTCTTGTTGCTGGTATTAGGTCATGTTCGTCGTCGTAGTTAAATCGCCCGTTGCTGTGTATTGTTTGTTTCTACCGCAATCCCATCCACTATTACCAGATTACAAGTCGTGCCACCCCATAACTCGACTTGCCCTCGGTAGCCGCCTTGCGTGAACTCCTGCCGTGCAAGCCCTAGATACGTTGCGAGACGCCGTGTGTTCATCACCTTACATCGCAGCCCTTCTTTGTTCATCTTGCATACACTAACCGCCGCCGCGCATCCTGCCGAATTGAGCCTCCAGAGAACCACATCGTGGGCCTCCCGAAAACCATAACTTGAGGTACCTTATGTAAAACGGGCATAACTTTTCGCTCAGTGCTCCGTTTTGGCTCAATTTTTTATAGCAGCCCTGTTTGCCCGAGTTCGAAAATTCAAAAAAAATCAGGAAGATAAAGAAAAGATTGATCAAGTAGTTTTTGGGTTTTCAGCGTTTGTTCCTGAATATCCCTAGGCCGCATCTCACCCCAAAAAAGGGTGCAAATTTGTGTGCGTGGAGCTTTTGATATCCCTGTTAAGAGAAAAATATAAAAAACAGTTGAAAAAATAAAAAACTCGTGATTCCTACTAGTCCGGAGGTTTTGGAGGGAAATTGCTGAAAAGATTAAAAACAATTGCATAGACTGCTGTTTTGCTTGTCCTGTGGGATTTTTCCATCGTTTCTTATTCCAACTTGTTGTGCGATGTCTAGGACACGTCTAAGCCAGCAATTGTGACTTGTACTTTGGATACTTATTGAACTTTACTATTCTGCATTCGTTACTTGCTACTCTTTGTTGCATATTGTGCCTTCCCAAAGCTCCACATACACCTTCTGGACGGCACTGGTTTTTGACCCTTGCAATCACGGACTACACGCCTTCCAGGTATCCTTTGCCTTACTTGTTGGTAAGAACCTTGCAAGAGCTTGGTAAGACGCTTCATTTGCTGTGTTGAGAGCACGTAGTCGGATTATTAGGGATAACCTTCACTGTATGTTCTTGTTTTGGTGCTTTTTGATGGCAGGAGATGATGCACCGAAGGCTCCCACAGATTTCAGTGAATGTGTTAGTCGAGAAGAGCTAGAAGCTGCTCGTGACAAGATGGAAGAAACAATCAACAAGGCTGTCACTGACGCGCTCATTGCTATGAAGCTTGGCACCATGTTAGAGAGGGTGGACCAACGGGTGTCCGAGCATGCCGACAGAGTTGCTGTAGTGGAGGCGCATCCACAGCCATAGCCACAATACCCACCACCTCCACGTTTTCCAGATGACGCAGTGTTTGATGACAATGGTAATTATGATGAAGCAGCTACCAGAAACACACGACTGCAACATCGTCTTCACCATAACAGGGTAGGTATGGGTGGCGCTCACCAAGGTAATAATAATCAATGAGCCTTATGCTAAGATTAAGTTTACCATTTCATGTTTTTTGGGTCATTATGATGCTGAGGGTTACCTTGATTGGGAGATGACAGTAGAACAAAAATTTTCCGCCCACCTTGTACCAAAAGAACATCAAGTTAGACAAGCCACTAGTGAGTTTAAGGACTTTGCTATTATTTGGTGGACTGGTCTAGTTGGTGATGGTAGAGCACCTACGTATTGGAATGAGCTTAAGGTGGCTATGCGTGATCGTTTTGTTCCTCCTTCATATCATAGAGATTTGCGTAAGAAATTGCAGCGTTTAGAACAATGAGAAACTTCTGTGCAGGATTACTATGGTCTTTGCAAAAAGGCAAAATGCTTTGTGGTATTGTAGAAGGGCCTGAGGATTCTATCTGTCATTTTTATTCAGGCTTGAGGCGTGATATTCAGGACATAGTTGATTATAAGGACTTTAACACTATCGACTAGTTATTTCGATATGCTATGCTTGCAGAAAAGGAGATTCGGGGCGTGAACAGCAGGGCAAGAACAAGGTGGGAAGCACCTCCTACATGCCACATACAACGCCATCTTTGGGGCTGCCCAAGCCAACTTCTTTTCGAGCACCCCCACCAGCGAGCAAGCGATCCACACCTTCAACAGTTGTTGCACCATCACCGCCACCACCATCTTCTGCACGTTCTTTGGATTCAAGTAAAAATTCTTTGCAGGAGGGCAGCAAGAGTACCACCTCGACACCACGCACTTCCAACATTCAGTGCCACCATTGCTATGGGCTTGGCCACGTGCAGAAGGATTGCCCTAGTTAGCGGGCATACATTGCTACAAAAGATGGATACATAACCACCTCCGAAGTTGAAGATGATGAGGCAAATAATATTGATGAGGATCGTGGCATTGCATTTGGTAGTGAGGACACGATGGCCTCTAGAAACATCATTGTGTAGTGAGTACTCAGTGCACAAATACAACAACCTGAGAAGATCCAACGTCATAACTTGTTCCAAATTTTTTCGTCATCAACAACCGTCGCGCACGTGTCATCATTGATGGAGGTAGCTGCAATAATATGGTGAGTTTTGATTTGGCCAAGAAGCTTGGATTGGCCACACGCCCTCATCCCCATCCATATGGTATTCAGTGGTTTAGTGATGCGGGGAAAGCTAAGGTAACACAAACCTGTAGAGTTTCTTTTTCCATTGGTATCTATGCTGATTCTGTTGACTGTGATGTCGTACCTATGGATGCTTGTTCTCTTTTATTGGGACGTCCTTGGGAATTTGATAATGATACTATACACCATGGAAAAAGTAATAAATACACTTTCATACATAAAGGATAGAAAATTACTTTGCTAACACCTGCTGAAATTGTACAAGCTGATAAAGACCGAGCCTCTAGTTTGCATGATAAGGAATTTGAAAATTAGCAAGTTGCTAAATCTATTTACCCACCTAAAAAGGATAAGTCTGCACCAACTTCTGAGGTCGAGGGAATTAAATTAAAGAGGGGAGTTATGCTCGCAATGAAATCTAAACTTGCTGAACTTTCCGATGATGATATGTGCTATGCTTTGGTATGCAAACGAGCTTTATTTTCGCTTGATGATATTTCTAGCTCTTTGCCTCCTGTTGTCACTAACATTTTGCAAGAGTATGAGGATGTTTTTCTAGCTGAGTTATCACCGGGCCTTCCACCTTTGAGAGGGATAGAACATCAAATTGATTTGATTCTCGGAGCCACATTGCCGAAACGTGCTCCTTATCGCACCAATCCCGAGGAGACTAAGGAGATTCAGCGACAAGTCCAAGAACTGTTGGACCGTGGGTATGTCCGTGAGAGCCTTAGTCCTTGTGCTTTTGGTTCCCAAGAAAGATGGTACTTGGCGTATGTGTGTTGATTGTCGAGCTATCAATAATATTACCATTCGATATCGTCATCCTATTCCTAGGCTAGATGAAATGCTTGATGAGTTGTGTGGTGCTATAATTTTCACAAAGATAGACTTGCGTAGTGGTTACCACCAAATAAGAAAGAAACTTGGAGATGAATGGAAAACAACTTTTAAAACCAAATTCGGGTTATATGAGTGGTTAGTTATGCCTTTTAGTTTAACCAATGCACCTAGTACTTTCATGCGATTGATGAATAAGGTTTTGCGGGCTTTTATTGGGCGATTTGTGGTGGTTTACTTTCATGATATATTAATTTTCAGCAAGTCTTTGGATGAACATATGGAACACTTACATGCTGTTTTTTGATGCTTTGAGAGATGCACGTTTGTTTGCTAATCTTGATAAGTGCATCTTTTGCACCGATAGAGTTTCTTTCCTTGGCTATGTTGTTACTCCATAGGGAATTGAGGTGGATGCGATGAAAATTGAGGCCATTGAGAGCTGGCCGTTGCCCCAAACCATCACACAGGTACGGAGTTTTCTTGGTCCTGCAGGTTTCTATCACCGCTTCGTCCAAGATTTCAGCACCATTGCTGCACCGTTGCACAAGTTGACGAAGAAAGGTGTGGTGTTTCATTGGGGAAAAGCAGAAGAGGAGTCCTTTGCAACTTTGAAGTACAAGCTTACGCACGCGCCATTGCTGCAACTTCCAAACTTTGGTAAGACTTTTGTGTTAGAATGTTATGCTAGTGGAGTTGGCATTGGAGGTGTTTTGATGCAAGATGGTAAACCCATTGCATATTTTAGTGAAAAGTTGCATGGTCCAGTTCTGAATTATTCTACGTATGATAAGGAATTGTATGCACTTGTACGTTCTTTAGAAACGTGGCGTCATTATTTGTGGCCTAGAAAATTTGTTGTTCATTTTGATCATGAATCGCTGAAGTATCTTCGCTCTCAAAATAATCTGAATCGTAGACATGCTAAGTGGGTTGAATTTATTGAAATTTTCCCTTATGTTGTCAAACACAAGAAGGGGAAGGATAATGTGATTGCTGATGATTTATCTAGACGATATACTTTGTTGTCCCAACTTGATTGTCGGATTTTTTGACTTGAATCGATAAAAGAACAATATGCGCTTGACCCTGATTTTAAAGATGTGTTGCTGAATTTTAGACAGGGATGTGCAGGGAACAAATTTGTGGTTAATGATGGGTTCTTGTTTAGAGCTAACCGACGATGCATTCCAGTTGGTTCCGTTTGTCTTTTGTTGTTACAGGAACCGCATGGATGAGGGTTGATGGACCATTTTGGTGCTAAGAAGACCGCGGATGTTTTGGCCTCGCATTTGTTTGGCCTCATATGAGGAGAGATGTTGAGAGGTTTGTTTCTCGCTGCTCCACATGTCAAAAAGCTAAGTCTCGCTTGAATCCACATGGGTTATACATGCCTCTTCCAGTTCCTTCTATTCCTTGGGCAGATATTTCTATGGACTTTGTTTTGGGATTGCCTAGGACTAAGAGAGGGAGTGATAGCATATTTGTTGTGGTGGATCATTTTTCTAAGATGGCACACTTTATACCATGTCATAAGAGTGATGATGCTATACATATTGCTGACCTCTTTTTCAAAGAGATTATTCGTTTGCATGGTATGCCGTCTACTATTGTTTCAGATCGCGATGCTAAATTCTTGAGTCATTTTTGGCGGACTCTGTGAAACAAGTTGGGTACAAAATTGTTGTTTTCTACTACTTTTCATCCACAAACTGATGGACAAATGGAGGTCGTGAACCGTACTTTCGGTACTATGTTGAGAGCTATTTTGAAGAAAAATTTGAGGATGTGGGAAGAATGTTTGCCTCATGTCGAGTTTGCATATAATCGAGCAACACATTCTACCACCAAGGTAAGTCCTTTTCAGGTAGTGTATGGTTTCAACCCTCATGCTCCTATTGATATTTTGCCTTTGCCTACTAGTGAAAGGATTCATAATGAAGCCAAGGAACATGCTGAATTTAATTTGCAAATGCATGAAACAACTAAGCACAACATTGAAAATATGAACGACAAGTATAGAATTGCTGGTAGTAAAGGTAGGAAATAAGTAAAGCTTGAACCGGGTGATTTAGTATGGTTAAACTTGATAAAAGAAAGATTTCCAGATTTGAGAAAGTCTAAGTTGATGCCAAAAGCTGATGGCCCATTTAAAATACTTGAAAAGATTAATGATAATGCATATAAACTTGAGTTGCCTCCCGAGTTTGGGGTTAGTCCCACCTTTAACATTTCAGATTTGAGGCCATACTTGGGAGAAGAGGATGAGCTTGAGTCGAGGATGACTCCAACTCAAGAGGGGGAGGATGATGAGGACATCACTCCTATGGATACTCACAACAATCCTCCATTCATCGTTCAAGGTCCAATCACTAGAGCCTGTGCGCGACAATTGAATTTAGAGGTGAGCTCGTTCCTAAGTATTTCTCTATGTGATTACAAGAATAGATTGGTACCTAATGATTATATTGTAATTAGGAACCATGGAGAGGACCAAAGGATACATGGAGAAGGGCTTCAAGGTGGAGAGGACCAGGGATAGTTGGAGAAGGGCTTCAAGGTGGAGAGACCAGCAAGGGCGTGCAAGTCAAGATAGAGGCCCAAATCAACTCGACTTCGAGTCCACCTCGGAGTCCAGGAGCAGTCAGCGCTAAATCGGAAGCTCGGGTCGCATACGGGCTCAGCTTGGATGTTCTTTATATGCTTGGAAATCTAAGAAGATAATCTTTGCAATGGCACTGGTCTCATGTCAAAATTCGTCCCGAGTCATCGGGAATCGATGAAACAAGTTGACGTCCAGAATCTGTTTCAGTGTTGTGTCGTCGTATTTTGGCCTTTGAGCCGTGTATCGTGTTGAGCCCAATAGGAGCGCGTCCAGGGGGTCGACCACGACCCTAGACTCCTTAAAACATTAGCCGCCGCCCAAGTTAGGCTTTGGGTTTTGCTTAGATCAATTCTGTCAAGAACAGTGTCGCCGCTCGTCAGTTTGTGAGACCCCAACTTCGTGAGTCTAATCATACATCTGCAATTGTGTTGCAATCTTTCTCATTCTTGCTTGTGTTCTTTGATTCGCAGGCAAGGATTAGCCTTCTGGGTGAGGTCAACCGTGCAACGCCGGTAGATAACCTGAGGAGACGTGGTGCTGCGATTGCGGGGTTCGGAACGTGTGGTTCGGAAGCCGGATCGATTTGAGTCGCGACTCCACCAAATCGAGAGTTATCAGAACCTTTCAGAAGATAGGGAAACCCTAGTTCCCATCATACTGCATGCGTGTGGTTGGCGTGCCTGTGCGCGTGCTTGGCTGGCCGGGGCTGGCCGGGTGCTGGCCGTGGCTGGCCGCTGCTCGTTTACAATTTTTAAACAAAAAAGGTCATATAATTCATAGAAAATAGACTCATTATTCAAGTATTAAACATCACACACATACTAAGTAGCACATACAAATTCAAACACTAACGGACTATATAAGTCCCATTTCACTACTCTTTCTCAACAAAGACGTATAATTAAGATCTCCAATCTTGAATCCTAGCACTTCATCAATGTAGAGTAGAGCATGCACTAGTGTGCTCTCTATTGCTTCACATGGGCAATCACATGTTGCGCCATAGATGACAAACAATGTTGTAGATGTAGCACGAAATGAGAGATGATCCTGCCACTTGTATTCTAACGTCAATCGTTCAACATATTCATTAGTTGTTAACCCCAGACATCCAAGGCTCGCCTAAGAATTGGCCGAAAGCATGATGTAGCAAAGGTATCACCGCCAATCAGTACCTGAGATTGAGATATATCGCATAATGAGACTCAGAAAGGTATCACCAAACAATACATAAGATTGAGATATATTGCATATCATATCATCATTTGCACATGCAATCCTCTCAGTATGGGATGCCACATTTTGGATGCCCTCCTCCAGGGCCTTTATTTGGTAATATGAGAAGTCTTGCAAAAAGTACCCATGATCCTTAAGTTGTTCCAAACATGTTGCAACGATAGTTCTTTCACAAGTCATTCTAATTGAGGGCTCTTGTCCGCAAGCAACAATAGGTATTGTCTCATTTTGTTGTCCTTGTTGGGGTATCTTAAAAGATATCTTCAATTTGATAGTGTTTCTCATTGTGCCTGCTATGGTTTGCACCACTAGAATAGTGTTAAATAATTCACTAATCACCTCTTTCAACCATGAAACTAGGTAAACAACCTACATTTCATAGAACTTAATGTCAAGAATGTTTATGCATCATCAAAACAAAAAAGAATTTTGATAATAAAGAACATTATAATATTACAATACTAGGTGTTGTCCCTAAGGCTGGATCTGTGATATGTAAGTTGGGAACACTGGAAGGAAAGTACACTCCTGGAGACCGAGCCACTGGCAGAGGCGGCATCGAGAACTCACGGCCACCACCCCCGCGACAAATTGATCAAACATATCATTTTATATAATTGAACATTTCTATCATTTACATGAAAATAAACGACAACACTAAGAACTATACATAAAAAACTATATAAGCAAAATAAAATTTAAAAAAACAAAGATGATGAGAGAAGTGTGTGCCTGCATGTGTGTGCTGTGTGCACGCCCTTGCCCTTTGCATGTGTGGCACTGGCCGCACGCCACCGCGTGTGTGCGTGGTGCCGCGGCCCTGCGTGTGTGGCGCCGAGACAAGAAGAGGAGAGTGGGCAGAGCGCGAGAGGGAGGTGAGAGACACGAGAGGGAGTGATAAAATGCGCAGCACACACTCAGTCACGGGCAATATCTGCCAATTGATCACGGGCAGCAATAACAGTAACATCAGAAACGGTTTGTGGCTAAAACCGTTTGTGATGGAGAACATCACAAAATGTTTGCGGTTGAAACCGTTTGTGATGTATTTTACCGATAAATAAATAAATTCAATTAAAAATAAATCTCGTATATGAATGGATATAATATAAATTCAATTCAATAGATGGCATAGATAAAATATAAATTAAATAGTACATTGATTACATAAATAAAATTAGTGCATAGAGAACTAGCTAGTTCTTGATATTACATAATTAACTTATCAATTATTCAACTGACAATGACTAGCTTGTGGAGGCATGTCATGGAATTCGTTCCCTTCGTCCTTAGTTCTATCTTCAACACCGACGATCTTCCTTTTTCCCTAGAGGACAACGTGTTTTCCATCATGAGTGAGGTCCGTTGCGTAGAAGACTTGCACTACGTTCTTATCCCAAACAAATGGTTTGTCTCTATACCCTGTGTTTTTAAGATTGACAACAGTCATTCCGTACTTGTCCTCAAAGACCCCTTTGGGAGGTATAACCCACTGGCACCGGAATAGAGGGATCTTCAGCCGTGGCCCATATCTAGCTCCCATATCTCTTCAATGAACCCATAGTATGACTGAATCTGCTGATTGCTATCATAAGCATCGATAACGACACCGCTATTTTGGTTGACACTCTTTTCATCTTGCTTTCTTATGTAAAATGTGTATGCATTTATGTCATATCCTTGGAACTTGGTCAATGTACTTGATGGTCCGATGACCAACAAATCTAGCTCACGACTCCCGATTTCAGCACCGATCAATTTTAATCTTAACCAATCACCAAAGGTTTCTCTGTGTTTTTTGTAGATCTTAGGTTTCTGACCTTCCACTGTTCTAGGCTTGTAGTTCTTTTACATGCATATCGATATATGGTGAAATTACGGACGCTTGTTGTAGAATAGTGTAATGTGCTTGCTTGAAAGCATCAATGTCCTCGAGAAGTACAGAGCAATGGTCGATTGTTCCTCTCCCACCTAGCCTTCCCTCATTACGTGATACTGGGACGCCAACTCGTTGTAGATCCAAATAGTATGTGCAAAATTCAACCGCCTCCTATGTCTCCCATCCATTAGCCATGCAACCTTCTAGTCTGAATCTTTTTCTAACGTACTTTCGAAGAACACTCATTAATCTCTAGAAAGGAAACATCTGATGCAAAAACATTGGCCCAAGGGATCTAATCTGATCGACCAAGTGAGTAAGAAAATGCAACAACATATAAAAATATGTTTGTCAGAAATGCATCTCAAGCCTATTTATAGTATGGATTAGGTCTTCCTGAAGCTTGTCTAGCGTGGTCGGATCTATGACCTTGTGTTAGATTGCATTGAAGATAGATCACAACTTTATGAGAGGATCTCGGACCTAGTTGAGAGCACACCCCTTAGTGCAACTGGAAGCAGTTGGGTCATGATAACATGGCAGTCGTGGGCCTTCAAGCAGCTCATGTTGATTTTTTTTCTTTTATGTTAACTAGCCTTTTGATATTGGAGGAGTAGCCAGTTGGCATTTTAAGTTCATTGAAGAATCTACTGATCTTCTTTTTCTCTTTTTTACCTAGTGTCCATGCAGAAATCGGAAGTTTCTTCTTCTCATCAGGTTGTATAATAGGGTGTAGTTCTGTCCTTACACCCATCTCTTCTAGGTCTTGTCGAGCTTCCAATGAGTCTTTTCCTTTCCACTTTGTGTCCATCAACGTGCCGGGTTTGCTCTCGGCCACATTTTTTAGTTAGGTGCATGTCATCCAATGCGTGATGAACGTTTAGGATTTTCCAATAAGGAAGTCTCAACAACAAAGAGTTATTTTTCCATATGGAATCTTTTGGTGCACGTACACTTCCTTTTCCCTTTCCAAAAACACTTCAACTTTGCTTTCTATTTTGTATATCTCGATCCCATTGCGATACCTTGGAGGCAAGCGGTTATTAGTTGACCCATCAAAAGATTTCTTTTTCGATGATATGGGTGGTCTCGGCGAAGGAACCTATGATGGCCCATGTAGACCATCTTCTTGCTTTTGTTCAACCATGTAGCATCAGTGTCATCCTTGCAAACCACACAACCATTATAGCCCTTTGTAACCTGGCCAGATAAGCAACCAAGGCCTGGTAGGTCAGTGATTGTTATGAACAGTAATCCTTTTAATGTGAAGTGTTTTCGCTTGTACTCATCCCAAACCCTCACACTTTCATTCCACAAAAAAAGTAGATCATCCACCAATGCCTGCAGATGCACATTAATATCATTGCGAGCCTACTTTGGCCCTTGGATCAGTTAAGGCACCATAATGTACATCTGCTTCATACACAGCCAAAGGGGAAGGTTGTATATGCAAAGAGAGAAAGGCCAGGTGTTGTGTTTGCTGCTAACCATGTTAAAAGGATACATCACATCCGTACTCAAACTAAACCTTGCGTTCCTTATTTCCTTTGCAAATGTTTTCTTCAAATGATAATCAATGGCCCTCTACTGTGAACCATCGACCGGGTGCCTAAGCTACCCATCTTTCATACGCTCTTCTTCATGCCAACGCATAAGCTTTGTTGTCTTCGGGTTAGCAAATAACCGGTTCAACCGAGGAATTATGGGAAAATACCAGACGACCTTGGCGGGTGGCCTTTGATTTCGGTCACAGGTCACATGTATAGCTCACTCAGACTTGTACCTCAAAGCTTCACACACTAGCATGCATCCAAATCCTTATAGTCACCACGATACAAGATGCAATCGTTTCGACATGCATGGATTTTCTGTACCTCAAGCCCATTGGACATAACATTTGCTTCGCCTAGTACATGTTCTTAGGCAAACCATTCGGGCTTGGAAGCATCTTTTGCATAATGTAACAACCCTAAAAATTCCCTTAGGATTTGTTGAGTGCAAAAATGTGAATTTAAAAATTTTTGGTGAATTTTGTGCAAGTCAACAAACATATAAGAGTGTATTCTAATTGCTCCCTAAATTCCTAGGTAATTTAAATTCAAATTAAAAATAATTTGAATTGCTAAGGATCAAATAGATGTGATTTAAAGTTTATTTGGTTTTATTGGATTTTTGGTTGGGTTTGAATTCAAATTCTAGATTTGAATTCAAACAAAAATTAACTAAACTAATTAAAACCTAACCTAACCCAATTGGGCCGAAACCCGAAGCCAAAGTCCAGAAAACACCCTCGAACTCTCTTTCCCGAGCCAACCAACCAAGCGGCCCAGCAGACCTTGCGGCCCAGCCGAGCCACCGCGTCGCCCCCGCGTTCCCTCCTTCTCTCTCACTGACAGGCGGGTCCCCGCGCCGCCCGCTCTCTCTCCCTCGCGCGCGCCCGTGACCCAACCACCCCAGCCTGTCCCATCGCTCCTGTGCGGCCCGTCCGATGCGCGCCGCATGTCCGCAGGCTCCTGACCGCTCCATCTCGCCGTTCGTGCTGCCCCGAAACCCTAGTGGCCGCCTACAAAACCAGCGCCGGGGAAACCTTCCCCTTCAAGCCGCCGCCGCCCCTTTGGGGTTTTCCCAGTCGCCAATTCGAGAGGGTGAGAGGAGTGGGAGGCGTCCTGGGTGTTGGGGAAGGGAGAGTAGGAGCAGGAGCAGACGGTGGTGAAGCCAATCGCCGTCCTCGTCGCCAAGCCGAAGCCGCCGTGGGAACGCCGAAGAGGAGCCGGACCCGGGACGAGAAGAGGAGCACGAGCACCGCCGGAGCGTCGCGAGTCTACCCCGAGCTGCAGCGAACCCCTACTTGCCCCTAGGTGAGCCGTCGCCGTGCCTCTCTCTTTTCTCCCCTGTCTCCGGCCGAGCGCCGCCGCACCGCCGATGCTAGCCCTCTGGGACCCGGTCTTCGAGCCGAGGCCGACGATCTTGTGCAAGACCCCGTCGTGCCGCTGTCGCACCCGCAACCCCCCGTCGACCGAGCAGCAGCCAAGGCCGCGGCGGCCGAGCTCCTCTCGCCGCGCGCGCACGCCGAGGCCGTGTCGCGGCCACGGGCAACCGTGTGCCCGCGCACGCGCACCCCCGCAGCGGCCGCGACGTCACGTTCCAGCACGTGCTAGTGTCGCGCGTGCGCGAGCCCTCGCAGCCGAGCCGCTTCCGAGCCTTTTCCACCCGCGCGTTGCCGGCCGCCGTGGCGCCATAGCCGCGCCGCCGCCGCTCGCGTCGGGGAGCCCAAGCCGCAGCCAAGCCTCACCTTTTTCTCGCCGGTTGTGATCCGTGAGCAGCTAGCCGAACCCTAGCACCGCTGCTAGGCCAACGCCGAGCCATTCCCGGTGAGTTTCGCCGTCGACCAGCGTCGCCGCCATGCTTTGGCGCGCGCCGCGCGCGCGTCGCGTCGCGTCGTGGCCAAGCCACACGCTGGACCACACCAGCACGCCACACGAGCACCCGCAGAAGATCCCGTGGCGGCCACAACTTGATCCCGTGCATCTGGCTCACGTGCACCGCACACACGGCTCACGGTGGACCAGGTCCACCAGAGCAGATCCAACAGCACCCCCTTCGTGGGCCTAAAGTTCGTGCTAAAGTCCAATTTACCCCCCTGGACTTTTCTTTCAGCCCAGTTCCAGCCCAGCGCGTTCTTTTTCTTTTTCTTTTTCTTTTAACAGTGCTGACGTATGGGGCCACATGTCATACACTGTGTGTCACTGACCGCTGGGGCCCACTGACCAGAGCTGACCGTTGACCGTTGACCCAATGACCGTTGACCAGTCAACGCTGACGTCAGCAGGGCCCACTGCTGACGTCATCCTAGGCGGACCCCACTGCTGACGTCAGCATGACGTCATGCTGACGTCAGCAGGCTAATTTCTGTCTGTTTTCTTTTTCGGAAATTATTTAATATTTTTAGAAAATGATTTAAACTTCAAAAATTAATAATAAATCAACCGTAACTCAGAAAAATATGAAACCAGTTTCTATATTTTTCTAAAATCATGACCTACGCGTTAGTGTAGAGCTTGGTGTTCTTTGGAACTTCTTTCATCGTTGTTTTTGTGTTTCTTTGCTAGTAGCTGCGCCTTATTTTATTTTTCCGCAACCCTAGGAGTTCCGGAGAGTCAGGAGGAGCCAGACCCCTATGACAACTGCTTTGACGTAGACGAAGACTTTTGCCCAGGTTCACGCCCGACCAATCTCTGAAATACCTATTAGACATGCAACTAGTATGCTAGCGCTTTACTTTACTCGCATGATAAACCTGCACTGCCTTTGTTAATATCATGTTACCTTGCTACCTACTACTCACTATATGAAATATGCTATGCTATGCATGTGTTGGGTTGGTTGTGATTTGATCCTCTTGGCGTGAGTTGTGGGTGGTATGGGAGGAGTAGTGCAGCTAGGCGGTGTAAGCGAGTAATAACAACTCGATCGTTTGATCGAGGTGCTGGGGGGCTGCACTCGGGCAGTCCCTATGGGGTACCTGTTGCGGGTACATGGTTATTTGGATACTGGGTTATTTGAGGAGTTTGGGCGGCAATACCTGTTATGGGTGCCGATTGCGGACCGTTGCGGCGGATCGCTTTTGACGCAGATACTCGCTTTACCGACAATTAAGGACCGAGTCGAGTTCCAACTTTGGACATGGGAATACCGTGCTCACCATCTACCCAGTATGGGGAGGGTTCCAGCAAGCCTACTCTAGTGCGGCGCCGAGACTGTAGGAGAATCGAGCTTGATATGTGTAACGGGGATTCGTTGCGGCGTAATCTCCCTGATTTACCACGGCCCCCGACTGGCCCCGGTGGGAAGGTTTCACATCCCTGGGGCAGATGTTAGATCAGATGTTTCCCGAGCCCAGGGAGACAGGATTGGCGCCGTTACTGTTCAGGGTCTTTGCTGTGGGCTGTGTCTCAGGTTGGTTGCGGACTAGCCTTGCAGCCCGGATGGATTCCTGGAGTGCCACCTCTGCAGAGTGTAAACTATACGTATAGCCGTGTCCACGGTTACGGACGACCCTCTTCTGATAAGTTCCGACTAGCATGGGGATCTGCTTTCTTACCTCATCCTTTGATTTGGGTTATGAGAGATTGGTCCAGCGTTGCTGATCAGACAAGGTGGGGAGGGAGCTCACCGAGTCGACTAGTGAGCGATAGGCGTTGGTGGATGATGTTTGCGAGAATCTGTTGTGGCAGGACGAGCCCGATGGGAATGTCAGGCTGACGATTGGATTTGGGAAGTGGATGTGCGTGTGAGGTAAGGAGTTGGAGGTGAGATGAATTTGGGTTTTTGCTGCTGCTCGCATAAGAAAACCCTAGCTCAAACCTTGATTATTTCTATACCATAGAATAGGCCACTTTAAAGCTTGCTTCATATTATGGTTGGTGACGTGGACCTGTCCCATTTCCTTGGGGACAGACTTTGGGTTCTCAGGTGAAGACCCCGACCACGAGTTCAACCAGGACGGGTGGTACGACTGAAGGGTGCGCGCTACGCTCAAGGATGCCTGTGGAGGAGTGGTCCCTGATGATCTAGCTACCGCTGCGCAGTTGTTTCTTATTGTCGATTTAGCCCAGAGGGCTTGTACCCGACGCTATGTTTTATATATGTCATGTACTGGATCTTTTATCGTTGTATGGATGTGATATTCGACTGAGATGAGTTCTGTACGAGATAGCTGCTATTCCTGGGACTATCTCGAGGGTACAGGGAGTCTGGTTCTCGTCAGTGAGAATCCGGTTCGTTTCAGTTGGTATCAGAGCCATACTTGACCGTAGCGTGTAACCCTTAGAACGGAAACTTAGGACAAAAGCTCTAACTGAGTCCTCTACTGTATATGAAACCCCTTGGACTATTTGAAAACTATATATAAGTATATCTCAACTATTTACAAAATTTTTACCCTTACCTTACCTTACTAACTTGCTAACTTACTAACAACCCACTAACAGTCTGGCAGATGGAAGGAAGAAGACCAGCAGATGAACGACGGGAGGTCAGGACCACAGGAGCAGACTGTGGAGGTTTGGTAGTGCTACCAAGGGAGGTGCTGCATATAGTGGGGATGGATGTGGAAAACGTCTTCTACGAGGGCTGGACCTACGGCCCTGGCGAGGGAGTACACACCCGGTTGCAGATGGAAGTACCCAATATCCCTGGACGGCCAAGGTCACTGATGCTATGGGCAGCTACCAGCGAGAGCACCTTCAGTCGGGCAGTGCAGACTATAGCCATGAGGATACTCCGACTTGCCACACTTGTGTACCAGAACCAGCTCAGCCACACTCATTTCCGTTACCTGCCGCGGGCTCTTGAAGATCCAACTGACAGAGACGCAGTCAGCTTGCAGGCTCACGCAGCTGACAGAGAGCGGAACGTGACCCTGCGAACCTCAGTGCAGTGCATGATCGAGCAGGAGTACTTAAACATTGGCTTAGAAGAGAAAGTTGCCAAGCTAAGAGAGAAGGTATGGAAACAGGACATCCAGTTGATGGAGAAGGACAACAGGATTGCCTTACTTGAGAAGCGCCTCGAAGCTAAGGCAAGGGAAGTCAGAGCCCTTGAGTACGAAGCTTGCAACAACAGGCAGTTGGCAGGGCTGATCCGAGCAACTCACCATGCTTGAGATATCCGTCTAGAAGATCAACTCACAGAAAAAGACAAAGCACTGGCAGCCAAGGAACAAGAGATAGAAGGACTAAAGGAAGAAGTATATTGGTTGGACAGTCACAACTCAGAACTTCAGGAAGAGGTGGATAGCTACAAGGAGAAGAGTGGGCGAAACTACCAGCTGATGAAGTACTTGAGTCTTCAACAGATTATGGCGAAGGATGAAGCTCGTAGGACCCTTAGTAGTTGGGTAAGGTCACACAGGAAGAGGGTAGCAGAGGTGATCACAGTGAACCAAGGACTTCCAGAGGAACGCAGAGTTGAACCCAGAACCGAGAACTACAGGGTTTCACCAAGCCGAGTTGAGCCGATACCACTACCTGAGGCTCGAACCCTTACTCCCGAGATGACAAGACTGAGACAAGAACTGGCACCCCTAGAACAGCAGTTGGCAAGACCTGAGGTGGACACAGTGAGGTTGGCAGCGCGCCTCACGGACGCTCTCCATGACGACAGGCAGTGATCAAGCAGCAGACAGAGACTGAGGCTGTGAGGTCGGCAACGCGCCTCATAGGCACTTCAGCAGAATTAGATGGATGCAGTAGGCAGTATCAGCAGATGACAGCAGTAGTGATGAGACTTGTATCTATCTTCATGAGTAGATGTTTAGACTTAGTAGATCATGACCACCTTTTGGCTCAGCCACGATGTAGCATCCGCTTAGATGTACTGATCCTCAAGGTTCCAGGAGCTGGCCTCGGGATAGTACTCGTGTCTAGGGTGTAATGTTGTTATGAATGATCGATCTTTGTGGCTGTTCTTGCAGTTTTATTGATGTTCATCTTGAGTGTACTTTAGTGTTGAGTCTATTTCATGTGTGCAGCTCCTACTCTAGTTACGCTAACCTAACCCTTACCGACCGCCACTA
This sequence comes from Echinochloa phyllopogon, assembly GCA_033239725.1. Lineage (NCBI taxonomy): Eukaryota > Viridiplantae > Streptophyta > Magnoliopsida > Poales > Poaceae > Echinochloa > Echinochloa phyllopogon. The sequence goes on along the minus strand of BTCW01000018.1, from coordinate 26,468,441 downwards.
TATCTGCTCTATGAAAAATACAGCAAGATGTCGATCCGAAGATCCAACCGACTGCTTGCACGTTTTGAGGAAGCTGAGCAAGAAGAGGCAGCAGTGGCAGCTAGGGGCAGAGGACGTGACAGAGGTCGTGGTCGCAGAAGAGCGATAGCTGCAGTTAGAGGCAGGGGCCGTGGACGCGCAACAGGCGTGCTCCACCCCGAGTACAACGCACCAGGTGGAGAACAGGAAGTGGAGATGGAAGAGCTAGCAGTGGAGCCTCAGCAGAACCAGCAGAACGACCAGCAACCACCGCCACCGCCTAACTTGGTAGAAGTAATGACTACTCAAACACAGCTGATGCAACAGATGGCACAGGCCAACACTCAGATGATGCAAGCTATTCAACAGATACAGGGAAACCAGAACCAGAACCGTCAGGGACACCGTGAGGAAGACCTACAAAGGAAGATTGAAAGGTTCATCAGGCTAAAAGCACCCACCTTTGACTACTCGGACGAGCCACTCGACGCGCACGACTGGCTACGTACCATCGAGACAAAGCTGGACCTGACAGACTACCCTGAAGAGGAATGTGTGGCCCTTGCGGCGCACCAGCTTGAAGGCGCAGCGAAAGCGTGGTGGGACATCTACTGTGACTCTCATGCGAACTCCGCTCAGATCACCTGGCTAGAGTTTTGTGAAGCTTTCAAAGAGTACCACATCCCAGAACAAGTCATGGTGCACAAGGCAATGGAGTTCAGGACAATGACCCAAGGTGGTTTGTCTGTAGCTGAGTACGCTCGACACTTTGCTAAGATGTCAAGATACGCCCCTGAAGAAGTTAACACTGAAAAGAAGAAACAGTTTTGGTTCCAGCGCGGCTTGCACAGAGGTCTGAGGACAGCACTCGCTGCGAGTTCACACAGGTCACTCAGAGAGCTGATCGACAGGGCTATCGCGGTTGAGAAGGAAAGAGTGGGTCTTGAAGATACTTGGAGAGAGAAGAAAAGGAAGGCAGAACAGTTGCACAACCACAGACTGAGTCAGAGGCCGAGGAGTGGCCAGAGCAACATGCTCAGGAGAGGCTTTCAGCAGAACAACAGCCAAGGAGGCTCAGGGTTCAACAAGAACAGCTACCAGGGTAACCGAGGCAGTAACAGCAACAGCTTTGGCAGCAGAGGTAACTACTACAGCAGTTTTGGCAACCGAAATAACAGTTACTCAGGTCAGGGAAACCTCAACTGGAAGCCAAACAACACGCCCAGAGTTGCTGAAGGGACCTCAATGGTCTGCTTTGCTTGTGGGAAGCCCGGTCACAAGTCCTTTGACTGTCCGGAGAAGAAGAACAAACAAACCCCAGCCAAGGCACCGGCACCTGGAGGACAGGACAGGCAGCCAGCAACAGCGCAGAGGGGACGCCTCAACCACCTGACAGAGGAAGAAGCCGAGGACGCTCCCGACGTTGTGCTCGGTGAGTTTCTAGTAAATGGCATTCCCGCATTGATATTGTTTGACTCTGGAGCAACTGGATCTTATATCTCGACAAAGTTTGTGAAAGAGCAGTCACCGCCGACGATACCTAAGGCTAGACCTATAGTCACTACTTCTCCCTTAGGAGAGCTTAGGTGCACCTTAGAGTGCCCAACAGTTAGTCTGATGATAGGTGGGCAGGAGTTCGTAGGAGACCTAACAGTTCTGAAGTCAGACGAAATTGACATGATACTAGGAATGGATTGGCTTACAGAGCACAAAGGGGTAATCAGTTGCTCGCCCAGAACAGTTGAGTTGACACACCCTAGCGGAGTCAAAGTAACAGTAGAACCACAAAGAAGAAGAACAGGGAAGAGATCCAGAACATATATTCTGAGGCAGTTGGTATACTCTATCGAGAAAAAGACGATCGAAGAAGTGCCTGTAGTATGTGAGTACCCGGACGTGTTTCCCGAAGAACTACCACGGCTACCACCTGACTGAGACGTAAAGTTCATAATCGAGCTGCAACCAGGCATAGGGCCCATTGCCAAGAGACCGTACAGAATGTCAGTGGAAGAGCTAGATGAACTCAAGAAGCAGCTGAAAGAGATGCTAGAAAGCGGGGTGATTCGACCAAGTGCATCCACATGGGGATCGCCAGTGTTGTTTGTGAAGAAGAAAGATGGGTCAATGCGCATGTGCGTAGACTATCGATCCTTGAACGCAGTGACGATCAAGAACAAGTACCCATTACCTCGGATTGATAACTTGCTAGATCAGTTGAAGAAAGCCAAGTACTTCAGTAAGATTGATCTGAGATCGGGATACCACCAGATGAAGATTAGAGAAGGCGACATTCCCAAGACAGCCTTTGTGACTCGGTACGGGCAGTACGAGTTCACCGTTGAGTCCTTCGGTTTGACCAACGCACCCGCTTACTTCATGAACATGATGAACAAGGTATTCATGGAGGAACTAGACAAGTTCGTGGTGGTGTTCATTGACGACATACTAGTCTACTCAGAAACAGCCGAAGAACATGAGGAGCATCTAAGGATTGTACTAGAGAAGCTGAGGCAGCATCAACTCTACGGGAAGTTCAGCAAATGTGAATTTTGGCTGGAGAAAGTAGCCTTTTTGGGTCACGTGCTGACAGCTGAGGGCGTCACAGTAGACCCAGAAAAGATTGAGGCAGTAGCAGAATGGAAGCAGCCGAAGAGTGTCACGGAAATCCGAAGCTTTCTGGGTTTGGCAGGTTACTACAGAAGGTTCATTGAGAACTTCTCCAAGATTGCCAAGCCAATGACCGAACTACTCAAGAACAATGTCCCGTTCGAGTGGACGGACAAGTGTGAAAGAAGTTTCCATGAGCTCAAGCACAAACTCACTGCAACGCCAGTATTGACCCTGCCAGATATTCGCAAGGATTTCGTAGTCTATTGCGATGCTTCGAGACAAGGTTTGGGATGTGTTCTAATGCAAGAGGGCAAGGTTGTTGCTTATGCATCAAGGCAGTTGAGGAAACATGAGGAAAACTACCCCACACATGATTTAGAACTGGCAGCAGTGGTACATGCATTGAAAATTTGGAGGCACTACCTGATTGGCAACAAGTGCGATATCTACACGGATCACAAAAGCCTGAAGTATTTCTTCACCCAATCCGAACTGAACATGAGGCAGAGAAGGTGGTTAGAACTAATCAAAGATTACGACTTGGAGATACACTACCATCCTGGCAAAGCCAATGTAGTGGCAGATGCCTAGTGCCGAAAGAGTTATTGCAACAACTTGATGATAGAAGAAAGTCAGCCAGAACTAGCAAAGGAATTGTACATGCTGAAACTCGAGCTAGTAGAAGAAGGAAAACCCCAGGAAATGAGGGTGAAGTACAACCTAGAAGACCGAATCAAAGAAGCTCAAGGAAAGTGTCCAGAAATCCAAGAAGTAAAAGAGGATATCCAGCGAGGAGTGGCACCTGACTTCCGAGTAGATGAAGCAGGGACAGTATGGCTGAAAGACCGTATTTGTGTACCGCAGGACAAGGAAATCAGGAGAACAATTCTCTCAGAGGCTCATGAGTCCAAGTACTCGATACATCCGGGATACACCAAGATGTATCAAGATTTGAAGAATAAGTTCTGGTGGAAGAAAATGAGAGAGGACATAGCAGAGTATGTAGCCAAGTGCGACTCTTGTCGAAGAATCAAGGTAGAACATCAAAGGCCAGCAGGACTGCTGAAACCACTGGAAGTTCCAATGTGGAAGTGGGAAGATATCAGCATGGACTTCGTGGTCGGCCTACCTCGCACTCAAAAAGGGAATGATACCATTTGGGTCATAGTTGATCGGCTGACAAAGGTAGCCCACTTCATACCAGTCAAAGGCACATACCCAGTGAGCAAACTAGCAGAACTATATATAGACAACATTCTTAAGCTGCATGGGGCACCAAAAAGTATTGTGTCAGACAGAGGACCACAATTCACAGCTCAGTTCTGGAAAAGCCTACATCAAGCCATCGGGACAACCTTGGAGTATAGCACAGCTTACCACCCTCAGACAGATGGGCAGACCGAAAGAGTGAACCATGTTCTTGAAGACTTGTTGAGGGCATGTGTACTAGCTTACAGCACACACTGGGAGAAGAGTCTATCTTATGCAGAATTTTCCTACAACAACAGCTACCAGGCCAGCCTACAGATGTCCCCCTTTGAGGCACTATACGGTCAGAGGTGGGAGAACGAACATTCTTTGGACCTGACATGATTGTAGAGGCAGAAGAAAATGTGGCCAAGATCCGAGAGCACCTGAAGGCAGCTCAGAGCCGACAAAAGAGCTATGCGGATAAAAGGAGACGAGATCTAGAGTTCGAAGTAGGGGACTTCGTCTACCTGAAAGTGTCACCCCTCAGAGGGCATAAGAGATTCCAAGTGAAACGGAAGCTAGCACCCCGTTTTGTGGGACCGTATCAGATACTGGAGAGAATAGGAAAGCTAGCCTACAAGCTAGACCTACCAGAGGACCCAGCAGGAGTACACCCAGTGTTCCATGTATCTCAGCTGAGGAAGTGTCTAAGAGTACAAGAACATGAGGTCAGGGCAGAGGCATTAAACCTACAAGACACATTAGAGTACCTGGAGTACCCAGAGAGGATACTAGACAGAGCAGTCAAAGAGACCAGAAGCACAGCTATCCTGTTTTGCAAAGTGCAGTGGAGCAACCATTCAGAAAGGGAGGCTACATGGGAGAAGGAGTCAGTACTAAAAGAGAAATACCCCCACTTGTTTAAACCATAGGTAACCACAAATCTCGAGGACGAGATTCTTGTGAGGGGGGAGACTGTAACAACCCTAAAAATTCCCTTAGGATTTGTTGAGTGCAAAAATGTGAATTTAAAAATTTTTGGTGAATTTTGTGCAAGTCAACAAACATATAAGAGTGTATTCTAATTGCTCCCTAAATTCCTAGGTAATTTAAATTCAAATTAAAAATAATTTGAATTGCTAAGGATCAAATAGATGTGATTTGGAGTTTATTTGGTTTTATTGGATTTTTGGTTGGGTTTGAATTCAAATTCTAGATTTGAATTCAAACAAAAATTAACTAAACTAATTAAAACCTAACCTAACCCTGTTGGGCCGAAACCCGAAGCCAAAGTCCAGAAAACACCCTCGAACTCTCTTTCCCGAGCCAACCAACCAAGCGGCCCAGCCGGCCTTGCGGCCCAGCCGAGCCACCGCGTCGCCCCCGCGTTCCCTCCTCTCTCACTGACAGGCGGGTCCCGCCTGTTAGCTTTCTCTCCCACCTCACCTTCTTCCCCGCGCCGCCCGCTCTCTCTCCCTCGCGCGCGCCCATGACCCAACCACCCCAGCCTGTCCCATCGTTCCTGTGCGGCCCGTCCGATGCGCGCCGCGTGTCCGCAGGCTCCTGGCCGCTCCATCTCGCCGTTCGTGCCGCCCCGAAACCCTAGCGGCCGCCTACAAAACCAACGCCGGGGAAACCTTCCCCTTCAAGCCGCCGCCGCCCCTTTGGGGTTTTTCAGTCGCCAATTCGAGAGGGTGAGAGGAGTGGGAGGCGTCCTGGGTGTTGGGGAAGGAAGAGTAGGAGCAGGAGCGGACGGTGGTGAAGCCAATCGCCGTCCTCGTCGCCAAGCCGAAGCCGCCGTCGCCGCCGACCGTGGAAACGCCGAAGAGGAGCCGGACCCGGGACGAGAAGAGGAGCACGAGCACCGCCGGAGCGCCGCGAGTCTACCCCGAGCTGCAGCGAACCCCTACTTGCCCGTAGGTGAGCCGCCGCCGTGCCTCTCTCTTTTCTCCCCTGTGTCCGGCCGAGCGCCGCCGCACCGCCGATGCTAGCCCTCTGGGACCCGTCTTCGAGCCGAGGCCGACGATCTTGTGCAGGACCCCGTCGTGCCGCTGTCGCACCCGCAACCCGCCGTCGACCGAGCAGCAGCCAAGGCCGCCGCGGCCGAGCTCCGCTCGCCGCGCGCGCACGCCGAGGCCGTGTCGCGGCCACGGGCAACCGTGTGCCCGCTCACGCGCACCCCCGCAGTGGCCACAACGTCGCGTTCCAGCACGCGTCGGTGTCGCGCATGCGCAAGCCCTCGCGGCCGAGCCGCTTCCGAGCCTTTTCCGCCCGCGCGTCGCCGGCCGCCGTGGCGCCATAGCCGCGCCGCCGCCGCTCGCGTCGGGGAGCCCAAGCCGCAGCCAAGCCTCACCTTTTTCTCGCCGGTTGTGATCCGCGAGCACCTAGCCGAACCCTAGCACCGCTGCTAGGCCAGCGCCGAGCCATTCCCGGCGAGTTTCGCCGTCGACCAACGCCACCGCCGTGCTCTGGCGCGCGCTGCGCGCGCGTCGCGTTGTGGCCAAGCCACACGCTGGACCACACCAGCACGCTACACGAGCACCCGCAGAAGATCCCGTGGCGGCCACAACTTGATTCCATGCACCTGGCTCACGTGCACCGCACACACGGCTCACGGTGGACCAGGTCCACCAGAGCAGATCCAACAGCACCCCCCTTCATGGGCCTAAAGTTCGCGCTAAAGTCCAGTTTACCCCCATGGACTTTTCTTTCGGCCCAGTTCCAGCCCAGCGCGTTCTTTTTCTTTTTCATTTTCTTTTAACAGCGCTGACGTATGGGGCCCACATGTCATACACTGTGTGTCACTAACCGTTGGGGCCCACTGACCAGAGCTGACCGTTGACCGTTGACCCGTCGACCAGTCAACGCTGACGTCAGTAGGGCCCACTGCTGACGTCATCCTAGGCGGACCCCACTGTTGACGTCAGCATGACGTCATGCTGACGTCAGCAGGCTAATTTCTGTCTGTTTTCTTTTTCGGAAATTATTTAATATTTTCAGAAAATGATTTAAACTTCGAAAATTAATAATAAATCAATCGTAGCTTAGAAAAATATGAAACCAGTTTCTATATTTTTCTAAAATCATGACCTATGCGTTAGTGTAGAGTTTGGTGTTCTTTGGAACTTCTTTCATCGCTGTTTTGCTGTTTCTTTGCTAGTAGCTGCGCCTTATTTTATTTTTCCGCAACCCTAGGAGTTCCAGAGAGTCCGGAGGAGCCAGACCCCTACGACAACTGCTTTGACGAAGACGAAGACTTTTGCCCAGGTTCACACCCGACCAATCTCTGAAATACCTATTAGACATGCAACTAGTATGCTAGCGCTTAACTTTACTCGCATGATAAACCTGCACTGCCTTTGTTAATATCCTGTTACCTTGCTACCTACTACTCACTTTATGAAATATGCTATGCTATGCATGTGTTGGGTTGGTTGTGATTTGATCCTCTTGGCGTGAGTTGTGGGTGGTATGGGAGGAGTAGTGCAGCTAGGCGGTGTAAGCGAGTAATAACAACTCGATCGTTTGATCGAGGTGCTGGGGGGCTCCACTCGGGCAGTCCCCATGGGGTACCTGTTCCGGGTACATGGTTATTTGGATACTGGGTTATTTGAGGAGTTTGGGCGGCAATACCTGTTATGGGTGCCGATTGCGGACCGTTGCGGGGGATCGCTTTTGACGCAGATACTCGCTTTACCGACAATTAAGGACCGAGTCGAGTTCCAACTTTGGACGTGGGAATACTGTGCTCACCATCTACCTAGTATGGGGAGGGTTCCAGCAAGCCTACTCTAGTGCGGCCCCGAGACTGTAGGAGAATCGAGCTTGATATGTGTAAGGGGGATTCGTTGCTGCGTAATCTCCCTGATTTACCACGGCCCCCGACTGGCCCTGGTGGGAAGGTTTCACATCCCTGGGGCAGATGTTAGATCAGATATTTCCCGAGCCCAGGGAGACAGGATTGGCGCCGTTACTGTTTAGGGTCTTTGCTGTGGGCTGTGTCTCAGGTTGGTTGCGGACTAGCCTTGCAGCCCAGATGGATTCCTGGAGTGCCACCTCTGCAGAGTGTAAACTATACGTATAGCCGTGTCCATGGTTACGGACGACCCGCTTCGGATAAGTTCCGACTAGCATGGGGATCTGCTTTCTTACCTCATCCTTTGATTTTGGTTATGAGAGATTGGTCCAGCATTGCTGATGAGACAAGGTGGGGAGGGAGCTCACCGAGTCGACTAGTGAGCGAAAGACGTTGGTGGATGATATTTGCGGGAACCTGCTGTAGCAGGACGAGCCCGATGGGAATGTGAGGCTGACGGTTGGATTTGGGAAGTGGATGTGCGTGTGAGGGAAGGAGTTGGAGGTGAGATGAATTTGGGTTTTTGCTGCTGCTCGCATAAGAAAACCCTGGCTCAAACCTTGATTATTTCTATACCATAGAATAGGCCACTTTAAAGCTTGCTTCATATTATGGTTGGTGACGTGGACCTGTCCCATTTCCTTGGGGACAGACTTTGGGTTCTCAGGTGAAGACCCCGACCACGAGTTCAACCAGGACGGGTGGTACGACTGAAGGTTGCGCGCTACGCTCAAGGATGCCTGTGGAGGAGTGGTCCCTTATGATCTAGCTACCGCTGCGCAGTTGTTTCTTATTGTCGATTTAGCCCAGAGGGCTTGTACCAGACGCTATGTTTTATATATGTCATGTACTGGATCTTTTATCGTTGTATGGATGTTGTTGACACCAAAAATTAACACTAGGAAGAGGCTGACATGTGGGCCGGATTTAGTGGAAGGATGCCATTCGGTTAAAGGGCTTTCTCTGAAGCATTCGGCAAAGATGCTCTGCGGTCGGGAACGCGTCGCCATTCGGCTAAGGGGTTTTCTCTGAAGCATTCGGCAGAGATACTCTGCGGTCGAGAATGCGTCATCATTCGGCAGAAGCATTGTTCCGCAGGCGAAGAGTGGTAGCGTTCGAGAAGACATGATGACGTGGATCGATATAAGGAAAAGGCCGGTTCGAACAAGGAATGCAATATGAGCACGAAGATCCGTCATTTATTTTTAGAAACAAGTATTGTAGTCGTGTCCGACTAGGAGTTGTATCAAGACCTGGGTATAAATATAAACCCATGGCATCTGTAAAAAACAATCAATCAATCATACAACAAACCGGCCTCGTGCCAACATCGAGTCCTTTAGTCGAGTCGTCGAGTTCTTCGAGAGGAGTCATCGATCCGTCGACCTCCGTAAGTACCGGCAACCTTGTATCATGCTTAGTATCATGCGGTGGATTTAAGCTTTGATGCAAGTAGTCTTGTTACCATGCTTAGTATCATCCGGTGGATTTAAGTTGTGGTCTCAAGAAGGTTCCTCTGTTAGGTCATGAGCCATGCGGTGGGCTAAGATCTAGTATGGACCAAGTTATCGGCTCTGTTAGATTTCGGCAAGATCTAACAGATTCATTAAGTTACCCCGTGTTGCTTCGTTTTTGCTATGTGTTTAATTCATGCAACACACCTTTGCCCAATCTAGATCGGCTAGAATCGGCTTTGCTTTACGGTGCGACGACTTATCCCCTCATAGCCGAATCCGAAACCGATCTAGGTTGCCACGCGTCGCGGGTTCGAACTTGTCGGTATCGTGTCGGTCTTGACAGAACCGAGTATCATGCGGTAGATGCAGGTTTTTGGGTCGTCTTAGAGCTAATCATCCGGTGGATTAGAATTCGATTCGATCTGATAGATTTATCTTTACCGATTAAGTTTGTTCCTTCGCCGCGGACCCCGATTCGGCTAAGTAGCCGTATTCGGCAGTGCTCTCACGAGTGAACGTGTGTTCGTGGGTTTGCATTGGACAATGAATGCTTTTAGCCTTTCACGATTAGATTGTATCATGCGGTGGATTGATCTAATCTGATTGGTGGTGTGACTTCAAACGAGTTGTATCATGCGGTGGATTAATTCGTTTGTTGCCGCGCTTGACGGGTGCTGCTTTCGGCCTATGCATTCTTGTTTCAATGTAAATTCATGACTGTGTTGTGGGTTCGTAATTAAACATTGAATGCTTTTAGCTTTTCATGGTTAGATTGTATCATGCGGTGGATTGGTCTAATCTGATTAGTGGTGTGGTCTCAAACAAGTCGTATCATGCAGTGGATTAACTTGTTTTGTTATCATGCTTGACGGGTGCTGCTTTCGGCCTATGCATTCCTTGTTTGCTGCGAATTTATGATCATGTTTCACCCTTTTATTTATCTATCATGCTCTGTTTCTCGTTAATCGGCTATGAGTATGCGTTACAATGTTCATTCGGTTGAAAGCCGATCTTTCGTCATGCTTACGTCACGCATTCGGCAGTGCGCTTACTGCGTGCCTTGCCGATTGCCGAATGAGGCTTTAACTGCCGACAGATAGCTTCTCTGTAGCTATTTGTCGTTCGAAACTGGCTCCGTAGCCGCAAATATGGAACTGTCTGGTCTCACCCGGCACGTTCCAGGTTTTGATCTAAACGTTTTGTCCCTTTGTTAGTTTTCAGGCAAACTGACTGGCACGCTTCCGGATTCAAAAGCCCGGGCCACGTGTGAAGCTAGCTAATTCGGCTTGCTGTGTGCTTGGCGTGAGGTGCGGATTTTACGTCAACACACTTTTTGGCACGCCCGGTGGGACACACACACAAGTTTTCAAGATGCCTGAGTTGAGCGACATCATGGATGTCACTTTGGAAGAGTTGTCTGAAGAGCATCAACAGATGGTAAAGGCTGCTGCTGGCCAATTCATTAACAAATGTTTACTGTCTTTCGCCAAGAACAGGAGTGGTGCACCGTTTCTCAAGTCCGACTTGCCAAGAGTTCTCCTTCCTGGGCAGTCTGATTTTACTGAAGAAGAAGAAAGGGAGAGATTCTCGGGCTTGTTATACAAAGCTTTGGGGGAAGCAATGACCAATCACAATGCTACGTTCTTGAACAGTTTTCGGCATATAATGGTAAGCATTTTTGGTCAGCATGTGGATAAACCCTTCGAGCAGATACATGGGCAATTGGGTGGTCCGACATACTTCAATGTTCAAGCACCAGTTCAGAAACCACATGGTAAAGGAAATGCTGATGAAACTGGAGGTTCTGGTGCTAAAGATACAAATGGACAACCGATTCGGCAGGATCCTCAGCCTGCACTGCCGAAAACTCGCACATACGGTGATATGGCATTCGGCACCACAGAGAATCCGCCTGCTTCTGCTTACAAGATATCTCCCTTGAACAACAGACTGCAGAGGGATTTATATGGAAACGGATATTCAGAGTTTATGGATTACAATGCTATCGACGCTCTCCCGAACCCTGGGTATGTTGGTACTGCAGGCATGCTTGCTGGAAGACCAGGGAATCAAGGTACCAGTATTGACCTCATGGTGCAAAAAATGACCGATGTATTGCAAAATCAATTCGGTCTGAAGCCTAAAAATCAGGGGTACATGTACTCGTCTCCTTTCCCGGAATGGTACCAAAGGGTATCATTGCCGAATAGAGTCAAGGTGCCTACAGAGTTTACTAAATTTTCAGGACAAGATGATACTAGCACTGTGGAACATATAGCTCGATATCTGATGCAGCTTGGAGAGGCTTCGGCAGATGAGGCTTTCAGAATCAGATACTTTCCTTTGTCACTGACGGGTCCAGCTTTTACATGGTTTGCTTCTTTGCCTGCTCAGTCGATTTGTACTTGGAAAGACCTGGAGCAGAAATTCCATGCTCATTACTACATTGGCAGTACCGAGAAAAAGTTGGTTGACTTGACCAGCTTAAGGCAGAGGAATAATGAAACACCTACGGAGTTCCTCAGGAGATTTAGGGAAACAAAAAGCATGTGCTTTTCTCTGAACATACCTGATGACCAGCTGGCTGGTATGGCTGTAGCTGGCATGCTGCCTGCCATTCGGGAGAAGCTGTTCGGGATGGAGTTTGATGATCTGGGCCAATTGTCGCACAGATTGGCCTTGATGAGTAACCAGGCATATGGTTTCAAGAAAGATGTCAGATTTGCTAAAAATAATGATGTAGCTGACATCTATAACCAATTCCTTGAAAGAGCAGATCAAGAAGATGAGTATGAAGATAGCGAGGAGATAGCCGCAGCAGAGATAGTGTGGAGCAAAGAACCAGTTACAATGGCTCAAAGATGGATCAAACAGATGAAGGGAACATATGATTTTGACGTGACTAAGGCGGACAAATTGTTTGAGTTCCTGGTGAAAGAAGGCCGAATCAAATTGCCGGAGGGGCATTCTATGCTTCGGCCTGATGGAGTGAAAGATAAGAGGTACTGTGGGTTTCATGATAGAAATTCTCATTCCATTAATGAATGCAGAGTCTTTAGGATGAAGATTCAGAAAGCTATCCAGGAAGGACATCTGAAATTCAACAACAAGATGAAACTGGACAGTAACCCTTTCCCTCAGAATATGATCGGGTTCTCAGTTAATATGGTGAATGCTGTTCCATCTGGAGAAAAAGGAAGATTGAGAGTTTTAACCTCAAAGAAGGCAAGACAGGATGGTTCAGTTGATCCCACTCGGCAGATCACAATTGAACAGATTCGCCAGAAAGATCTTCGGTTCCCGAATAGCCGATTTGAAGTGGGAGAATCCTTTAAACCTAGAGTTACTACACGTATTCTCCTCAATAAATGGCAGCGTCAGCAAGAAAAGGAGCGTTTTCGAAGGCGTGAATATGAGGAGGAGAAAAGAGGGCGCGAAGAAGAAAGGTTTGAGGAAGAACAAGAAGAGTATGCTCGAAAGCAGGAACGTGCGCATTGGGGGTGTGCATTCTTCAGACACTGTTGGAACGAAGGTTTGAAGCTTCCCACATGGAATAGTTGTCCTGAATGCAATAATTGGTATGATGAATATAGGCAGGGAACTGTCAATCGCCGATCTGTCCATGAAAGAATTGGCAGGGTGCATCCTAGTGATGATCGGCGTTTTAATGATCAACCAAGAAAGAGACATGCTGATTACAAGTGGGTTGATTGTGAAGAAGAAGAAGATCATGCTTATGTTTGGCAAGAAGGACAATGGTGCCCACCAGGTTTGAGGAAGAGCCAGAAGAGAAGAGTACAGCGCCTGAGGAATCGGGAATTGAAGCAAGCAAAGGTCAAGGTGAAATCAATATGGCTCCCAAAAGACAGGCCTGACGAACATGGTCATTCGGCTCCTACATGCATGGTATGTTTTCTGCCGAACGAATTCATGGCTCCAGCTAATCAAATTGTACAGGAAGAGATATTGCCCGATATAGATGATGCCGAACGATTTGGGTTAATGGCACAATTGATGTTGAACAAACAAGCTATTTTTGAGAAGCCAGCCCAGAATCGGCACATGAAGCCACTATACTTGAAGGGATATGTTAATGGCAAACCATTGACCAAGATGTTTGTCGATGGAGGAGCTGCTGTCAATGTGATGCCATATACCACATTCAGGAAGCTTGGAATGGGCCCTAGAGATTTGACACCGACGAACATAATTCTAAATGATTTTGCTGGAAATCCTTCGGACACCAAGGGATGCGTGCACGTTGATCTGATGATTGGGTCCAAGACTCTGCTTACGACTTTCTTTGTCATTGAGGGCAAAGGGGCATATAGCTTGCTGCTTGGAAGAGATTGGATTCATGCAAATTGTTGTATTCCATCTACTATGCATCAGCAGCTTATTCAGTGGATAGATGATGAGGTGGAGATTGTCCAAGCAGATGATTCAATAAGCGTGGCAAATATGGAACCAGCTTTCTGGGAATATCAAGGCATAGATTGTTTCTCAGGCAAAGACTGGGGAGAAGGTCCTGTGGCACCAGCCAGCAGTGATCAGCAGCCGATCGAAGCAGTCGGCTCTCATAGTAATTTTTGATGGAAAATCCAATTGATGGAACTGATGGAAAATTAGGACGTGGATTTGTGTCGGCCGATAAATTAGAAGAAGTAGACATTGGAGATGGTGACAAGCCAAGGCCGACATTTATCAGTGCTAACTTGGATTCGGTTTTCAAAGAAAAGTTGGTGACATTGTTAAAAGAATACAAGGACTGCTTTGCTTGGGATTATTCGGAGATGCCCGGTCTAGACCGTTCTATTGTTGAGCATCGGTTGCCAATCAAACCTGGATACAGGCCTTACAAGCAACCACCCCGAAAAATCTACAAGGAAGAAGTGTTGGCCGATGTGAAAAAGGAGATTGAAAGATTACTAGATGCAAATTTCATTCGGCCATGTAAATACGCGGATTGGATCTCTAATATCGTTCCTGTCTATAAGAAAAATGGAAAAATGAGGGTTTGCATAGATTTTAGAGATCTAAACAAGGCTACACCCATGGATGGATATCCAATGCCTATTGCTGATTCGTTGGTTGATGCTGCTGCTGGATACAAAGTGCTCAGTTTCATGGATGGTAATGCGGGATACAATCAGATTTTTATGGCATTGGAAGATATAGTAAAGACAGCTTTCAGGTGTCCTGGACACATAGGGTTGTTTGAGTGGGTTGTCATGACCTTTGGATTGAAAAATGCCGGTGCAACTTATCAAAGGGCTATGAATTATATTTTTCATGAGTTGATCGGCAAGATTGTGGAAATATATATTGATGATGTAGTGATCAAGTCATTGGATCATGAGTCCCATTTGGCTGACATAAGGAAAACTCTAGAATGCACCAGGAAGCATGGGCTTAAAATGAACCCGAACAAATGTGCTTTTGGAGTTTCGGCTGGAGAGTTTCTGGGATTTTTGATACATGAAGGAGGAATAGGAGTTGGTAAGAAAAGCATGAAGGCAATTGATGAAATTGTTCCTCCAACTAATCTTAAAGAGTTACAATCGCTGCTTGGCAAGATAAATTTTGTGAGAAGGTTCATATCAAACTTGTCACAAAAGGTGTTGCCCTTTTCCTCACTGTTGAAAATAAAAAAGGATCAAAAGTTTGTATGGGGTGACGAACAACAGAAGGCTTTTGATGAAATAAAGGAGTACATGAAGAAGCCACCAGTATTGGTGCCTCCACATTTGAACAAGCCTTTCAAGTTGTACGTGGCGGCCGATGCCCAAACTATTGGATCGGCCCTCATTCAAGAATTTGAAGGGAAGGAAAGAGTAGTTGCATACCTTAGCCGAAAGTTACTAGATCCAGAGACAAGGTATTCGGCTATAGAGAAGCTTTGCTTATGTGTTTACTACTCCTGTATAAAATTTCGGCACTACTTACTACATGCCGAATGCATTGTGTATTCAAAGTTTGATGTGATAAAACACATGTTGTCTATGCCAATTTTGAACGGAAGGATTGGCAAATGGATTTTAGCTTTGTCTGAATTTGAGTTAAGGTTTGAATCGGCAAAGGCTGTTAAGGGACAGGTTATTGCCGACTTCATTACTGAACATCATGATACATCGATAAATTTGCTTAACATTGTTCCTTGGGTGTTATTCTTCGATGGATCTTCATGCAACAAAGGTGGTGGAGCAGGTATCTTATTAATTTCACCCAAAGGAGAAACATTTGAGTTTGCTATTCCCATTCAATCTGCTGTTACTAACAATCAGGCTGAGTATGAGGCATTGCTCAAAGGGCTCCAATATTTGAAAGAAGCAGAGGCCATTGCAGTTGAAATTTTTGGAGATTCAGAATTGGTCATAAAACAATTGAATGGTGAATATGAGTGCAAAAGTGATACCTTGAAGAATTACTATGAAGAATGCAAAGAAATATTGAAGAGCTTTCGGTCAGTAATTCTACAACACATTCCTAGAGGGGATAATGGAGAGGCAAATAGATTGGCCCAAAGTGCATCAGGTTATAGAGAGCTTCAAGAAGTGTTTGCTAATGATGTATATGCTTTCGGGAATAATCTGGCAGAAGATGATTGGAGGAAAGAAATTGCCGATTATTTGGAGAATCCATCCCGAAAGGTTTCTAGAAAGCTCAGGTATAAAGCTTTAAAGTTTGTTCTTCTTGATGATAATTTGTATTATAAATCCTTGGATGGGGTGCTGTTACATTGCTTAAATCATGAAGAAGCAAAAAGGCTGATGAGTGAAGTACATGATGGGTTGTGTGGAGCACATCAATCGGCCTATCGAATGAAGTGGATTATTAGAAGAACTGGATATTACTGGCCGACAATGTTGGAAGATTGTTTTGAATATTATAAGGGATGTCAAGACTGTCAGAGATTTGGAAACATTCAAAGAGTTCCGGCATCGGCTTTGAATCCCATTATCAAGCCATGGCCATTCAGAGGATGGGGAATAGATTTGATTGGCCAAATAAATCCTCCATCTAGCAAGGGGCATAAGTTTGTGCTTTTGGCAACCGATTATTTTACCAAGTGGGTTGAGGCAATTCCATTAAAAAAGGTGACGTCGGAGAATATGGTTGAATTTGTTAAAGAACATATCATTTACAGATTTGGGATTCCTCAAACAATCACCACAGATCAAGGGGCTCAGTTTACATCTTCAGAGTTCAAAGATTTTGCTGAAAGTATGGGCATCAAATTGTTAAATTCTTCTCCTTATTATGCCCAAGCTAATGGTCAAGCAGAGGCTTCTAACAAGATTATGATTAAAATTATACAGAAGAAGATTGATCAGAAGCCGAGAAAGTGGCATTCGGTTCTCAATGAGGCTTTATGGGCTTACCGAATGGCTCCACATGGGGCTACACAGACGTCTCCTTATGAGTTGGTGTATGGGCATCATTTTATCTTGCCATGGGAAATACAATTAGACTCAAGGAGAATAAAGTTACAAAAGGATTTAAGTTCTAAAGATTATAATGATTTAATGATGGACGAATTAGAAGATTTGCATATGATTCGTCTCAGGGCCTTGGAAACTATCGAGAAAAATAAAATGCGAGTTGCTAAATATTACAACAAGAAGGTGCGAGTTAAGCAATTTACAGAAGGTGATCTAGTTTGGAAAGCGATATTGCCGATTGGAACCAAATATGCAGCATTCGGCAAATGGTCTCCAAATTGGGAAGGCCCTTTCAGAGTAGTTAGATGCGTGCCCGGAAATGCATATATTTTGAAGACATTATTGGGAGAGGAATTTGCTTCTGCTATAAATGGGAGATATTTGAAGAGGTATTATCCCAGTGTTGAAATCGATCGGTGATTGATATATTAAATTGCCGAACAGCCGATATTTAGGAAGAAATCGTCTTTAGAAGGAAATTGACAGAGACATTGGAGAAAAAGAAAAATGGCCAATACTGAATGTATTGCCCTTAGCACAAAATATGTTACATCAAGAGTTCATGCAAAAGATAAGTTTTATTGCCGAAATTCCATAAATCCCTAGTACAAACTACTGAAAGAGCCTGTTCAAAACAGACTGGGGATGAATGGAATCGGCAATGGCAGTGCCATGACCATCAAGACGATCAATGGAAGCGTCAATGTCGTCGATGTCTTCTGGGTTGTTGTTGGCAAAACCAACCGGCATTCTGGAATAGTCGGTGCCGGTGTGCGTCGACATAGCGACGAGACCCGCAGCGACGCCCAGGCGAACGCCATGGGAGGCCACTTCGTCGACACGACCTGCCACCGCACCAAGGCGTGCCTCGGGTGTGTCCCCTTGGGCGTTCACCTTGTCCACCAGCTCCTCCACCAGCGCCTTCAGTCGATCAAGTTCAGCATCACGCGCTGCAAAGTCACAAGGGGATAACAGATTAATATCATTTGGAGGACGAGAATTGAGATTGAGCAGATTGCAGGACTCACCATCAATGACTTCAAGCAGCTGCTTGCGCTCGGCCTGCCATTCGAGGTCCGCAATCCCAGCTTGCTTGGAGATGATCTCCAGTTCGCGACGAGAGTCGTCGCGCTCCGCCTTGAATCGGCGAGCATCGCCATCTGAGTAACGGGGGTCGTCAGATGAACGAGTCCGATTGGACGAACTCGAGGAGTTGGGCGCCGCAGGAGCAGCGGCTGGAGCCGCAACTGGCGCACCAGCGCCGGCAATCCATTGGATTACCCTGAAAGGACAAAGAAGATTCGTCAAGAAAGAGAAAGGAAATCTCGAGAAGAACAGAGAGAAGCAAGCAGCCAATCACCTGCGGCGAGCGCCGGCGCGACTTCCTTCGGCCTCATCGACGGCCGGGCGCCTCCTGTTGTTGTCGGCCATTGGAAGTTCCTCGGAGTTACTGTGGATGGGGAAAAGAATGACTTGAGTCGGCAAGAACTTGGAAGACGAAGAACTTGGTGAAAAAACTGTGGGCTGCCTGGGTGTTTATTTATAGAACCCGCAGAGGAAATCGTGGCCAAAGATCGTGGCGCGTATTCCGAAGAGTTCGGAAGGTGGAAAGGATTTTCCAGCCGATCGGTTCTCATGTCGTTTGGGATTCTTATCGAGTCGTATTCGGCTTTGACTGGATGAGATTCGGCTATGTCATAGTTGAAGCGTTTTCGGGTCTGATGCTATTAAAACCAGCTTTGCCGAATAAGTTATCCACAATGGAGAGAAAGCAAAAGATTGGTGAAACTACAAAGTTGGTAAGACATTCGGCTAATTAAGTATTCAATACAACTACACACCCAAGTACTTGGAGATTACATCTTTAGCATCAGATATCATTCTATTAATGGTCTCCAAAAGATTTTTGCCTGCTTCTTGGGTTTTTATCAGAGCAGAGAGCTTCGTTTTGAGCTGTTTATCTTCAGATAGAATTGCCGATGCTTCCTTTCGTATCTTCTCTGTCAGATCGGGGAGTTCGGCTAACTTCTTCTCGTCAGCTTCGATTTCAGTTGACAGAGTCCTCAATTCGGCTTCTAGTTCAGCTTTTCTGATTTTCTTCAGATCAAGTGCTGGCTGCAGTCTAGCTGACAATTCTTTATTATTCTGAGCTTGAATATACAGATCTTTCAAGGATTGCTTAGCTATGGCTCTTCTTTGTTCTAAAGCTGGTTGTAAAGATTGACTTTTCAGAACCTGTCTGACTGCAGCAAATTGTTGATCCAATTGAGAGATTGGTTCCAAAGAAGTTTGAATATCAACAGGAAGGTTTTGTTCAATGGGCTCGAGCATATCTCTCAGAAGATCAGCATCCTTGACTTGATCCTGGATATCTTTGTGCAGAAAGGAGAAAATTTCCTTTAGTTTTGCCTGGGTTTCTTCTGATAAAGTCTGGCTAGAAGAAATTTCCCCTGCTTGTTCGGCAACAAGATCATCCAAAGGAAATGAGTAGCTGGGTGATGAAGTTATTTTTTCCTGGAAAAGATATTGCCGAATTAATGATTATCCATTGAATAAAGAACTGGGGAGACTGGATAAGTTATCTCTACCTCATTCCTGATCTCTTGGATGGAGAGAGAAGATGGCTCAGGCTCAGGCAAAGATTCTTGTATGTCATGCTGAGGAGAGCTTGGAAGGTTCTTTGGTGGAGATGAGGCTTCTAGCTGAGGTACATCAGGTAGAGCTGAAGCTGGTTCTTGATGAAAAGGGGAGCTCTCCGAAATTGGATCCATTGAAGCTTGCTCTGTGACTGAAAGAAAGTTAGTGCCGATGAAAAGAGTTTTTAAAAGGACAAGATGGTGAGGAATTTTACTAATCACTGAAGCATCGGCAGATTCTGTACTAATGGCTAATTGCTGTGATTTGGCCTGAAATCATAAAGGAGTAGAAAATGAGCAGAATGAAATTAGCATTTTTTACTCGAGGAAGGAGAGATTTGACCTGTGCAATTATTTTGCTGCTTGTTCTTTTCTTCTTTATAGATGAAGGGGCAGTTAGAGAAGAAATTTTTCTCTTGGCAGCAGGTGGTGCAGCAAGAGTTGGATCTAGGTTGGCAGGCCTAGACATTATTTGAGCCAAAGAAGGAGAGTGATGCCCCAGAATAGATATTGGGCCTGCAGTGTTATATGCAATTGCTCTGGCCAGAGGGGCAGGGACTATGTCCTGCAAGATAACAGAGTTAAAAGTCGATGAAAGAGGATATCAGTGGAAAAACAAATGGATTATAAGCATGTTTACCTCTGAATTCGGCTGATAGTCAGGCATCAAATCAAGGCAGAGAGGGTAGACTGGTACATTAAAGATGTGATCATGGACTTCTTGCCACCAAAGAATAAAAGAAGGATGAGCAAGTGCTGTTGGCAGAAAAGGTTCGATTTGATAGATGGCTGCACAACACTTGTAATAAAAAATTCTTCTTGTTTCTGTGGAGTCTTTGATGATCTGCCTAGGCTTGAGGAATTCATGAAAGAATAATCTTGGGGGCACTTGGCCACATCCTAATTGCCTGGCTACTATATTCGGCTGGTAATATTCATATGAACTTTGAACCAGCCTTCCTCCACAAAATTCGGCTGGTAAGATGCAAGGCCGAATAAAAGTGTTAAAAATTGCTGTGGACTCTGCATCTATGCATCCAGTCTCGAAGCTGAATTCACAAGGAAAAGTGAGACTGTCATTGTCCAAGTATAGGAACCAGAGGGGATTGGCAAAGCCTTTGAAGAAAAGTTCAAACAGTTCTCCAATGCTCTTGTTGATAGCGATAGTGGAGGCTGCTTCCCCATAGGTTTGACAGCCCTTGGTGCTCTGGGCTTCTGCTTCCTGGTAATTGACCGAGGGGAAGTGTCGGCTGTTGAGGTCAATGGAGACAATTTGGTGCATGTACAATTGCAGCCACATCTGGACGAACCACCAGGGACCATTGACGCAAGAAATTTTCTTGTTGGTGTGCATCTGATAAATGGTTTGATGGAGCATGTGATAGACACTTCCCAAGAGATATTTCCCGAGAGGAATAAGTGTGCCTGCAGCCAGATCTTCGGCCATTACTATGTGATTCAGAGTTGGCTCATTGGCTTTACCACAGAAAACAAATCTGCACAACCACATATTCAGAAAGGCCCTGTATTCAACATCAGTCAGAGGACCATCGTGCATATAAGTCTGGATGTATTTCTTATAACCGACTCCAGTCTTCACCCCTGTCTGTTTGGAAGAACCTTTGTACCTGTATGGGTGTGTTGTCCCTGTAATGTTCAGGCCGGTTATCATGTAGACATCGGCCAGGGTTGGAGTCATTGGTCCATGACCAAAAAGAAAGGCGTTCATGCCGTTGGACCAGAAGTGACAAGCTGCAATCAGGAGATTTTCATTCTTGGGTGTTTCGGCTAGAGATAGCTCCAAGCAATGAGAAATACGAAGACTGTCCCAATTCTGCGTCTGGGGGCTTTTATCTTCAAGAGTCCTTTTGTACCAGTTTCTCCAGCCAGCGATTGGGGGCAGAGGCCAGTTTTTGAATGAATCTTGCCATTCGTGAGGTCCCGACAGTGAAGTTTTGAAAGGGATCCTTTGAGACTCGGCCGCAATAATTTCGGAGGGATCTGGATTTCCTGAGGGGCCGAGGAAGAAAGATGCGGATTGCTCCTCCGTAGGAGTCAGGATTTCAGTGGTCAGAGCCTATTGAGGACGGAAGAAGAGCGATTCGGGGATTCAAAATGCAGCTTGAAAAGAGTAATGCCGAATATGATTGAAGAAAACGGAACTTACTTGAAGAATTTGATCCTGGTTCGCCATTTGAAGATCGGAGCTTGAAAGATTCGACGAACTAGGGTTTGAGTTTGAGAACGCACTCTGAGGATTTGGGAGCAGAAAACGGATGTCGAGCGGGCTCAGCCTGAAAGTGTTGGGGATTCCTGGTCAATTCCGAGATAAAGTATCCTTTATCCCGAAATTGAAGGGGCATGTGTTGACACCAAAAATTAACACTAGGAAGAGGCTGACATGTGGGCCGGATTTAGTGGAAGGATGCCATTCGGTTAAAGGGCTTTCTCTGAAGCATTCGGCAAAGATGCTCTGCGGTCGGGAACGCGTCGCCATTCGGCTAAGGGGTTTTCTCTGAAGCATTCGGCAGAGATACTCTGCGGTCGAGAATGCGTCATCATTCGGCAGAAGCATTGTTCCGCAGGCGAAGAGTGGTAGCGTTCGAGAAGACATGATGACGTGGATCGATATAAGGAAAAGGCCGGTTCGAACAAGGAATGCAATATGAGCACGAAGATCCGTCATTTATTTTTAGAAACAAGTATTGTAGTCGTGTCCGACTAGGAGTTGTATCAAGACCTGGGTATAAATATAAACCCATGGCATCTGTAAAAAACAATCAATCAATCATACAACAAACCGGCCTCGTGCCAACATCGAGTCCTTTAGTCGAGTCGTCGAGTTCTTCGAGAGGAGTCATCGATCCGTCGACCTCCGTAAGTACCGGCAACCTTGTATCATGCTTAGTATCATGCGGTGGATTTAAGCTTTGATGCAAGTAGTCTTGTTACCATGCTTAGTATCATCCGGTGGATTTAAGTTGTGGTCTCAAGAAGGTTCCTCTGTTAGGTCATGAGCCATGCGGTGGGCTAAGATCTAGTATGGACCAAGTTATCGGCTCTGTTAGATTTCGGCAAGATCTAACAGATTCATTAAGTTACCCCGTGTTGCTTCGTTTTTGCTATGTGTTTAATTCATGCAACACACCTTTGCCCAATCTAGATCGGCTAGAATCGGCTTTGCTTTACGGTGCGACGACTTATCCCCTCATAGCCGAATCCGAAACCGATCTAGGTTGCCACGCGTCGCGGGTTCGAACTTGTCGGTATCGTGTCGGTCTTGACAGAACCGAGTATCATGCGGTAGATGCAGGTTTTTGGGTCGTCTTAGAGCTAATCATCCGGTGGATTAGAATTCGATTCGATCTGATAGATTTATCTTTACCGATTAAGTTTGTTCCTTCGCCGCGGACCCCGATTCGGCTAAGTAGCCGTATTTGGCAGTGCTCTCACGAGTGAACGTGTGTTCGTGGGTTTGCATTGGACAATGAATGCTTTTAGCCTTTCACGATTAGATTGTATCATGCGGTGGATTGATCTAATCTGATTGGTGGTGTGACTTCAAACGAGTTGTATCATGCGGTGGATTAATTCGTTTGTTGCCGCGCTTGACGGGTGCTGCTTTCGGCCTATGCATTCTTGTTTCAATGTAAATTCATGACTGTGTTGTGGGTTCGTAATTAAACATTGAATGCTTTTAGCTTTTCATGGTTAGATTGTATCATGCGGTGGATTGGTCTAATCTGATTAGTGGTGTGGTCTCAAACAAGTCGTATCATGCGGTGGATTAACTTGTTTTGTTATCATGCTTGACGGGTGCTGCTTTCGGCCTATGCATTCCTTGTTTGCTGCGAATTTATGATCATGTTTCACCCTTTTATTTATCTATCATGCTCTGTTTCTCGTTAATCGGCTATGAGTATGCGTTACAATGTTCATTCGGTTGAAAGCCGATCTTTCGTCATGCTTACGTCACGCATTCGGCAGTGCGCTTACTGCGTGCCTTGCCGATTGCCGAATGAGGCTTTAACTGCCGACAGATAGCTTCTCTGTAGCTATTTGTCGTTCGAAACTGGCTCCGTAGCCGCAAATATGGAACTGTCTGGTCTCACCCGGCACGTTCCAGGTTTTGATCTAAACGTTTTGTCCCTTTGTTAGTTTTCAGGCAAACTGACTGGCACGCTTCCGGATTCAAAAGCCCGGGCCACGTGTGAAGCTAGCTAATTCGGCTTGCTGTGTGCTTGGCGTGAGGTGCGGATTTTACGTCAACAGATGTGATATTCGACTGAGATGAGTTCTGTACGAGATAGCTGCTATTCCTGGGACTATCTCGAGGGTACAGGGAGTCGGGTTCTCGTCGGTGAGAATCCGGTTCGTTTCACATAAGATCCAACAAACTATCAAAGCCTGTGTCCGATAGACCATTAGATGACTTCAACTGCAATAGCAAGAGGTCAGCTTCAAGCTTGGATATGCTGCATCCATGGTATAAAGGAGTTTTGACATCCATCCTCATCTGCTCCAGCTTCTTCAAATTATTCGCATCAAAGAATTCTGGCTCACCATCACATATCATATGGTCAATGCCATCCACCACATCATCAGCTGCTAACGTCTCTACAATGGTTTCACCGATGTTATCCATGAATGATTCATAGACATTTTCTGTATCATCCCTTGTGGCCTCCTGGAACATTTTCTGCAATTTCTAAACCACATTTGGTTGTGTGGTTTCATTCTCACCTTCCTGCCCATGCTTGTTCCAAATCTTATAGTTTGCCATTAAACCCCTATACAGCAGGTGACCTCGGGTCTGCTCGACGTTTTGAAACTGCTTCTGGTCTTTGCAATCAATGCACGGACAATAGACCTATCCATCGCTTGTGTGATACGGCCTCGCGACATTCACAAAGGAGTCAACCCCGTTGGCAAAGGTGTCATCTCCACCGGCCGCCGAACCGTACATCCAACCTCGTCCGTCCATCTATTACAAACAAAATGGTTTTGTCCTTAAACCATTATTCCGAAATAATAAAAAATAATTTCAAATTATTTGCAAATCAATTGCATGAAGTGTTGCTAAATACAAACCTTCAGTCAAGGGAGTGGATCCTTAGACATATATCCTCTTAAATGCCGAACAAGGGCCCTTGCATCAAATTAATGCCAAATTTCAAAATCTAGTGGTTTAAACAATTTTGATAAGCATTCAAGGTTCTAGAAAGTAAGTAAAGTAAGCTAGATACTAACATTGTTGTAATCGAATGAGAGTTACACATTTGGATAATCCATGAAGAAATTGATGAAAAATGGTCTATAGGTAAAAAAAGAGACTTTCCATCACATTCTTCTCAATTGTATAAGCATTTAAGGTTTTAGAAAGTAAGCAAAGCAAGCTAGATACTAACCTTGTTGCAATCAAATGAGAGTTACACATTTGGATAATCCATAAAGAAATTGATGAAAAATGGCCTAGACGCAAAAAAAGAGACATTCCATCACATTCTTCTCAAATTTGCAATAATCAAACTAAAGAGTCATAGAAGGATGCCTATATACTAACCTTCAAGCATGCAGCCGCGCACCAGCTGCTGCTAACGCCATTTTCTTGTCTAATTAGCAAACCAAGTGGGGGTTAACACAAAGTAAATTTATCAGAATGGGGCTATCAAGGAAAGCAAGATTCATGAACCTGCCCTGTTTTGTCCTCTGTGCCCTCATGAACGTCCATTATTTGGTACTTTTATTTCAAGTGCTACGAAATTGTGTAGATATGACCATGAATCGTTTCGGTCAATCTCTGTAGTTCTATAGGGCCTAGTGTCCGAGAGCAGCGAGAGAGAGCCCAGTTTCTTCCCCGCAGGTTCTCAGTCCCAGGCTATGTCATCCAGCGCCAGATTGATGCGTATGTCTAGGGTAGTTGTATATAGCAAGTTAAAACAATGCAACCAGTAACTTTAATTTATTGAAAAAACAAGTAAACATCCATTTAACAACAATGCTCAGAATCATGGCAAATATTGATACTCGATCAGATTAGCTGAATAGATCGATACAATGTGTCGTTCTTATGAGTGAGTGCACCAACTGTCTACAAACGATGAATCAAACATCAATACTTTGCTGGAAAAAATGGCCCAGAGGCCTATTTAAAGAATCACAAAGTAAGTGTGCATGCACATATAGTATCATAATTCTAGTTCAGGTCGGTGCAAACCATCTTAAATAGAAATGCTCTCTTTTAATACTGAATAGCACCGAAAGGAGAGCGAGTAGCAGCTTCTTAATTAAGATGGTGTAACGATTAAAACCAGAAAGATAACACGTACACAAGGGCCTGATTAAATAACCAATGATCTAGAAGAGATTGTAGAAGACGCGTCCATGTAGCTAAGCCTGTTAGGCAGCTCCGCGTAGCAGAGCCAACACCAGAAGCGACGCACGGCCCGCCGACCACTTAGGGGGAAGGCGAGGAAGTGCAACCACAGCAGCTCGAAACGGATTGGGTTGAAGCCATGGCCGACCAGCAGCCACAACGCCCAAATCTGACTACCTAAGCATTGGATGGGCCGCCACCACGAGCAGCTCACAGATCTGGTTCAACCAGTAGAGGAACAACCGGATCTGAGGAGGGTCGCCGTAGATCCACCGGAAAAACGGCGGGGAGACGAACGGCTCGGTGGCCCCTTTGTTCAAGAAGGAGAAGGATTAGGAGAGGAGAAGGAGGAGATGGCCGCCGCACCGAATAGCGGCAGCGGCCCGAGATGCGCACCGGCGGGGGAGGTTGGGCTAGCGGCAGGGTCGCCCCTCCCGTCGCCCTGGAAGGCGACGCGGAGAGGTACCGGACCGGTTGCCTTTCTATGTGCAACTTCCTATGGACCAGATAGTTTAATATCTTGTATTTGTACTTTATTTCTATTTCTTAACCGTTAGATTTAGATCAGACTATCCATCCTATTATATATTTTTAACTTTATCCTTTATCATTTTTACTATGTGAAAAATAGTCAATATTAGCGGCAGTTTAGATCTCAAATATGGCAAGAATTGGAATCCTCAAATCTAACTCTCGAACTCTCAAACGTACACAAACCACACTCTACCCATGCACAACAACACACATTCCATACAAAGTACGATAGATTTGCAACCTATGCTACCCTAATTAACCTGCCTACAAGAGGATCACGAAGACTCAACTCTGCTAATGGGTTTAGGGTTTAGAATTTAGGGTCTTACAGTAATTGTTATGGTGCACGTACGTCCACCGGACACATAACTAACATGTTAGCCTACTCCCAGTGCGAGTTTAACTCATTTGATACGGTTACTAGTCTTAAAGTATAGGTTTTGTCACACCCAGATTTTCACAAAACCCGAATGCGGCCATATGTGTGCCCAGGAGGTCCACAGAACACATACAGCGAACAAATATGATAAACAGAGTACAAATGCTCGAAATAAAATAGTTTACATCAGAGTATAACAATAATATTTATTACAGCGGAAGTCTATAACTCTCAACTATAGCGGAGCCGCAGTCCACAGGGACTCTGACTGGGAGAGCTCAACTCAAAAGTACGGCAGGTCCTCAGGGAACTCAGCAGCAGTCTCCTGATCGGCCAAATCTGTTTACCCATCCGGGATTTTGTTGAATATTGACAAGTGTAGGTAAATAAATACTTAGCAAGTATAGCATGGGTATGAAGGCTCAAAAATAGGCTAGACTCGGCTTAACTGCATTAGCATTTTTAGTTGGTTCATTTTAACATTAACCAAGTTACTACAAGTGAATGAAGTCACAGTTGCAACCCGATTAGTATAAGTGACATTAAGCATAAATAAACATCATCTTCTAATCGAAAAGGATCCAGGCCGCTCGTGACCTTGAGCAAGGCTATCATGATAGATTTTACACTCTGCAGAGGTTTCGCCCTTTACCCACCAGTCGCGTAAAAGTTCAAAGGAACTTTGCACCCAACCACGCACATCAACACTTCCGAGGTGTGATTGCATAGGGACGCTACGAGGTTTTTCACAAGACACCCTAACAAGACAGTGGCCGCTACGGTAATACAAGGCGGTGAGACCATAGGCACCGAGATCGACGTACGCCTACGGAGTCACACCATAGGGGGGTCGATGGCGTCCAGAGCACGGGCATCACACCCATCCATGCGCAACGTGTGGAGTTCCCCATCGCAGGGACTCCCAACACGGGACTGTGCCTAACAAGACAAAGCCGACGGATCACCAGCCCTCGGTGGAATCCGGAAACACCCCGTACCTTGCCTCCCACAACGCCGTCGGCCCGTCGGTAACCACTGGCAAGCTAGAGACGTACAAGGTACTCGACCAAGACCAGAGCCACAATAGTTCTAGCGGTGGCGACAGGCTCCTGGGTTGCCGCTTTGAGAACCGGACCTTACAGAGAGACATTAGAACAAAGCACACAGCACATGCTCTAGCTCCCTAAACCAAGTTGCTAAAAAGCATGTTTTAACATAAATGTTAAAGTGAACCATTAAGTCAACATTAGCAATTAAATAATAGTGACAGTAGCTGCGCATAGCAAAAGATTCTACCCATATGCATTAGCCCAAGGTTATCAAGGTTCAGGATATAAAAAACTAGGTACAACCTTAATGGGACATCAATTTAGACACATGCATATGAAAGTATGTGAATATAAAAAGTGGGTTTAGGTAGCAAGGATTGTCCGTGCTATAACTTGCCTTCCTCGAAGTGCTGCTGCTGCTGCGGGTCCTGCTCAGGAAAGTCCTCACCGAGCTCGAACTCCAAAGCTAACGGCTCACTGACTGGACACGAAGCACCAAACAAGCCAGCACGCAAACCAACATGCAAACAAAAAATAATCTATTAGAACAGTACACCAAACAGTAGAAACAGTACATAAAGAGTTTTTTGAAATATTCTACGCGTCACTACGAACACATGAGCGCAAAAATCACACTAATCGGAGCTAAAACGAAAAAGATATGGGTTTTCTAAGTTCTAGGGACCTGCTGGCAATTTTTAAAAGCTTCCAGGGGCTTAATTTAAAGAAACCAGGGACCTATACGTAATTACGTGTTAAAACCCGAGGGCGAACGCGTAAAAGGGCAGGGGTTGGATCGCGAGTTCTAAATCCTAAAAACTCAGGGAGGGTTTCGCTAAAAACAGGACCTTCTAGTAATTTCTTTGTAAAAGAGGTGTACTGCGGGTTGATTCGGGGAAACTTGGAGGGCTCTTTAGCAAATCCGCCAGGGCTGACCGTTACGCGCGGTTTGACCGCGGGTGGGGGAGGGCGTGGGTCGTTGGATTTAGATCCAACGGCTCAGGGGAATCGGAGGGAGAGGGTGACCGGCGGCGAGAGGGAGGTGGCGGCGCTGTGCCAGCGCGGCGGCGCATCGCCGGAGAAGAGGCGCTTAAGCGTTACAGGGCGCCATTTGCGACATGGTTTGGATGGGGAGGGAGCTGGGACCAAGGCGAGTTCAAATGGCCGGATCAAGTCGGCCAATTCTTGGCGAGCGTGCCCGACAACGGCGAGCAGTGAAGGCGGGGCTCCGACGAGATCGTACGCGCGCTAGGAGACCTAACAGGGAGCGAGAAGAAGCTCGGGAGGGTCCTCACCGCCGCGTGGAGCTCCTAGGCAGCTTGATTTGGCCGGAGAGGGGCCGTGGCGGCCGGGGCTCGGGCGGAGATCGGTGGCGCGAAGAGCTCGGGGAGGGCGTTGATGTGGGCTTGGTGCTCGGTGGGGGAGTTGGTGAGGCCTAGGGGGTGCGGAGGGTCGGCTTTTATAGGGCCGAGGGGGGTCGCTCGTCGGGTGAATCGCGAGGCCGGTGATGGCGGCCGGTGATCCGCGCTTTCCAAGTGCGGGGCGCCTGCCAAGCTTGGAGCGGCCGGGAAAGGAAAGGAATCGGGGCAGGGGAGGAAGGGGAGGTGCTAGGAAGCTTCGGCGAAGCTGCTGCAAGGTCCACCGGCGTGGGGATGGCGGGCGGTGCTCTGCCGGCTGTCACGGGCGCGGGCGAGGGGGGGAATAGAAGGAAGGAGAAGCTGCTGACCGGTGGGACCGGGGTGGCAGAGAGAGAAGGGGAGAGTGGAGGCGAGCGGGCTGGCGGGGCGTTCGGCTGGGCCGGCTCGGCGCGTGGGCGAGGCCCAAGTGGAAGAGGGGAGGGGTCTGGCGGGTTGGGCCGAGGGGGAAGAAAGGGGGAGGGGGTTGGGCCGGCTTGGGAAAGAAGTAGGGGGAGTGAAAGCGGACCAAGGCAGAAGCTTAGGGGGCAAAATCAAACTCGGCTGAAAAGAACTTTTCTAAGGCTCGAACAAATGCAAATTAAATTCGAATTTAAAAAGAATTTAAAGTCCAACTTAGTTTGCCATCAACCAAAACACAGTGCAGCAGCATGAATGCAACAAAAATATTTCTACAAGTTATATTTGATTTTAATATTCATAAATAATTCATTTAACCTATATTAATTATGAACAATTTAAATAAAAGCCAATTAATTACTAAAAATTTTAAATGGGTCATTTTTGGGTGTTACAGGTTTCCTATGAAACAACAATGTGAAACTATTACATTGGAAAAGTGGCTTCAAACAACATTTTATCTTTTTTCTCGCTGATCTGATCATCTTAGAAACATCAATATAAATCTTCACTAAGGCCTCGTTTAGTTCCAAAATTTCACTCCCAAATTTACTATGCAAAAAGAAGATTCCCCATCACATCAAAATGTCATAACATGCATGGAGTATTAAATGTAGATGAAATCAAAAACTAATTGCACAGTTTTGTTGTGCTCTGCGAGACGAACATTTTGAGCATAATTAATCAATTTTTGGACAATTTTTTACAAATACAAACGAAATGCTACAGTGACGCAATGATTACGAAGTGACATCATACTCCCAAATTCACCCTCCCAAATTCAACATCTAAACACCACCTAAGATTAATCTTACGTGTTTAATGTTTGTCACTGGAGACTAGCAGTGACACTAACTATATGTGTAGTCAATAGAGATTAAAATCCTAATTAAGACTACATGCAACCTGACCGATGCCTAAAAAATAAATACTCTGACACCTCGAGCCTACGTTACTAAAAAATGTCACATTCGTCTATGGCATTTTAGTGCTGGGCATGAAAAGAACCGATACTAAATCACTTTAGTACCGGCTCGTAACACCAGCCGGTACTAAAATTGGCCTTTTAGTACCGGCTGGTGTTATCAGCCGGTGTGGCGCGACACGTTAGTACACCAGAACACTTTAGTACCGGCTCCTAACTCAGTCCAAGGGTTACTTCAAAAGGAAAACATCCCTCACTCAATCATAAGTGATGCATAGGTGGGATGGTAAAGAAGCAACGCGTGAGGCTGGAGGTCATAGGTTTGAATCCCCACGGAGACGGACGCACATTTACGTGTGAAAAAATCGTGTGACTTGTGATGTTGCGTGTGCAGGCCTAACTGTGGTACTTATAAGAGTTTTTGTAGTAATGCTACCGAGACCATAGGGTACACAATGTTTACGTCGATGTCCAAGTGAAGGTGGGCAGAACTTTGTCAGAACCACCACCTTTTTCCAAGTTCGAACCTCTGGCATTGGTTTCCTTCATACGAGAAAAACAAAAATCTCCGCTCCCTTTCCTTTTCCTCAACTCCACATCAACTTCGGCAACTAATAATACTAAAAATTGAGTTCATGGTGAAACATATATCTAAGCAATTTAAAATTTAATAAAAAATCTTCATAGAACGAATTTTTTTATTTCATTAAAGCCAAATAATGTATATGTATATGCAAAACATATTAAAACTCCGAAAAGATTATTTACCAAATGGGTAACAAACATATAATCATATTTTATGTCTCTTCCTTTCTCATCTCTTCTAGTATGGAAAAACTAGATCTAGAACCATTCTTAACACCCTTGAGGCTAAAAGACCACAAAGTGATGCTAAATAATAAGGTGGACCCTAGTCGGTACTCCATTGAAGAAAGAATTAGCATTAATTTCAGCTCAAATAACATAAAATGGAAAAACAACAATAAGAATGAGAGAGTTCTCTTATGATCACACCCTAATAAACCTCATGATGAAGTTGAGAATCTCACAAAAGAGAGTAATAATGATATAAACTCACCTTGCAGAGCCACCTCCTTCGAAGAAATAAAGAACAAAACCTCTCCCCTAGTATTTCTCCGTTTTCCACCATGCCATGAGCTCATCTTGGGCAAGAATGGAGAAATGGTTGGAGGAGGAAGAAGGCTTAGCCATTTATACTGTGCTCATTTGCGTTGGTGGGCCACGTAAGCATCCGCCGGTATAGTGGAGCACCATTTGTGTTGGCGGACATTTAGGGTGTGTTTGATTGGGAGTCATCTTGGGATAGGACGGGTCATCCCTCTTTTGAGGGATAAGATGATCCCACCTAATGTTTGTTAGGGGGATGGGACCATCCCGGTTTGATGTTTGTTTGAGGGGACGGGAACAAATAGAATTGCATGAGCCGTTTGTTGCTTTTAACTGCTACCATGTGGGTTCCAGATGTCAGTAGCACGGAACACATGCTTTGAAAAAAAGGAAAAAATTCTCCGTCTTGTTCCTTACAATGCTGCCTCACTCCCGCGACCACACCGCCCGGGGCCATGACGCCGGCCTCCCACGGCCGTGCGCCACTGTTCGGCTCCCACGGCCATGCCGCCCAGGGCCATGCCGCCGGCCTTCAGCGGCCGTGCGCCACCGCTTGGCTCCTGCGGCCGCGCCGCCACCTCACTCCTTCGGCCACGCCGCTGGCCTCCCGCGGCCGTGCGCCACTGCCCGTCTCTCACGACCGCGCTGCCATTTCATTTCCGCGTCCACGCCACCCAGGGGCATGCCTCCAGCCTCCCACGGCCGTGCGCTGCCGCCCGTGGTACCCGACGGCAGCTCCCACAGCCGTGCCTCCTGGGGCCGCGCGCCGCCGCATCGCTTCCGCGGCTCCTGCAGCCATGCCTCCCTGCACGCTCCGTCCCGTCCTGCTTCACCATTCTGGCGTGAGCGCAGGCTGCCAAAAACGGATTCCTCACGCCGTCTCTGGGGGACAAGATGAGTCTGTCCCACATCTTCACAGCATATTCTCTCATAGGGGATGAGTTCGTCCTCTGTCCTTCATACCAAACATTGCAAAATATGAGATCACTCCATCCCATCCCATCCTTTCATCCAAACACACCCTTAACTCCCCCACCAGCACAAATGGTTCGGTGCTACAGGGCCATAAACGGCTGCCCCCCTAACCATTTGTGCTGGCGGTACAGTAAGTGGCCAGCGCCAACATAAATGATTTATGTACTGATGATGTTCTCAAGCATTGTTGGATGCTTCACAACTAGAGGCTCTACCAATTGAAATATTGCCTTTCATTTCTGCTACCACCATTTTGCATTATTATACATTCCAGAATATATGTGTTTTGAATTTACAAAACAACCGCCACCACGATCCATATTGCTATTAGTTGAAAACCAGGAAATATTGCTGAATATATGTTTCACTGTAATCATTTATAAGCTTGTCCCTCAGTACCAAAAATATAATCATTTCTAAGCTTGTCCTGAACAATTCAAACTATTATAAGTTTGATCAAATATATAGAAATAACAATAATATTTATGATATCAATAAGCACCATGAATTATATGTATACTTTATAATTTATAGTTTACTTCTTTGATTTGGTATATGTTAATATCATATTCTCTAAACTTGGTCACATTTAAAATAGTTTTATTTAGGGAAAACTTAGTGCTTATATTTTAGGACAGAGGGAGTTAATATTGTTTTATCTAAACCTAAGGGCATGTAAAATATTTTAGATAGCTGTTGTCTATTTAACACATATAGACAGCTAAATAGACAGCTCTATAATGGGCTGTCTATTTAGCTGTGGTGATAATTAATATGCACTCTGGTTTCTATTGTTTTGCATGGGAGTACAGGCCAAAGTAGTAGACGAGATAGTAGACAACAACACACTAGTGGAAAAATGACTTTCCATCCCCTACTTTAGTGGAAACACCAACCGGGACTAAAAGTGCCCCTTTAGTCCAGGTTGGAGCCTCCAACCGGGACTAAAAGTGCCCCTTTAGTCTCGGTTGGAGCCTCCAACCAAGACTAAAGGGGTCTCAACCTTTTGTCCCGGGTGGTGGTTGCACCCGGGACTAAAAGGGTGACTTTTAGTCCCGGTTGGTGACTCCAACCGGGACTAAAGGGTCACTACAAGAAATCTGTCAATCCATGACGAATTTGCTATGACATTCTCACGGAACTTCATAAACATGCTAACATCCGTGACGTTTTGCATTTTTTCGTCATTAATCAGCAAATAGCTCATTCGAGCTTGAATTTGGGTCCAATCTCTATGACGAACCTCGATAACTGTCATAGATCGTTTGTGTAGACATATGTTTTAAATTTATAGAAAATAAAACGTAACAAATGCACAAATATAACTACTATTATTTTGGTTTTTATGAAATTCGTCACAAACCATAAATCCAATTCGTCATAATTTAGGTTTGACCCCACATGGATCCATTGACCAACTTGTAAGTTGTAACCCAGATTATAAATGTAACAAAATAAAATGATAAAAAAGTGGAGGACAAAAATGTATCGGCTTATACAATATTTAGAACTAAAAATATGGGGAAAACATAAATAAAGAATGAAAAGAAAAAAAGGCGGAAAGCAAAAAAAAAGCAGGAAAACATAAATAAAGAATGAAAAGAAAAAAAGGCGGAAAGCAAAAAAAAAGAAGCAAGCACTGGCCGCGCGGCCAAAGGGCCTCGAACTAGAGACCTCACGGATGGGCTTCCCATCCCTCACCAACGAGCCACTCACATGAATGAGTCTGTCATTCAAAAAACCCTCACCAACGAGCCACTCACATGAATGAGTCTGTCATTCAAAAAACAAACACACAAAAATAATGCTCAGGGCTGGGATCGAACCCGTGACCTCGCATTGAAATAGGGGGAGCAATACCAGTTAAGCTACTTTTAGTACTATGTCTATACAAGGATGGCAATTTATATATACAATTCAAGTTTACAGTTAGGTCCTTGGTATTTTACGTTCACGTCCCTTCAAGTTTTGCAACGTTTGCAATTGGGTCCCTCGCCGGCTGGCAACTCGGGCGATGAAATTCCGGTGAGGTGGGGCCCTAATCGATGGCGTGATCTATCCAGTGAGCTTCACGAGCTCACCACGAGTTCATTGATGTGATTCTCAGGGTCGGGGATGGCCGGTGGAAGTCTGCCGGCGGTGAACTTGCTCGGGCGGCACCTGTGAGCTAGCTCCGACGAGGTGGACAGCCGAAGGAGGTCGGGAAGGGGTCGGTGAGCTTCCTGGGGAGATGGGGAATGCGGTTGTGGGATCGGTTGGGGCCGGGGTGGAGTGGAGCGGTCTGCCCACGTGGAGGTGGTGGCCGGCGGCGATGGTGAACGGCGGGAAAGGCTCGGGACGGCCAGTGAGCGAGCCAGAGGGGATCTGGGAGCTGAGGTGAAGGTCGGGGAGTGTGGTTGGATGCCCAAATTGGGTTGGGGTGGTGCGGAGGGGGCTGCCCACAACAGAGGTGGTGGTGGCGGTGCCAGTGGCGTTGAGCGGAGCTCGGGAGCGGCTCAGAGATGGGGAAGGAGGCAAAGGAGCTGCCGGCCTCGTGTACTGGCACGTAGGGAGGATGGTGGAGGGGTAGCAAGTTGAGGGGAGATCCGGGAATGGCCGGAGTGAGGTCGCCGCCATCGCGTCATCGCGGCTGGCGTGCGCGCTCTGGCTCTACTGAGCGTCGGGAGGTAGAAGAAGAGGAGAGAGAGAGGAGCTGCACTGCGGGAAAGGAAAAGTGGGACGACAACGGGGAGGTGTGTGGGTGCGCGCTTGGCACGGCTCGGCGAGCCGGGCAGGCTGGCCGGAAGGAGCTCGACGCGGTGGGGAAGAAGAACAGGGGAGCCGAGGGCCGCCGCGAATGTCGGTCGGCCGGTTTGCGTTTAGGAGCTAGCCGACGGAGATGGGGAAGAAGGCAAAGGAGCTACCGGCCTCATGTACTGGCACGTAGGGAGGACATCGAAGGGGCAGAAAGTTGAGGGGAGAGCCGGGAATGGCCGGCGTGGGGTCGCCGTCATTGCTCCGTTGCGGCCGGCGTGCGCGCTCTGGCTCTGTTGAGCATCCGGGAACAAGAACAGGGGAGAGAGGGAGGAGGGGAAAACGTTTGGATTTGAACGGAAATTTGCATTGAAACTCAAAAATCAGCCAATACAAAAGTTTCTTAGAATTAGAAGTTCTACAACTTTCATGTTGAAAGGTTATTTTATTTGAGTTCTAGATTTAGGAGAAAAATTGAGTTCCCTTCAATCTTCTCTAAATGAGGTTGAACTTGAATTTCAATTTAGAAAGATAAGTTTTTATATAACAATTGCTTATTTAACTTCACATTTCATAATATTAGTGAACCTGAGGTTCTATCCAAGTTTGAGGTGCATACAAGTTCAAAAAACTAATTATGTATTCAAATCTCAAAGTTTGACTTGAGTTATAAGAAACTTTGTGAGGGATGTATCATTTTGTGAACAATGTATGGTCCCACTTGATTAAAACCATTTGAAATTTTTATGGCAAGCTGGTCGACCCAAAGTATGTTGTCATATCGATTTATAGAAGTTTTTGAGCAAATTTGAATATTATTGTAATTATTACGTCGTAATTTGGAGAAAGAAGTTTGAATTGTCTCTAGAAGATAGTTAATTTTTTCATGTATCTCTATAAAATAGAATAGAATGGAACATATGAGCCTAATTTTATTTTTTATGGAGTTTTTTTATATCTTATTAGGAGCACATGTAGTTCAATTTGAAATTAATTTTGATAACCACGTAGAAATTCATTTAATATATAGAAAATAGTAAATCAGTTCTAAAATTTTTTAAACTCCTTGAACACAATTCATATGTAGTCTATTACATATAAAAAATGAGTTGGTGTATATAAGATAATTATGTTTATGTGCTACTTCACGATGGTTCAATAAAATAAAAAAAGAAAAAGAAAAGCATTATCCTGAGAATAAATAAATTTGGGCCCATTTCGGTCCAAATGGCCCAACTCATTCTGGCCGTCCATTGCCGATTCTGGTGACTATAATCGCGCCCCTATGGTATAAAAGAACCAGAAACCTGGCCTCACCTTCACTCCCCTCACCCAGCCACTCTCCCAGCTCCCCTCAAGGCGACGAGCCTCCGCCGCCGGCTCTCTCCTCGCCTCCCTTCCACGCCTCCGCCGCCCTCTCCCTCTCCTCGCCTCCCGTGCCCCCTCGACGCCTCCACCGCCGACCGCTTCGCCTCGGTCCTCCTGCTCTCATCTGCGGCCACCGGCCCCTCCTCCACTCCTCCGGCCAAGGGCGGGCTGCCAGCCCCAAATCCACCACTGCTACCTCCCCGACAACGCCGGCCTTAGCTTCCTCCACCAACAACCACATGCTGAGCAGTGAGGTGCTGGGCGGTCTGCAGCAGCGAGCAGCTGTGCGGTGCTCCCTCCCTGGATGAGCAGATATGGGGATTCATGGCGCATCTGCTCCTGCACAGCGGCGGCGGGTCCTGCAGATGCACGGGCGCAGCAGCCTGCTCGAGGTAGGCCCAGTGGCAGGTGGCCCGAGGTGTAGAGGTGGCAACCGCGCGGGGTGGCACCCCTGCCTGGAGTCGATCGAGTGCAGCTGCTGCGCGGCAGCCTAATCTACAGCGGCAGACGAGGTTTGCTTTCTTCTCCTTTTGTGTGCGTGCCTGCAGATTAATGCCTTGTCTATGATATGATATGCCTAAATTAATTTGGTGGCCTATGTCGGCTTCCGATCCCGTCCTGTCGATGGATGTTTGGTTGGAGCCCATGTTCTTAAGGGACTTTCTCTTGTGCCACTGTACAACATAGCTCCCATTCCTGTGTTTCCCCTTTACCTATAGTATTGGCATCTCTGTGTGACTAAAAGTGCAATACAATAATCAGCAAGCCATAGTTCTCATCCTTTACCTGTAGTACTGGCACCTCTGGAAGTTAAAAATGTTTTTTTGTTAACTGCTGCATTTTTTTGTTAATTGCTACATACTGAAATGCATCTGAATACCACACGGTTTTCATGTAACCCAAACAGTGGCAAAATACAGGTATGCCTTCAAACTTAGGTGCAGATGAATAATAGGAAGGTTGTGTACTTGTATGACTTGAACTGACGCATGTTCTATGTTCTTCAGTTTTCATATTTCTTGGCATGCAAAGCTATATTTGTTAATGAGTAAAATACGGTGGCGGTCCTCAAACTTGCGCCGAGGTACCATCTAGGTCCACGAACTCGCAAATTGAACAAGCACATCCTTAAACTTGCTAAGTTGTGTCATTTGGGTCCAAAACTCCCCTACATACCCAATCCTGCCACTCTGGCATGCCATCGTGGCACAAAACTCACGTGCAGCATGTTTTGTGCGTCTGATGAGAGAAAAAAAAAATAAAAAATCCCTAGTCTTTCCCTTTCCTTTTATTCCTGTAATGAACTCGTACCATCCATCAAGTAAAGGCAGCAAATAAATGTTTTTGACAATGCATAACAGAGCTTAACTAAACATGGCATCGATTACACAGATAAATTAAGTGATCTTAGTTTAAAGTGGCATTCTTTAGGTCAGCAACTAGATTACTTCAAGGCTATTCAAAAGAAATGGAGAAAGCAGTGTGTTTGCTTTACAAAAGCCAGCAATCTGTCACCAAATAATCTGTGAGCTTAATGTACAAAAACCTTCTTGAGTTCACGAAAAGGATCAGTGAACTTGCTGTACAAAAACCATCTTCAGTTCACCATAAGAACCTAGCAACTATGTAATAGAGGATTAATTTGAAGCATTGGCATTGGCAGCGGCTGCATTCTTCTTTGCACGACCACCAATTCTTTTCTTTGCTGTTGTTGTAGTAGAAGTCTTGTCTGTAGGAGCCTTGCGCTTCTGAATCCTGGCTCTCCCTTTCTTTGTCACTGTGGTAATTGGCACAGGCCTAGCCGAGGGTTTGTTTGACGTGATGAAAACACTTTCAGGCAATGGCTCATGTTGT
The DNA here is from genome assembly GCA_033239725.1 of Echinochloa phyllopogon. Taxonomy (NCBI): domain Eukaryota; kingdom Viridiplantae; phylum Streptophyta; class Magnoliopsida; order Poales; family Poaceae; genus Echinochloa; species Echinochloa phyllopogon. The sequence goes on along the minus strand of BTCW01000018.1, from coordinate 26,430,096 downwards.
TGAACCACTCTGCTAGTTTGTGAGAACTACCATGGAGCAAGTGTTCATAATCAGAGGCTAACCGCATATCGACGGTAAATACCAGATGAGATTATTATTACCTCTGTGAACATCTGAGATAACATAGTGCTGCTATGCTGTGACAAAAGCTTTTCACCTCCTTGGACTGGTACATCCTACAGTGAGAGCTAAAAATATTGGTGCACTGGACAAATGATTGCTATAGTAGCTAAGGGATTGGACTCACCTGAGTGATAACAGTCTCTTCAACAGATACTTCTTCAAATACATGAGCATTGTTGGTTATCTCTTCTAGATTGATGCCCAACTTTCTAAATGGACACCCAGCTTTGTTATGATTTTCTTGTAGGCAGTAGCTACAGGTAATAATCACACAATGCTTGCTCAATTTAGGACCATGTTTGCCCTGGACTTCATGTGGCTGCTTTCTCCTAGACTTTGGTGGCCTACCTACCTTCTTTTCATACACTGGTGGCTTCACTTCAGGACCATTTACATGTTCCCAGTTGCTCATGTCTGAACATGGCCAGATACTGAAACCATAAGCTGTCATGTATGATTCCAAAGTATAGCACTTAGGTAGCACCAATTCTGGACTTATCTTTTCATGCCTCAAGCAAGAGATAGCATGGTTGCATGGGATCCCTGTTAGATCCCATCATCTACAATCACAATGTCTAGCTACAATGTCCACATTGTACTGAAATTCCTTGTTGGTAACTTGAAAAATCCCATGGCCAGCTGGGAGAACATAACATGTATTTGCAAACTCTGTATTCTTAAGCACCTTCTTCCTAATCTTAGGGCATATAGGGCCTATCCAGTTCTCATTCCCATCTTTCTGCTTGTTGTAGTGTCTGGTCATGATTTGTCCCTTGATGGGTTGTGGCACGCTGAGTATTGGTAATTCTCTAGCATCTAGTATGTACTTATTGAACACTTCACAATTATTATTGAGTAGTATGTCACACTTTGGAAAATCACTAAAAAATGCTCTAACCCAAGTGTTAGGTGGCATCTGTTGTAACCATTCATATGCCTCACTATCCAATTCCTTCATCTTCTCCATGTTTGCATTCCACTTCAGTACAGAACTAGATCGAGCGCATGCCCATAGCTGGTTTTTTAGATTCTCACCTTTGAAATGGACTTGAAAGTTGGAATATAGGTGCCTCACACAGAATCTATGCACAGAATCTGGGAAAACTTGCTGCACTGCTGGTAGAAGGCCCTGAGAAGAAACACTAACATGTTAGACAAAAGGAAATTTGCACCAAATTTGAACAAATAACACTGCAACGTATACCTTTTGTTTGTCTGTCATAATTGTCCATGGATATGTATTGTCAATGCCTAGGTCTTACTTCAGTGTCTCAAGAAACCATTTCCATGTTGCTAGTGATTCCAGGGACATCCATCAACACAATGACCTCTAACCCTTTGTCTGTCATTCCTAGGCAACTTGATGTCAACTCTATTCTTAAGACGGTATTCTGTTATTGCCTTTCACAATACCTCAACTGATGGAAAAGTCATACCTACTTTGAATATAGGATTTTGCATGTCCTCGGTCCTAAAGGGCTTGAGCCCCAGCTTCACCCCACCAACCTCACCACTGTCTAGTAACTCTAATTCTTCATCATCTGTGGACTCTTCCTCTCCACTTGGATTATCATTCACTACAATTGGTCCCTTCAATTTGCTGCCTGCTGCCTTCTTTGATTTGCTCCCACCAATTTCTATTACTTCCTCATCTATGTTGTCCATAAATAAGTCGTCATCTCCATCCTCTAGCTCATAATCGCTGTCCTCAAAATCAGGATCATCCTCACTATCTTTAGTTGCATTATCAAACTCATCCACTATCAAATCCTTGTAAAAAGGACTGAAATCCTTCTGTTCTACTACCAAATTGATGCCTTCCCTGTGCTGGTTGCCTGCAACATGGTTGCAATGGTCCAAATACAAGATAAAGTTCTTCACTTTGTGCACAAGTAATCTCATGACATTTGTCTCAGTATCTGTCGTGATTATTTGGAGTCCATCGAACAAATCCTTCCCAGGCAACAACCAATAAACCTTAAGATTTGGCTCAAATAGATACCCAAGTAGCATAAGTATTTCATCTACCATTAGATAACACCAAGAATCTGCTTCAATTCCATCTTACCATGCAATTTTTTCATCCATATATATATGCTCTGTTCTTGCCAAGCCCACAAAAAAACCCTCCATGATGCACCCCTACTGTAAACTGGTCAGAGTTAGGCCCTACATGAACCAATTTTAAATAAGATCACAACTAGAATTCAAATCACACACAAAAATAGTGCAATAAAATTCCTACCCACAAAAATATAGAATCAAATTTCATCTCTATTCCCATGAAACCTAGTCCCTGACCATAAAAATTGAGCTTTGCAACTACAACACAATCAACAGCCCCCGAATCAGATCCAACACCAGGAAACAACAAGGGACCAAGGACCATTGGCACTCACCATATACAGGTGCCGGCTCCCCAAAATTTCGCAATCTGGGTGCCATGCTCGGCCCTACAACATGCACCAATCGGCACCAGAAGTCGCCCGCGGCACCTCCCACCTATGCGATGACCATGGACTCCGGAATCCCTTCCATCGCCGTCGTTCCCTCCTAAGAATCGTCGCCCCCCAGCCACGAGTCTGTGAGGAACAATGAACTGAGTGGATAAGGAAGAGAAATGAGAGGAAGGGAAAGGGCAAGGGTCTTTTTGCTATTTGCTCTCCCCAGCCAAGGAGTACGTGAACTGCAGGTGAGTTTTGTGCCACGATGGCATGTCAGAGTGGCAGGATCGGGTACGTAGGGGACTTTTGGACCCAAATGACACAACTTAGCAAATTTAAGGACGCGCTTATTTAATTTGTGAGTTCGTGGACCTAGATGGTACCTCGGCGCAAGTTTAATGACCGCCACCGTATTTTACTCTTTGTTAATCTAACTTTGACATGAATAATTTATTTCCAGTCCTCTCTACTAAATTTTGAAGGCATGTTTGCCATTCTGTTCCATACTTGTGAAATGTTTGCACTTATGTCTTAGTGTGGTAACTTGTTCTCTGATTTTTTTTTCACACATCGATTTCGTTTCAGACCTAGGGTTGGGGCCATGGAACCTGTTGTGGGGCTGCTGGCTTGCTGCACCGACTATCCTTGGCACCAATTGTCGGTCTCTAGCTCCCACAAAAGTGGTCCTGTCTAAAATCCCCAAACCCCTCTACAACTATAGTTGTATGTGCATTTCCATAACTTTTTATTGGTAATATTTTTTTTGATGTACCCTTTTCAGGTTGACAAGATGCAGCAAGAAATAAATAGTTAGAAGAGATTGGTTGAGATCGAAGCAGGAGCCAAGCAGAAGGCAAAGGAGACTATCGTTTTTATTGATCATAGTTCTATTTGTTACCTCTAATTATTGTCCATAGTTCTTGTCTGGTGTGATTTGTACCAATAATTCTGGTTATATGTGCCTCTGGTGTGATTTTGAATGTCTGAAGTATGGCCTGTGAAATCTTATGGGCTGATTTTTTATGTGGGCCCATTTTTATATGGGTTGTATATTGCTGAATTATGTTAGCCTGTAAAAAAAATGTGGGCCGAATTTTCATATGGGCTGAATTAGGCCCGTACACATCACTGCCACGTCAGCTGCCATGACATCGCCATGTCATTGCCATGTCACTGGTCAGCGGCCATGTTGTTGCCATGTCAGTAGCCATATCATCCTCCATGTCAGCAGCCACGTCATTAGCCACATCATCCTCCATGTCAGCTAATCGTGACGTGTCAACTGGATCCGTGACATTTATTTTCGTCATAAGTAATGGGCTCGGGCGTATGGGCTTGAGCCTATTTTATGACAATATCGAATTGTCATAGATTGAGTTAATCTATGACGTTTCATTAAAAACGTCACGAGGTCAAACCGTGACGCTCAATACATGACAAAATTTGAGATCCGTGACGAAAGCCAACCGTCATAGATTAACAAATTTCTTGTAGGGTCTTTATTCCTAGGTGAAAATGCTTTACGGCTTACAATAAAGAGAAAACATCCCACCTTCCTAAACATGTATTGCACAGGTGCAGTGGCTACGTGGGTGTGCGTGACACCATGCAAGAGGTTATGAGTTCGAATCCCTTTGGGCGCGACATTTTTTTGGTTTTAGGGACTTTTAGTCCCGGACATAGGGATCGGGACTAAAGGTCCCTTTAGTCCCGGACTGCTAGTCTCGGTCCCCACGCCCGGGACTAAAAGGGGTTGGGGACCGGGACTAATGCCCCTTTCTCTACTAGTGACACTATTTTCTTATTAAATGATGGTCACGTCAACTTATTTTGCTTATATGGCAACAAAAAGACAGCCGCTGTGTCTATAGGTTGTACATGCCCTAAGTCAACTAGAACGTTGGTTCATCCATGTAGCTGATGATGAGCTGCCCAGCAAAATGTAATGACCTCTTCAATGTTGGACACCGTTTTTTTCTATAATTAGATTTGAGAACAACTGTTACCAAGATTAGCCCACTCCCACCTCACAAATGACCCACCTGTCAATCTAAAAGTTCGACAGAAGACGTGAAAGGACATTTTTTTTACGTTGGAGGAAGGTTTTCCTCAAAACCCGATATTTTTTCACCTAAAAATCAGGCCCACTTAAATATATCGACACGCTTTTGTGTTGCCATATTCAATCTCTTCCTAATAATAAAACGAGCAACGTTTAGTACGTCGGCTGATGTCATCCTGACTCACGCCTACGTCACGGTTACACACGTGGTTCGCGTTGCCTCCAAAGCGCGGTGTCCCGTTTTCTGCAATCGAGTTCGTCTCCTCAATGTGCGTGCTCCAAGCTCCGGATGGAGTCCCAACTGCCGATCCGTGCACGCGTTCCCTCGCCTGCCGGGTCCTCTGCTGTGCGACGGAACCCTCGTAGCAGGGACAAAGAGTTTGGAATCAAATCGAAAACAAAACGAGAGAGAAAAACATCAACTGGTGGTCTAAATCCACGGAGCTGCCGCGCAGCTGCGACCAGGATTCACGGAGTCCGCCGCTCCCTAGACTGCGCTTCCCACAGCCTGTCGTCGTCGCGAGCATGACACGCTTGCGCTAGTTCGCGACCTCGTACTGCTCCCACTCCGCAAGCTTGCACAGTTGTGGCCGCACTCGATCTTGTCAGCAGAGCGTGAGTAGGCTGAGCAGAGGTAAACGGGGAGAGGGTAGCGCCATGGGACCAGCTAGGAATTGTATAAATCACCGCTTCTCGTTATTCCCACGCCGTCGACCGTCAACGTATAGCAGCCACGTGGCATACCCGGCGGCCGGCGGACCGTTAAAAACAACCCTCAACGGCCGCGATATGATGCCGTCCATCATCCTGCGGAGCTTGCCGTCCACGCGGCTGATCTCCTTCTCCTGGTCGGCGGAGCCGGGGACCCTCAAGAGCGCCTGCCGCAGCCGCTTATGCAGGAAGGACACGAGCGTGCCGGCGACGGTAGAGAGCGACCCTGACAGGTCCATCTTGAGCGACGTGGTTGAGTAGATGTGCATGTCTTCTCGACAGGCCGAAGTCCGCGCTGAACACCGCCTGCCCGATGACGTCGGTGGCAAGGCTCAGCGCCAGGTCGGAGAAGACGACCTCCTTGCCGTGTTGGCGAGGTTCGTGGCCTCGTACGACTACATGGCCGGAATCAGACCTGCGAGGTGTGACGGCTGGTAGATGGAGACGATGATGTTCCCCATCGCTGACCACCTCGAATCCCTGCGGACACGCTCTGATGCTCAGGTTGATGAATGCACACATTTGTTTCCATCTTGGACTTCAACTTCAGTGAATGAAATATTCTCATATATGGGTTTTCCTTGAACTGATTTTGGCGAGAAGCTAGCTTGGTACCTTGTAGCGAAGAGGCCACTGAGATGGATGGAAGAATTAGCGATGGGCGAAGGCAAGCTTCGATTGGGGATGCTCTTGAACTTTTTTTCTAGAATTACACGGTATAACGCAGATGCTCACAACACGCACGCATACTCACCCCTATGAATACACGTACGCAAATCCTACCCCTTTGAGCACCTCCGAACGACTGAGCACCCGACAGATCTGGAGATTCCCGAAGTCACCATTGTCACGTCATTGTCTACGGGAACGCCGCTTACCACTTAACGCATAACGCTGATAAATCCTCATAAAATCCTAGAAAAAGGTGCGAGCATCAGAATTTAAATCCTAATGGGTAGCGTCCTATTGGACCGTACTACAATTGGACTACAAGCCCAATCGCGCTCTTGAACTTCTTGATGTCCACCTCCTTGCAAAGCTCCGCATCGGCCACGATGATCAATGGCTGCCTTCCCACGTAAAATCTGCAGGCAGATCGACCGAATCAAAACCTGCCTACTGACTGATCTAGCAAATCTTCCAAAATCAGCATCTCCAGATGGAAGAAGAATTTGACTTTCACATGACGTCTACAAACTAGCACTCTCAACTTCATTCTGAAATGTAGCACCAAACGTGCAAGCAGAAGAGGAGGGGACGGTGGATCACCTCAATACAGGTCCGTGCTTCTTGGCCAGCACAGGGAAGACGTCCTGGCCGTGCTTCGCCAGCAGGTGGAGGTGGCCGATCAGCGGAAGCGGCACGGGCCCCGGCTGGGAGGAGCTCACGACCTGCGCGCACACATAAACGCACTAACTGACTAGCTAACTAACACTAGATTGGACTAACCTGTACGTACATGGACACACAATGTACACTAATGGATGCCAAAAACCAACGTCATCACATCGGCTGGTCGCCGACCACGTGCTGCTCACCGGTGATCTGCTTGACTATGTCCACTTCCGCGTCGTCTGCCGCCGGTAGTGCTCCTCCGTGCCCGACCCCCGCGGATGCGGCCTGTCAGACCCTGGCCTCCACCCTTGCCGGTGAACGATGCTGCCGAGCCACGGCCTGTTCCCGGTCCACACCAAGCTCCGCGGCGTGTCCGCTTCTTACACAGGGGTATGGTATCTTCACCAGTGCCCACCTCCCGGATCTCAAGGATCACCGCATCATCGGCTCCTCCGATGCAGGCATGTGCGTTCTTGCTATCTGTTATGTAATCTTATTGTGCGTTTTTTGCTAGTAATAAGAAACTAACTTCAGTTTGTAACAAGCTTGGAACCTATTATTTGATCAAAGAATATGCAAATTCCAAAAGAAAAGTTTTTGTGGCTTGGTTTTCAAAAGAATCAAGGCTTAGGTTTCATAAATTCCACTCTTTTGCATTTTTGCTGCAATATATTGTCCAACAGAAAACTAACCCTCTGTATCTGTTGTTATATATACTCCTCGGCTCCGTTGTTTTGTTTGTTCCGCTGGCTTTCCAAACCAAACCCAACGTTGGCAAGATTTTTGTGTGGGCCATCATGGAGCAATGCGTAGTGCTGAACAAAGTCTTAGGGCCTATTTGGTAGAGCTCCATCTGATTCTGATTCTCTATGGGAGCTGATTCTCTGAGAGAAGTGATTCTGTGGCTAAAAGCGATTCTCTAGCATAAATTATCAAAATCAGGATGGAGAATCACTTCACAGAATCAGGAGAAGCTGCTTTTTTCAGCTCCTAGCCTCTTAGTTCATTTCAGAGAATCACTTCATAGAATCAGCGGAGAATCACTTCTCTCTGAAAAACTGTTTGGCAGCGCTCCTCCTAGATTCACCCGAGAATTAGCTCTGGAGCTCTGCCAAACAGAGCCTTAGACTATTAGGAATATCTAGCTACAGATGTAGATCGAGAAACTTATAAAATCACGAGTATCTTTCACCTTTTGCTTGTTAGCGTTGGTGTTGGCGTAATGTCGGTGACGACGGTGGGGATGTCGGTGGCGCGGTGGGCATCCCGTCGCTGGCAGCACTCCCTCGATTGGTAGGGATGTGTGGAGGCGGTGGCGGCAACGGTGCGGTGAACCTCGTAACCCCACCTCCTCTTTTATAACTACTGCACGATGGGGCCCACAAGCTAGACGCGGCCCCAATGGGCCGTTGGATGCATTGGTGGAAATCAATCTAACATTCCCCCCTTGATCTCACTATTTACTTTCAACTTTGTACTTTGAAATAACTCTTTTCAAAGCACTAGTTCCATCACAGATTTGTATGTAGAGTTTGTCTCATCGTCACGGTCAATCGTCGATAGAATCAACAGCTACAACACACTCTTCCGTTTTGAAACCAATTCCGTTTCTTTTTGGGCCTTTTATTCATCCAGAAAATATAGGCCATACCATGAACCCATATCGACTGTGTGCTCTCTTAGCACACTGGGCGGTAAGCCTTTAATAAGCAGATCCGCAACCACTTGCCAGTGACTTTTATGCTCAACGCATTACAACATGATTCTATACTTTCTACTTTACAACTTATAACTTTGTGCTAATGTGATGAGGACATCACCACGTTGGACATACACGAGCCGGCCTCATCTCCTAGCTACAAGTCGTCGACGTGTTGGACAACGTCTTTGGTTCAGATTCAGCCGACATGTGTGCAACTAAACTGCAATATCTCCCTCATACAACATCCAATCAAGGCGTTCTTGAATGTGTTGGAACCATGACGACGAGACACTTCTCTTGGTTCTGGTCCTAGCTCCAGAAGACTTGTGGATCATTCGGTGTGACCATAAAAAGGTGTTGTGTCACCTGTTTTTGGCATTTTTAGGCTTTGTATCTTGTCGGGCCTTCGGCCCATGTTGTGGGCACTCCCCCTGGCGCCCCCCAACCCTAGCTCGCCCCAAACTTCATAAAGTCAGTAGCTGCCATCGTTTAGACTTGGGTTTTCCTTAGATTAATATGTCAATAACGGATTCGCCGTCATCGGTTTGTAGAACCCCAACATTTGTGTTAATCATTCATCTGCAGTTTGTCACTTACTACTGATATGCGTTCTTTCGAGTTTTTGCTTGTGTTCTTCATTTCGCAGACAGGGATTAGCCTTCTTGGTGAGGTCAACCAGGTTGTTACCCGGTTGATAACCAGAGGAGTCGTGATGCTAAGATTGTAGGGTTCGAGTTTGCTGACTTGAAGCCGGATCGGTGTGTTGCGCTACACCCAAATGAGTTACCCTTCTCCTGACAGAAGATAGGGCCACCCTAGTTCCCATCATAATGTGTTTGGCATCACACTTGACCCATTGTCATAGGAGCAAACTATTCAAATGATTATGGCTGTTGTCAGTGATGGACCCAGGTTTTCGCCAAGACTAGGGCCAAAATGTAAGGCTCATGGCACAACAATATAGAATGTATAGAAATATGATATGTCATACTGTTTGCATTGCTTTTTAAACCAATATATGCACTCTAGAACATTTGCTAGTTGACAATGTGATTGTTATTTATTAAAGCTCGCCACGGTGGCTCTCTAAAAAAACTATCACCATACACTATTTTCTTAAAATCTACACAAATAACATAATCATTGGACAAATCTAGCACTATGAATCATGTGTGCTGCCCTCATCAATCAATTGCTTAATTAAATATTTGAGTCTACTATGCAATAGCTCAAACTTAAACCAAAACTAGATATAGTAATCATATAATTATTCCTATTAATTAACTTAAAAATTTATCACCGTACACACATGGGGTACGTTGAGCATAGGTGGGAGGGTCCTCCTGCATGTCTTCAACCACACATGGGGAAATGTGGCCGCATGGCAAGCTAGACATGCAAGTGCCAGCAGTTCTTCAGAAACAGCCAGACAAGCTATTTTTTGCTACGCTGCTACAAAGAAGCAAAACAGAGAGACAAACACACGCACCTAAGAAAAAAAATACACTACTGCTAACTTGCTGCTCTCTATAGGAGCACAGGGATAGAGTTGGATTAGCTTTCTGCTGCCTTGGAGAAAGGAAATTGATCTGAACCATGTCTAGGACCTAGGCTTGCTACAATGCTCAAGACTAGGGCCATGGCCCTACTGACCCTAGCCGCAGATCCGTCCCTACCAAACCATTATTTACTCCGGGTATGGATTCCCCCAAAATATTTTACCTGTCCCTCAGCCTTGTATCATGCTATGTCAAGTCTTTCATCACATTGATGATAATTAATTCATTCTTTAGAGCTTTTCCACACACAAACTCCAAGCACGAATGTTAGAGACAATTGTGGATTTCGCTATACATTTCACATGTTCTATCTTCGTTTTCACATCCTTTGGTAAGCAATTGTTCTTTCCCACTTAGCATGATGCCTATATACTTTACTCCATTCCAGTGATCTATATCTGGATTGGACATTGCCAAAACAACCCGGATACATAAAACTTCGTCAGGGTAATATCAAACTTCGTCATTATGCTTCCAATAGGTGAAGCATATGGTATCATATTCATTTGCTCTATATCGTATTGATTCATGGAACACCAAAGTTCCCAAAACCATTACCCTTAACTATAAGAACAGGTGTAGGTTTCTTGCACGCATATTTTAGAGACCTTTTAGCATGCTTATGGGATGCTTCTAATCCCATTTTCCTTTTATCTTGGCGAGCTTTCACCGAGAACAAATTTTGAGGACAAATTATTATTCTTCTCCTGCATTGGAATGACATCATTACTCACATGTAAGACGTTATCCACATATACAGGATTGGAAAATCAATTTTCCCATTCTATAACTTTTGTACAAATGTAATTGTCCTCTCACACTTTAAGACAACCCAAAATTCTTATTAATCTATCAACCTTTTAAATACCACTGTCTAGAGACTTGTCTTCAATCCATAAATGAATTTATGCCGACGATGTCCCAAGGTTCTTTTCTTTTCATAACAAAACTTTGGTTGTGACATGTAATACATTTTCTTTCCAGAGTCACATCTAATCTTAGAGACCCATAACGACCTACTGTTTTGACTCCATTAGGATCTGTATTCCTTTTTGTAACACCCAAAAATTTGCCTATTTAAAATTTTTAGTAATTAATTGACATTTATTTAATTTTATCATAATTAATATAGGTTAAATAAATTATTTATGAGAATTAAAATAAAATATAAGTGTAGAAATATTTTTCTTGCATTCATGCTGCTGCACTGTGCTTTGGTTGTTGACAAATTAAGTTGGAATTTAAATTCTGTTTAAATTCGAATTTAATTTGCATTTGTTTGAGCCCTAGAAAAGTTATTTCAAATTGAGTTCACTTCTCCTCCCTGAACTTTTCCCTCGGCTCGCTTTCCCTCCCTCTACTCCTCTCCCGAGCGCAGCCCAGCTCCCTCCGCTTCCGGCCCACTCCCCAGCCGGCCCAACCCGAAGCTTCGTGTGAAGGTGAGCTTGCTCCTGAGCCCGTTCTTGACCCCTCCCATGCCCCGTAGCTCGGTTCCCGCCGCTCACCGCCGCTGCCTCCGCCGCTCGCCGTCGCCGACCACCCTAGACCGCCCGAGCCCCGACGAGACCCACCTGGATGGACTCGTCGTCTTGCCCTGGTGCTGTAGGTGCCACCCCCGTGCCAATTGAAGCCCCGGACCGCCGATTTGGCTCTGCTCCGGCGAGCTTCCACCGCGGTCCAAGCGGCGCCGCCACCCCTCTGTCCCTGCCGACGAGCCCGACCGCCGGGATTGATCCGTGCCCTCAGATCAAGATCCGACGGCCCTCAGATCGCCCCGCCCCAAGTCAAACCCGAAGAAAACGGTCAGCCGAGCCACTTTTGCTAAAGAGCCCCTCCACTATTTAAAATCAACCCGCGGTCCAGCCTAGTTCAAAAGTATTTGCACATAGGTCCTATTTTTAATGAAAAACCCCCTCAGCTTTCTAAAAATAGAACCCACCATCCTGTTTTACCTTTTTCGCGCGTAGGCCCCTGAGTTTTTATACAAAATTATGTTTAGGTCCCTGGTTTCTTTAAATTAAGCCCCTGGAAGTTTTTAAAAATTGCCAGCAGGTCCCTAGATCTTATAACACCCATATCTTTTTCGTTTTAGCTCCGATTAGGGTGATTTTCACGCTCATGTGTTCGTAGTGAAGCGTAGAATATTTCTAAAACCTTTTTATGTACTGTTTCTACTATTTGGTGTACTGTTCTAATAGAATATTATTTGTTTGCATGTATTGGCATGCGTGTATGCTTGTATGGTGCTTCGTGTCCAGTCGGTGAGCCGTTAGCTTTGGAGTTCGAGCTCGGTGAGGACTTTCCGGAGCAGGACCAGCAGCAGCAGCACTTCGAGGAAGGCAAGTTATAGCACAGACAATCCTTGCTACCTAAACACACTATTTATATACATTTACTGTCATATGCATGTGTCTAATTTACTGTCCCATTAAGGTTGTACCTAGATTCGTATATCCTGTTCCCTTGATAACCTTGGGTTTATGCATATGGGTAGAATCTTTTGCTATGCGCAGCTACTGTCACTATTATTTAATTGTTATTATTGACTTAATGGTTCACTTCAACATTAATGATAAAACTTGCTTTTTAGCAACATGGTTTAGGGAACTGGGGCATGTGCTGTGTGCTTTGCTCCAGTGTCTCTCCGTAAGGTCTGGTTCTTAAAGCAGCAACTCAGGAGCCTGTCGCCACCACTAGAACTATTATGGCTCTGGTCTTGGTCAAGTAACTTGTACGGCTCTAGCTTGACAGTAGTTACCGACAGGGCCGACGGCGCTATGGGAAGCACTCGTGAGAGTATGGTTTGATCCACCGAGGACGGGGGTACCGTCGGCTATGTCTTGTCAGACACAGTCCCGTGTTGGGAGTACCTGTGGTATGGGAACTCCGCACGTCACGCTCTTTTTCTTGTTGGCATGCGTGCCCGCACTCTGGACGCCATTGACCCTCTTATCGCTGCGCCTTGAGAGTCAGTCAATCTCGGTGCCTTGGATCATGATGCCTGTGTTGTACCATAGTGGCTACTGTTTTGTTAGGGTGTCTTGTGAAAAACCTCGTAGCGTCCCTATGCAGTCACACCTCGGAAGTGTTGATGTGCGTGGTTGGGCTCAAAGTTCCATGAACTTTTACGCGACTGGTGGGTAAAGGGCGAAACCTCTGCAGAGTGTAAAATCTATCATGATAGCCTTGCTCAAGGTTACGAGCATCTGGATCCTTTTTGATTAGAAGATGATGTTTCTTTTATGATTATTGTCACTTATACCCATTTAATTGGGATACAACCGAGTTTCATTCACTTGTAGTAATTGTTAAATGTTAAAATGAACCAACTAAAAGTGCTATTGCAGTTAAGCTGAGTCTAGCCTATTTTAAGCCTTCATACCCGTGCTATACTTGCTAAGTACTCGTTTACTTACACTTGTCAATATTCAACAAAATCCCGGATGGGTAAACAAATTTGGCTGATCAGGAGACTGCTGCTGAGTTCCCTGAGGACCTGCCGTACTTCTGAGTTGCGCTCTCCCAGTCAGAGTCCCTGTGGACTGCGGCTCCGCTAGTTGAGAGACTTCCGCTGTAATAAATATTGTTGTTATACTCTGATGTAAACTATGTTATTTCGAGCATTTGTACTCTGTTTATCATATTTGTTCGCTGTATGTGTTCTGTGGACTTCCTGGGCACACATATGGCCGCATTCGGGTTTTGTGAAAATCCGGGTGTGACACTTTTGGTGTCACATTCAATGTTGTAGACCCATGATAACCTATTGTTTTGACTCCATTAGGTATTTCTTCTAAATCCCAAAAAATCATCGAGATTAATCAATTACATTTCATTTCAGCTATTGCCATTTCTTTCATGTGGGGCTTCTGTTTGCTCTTTTATAACCCACAGACAATTGATTCTATAATCTCTTACTTTCTTTCATGTGGGGTTGTTGTATCATAAGATGTGTTGCATACAACATCAGCACGTATTATTATTCTTGAGTCATTGAAGTGGACACGAGATCCAACTTCTCTTCCAGTCTTACATACCCTGCTCCCCCAAATTTATCATGGAATCTCTTTACTTGGGTTTAGTCTCTCAAAAACTCATCCAGTATAATCACTGGTTGATTATGCTATCATTATTATGACCATCGTACTCCCCCAGACGATCGCATTCAACTTTATAGATCACATTGAAGTACAGGAGAATATCTTTATCTCTAATCATACTGGATGATGATACTTTCATTATTACGATCATCGTACTCTCCCAGACGATCACATTCAACTTTTATAGATCACTTACTATGTATTCAAGTACATGTGCATATCTACTATGCATTTAAGTACAGGGGAATATCTTTCTCTCCTCCCCCCCCCCCCCTCAAAACGTGGCAAGAACTTTTCTGCCACAATTTTGAACTTTTGTGAACAAGGAAAATTCTGTAACTTTTACGCATGATCATATCATGCAAACTATGTTATTTCTGTTTCACATGGGAGTACACATTCCTCATTTCATTTCAAGACATAACGAGGTCCTCTGTTATCAATATTGTAAGCCATGCTCACATATCATTGTTATCTTTAGGTTCATCTGTAACCTTTATTCTCTTTAGACTCACTGAGTGCTTAATGACTATGACACATAAAAGTGCATGCTCGATGCTAGGAAACATAAGAGGTACTCCATATATTTTTTTCTCTCAGAGTGGAATAAATTAAAAGCACATGAGTCATCACATCTTTCTCCAGTCATACATGACAGTTCTGGTATAAATATTATGTCAATTTTAACCCATCATGTTGGTGCTTTTCCAGACTTTTCCCGCCATGCGGGTAATTCCCTAGAAGGGATATCAATGCCAGAATTGGCTATTTTGACTGCATATTCAATCATCAAATTTAGAAATAAATCCGAATGATCTTTGACACGCATGCTCAATCCGACGTTGGTCACATTAAAAATGCATGTTGCTACATCTCAAATCATGGTGATTGAAAAACATACAGAGTGCATGAAAGACGATTCACAAAACTCTCAATGAATTTCCTATTTTCTCGGTCATCTTTCGAGTCACGAGTACTCAACCTTTTACTTTCACAAATGAAAACATGAAGAACATTTGGTCTAAAAAATTAGCCAATAATGATAATACAATTATTCTTTGTAAAATTTATGTTCTATTCTATATCACCAGAAAATAGAATAAAACATCACACTATCTACATTAATTCCACATCACCGTTGGGTAGAAATGGAAAAACAAATGAAAAACCTCAAATATCTGTCAAACATTGCTCCTCAAATTAAATGCTCCCGTTGGTTCGAATTTAATAAGAAGATAATCATCATTGCAGCGGAAGCATTTCTTTATCTTTATCTATTATCTAAAAAAATGATCATTTTGATACAAAGTTTATCAAAGATCTAAACCTTTAACATAAAACTCAGCTAATTATAACACTGTTATCATCAACGTTGGTCAGAAAATAAAAATATCATAATTAACTTTAAATAGAGGATAAAACTTTCACTTTTGCAGCGAAAACTCAATAATATACTCTACAATAAATTTGAATATAGATAAAACTTTAACAAAATTCATTGTATTAATTATCTTTTCTTAATTAAAGTTTAAAGAAATTCGCAGCGGAAAAAACTTTACACTATGCACATGAACAGTAGCACAATTTCTCTTATTTACTCTTTGTTAAAATTATCCCGTTGATTCAAATTTTAACAGATGTAAAATATGCAAAAAATATCTCAGATACTATTCAAATTCAATTGAATACAGTCAAATATAATCAATTTGCTACTATGTAAAACTTTTCAATTTGGGCCCACAACTTGGCCCCGCGGCCCACTCATGCCCACAGCGCTTGCTCATGCGCGCGACCGGTCCGTCGGCCTGCGCGTTCTCTCGCGGGTTGGCCCAGACGCCCTGCGCACTACGGGTTGGCCCAGACGCCCTGCGCACTACGTGGCCTGGCAGCAGCCCACAACTGCCCCAGTGCAATCGCTCGCGTCAACGCACGCGCGTGGCCCATTATTGGAGACGCTTCTAGACAATCAAAGGAGAAACTTCTTTCACGTGTCATTAAAGATGCGTCTCTGATGTGAAATCAAAGGACGCGTCTCCAATGACTGGTATATTGGAGACGCGGGTTGATTGAACTGCGTCACCTAAGATGATCATTGGACACACTACCTAAGGTAAAACGTGTCTCCAATAAGGTCATAAGAGACACTGGTATATTTGAGCGTCTCCTATAACTAGTTATCGGAGACGCATTTTACCAGCAAGTGTCTCCAATGCCAAATTAAAAAAGAAAAAAAATAAAACATCCTATATACATCACAAATACAATTTTTTATCCATTATATACATCACAAATAACATATGTTTCCCATTATATATTTATTTACATCACAAATAACATGCTTTGATTATAGTGTGGACAATATAAACATCAAGTTGTCAAATTATTCAGCGCCAAAAAAAGAGGACATATTCACTATACTTCAACATTGGGGAAGAAGAAAACAACTCCACACACTTTTCAGACGTATCAACTATTGGTATCCAGGAAGCTTCGATTTCACCAAGATCAGAGGCACTGGAATTGCATTAGTCCTGTGAAATTTAAAAGAAAATCAAATAGAGCATTTGAATCACCAAGCCTTCCCGAACATAATATGTTTACCTAATTAGCTTCCCTGACATAAAGAGTATAACTCACAGAAATATTCATGTATCCAGTAATTAAACTAAGAATTGGACAGGTTCCATCACAATCCTAACCCATCAATCTGAGAAGTGAACTAATTTCTACTACCTACTAAGACTGAGTTAATTCAGTAATGCAAAAGTGATATGATAATTTCAGTCAAATAATGATATTCTTTAGACAGTAGCTACTGGATTTGAAATCCAAGGATTCTCATGCTTGCATACAAAGTAAATGTGTACATACAAGTCAATATTTGAAGGTGATTGCACAGTTGGTTATCAAATGTTTACTTCAGATATTCTATTGAAAAGGAACAGAAAGTAAAGCTTTAGCTAAGGCAGATAGCAGTGCTTAGGCCAAGTTGAGAAGAAAAGGACTATTGTCACAGAAAATAGAAATGTTTAAGTACCAGATTATAACACTTCTGCTTGGAAAATCCACTATCAACAACATACAACACACCCTGCGAAACACTCACAGAATCAGCAACAAATTTACAATCAGCATGGTATCCGTTATCCTAACCATGCAGTACCTCCACAGTCAATGACGTCTCAGCAATGTTTGTTGATAACACAACTTTCCTTTTCCCTTTTGAAGGAGGAGCGAAAATGAGATCCTAGAAAAACCAATGAGCAATGGACAGGGTCAACTTGGAAATAGGGTGGCATGCAACATAATAATTACTAACACTAATGAAGATTGATTACTTGATCTCCCCGTGGAAGGCCAGAATATAAGGGCAAAATCAGCAAGTCTGAAAATGAAGCAATCTGAATGCATTAGAAATCACAACTTAGAACTGTATGCAGATAAATTTGACAAGTAGTTTTGCCATGTGGGAACTCAAATACCAGTCAAATTAAGAGAATGTGCATTAGCAGTAGTAGCCATTTATCGAAACAAGCATCTCGCTAGCAGTAATAGGCATCACTAGGACCAACAATTGCCTAGTCACATAGATGATTTCACATGTAAATTTCAACCCAAGCAAAGGAAGGCATTGAATCGTAAGAGGCACAGGATCGTATCCTTCTTTTGGGCTCACCCAGTGATATCACCATAGAACAATTCGAGAATCTTCCCTCAAAATAGCTAGCGCACACACTTCCAATTTGAAGTGCCAATACTGCACAGGTTGCATGACAATGACCTCACTTGCTAAATAGTAATTCCACCCTATCGATTCATACAACGTAATCAAAACAACAAAACAATTATAGGCATCCTTGATCGAATCAGGCCGGAAAGCAATGCAAAATTCGTCGAAGCAGGCAACACGGCCCGCACTAAATACAAGATTAATAAGCTTATTATTATAGAAATAATGGAGGACCACCCGATGCTTCCAGTGGGGGCAAAATCACCATAACCGCGGGGCGAAGGGAAAACAAACCCATCGCTTGTCGCAATCTGGATCGAGAATAACTGAGCCCGACGGATCGAGTGGGTACCAGTCGCGGTGGACAAAGGGGGAGGGGCGAGAGCGGGACGAACCAGTGAAAGTCATCTCCTTGGTGAGCTTGTAGATGAGCACCCCGATCCCGAGTGCGTGCGCGGCCTCGGCGGCGACAAAGAGGTTGTTGTGGTCGTGGACGATGAAGCGGATGAAGGCGAGCGCGGCCATCCCGACGACGACGGCGAGGAAGGCGTTGACCGCACGCGAAGCAATGGCGAGGCAGTGCCGCGGCGGCCAGGCGAAGCGGCGACTGCACGAGAGAAGGGGCGGCGACGGCTCAAAGGAGCGGTGAACTTTTATACACGGGCACGTGGTAGGGTTTTGTGGTTTGATCGAGCGATCTCAGCCGTCCAAGCCTTAGGGTTTGCTTGCCAGGCCACTGTTGGGCTTCAAATCATATGGGACAAGCCACTGAGCTGAGGCCTTTGCCGAGGTTGTTTATAAAATTTGAATGTCAAATTTTGAGAATTACAAACTTAGTTTTCATTGACTAGATGATTTTAAATAAAAATGTTGTCAACTACAAAGTTTCATAACTTTTTGACATCTACAAGTCTTATTTTGACTGTTTTTTCATCTGAGGTCGTTTGTAAAATTTGAATTTCAAATTTTGAGAACTACAAACGTACTTTTCAATAATAAAATAAATTCAAATTAAAAAGTTTTAAACTACAAAGTGAGTGTGTCCATAATTCTTCCAAATGGGAGACGCGGTTTACGGAAACGCGTCGCCTATGTATGATCCAGTTATAGGAGGCACGTCTTTAAAACCCGCGTCACCAATATACCCCGTTATAGGAGACACGTATTCGTGTGGACGCGTCTCTTATATCTGAGGCAGTCATAGGCGACGTGGCTCATTAATAAGTGTCTTCTATTAAGGTACATAGGAGACTCGTATTGCCTATGCAGAGTTATTGGTGACGCGTTTGGTAAAGCCGTGTCTCCAACACTACTACAGAACCCCTTATCACAAACGGTTCTGGGAGGCTATCACAAACGGTTTCTGGGGCGTTTGTGATATGTCATTTGTGATGCCTCCAGGCATCACAAACGGTTCATGAGCCGTTTGTGATGAGGCGGAGCATCACAAACGGTTCTTTAGACAAACCGTTTGTGATGCCTAGAGCATCACAAACGGCTTTTGAATCAAACCGTTTGTGATGCCTAGAACATCACAAACAGTTTATACTATGAACCGTTTGTGATGCAGAGGGCATCACAAACGGTTTTCAAAAATCGTTTGTAATTTGTTTTTTTACAATTTTTTATATACAATATATACACAGCACATATACACTTCATCATGCACATATATAGCCCAAATACACATCAGAAGCGCATATATAGCGCAAGCACAATCTTACAACATCACAAGCACAACTCAAGAATATTTGACAAGTTTCAAACTAATTAAGTCTAACGAATCTTACAAGTTCTAAACCGTTACAACTCTTACATCTTCATAATGTTAAACTCGCCATCTACGCTCACAACTTGTTCCAGAATGAAGCCAGCGAGTTGTTCTTGGAGTGCCAGTACCTCGGATGCGATCATCTCGGTGGCATCTACTTCACGTTCCTGCACGTACGGTGTGGAAAACAATGCAATGCATTAGCATATGGTTTCAAAAATATATTAAGAAAGCAAAAGACATGATTAGATTGCTAGATTAGTACAAACCGTTTGTTCTAAAGCGGTAAAGTCATCTCCACTAAAGCGGTGGATGTAGTCCATTACATAGAACCCGCAAAGATTGTTACCCGGTGGCTGTCTTTTAATCCACTTGGCATCCTCTACGCTGAACTTTTTGTAAAAAGGTCTATGTTGCCTCGGGTGTGCTTTACAGTACATTGCAAAAATTCTATACAACATTAAACATTAATTGTAATTGGATTGATGAAATAAAACATAATACGAGTAGATAGAATGAACCAACGCAACATTAAATACTTACTTGTTTAGCACCTCAAGGAGTGGCTCGATGAGTGTTCGAGGCCTTCTTCTTGAGTCGCGAACCCTTATGCTGCTAGAGAGAAGGCAGATATCCAAGAGAACATAATGCTCACTGTAAACATTTCACACACGTTAAAAAATAGATAAATGATTCGTTAGTGTATAGATGCATGTAACTAGGAACACACTTACGAGCAATTGTACGGTAGAAGTATGTGATCATTCTTTCTCAACGCGCAAAAAGCAGTGAATAAATAACGGCCGGTGTCAGGGTTTCCCAACACCTTTTCATTTACAGCAACCGGGTCCAAGAAGGCTACACCTTGAATCCATCTCTGTCTAAAAATTTGGGTCTCCATCCTACAGAAAGAAAGATCAAGTTATAAGTTCACATTGCTTCATCAAAAAGAACATAAGAGATTTAGTTACAATACTTACAAGCACCAAAGGAACATGATCTTGACATCGAGGGAATCTTGTTGGTAGAAATTCAATCCACAATATGGTATGATTGTTTTTGTCGTCCTTCTTGCCGAAATATTCGATTGGGTATCTGACCCCAAACATCTCTGAACCCCCTTGAGATTTGTACCATTGATGCAATTGCCTCAATCTCGTCGGTAGGTTATGGATATCATCTGGGCAAACTAGGTCCTTCCCCAACTCAAACTGCCATCTTATTGGCGCGAGTGGCAAATCCACGGCATCGGTGTCTTCTTGCAACTTGCGGAGTTCTTGTGATGACAGATTAGCTGATTCGCAAAATTGCTTCTTAAGTGCTTCCTCCCTTTCTGCAGCGGATTGTCTGAGCACTTCCTCGCTGAAGGAACACATCGCCCTTTTGGACGTGATACGCTCAAAGTCTGTCTTCCGAGGTTTATTACTCCCTGTCTGTTTTACCAATGCCAACTTGGTAAAATGATCAATTGCATCTTTGGGTATCACGAAATCCTCCTTAGCAGGGAGCAGGGATGTTATGCTTCCAGTCACTGGTTTTTTCTTCAACTTTCTCTGAGGCGGGCTAGAAGCGGTTTGTCGCCGCTTCTGAGACTTCACCGGGCTTGTAGGGGTACTTGGTTCCCTAGGAGGGAAACTTGGTTCCCTAGGAGCCGGACTTGGTTTCCTAGGAGCTGGACTTGGTTGCCTAGGAGCCAGACTTGGTTCGCTAGCCGGCAGACTTGGTTCTCTAGGTGCTGGCACATTGATGGCATCGTCGCCCTCTGAATCCGAATCAGAATCGCTAAAGGATATATAGCGTTTACACCACGCGACAATGCAACCAAGGTTATCCCTTAACCGGACCTTGTCATCCTGCCCCGCAATTTCCAACTCCACTATGCCGTACCGCTTTCTAACAAGTGCATCAAGTGTGACTCTTGCAAAGCCAGCGGGTAATTCAAGACAATGCAACAACTCTCGTTCCTTTGTAGGCAGAGCCTGACCAATGGCCACCTTGGTCTTAATTAACCTCTCCATCACATATAACTTGCAAGCTCTTGGTTCCGTGATCTCATCCACAGGATATCTCATGTTGGGATCTTCTACGGTGGGATGCACGTTACTCCCGCAGCTGCTACGAGGCACCATTGGGCTAGTGAGAGCTGGGGCGCCATCTTCTTGAACAACAGGCGGACGCTGGCTCAATGTTTGTTGAAGCTCTTCACGCAGCTTATCATGTGAAGCCTGCATTTCGTCACGGACCTGTTGTAAAAGATGCTCATAGACTGCCTGTTGCTGAGCTCCGGACTGAGAACGACTTCTGTACGAGCCCGAATATGACTCAAAGCCAAGGTCCCATTGAATTAATCCTGCACCTCGTGTGCGTCCAGGATGCTATTTGTTTCCCAAGGCCCGGGTAAGCGCGTCATTCTCCCTTTCTGAAACAAAGGAACCTGAGGCGAGCTCTGAATGTACTTCCTCGATCCGAGCAACCGCCTCTTCGGCACGAGAATCCTTATGGACAAGCTTTCCATCAGGACCGTATCTACACCCATGCCCTAGAGCCCACGTCATAGACCTTTGCTCCCAATTCGCTGTCTGCAGCACGACACCACTCCTTTCCAGCTCATCAGCCTGCGCCTCCCACTCGGGTATCTTCCTTACGTACCCATGAGATCCAGTGGTATGTGGGTGTACATGTTTCTGTATGTTGAGGGTATTTTGGCTACTAGCTAGTCGGGCCTCCTCAGATGTCTTGTATGCAACAAATTCTGGCCAGAAAGGTGCCTGATTTGGGTACTCTTTCCATTCTGGAACAGTTCCTTCCTTGACATGCTTGTGTAGTACACACCTAAAATGCTTAAACTGACGACCCATTATTTGCAAGGCCTTTTTCTTCACTAATTCCTCTGTACCATAAGGGAAGGTGAATTTCTCAGTAACCTTCTCCCAACATAACTCCTTGATATGATCCGGAACTACCCAAGTTGGATCCTTACCAATCCAGGTCCTCCATTTGATGGGAATTGTCTCCCTTACTATTCTCCCGAGGCTCGTCTTGTAGGGCCCCTGGGCCTCAATAGTCTCTACGGGCTCGCCGGTTGTATCAACCGCGAGGATTACAGTTCGGCCTTCCGGCAACTTGCTTGCGCCTCGCTTGCGACGTTGTTTTGCTGCTGATGTGCTTGTGGTTTCCTCGGACACTCTATTTTGAACAGTCTCCTGCGTGCAAGGATTTTCTTATTTAGATCTTAGTGTCCTAGTATTTTTAAAATCTTTGTTTTGTACACAAGAAATACCTCGTCGCCTTAGTTGAGGTTGAGCCATTGGCTAGGGCTTCCGTCCCCTACGCCATCATCATTACAACCATCGGCCCCTCTACATTGTCCACGTCAGTGGTGACGTGTTGGGCACGACGGGTCTTGAAACGTGTAAAACGACCCATTATATCTACATAGCAAAGAACTTCTAATTCAGATAACTCACATGGTGTCTCATTATAACTATCGATAAAAGCAATTGTTTCAAAAAGCCATAGATCCTAAGGTAGTTCCGTAGGTAGTTAGGCTTTGCCTAGCGCTTAGGTGTTCCTAGGCTATTGTACTTTTCCCGGCCTAAGAATAAATGTGTTGAATAGAGAAAACATGACATATTAAAACAAAAAGTTTGACAATACCAACTTCTATAGAACAAGATGAGTACAAGGGTTGATCAGTAGATCAAGTAGTACATAGCTCAATCCATAGTATTGCAATAGGAAGTGGTTAGAAGCATGGTGAGCAAAGAGGCAGGTTGGAAATTTTGGAGCAAAGGGGCAGATTACCTCTGACGCTGGCAAGCAGGAGCGGGAGCGGGAGCGGGCAGGGGCAGGGAGGGGCGCCGAAGGAGGGCCTCCGCGGGCAGGGGCGCCGGAGGAGGGCCCCCGTGGGAAGGGGCGCCGGAGGACGGGCGCCGGAGGAGGGCCGCCGTGGGCAGGGGCGCCGGAGGAGGGCCTTTGCGGGCCGGGGCCCCGGAGGAGGACCGCCGTGGGCAGGCGCGCCGGAGGACGGGCGCCGGAGGAGGGCCGCCGTGGGCAGGGGCGCCGGAGGAGGGCATCCGCGGGCAGGGGCCCTAGAGGAGGGCCGCCGCGGGCAGGGGCACCGGAGGAGGGCCACCGCGGGGATGCGCAGCAGGGACGGGCGCCGCGGGGATGCGCAGCAGGGACGGGCGCCGCGGGGATGCGCAGCAGGGGCGCCGGAGCGTGGACGCAGCAATGCAGCGGCCGGGGAGAGCAGGAGCGGCAACAGGAGGGCGGGATAGCGGCGGCGACGACGGAAAGGCGCAGAGGCAGCGACGGGAGGGCGTTTGTGCGGGGCGGGATAGGGGGCCCAGTTATATGGGGCGGCCAATTACAAACGGTTCTAAAGAAAAATCGTTTGTGATAGCCCAATCACAAACGGTTTTCCAATACAAACCATTTGTGATGTGGACACATCACAAATGGTTTTCATTAGAACCGTACCGTTTGTGATATGGCTGGCCGTGGCCTAGCTTAGGCTGGCCGTGGCCTAGCTTAGGCTGGCCGTGGCCTGGCTGCCGCCTGGCCGCGGCCGGCGGCGGCCTGGCCTCGGTTGGCTGTGGCCTCATGGTGGCTGGCCTGGGATACGTTAACTCGTAATAAATCGAAAGAGATATGTTTTGAATCGAAAAAATTAATTAGAATCTTACAACATTATTAGTCTTACAACATCATCACACCCATTATTGAAGTCTTACAGCATCATTAGTCTTACATCATCATCACACACATTATTGAAGTCTTACAATATCATTACGATAACACACACATGATCAAAGTCGTACTAAGGATCTACGTTATGAAGCCTCGCAAGGTAGACAGTATAATTGGCATCCAAAATGTTAATCCCTAGATACATGTCCACATAGTCTAGTGTGTATATTAATGCACTATCATTTGCCTTATAAGGCGCATCAAAAGTCTCCCCGTATATTGTCAAAAGGTTACCGATGATTGAAAACCACCTTGTACTCGACTTGAATATGGTCGCACGAATGAGTATCCCAAAGGCGGCAGAATCTGGCGCAACAATTCTAACAAACCAAACTCTGTGTGTAGGAATCCACAATTCAGGGTGTCCTGTATATACACGAGACATATGTAGTAACAAATAAGAATACAAATGACATAATTTGGAATAAAATATCAAAGGAATAGTAACTTACGTAAACTGATTCGTAAGGAGGTGAAATCCTTTTTGGAACTTGTGTGACGTCTGGCTCATTGAGCTCAAGAGCTTTCATCTTCAGGAAACTATAGTTCGGGATAACATGCCCCGTATGAATTTGCATTTGTTCCAGTGCCTTCCTCACGGCATCACGTGTAGCAACATATTCTTGCTGGAACGCACCTGATTGGACGTGAAAAACAACTGTATCACCAGGATTCGGGTCGCGCAAGGCACGTTCTTGGAGTGCAATAGAAACCAGATAACTCCCATTGTATATTCCGTTGTTCTGTCTCACCACCAAAGGACGGGATCTACGGATGTGGTATACTACATCTTTAAACCATTGCATTGCATTAATAGCCTGTTTTACATGTAAATTAAGAAAATATTATCAGTATGACATAAAGATCAATATGTGGTTGTAGTCTTACAAGTATTAAGTACAATATCTCGTACCCGATTCTCACAGTTCGTAGCCTCGACAGGAATGAAGTTGAGGTCGTCGAATACCGGCCCAGGATTGTGTGGAGGCGGTGGCGGGGGAAGGTCCGGCAATACATCACGACAAGCTCTCTGGTGTTGTCTCGGCATTATTTTCCTAAAAATATATGATGCATGACTCCAAATGAATTATTGTCATAATAAATAATATGTTGCAATATCTCCCAATAAATCATATATCTCATTTACAAACAATAAACAACTCCAAAAACCTTCATCTCCCAAAACTAAATAAAAAAATACAAACTATGAAGAGCCTTCATGTTGTATGCGTACCTTCGGGTTGCCATGCAAGCCGGCCGAGTTTGGCGTCCGCCACCCTGCAAGAGAGATCGAGTGACCAGAGCGAAAGATAGAGAGGGACCAGAGCGAGAGACAACGAGAGTGAGTGAGAGAGAGAGAGCGGCAGACAGCGCACGCATGGATGCCCAATTTATCAAGAGCGGGGGGGGGGGGGGAGAGCAGCACATGGGCTATTTTTGGCATGTAGTCACCATCACAAACGGTTCTTATTAAAAACCGTTTGTGATGTACACTATCACAAATGGTTTTTAATAAGAACTGTTTGTGATGTAAACTATCACAAGTGGTTCTATTAAAAACCGTTTGTGATGATCACATCAATAATTGCTGCATGCACCACATAAACTGTTTCAATTTTTTTAAAAAAAATAATTCATTGCAAAAATCATATAACCCATAGAAAATTCATATAACTCATACAAAATTCATATAATTCAGTAAATGACATGGATATAATGTTTCGATTACATAAATAAAAGTAGTGCATAGAGCTAGCTAGTTCTAGATATTACATAATTCAACTGACAATGATTGTCTCATCGTGATCAAGTCGCACGTATGCTGGTTCCTCGCCATCTTTATCTTCAAACACAGGTAGGTCAACATCCGGCCCAAGCGGAGGCATGTCACGGAAGCCGTTCCCTTCTTCCTCGGTTCTATCTTCAACACCGATGATCTTCCTTTTGCCCTGGAGGACGACGTGTTTTCGATCATGAGCGAGGTCCTTTGCGTAGAAGACTTGCACTACATCCTTAGCCCGGTGTTTTGAAGATCGACGATAGTCATCCCGTACTTGTCCTCGAAGACCCCCTTAGGAAGTCTAACCCACTGGCACCAGAATAAAGGGATCTTCAGTCCTGGCCCATAATCTAGCTCCCATATCTCTTCAATGAACCCATAGTATGACTGAATCTGTTGATTGCTATCGTAAGCATCAATACGAACACCGCTATTTTGGTTCACACTCTTTTCATCTTGCTTTCTCGTGTAGAATGTGTATGCATTTATGTCATATCCTTCGAACCTGGTTAATGTACTTGATGGTCCGATGACCAACAAATCTAGCTCATGACTCCCGGTTTCAGTGCCGCTCAATTTTAATCTTAACCAGTCGCCAAAGGTTTCTCTATGTCTTCTCTGGACCCAAGATTCTGACCTTCCACTGTTCTGGTCCTCTAGTTCTTTAACGTGCATATTGATATATGGCGCAACTACGGACGCTTGTTGTAGAACAGTGTAATGTGCTTGTCTGAAAGCATCAAGGTCGTTGACAAGTACCGACCGGCGGCCAATCGTTCCTCTCCCACCTAGCCTTCCCTCATGACATGATACAGGGACACTAATAGGCTGTAGATCCAAATAGTATGTGCAAAACTCAACCGCCTCCTCTGCCTCCCATCCAGTAGCCATGCAACCTTCCAGTCTGAATCTGTTTCTAACGTACTTCCGAAGGACACTCATTAACCTCTCGAAAGGAAACATCTGATACAGAAACATTGGTCCATGGGATCTTATCTGAGCGACCAAGTGAGTAAGCAGATGCAACGGCATATCAAAATATGTTGGTGGGAAATGCATCTCGAGCCTAGTTATAGTATGGATCAGGTCTTCTTGAAGCTTGTCTAGCGTGGTCGGATCTATGACCTTGTGTGAGATTGCATTGAAGAAAGAGCACAACTTTATGAGAGGATCTCGGAGCTTAGTTGGAAGCACACCCCTTAGTGCAACTGGAAGCAGTTGGGTCATGATAACATGACAGTCGTGGGCCTTCAAGCAGCTCATGTTGAATTTTGTCTCTTTTCTGTTCACTAGCCTTCTAATGATGGAGGAGTAGCCGGTTGGCACTTTAAGTTCATCGAAGACTTTACAAATCTTCTTTTTCTCTTTGTCACCCAGTGTCCATGCAGCAACGGGAAGTTTCTTCTTCCCATCAGGTTGTGTAATAGGGTGTAGTTTTGGCCGTACACCCATCTCTTCTAGGTCCTGTCGAGCTTCCAAGGAGTCTTTTCCTTTCCACTTCGTGTCCATTAACGTGCCAAGTGTGCTCTCAGCCACATTTTTAGTTAGGTGCATGCCATCCAATGCGTGGCTATTGGCACTTCTTACGATCCAATATCAGAATTGAGAATCCTGGTACTAGGGTAAGGAGTGTTTTAGTGGTTTTCCTTATGGCTTAGTAAAATATAGAAATATTCTGCAAGCGCACAGAATCACCGCTGTAGCACTTCACCTGGGAGTATTCCGAGGTATCGTAATTTATATTTCTGCAGGGAAGCTTTGGCAAGATTACTAGTGAACAGATATTCAAGACTATCAGAGAAGGGTACACGACTAGACAAGACAGGGGATAACGGTATTGGATAGGAGTGGATATACCGGACACACAGCTCAAGGGATACTCAGGTAAGGGAGAGAACAGATAGATAGCTGGGAGGACAACGAGAAGAGATAGAGGAATCCTGGATTCTTTATCTACCTATGTCACTCTAGCTTAGAGATACAGCGGCTATAGAGCCAGCACTAGGAGATCTGGGATAACTCTAATGTCTTAGCGTCGGGACAAGGGAACCGGTGAACACACAGAAAAGGATGAGAAGGGGTGCCACTATTTCCCAACTGGGGAATCCTACGGACTGGAACTAACGTGATGGGCTACGAAGACCGAAAGGGCTGTCACCACCTCCCGGCTACCACCTCCGTTGCGACGGGAATAAACTAAGGCCACCGATTAGTCTAGGAACCACTCCTACACTAGGCAACGACTACTTACTCTGCTTGCAAGAGCAAGCAACCTTGTCAATACTCTTGGTGACAATTCACCTCCATTATCAAGCAAGATCGAAGAACCAGCCAAGACAAAGACTTAAACAAGACTACAAGCACTAGAACTATAACTGACTATAGTCTAAACAAGATATATTTGCGACTAGGATAAAGTAGAAGCAAGATATAAATGACAAAGGCAAAGTGATAAAGATAACTATATTGATACTCAATGTCTTACAAAAGGTAAAGTAAAAGATACAAGAGCTATTACCAGAGCTTCTGAAGACGACTTCGGAACCTAAGAGGCAAAGCTCGACTCAACTCTAACTCCCAACTAAACTATCCTAACTCTACTAGAATGAAAGTGGAAATGAGCTCCTTGGCTTGGTGTGTGTTTACAAGTGAAAGTGACCCTCTATTTATAGGAGTCCAAGGCGGTTGAGGTAGGGTAGCGGCCAAGGAAGCCAGGGGTACAAATTGGGCGGTTGAAAGGATGAACAGTTTAAATTCAGTTTTATTCCACTCTACTCTTTTCAAGATCCCATCTCAGAATTTTTTTTTAAGTTTTGAAAACTACAAATTGTTCCTCATTGGCACACTCAATCACTCAAGTGTATTTGAATCCTCACCAAAGGCTTGTGCCTTCTTTTCATCCTAACATCTAATATGGCTTTTTGTGTGGCTAGGGACAAAGGATGAAGGCATGCATGCATCTTATATTTTGCTAAGTAAAAGACCGGATCTTTGAGGAGACAAATCACATGTTAAGATCGAGACGTGCAAGTGTGTGGATATGAATGGAGTGGAATATGGTGGAATGGTGGAATGGAATATGGTGGAATGGTGGAATGGAATATGGTGGAATGGTGGAATGGAATATGGTGGAACTCCTTGGATGAAACTCCCTCTCCTTGATTTATTTTTGAGAACATGGGCTATCTTTTATTCTCATATTTTTGCCATGCCACTTGACATGATTTTCTTTTTCTCTTTCTTTTTGCCATGCTCTTTGGCATGCTTTTCTTTTTCTCTTATTTTTACCATGCTTCTTTGGCATGCTTTTCTTTTTGCACAGCTCATGTCTCTATCAAGAATATTTGGAGAGGGAGATCATAGAACATGGAGCATTTATTTTTGTGGAAGGATGATGGAAAATGTCTGCTAACTCCCAGTGTAGGAATTGCAAGTGAGAGGTGGTGTGTGTACGTGGGTCTCGATCTTTAAGAGTATGAAAGCTTCACTCAAAGGTCACAACAATTTGACAAAGCTCACTAAGATAACAAGCAGCATATGAGTAGAAATTTTCAACTAAGCTTATCATATGGCTCTTGGTAGGTATTTTGACCAATGAGGAACTTGTTTCATTTTGAAAGCATAAATTTCCGAGATTTTCCCTATACTAAGAGCAGAATAGAACTTAACCAAACTCTCACTATATCAATCCCCACAACAACTTAGACTTGGAATAAGGCATGCGCTCCCACAAGGTTTTTAGGATCATTTTTACTCATGCCAAATAACTCAAGCACAATCTAGCAACTAGTTGAAACAAAGTACTTGCAAAATTAATGACAGAGCAACTATTCATCATTTCCAAGGTGAGAGGCATATGATTCATTCCATGCATAGTTGGGAGTTATTTTATTCAAGGGAAATATTGTTTAAGGGAAATATTTTTGGTATTTTCATTTTTTAAATGCAAGTTAACATGAAGGGAAATAAAAAGGGAAATTAAATGATCAAAGTGCTGGATAGATCGGGACATACCTGGTGGGGGTCCTCCTCCAAGCTTGGACTCTTCACTGGTACGGGTTGAGCCTTGAAAGGTACTGGCTCAGCTGTTCCGCTTGTTCGTGGACGTCGTGCTGGATAGACGCCACTATCCCGCTATTCTCTTGATGGTACTGAGAATGGCGGGCTAGCGTGTCTTGAATCTCTCGGGTGCGGTTGTCGATGAGCTCGACTCGGTCGGAGATGTAGGACAGCTCCCGGCCATAGTCAAAGCGTGCGGACTGTGAGTATCCGGGGTAGTATGGCTGGGAGGTACTGTCGTATCCCCCTCCATACCGACTCCCGGACCACTCAGAGTCCGTGTCCTGGCCGTAGTCCCAGCGTCCTGAGGTGAAGTAGTTCGGCTCCTGGTGTTGCCCGGAGCCTCCTGCTCCGGACGTCCCAGCGCCGGTGTACATGTCGTAGGTGGCCTCAAAAGCGGAAGAGTGTCGGTGCGGCATTTGTGGTGCATCTTCCGGCTCCTGTGAGGTGGCGAGCAAAGGTGGAGAATCGTCCGACTCGGTCCTCAACTAAAGAGTTAGTTTCGGCGTGGTATACAACCTTAGTGCTGCACAGGGCAAAGGCACTTCAGTTGTATATCCATGGTAAATCATTGCCAGCGTTGCGTCAGGCGTCCGCCGCATCATGTGGGCCTGCATGAAGTGCTCGGTATCCACGACGGAACGCGCTGTCTCGATGTACGTGAGCCGGGCGCCTTGAAGGATGCCCAGGTGGTTAGCGAGGCGAGTGACTAGAGAAGTCATCGCCATGCTACCCGCACGAGAAATATGAGATAGCCAGTGTCCAACCATGTCTTTCATAGGTGAATAGGGAATCTTCTTGACCATGGCAAAAAGAACCCGCAACTCGATGGCGTTGACAGGGCGCAAATCTGCCCGGGGGAATACCGTCATAGACACCCAACGATGCATGAAACGCAAATTGGGGTTATGTATGCTGTTCATGCGTGGCGCATGACAGTTGGTACTCCCCGAAAGCTTTTTCCTAAATGCCACCCGATCAAATCTTTTCAGTGCTTTGTTCGGGTCTAATGAACAAAGGTTTGAAAATCCGAGACTCGAACTAAAATCCCTCCAAGAGCAGAAGAACTCTTGGTTAAAGAACCAAAAACAAATCCCCCCCAGTTTCAGAAACCAAAGTCGAGAGGAATTCAAGGGTGAGCAGGTACGAACCTTCTTCGTTGATGTGCCAGAAATTTTCCCAGCCAATGGCCTGGAAGATTTCTGTAAACTCTACGTCCATCCCCGTGTCCCTGAGCAAATCTTGCTCAAACACACGGGTATGCTCGAACTCCTTCAGCCGAAGCTTGTTGAAGGTGTTCCGCTCCCTTTCTGTTCTAAGGTTGATGTCACTCTCGCTCAGGAGCTGCCTGGCTGGGGGCGTGGAATGGTCCCATCCCGAGCCGGCTGCTCCGTGCTCGTCCGTGTCCATCCGGCTCGAGCCTCGGGACGGAGCTGGGGAACTCCCAGCATCGTCCGATCTTCGGCCTAGCCGGGTGGAACGACGGAGCGAAGTGAAGAACTTCGACATGATTCCTGCAAAAATTTAGTGCAACAACGACTACCCGAAGGACTGAATATATATGGTTAGCACAAGAAAATCAAGTCATTCGTTCAAGATAGTTAGTTGTTCTTGCGGGGATGAAAATTACCACAAAAGGTTAGTCGTTCTTGTGGGTGTCGGTGACCACCACAAAATCGTCCAGAAATTCAGCACAAAGATCACAACAAAAGCAAAATATTTTTTGGATTTTCTAGTGATGCAAGTGAACCAAAACTTGAACAAGAACTTTGGGAAGAACTTGAGCAAGCACTTGAGCAAAGAGGTGAGAGAGAGAGAGAGAGCTTGCTAGCAGAATTTTCAGAATGTATGAGTGTGTGAATGGTGCAAGGAAGCAAGGAAGCTTGGCCAGCAATTTATAGGCTGAGGGGAGGCAGGTCCCTGGTTCGGCCGAACTGGGTGGTTCGGGCGAACCAGGCCCTGGTGGCCAGTCCACTCCTCCCTGAGTGGAGCACCTCCCCTTGCTCTGATTCCACGAAATTTTATGTGGCTAACAATCCCCCAGGTCATGTGAGTGGTTTTTAGTGGTAGGTAAGATGCAAACTTGACATGACCAAAGTTGATTTTAGTGTAGTCATCCCCATGCTGCCATGTTTGTGATAATTGGTGAGTGTGCAGCCATTTTTAGTGGGGTAGACATGTTTGGTGCTGGTTGGTGGTGATGGTAAATAATTGGAGATGTTCTAGAAGGGATGAAAATGATAAAAGTTACCAATTACATCCACCCTAGGTGAAATTTCAGCATGTGTCCAATTATTTCTAACCAAGCTTGCAAAATTTTCTACTCTCTCTCAAATTAATTACTCAAGTGGCTCATTTATTTTGGAAAGGGAAACATGCAAATTCAAATGAGAATTTAAAAATTGGAAGGGAAATATGGGATACATACCGGTTTTCCTCGCGGCGAGAGCTCAACTTTTAAGTCCGCGAGCGGGACTTCTCCTGTCTTCAGTTGCTCTTGTCATCGTCCGGTCCCGGAGTGGATGACTCAGACGATGCAACCTTCTTCCACCACATTTTCTTGTTCTTCTTCTTCGGTGTCGGTGGCGGTGGGATCGGCGTCTCTAGAGAATTCCAGAGGGCTTGTTCTTCCTCGTATTTCTTTACGAGGAAATCCATTTTTTCTGCACATGTCGGTTTTGTCGGCTCGTTCCACTTGAGCTGCTCACCACCGAGTATTTCCAGCTCTCCATTAATGAGAGCCTTAAGGAAACACTCGGCGCTCCTCTGCTCCAGTGTGAGTGGCTCTGTCTTCTTCTCTTCCCGGGGTTGAAACTTGAAGTAAGTCAACCTTCCGTCGATACGGAACGAGATTTCTCTCGCATCCATATTGATCCTAGCCCGGGTGGTGTTCAAGAATGGTCGGCCCAACACAAGGGGAAATGAATGCTCGTTCCCCGTGTCGAGGACAACAAAGTCCACAAGGACATATCGTCCCCAGATCCGGACCGGTACATTCTCGATCACCCCCTCGGGGTAGCGGATGGTTGAGTCCGCAAGCTGTACCTGGGCAGTAGTAGGTGACAAAGTAGGGTAGCGTAATTTCTTAAATAATACCTTAGACATGATGTTTACGCTTGCCCCCAGATCACAAAGTGCATCATCGATGCGATGATTCCAGATCGTGCACTGAATGATGGGCACTCCGGGATCTTCCTTCCTATCCAGAGAGGTCTTGATGATCGCCCTTATTTCAGCTCTCGGCAGGTAGGTCCATCTTGGTGTCAGCACTTGGATGCGTGCGACCTTCCCTGCGTGGTTAGTTCGGAAGACACTACGAGGCATCTTACCATGCCTGGTAGTGATGGAATTCACTGTCTCGATGGAAGGTTCGGGTTGCCCCGGAATCTTCCCCGATTCAGTGATAGGAACAGCAGCAGCTAACTGAGCGACTTGAGCTTCTATCATTTTATTAAAGCTCAGTTGACTTTTCATGGCAGAAGAAAATGATTCCATCCTAGAGTCCATGCTTTCCAGTGTTTTATCATTAGCAGCAAGCTTTTTATTGATGTTTTCAGTTATTTTCATATGGCCAAACACAAGATCTCTAAGAGACGGCTGATTATTGAAATTGCTGGAATTGAAATTGTTACCTTGTTGAGGCCTCTCAAAAGGGAGGTTTGGGCACGGATTCCAGCCTTGGTTGTCGTAGTTGTTCGGTCGGTACCCGTTGTTGTTGGAGTTGTTGACGTAGTGGGCATCTTCTCGCGTTTCAGGGCAGTCATTCCCCGAATGGCCAGTGTTGCCACAGACTTCGCAGGTCATGCGAGCGTCCATGGCTTGCACCGTTTCTTGAGCAGGGGCCTCCAGTTTCTTCATCAGGAGGTCCATCTTGGCAGCGAGCATGTCCAGAGCTTCAACTTGGTGAACCCCTCGGGTCTTTGGTTGAGTCCGGTCGTCGGACCAACCTTGGTTCTCGACCATCTTCTCTATGAGGGCCTTCGCACGACTCTCCTCAAGAGAGAAGAACGAGCCTCCAGCAGCAGCATCCAGGTACTCACGGGCAGAATTTCTCAGCCCGTGATAGAAAGTTTGGATTATGAACCAACTCTGCATACCATGGTGAGGACAAGCAGAAGGTGTTGCAAATCTCCAGGAAATGCTGGAGATGAGCATTGGCATCTTCGTGTGGCTTGCCGCAGAATGGGCTAGCCTGTACCATGTTGATGAGGGCTGGCTTCAGCTCGAAGTTACCATCTCCGACTGGCGGAGCTGGTTCGACACATACGTTCTCGCTTGATGGAGCGGAGAACTCATGGATCGTCTTGGTTGCCATCCTCGATGTAGCCTGGTCAACGACGGGAACGACTGGGTTCGTCGGAAGGAGTTGCTTCTAAGGAGGTACAACACGGGGTCGTACTTTCCTCACAAGTGACTCCGGATTTTCTTGGAAGTTTGACGGTAGTTGGAAACCAGTCATGCACTGCTCTGTTCCACCAGGACCAACGAACAGAGCAATGATAAACCCGCTTGAGTAGCGGTGCTCAACTAAGATAGCTCAAGATAAAAATTCAAAAGTAATCTAGCCAAAGACTTCCCCGGCAACGGCGCCAGAAATGCTTGTTGGCACTTCTTACGATCCAATATTAGAATTGAGAATCCTGGTACTGGGGTAAGGAGTGTTTCAGTGGTTTTCCTTATGGCTTAGTAAAATATAGAAATATTTTGCAAGCGCACAGAATCACCACTGTAGCACTTCACCTGGGAGTATTCCGAGGTATCGTAATTTATATCTCCGCAGGGAAGCTTTGGCAAGATTACTAGTGAACATATATTCGAGACTATCAGAGAAGGGTACACGACTAGACAAGACAGGGGATAACGGTATTGGATAGGAGTGGATATACCGAACACACAACTCAAGGGATACTCAGGTAAGGGAGAGAAGAGATAGATAGCTGGGAGGACAACGAGAAGAGATAGAGGACTCCTGGATTCTTTATCTACCTATGTCACTCTAGCTTAGAGATACAGTGGCTACAGAGCCAGCACTAGGAGATCTAGGATAACTCTAATGTCTTAGCGTCGGGACAAGGGAACCGGTGAACACACAGAAAGGGATGAGAAGGGGTGCCACTATTTCCCAACTGGGGAATCCTACGGAGCGGAACTAACGTGATGGGCTACGAAGACCGAAAGGGCTGTCACCACCTCCCGGCTACCACCTCCGTTGCGACGGGAATAAACTAAGGCCACCGACTAGTCTAGGAACCACTCCTACACTAGGCAACGACTACTTACTCTGCTAGCAAGAGCAAGCAACCTTGTCAATACTCTTGGTGACAATTCACCTCTAGTATCAAGCAAGATCGAAGAACCAGCCAAGACAAAGACTTAAACAAGACTACAAGCACTAGAACTATAACTGACTATAGTCTAAACAAGATATATTTGCGACTAGGATAAAGTAGAAGCAAGATATAAATGACAAAGGCAAAGTGATAAAGATAACTATATTGATACTCAATGTCTTACAAAAGGTAAAGTAAAAGATACAAGAGCTATTACTAGAGCTTCTGAAGACGACTCCGGAACCTAAGAGGCAAAGCTCGACTCAACTCTAACTCCCAACTAAACTATCCTAACTCTACTAGAATGAAAGTGGAAATGAGCTCCTTGGCTTGGTGTGTGTTTACAAGTGAAAGTGACCCTCTATTTATAGGAGTCCAAGGCGGTTGAGGTAGGGTAGCGGGCAAGGAAGCCAGGTGGGGTACCCCCCTGGGATTTCGGGCGAGGGGAGGCGGTTCGGCCGAACAGGTCGGTTCGGCGAACTCCCTAGTTCGCCCGAACCAGAGGATCTGCCGACATTGCTTCCCACGGCCAGGATTGGCTCCCTGGTGTCGGTTTCCAGCTGGGGGCGGTTCGGCCGAATGGCCCAGTTCGGCCGAACTGGGCCTGGCCCGTGGCCGGCCTCCCCAGCACCGCCTCTGCTGCCTGGACCCTCCTGGGCTTCCTCCTGATGCATGACTTCGTGTTGATCTGGCCCAGAATGACGTGGCATGGTCCAGGATGAGTTGGCGGTCGCCCACGTGTCGTGTGATGTGTTCGCTTGGTCATTGTTGACGTGGACGACTCCCGGTGGTCTGCTCGGCTAAGGGGGTTGACCGGCCGAACGTAGTCGTTCGGCCGATTTGGTCATTTCCGGCCCCAATAGCACATATTTGACATAGTTGTACCTGCACAAGTGACACTCACCAAAACTCATGGAACTTTATTAGAAATAAAACCTAAGTCCATGGAATGTTGCATATAACCCCATTTATTCCCGAGTATTGGTTGTCGGATTTGGGCTGTAACGACCACCAACAAGCTCCCCCAAGCTTAGCTCTTTGCTCGTCCTCGAGCAAAGATATAAACTTAGGCTCGGTGGATTAGGAGTTGCTACAATGTCATTTCTTTTGTAGGTAACTTTATAAACAACTAGTGCTCAAAAATACTTGAATCATAGGCCAAGTTTCAAATCACCTTTTTATCTATGGGGCTTATAGCAATCTCCTTATCTTGGGCGGTTGAAAGGATGAACAGTTTAAATTCAGTTTTATTCCACTCTACTCTTTTCAGGATCCCATCTTAGAAACTTTTT
This sequence comes from Echinochloa phyllopogon, assembly GCA_033239725.1. Taxonomy (NCBI): domain Eukaryota; kingdom Viridiplantae; phylum Streptophyta; class Magnoliopsida; order Poales; family Poaceae; genus Echinochloa; species Echinochloa phyllopogon. Next base: position 26,393,346 of record BTCW01000018.1, on the reverse strand, counting down.
TTAAGTTTTGAAAACTACAAATTGTTCCTCATTGGCACACTCAATCACTCAAGTGTATTTGAATCCTCACCAAAGGCTTGTGCCTTCTTTTCATCCTAACATCTAATATGGCTTTTTGTGTGGCTCAGGGACAAAGGATGAAGGCATGCATGCATCTTATATTTTGCTAAGTCAAAGACCGGATCTCTGAGGAGACAAATCACATCTTAAGATCTGAAAGGACCAACACTAGGCCTAGAGCGGGGGTGAATAGGCCTGTTTAAAAATTCCTGCAAAAATCCTCCGAAAAATGTCAGAAAGTCGGATGATCCGACACAGTCTCGGATCTTCCGGCCAGGAAGATCCGACACTGTACAGGATCTTCCGACTGGGACAGAATACCGGAAGATCCGATGATAAGCCGGATCTTCCGACAGGCAATTCAAGTGTACTTCGAGATTTGAAATCTAATGACCTTTTGACAATTCCACTTGAATACAAAGCTCACAAATGATGTAAGGCACCTTCTATATATGATCAAAATCAGAGTAGAGCCACAAATAAGTAGATTGGGACAAAACAAGTTATAGAAACAATATGAACAAGAACAAATGTGGAGACAAAGGATTTTCTACCGAAGTTCACTCCACAAAGGAGCTACGTCTCCGTTGAGATGCTCACAAAGAGCCGGGCTGTCACACTAACCCCAAGTCCCTCCCAATCAACCACAAAGGAGGATTGAGTTACTTACTATGTGCTCCCACGAAGAGAGAGGGTAATACAAACTTCCGGGACTCAAACCACAAGAGAATGAGAGTTCACTGGCACCTCTAACCGTCTAGGAGCAAGCTCCAAGAGTAACAAACATGAATCAATGAACTCAAGTTGCTCGAAGTGCTTCACGAGATGAACAAGGGGAGTTCTCACTTCTAGTCTTCTCTCTCACTCAAACCCTAGGTGAATCTTGGCAAGAATCAAGCTTGAGAGGGGATTTGAGGAGGAGAGTGAATGCTCTTGTCTTGTGTTAGGTCGTGTGTGCAGCAGCAAATTAATGAGGGGGTGTGAGGGGTATTTATACCAACTCCCCAAAATATGACCGTTATGTGCACTGCGAAGAGGTACCGGATCTTCCGACACTAAGTCGGATCTTCCGACAACCAACAGATATGTGTTAGAAAAACTCCAGAAAAGTTCCAGGGGCCGGATCTTCCAACCATGTGTCGGATCTTCCGGCCAAGCTCGGATCTTCCGACACGGAAACTAATCAAGACAGAGCCGGCCGGAACATCCGGTCGGATCTTTCGGCCTAGGGTCGGAACATGCACGCTTGGCGCTTAGGAGCTCGAAAAAAACGACTAAGTCATGCATCTTCCGATGCCACGGCCGGAACTTCCGGCCAGGAAAAACTCGAGACCGAGCCGCCCGGAACTTCCGGTCGGATTTTCCGGCCTAAGTTCCGGCCGAGCAGAAAAGGTGTTTGTGTTGTGTTTTTGTGTCTCTCACGAGTTTGTCATCTCAAGTAAAGCACTTTTAGCATCTAGAATTGATCAACCACGTTCCCCTTGATAGTACGGTGGTTATATAATCAATTTCAAACGGAAAAATAAATTTAAATCCACCAATTGAGTCCTCCACCGTATGAATAAGCGTTGGGGTCCTTCCTTTAGTATTTTCTCCTTTTTATTTCATTTTATTCCTACACAACTCATGGAAAGCATCATATCCAAATTTCTATTGCCATTAATCACCAAAATAGATTAAATGCCTAGATGCACTTTCAATCTCCCCCTTTTTGGTGATTGATGACAATACAAATTTGGTTTCACAAGATGGGAATAAAATTCATGTTTTGCATCCAATATATTTTGAAGAGGCTCCCCCTAAATATGTGCATGTTCAACTTAAATAGCCTCAAATTCTTGTGCACATATTTTGCAAGAGCTTCCCAAAAAAAATTGCATACAGGTGCTTGGTGTGATAAAATCAACGTGATGCATATGACAAGATATACACAGCAATAAAGTGAGAAATAACATCACATCAAACATAAGCATCTCACAATGAAATAGATAACGAGTTGAACATCACACTAGCAGTAACAAAAATTAAGTCTTACAAATAAAAGTCTCACTTGGCACACCACACATAACACAAGTTCAAGTTCTCACAAGTTCACAAGCTAAAACATAAATAAAAGATATATAACGATAAATAAAAGATCTATCGTTATATACAACTGTGCCTGCATAGCGACACACGCCTGTAACCCCTCCTCCTTGGCCTATAAAAGGAGAGGGGACCCCGAAAAAGAAAAGAGGGGGGATCGATCGAATATAGAACAAGAAACAACACTCACACATATTCTGCACTCCACGATATTGGCACTCTGCCTCAATCATCTGGGACTTGGAGGCCTAGCCTCTTCTCCCAACCTGCTTGTATCCCCTACTACTCGCAGTTTGGTGCAGGATAATACATTGCACGCACCATCTCGCTGGAAGTACGGTCTTGCGACCGGAACCAGGATAAACTCATGTTATTGCATTACCTTCTGCATCAACCATCAGGGAGGGAACACAGTGCATTCCTGGTTGGTGTCGGGACCACGATTTCTTAACACCGACAACCCCAAGTACACGTTGGATCCCCACCAAGGATATGTTCCTGGTCACCAAGTCCTCCCAGTCAAGGTCTTGGGAACGCCACTTAGACTCATGCCAAGCCAAATGAGGAACTTGCCACTAAGCAAGGCTTATCACTCCATCTCTTTTGGTCAACTTGATGTTGTCTTTACTATAGGGCTTCTCTATAGAAGAAGAGGTCTTCTCATCCCCCGTACACAATCATCAACACCACTCCACACCAAGCGGGAGGGTCAAAGACTTGCCGGAGATCCACTCAAGACTCCAAGGCTACGACACACCGAGCTAACCAGGAGGGTTCACTCCATAAACCTGGCACAAGGCAACTACAACTTGTAATCTCTCTCTATTTAGGTCTATCTAGAACTAATCACTCTCTAATGGCGTGCTAGCCACCTTTGATGATCAATCTTAGCACTTTGGTGGCTTGAATGTGTTCTTGATATGTCTTGCACTTCATTGAACTTCAGCACACTCCAGCAGCTCCAAATGGGTGAATGGATAGGGTATAAATAATCCAACAACCCAAAGAAATTGTTACCCCATCGACTAGTAAATCACCGATGATCTGACGCTATATCATGGTTGCCATCGGATGATTCGGTTAGTCTGAAGGGAAATACAACCACTGGAGTATCTTTTCTGCTGATGTACAAGACCACCGATGCACTATTGGATGATGCGGTGCAACTGAGTTTAAGCACCAGATAATTCCCCTTTTATTCTCACCATATGAATTTTCTACCGTCGGATGACCCTGTGTTCAACATTAAAACTTCAAGAAGCTTTTGCTCTCTGAGTCCTTCAACAATTCGATAATCTGATGTTACCGTCGGATGATGCGACGGTACCGTCAGTTTATACGGTACGCCAATTTTCTGCACTTCGTATTTTGGGCATAACTCTTTATTCCGAACTCTAACTTTGAGGACCTTGTACTCTATGGAAATCCTGTGAAATTCTCTACAAGATTGTATTGAAATCTATATTATTTGATTAATTTTGGAGAGTCAGATCTTCACTCAATGCTTCGGTGCTACCATAGAAGCCACCCTTTATCTATACTTTTATGCATAACTTTTTCACTCGGTACTCCGATTTCGATGATCTTTTACGCTATGGAAGGCTGGAGAAGTCATCTACATGTTTGTCCAGAAATCCATTCATCAAACCAATATATAAATATTTGTGGGACAAGTCCAATTCATTCCTCTCATTGTCCCGACTTCAATGGCTTTATCTGTATTGAATCTTTGGAACCTATGAAGTCCTACAAATATTTATTCTCAAAAAACTCGTTAGTCTCAATGACTATATTGTTATATAATCACTAAAATTATAAACTATGGCATATGATGCCATTTTCCTTACAGTCAAGCTAGCCGTCACGCTCTCCCACTCAACGTCGCCGAGCACAAAGGACTTGTTTGGTTGCTAGAACTCCAACCAAATAAGCCCAAAATGTACTTAATTGACCACAGTGATGTATTAGGACTACTAGCCATAGTCATAAACTATATTGAAGCTGCTTGATTTTTAATTTTGACCACTATTTTCTCTTTTTAAAGTATAGTTATATAATATCTCATAAGGTTGAGATTATGTTTTAAAATTAAATATTTTGGAAACAGTTGATTGTTAAAGTTTCATACGTTTTCCTTGACACAAAAAAAGTTTCCTAACTTTGACTAGATTTTGTCCGTATCAAGTAACATTGCTACTGATTTCTACTTTTTTTTTACCTTTAGCGCTTGCTGCTTTTACCGTCCACCTTCTTCTGCTTTCCACAAGTCACGATCGTTATTTTTTGCATCTCTGCTTTCCTACCTTGTAAGAAAAACGTTCTAGGATATATCAAGAAATATTCCCAGCCAAAGAAAAACGATAGTAAAAAGAACGAGCGAAGCAACCGTGACCACCCCTCCTTCTATCTGCCTCCGTCCACCACCCCCTCATTTTGTCTTCCTCCGTCCCTATGCCTCTGATCCGTTCTCACCGTTGATTCCTTCCCCCCACTCATCCAACGCATCTGGGCTCCTGCGCACCGTCCTTCCTTTTCCTCTGTGCCGCCCTCATCATCGCCGATGTCCGCACCATGCGCCCGCCCCCGCAAGCGCGCCGTTAGGTGCAATGCCTCCTCCTGCTCCTCCCCCGTCGACCTTAGCCCCGGCTTCCTCTCCTCGCTAGGCTCCTCCGCCTCACCCCCTAAGCCCAGGGTGCCGGCCAAGCCTGCCGCGTGCTCGCCCCTCGCCACCAGCCCACGTGTCGCCGCCTCTCGTTCCCCTGCCCCCCCCCCCCCCCGCCCCAAATTTCACGTCGCCTGCGGCTGGGGTGTCCAGCGTAGGAGCTTCGTCGCCTCCCAGATTGAGGACCACAAGTGCCGCCTCGACACTCCACTCCCCCGCGCACGTCGACCTCGACGCGTGATGTGAACAAGGGTTCCCAATCTTCTGAAATGTTCTAATAACTATCGATTTGGTGGAGTCGCGAAACAACTCGATCCAACTTCCGAACAACACGTTCTGAACCCCACAATCGTAGCACCGCGTCTCCTCAGGTTATCAACCGCCGTTGAACGGTTGACCTCACTAAGAAGGCTAATTCTTGCCTGGGAATCGAAGAACACAAACAAGAACAATAAAGAATGCAACACAATTGCAGATGTATGATTAAACTCACAAAGTTAGGGTCTCACAAACCGACATGCGATGAAAACTGTTCTTTACAGAATTGATCTAAGCAAAACCCAAACCCTAATGGTTGGCGGCGGCTGGCTAATAAAGACTCAAGGGTCATGGGAAGACCCCTAATGGGCTTACACACGATACACGACCCAAAGGCTAAAATACGGCGACGCAGCACAAGACAGATTCTGGACGTCAACTTGTTTTGTTGATTCCGATGACTCCGGATGAATTTTGACATGCGACCAGTGTCATTGGAAAGGTTATCTTCTTAGCTTTCTAAGCATATAAAGAACGTCCAAATCCGAGCCCGTATGTGACCTGGGCGTCCGATTTAGCGCTGTCTACTCCTGGAGTCCGAGGTGGGCTCGAAGTCGACTTGGTTTGGGCCTCCATCTTGACCTGCACGCACTTGCTGATCCTCTCCACCTTGAATCTCTTCTCCAAGTATCTTCTGGTCCTCTCCATGGTTTCTAATTATAATATAATCATTACGTAGCAATTTATTTTCTCAAAATTACATAAATAAGTACTTAGTAATAAGTTCACCTCTAAATTCAATTATCGTGCATGAGCTCTAGTGATTGGACCTTTAATGATCACTGAAGGATTGTTGTGTGTATCCACGTGAAGTGATGTCCTCGTCAACGCATCGTTCGCCCGCGGCTCCGAGGGAATCAGTGGACTGTCCGTGATGCGGGTTCGTTCCGTCGGACGGCTTCCGTGCCGCGGGTTCTTTCCGTTTTCTTTGTTTTGGTTGGATTTTGTGAGATGCAAGGCTCTAATTGGGTTGATGGGTGCCACCAAAAAATTAGAGGTTCGTTCCATCCGATGGCGTCCATGCCGCGGGTTCGATCCATCTTCTTTCTTTTGGTTGGATTTTGTGAGATGCGAGGTTCTAATTAGGTTGATAGGTGCCACAGAAAAATCAAGTTAACGGTGGGGTTCTTGCCGTGTTTTCGGCTACATGCTTGTACCGTTCCAGTTTGTTCTTTGCTCGCGTGCTTCAGAGTTCAGATCGCAAAGGCAGGTTCAAGACCATTCCAATCCTAACCGCTGGTCTACGTGATTAGTTGAGCAACACAATTCAGAACGATTTTCTTACCCAATAATGCATGCACACTTGGGTGTTACCAGATGCAGTAAAAACACAAGCTGTTTGGTTCTGATGAAACCATGGGTCAAGGCTCAGCAGCAGCCAATATGTAGGATTTTGTCGAGCTGTTTGAGAAATTTCCTAGCGCACATGTATCATTGCTTTACCATGTCTGCCCACTATTAATGTTCATTAGTTGCCTTTCTCTAATATCTCTGTTCACGTAGACCAACGTAGGCAAAGATTGGACTTTAAAGAATTAGAACAATAATTTAACTAAATCATATTTTAAAAACCGGTGCAAAACTCAGTTTAAAGCTGATCTTCTTAGGGGAAGTGTTTAAACAAAATCAAATAGAAGGAACTATAATAATAAAAGACATATATACGAGAGGTACGGTTAATCAGCTAGAAAAGGATTCTCTTTTCTGATTTATTCAAGGTATACCGGTCTAGCTTCTCGTGGTGGACCGGTTAGAGCGTTGAAGTCCGGAAGTCGTTGAAACTTCCGTCCCGACCTAGATTCGAAGTACGGCACATTCTTATTAGAACAAAACCCGGGTGGAGTCTCCCGTGATCGAGTTTTATTTATTTATTTATTCAAGGTATACTATGCATCCCATACAATACTGGTGACCTTGGTTGTGGCCTGAAATTAGTCTGGTACATATGGCTAAAGTATGAAATTAGTCTGGTACATATTTATTCAGTTCGATATATGATTCGATGATGTTAATTTTCATACTCTGGCCATATGTACCAGACTAATTTCATAATGAAATCTGCTATACGATGTACAAGGAAATGAACTGCACAACAATCTAGGCTTCTGATCCAATCTTGCATTACAAATCTTTTCTTAATGTTCTCAGTTCATTTTTATTTTTCAAATATATTCTTTTTTGCAATTCATTTATTGACTTTCCAAATATATTATCTCTATGCAATATAGTGTTTTTTTACTTGTATTTGCAAGATAGTTTGGAATTCTTGGCATGTGGAGGCACACAAGGCTTATGCACTTTCTACTAAAATTTGTGGTAATTTTTTCCAAGCTTACTATAGAATTGATTACCAGTGGTGTGCTCGATGATCTGAAGGTTAGTTCTTGCCTGCAGACATTGATATGGCACTCTAAATGTGCTGAGCTCCCGGATCTGCCTTGTCAAGAACATTGAAGGTAAGGTTCAGTACATGTTCTATTTCTTCGTTGCTCCATTCACTCCAGACATGTCCAGTGGCCCTTGTGGCCTCACCCGAGAAGAGCACGAGATGCCGCTGAACATGTACACGCGGCAGCGCTCCCACGGAAGAGAGCAAGAGACAGGAGCTGTCGTAACGATCAACTGAGCAAGAGCAGCAGCCACTACCGCCCGTCGTGAGATCACAGTGACAGGGTGTTCCAAATGACAACGGAGAGCCGCATCGCCTGTTATTCACTTCGACAGGCGCTGGATGTTCAGAAGCAGCCGTGAGACGACATCTATGCCATGTCCACTTGTTGGTCACTGTGAGTTCAGTTTGTTCTAGACAGTTAAAGTAAACTGAGCATCGCGGGGGATTTAAGGGTTCAAGTGCTCCCGTCTCATGCCAGAGCACGCATGGATGTCTGTGTGTACTGAAAGGTGTGAGCTGTGTGATGGAAGAAGGTAGGCATGTGTGAAACCGTTGGAGATAATAGTATAGAGTAAAATATATCAGCGGTCTCTAAATTTTTCTTGTCCCTAAATTTATCACGTCCCTAAATTTATCACTGCCGATTGGTTTTGAGAGAAGAAAAGGATACACTCCCTTCATACTCATATTAGATGACGTTTTGGACAAGGTTTGGGTCAAACCTTGGGAATATAAATCATGAATAACTTTTAAGTCATTGAGTTTAGAAATGTGAAAATCATATGAATAGATTTGTCTTGAAAATTACTTTTATAAAGTATACATATATAACTTTCTAATAAATACTTTTTATAAAAAATATGAGTCAAAGTTATGCTTTGAAGACCATGTTGCTGTCCTTAACGTCATGTAATATGAGTATGGAGGGAGTATTTGTTTCCACTCTATTCGGTAGTAGAGCACGAGTGATTTCCGACAGCAGTGCACGCGGTTAATGGGGTTGCAAAGTGGCATCAGGATGAGTGGACGACAATCTCAAATTCTCGCCGAACTCCATTGTTGTGCAAATCAGTGAAGCTCCTTCCTTGCCCAGTTGCCCGGCCACCACTTGCATTAGAATCAAAAGCTGTTCCTTGCATAGTTTTCAATATTTTTAACTTGTAAGGGCATATTTTCTATAAAAGTAGAAATAAAAACACTCCATAAAAGACTGTTTGGACTACTTGTTATTCACAATTGATACAACAAAACAAGAACGCATTTATTTGACCTTTGACAAGATAAATAATTCACGTCTACTGTACTATTTTAAGAAATATATCAAGCACCTTAATTCCCCGTTCACATACAAAATGTTGAATGTGTTTTCGTAGATTGTTGAAATATGCCTCATAAATTGCTTATCGTTGCGTTGGATTTATGAGTCCGTACGAAACATAGAAAAGATTATATATCTGAAGTATATGATTGCTTGAGCTACACGAGACAAAAAAAATGGAACACACGGAAAAAAGAAATAAAAACATACAGTACTACAGTAAGAAATTGGACCTAATACTTCGTGGGCCGACTTGGGCTGTCCGATCTGAGCATCATGACGCGTCTTCCCTGCTTCTTTTTTTTTTTTTTTGAGAAATGCGTCTTCCCTGCTTCCTTGCATGCCAAGAAGCCTCTCCGGATTCTGTTCTGAGATTGACGCGCAGGACGGCAGGCAGGGCTGGAGTCAAGTCATCGACAAACAAGCGGCCGATAAATACAGAGACCAACCGGGAGATCGGGACACACAAGCTGCAAGCGAGTCGAACCAAGGCGTGGGGCGGCGATCCAGTGTTGTTCGGTCAAGCAAAAGCAGTCAGCAGAGTCGTCCGAATTGAATATGGCGGCGGCGGCGGTGCTGCCGGTGGCCGGGCGGCGTAACGTGCTGGTGACGAGCGCGCTGCCGTACGTGAACAACGTGCCGCACCTGGGCAACCTCGTCGGCTGCGTTCTCAGCGCCGACGCCTACGCGCGCTACTGCCGCCTCCGCGGCCACAACGTGCTCTTCGTCTGCGGCACCGCCACCGAGGCCCGCGCGCTGCAGGAGGGCTGCTCGCCGCGGGAGATCTGCGACCGCTACCACGCCCTCCACGAGGAGGTGTACCGCTGGTTCGGCATCAGCTTCGACCACTTCGGCCGCACCTCCACGCCGCAGCAGACGGAGATCTGCCACGGCGTCTTCCGCCGGCTCCTGGACAACGGCTGGCTCTCGGAGAAGACCATCCAGCAGCACTACTGCGGCGGCTCGTGCGGGACAGGCTCGTCGAGGGCTCCTGCCCCGTGGAGGGGTGCGGCTACGACTCCGCCCGCGGCGACCAGTGCGAAAATTGTGGGGAATTGCTCAACTCGGTGGAGCTGATCGATCCCAAGTGCAAGGTTTGCGGGAGCACGCCCTGCGTCCGGGACACCGATCACCTGTTCTTGGAGCTGCCCCTGCTGAAGGAGAAGCTGGAGAGGTTCATCGACGGGGCCTCCGGAGATGGGTCTTGGAGCCACAACGCCGTCCGTGTGACCAACGCTTGGCTCAAGGGAGGGCTCAAGCCTAGGTGCATCACCAGGGACCTCAAATGGGGCGTCCCTGTGCCACACGACAAGTACAAAGACAAGGTCAGTCATCCTTCTACGCATGCAGCGAATTTTGATATTTTTTCAGTCTGATTTGTGATTCAAATGGTTGATCAAAAAAAAACTAGGTGTTCTATGTCTGGTTTGACGCACCAATCGGTTACATCTCCATAACGGCGTGCTACACCCCTGAATGGGAGAAGTGGTGGAAGAACCCTGAGAATGTCGAATTGTACCAGTTCATGGGCAAAGACAATGTTCCATTCCACACGGTATGATACTCGCGACTTGCATTACAACCTAAGACTACATCTTTGAGAAACTTACGATGTTTGTCCTACATGTGCAAGTGAGAAACTTTATTGTGAATGAAATGATTTCTCAGGTCATGTTCCGCTCCACACTACTTGGAACTGGCGAAAATTAGACTTTGCTCAAGACAATCAGTGTGACTGAATATCTAAACTACGAATCAGGTATAACCATTCACCACTTGATTTACTGGTTTGCAATTGTTCTGGTCTGGTTCCACCTGAAAACTTACAGGCTAAACTTCCTACTGGCACATACAGGAAAGTTTTCCAAGAATAAGGGCATTGGAGTCTTTGGCAATGATGCAAGAGACACAAATATTCCTGCTGAAGTCTGGCGATACTACTTGCTTACCAATCGTCCTGAGGTTAGATTTCAGATTAATTACACAATAGATCTTAGTGTATATCTTTATTCAGGTATACATAACTAAAATATTTCTGTTAAATTACCCTCTAACTTTCAGGCATCAGATACACAATTCACTTGGACAGATTTGCAAACCAAGCTCAACAACGAGTTGGTAAACAAGTTGGGCAACTTCATTAATCGAGTGCTAAGCTTCATTGCAAAACCAGAGGGTTAGTAGACAAGGATCATCTTACTGATTTGAATATGCTTGTGGATTCATCATGCCATGCATCAGTGGTCCGCATCTGATGTCCCTCTCATGTATGATCATGTAGGACAAACATCTTATGATGCTGAACTGCTGTCGCAGGAGCTGGATATCGTTCCATCATACCTCCTGCAACAAATGCAGGGTCACATCCACTCACACAAGAAATTTCAGAAACTATTAGTACATTGGTTGACCATTATATAGATGCGATGGACAAGGTAATGAAATGATTTTGACCAGTCAAGTTGTACATGTCAATAATCTGAAATTGAACTGCTTCTATCAACTTGGTGCATTCATGTAATATCAACTATTACAGGTCAAACTAAAACAAGGGCTAAAGATTCCAATGGCCATTTCCAGTGAGGAAAATGCATACCTGCAAGTAAGCCCTCGGTTCCTTGTTATCGAGAGTTTGTTTATGCATTGATTAAACCACACAAGAGTTCACTAAATTTCTTCGTGGATATGCAGGCAAGTCAGTTTTGGAAACTTTACGAACAAGATCCACCTGTTTGCGTCACTGTGATGAAGACTTCTGTTGGACTTGTGTACCTCCTGGCTTGTTTGCTGGAGCCTTTCATGCCATCCTTCTCAAAAGAGGTTTGTCCCTGATTTGATTGCAATGATGCTACTACTTGTATTTGGGGAATATATTCTCCATTTGAATCTAAACCTTCTTTAATATCTTATTTAGGTCCTCAAACAGCTGAATCTATGTCCAGAAGAGCACCTATCGTTTTCTGATGAAAAAGAAGAGAGAGAGAGAGCAAAAAGGCCTTGGGATCTCATACCATCAGGCCACAGGATAGGGAAACCGCCACCTTTATTCACAGGATTGGTAATACTCTTGTACAGTTTTGAATGTTCTTTGTTTGTGCCACAACCTTCATTTCATTGACACCATACACTGTATACAGGATGACAACACAGTGAAGGGCTTCAAGGAAACTTTTGCAGGCAGTCAAGCCGAAAGAAGATTGAGGGCTGAAATTGCTGCACAATTGGAAGACACAAACCTATCTAGCTAGTATTATATGTAAGTTGGAGGGATGAATTTGAATGTAGGAGTAAACATTGTTCAGTTGATGATAATGCATTCAGGAAATGAATATAAATTGGGCTTCAAGTAGAAACTTGGTGATTTAACTGGAATAGTTGATAGAACAAAGTTAATACATATTTCCCAAGATGCCTATGTCTGAACTGACTAGGAGGAAACAGAGGTGTTTTCCCAAATGGGTCCCTCAATTAACCTTACACTTATCAAGGAGAACACCTTAAACACTACTGCTGAAAATAATGTTAATTCTCTAAAAGACAAGAATGGTGGGACTGTGGCCAAGTCCATGCCAAGCAATACTGGAAGAGGCGAGGTGTTGTTTCCATATTCTATGCAATATACCGGAGAGGAATCAGGAGGTGCAAACTTTTCTATGCAGACTCTTGTGATGCTAAAGTTTGGCAACTTGGCACTCTGCAATTGAGTCAAAAGATAACCTAGTTTCTTCTGCATTAACTATTCTTGTCCTTGTAAACAACAAAATACATTTTGTGTTCTATACTTCTATGGAAAATGTGTGCTTTGTGAGATGAGAAGTGTAGCAAAGTAAGGGATCATAAACCCATTTGCATATCTATTTCGTGTTTGTTCATTCCTACCAAAATGTGATGGAGTGATGTCATTGAATTAAATACAAAGCCCCTTCAGTATTTTTCTATTGCAATCGGCACTTGTGAAGTTTAGGCAATTTTAACCTGTGCTGAAAATTATGTTTTGCCTATGGCAGAAGTCAAATCTAATGTCAATTACCGCCCCCCTACTGTACTTACAATTACAATAAATCATCGCCAGGCTTTACCAAACTAATTCTAATATGCTACAAGTTATCCTTCGTTCTTGCAACTTGTTCGGTTTAGTTGAAGCATCTTAATTTTGAAACCTTCAGTGCTAGGGTCAATTTGTCATGTGTTTCAGAAAGAGAACTATGAAACTTCAGCATTTGCATTGCACAAAGTTATGTACTTGCTAATTGTCCTGCTGGTACAAAGGATATACTATCATCAAAATGTGAGGAAATATTGAGTTTTTAGGAAAAGAAATGAATGCTGGCTGAAGATTTAAACACTCAAAGTGCTTCCATATTTTAAAAGCACTTGATACAAGTTTCCCATCAAGACAAAATATAGAATCAGTTGGCATCACAATAATAAGGGATTCAAGAATAAGAATAGAACCACCGATAGCTACAACATTATGTGTTACAAATCATCAATACATATTTGCATGTATTTCTATACATATTAAGGTAAGATATTTACCAGGACCCAACTGCGGTAGAATTTCAGGCAAGCTTCCAGAGTTCAAGACCTTATGAACATACAGGCGAGCTAACCGCTCCTTTTTATCACTGTTCTACAAAAACAATAATGAATGGGATTGTGATAAGATGCCACCCTAGCGAGTTAGGTCACGACAAGAACTTACAGGATTGGTATGAAAGTTAAAAGCAGGGAGATAACTAAGAGTTTAGGGTTTTACACTGCTACGAGGTTACAAGTTGAAAGAATATACCTTCTTATATCTTGTACTCCCTTGAGCATCTGTCATGGACATCACTATCTCCATTAACATGCGAAATCATTATCTTGGTAAACTTGCAAGCTGCAAAGGGACCAGAAATGCTCGAGGTGACTCAAATTTCGTATAGCATATATCCACTTCACCAGACACATTGCCTTGGCAGCTGGCACAAAATTCATCACATGATTGAGTTGTGCAACAACTGGCATAGCACCTTTTAGAGCCAGATCAACAGTTTCTAGGCTAAAAATGCCACATTATGCCAGTAGCTGAAATGTCAATCATGCTTGCAGTATGCCTTATTTGTAGTGTGATCTGATGTAAGCAGTCATAAATCGCATTAGTGTCCACATGTGACTTATCCTTCATGATAAATTAATGAACAACACCATTCAGCTCAATGCAACTACATCCAGGATCCTTCTCCACTCCCAAATGTCTCATTATAGCCCTCACTTTGTCAGCTTTCTTCCTCATATTTGCCTCCTCATACATATTAGCCAGTAGCACATAGATTCCACTATCACTAGGATCAAGTTCTACCAATTTCATTGCTGCCTTTTCACCAAGAGTGATATTACCATGCATCCTACAAGCAATGAAGAGAGCACCCCAAACTACAACGTCACGATTCATAGGCATGGTGTTAACTAGCTCTTCTGCTTCATTTAAGGGTTAATTTGATATATACCATTACAAATGTCACGGATCGGAGAAATGTCACTACAATTCATCAAATTAGAAACTTACCATTACAATTCGACTTGTATTTGAGCGGTGCCATTTTTGTACGCCTTGAACGACGTCTGGCCCATATGCAGGGACGTATCTGAATACGACGAATCCATATGGACAAATCGCCCCTTGCCCCGAACGGATACAGGGAGTCGCTGTAGTCGCCACCGCCCGCCGCGCTCACCGCCGCCACCGCCCGCCTACGCTGGAAGCCGCGGCCTGCGCTCGTCGCCCGCCGCTGGTGTCACCGCTGCCCGGCCGCACCACCGTCGTGCTACCATGCCTGCTGTCTGGCTCACGTCCGCACCCGTGACTACCGCTCGCGCTTCAGTCTGGCTGCGCCCGCACCACCGCCCGGCCTCATCGGCAGCATCGCGCCGCGTCGGCCGCTCGCTGGTTTCCATCACCACCCGCACGACAATACCCAGCTTCAACTCCGGCACCATTGAACGCGCCGTGAATCCGGAGCCCATGGTCAACTGCAGGAAGAGCACGAGGCCTAGCAGCGGCAAGAAAACAAGAAAATAAGGAAACAAAATCAGAAGGGTCGGCCATTAAATCGGAACGCGAATAAAGCAAAACGAAGCACCTAAATTGCGCACCTGAACTCAGCGCCGGCAGCTGGTGAGACTTGTACATCCCCGCGGTGCTCCTCGAACCGCCGCCACAGCCAATACCTTCCTCCCTCTGTGATGTCCGCGGATCCTCTCCCCAGGCCGTCCTTGCTCCATCGGAGAAGGCGGCTGAGCAACACGGAGAGCGGACGATTAAGCGGCACACCCTTGTCGACCTCCGCCTCACCGGCGACGCGGACGCCGCGGGCCTCCACTTCGCTGGCGACGCTGACACCGACGACGCCGCCATCCGCCTCACCGGCGACGCTGAAGCAGATACCGACGCTGTCGGCCGGCCATGGCGCGTGGCCTTTGCGTCGGAGCTGTTGTTGCCCCTCATGTAGCTGGACACCGACGCCGGCGCCGGGGACGTGGCCGCGCCGCCCGGTTCCACGGGTGGGCTGGCTCGTCCCCCGCCGCATCCTCCGCCCGCTCCCGCGCCGCCAGTGGCCGCCCACGCAGGTCCATGGCGTATACTGGGAATCGCTTTGAGGACTTATCCGTTCGGAGGCCAGGGCGATTTGGTCCATACGGATTTGACGTATACAGATACGACCCTACACGTGGGCCAGACGTCGTTCAAGGCGTACAAAATGGTACAACTCAGATACAAGTCGAATTATAATGGCAGGTTTCCAATTTGATGAATTGTAATGACATTTCTCCGATCTGTGACAAGCAAAGAAGAGAGCACCCCAAACTACAGCATCAGGATTCATAGGCATAGTGTTTACTAGCTCTTCTGCTTCATCTAAAAGCCCTGCTCTGCCTAATAAATCTACCATGCATGAATAATGTTTCATTTTCCTCTTGAGGTCGTATTTTGAGTCCATTACGGAGAAAAATTCCCGACAGCTGTAACCCAATCTCTATCATTCTCCGGAAGTGCTATATAGCCTTATCTGCGTGCCCATGATTTGCCAAACCACACATCATCTGTCCAAGTCAGAGCATTTTTCTCCACTGCCTCTTTGACAGTACATATGGCTTTCTTGATGTTGCCACACTTTGCATACATGTCAACTAGAGATGTCCCAAGAGAAAAAGTAAGAGAAAGCTTATGCCTATCAATGTAACGGTGAATCCACATCCCCATTTCTAATGCTCCAAGCTGAGAACAAGCAGATAGGAGATTAACCATTGTGATCTGATTCGTATCCATCTTTGCTTCCTGCATCTCATGAAACAATGCAATAGCCTCCTTGCCCTGCTTATTCTGTACATAACCACCCATCAGAGCATTCCACGGGAATGCATCCTTTTCGGTCATCTCATCAAACACCTTCCGTGCATCCTCCATCGTCCCAAGCATTGCATGCCCCCACAATCATTGTTGTCCAAGAAACTACAGTTCCGGTATCCATGCTTTCAAACACCGACTTCACCAGCTCTAGACTGCCGCACTTGACATACATATCCATCACCGCATTCATCAGCCTTACAGTGCACCTCACCCCATTACTCTCCACAAACTCATGTAGCTTCTTCCCAAGTTCCAAATCACCTAGTTGCGCACACCCTGATACAGCCCCAATCGTCGTGACCTCATCTGGCCTCACTATTTTTTCCTCCACCATCCTCCAAAACACCTCCAACGCCTCTCCAGGGAGGCCCCTCCGCACATACCCACCGATGAGCGTGTTCCACGAGACCACGTCCCTCACGGGACTTTCATCGAACAACTTACGGGCGTCCACCACCGACCCACAGACAGACTAGTAATGCATAGCGGCATTCACCACAAAGACGCCCGAGTTGAAGCCACGCCTGGTAACGTGCGCAAGCACGACACCTCCAATGTAGAAGCCCTCCCGCACGCGCACGCAGGCCTTGATGAGGAATGGGAAGGTGAGGTGGTCAGGATGCGCGAAGGTAGAGCGGAGGAGGGCATGGTAGAGCAGGAGGCAGTGGCGGTCCAGGAGGTTCTGGTGCGGGCAGAGGGAGAGAGCGCGGAGGGCAGCATTGTAGGGGGACGCGGAGTCCGGCGGGTGGGGAATGATGCGAGGAGGGCGAGCGCGTGGAGGAGCGGACGCGGAGAGGCGAGGTCGGAGAGTGCGAAGGCGGAGACGAGGCGGAGGACGAAGTGGAAGGCGGATTGGGAGGAGAGGATGCCGGAGATGAGGAGGTGCGCGTGGATCTGTAGGAGGCAGCGGAGCGGCGGCGGGTTGCCAGCAGGCAGGAAGGTGGTGGCAGACGCATCGTTCGGTACTTAAGTGATGGAGCCAGCTAGCGCTCGTCCTATCAAATTTGACGGTTTGGCCCAATCGAAACAAACTTTCAGCCCAAATGTCCTTTCTTTTTTGGCCTGATACCAGTGAGCAAAAGGACTAAGGCGTTGTAGATTATAAGAGCATAGAGACTAGCTAAATTCATTCATATCCGTAAAAATAGAAAAACATTAGAAAAAAGATTCAATAGCCTCTCTATCTTCCTCACTTTTCTATTAGGCAATGGTCACAGATCCAGTCGGCGAGGCGGATACTATCTCATGTCGGCCTCGCGGTGGGGCTACCAGTCCCAGCAGGCGGCGGCGGCGCGCTCGGCCACAGGGCCAGAGCTGCTGTATCCTCTGCATCAAACATACCAAACGGGAAGACCTTGCGGGTTCGTTGCTCGTGCAGCGAAGGCCCTGCGGGTTCGTTGCTGGGGTAGCTTGCGCCAGCGGGATGATTGTCGCGGCAGCAGCGGCCACCGGCCGGTAAGCTTCACGCGGCAGCTGCAAAGCGAAAGAGACGGGAGGTGGGGCACCCGGCGCTGCTCGGCAACCGGAGACGGCATCCATTTCTTTACAAATCGAAATTGCATATGCAGAGATGGGGGCAAGCAAGAGCAAGCTCACACGGAGAAATCAAGAACCTGACCCGGTAGATGGGAGGCGTCAGCGCACAGCCGCAGAGCGAAGAAGACGGGAGGTGGGAAGAAGTAGATAAGGTGTATGACACGTGGGGCCCATAGATATTTAATATATAGAGAATCCAGAGAGTCGGTTGGTTTACTTGCTTTTTATTTTTTAGCTAGCCTCTTAATCTTTAAATTTAGCTAGGATTATTGTTACTCTTTTGGAGATGCTCTAATTATACTATATAAGAGTAGTACGGTAAAAGTCTATTTTAGGACCATTTTAGAACTATAAATAATTTAAAATAATTTATACTATGAGCAGATTATTAATGGTCCTATGGTCATCTTTTATTATAATACTATTTATACCTCATAATCCAGTTTATATAATTTACAAGGTAAACAAACGTGGCCTAAATACACCAAATGGATGGATACAGAGCCTCACGCTTCGGGCCAACTATCACGCCGTCCTAACTTAGCCATTTTCCTTTTTCCGAAAGCCTTTTTAATTAATACCAAAGAGTAAATTCCTTATTTGACATCAAAACAAATATCGGTTCCTTTCTTGGCCCTGAAAAAAATTTTGTTCTCTATTTAACACTGACTTTTAACGTCATTCCTTATTTGACATTTCCATCACAGCTTTTAGTTAAATTAAGCGAAACAACATCGAAATAACCTTCAAAATTTATGGAAATTTTTATAATGATATAACATATCGATATGAATATATTTTATTTAAAAGGACACATGTGCCTTTATGGTTTTAAAATTAAAATTTACTAAACTAGACTATCTTTAAAACAAATATGAATTATATGGCACCAAAATACTTTCAAACGATTATGAAAAATAACTATTATTCACCATATGTAATGTGGTAGTCTATAAAATTATTTTTCATTATAAGTTACATATAGAATTGGGAAGAAGATGGTATTTTAGTAATTTTAGATGGAACTCATAATTATCTATTTACCAAATGGTACAGCTGCTTAGAAATGAACAGAGAGTGTGATGATATTACAAATAGACAAAGTTGATCCTAAACAGGCAGCACACCATCTCCAAGCCCAGAAAAATACAAAGTAACTTTATCTACTATGATAATACTGTCAATAACGGCATGTTGGCAAACATTGTTCGCGGTTGCTTACTTCTATATTTAGCTCTATCTCTACTGTGGAAGGGTATCCAATCCAAAGAGAATCAGAGGGAAACGAACAATTTTTCATTACACTGCTAAAAATTTGTTGGGTCCATATTTAAAATATTACAATTACTATTATTTTCATTTACAATGTGTGGTTTGATGGACTAAAACCTAAATACAAAAGTTTTGTAGCAATGGAGACAGAAACGCAAAAGTTATAATATAAAACTAGATGGAAATTGCATTGTGTATGCTTTCGTATGTGTTGAGATAATTAATTCTTAGAGTCTTAGTATTACTCCACTAATTATTGTCTCTTTTTTAAAAATTCTCCACATTGATCCTCATGAGACACATTAGAAAAATAAATAAATCTTAGACATTCTCACAAGAATTAGAAACATACCACCATTTTGGTGTGCTCTAACCATTATTCATAATAATAACCATTGGACATATTTTGTTATTTTTAAAAAATACCCACCAGTGATATTATAAAAGTAATCAAAAGTAACCCCTTAAATCTATAATATAAATTTTGCACCGCTATTACATAAAAATAGTCTAAGGGAATCCCAATCTTCATCTAAATTGCACACCTTTGCCTTATAAGCTATAATGTAACATAACCCCTTAACTTATATATGTATTACCCGACTCTTCCATTATGATAGACAATATAAAGTAAACCCCTAAATCTGCATATAAATTATGCACTTCAGATATTATTAAAGAAACAAATATAACCCTTAAATCTACATCTAAGGAATGTTTGTGTCTTTGAAGGAGCCAACACAAGTATGACCTACATGTTGTGCTCCTTTGCAATGAACGACATCTTGATCTGGACCGTAGGTAACTTAGCTCGTAGCTTTTGGTCAAGTGCCCTTTGAGTTTTTTCTTAGTTTTCTTGCCTCTCTTTGGATCTCATGCCCTTAGTTTTTAAAAGCTTAATTATATGACTACACTCAAAATTCTTTGGTAAAGAAATTTATTTTAGCCAAAATATGATAGCATTAAAAATTTAATTGTAAGCACTTATTGCTACACCCATAATTTTTCGATAGAGGGAATTCAACATCTCGAGCACTGTTGTAGGCTAAAATGCATGTAGTAACTAAACTAATAAGATCAAAACTATAGAAAGCTAATATCCGTATTCACTAAGTCACCCATAAGCGGCAACAAGAGCTGAAACAAGTCAACATGGTGGGATGATGTGAAAAGGAGAAATTAAAACTATGGATATGAATGGAACATCATATAGAGTAATTGATAACCAAATTTTATCACAAATGAAGGGACGCTTCTCTGGGTGGCTTCTTCAAATGAATCTCAGGACCACACTCCATCCAAAGATCTAAGCACCAGCAGCAACACAGATAACCAAATGCATAAAGTCGACAACATTAGCAATGGAAATGTGTCCCCCTAGCCATCACTCATAGATCCTAGATAACGTAAGAGACAGCATGCATGAAGTGGATCATTATGTACAACTATTATCTGACCAACAAAATAATGAATTGTTGTCTTGAAGCTTGACAGCTAAAGAAAGTAATAGCAGACATAGTTAGATAAGGATATGGAAGTTTGTGCAAGAATAACTACAATACAAACTCAAGCAAATTGGAGCAAGACATACAAATGCTAGGGCACGTTATGCATATTAACATCCAAGCATAGACATGCAATACATGAACGTTAAATGTTGCTCTATGCAAACATGACAGCTAGGAAAACTAGCAAAGATATATCATGGAAAAGCAAAAATATGTTGCCATGAAGAACCTTTTTATAACTCATAGATTCAGATTGAGGGTATTTCTAGATAATATGTTCGTTTTTAATATTCCAAAGGACATAGTTTTTTTCAAAGAAAGTTGAGGTAAATTTATAACATGCCAATAGTTAGTTTGTTAAATTTGCAATTCACAATCTAATGTATTGCTTATTTTTGCCCACTTAAAAAAATAATTCATATACTATGCACTCTTATATTAATCTAACTAGGTGATTCCCCACGCGTTGCTGCGGGATTTGAAAGTTTTCGATAAACTACGTTAAAAGTCATGTGACCAACCGATTAAAATTTTAATCTCACCAATATCCATTTACTTATTCTTACAATTGCAAATGTGGGACGTCAATGTCGTGTGAAACTGGAAGTAATAAAATAAGGGAAAACTGATGGATTACCGAAAGTAAGAATGCCTACAAAACAATCAATCGCGAAAATAACACAATGAGGATAATTGCACACTTGGAAATGCTAATAAAGTTCGATCATAATTTGTTACCTAAGGAGAGATCAATTTATATGAACCTATAGATATGTGGCCCAATGCTCTTACTATTTCGAGAGGAGAGAATTTCCAAGTGGCAATACATGGAACAGGTTGAGTGCACCAAACTCAATTTATATAAACCTACATATTAGCACAAAAAATTCAGAATGGTTTATGCAAGAGTTACTAAAAGACAATAGATCAAAATATTGGGTGCATGAAACCATGGGCAAGTGAGACATCAACAATGCATAAACTAATTGTTGATTGAAGAACCTGAGTGAATCGAAAGGAGGAGCTAAATGGCATATCTCACCAGCAGAGTGTTCAATGGAGTAACCACCGGAAACTGTTGCAGACAAAATAAACTATCAGCAACGACAACACAAAGAATGAGAAAAAACTGTCAGACCATTGAATTTCCTCTCTTCCGGCTTCTGTTGTCACAAAAAAACGTGAGCACATGAAGAACCCTCCCAATACTTGCAGAGACGTTTCTGCAGAAATGCTCAACAGTCAGGTGATTCATCATTGTGAAGGCTAACTCGCATGCTGATTATGACTTTCCATTTCATCTTTGCATCCAACCGTATAAGAAGCAGGCATCCAATGTCAGGAAACGCAATAGTCATGGCCTCGTCAGAGGTTCGATTGGAGCTATTGATCAACGACGTCCGTGGACGCTGCGCGCTTGCCGTCACCGGCCACACCTCCTAGGAAGATTGGCCGAGTCCCTGGAGCCCTGTCATGCCGGTGCGGGTGTAGCCCGCTCGCGTCCTGCGCCTCCGGTGGCTGGTGCCGATGATTCTCATCGGCTTCGGTGCTGCCGAAGACAGACAGTGATGCGTCATTCTCTAGGGGAGGCTGACGGTCCCTGTGGACCGCTCCAGTCGAGCACCTGGACATCGAGGAAGGTGACTGGAGGGTGAGGGTGTTGAGCGTGTTAGTAAATAACAGGAAAGGCTCTTCAGCTACTTTGCTAACTTTTGAGCTGGGGTAGTGCTGAGTAAAGATGCGAGGCTCCGGCATTAGTAAGTCTCTGTCGAAGATTTATCTCGAGTACGTTTGTCTAGGGGTATCCCAGAGAGTAGATTTGTGGGGATCGCCGAACCTGAAACTTGATGGTTAACGCGAAGACACAAGACACAAGGATTTAGACAGGTTCGGGCTGCCAGTGTAGCGTAATACCCTACGTCCTGTATGGGGTTGTATATTGTATTCTTCTCATTGGGTGGTTTCAGGCCTTGTTTCTTATGCCGAACTAGGGACCTCTGCCCTCCTTTATATATCCAGGGGCAAGGTTACATGCTTAGTCTCCTAGTCGGTTACAATGCGAGAGTCCTAGTAGGAGTACACGAGTAGTTCTACTTGGAGTAGGAGTTCTCCGAGTAGTTCTACTAGGACTCGGTCTTCTATCTTGAGGGTACCCGGGGATGTATATCCCACAAACCCCCGAGCATCTTGCGCCTTTGCTTCAAGTCTTGAATCTGCTTTAACATCTTCAAGGCTTCATCTCTTGATGATTCGAGTAGATGCTCAATTCTTCTCTAACTAGTAGTCTTCATTGGAGTGCATCTTTAGCATCCCCCGAGCCTCCGACTACTTTTTAAATAGCCGGAGGTTCAAAAGCAGTCTTCAATCTTCAATTAATATGCTCACCGAAGGTGAAGCATATATGCTTAGCCCTCGAGCTTCGAGTTGATTGAAATAATCAGGTTGAGGGTCTTGAAAGAATCTTCTAGTCTTTGTCTTTAAAAAAATGTGTACCCATTGGGTATAGCCCCCGAGCCTCGAAGCGGACGGTTTACATTCGGTCCGAGAGTCAAGAACATAATCTTTAAGGTAGCTTCCGTGTTGATATCCAAGTACCAACTGATGCCAGTACTCGGATAGTCGTCGTAATATGCAAGCACTGACTAGTTTAAAGTACTCGGCTGGCATTGTAGTGCTGCGCCGTTTGAGTACCGACTAGTTCTGGTACTCGTCTTCACGTCTTGGCTTGTGCTGTGTAGCCCCCGAGCTTCAAACGACTAGTTTAAGTACTCGTCGAGTGCTCTTGAAAGGTAGACATAAAAATATGTTGTAACTGATATATGTACTGGTTAAGTAAAATTGCTACCGCTAAGTAGTCGTTTGAATTTGCTACTGGTTTAAGTAGTCTTTTTCCATCGCAAATTGTTAAGTGGCCGTTTAGTTCATTATTCGACTCTTAACCACTCGAGTAACCGCCTACGTTTAAACACTTGGTCCCGCTTAACCAGTCCTTTAGGTACGTAGGTGTTGCGAAGGAGCTGAAGTTTCACGAATTATGGAGCATGCTACTGAGCGGTGTTGGTCGTTAAATTTTTCTCTTGTAGGAGAGGTCACGCGAGGGATTGTAACTTGTCGGCGAAAAATCTTGAATCCATAGATATAGCCTCCGAGAGCCGTACGAAATTCGATGTACCAAGTTCGCGAGCTAGTGCACTGCGTAACTCGGTTTACCAAATACGTGGGCTAACGTGGCATGCTTCTATGGTCAGCGATAGTGTAACCCTCGAGAACTTTTATTGTCGAGTGAAGAACTCTTTAAGAGTAGTCGGCTCATGGCCAAGCATGTTTTTTAAACAAACTGATAAAATTACTACAAAGAAAATAATTATGAAATAAGACTTATCTTTATTCGTGGACACTTGTCGGCGAAGCCGTGGCGGTCGATGATGGAGCCGCGACAGTCGTTGTTGAAGTCAACTAGTCGATGTTAATTTTGACTAGTTACTGATGGCGCGGTAGCCGATCTCGACTAGTTTTAACTAGTCGAGACGAGTAGTCAAAGTAGTCGATCTCGACTAGTTTTAACTAGTCGGGATGAGTAGTGGAAGTATTCGCACGGCAAGTCGATGCAGGCAATCTCGACTAGTTTTAACTAGTCAAGACGAGTAGTCATAGTAGTCGTACGCCGAGTCGATGCAGCCGGACGTCGATGTAGTCGTACACCGAGTCGATGTAGTCGTACTCGCGTATATCTTCTCGTGTGCGGTAAGCGAAGATCTTGAAGCTTGTAGCCTTCTGGTAGCTTCCCGTGTGCTTGTAGCAGAACTACACAAATCACGGCATGGGAGACACACCATAGTAGCAACACACCATCCGGAACCGAGACGGCCAATGATGTGTTCGATTCTGACTGCATGACGCTCGGAACTTTTGCTTCGGAATCGGGCACATGTATCGACAATCTTGTCTGCTGATATCGGCGCAGTTGGACTCCGCTTCGGACTCGATGACGCATGCAACTATCTCGTCTGTGGTGATAACCCGGAATTGAATCTTGGGTTGAAGTTCATGCAGCGCTTCTTGCTGTGGTTCGAACGCTAAATCCAATTTCGCCAAGTAGATTAATTTCGTTGATGATAGGTCCATCAAGCTCTCCCATTGATCCTGTGATCTGCCCTACGGTGGGCGCCAAAGTGTCGAAGATTTATCTCGAGTATGTCTGTCTAGGGGTATCCCAGAGACTAGATTTGTGGGGATCACCAGACCTGAAACTTGATGGTTAACACGAAGACACAACACACAAGGATTTAGACAGGTTCGGGCTGCCAGTGTAGCATAATACCCTACGTCCTGTATGGGGGTTATATGGTAAGTCTCCTAGTCGGTTACAATACGGGAGCTCTAGTAGCAGTACACGAGTAGTTCTACTTGGAGTAGGAGTTCTCCGAGTAGTTCTACTAGGACTCGGTCTTTTATCTTGAGGGTACCCAGGGATGTATATCCCACGGTCTCTTCAGCCGCTATAGTGGTGAGTAAAGAAGAGAGGATTATTTGCTTCTTCCGTGATAACTCTTGTGGTGCTGTGCTGACGTGGCTGCCTAATGTTTGAGAGAAATCTTATAAGGATATACAGTGGGGACCAATTATATAGGTATTATAGATTCGTGTGAATCTATTGCAACCTACGGGCATATTTGCTAGAGACGGTAATATATTAATATTCGGTACACACCATGGTGCTAAGTAGTGTCTTTCGTCGGTGTCTGCCTGTTCTTACATTCTTGTGCATTGTATTTTCTTATCACATTTATAGGAAGTATTCCATGTAGCCGCGCAGAAAAGTTTATGGCTCCTTATTGTAGTCTGTATTACCTGGAGCTCTGAATCAAATAATCGTTGACACTGACACTTGATGTCCGTACACAGCGATTCGAGCACACTACTATAGCTGCCAACTTTCTTTAAAAAAAAATATAGCTGTCAATGCAACGCACCGCCGGAATTAACGGTGTAAATTGCGTGTCCTATACACATACAGTGGCCATGTTTAGTTCCAAAAAATTCTCTCTCCAAACTTCACTATTCACCTGTGACATCAAATCATATCAAATCTCTCTCCTCGTGCATGTAGCACTAAATATAGGTAAATAAAAAAACTAATTGCATAATTTTGATGTACACGACGAGACGAATCTTTTGAGCCTAGTTAGGTCATGATAGAACAATGTTAATCACAAACAAATGAAAAGTACTACAGTATGCTACAGTGTCCGATGCGACTTTTCTACCAACTTTTCACCCCTTCTTCTTATCAACTAAACACCCCCGGTGTCAATTTGACTGCTAAGCAGTCAACCCGTCCGCAATAGATGGTGGAGATCTAGCGGGCGGGTCCATTATATTCGAGGTTATTTTTACATCGTCCTAGACCGAGTACGTGCAAGATTGACTTTTGGGCCAGGCCAAATTAAAGCTAGCCCTTGGAAGCACGTACACGTGCCAAGTTCATCCGATGGACCATCACAAAAAATCAGGTTTCCACGCCTGAACCAGATGATACTTGATTGATCGGCCTCAGCTCGCCGACATGCATGGCCAGCTAGCTAGCTATATATCTAGCTCGATCGCCTCCACCGCGCACGCTCCGCCGCACATCGATCGCCGCTCCGATGTCCTCCACTGCACCGGCGCGGCGCGCGGGCGTCGCGGCCGATCGATGCGCCGCCCAGTTAGAAAGCGCGCGCGCGCGGCTTGGTTCGTTGACCGGCGGGGGGCTCAGCTCGATCGGCGCTTCAAACCCTCGTGCCCGGCGGCTTCGTTATTCCGCGCGACACCCTGCCCCGGCAGCAGAACCAGCGAACCGCGTAAACCTGGAGACTAAACAAGCTCGCCCGCGCGCCAATCTCCACGTCGTCCTCGATCACAAGCACCAATGTACGTGCTTCGTCGTCAATCGGCGCTGGTGAAGATCGAAACATATGTCCAGCTGGTGGCACCTCGTAGAACGGATGGAAGAGGTACACACTCGTACCGCTGTACACTCCAGCTTGCATAGTGTTGCTCCGATCGACGTACGCACGAGAATGCAATGGAAGAAGCTTCCTGGTTTTGGCAACCCTAGACGCGGCTAGCTAGATAGATGCCTCGCTCTAGACCGATCGAGCTAGTAGACCCCCACCGCGGCCTGCTGGCTGCTCGATATATATATAGCCGAGGCAGGCATCATCCATGTCCATTCCACGCCACCACATCGAGATTTCGATCACCAGCAACAGCAGCTAGCTCGATCGCTAGCACGCAGCGCTGTACCTGTACGTGCGTACGAGAGCTAGCCCTAGCCGCTACGTACGTACACAGAGAGCAGCCATGAAGCAACCGGTGGTCGTCGCTGCTGTGCTAGCCGTAGCTCTCCTCCTCGCGGCCGCCGCGGTGGCCACCCTGTCGCCGCCGGCGGGGTACACGACCCAGGAGGACGTGAACAGCTACTTGTTAACACCAAAATTAAGCAGCAGGAAGAGGCTGACGTGTGGGCCGGATTTGATGGAAGGATACCATTCGGCTAAGAGGCTTTCTCTGAAGTATTCGGCAATAACGCTCTGCGGTCGGGAACGCGTCGTCATTCGGCAGAGGCACAGTTCCGCAGGTAAAAGCGGTAGCATTCGGGAAGGCGTGATGACGTGGAAAAACATAAGGAAAAGGCCGGTTCGAACAAGGAACGCAATATGGGCACGAAGATTCGTCATTTATTTTTAGAAACAAGTATTGTAGTCGTGTCCGACTAGGAGTTGTGTCGAAACCAGGGTATAAATATAAACCCATGGTCATTGTAAAAACATCATCGAATCAATCAATACAACAAACCGGCCCCGTGCCAACATCGAGTCCTTTAGTCGAGTCGTCGAGTTCTTCGAGAGGAGTCATCGATCCGTCGACCTCCGTAAGTTCCGGCAACCTTGTATCATGCTTAGTATCATGCGGTGGATTTAAGCTTTGATGCAAGTAGTCTTGTTACCATGCTTAGTATCATCCGGTGGATTTAAGTTGTGGTCTCAAGAAGGTTCCTCTGTTAGGTCATGAGCCATGCGGTGGGCTAAGATCTAGTATGGACCAAGTTATCGGCTCTGTTAGATTTCGGCAAGATCTAACAGATTCATTAAGTTACCCCGTGTTGCTTCGTTTTTACTCTGTGCTTAATTCATGCAACACTCCTTTGCCCAATCTAGGTCGGTTAGAATCGGCTCTACTTCACGATGCGATGACTTATCCCCTCATAGCCGAGTCCGAAACCGATCTAGGTTGCCACGTGTCGCGGGTTCGAACTTGTTGGTATCGTGTAGATCTTGACAGAACCGGGTATCATGTGGTAGATGCAGGTTTTTGGGTTGTCTTAGAGCTAATCATCCGGTGGATTAGAATTCGATTCGATCTGATAGATTTATCTTTATCGATTAAGTTTGTTCCTTCGCTGCGGACCCCGATTCGGCTAAGCAGCCGCATTCGGCAGTGCTCTCACGAGTGAACGTGTTCGTGGGTTTGCAGTGAACAATGAATGCTTTTAGCCTTTCACGATTAGATTGTATCATGCGGTGGATTAGTCTAATCTGATTGGTGGTGTGGTCTCGAACAAGTCGTATCATGCGGTGGATTAACTTGTTCGTTATCATGCTTGACGGGTGCTGCTTTCGGCCTATGCATTCTTGTTTACTGCGGATTTATGGTCATGCTTTCGCCCTTTTATTTATCTATTATGCTTTGTTTCTCATTAATCGGCTATGAGTATGCGTTACAATGTTCATTCGGTTGAAAGCCGATTTTCGTCATGCTTACGTCACGCATTCGGCAGTGCGCTCCCTGCGTGCCTTGCCGATTGCCGAATGAGGCTTTAACTGCCGACAGATAGCTTACATGTTTCTACTGATCTTACGTCATGCTGATGTTGTGCGTTCGGCAGTGTGATTCTTACATGCTTCTACCGACTGCCAAATGATATTCTGAGTAACGACAGATAGCTTGTCCGTAGCTACATGTCTCTCGAGATTGGCTTCAATGCCGCAAATATGGAACTGTCTGGTCTCACCCGGCACGTTCCAGGTTTTGATCTAAACGTTTTTGTCCCTTTGTTAGTTTTCAGGCAAACTGACTGGCACGCTTCCGGATTCAAAAGCCCGGGCCACGTGTGAAGCTAGCTAATTCGGCTTGCTGTGTGCTTGGCGTGAGGTGCGGATTTTACGTCAACACACTTTTTGGCACGCCCGGTGGGACACAAGCTTTGAAGATGCCTGAATTAAAAGACATTCTGGATGTCACTTTCGAAGAATTATCTGATGAACATCAACAGATGGTGAAGATTGCTGCAGATCAGTTCATCAAGAAGTGCTTGCTGTCTTTTGCTAAGAACAGGAGCGGTGCGCCGTTTCTCAAGTCAGATCTGCCAAGGGTTCTTCTGCGAGGACAATCTGATCTTACTGAAGATGAAGAAAGGGAGAAGCTTTCTAGCTTGTTGTACAAGGCTTTGGGAGAAACAATGACCAATCACAATGCTGCGTTCTTGAACAACTTTCGGCATATAATGGTAAGCATTTTTGGTCAGCATGTGGATAAACCCTTCGAGCAGATACATGGGCAATTGGGCGGCCCGACATACTTCAATGTTCAAGCACAAGCTCAGAGGCCACATGGTAAAGGAAATGCTGATGAAACTGGAGGTTCTGGTACTAAAGATACAAATGGACAACCGATTCGGCAAGATCCTCAGCCTGCACTGCCGAAAACTCGCACATACGGTGATATGGCATTCGGCACCACAGGGAATCCGCCTGCTTCTGCTTATAAGATATCCCCTCTGAACAACAGGCTGCAAAGGGATATGTATGGGAACGGATATTCAGAGTTTATGGATTACAATGCTATTGACGCTCTCCCGAATCCTGGGTATGTTGGTACTGCAGGCATGCTTGCTGAAAGACCAGGGAATCAAGATACCAGTGTTGACCTCATGGTGCAAAAAATGACCGATGTATTGCAAAATCAATTCGGTCTGAAGCCTAAAAATCAGGGGTACATGTATTCGTCTCCTTTCCCAGAATGGTACCAAAGGGTATCATTGCCGAATAGAGTCAAGGTGCCTACAGAGTTTACTAAGTTCTCAGGACAAGATGATACTAGCACTGTGGAGCATATAGCTCGATATCTGATGCAGCTTGGAGAAGCTTCGGCAGATGAGGCTTTCAGAATCAGATACTTTCCTTTGTTACTGACGGGTCCAGCTTTTACATGGTTTGCTTCTTTGCCTGCTCAATCGATTTGTACTTGGAAAGACCTGGAGCAGAAATTCCATGCTCATTACTACATTGGCAGTACCGAGAAAAAGCTGGTTGATTTGACCAGCTTAAGGCAGAGGAATAATGAAACACCTACGGAATTCCTCAGGAGATTTAGGGAAACAAAGAGCATGTGCTTTTCTCTGAACATACCTGATGACCAGCTGGCTGGTATGGCTGTAGCTGGCATGCTGCCTGCCATTCGGGAAAAGCTATTCGGGATGGAGTTTGATGATCTGGGCCAGTTGTCACACAGATTGGCCTTAATGAGTAACCAGGCATATGGTTTCAAGAAAGATGCCAGATTTGCTAAAAATAATGATGTAGCTGACATCTATAACCAATTCCTTGAAAGAGCAGATCAAGAAGATGAGTATGAAGATAGCGAGGAGATAGCCGCAGCAGAGATAGTGTGGAGTAAAGAACCAGTCATGGTGAATCAGAGGTGGATTAAACAGAATAAGGGTGCCTATGATTTCGATGTAACTAAGGCAGATAAATTGTTTGACTATCTTGTAAAAGAAGGCCGGATCAAGCTACCAGAAGGGCATTCTATGCTTCGGCCTGATGGAGTGAAAGATAAGAGGTACTGTGGATTCCATGATAGAAATTCTCATTCCATCAATGAATGCAGGGTTTTTAGAGTGAGGATTCAGAAAGCTATCCAAGAAGGGCACCTGAAATTCGACAATAAGATGAAGTTGGACAATAACCCGTTTCCTCAGAATATGATTGGGTTCTCAATCAATATGGTGGATGTTGCCGAATCTGGAGAAAAGGGAAGGATGAGAGTCCTGACGTCGAAAGAAGCGAAGCAGAATGGCTCAGTCGATCCTAATCGGCAAATCACGATCGAACAGATTCGGCAGGAGAAGCCTTGCTTTCCGAATAGCCGATTTGAAATTGGGAAATCTTCTAAACCCAGAGTCACGTCGCGCATTCTCCTCAACAAGTGGCAGCGTCAGCAAGAAAAAGAATGCTATCAGAGACGTGAGTACGAGGAGGAGAAGAGGAGGCGCGAAGAAAGAAGGTATGAGGAAGAACGAGAGGAATATGTCCGAGAACAAGAACGTGCACATTGGGATTGTGCTTTCTTCAGACACTGTTGGAACGAAGGTTTAAAGCTGCCTACATGGAATAACTGTCCTGAATGCAATAATAGATTTATTGAATATAGGCAAAATGGTGCCAGTCGCCGATCCGTCCACGAAAGAATTGGAAAGATACATCCTAGTGATGATCGGCGTCTAAAAATATATGAGAATGATGATCAACCCAGGAAAAGACATGCTGAAGAAGAAGATCGTGAGTATGTCTGGCAAAAAGGACAATGGTGTCCACCTGGTTTAAGAAGGAGCCAGAAGAGAAGGGTCCAGCGCCTGAGGAATCAAGAGTTGAAACGAGCAGGAACCAGGTTGAGATCGGTATGGCGTCCAAAAGACAAACCTGATGAACCGGGTCATTCGGCTCCTACATGCATGGTATGTTTCTTGCCGAATGAATTCATGGCTCCGGCTAATCAAATTGTACAGGAAGAGATATTGTCAGAAGTGGACGAAGCCGAGCAATATGGGTTAATGGCACAATTGGTATTGAATAAGCAAGCTATTTTCGAGAAGCCAGTCCAGAATCGGCACATGAAGCCACTGTACTTAAGAGGATATGTCAACGGAAAGCCACTGACGAAGATGTTTGTTGATGGTGGAGCTGCTGTTAATGTGATGCCATACAATACATTCAGGAAACTTGGCATGAGCCCTGGAGATTTAACGCCAACAAGCATAGTGTTGAATGATTTTGCTGGAAATCCTTCGGACACCAAAGGATGTGTACATGTAGATCTGATGATTGGGTCCAAGATTCTGCTTACAACCTTCTTTGTTATTGAAAGCAAAGGGGCATACAGCTTGCTACTTGGAAGGGATTGGATTCATGCGAATTGCTGTATTCCATCTACTATGCATCAACAGCTTATTCAGTGGATAGATGATGAAGTGGAAATTGTCCCAGCAGATGATTCAATTAGCGTGGCTAATGTGGAACCGGCCTTCTGGGAATATCAAGGCATAGATTGCTTCTCAGGTAAGGACTGGGGAGAAGGTCCTGTTGAGCCAGTCAGCAGTGATCAACAGCCGATCAAAGCAGTCGGCTCTTTTAGCAATTTTTAATGGATAATCCAATCGATGGAACTGACGGGAAGCTAGGATATGGATTTGTGTCGGCTGATAAATTAGAAGAAGTAGACATTGGAGACGGTGACAAACCAAGGCCGATATTCATCAGTGCTGGCTTGAATTCGGTTTTCAGGGAGAAGTTGATTGAGTTGTTAAAAGAATACAAAGATTGCTTTGTTTGGGATTATTCGGAGATGCCTGGTTTAGATCGTTCCATTGTTGAGCATCGATTGCCGATCAAGCCTGGTTATAAACCTTACAAGCAACCACCCCGGAAAATCTACAAAGATGAAGTGTTGGCCGATGTGAAGAAGGAAGTGGAAAGATTAATAGCAGCAAATTTTATTCGGCCATGCAGATATGCAGAATGGATCTCTAATATTGTTCCTGTGTACAAGAAAAATGGGAAGATGAGAGTTTGCATAGATTTTAGAGATCTGAACAGAGCTACACCCATGGATGGATATCCAATGCCTGTTGCTGACTCGTTGGTTGATGCTGCTGCTGGATATAAAGTGATTAGTTTCATGGATGGTAATGCAGGGTACAATCAAATTTTTATGGCATTGGAAGATATAGCGAAAACGGCTTTCGGATGTCCAGGACATGTAGGGTTGTTTGAATGGGTTGTCATGACCTTTGGTTTGAAGAATGCTGGTGCAACTTATCAGAGAGCTATGAATTATATTTTTCATGAGTTGATCGGCAAGATTGTGGAGATATATATCGATGATATCGTGATTAAGTCATTGGATCATGAAGCACATTTGGCCGACATAAGGAAAACTCTAGAATGCACTAGGAAACATGGGCTCAAAATGAACCCAAATAAATGTGCTTTTGGAGTTTCGGCAGGAGAATTTCTGGGATTTCTGGTGCATGAAGGAGGAATAGGAGTTGGCAGGAAAAGTATGAGAGCCATTGATGAAGTTGTTCCTCCAACTAATCTTAAGGAATTACAGTCATTACTTGGTAAGATCAATTTTGTAAGAAGATTCATATCAAACTTATCACAGAAGGTATTGCCTTTCTCTTCACTGCTAAAAGTCAAGAAAGATCAGAAGTTTGTATGGGGTGACGAACAACAAAAGGCTTTCGATGAGATCAAGGATTACATGAAAGAACCGCCAGTATTGGTACCTCCACAGCTTAACAAGCCTTTTAAGTTGTACGTGGCGGCCGATGCCCAAACTATTGGATCGGCCCTCATACAAGAATTCGAGGGAAAGGAAAGGGTAGTTGCATACCTTAGCCGAAAGTTGCTTGATCCCGAAACGAGGTATTCGGCTACTGAGAAGCTTTGTTTATGTGTTTACTATTCCTGTACAAAATTTCGGCACTACTTATTACATGCCGAATGCATTGTGTATTCAAAGTTTGATGTGATAAAACACATGTTGTCTATGCCGATTTTGAACGGAAGGATTGGCAAATGGATTTTAGCTTTGTCTGAATTTGAGTTAAAGTTTGAATCGGCAAAGGCTGTTAAAGGACAGATTATTGCTGACTTCATTACTGAGCATCGCGATTTATCAGTTAATTCGCTTGAAATTGCTCCTTGGGTATTATTCTTCGATGGCTCTTCATGTGACAAAGGTGGTGGAGTAGGTATTTTGTTAATTTCACCAAGAGGAGAGGTATTTGAATTTGCTATTCCTATTCAACCTACTGTCACTAATAATCAAGCTGAGTATGAAGCGTTGCTCAGAGGGCTTCGATACTTGAGAGAAGCAAAGGCCATTGCAGTTGAGATTTTTGGAGATTCAGAATTAGTCATAAGGCAACTAAATGGCGAGTATGAGTGCAGAAATGATGTCTTGAGGAATTACTATGAGGAATGCAAGCAAATCTTAAAGGAATTTCAGTCAGTAATTCTGCAGCATATTCCTAGGAGAGACAATGAAGAGGCAAACAGATTAGCTCAAGGTGCTTCGGGTTATAAAGAGCTTCAAGAAGTTTTTGCTAATGATGTACATGCTTTCGGGAGTAATCTGGCAGAAGATGATTGGAGAAAAGAGATTGCCGATTATCTGGAGAATCCATCCCGAAAGGTTTCTAGAAAGCTCAGGTATAAAGCTTTAAAGTTTGTTCTTCTTGATGATAATTTATATTATAAATCCTTGGATGGGGTGCTGTTACATTGCTTAAATCATGAAGAAGCAAAAAAGGCTGATGAATGAAGTACATGATGGGTTGTGTGGAGCACATCAATCGGCCTACCGAATGAAATGGGTTATTAGGAGATCTGGGTACTATTGGCCTACAATGCTGGAAGATTGCTTTGAATATTATAAGGGATGCCAAGATTGCCAGAGATTTGGAAATATTCAGAGAGTTCCAGCATCAGTTCTGAATCCTATTATCAAGCCATGGCCATTCAGAGGATGGGGAATAGATTTGATTGGCCAAATAAATCCTCCATCTAGCAAGGGGCATAAGTTTGTGCTTTTGGCAACCGATTATTTTACCAAATGGGTTGAGGCAATTCCATTAAAGAAGGTGACATCGGAGAATATGGTTGAATTTGTTAAAGAACATATCATTTACAGATTTGGAATTCCTCAAACAATCATCACAGATCAAGGGACTCAATTTACATCTTCGGAGTTCAGAGATTTTGCTGAAAGTATGGGCATCAAATTGTTGAATTCTTCTCCTTATTATGCCCAAGCTAATGGTCAGGCAGAGGCTTCTAGCAAGATTATGATTAAAATTATACAGAAGAAGATTGATCAGAAGCCGAGAAAGTGGCATTCGGTACTCAATGAGGCTTTATGGGCTTACCGAATGGCTCCACATGGGGCTACACAGACGTCTCCTTATGAGTTGGTGTATGGACATCATGCTATCTTGCCATGGGAGATGCAATTAGACTCAAGGAGAATAAAGTTGCAAAAGGATTTAAGTTCTAAAGATTATAATGATTTAATGATGGATGAATTAGAAGATTTGCATATGATTCGTCTCAGGGCCTTGGAAAATGTTGAAAAAAATAAAATGCGAGTTGCTAAATATTACAACAAGAAGGTGAAAGTCAAGCAATTTGCAGAAGGAGATTTGGTTTGGAAGGCAATATTGCCGATTGGGACTAAATACAGTGCATTCGGTAAGTGGTCTCCAAACTGGGAAGGTCCTTTCAGAGTGGTTAGATGCGTGCCTGGAAATGCATATATTTTGAAGACATTATTGGGAGAAGAATTTGCTTCTGCTATAAATGGAAGATATTTGAAGAGGTATTATCCCAGTATTGAAATCGATCGGTGATTGATATATTAAATTGCCGAACAGCCGATATTCGGGAAGAAATCGTCTTTAGAAGGAAATTGACAGAGACATTGGAGAAAAAGAAAAATGGCCAGTACTGAATGTATTGCCCTTAGCACAAAATATATTGCATCAGGAGTTCAGACAAGATCACAAAAGATAAGTTTTATTGCCGAATCCCTAGTACAAACTACTGGAAGAGCCTGTTCAAAACAGACTGGGGATGAATGGAATCGGCAATAGCAGCACCATGGCCGTCGAGACGATCAATGGAGGCGTCAATGTCATCGATGTCTTCTGGGTTGCTGTTGGCGAAACCAACCGGCATCCTGGAATAGTCAGTGCAGGTGTGTGTCGACATGGCAACAAGACCCACAGCGACGCCTAGGCGAACGCCATGGAGAGCCACCTCGTCGACGTGGCCTGCCACCGCGCCAAGGCGAGCCTCGGGTATGTCTCCTTGGGCGTTCACTTTGTTCGCCAGCTCATCCACCAGCGCCTTCAGCCGATTGAGCTCGTCATCGCGTTCTGCAAGATTACAAAATGGAGGTAGATCAATAATGACTAGAGATGGGATTAGGATTGAACAAGTTATGGAAATTACCATCGATGACTTCGAGCAGTTGCTTGCGCTCGGCCTGCCATTCGAGGTCCGCAATCCCGGCTTGCTTGGAAATGACCTCCAGTTCGCGACGAGAGTCGTCGCGCTCCGCCTTGAATCGGCGAGCATCACCGTCTGAGTAGCGGGAGTCGTCCGATAAGAGAGTCCGATTGGACGAACTCGAAGAGCTGGACGCCGCAGGAGCAGCGGCTGGAGCCGCAACTGGCGCACCAGCGGCGACAATCCATTGGATTACCCTGAAAAAACAAAGAGATTCGTCAAGGAGGGCAAATCTCGAGAAGAACAGAGAGAAGCAAGCAGCCAATCACCTGCGGCGAGCGCCGGCGCGACTTCCTTCGGGCTCGTCGGCAGCCGGTCGCCTTCCATTCGCCATTGGGGTTTTCTCGAGTTTACTGTGCTTGGGGAGAGAAGAATTCGAGGAAGGCAAAAGAACTTGGTGAAAGCTGTGGGCTGCCTGGGTCTTTATTTATAGAACCAACGAAGAGATCGTGGCTGGAGATCGTGGCGCATATCCCCAAGGAATTCGGGAAGATGGAAACTGGATGGCTGCCGCGTCGTTTGGGATTCATGCCGAATCGGGTTCGGTTCTACTGAATTGGATTCGGCTGTGTTGTGTTAGGTCGTTTTTCGGGTCTAACGCTGTTACGACTAAGCTTTGCCGAATGTGTTGTTCACAATAAAGCGAGGAAGAAAGCAAAGATTGGTGAGACTACAAAGTTGATCAGGGAGTTCGGCTAACTTCTTCTCGTCAGCTTCGATTTCGGTTGACAGAGTCCTCAATTCAGCTTCTATTTGGAAACGCACTCTAAGGATTTGGAAGCGGAAAGCGGATATCAAAGCGGATTCAGCCTGGAGATGTTGGGGATTCCTGGTCAATTCCGAGATAAAAGCATCTTTTATCCCGAAATTGAAGGGGCATGTGTTAACACCAAAATTAAGCAGCAGGAAGAGGCTGACGTGTGGGCCGGATTTGATGGAAGGATACCATTCGGCTAAGAGGCTTTCTCTGAAGTATTCGGCAATAACGCTCTGCGGTCGGGAACGCGTCGTCATTCGGCAGAGGCACAGTTCCGCAGGTAAAAGCGGTAGCATTCGGGAAGGCGTGATGACGTGGAAAAACATAAGGAAAAGGCCGGTTCGAACAAGGAACGCAATATGGGCACGAAGATTCGTCATTTATTTTTAGAAACAAGTATTGTAGTCGTGTCTGACTAGGAGTTGTGTCGAAACCAGGGTATAAATATAAACCCATGGTCATTGTAAAAACATCATCGAATCAATCAATACAACAAACCGGCCCCGTGCCAACATCGAGTCCTTTAGTCGAGTCGTCGAGTTCTTCGAGAGGAGTCATCGATCCGTCGACCTCCGTAAGTTCCGGCAACCTTGTATCATGCTTAGTATCATGCGGTGGATTTAAGCTTTGATGCAAGTAGTCTTGTTACCATGCTTAGTATCATCCGGTGGATTTAAGTTGTGGTCTCAAGAAGGTTCCTCTGTTAGGTCATGAGCCATGCGGTGGGCTAAGATCTAGTATGGACCAAGTTATCGGCTCTGTTAGATTTCGGCAAGATCTAACAGATTCATTAAGTTACCCCGTGTTGCTTCGTTTTTACTCTGTGCTTAATTCATGCAACACTCCTTTGCCCAATCTAGGTCGGTTAGAATCGGCTCTACTTCACGATGCGATGACTTATCCCCTCATAGCCGAGTCCGAAACCGATCTAGGTTGCCACGTGTCGCGGGTTCGAACTTGTTGGTATCGTGTAGATCTTGACAGAACCGGGTATCATGTGGTAGATGCAGGTTTTTGGGTTGTCTTAGAGCTAATCATCCGGTGGATTAGAATTCGATTCGATCTGATAGATTTATCTTTATCGATTAAGTTTGTTCCTTCGCTGCGGACCCCGATTCGGCTAAGCAGCCGCATTCGGCAGTGCTCTCACGAGTGAACGTGTTCGTGGGTTTGCAGTGAACAATGAATGCTTTTAGCCTTTCACGATTAGATTGTATCATGCGGTAGATTAGTCTAATCTGATTGGTGGTGTGGTCTCGAACAAGTCGTATCATGCGGTGGATTAACTTGTTCGTTATCATGCTTGACGGGTGCTGCTTTCGGCCTATGCATTCTTGTTTACTGCGGATTTATGGTCATGCTTTCGCCCTTTTATTTATCTATTATGCTTTGTTTCTCATTAATCGGCTATGAGTATGCGTTACAATGTTCATTCGGTTGAAAGCCGATTTTCGTCATGCTTACGTCACGCATTCGGCAGTGCGCTCCCTGCGTGCCTTGCCGATTGCCGAATGAGGCTTTAACTGCCGACAGATAGCTTACATGTTTCTACTGATCTTACGTCATGCTGATGTTGTGCGTTCGGCAGTGTGATTCTTACATGCTTCTACCGACTGCCGAATGATATTCTGAGTAACGACAGATAGCTTGTCCGTAGCTATATGTCTCTCGAGATTGGCTTCAATGCCGCAAATATGGAACTGTCTGGTCTCACCCGGCACGTTCCAGGTTTTGATCTAAACGTTTTTGTCCCTTTGTTAGTTTTCAGGCAAACTGACTGGCACGCTTCCGGATTCAAAAGCCCGGGCCACGTGTGAAGCTAGCTAATTCGGCTTGCTGTGTGCTTGGCGTGAGGTGCGGATTTTACGTCAACACTACTTCATCCAGCAGGTGGGCAAGTTCGCGGTGAACGTGTATAAGATCGCCCACATGATCCCGTTGAGCTACGTCAGCACGTCGCAGTGCTGGTCCATGCCGGCGGGGGGCGGCGCCAACTACTACTGGATGGTGCTCACGGCGACCAACGGCACCTGCACCGCCGGCCAGTACGTCTCCACGGTCTGGGGCATCCCGGGCTCCGAGTCCAAGACGTGGAAGCTCCTCAGCTTCAACAGCACCACCAACTGATGAATCGATCGATCATCAGGTGCTGCGCGTGCATGCATGGCGGATATATATATAGCTAGATACAGTGCTATATATATAGTACGTATATCGATCGATCTCTGTTGCATTGTCTCGTGCCGGTCTGGCCAGCTAGTAGCTCTGGCTCAGTTTTCATCGTGTCGTGATTGCTCGTTTAAGTTCAGTTTTGGTGGTGTCCATTGAGATGTGGATTATTCCATTATTTTGGCGTATCAAATTGTCCCTGTCATGTACCTGTATTGTTATGAAATATTAGTTTCTCTTTCTCTCCTACTAAATTATCGATAACGTTTAATTTGCAGATTACGACCATTATTGATAAGAATTGTTTCATCATTATTACTAAGAAGTTTGGCTAGCATCTGATTGTAGAATTTGACTACTAGCTTACTACTAAGGCCTTGTTTAGATCTCAAATTTTACCCCCTAAGTTCACTATGCAAAAAGAAGATTCCCGTCACATCAAAATGTCATAGCATACATGGAGTACTAAATGTAGATGAAATCAAAAACTAATTATACAGTTTTGTTGTACTCTACGAGACGAACATTTTGAGCCTAATTAATCAATTTTTGGACAATTTTTCACACATATAAACGAAATGCTACAGTGGCGCATGCACCCGAAAAGTCCAAAGTTTGCCCCCAAATTTGAGAACTAAACAAGGGCTAAGTGAAATGCAAACAATTGCGTAGTTCTACACAGGGTCCACAAAGATGCGCCTGTCATTCTGTCCGCACTCCTGTGTTATTTGAAAGAGAAATGCTGGCTTATATGAAAGGAATTAATGTTGCCCTTATTTGAAATAAGAGCCGGGCCCAAAAATCCCAAAGATTTGTATACCATCAGTAGGCACTGGCTTAGGAGGTGTTTGGATCCCACCTAGTAAAGTTTAGTCCTCGAATATAGTAATGTTAATTAGAACTATTAAATATGGATTAATTAAAAAAACCCATTACATAAATAAGTGCTAATTCGCGAGATGAATCTATTAAGCCTAATTAGTCCATAATTAGGCAATATAATGCTATGATAAATATGTAATAATTATGTATTAATTATATGTTAATTAGGCTTGTTAGGTTCGTCTCGCGGAGTAGCCATGGCTTATGTAATTAGTTTTAAATTTAGTTTATGTTTAATACTTCTAATTATTATTTATTTAAGCGACTAAACTTTAGCCCCTTGAATTTGATCCCTTGGCCCCTTGGTTGTGTTAAGCAACCAAAAAAGTTGTCATCCCAAAAACTACTAACGTTCTTTCTTTTTTATCTTGGGGAATCTGTTCCACACTTATTCCACCAAAAAAAGAGGAGCAATCCCATATAATGAGACATATAAGTGTTCTCTTTTGCTCGTGGTTTCTGATTAGAAGGATGAGACTGTAGTTGCCAATGTAATTTGTGATGTCTTGAATCCTCAGGTGGTATTTAAGTGAAACCTAATTTAGTGAGCTCATCTTTATCTTACCAAATTTCTTGTGACATAAACCGCTTTGGTAGCAGAGTGGTAGCGGTGTTAGGGAATTGAAGAAAGGGGAATAGGAGGGAATTGAAGAAAGGGGAATAGGAGTAGATGGATCGATCAGAGAGGTCATATTAGTTTGGGAAACAGGTGGTGTGCGGAGTGGTGAGGGGGGGCGCGGGTCACAAACGACGAAGTTGACACAGGACAGAATAAAGGAAGAATCTGTCGCCGTGCTAGCATCTCACATCTCACTTGGCCTCCCGGCCCCGGTCGCAACTTCTCGCTCTTTGCCGGCGGCGGCGAGAGCTCGCGGTCGCAGGAAGACACGGCCGTATAGACTTGAGGGCCCTCTCGACGGGAATCCGGTTCCTCTCAAGTTGCTACCTCGGAGTGACGTTGGTTAGTGCTGGCCATCCATTCGGCATCCAACGGCCCCGTCGAGAAGCGAGCGACTTGATCGGTTCAGCCCATATTGGCCCATAAGGCCTTCTCCAACGGTCGTCTCTTAAGCGAGCTCATAAATTTTTTAATCTGTGAACAGTGCAAAAAGCTAAGAGCCAGCTCTTGTTCAAGAGACAGTCTCATACACGTATTTCGAGATTATATGAGGATGATGTGTGGGGTCATTCATGTTATGAGCTAGATGCTAAGAGCTGGATCATTGGAGGAGCTGTCTCTTAGAGTGCTTAGAGCCGGCGTGCTAGCTCAACCATTGGAGAAGGCCCAGTCGTGGGTGCGGTGCCTCCTAGAATCACGAGACACGTAAATGATTTGACGGACCATATCAGGTAATAAAAAAACAAAATAGTATATTTAGCTGGGTGTACATTCCGTCCTTCCATATGACACTGGTAGAAAAATCTACATCAGTATCGGTCGGTCAGGGGACATGGGGCAGCCGGTACTCCCTAGCCGGCACTAACGCGTGAGCCAGTTAGTACCGTTGG
The DNA here is from genome assembly GCA_033239725.1 of Echinochloa phyllopogon. Classification (NCBI taxonomy): domain Eukaryota; kingdom Viridiplantae; phylum Streptophyta; class Magnoliopsida; order Poales; family Poaceae; genus Echinochloa; species Echinochloa phyllopogon. Next base: position 26,352,087 of record BTCW01000018.1, on the reverse strand, counting down.
CATGTGATTTTTTCACACGTAAATACGTGTACGCGTCTGTGGGGATTCGAACCCTGACCTTCAGCCTCGCGCATTGCTTCCTTACCATCTCACCTATGCATCACTCGTGTGATTGAATGGAAGATGCTTTCCTTTTGAAGTAACTCGTGGAGGACATGTTAGTACCGGATGGTAACACGAGCCGGTACTAACGTGCACACTTTAGTACCGGCTCGTGTTACCAGCCGGTACTAACATGTGCGCCACTTTAGTACCGCCTGGTACTAAAATTCGACCTTTAGTATCGGTTGGTGTTACCATCCGGTACTAGAGTGGCTCCCGGGGCCTTCCAAGTTTAGACCCGGTACTAGAATGGCTCCCCGCCACTTTAGTACCGGGTCTTTTTATGACCGGTACTAAATGCAAGCGGCGAATGTGAGTTTTTGTAGTAGTGTGAAATAAAAAAAAATTCACTCACCAACGATAAATCCCACTACTGCACTATTTGCTGCCCTTGTCTGCGATGAATGCCGCGAGGAAGAGAGCTCTAGATTTTTTAATCGGTGAAGAACCGAATCCCAAATATGCATCGATTCTTTTCTCTCTTTCAAGGTTCGCACTGCTCCAGTAGTTGCTCCGATTCTTGAGCATGCCATGTCGGAGGAGGGTGCGCCCACTGCGGAAGGCCTAAGCTCCCAAAAAAAAATATTGGCCTCTGTATCGCAGGCTCGTGGCTCGCTCATCGCCGTCCACTGTCACCACTGTACACCGCGGACTGGTGCCAAACTTTTAGCATATCAAAATATATGCTTACCAAAATTCTGGCCACCATTTGGTTTTCTACCAAAAACTGCCCATATCTCACATTTTTTTACCAAAACATTGGCAACTCATTTACCCAACTTTTGACTTGTTAAAATTTAGGCATGCCAAAAATTTGGAAGCAAAACCAATGAGGCTCTTAGGCTTTTGACGGGCTGTCGCACCGTGGAGCCCAGCTATGGCCAAAATAGGGTTTGCCTGCTCAGATGTCGCACCACCACATGAAATGCAACCACTGCACATAACCTTCTACATGAGGGCAACAGTTGCAAGTTCATAAGTCGAGTTTCAGACTAACAACAGATAATGTTGCCATAGAGTGTTCAGCAGTAAATCCATGCAAAAATAATATTGTTACTCAAAGTTGAATGTCTTTATGAATTTGAGATTGATTACTGTGTCCATTTGAAAACAAGTGATTCGTGTTTGTGTCAATATGTTGGTGTCAGTTCACTATGGAAAAATGGGTTGAAACTTCAATATAGCAAAAGAATGTCAATTCAATGTTTTCTCGCAAAATGGTTAGGCTCCCATAACTGATTTTTTTTTAAAAAAATAGAACTGAATATTGGTTTGCAAACCCATAAAAGTACTAGAAAGACCATAAAGGGTCATAGCTTGCAAAGTGGCAAAAGTAACCTAGACACATATACCCTCCGATTGGTTTGCAAATGGGCCATAGCAAACAAACTGGACATCGTGTTTTTGGCCCAATCAACGAGGCTGTCGGATGGCAAACGAATAGCATACGTGTATTCACAGGGGGTGAGTGTGCGTGCGGGTGAGCGTCTGCGTCTGTATGGGTCTTAAACAACAAACTTCTCTAGTGTCGCTGCGAACTTTGACCTTCTTGTATTTTGCTTCCGTTTGTCACTGAGCAGCGGGACTGGTGGGTTAAAATAAAAGAAAAATAAACAGACTTGGAGACTTTCTTGTGAAATTATGTTTAGTAACTTATTGGCAGAATAGCCATTTCATTCATGAACTACCAAAATGACCACTTTCATCCTCTAACTTTGTCACATGGGTTTATTTTCATCCTCCAACCTACTTGTCGCACCACATTAGCACCATTCATATCATTTTGAGTGCCTAGTGCATGACACAAGTACACATCATTTATATTAATTAAGCATTCTCATGGCACGTTACTTTGAACGAAAATTTTTGAATCAACAGTTCTATTATCTGAATAGATGGTTGTATTCATCATCCGATACACAAACAAACATCACGATATTGGCCATAGGCCACCAACGATTGCAATAAATAAATACAACATATATGCAGCATTTAAAGGCTAGAAAGGATATTTTATGAACCCTAGCTGACCGGGTGCTAACGAGGCATGCCAATATGGATAGGGTGAGGATAAAAATGAGGCACGAGAGAAAGTCTAAGAACTAAAACGACCGTTTTAGTAGTTGAAGGATAAAATTTCAAACTGCACTGATGGATCCAAACAGGGCTAACTATAGCAATAGGTTAGGGTATAATTGAGATAGGATTAGGATGAGTAGGAGTATAGATAAATAAACATCTATAAGATTCTATAGGGAAAGAAGTACAGGAAGAGAAGTCAGGGAGGAAGAAGAACATAAAATAGGCGGATGTGGATTCGATCGATCAGTGTTTATGTGGTTTGTTCACATTTCGGGAAGTCCTTTTTGATCTTGCTCCATGTATACAGGTGCATATGTCCGATATTATAGGTCTCAACCGTACCCATAGCTAGTATCCGTAGATTTTTAGTAAAGTAGTATTGATTGCGCGCGAGATGAATCTACAGCAAAAAAGTAGCTATATACCTCTAGCTGCATGCCTATACATGTACTATATATGTAGTACTCCGTATGCGCTTGGTAGCAGGGTCGTCTAAATTAAGCTAATGGCAGCACTCCGCGGTCAAGATCACGGCCAATAGAAGCTTGGATGCGTTCACGTTGCTGCCATCTCAAGCCGAAGACCCTCTTTCCTGCCGTGTCCTCTCTCGCCTCGGCATTCGCGACGCCCGGAGACTCAGCGCCCACTTGCATTGTCGTCTCGACACGAGGTCGCCGTCCGGCGCACGCGCCATAAATCATGCTCCCACGGCCATCTACGCGCCGTGCATGGCTCGCCACTCTCACGCTTCCTCGCTATAAATACGTGGCCTCTCCCATGCACTACGCTTCAACTCACTCTAGTCCTCCCTACCTAGCTAGCTACCGAGGAGTTCGATCGATCAGCTAGCTAGCTAGAGCACAAGGCGCAATGAGGCCATGGTCGCTGCTCTTCCTCCTCCTCGTCCCGCTCCTCCTCGCCGCCGCGGTTGCAGCGGCCGAGCAGCGGCGGGAGAACCGCCACGGCAGGGGTGGCGGGCACGCCGTGGCGGCGCCGCTGGCGCAGGCCGACGCGTTCTACCACAAGGTGGGCAAGTTCGCGGTGATGGTGCACAGCATGTGGCACGAGATCAAGCCGGTGCCGAAGCTGGAGCGCGTCGTGTCGGTGTCGACAAGGCCGGCGGAGGGCGGCGGCGTGGACTACCTGCTCGTGCTGCGCGTCGCCCCACCGCTGGGCACGTGCGAGGCGCTCGTGTGGGGCGTGCCGGGGGAGGGGTCTGAGGACTGGAAGCTCAAGTACTTCAAGCCGGCGGCCGGAGCGTGACAGCGCGCGGACGACTGACGACCATGCAATCCTATATATATCTCTCCCGAGCAGAGGACAAGGACAGACGAACTGAATTGATCGCAAGCGTATACGGTACATATATACCTTGTGCATGAACGCCTCTCTAGCTTCTACTACGTTCTATGTATACTAGTACGTATATAATATAAGTCGCGAGTAATAACCACTCGTTTCAATAAGCAAGCACGCATGCATACATGCATGCGTCGGGCGCGCATGTGTTGTGTTCCGGCCAGCTTGTCCCCTCATGGATGCTGTATACTCTCTTTTTTTTCTGGAGTGAGGAATGTCATGGATTTATACGTATTAAGCTCCTACGTGCCATCCGGCCAGTAATGTGTTTAATAGCTAGCGCAACGAAATAATCACGAAGGCATAGCTTGTCATTCTAAAACACCCCTATAAGTTTTGAAGTATATATTGTTTCGTGACTTGCCACTTTTTTCTTAAATTCATGATTTTGCCATCATAATTTTAGTTTTTTTAGAAAAACCAGTACAAACGCAGATACTCACGCATGCATGCCCACACCTATAAACGTGTAAACAAACCCTACCCCTATGAGCACATCTAAGAGACTGGGCCGGCAGATTCGATTTTAAGATTCACGAAGTCACCATAGACGTCTCGCTGTCGACAGGGACGCCGTCTACTACTGAAAGAATAACGCTCATTAATTCCGAGAATAAATCAAAAAAAAATGCCAAGTCGATGATCGAATCCAGATGACCAGAAACCTTATCAACTGATCTATGATGAATTCTCCCATCGTAATTTTATTGACATTCGGGATTTGTTACGCTCTAGATGCATCTATGGGCCGCTCAAAACAATACAGCAAGGGCGAACTACGAAAAAAACACTCTTTTTTTTTACTGGTCCACTCATTACCACCTGTATAAAATAGAAATGGACACAAATTACCATCTAAGGGTAGGTATATTGCTACACATCAGCGGTCTCATAGGCCGTCTCATGCAGTGCCATATAGGATTTTTTGTGACGTGGAGGAGAGAGCGAGGTGAGAGAATCACCTCATAAGCTAAAGTTCAGGAGTATAAGGCGACTAGTCTACCATTGTACGAGTTGTGTTGCCATGCAACCAATGATATTTCTTTTTTACCAACAAATTAATAGATATTATATTATATATTACTATGGGAGAACTAAAACAACAACATATCGTACGGGTTGTCCGATAAGTCGTCTCAAGATTACGTGTCAATGCATGAGACTGTCTATTAGACGACGTGCACCAATGTACTTACCAAGTGTTATCTGCCAACGTTACAGAATCACGGGCGCATCAGTGCCTATCCGATCGATCAGTATCGGCTTGCCTTTACACCAGTATTGATATCTCTATTAATTATTACACGTGCCGGCACATGTTAGAAGTTTCCACGGATACATATTTTTGCAGAGTCACATGGAGACCAATTGTATATATTAAAATTATAGCTCTCATAATATCTAAAATTTTGTAGCAGATATCAAATAACCATCCACAGTTTATGCAAACAAGGACAAAAGAGAACAAACTCCCACTGCTATTGACAATAATGCATATGTAGGATAGTATCACTGTAAGAAGATATACAGCGCGTGAGGCCAGCTATCGCACGTTCAAGTCTCACAAACTGCGTGCAGCATATTTCGTGGGGAAAATGATGGAATGACTTTATATCTGACCGACCGTGGGGTTGCCTGACCTCACGTAAAACAAAATCGATCATGATGTTTTACCGATTAAAAATAAATGTCAGTTTGTGCCATATATATGCAGTGATCCAGACCATCGTTGCTGGTTCAAGTCATGTGATTGCTGACTAATCATTGTCAGCAGCAGTGATGAGGGTTTTAATTTTTCTGGTAGTAAATTAAAAGTTAGGAAATTTGGTCCAAATACTCTCACTCTCCACTAACCGATACTCCTATTAGGTTATCCTTACTGGGGTTTCATTATCATTAAATGACATATATGAGTGAATATAATGACAGATCAAAGTATTCATGAAGAAAAGAGTTGTTGAAAAGTCATTGAGTCATTTCATCTGATTTCATCTCATATGGTGCATCAAAATCAAAGGCTATGAGGCCTATATGAACTTGAATCGAGCGTGTTTGGATGGCTTGCTCGTTCTCGCGGTGTTTGGTTCCGCAAAAAAAGCTCGCTTTGCCGAGCAAACTCGCCCGCGCGGGAGAGCCAAATCCACTCTCCTGCACGAGCAAGGCTGTTGATGCTGCGACTCCATGTGTAGCCCGGCAAGAAAGCTACCTCAAAATTCTTGAAGTTGCAGATGGGAACAGGACCTGCAGAGCAGAATCGGCAACAAAAAGGCCGTACATCCAAATCGGCTGCTGTCAGACAAACAGAACTCCAAATCAAGCAGATGTTGAGCTCTGAATCGGATTCGGGTTTGCCTCAAAACCAAATTCCGGTGTGCCTCAAAATCAATTGGGGATGAAACATGATGGGCGGATTCGGGTTTAACTAGCTGATCTGGAACAAAGAACAGGGAGACCGAACAAGAACGAACGAAGGGGACAGCAAGCCCACTCTCTTGCAACATTGGAAACATGGTAGCTCCTGCTTATCCCAAGCCGATCGCTAACATTGCCAACGTGAGTGTGACACCAACCCGCACTAGCAAGAGGAACGTGGCAGCGGGTGATCAAGACTCGTTGGAGAGGGCAGCAAAGCTCAAGGCAAAAAAGAACCTGGAGATCCCTGACCTGCAAGGTATTGACCCTAGAAGCTCTTCCTTTGTTCCTTTTTCAGATGATTTAATTGCTGAAAATATTAATAATGTGGGAGTAAATTTGGGATCATGTCTTAATTCTATTAGAGAGTCGGTTGGTCGGCTTAAATATAGTTTGGGTAATTCCTCAATAGCTGGTTCAGAAGGTACAAATACTAAGGTGTCCATCTCAGATAATGAACAGGAAGATGATGAGCTTGTTTTCCCGTCTTTAAATCAGCTTTGCGGGGATTTAATGGAGGGTTTGAGTGAGGGGGACAGTGACTTAGATCTACAGGTCACCCCTCAAGTTAAAAACATTAGCTCTAGGAGAAAGAAGAAGAAAGATAGGAAGAAATCATGAAAGGTATTTTCTGGAATTGTAACTGTTTGGGGGACGCTAAAAAATATAAATTCCTTTCAGATCTCACTAAGGAAAAAATGCTAGATTTTATTGCGCTCACAGAAACGGGTAGAAGTAATTTTACTGATGCCTTCCTTAGGAACCTATGCGCAGGAAAGGATTTCTTGTGGCATGCTAAACCGCCTAGGGGCAGATCTGGTGGCATGTTGGTTGGGGTGAATCTCTCTTTTTTTGACATTGGTGAGATCAAAGAGGGGGATTTTTTTGTTAGGTTTAAGTTAAGAAATAAGGATACCGATTTTCAATGGAATTTAGTGTCGATTTATGGACCAGCACAACAAGAATACAAGGAACATTTTCTAACTGAATTAGTTCAGTTATGTACAAAAGAAACCTTACCTATATTAATAGGTGGTGATTTTAATATCCTCAGAGGTCCTGGAGAAAAAAACAATGCAAATTATAATGACAGATGGCCTTTTTTGTTTAACGCTATCATAGATGCGTTTAACCTTAGAGAGTTGGCTTTATCTAGTAGACATTTTACTTGGGCAAATAACCTTCAAAACCCTACGTTTGAGAAATTAGATAGGGTTTTAATGTGTACTGAATGGGAAGTAAGATTTCCGCTTACCACGGTTATGGCCTTAACACGGGAGATTTCAGATCACACGCCATTGTTTGTTAACACGGGAACTGCATCTACGCATTCAGGACCACCCATGTTCAAATTCGAATTGGGTTGGTTGTTGCAAGAGGGGTTCCTAAACATGGTTCGTGAGGTCTGGCAGAGTGTTAGTGCCGGCCAGACTCCTTAATGACAGTACCTGAGGGAGTGTTGCAAGAGTGAAGCAAAAATCAGGAGGTTGAGACAGTACCTGAGGGGCTGGGCCAAAAATACTAGTGGTGCGTACAAGAAGGAAAAGAAACAACTTTTAAATAAGTTGGATGAGTTAGATAAAAAATCAGAAATTATTCGATTAAATAAAGAGGAATTGAACCTAAAACATGTTCTTAATGACAGATTGGTTGTCCTATTAAGACAAGAAGAACTGAAATGGTACCAAAGGGCTATGGTTAAAATTTTATTAGAAGGGGACGCAAACACAAAATATTTCCAACTAGTGGCCAATGGCAGGCATAGGAAGATGCATATTTTCCAACTTGAACACAATGGGCAAATAATACAGGGTGATGCTGATCTTAAAAAGTATATCACTAAGTATTATAAAAATCTTTTCGGGCCTCCAGATGCAAACAATATGTCCATGGACGAGGTGTGGATAGATGACATCCCACAAGTTTCAAGTGATTAAAATGTTATCCTTACTGCCACATTTACAGAAGCTGAAGTAAAAGAGGCGATATTTCAAATGGAACATAATAAAGCTCCAGGTCCTGATGGATTTCCTCCTGAGTTCTATCAAGTATTCTGGGAGGTAATAAAAAAGGATTTGATGGCTCTATTTGAGGAATTCCACATAGGCAACTTACCTTTGCATAGTTTGAACTTTGGAACTATCATTCTACTACCAAAGAGTAGTGATGCGGCACAAATTCAACAATATAGACCTATCTGTTTGTTGAATGTTAGTTTCAAAATATTCACTAAAGTGGCCACAAATAGAATCTCAAAGATAGCCAACAGAACTATCAAACCATCGCAAACTACATTTTTACCTGGCAGAAATATTATGGAGGGGGCGGTTATACTACACGAAACACTACATGAGTTACATACTAAGAAACAAGATAGCATAGTGTTTAAAATATATTTTGAAAAAAGCCTATGACAAAGTCAAATGGGATTTCCTACAGCAAGCATTAAGGATGAAAGGCTTCTCTGAAATATGGTGTGATTGGATTGAAATGTTTACAAAAGGGGGGAACATTGGGATTAAAGTTAACGACCAGACAGGACCATATTTCCAGACTACGAAGGGTTTAAGACAAGGTGATCCGCTGTCTCCCATTCTATTTAATATAGTACTGGATATGCTAGCAATCATTATTGATAGGGCCAAGGTAGATGGCCAGATCAATGGAGTAATTCCAAATCTAGTACAGGATGGATTGTCTATCTTACAGTATGCAGATGATACAATAATTTTTATGGATCATGGTATTGAGAAGGCAATGAACATGAAGTTGTTACTTTGTATGTTCAAACAATTATCGGGTCTTAAAACTAACTTTCACAAGAGCGAAATTTTATGCTTTGGACAGGCGAAGGAATGTGAGCACCTATATTCACAATTATTTGGTTGTAAATTAGGCTCATATCCCTTTCGCTATCTTGCATCCCAATGCATTTTAGGAAACTATATAACAAAGACTGGCAATTCATAGAGGAAAGATTTGAGAAAAGGCTAAGTGGTTGGAAGAGTAAAATGTTATCAGTAGGAGGAAGATTAGTGCTGATAAATTCGGTATTGTCCAGTTTACCTATGTTTATGTTATCATTCTTTGAGGTCCCAAGGGAAATTCTCAAAAAGATGGATTACTATAGATCTAGGTTTTTTTGGCAATATGATCGGCATAAGAAAAAGTATAGATTAGCAAAATGGAAAGTACTATGCCAACCAAAGGACCAGGGAGGATTAGGTATTCTGATTCTAGACATTCAGAATAAATGCCTTCTAAGTAAATGGTTGTTCAAGCTTTGCAACGAGGAGGGAACCTGGCAATAACTCCTCAGGAACAAGTATCTAAAAGACAAATCACTAGGCCAAGTATACAAAAAGCCAGGTGATTCCCAGTTTTGGAAAGGTCTTATGAGTATCAAGGAGAATTTTCTTAAATTAGGAAGCTTTGAAGTGAACTCGGGGATGCAAACTAGATTCTGGGAGGATACTTGGATTGGGCAACAGCCTCTTAAGACCAAATATCAAAACTTGTATAATGTTGTGCGTAAGAAACATGCTACTGTGGCAGAGGTCTTTAGTTCAAACCCTTTAAATGTTTCCTTTAGGAGATCATTGGTGGGTGATAAACTAATAGAATGGCACAACTTAGTGGCAAATATTTTATATATAAATCTTCAGGGACAGAGGGATATGTTTAGGTGGGCTATTAATAAAAACAAGAGTTTCTCAGTTCACTCGATGTACAAATACCTGATCAATAGTGGTGTTAAAGTCACACAAGAAATTTGGAAGGCAAAACTACCTTTGAAAATTAAGATTTTTATGTGGTATTTAAAGAAAGGGGTTATCCTAACTAAAGCTAACTTAGCTAGGAAAAATTGGAAAGGAAACAGATACTGCAGTTTCTGTAGTTCGTTTGAAACTATTAACCATCTTTTCTTTAAGTGCTTCTTTGCTAAATTTATGTGGAGAGCAACACATATAGTATTTGGAATTGCTCCACCAAAGAATACTCATGACTTATTTGGTAATTGGGTTAAACAAGGGGGGCATAATCCAAATCTATACTTATTGACAGGAGCAACAGCTCTATATTGGGCGATATGGTTAAATAGGAATGATGTGGTTTTTGATAAATGTCAGCCGAAAACTTTTTTGCAGGTTCTATTCAGAGGGACATATTGGCTTCGGCTATGGGCCAAGTTGCAGCGAAGTGAACAAGACCAGGAAATTTTGATCTCGGTCGGTCGAAACTTGGATATGGCTACCCTTCGCTTCTTTTCTTGTCATGGATGGATTTTTGGTTTACGGCTTGATGTTTGATTTTTTTGTGTGTGTGGTTTTGATGCATGCTCGAGTAGCATGAAACTATGATGTTTAATAATGTTGGTCTGATCCTCCCATTCAGGGAAGGTGAAGCCAGAATACTTTCCTTTATCTAAAAAAGCAAAACAACCAAGCATGCTGGGCATTCCTTGCTTTTGCCTCTCCTTGCCAGGCCAGGCGAGCGAGCAAGGCAAGGCGAGATTCCTATAGCAGGATCCAAGCACGCCCAAAAATATGCATTGGAGGCATTGTTTCATTCATAAATAAAAGTTAATTTAAATGACGGGACAGTCTTGGAAACCATCCTATAAAATCAACAAACAAACAATTTAGATGATGTGGTGATCTTGGAGAATTGTCCCATACAATCCTACTGAGAATAGCCTTAGCGTTGTTTCTTTCCGATCGCAAACTTTGTCAATTTCCATCCTATTATTTCTTTCCCATCACCATCTAATCCCTCCCTGTGCTGCCACTGTTGTTTCTTTCCCATCGCGAGTCTGGTTTCATTCCATCACATAGTGTTTCTTTTCCATCGTGAGCCTTAGGACTGCCATTCTTGTGCCTAGCCCCTTCCCGTACCATCGAGTCTGGTCCTTTTCCCATTGCAAGGCTGGTCCCTTTCCATCCCGTTGTTTTTTTTATTGTGAGTCTGGTCCATTCCATCCCATAGAGTTGCCATTGTCCTTTGATTTCCATCATGATCCTAGTCCATGTTTCTTTCCCAACACAAGTCTTGCCTCATTCCATCCCACAATCCACCTCTGGATACAAAGAAGAGGCATGCGTCCTGTGTTTTGGATGGACTTCACCTAGTCGGTCCACCCTAAATATGAAGAAGAGGCGAATCCAATTGTTAAATATTTTGTCGAATATTTGTATGAGTCTGGTTACGATGAGACTTGGAATTGTATTTAGCAATATAGGGTAGAGTTCGTGTCAAACTCTGTAACCCGGGCCTCCTCATAAATATGAGAGGAGGGTTGTTGTTGTAACCATGACGACATAGAGACAGGCTCGCGCGGGGGGGGGGGGGGGGGGAGGGGGGAGGCAGCACATTGTCGGGACCCCGGAGCGACCGGTTTTGTGGTTTGGGGAGGAGCGTCGTAGTCATGCCCCGGACATGTAGGCTTCGGTTGAACCTCGTTAACAAAGATCATGTCTCTGGTGTCTCCTGTGATCTTGCAAGTTCGTCTCAATAGATCCGATCGGCGCTTCCGCTGGAGGAGATTAGCGGATGGCTCATCTCTGCGAGGGCTAATTTTCTAGGGTCACATGGTGACGAGGTAGCCCATGAACGTCTCTGTAGGGTCACACAGGGTGCTGTTACTAGAGAGTTGGACTCGGGGCTTGGGATAATATCTTTCGGGAGATCACAAGAGTTGGGCTTGATATGTGACGATAAAGATTGTTAGGTTTAGTCCCACATCAAAAATTGATGGTAGGGGAGCACAACATATAAGGCGGGGGCAGCCATCATCTATTAGACTAGTCTTTTGGGTTGAGTTAGACCTAGGCCTTGGTTGGTTGTGGCTTCGATGGACCTGGGCTTGATGGGGCGCCGTGCCGTGGGTATAGCGGGCCGGGCAAGAATCCGCTACGCACTCTAACAAGTGGTATCAGAGCCAGACTAGTCTTTTGGGTTGAGTTAGGCCTGGGCCTTGGTTGGTTGTGTCTTCGGTGGACCTAGGCCTATTGGGACGTCGGCCCGTGGGTATAGTAAGATGGGCCGGATTCCGCTGCGCACTCTTCGACGACAACCTCTAGCTAGAAGCCCTAGGCAACAATGTTTCTTGATTATTTCTTCTTTAGTGGCAGTGATTGCACATGGTGGTCCGTGGGCTCGGAGCAGCAGGAGGTGATTAGAGAGAAGGATTTGTGCAGAGAAAATTCGATGATGATAGGAAGTTCAGCGATGAGCTCGGATAGACGGTCTAGCAAGGGTGGACAGCCTAGTGACCGGCAAGCCAAGTCGGTCAGAATTAGTACACTATGAAGAGATATATTGTCTGGGACTACATGGCACGACATGGCATTGCAGAAGCTGATGAAAATTGCAACATGCAAAGGAGGTGAGGTAGCGTTCAATGGACCAGACCTCAGGCTGGTGTTGCGCGCTCGTTGGCAACTAGCCGATCCTATCGATGGTGTTCAATTGTGGCATGGAAGGCAAATGATAGGAATTCGTTAGCTGTTCAGTGGGTGCTCATGAGCGGAAGAGTCAAGCGGAAGGCTGGCATGGTCGAGGTGTGGAGCAGCTAACTGGTGATCTACCTGTGAAGCATAGACTGGGCCGAATAGTTCGTGGGGGCACAACGCGAACAGTTCCAGATGGCTGGCGAAGTGTTCACTTCGAGAGTGAACATATCGTGGTGCACGGTGGAGAGACCAGCGGCGACAGGCTAGCCAAACCATGGGTCAGAGGTGATGACATGATCAGCGACGATGACATAGGAGCGTGAGGGCTGATGGGTTGTTATTGTCTATGGCATGGTGACACACGGCGCGAGATTAGGATGCAGGTTTGCATGGGAGGAGTTTGCGTGCTTCCAAAATCAGCAAAGACGCAAATCGATTTGAATTGCATGTGCTAGGTTCTGAAGCATGAATCAAATGGCATGAAGAAGCTTTAAGGGATGAACTGGATGGAAGTATAGATTGTGATGTCTATACTTGCAACTGGAGTAATCTAGTTGGTCAGGGTTGCAGGAATCTACGGTGTAAAACGTCAGGCGTAGTATGGCAGCGGTGACGAAGAGCAAGGCTGATGTGGCAAATTCTAATATTTGACTCGGATTGCAACAGTGAGGTTCTCAGTATCATGTACACATTTGATAGAGGTGATAATAGAGAAGGGTGCATAGTTGCAGGTGGAGTCATAGAGTTTGGAATTGCAGGAATAGGAATGTTTCTTCAGGCGGTGAGTTTGAGAAGTCAAGCTCGTCGGGCAGCTCGTGTTGAGCGGCAAAGGTGACAACTCAAATCTGGTGTACACGGAGGTTTGCACATGATGGCTTTGAGGTGGCGGAAAATTTGCCAAGTGGAGTTTGTTAGATATTGTGTCGAATATTTATACGAGTCCTGTTACGATAAGACTTTGAGTTGTATTTAGCAGTATAGGCTAGAGTTTGTGTCAAACTCTGTAAACCATACCTTCTCATAAATATGAGAGGAGGGTTGTTGTTGTAACCATGATGACATAGCGACAGGCTTGCAAAGGGGAGGCGGCACATTGCCCGGACCCCGAAGCGACCGATGTTGCAGTTTGGGGAGGAGCGCATGTAGTCATGCCCCAGGGATGTAGGCTTCGGTTGAACCTCGTAAACAAAGATGATGCCTTCGGTGTTGTTGTGATCTTGCAAGTTCTTCTCAATTGATCCAATCAGTGCTTCCGCTGGAGGAGATTAGCGGGCGGATCATCGTCGCGAGAGCTAATTTTCTAACACCAATGTTTAGGGTGGACTTCTCCACCCCTAGATATTAAGAAGAGACATGAGAGCTATTAACGTTGTTGTTGATGACGGTACCTCGTGTGGTTTACATGGATGAAAGAAGAGATAAAATCATAAATCAAATAGATTTGATGAGGCAAACGAGAGTATGTGTGGTGTTTTCTTCTATACGCATACACATGACTTGGTGGGATGGAGACAACCTTCCTAGCTATTTATTAGTTTGTTTGGTTTGAGAAGTGACTCTATCCTTGATCAACTGGTTCTTTACGTAATTATTCTTCATTGGTTTGGGTGGTTCCAGACGAGGTAGTCCAACAATATACAAGGGGTTTCGTACGAGCAGGATGAATGGCTTGATGATGGATGGATCAGTCCCACACCGCAAACCAAATTTCATGATTAAGATCGGAGTTTGTATTGGATGGTTTCAGATCGGACGATAATGCAAACAATATGCACGCTAAGTTGGGCATCCTCCACCTACACTAACGATGGTTGGGCTAAACGTTCCATCAACTCTCTACCATACTCCAGTTATACATGGCCTTCAAGATTTATTTGTAATTTCTATAATTAAATGAGCCAACCCAGTAAATATCCCAAAATGGAGGTGCAATTTTGTTTTTGTTTTTGTGAAAGAACGGTACATACGCTCGCAACACACGCACACTCACCCCTATGAACATATGCACGCAAACCGTAGGCTTCTTGTTATCGACGAGCACGTCGCCTAGCACTAAATGAATAACACCAATTAAATCATGAAATAAATCCAAAAAAATACGACATCAGTGCTGAGTCGAGGAATCGAACCTCCGGTGGGCAGGTTCCACCATAAGGAATCTCACCGGGTGACCTCCGATTAGTTCGTAAGGTGCAATTTTGTTAGAGGGGCTCTTCAACAATTGTTGTTGAGTTACAAGAAAGTGTCGGCGAAAAGAGGAAGATGCAGTAACACTGGCGATGATGACGACGATGAGGAAGGGATCACGGAGGCAAGACACATTCCACAATGTATGATGAAGGCTGCGAGGAGGGTGGACGCCGAGCCAACTCGGCTCGGTTTGGCTCGTTAGTGAAACAAGCTGGTTCAGCTTGGCTCATTAAGGAAATGAGCAAAATAAAAATTGGTTCGGCTTTGCTCATTAATAGCTCGAGCTGGCTCGTTAAGCACACGAGTTAGAGGTAAATTTAAAATTTGCACAATAATATATATGAAATAAAAAGTATAGTAATTACATAATCGTAATACTTCCAAAATCTACTCTACCATACATATATTATATATAAGTTATAACTAATTCATAATTTACTCACTAGATTACTAGCCTTCTAGCTCATTTAGCTCACGAGCTAGCTAGCGCTCGTTTAGCTCACGAGCTAGCTAGCTCGTTAATGAAACGATCAAAATAGTTGCTTGGCTCGTTAAAAAAATAATACATGTGTTGTGATGTGATCCAAATTCATTGCACAAGAAAAGGCCCATCATCGGAGGTTTGGGCCGGAGCGAAGCGGCTCTGTGGTTTCTCTCAATAGCGCAAAGTTTAGTCCCACCTCGACAATGCAACCAAGGACAGGCACGTGAGCAGCCTATATAATAGACCTTTGTTCTTTGGTGAAACATCATCATCTTGTAAGCCGCCGATAGGCGTTGTAAACACACACCCGATATAGTAAAGCTTTTTACTGGCTGGTGTTGGCACTTCTTACGATCCAATATCAGAATTGAGAATCCTGGTACTGGGGTAAGGAGTGTTTCAGTGGTTTTCCTTATGGCTTAGTAAAATATAGAAATATTCTGCAAGCGCACAGAATCACCGCTGTAGCACTTCACCTGGGAGTATTCCGAGGTATCGTAATTTATATTTCCGCAGGGAAGCTTTGGCAAGATTACTAGTGAACAGATATTCGAGACTATCAGAGGAGGGTACACGACTAGACAAGACAGGGGATAACGGTATTGGATAGGAGTGGATATACCGGACACACAGCTCAAGGGATACTCAAGTAAGGGAGAGAAGAGATAGATAGCTGGGAGGACAACGAGAAGAGATAGAGGACTCCTGGATTCTTTATATACCTATGTCACTCTAGCTTAGGGATACAGCGGCTACAGAGCCAGCACTAGGAGATCTGGGATAACTCTAATGTCTTAGCTTCAGGACAAGGGAACCGGTGAACATACAGAAAGGGATGAGAAGGGGTGCCACTATTTCCCAACGGGGAATCCTACGGACCGGAACTAACGTGATGGGCTACGAAGACCGAAAGGGCTGTCACCACCTCCCGGCTACCACCTCCGTTGTGACGGGAATAAACTAAGGCCACTGACTAGTCTAGGAACCACTCCTACACTAGGCAACGACTACTTACTCTGCTAGCAAGAGCAAGCAACCTTGTCAATACTCTTGGTGACAATTCACCTCCAGTATCAAGCAAGATCGAAGAACCAGCCAAGACAAAGACTTAAACAAGACTACAAGCACTAGAACTATAACTGACTATAGTCTAAACAAGATATATTTGCAACTAGGATAAAGTAGAAGCAAGATATAAATGACAAAGGCAAAGTGATAAAGATAACTATATTGATACTCAATGTCTTACAAAAGGAAAAGTAAAAGATACAAGAGCTATTACCAGAGCTTCTGAAGACGACTCCGGAACCTCCGAGGCAAAGCTCGACTCAACTCTAACTCCCAACTAAACTATCCTAACTCTACTAGAATGAAAGTGGAAATGAGCTCCTTGGCTTGGTGTCTGTTTACAAGTGAAGTGCGACCCTCTATTTATAGCTCCAAAAGTCGGTTGGGGCTAGAGTAGCCGCCAAGGCAACCAGAGGCGGCAGAGAGGCGGTTCGGCCGAATTCCTCGGTTCGGCCGAACTACCCAGTTCGCCCGAACCGAGGGATGCACTGCCTCGGCCTCCAAGGGCCAGGATGCAGCCCCGGGTTCGGTTTGGCAGCTGGGGGCGGTTCGGCCGAACCCTCCAGTTCTCCCGAACTGGGCCGGAGGCCCAGGCCCGCCCCCCTGCACCGCCTCTGCTCTGTGGACTTCCTGGGCCGGCCTCTGGTGGTGTACTTCGTGCTGTGTGGGCCCAGGTTGATGTGGCGGTGCTCCGGGATGAGTTGGTGTCGTCCATGTATCGTTTGTCGTGTTCATTTGGTGCTCGTTGATGTGGACAACTCCCAGTGGCATGCACGACTAAGGGGGATAACCTGCACAGGTGTCACTCACCAAAACTCGTGGAACTTTATTAGAAATAAAACCTAAGTACATGGAATGTTGCATATAACCTCATTTATTCCCGAGTATTGGTGGTCGGATTTGGGCTGTAACGACCGCCAACAAGCTCCCCCAAGCTTAGCTCCTTGCTCGTCCTCGAGCAAAGATATAAACTTAGGCTCGGTGGATCAGGAGTTGCTACAATGTCATTTTTTTTGCAGGTAACTTTATAAACAACTAGTGCTCAAAAATACTTGAATCATAGGCAAAGTCTCAAATCACCTTTTTACCTATGGGGCTTATAGCAATCTCCTTATCTTGGGCAGTTGAAAGGACGAATAGTTTAAACTCAGTTTTATTCCACTTTACTCTTTTCAGGATCCCATCTCGGAGTTTTTCATAAGTTTTGAAAACTACAAATTGTTTCGCATTGGCACACTCAATCACTCAAGTGTATTTGAATCCTCACCAAAGGCTTGTGCCTTCTTTTCATCCTAACATCTAATATGGCTTTTTGTGTGGCTCAGGGACAAAGGATGAAGGCATGCATGCATCTTATATTTTGCTAAGTCAAAGACCGGATCTCTGAGGATACAAATCACATCTTAAGATCGAGACGTGCAAGTGTATGGATATGAATGGAGTGGAATATGGTGGAATGGTGGAATGGAATATGGTGGAACTCCTTGGATGAATTTCCCTCTCCTTGATTTATTTTTGAGAACATGGGCTATCTTTTATTCTTATATTTTTGCCATGCCATTTGGCATGCTTTTCCTTTTCTCTTTCTCTTTGCCATGCTCTTTGGCATGCTTTTCTTTTTCTCTTATTTTTGCCATGCTTCTTTGGCATGCTTTTCTTTTTGCATAGCCCATGTCTTTATCAAGGATATTTGGAGAGGGAGATCATAGAACATGGAGCATTTATTTTTGTGGATGGATGATGGAAATGTTTGCTAACTCCCAGTGTAGGAATTGCAAGTGAGAGGTGGTGTGTGTACGTGGGTCTCGATCTTTAAGAATATGAAAGCTTCACTCAAAGGTCACAACAATTTGACAAAGCTCACTAAGATAACAAGCAGCATATGAGTAGAAATTTTCAACTAAGCTTATCATATGGCTCTGGTAGGCATTTTGACCAATGAGGAACTTGTTTCATTTTGAAAGCATAAATCTCCGAGATTTTCCTCGTACTAAGAACAGAATAGAACTTAACCAAATTCTCACTATATCAATCCCCACAACAACTTAAACTTGGAATAAAGCATGTGCTCCCACAAGGTTTTCAGGATCATTTTTACTCATGCCAAATAACTCAAGCACAATCTAGCAACTAGTTGAAACAAAGTACTTGCAAAATTAATGACAGAGCAACTATTCATCATTTCCAAGGTGAGAGGCATATGATCCATTCCATGCATAGTTGGGAGTTATTTTATTCAAGGGAAATATTGTTTAAGGGAAATATTTTTGGTATTTTCATTTTTTTAAATGCAAGTTAACATGAAGGGAAATGAAAAGGGAAATTAAATGATCAAAGTGCTGGATAAATCGGGACATACCTGATGGGGGGTCCTCCCCCAAGCTTGGACTTTCACTGGTAGGGGTTGAGCCTTGAGAGGTACTGGCTCAGCTGTTCCGCTTGCTCATGGACGTCATGCTGGATGGACGCTACCATCCCGCTATTCTCTTGATGGTACTGAGAATGGTGGGCTAGTGTGTCCTGGATCTCTCGGGTACGATCGTCGATGAGCTCGACTCGGTCGGAGATGTAGGACAGCTCCCGGCCGTAGTCGAAGCGTGCGGACTGTGAGTATCCGGGGTAGTATGGCTGGGAGGCACTGTCGTATCCTCCTCCATACCGGATCCCGGACCACTCAGAGTCCGTGTCCTGGCTGTGGTCCCAGCGTCCTGAGGTGAAGTAGTTCGGCTCCTGATGCTGCCCGGAGCCTCCTGCTCCGGACGTCCCAGCGCCGGTGTACATGTCGTAGGTGGCCTCAAAAGCGGAAGTGTGTCGATGCGGCATTTGTCGTGCATTTTTCCGGCTCCTGTGAGGTGGCGATCCCAGCATCACGCCTAGCTCGTCCCCTCGTGACAGGTCCGTCACCTGCAACGCTGTGTCGAGCGGGCTCTCTCCAAGGTGGACAATCGTCCGACTCGGTCCTCAACTGAAGAGTTAGTTTCGGCGTGGTATACAACCTTAGTGCGGCACAAGGAAAGGGCACTTCAGTTGTATAACCACGGTAAATCATAGCTAGCGTTGTGTCAGGCGTCCGCCGTATCATGTGGGCTTGCACGAAGTGCTCGGTGAAACGAACCGGATTCTCAACGACGAGAATCCGACTCCCTGTACCCTCGAGATAGTCCCAGGAATAGCAGCTATCTCGTACAGAACTCATCTCAGTCGAATATCACATCCATACAACGATAAAAGATTCAATACATGACATATATAAAACATAGCATCTGGTACAAGCCCTCTGGGCTAAATCGACAATAAGAAACAGCTACGCAGCGGTAGCTAGATCATCAGGGACCACTCCTCCACAGGCATCCTTGAGCATAGCGCGCACCCTTCAATCGTACCACCCGTCCTGGTTGAACTCGTGGTCGGGGTCTTCACCTGAGAACCCAAAGTCTGTCCCCAAGGAAATGGGACAGGTCCACGTCACCAACCATAAAATGAAGCAAGCTTTATAGTGGCCTATTCTAAGGTATAGAAATAATCAAGGTTTGAGCCAGGGTTTTCTTATGCGAGCAGCAGCAATAACCCAAATTCATCTCATCACCAACTCCTTCCCTCACATGCACATCCACTCCCCAAATCCAACCATGAGCCTCACATTCCCATCGGGCTCGTCCTGCCACAGCAGGTCCCCGCAAACATCATCCACCAACGCCTTTCGCTCACTAGTCGACTCAGTGAGCTCCCTCCCCACCTTGTCTTATCAGCAACGCTGGGCCAATCTCTCATAACCCAAATCAAAGGTTGAGGTAAGAAAGTAGATTCCCATGCTAGTCGGAACTTATCAAAAGCGGGTCGTCCGTAACCGTGGAGACGACTATACGTATAGTTTACACTCTGCAGAGGTGGCACTCCAGGAATCCATCCGGGCTGCAAGGCTAGTCCGCAACCAACCTGAGACACAACCCACAGCAGAGACCCTAAACAGTAATGGCGCCAATCCTGTCTCCCTGGGCTCGGGAAACATCTGATCTAACATTTGCCCCAGGGATGTGAAACCTTCCCACTGGGGCCAGTCGGGGGCCGTGGTAAATCAGGGAGAGTTCGCCGCAACGAATCCCCCCTACACATATCAAGCTCGATTCTCCTACAGTCTCGGCGCCGCACTAGAGTAGGCTTGCTGGAACCCTCCCCATACTGGGTAGATGGTGAGCACGGTATTCCCACGTCCAAAGGTGGAACTCGACTCGGTCCTTAATTGTCGGTAAAGCGAGTATCAGCGTCATAAGCGATCCGCCGCAACGGTCCGCAATCGGCATCCATAACAGGTATTGCCGCCCAAACTCGTCAAATAACCCAAGTATCCATCAACCAGGTACCCGCAACAGGTACCCCATAGGGACTGCCCGAGTGCACCCGAGCACCCCGATCAAACGATCGAGTTGTTATTACTCGCTTACACCGCCTAGCTGCACTACTCCTCCCATACCACCCACAACTCACGCCAAGAGGTTCAAATCACATCCAACCCAACACATGCATAGCATAGCATATTTCATAAAGTGAGTAGTAGGTAGCAAGGTAACATGATATTAACAAAGGCAGTGCAGGTTTATCATGCGAGTAAAGTAAAGCGCTAACATACTAGTTGCATGTCTAATAGGTATTTCAGAGATTGGTCAGGTGTGAACCTGGGCAAAAGTCTTCGTCTTCGTCAAAGGAGTTGTCGTAGTGGTCTGGCTCTTCCTGGCTCTCCGGAACTCCTAGGGTTGCGGAAAAATAAAATAAGGCGCGGCTACTAGCAAAGAAACACCAAAACAATGATGAAAGAAGTCCCAAAGAACACCAAACTCTACACTAACGCGTAGGTCATGATTTTAGAAAAATATAGAAACTAGTTTCATATTTTTCTGAGCTACGGTTGATTTATTTTTAATTTTACAAGTTTAAATCATTTTCTGAAAATATTAAATAATTTCCGAAAAAAAAAACAGACAGAAATTATCCTACTGACGTCAGCATGACATCATGCTGACGTCAACAGTGGGGTCCACCTAGGATGACGTCAGCAGTGGGCCCTGCTGACGTCAGCGTTGACTGGTCAACGGTCAACGGTCAGCGGTCAGCTTTGGTCAGTGGGCCCCATGCATCAGCTACTCACAGAGTATGACATGTGGGCCCCATACGTCAGCGCTGATTAGGAAAAGGAAAAGAAAAAGAACGCGCTGGGCTGGAACTAGGCCGAAAGAAAAGTTCAGGGGTGGATTTCAGACTTGGATGCGAACTTTCGGCCCAAGAAGGCTAGACTGCCGGACCCGCTCGGGTGGACTTGGTCCACGGTGAGCCGAGTCACAGGTTCACGTGCACTGGGCGCACGGATCAGGTGTGGCCGCCACGGGATCCTCTGCGGTCGGCTGTGCGTGATGCTGGTGTGGTCAGCTGTGTGGCTGCTCCCGGCTCGCGAACGCGCGCGTGGCGGTGCGGCGCTCGACGATCACCGGCGCGCAACGACGGTGTGGCGAGGTCGGCGATCGAGCGCTAAGGCTTCGGCTTGATTCGGTACGCTCGCGCGAGACTTCGGCAGCCCGAGCCCGCGGCGATTCCGGCCGATACGAGGACGTGTTCAAGCGATGGTGAGGTGCGGCGGCGACGGCGCTCACGGGTGCTCCGGCGTCCCGGTTCCGTGATGGCGCTCGCGTGCAAGCTAGCAGGTCTTCGGTTTGGAGGAACGACAGCACGACGATTTGGTTCATTTGGCTCGCGCAAACGCAATACAAGCTTGAGGCTTGTCCACGCCGCGGTCATGGCACCTGCGCCCTCCGAGCATCCTCGGTGCGTGGCGACCTGGCGGCCGGGTTAGCAAAGCGGCGGCAGCGGCTGCGGTGTGGAGTAGTGGCGCGACAGGTTCCTGCAAAGATCGTTGGCCACGGCTCGAAGGCCGGGTCCCAGAGATGGCTAGCACGGCGGAGCGGCGGCGCTTCGCCGGAAACAGGGGAGAAAAGAGAGAGGCACGGCGGCGGCTCACCTAGGGTTACGTAGGCGATCGCTGCAGCTCGGGGTAGTGCTCGAGGTGCTCCTCCGGTGCTCGTGCTCCTCTTCTCGTCCGGGGTCCGGCTCCTCTTCGGCGTTCCCACGGGCGGCGGCGATGGCTTCGGTGGTGGCGTCGTGATGCGGCTCCGCTCTGGCTCCTCTCCTCTTCCTCCTCTCCTCCTCTAGTCCTCCTCCTCCCTCTCCACCCTCGAATCGTGGACAGAAACCCCAATGGGGCGGCGGCGGCTCAAGGGGGAAAGGGCTCCATGGCGGAGATTTTATAGGGCGGTGTCTAGGGCAACCTGGCTTGGACGGCGAGATGGCCCTCCCTCTCGACCTCAACCACGTGTCCGCATCGCGACGGGCCGCACAGGAGCGATGGGACAGGCTGGGGTGGTTGGATCACGGGAGCGCGCAAGGGAGAGAGCGGGCGGCGCCGGGCGTGAGAGAGAAGGGGAAGGAAGAAGAAAAGGCTGACAGGCCGGGCCCACACGTCAGCGAGAGAAAGGAAGGGAGAAGGGGCGCGCGGGAGGAGCTGGGCCGCGCTGGGCCGAAGGGCCGGCTGGGCCGGGAAAGGAAATTCAAGGGTGGTTTCCGGACTTTAGCTACGGGTTTCGGCCCAACAGGGTTAGGTTTAGGTTTTAATTAGTTTAGTTAGTATTTGTTTGAATTCAAATCTAGAATTTGAATTTAAACACAACCAAAAATCCAATATAACCAAATTAACTCCAAATCACATCTATTTGGTCCTTAGCACTTCAAATTATTTTTAATTTGAATTTAAATTGCCTAGGAATTTAGGGAGCAATTAGAAGACACTCTTATATGTTTGTTGACTTGCACAAAATTCACCAAAAATTTTTAAATTCACATTTTTGCACTCAACAAATCCTAAGGGAATTTTTAGGGCTGTTACAAACTCCCCCCCTCACAAGAATCTCGTCCTCGAGATTTGTGGTTACCTATGGTTTAAACAAGTGGGGGTGTGACGAACCGGATTCTCACCAACGAGAACCCGACTCCCTGTACCCTTGAGATAGTCCCAGGAATAGCAGCTATCTCGTACAGAACTCATCTCAGTCGAATATCACATCCATACAACGATAAAAGATTCATTACATGACTCATATAAAGACAAAGCGCCTGGTACAAGCCCTCTGGGCTAAAACGACAATAAGAAACATCTGCGCAGCGGTAGCTAGAACCACAGGGACCACTCCTCCACAGGCATCCTTGAGCGTAGCGCACACCCTTCAGTCGTACCACCCGTCCTGGTTGAACTCGCGGTCGGGGTCTTCACCTGAGAACCCAAAGTCTGTCCCCAAGGAAATGGGACAGGTCCACGTCACCAACCATAATATGATGCAAGCTTTAAAGGTGGCCTATTCTAAGGATATAGAAATAAACAAGGTTTGAGCCAGGGTTTCTTATGCAAGCTCCAGCAATAACCCAAATTCATCTCATCACCAACTCCTGCTCACGCACATACATCAAACACTTCCCAAAACCAACCATCAGCCTCACATTTCCCATCGGGCTCGTCCTGCCACGGCAGGTTCCCGCAAAACATCATCCACCAACACCTTTCACTCTCTAGTCGACTCGGTGAGCTCCCTCCCCACCTCGTCTCAACAGCCTCAGCTGGACCAATCTCTCATAACCCAAATCAAGGATGAGGTAAGAAAGCAGATTCCCATGCTAGCCGGGGCTTCTCAGAAATGGGTCGTCCGTAACCGTGGACACGGCTATACGTATAGTTTACACTCTGCAGAGGTGGCACTCCAGGAATCCATCCGGGCTACAAGGCTAGTCCGCAACCAACCTGAGACGCAGCCCACAGCAAAGACCCTAAACAGTAACGGCGCCAATCCTGTCTCCCTGGGCTCGGGAAACATCCGATCTAACATCTGCCCCAGGGTCGTGAAACCTTCCCACCGGGGCCAGTCGGGGGCCGTGGTAAATCAGGGAGATTACGCCGCAACGAATCCCCCCTACACATATCAAACTCGATTCTCCTACAGTCTCGGCGCCGCACTAGAGTAGGCTTGCTGGAACCCTCCCCATACTGGGTAGATGGTGAGCACGGTAATTCCCAAGTCCAAAGTGGGGGCACGACTCGGTCCTTAATTGTTCGGTAAAGCGAGTATCTGCATCACAAGCGATCCGCCGCAACGGTCCGCAATCGGCACCCATAACAGGTATTGCCGCCCAAACTCCTCAGGTACTCACCGAGTACCAACCCCAAGTAACCAGTAACCATGTACCCGCAACAGGTACCCCATAGGGACTGCCCGAGTGCAGCCCCTCAGCACCTCGATCAATGATCGAGTTGTTATTTACTCGCTTACACCGCCTAGCTGCACTACTCCTCCCAAACCACCCACAACTCACGCCAAGAGGATCAATCACAACCATCCCAACACATGCATAGCATAGCATATTTATAAAGTGAGTAGTAGGTAGCAAGGTAACAGGATAATATCAAAGGCAGTGCAGGTTTATCATGCGAGTAAAGTAAAGCGCTAGCATACTAGTTTGCATGTCTAATAGGTATTTCAGAGATGGTCGGGCGTGAACCTGGGCAAAGGTCTTCGTCTTCGTCAAAGCAGTTGTTGAAGTAGCCCGGCTCCTCCTGACTCTCCGGAGCTCCTAGGGGCGCGAAAAGAAAATAAGACGCGGCTACTAGCAAAGAAACACAAAGACAGCGACGAAAGAAGACTCAAATAACACCAAACTCTATTCTAACGCGCAGGTCATGATTTTAGAAAAATATAGAATCTGGTTTCATATTTTTCTGAGCTACGGTTGATTTATTATTAATTTTCGAAGTTTAAATCATTTTCTGAAAATATTAAATAATTTCTGAAAAAGAAAACAGACAAATAATTAGCCTGCTGACGTCAGCATGACGCCATGCTGACGTCAGCAGTGGGGTCCGCCTAGGATGACGTCAGCGGTGGGCCCTGCTGACGTCAGCGTTGACCGGTCAACGGTCAACGGGGGTCAACGGTCAACGGTCAGCGGGTCAACTCTGGTCAGTGGGCCCCATGTGTCAGTGACTCACAGAGTATGACAGGTGGGTCCCATACGTCAGCGCTGTTAAAAGAAAAAGAAAAAGAATAAACGATGGCTGGGCTGGAATTGGGCCGAAAGCGAATGGGCCGGAAGAGTTCGAGGGTGTTAAACAGACTTAACTTGCGAGATTCGGCCCACGAAGGGCTGGCTGCTGGATCGGGTCTGGTGGACTGGGTCCACGGTGCACCGTGAGAGTAGTTCACAAGAGCCGGGTGCATGGGATCTAGGTGTGGCCGAACTGGGATCTTCTGTGCACGGCTGTGTGGCGACTTGGTGTGGTCTACGGTGTGGCATAGCCACGGCGCGACGCGACGCGCGCGGCGTGCTCTGGAACGCGCCGGCGGCGACGGTCCGCGGCGGAACTGGCCGGAGAGGGCTCGGCTCGGGCCTAGGATGGTCGGAACAGCAGCGCTAGGGCTCGACAGTCACGGACAGGGTGAAAAAGGACTAGGATTGGGTTCGGTTGGGGCTCACCGACGCGAGCGGCGGCGACACGGCCATGAACGCCGGCGAGCATGACGGCGGCTCGGGTTTTGGCTCAACTGCACTCGATTCGGGTTCGGCTTGCGCGCTCGTGGCCTCCAGCGACTGCTGGGGCACGGCTAGGTGCGCACGCGCGGGCTCGTGGTCGCCCACGGCCGCGCGTGGCCTCGGCGTTCGCGCGCGGGGCGAGCAGAGCTCGGCCGCGGCGGGCCTCGGCTGCGGGTTAAGGGCGACGGCGGTCTGCAGGTGCGACAGCGGCGATGGGATCCTGCAGAAGATGATGGCCACGACACGAAGGTCGGGTCCCAGGGGGCTTGCACGACGGCGGCAGCGGAAAACAGCCGGAGACAGAGAAGAAAGGGGGCGAAACGCGGTGGCTCACCTAGGGGTCTCGTCGTCGTACGCTGCAGCTCGGGGAAGGCTCGGTGCAGTCCGGCGATCCTCGTGCTCCTCCTCTCGCTCCTTGGTTCGGCCTGGAGATGGTGGTCCACGAGCGGCGGCGGCGTCTTCGGCGGCGGCGCTGCGGGGAAGGGGCCTCGGCTTCTCTTCTCTCCCTCTTCTCCTCCTCGGACCCTCCTCTGGTTCTCCTCTTCCCTCTCCCCCACTCGAATTGGATCTAGGAAACCCCAATGGGGCGGCGCGGCTTGGAGAAGAAGACGGCCGGCGGCGGGTTAAATAGGCGGTAGGCGCTAGGGTTTCGCTAGGCACGGACGGCGAGATAGGGGTGCTCGAGCGGCTGCGGACACGCGGCGCAATCGCGTCGGGCCGCACGGAGCTCGGGTGGTTGAGAGGATCACGGGCGGCGCGTCGCGGGTGAGAGAGAGCTGCGGGAGGTGGAAGATGACGCGGGGAGGATGGAGCTGACAGGCGGGGCCCGGCGTCAGAGAGAGAAGCGGCGACGCGGCGGGGACGCGGCGAACGGCTGGGCCGAGCTGGGCCGAAAGGCTGAGCGGGCTGTTCGGTGAGTTGGCTCGGGTAGAAGAGTTTAGGGTGGAAAGATGGACTTTGGCTTCGGGAAAACGGCCCACGAACAGTTAGAAGAATTTGGAAATTAGTTTAGTCAATTAGAGTTTGAATTCAAATCTAGAATTTGAATTCAAACCAACCAAAAATCCAAATAAATCCAAATAAATCCAAATCACACTAATTCATCCTTAGCACTTCAAATTGATTTTAAATTGAATTTAAATTGCCTAAGAATTTAGGGAGCAAAATAGAAGACACTCTTATATGTTGGTTTGCATGCACTCAATTCCACCAAAAATTTTTAAATTCGCATTTTTGCACTCAACAAAACCTATACGAATTTTAGGGTTGTTACAGTCTCCCCCCCTCACAAGAATCTCGTCCTCGAGATTTGTGATTACCTATTGTTTAAACAAGTGGGGGTATTTCTCTTTCAGCACTGACTCCTTTTCCCAAGTGGCTTCCCTTTCTGAGTGATTGCTCCACTGCACTTTGCAAAATGGAATAGCTGTGCTTCTGGTCTCTTTGACTGCTCTGTCTAGTATCCTCTCTGGGTACTCCAGGTACTCCAGGGTGTCTTGCAGGTCCAATGCCTCTGTCTTGATCTCATGTTCTGGTACTCTCAGGCACTTTCTCAGCTGAGATACATGGAACACTGGGTGTACTCCCGCTAGTTCCTCTGGTAGGTCTAGCTTGTAGGCTAGCTTTCCTACCCTCTCCAGTATCTGGTATGGTCCAACAAAACGGGGTGCTAGTTTCCCTTTCACTTGGAATCTCTTATGCCCTCTGAGGGGTGACACTTTCAGATAGACGAAGTCTCCTGCTTCGAATTCTAGGTCTCTTCTCCTTTTATCTGCATAGCTCTTTTGTCTGCTCTGAGCTGCCTTCAGGTGCTCTCGGATCTTGGCCACATTTTCCTCTGTCTCTACAATCATGTCAGGTCCAAAGAATGTTCGTTCTCCCACCTCTGACCACATTAGAGGTGTCCTGCATTTTCTGCCATATAATGCCTCAAAGGGTGACATCTGTAGGCTGGCCTGGTAACTGTTGTTATAGGAGAATTCTGCATAAGATAGACTCTTCTCCCAGTCTGTGCTGTAAGCTAGAACACATGCTCTCAACAAATCTTCAAGAACCTGGTTCACTCTTTCAGTCTGCCCATCTGTCTGGGGGTGGTAAGCTGTGCTATACTCTAAGGTTGTCCCGATGGCTTGATGTAGGCTTTGCCAGAATTGAGCTGTGAATTGGGGTCCTCTGTCTGATACAATACTTTTTGGTGCCCCATGCAGCTTAAGAATGTTGTCTATGTATAGCTCTGCTAGTTTGCTTACTGAGTGTGTGCTTTTGACGGGTATAAAGTGGGCCACCTTCGTCAATCGATCAACTATGACCCATATGGCATCATTTCCTTTCTGAGTGCGGGGTAGGCCAACTATGAAGTCCATGCTGATATCTTCCCATTTCCACATTGGAATTTCCAGTGGTTTCAGCAGTCCTGCTGGTCTTTGATGCTCTGCTTTGATTCTTCGACAAGAGTCGCACTTGGCTACATACTCTGCTATGTCCTCCCTCATTTTCTTCCACCAGAATTTATCCTTCAGATCCTGATACATCTTGGTGCATCCTGGGTGTATCGAGCACTTGGACTCGTGAGCTTCTGAGAGAATTGTTCTCCTGATTTCCTCGTCCTGTGGTACACAGATACGGTCTTTCAGCCATACTGTCCCTGCTTCATCTATCCGGAAGTCAGGTGCTACTCCTCGTTGAATATCCTCTTTTACTTCTTGGATTTCTGGACACTTTCCTTGTGCTCCTTTGATACGGTCTCCTAGGTTGTACTCTACCCTCATTTCTTGGGGTTTTCCTTCTTCTACAAGCTCGAGTTTCAGCATGTACAACTCTTTCGCTAGTTCTGGCTGACTTTCTTCTATCATCAAGTTGTTGCAATAACTCTTTCGACTTAGGGCATCTGCCACGACATTAGCTTTGCCAGGATGGTAGTGTATCTCCAAATCATAATCTTTGATCAGTTCTAACCATCTTCTTTGTCTCATGTTCAGTTCAGATTGGGTGAAGAAATACTTCAAACTTTTGTGATCTGTGTAGATATCGCACTTGTTGCCAATCAGGTAGTGCCTCCAGATCTTCAATGCATGTACCACTGCTGCCAGTTCCAAGTCGTGCGTGGGATAGTTTTCCTCATGTTTCCTCAGCTGCCTCGACGCATAGGCAACAACCTTGCCCTCTTGCATCAGAACACATCCCAAACCTTGTCTTGAAGCATCGCAGTAGACTACGAAATCTTTGCGAATATCTGGCAGGGTCAATACTGGAGTTGTAGTGAGTTTGTGCTTGAGTTCTTGGAAACTTCTTTCACATTTGTCCGTCCACTCGAATGGGACATTGTTCTTGAGTAGTTCGGTCATTGGCTTGGCAATCTTGGAAAAGTTCTCAATGAATCTTCTATAGTATCCTGCCAATCCCAGAAAGCTTCGGATTTCCGTAACACTCTTCGGCTGCTTCCATTCTGCTACTGCCTCAATCTTTTCTGGGTCGACTGCTACGCCCTCCGCTGTCAACACGTGACCCAAAAAGGCTACTTTCTCTAACCAAAATTCACACTTGCTGAACTTTCCGTAGAGTTGATGCTGTCTCAGCTTCTCTAGTACAATCCTCAGATGCTTCTCATGTTCTTCGGCTGTTTCTGAGTAGACTAGTATGTCGTCAATGAACACCACTACGAACTTGTCTAGTTCTTCCATGAATACCTTGTTCATCATGTTCATGAAGTAAGCAGGTGCGTTGGTCAATCCAAAAGACACAACGGTGAACTCGTACTGTCCGTACCGAGTCACAAAAGCTGTCTTGGGAATGTCACCTTCTCTAATCTTCATTTGGTGGTATCCCGATCTCAGATCAATCTTACTAAAGTATTTGGCTTTCTTCAACTGATCTAGCAAGTCATCAATCCGTGGTAACGGGTACTTGTTCTTGATCGTCACTGCGTTCAGGGATCGATAGTCCACGCACATGCGCATTGACCCGTCTTTCTTCTTCACAAACAACACTGGTGATCCCCAGGGGGATGCACTTGGTCGAATCACACCACTTTCAAGCATCTCTTTCAGCTGCTTTTTGAGCTCTTCCAGCTCTTCCACTAACATTCTGTACGGCCTCTTAGCAATAGGCCCTGTGCCTGGTTGCAGTTCGATTATGAACTCTACGTCTCGGTCTGGTGGCAATCCTGGTAGTTCCTCGGGAAACACGTCTGGGTACTCACATACTACAGGTACTTCTTCGATCGTCTGTTTCTCAATGGAGTATACCAACTGTCTCAGAATACATGTTCTGGATCTCTTCCCTGTTCGTCTTTGTGGCTCTGCTGTTACCTTGACTCCGCTAGGGTGTGTCAACTCAACTGTTCTGGGTGAGCAACTGATTATTCCTTTGTGCTCTGTAAGCCAATCCATTCCTAGTATCACGTCAATTCCATCCGATTTCAGGACTGTCAAGTTTCCTTCGAACTCCTGGCCTCCTATCATCAGTCTAACTGCGGGGCACTCTAAAGTGCACCTAAGCTCTCCTAAGGGAGAAGTAGTGACTATAGGTCTAGCTTTAGGTATTGTCGGGGGTGACTGCTCTCTTACAAACTTTGTCGAGATATAAGATCCAGTTGCTCCAGAGTCAAACAATATCAAAGCTGGAATGCCATTTACTAAAAACTCACCGAGCACAACGTCGGGAGCGTCCTCGGCTTCTTCCTCTGTCAAGTGGTTGAGGCGTCCTCTCTGCACTGTTGCTGGCTGCCTGTCCTGTCCTCCAGGTGCCGGTGCCTTGGCTGGGGTTTGTTTGTTCTTCTTCTCTGGACAGTCAAAGGACTTGTGGCCGGGCTTCCCACAAGCAAAACAGACCACTGTGGACCCTCCACCAATTCTGGGTGTGTTGTTCGGCTTCCAGTTGGGGTTTCCCTGACTTGAGTAGCTGTTGTTTCTGTTACCAAAGCTGTTGTAGTTGTTACCTCTGCTGCCAAAACTGTTGCTGTTACTACCTCGGTTACCCTGGTAGCTGTTTCTGTTAAACCCTGAGTTTCCTTGGCTGTTGCTCTGCTGAAAGCTTCTCCTGAGCATGTTGCTCTGGCCACTTCTCGGCCTCTGACTTAGTCTGTGGTTGTGCATCTGTTCAGCCTTTCTTTTCTTCTCTCGCCAGGTATCTTCAAGTTCCACTCTTTCCTTCTCAACTGCGATAGCCCTGTCAATCAGCTCTCTTAGTGACCTGTGCGAACTCGCTGCGAGTGCTGTCCTCAGACCTCTGTGTAAACCACGCTGGAACCAAAACTGCTTCTTCTTCTCAGTGTTGACGTCTTCAGGAGCGTACCTTGACATCTTAGCAAAGTGTCGAGCGTACTCAGCTACAGACAAACTTCCTTGGGTCATTGTCCTAAATTTCATTGCTTTATGCACCATGACTTGTTCTGGTATGTGGTACTCCTTGAAAGCTTCACAAAACTCTTGCCAGGTGATCTGAGCTGGGTTTGCGTGAGAGTCACAGTAGCTCTCCCACCACGCTTTCGCTGCTCCTTCAAGTTGGTGTGCCGCAAGGGCCACACATTCCTCTTCAGTGTAGTCTGTCAGGTCAAGCTTCGTTTCGATGGTACGCAACCAGTCGTGTGCATCGAGTGGTTCGTCCGAGTAGTCGAAGGTGGGTGCTTTCAGCCTGATGAACCTTTCAATCTTCCTTTGTAGGTCTTCCTCACGGTGTCCCTGACGGTTCTGATTCTGGTTTCCCTGCATCTGTTGCATAGCTTGCATCATCTGTGTGTTGGCCTGTGCCATCTGTTGCATCAGCTGTGTCTGAGTAGTCATCACTTCTGCCAAGTTAGGCGGTGGCGGTGGTTGCTGGTTATTCTGCTGGTTCTGCTGAGGTTCCACTGCTGGTTCTTCTATTTCTACTTCTTGTTCTTCTCCTGGTGCGTTGTCCTCGGGCTGGAGCACGCCTGCTGCGCGTCCACGACCCCTGCCTCTAACTGCAACTGCTGCTCTTCCTCGACCACGACCTCTGACACGTCCTCTGCCTCTATCTGCCATTGCTGCCTCTTCTTGCTCAGCTTCCTCAAAACGTGCAAGCAGTCGGTTGGATCTCCGGATCGACATCTTGTTGTATTTTTCATAAAGCAGATTTAGTGGCGGTCGGTACGGGTTAGGTTAGCGTAACTAGAGTAGGAGCTGCACACATGAAATAGACTCAACACTAAAGTACACTCAAGATGAACAACAATAAAACTGCAAGAACAGCCAAAAGGATCGATCAATCATTACAGCATTACACCCTAGACATGTGTACTATCCCGAGGTCAGCTCCTGAGACCTTGAGGATTAGTACATCTAAGCGAATGCTACATCGTGGCTGAGCCAAAAGGTGGTCATGATCTACTAAGTCTAAACATCTACTCATGAAGATAGATACAACTCTCATCAACTGCTGACATCTGCTGATACTGTCTACTGCATCTGTCTCATACTGCTGAAGGTGCCTGTGAGGCGCGCTGCCAACCTCACAGCCTCAGTCTCTGTCTGCTGCTTGATCACTGCCTGTTGTTTTGGTGGGTATCCGTGAGGCGCGCTGCCAACCTCACTATGTCCATCTCAGGTTCTGTCAACTGCTGTTCTAGGTGTGCCAGTTCTTGTCTCAGTCTTGTCATCTCTGGAGTAAAGGTTCGAGCCTCAGGTGGTAGTATCGGCTCAACTCGGCTTGGTGAAACTCTGTAGTTCTCTGTTCTGGGTTCAACTCTGCGTTCTTCTGGCAGTCCTTGGTTCACTGTGATCATTTCTGCCACTCTCTTCCTGTCTGACCTTACCCAACTACTAAGGGTCCTTCGAGCTTCATCCTTTGCCATAATCTGTTGAAGACTCAGGTACTTCATCAGCTGGTAGTTTCGTCCACTCTTCTCTTTGTAGCTATCCACCTCTTCTTGAAGTTCTGAGTTGAGACTGTCCAACCAGTATACTTCTTCCTTCAGACCTTCTATCTCTTCTTCCTTGGCTGCTAGTTCCTTGTCTTTTTCTGTGAGTTGATCTTCCAGGCGGACATCTCGAGCATGGTGAGTTGCTCGGATCAGTCCTGCCAACTGCCTGTTGTTTCGAGCTTCGTACTCCAAGTTCCTGACTTCCCTTGTTTTAGCTCTGAGTTGTTCCTCAAGTAAGGCGATCCTATTGTCCTTCTCCATCAGTTGGAGGTCTTGCTTCCATACCCTCTCTTTCAGCTTGGCAACTTTCTCTTCTAGGCCAATGTTCAAGTATTCCTGCTCAATCATGCACTGAACTGAGGTCTGCAGAGTCACGTTCCGTTCTCGATCTGCTGCGTGAGCCTGCAAGCTGACTGCGTCTCTGTCTGTCGGATCTTCAAGAGCTCTCGGTAGGTACCGGAAACGAGTGTGGCTGAGCTGACTCTGGTACACAAGTGTGGCAAGTCGGAGTATCCTCATAGCTATAGTCTGCACTGCCCGACTGAAAGTGCTCTCGCTGGTAGCTGCTCGTAGCATCAGTGATCTTGGTCGTCCAGGGATGTTGGGTACAACCATCTGCAACCGGGTGTGAACTCCCTCTCCGGATCCGTAGGTCCATCCCTCGTAGAAGACGTTGTCCACATCTATCCCCACTGTACGCAGTACTTCCCTCAGTAGCACTGCCAAACCTCCACAGTCTGCTCCTGTGGTCCTGATCTCCCGTCGTTCATCTGCTAATCTTCCTTCCATCTGCCAGACAGTTAGTGGGTTGTTAGTAAGTTAGCAAGTTAGTAAGGTAAGGTAAGGGTAAAAGTTTTGCAAATAGATGAGATGTACTTATATAGTTTTCAAATAGTCCAAGGGGTTTCATATAAAATAGAGGACTCAGTTAGAGCTTCTGTCCTAAGTTTCCGTTCTATGGGTTACGCACTACGGTCAAGTATGGCTCTGATACCAGCTGTGACGAACCGGATTCTCACCAACGAGAACCCGACTCCCTGTACCCTTGAGATAGTCCCAGGAATAGCAGCTATCTCGTACAGAACTCATCTCAGTCGAATATCACATCCATACAACGATAAAAGATTCATTACATGACTCATATAAAGACAAAGCGCCTGGTACAAGCCCTCTGGGCTAAAACGACAATAAGAAACATCTACGCAGCGGTAGCTAGAACCACAGGGACCACTCCTCCACAGGCATCCTTGAGCGTAGCGCACACCCTTCAGTCGTACCACCCGTCCTGGTTGAACTCGCGGTCGGGGTCTTCACCTGAGAACCCAAAGTCTGTCCCCAAGGAAATGGGACAGGTCCACGTCACCAACCATAATATGATGCAAGCTTTAAAGGTGGCCTATTCTAAGGATATAGAAATAAACAAGGTTTGAGCCAAGGTTTCTTATGCAAGCTCCAGCAATAACCCAAATTCATCTCATCACCAACTCCTGCTCACGCACATACATCAAACACTTCCCAAAACCAACCATCAGCCTCACATTTCCCATCGGGCTCGTCCTGCCACGGCAGGTTCCCGCAAAACATCATCCACCAACACCTTTCACTCTCTAGTCGACTCGGTGAGCTCCCTCCCCACCTCGTCTCAACAGCCTCAGCTGGACCAATCTCTCATAACCCAAATCAAGGATGAGGTAAGAAAGCAGATTCCCATGCTAGCCGGGGCTTCTCAGAAATGGGTCGTCCGTAACCGTGGACACGGCTATACGTATAGTTTACACTCTGCAGAGGTGGCACTCCAGGAATCCATCCGGGCTGCAAGGCTAGTCCGCAACCAACCTGAGACGCAGCCCACAGCAAAGACCCTAAACAGTAACGGCGCCAATCCTGTCTCCCTGGGCTCGGGAAACATCCGATCTAACATCTGCCCCAGGGTCGTGAAACCTTCCCACCGGGGCCAGTCGGGGGCCGTGGTAAATCAGGGAGATTACGCCGCAACGAATCCCCCCTACACATATCAAACTCGATTCTCCTACAGTCTCGGCGCCGCACTAGAGTAGGCTTGCTGGAACCCTCCCCATACTGGGTAGATGGTGAGCACGGTAATTCCCAAGTCCAAAGTGGGGGCACGACTCGGTCCTTAATTGTTCGGTAAAGCGAGTATCTGCATCACAAGCGATCCGCCGCAACGGTCCGCAATCGGCACCCATAACAGGTATTGCCGCCCAAACTCCTCAGGTACTCACCGAGTACCAACCCCAAGTAACCAGTAACCATGTACCCGCAACAGGTACCCCATAGGGACTGCCCGAGTGCAGCCCCTCAGCACCTCGATCAATGATCGAGTTGTTATTTACTCGCTTACACCGCCTAGCTGCACTACTCCTCCCAAACCACCCACAACTCACGCCAAGAGGATCAATCACAACCATCCCAACACATGCATAGCATAGCATATTTATAAAGTGAGTAGTAGGTAGCAAGGTAACAGGATAATATCAAAGGCAGTGCAGGTTTATCATGCGAGTAAAGTAAAGCGCTAGCATACTAGTTTGCATGTCTAATAGGTATTTCAGAGATGGTCGGGCGTGAACCTGGGCAAAGGTCTTCGTCTTCGTCAAAGCAGTTGTTGAAGTAGCCCGGCTCCTCCTGACTCTCCGGAGCTCCTAGGGGCGCGAAAAGAAAATAAGACGCGGCTACTAGCAAAGAAACACAAAGACAGCGACGAAAGAAGACTCAAATAACACCAAACTCTATTCTAACGCGCAGGTCATGATTTTAGAAAAATATAGAATCTGGTTTCATATTTTTCTGAGCTACGGTTGATTTATTATTAATTTTCGAAGTTTAAATCATTTTCTGAAAATATTAAATAATTTCCGAAAAAGAAAACAGACAAATAATTAGCCTGCTGACGTCAGCATGACGCCATGCTGACGTCAGCAGTGGGGTCCGCCTAGGATGACGTCAGCGGTGGGCCCTGCTGACGTCAGCGTTGACCGGTCAACGGTCAACGGGGGTCAACGGTCAACGGTCAGCGGGTCAACTCTGGTCAGTGGGCCCCATGTGTCAGTGACTCACAGAGTATGACAGGTGGGTCCCATACGTCAGCGCTGTTAAAAGAAAAAGAAAAAGAATAAACGATGGCTGGGCTGGAATTGGGCCGAAAGCGAATGGGCCGGAAGAGTTCGAGGGTGTTAAACAGACTTAACTTGCGAGATTCGGCCCACGAAGGGCTGGCTGCTGGATCGGGTCTGGTGGACTGGGTCCACGGTGCACCGTGAGAGTGGTTCACAAGAGCCGGGTGCATGGGATCTAGGTGTGGCCGAACTGGGATCTTCTGTGCACGGCTGTGTGGCGACTTGGTGTGGTCTACGGTGTGGCATAGCCACGGCGCGACGCGACGCGCGCGGCGTGCTCTGGAACGCGCCGGCGGCGACGGTCCGCGGCGGAACTGGCCGGAGAGGGCTCGGCTCGGGCCTAGGATGGTCGGAACAGCAGCGCTAGGGCTCGGCAGTCACGGACAGGGTGAAAAAGGACTAGGATTGGGTTCGGTTGGGGCTCACCGACGCGAGCGGCGGCGACACGGCCATGAACGCCGGCGAGCATGACGGCGGCTCGGGTTTTGGCTCAACTACACTCGATTCAGGTTCGGCTTGCGCGCTCGTGGCCTCCAGCGACTGCTGGGGCACGGCTAGTTGCGCACGCGCGGGCTCGTGGTCGCCCACGGCCGCGCGTGGCCTCGGCGTTCGCGCGCGGGGCGAGCAGAGCTCGGCCGCGGCGGGCCTCGGCTGCGGGTTAAGGGCGACGGCGGTCTGCAGGTGCGACAGCGGCGATGGGATCCTGCAGAAGATGATGGCCACGACACGAAGGTCGGGTCCCAGGGGGCTTGCACGACGGCGGCGGCGGAAAACAGCCGGAGACAGAGAAGAAAGGGGGCGAAACGCGGTGGCTCACCTAGGGGTCTCGTCGTCGTACGCTGCAGCTCGGGGAAGGCTCGGTGCAGTCCGGCGATCCTCGTGCTCCTCCTCTCGCTCCTTGGTTCGGCCTGGAGATGGTGGTCCACGAGCGGCGGCGGCGTCTTCGGCGGCGGCGCTGCGGGGAACGGGCCTCGGCTTCTCTTCTCTCCCTCTTCTCCTCCTCGGACCCTCCTCTGGTTCTCCTCTTCCCTCTCCCCCACTCGAATTGGATCTAGGAAACCCCAATGGGGCGGCGCGGCTTGGAGAAGAAGACGGCCGGCGGCGGGTTAAATAGGCGGTAGGCGCTAGGGTTTCGCTAGGCACGGACGGCGAGATAGGGGTGCTCGAGCGGCTGCGGACACGCGGCGCAATCGCGTCGGGCCGCACGGAGCTCGGGTGGTTGAGAGGATCACGGGCGGCGCGTCGCGGGTGAGAGAGAGCTGCGGGAGGTGGAAGATGACGCGGGGAGGATGGAGCTAACAGGCGGGGCCCGGCGTCAGAGAGAGAAGCGGCGACGCGGCGGGGACGCGGCGAACGGCTGGGCCGAGCTGGGCCGAAAGGCTGAGCGGGCTGTTCGGTGAGTTGGCTCGGGTAGAAGAGTTTAGGGTGGAAAGATGGACTTTGGCTTCGGGAAAACGGCCCACGAACAGTTAGAAGAATTTGGAAATTAGTTTAGTCAATTAGAGTTTGAATTCAAATCTAGAATTTGAATTCAAACCAACCAAAAATCCAAATAAATCCAAATCACACTAATTCATCCTTAGCACTTCAAATTGATTTTAAATTGAATTTAAATTGCCTAAGAATTTAGGGAGCAAAATAGAAGACACTCTTATATGTTGGTTTGCATGCACTCAATTCCACCAAAAATTTTTAAATTCGCATTTTTGCACTCAACAAAACCTATACGAATTTTAGGGTTGTTACAGGGGGTATCTCTCTTTTAGTACTGACTCCTTCTCCCATGTAGCCTCCCTTTCGGAATGATTGCTCCACTGCACTTTGCAAAACGGAATAGCTGTGTTTCTGGTCTCTTTGACTGCTCTGTCTAGTATCCTCTCTGGGTACTCTAGGTACTCCAAGGTGTCTTGTAGGTCTAATGCCTCTGTCTTGACCTCATGTTCTGGTACTCTTAGACACTTCCCCAGCTGAGATACATGGAACACTGGGTGTACTCCAGCTAGGTCCTCTGGTAGGTCTAGCTTGTAGGCTAGCTTTTCTATTCTCTCCAGTATCTGATACGGTCCCACAAAACGGGGTGCTAGCTTCCCTTTCACTTGGAATCTCTTGTGCCCTCTGAGGGGTGACACTTTTAGGTAGACGAAGTCCCCTACTTCGAACTCTAGACCGCGTCTCCTTTTATCCGCATAGCTCTTCTGTCGGCTCTGAGCTACCTTCAGGTGCTCTCGGATCTTGGCCACATTTTCTTCTGCCTCTACAATCATGTCAGGTCCAAAGAATGTTCGTTCTCCCACCTCTGACCACATTAGAGGCGTTCTGCATTTTCTGCCGTATAGTGCCTCAAAGGGGGACATCTGCAGGCTGGCCTGGTAGCTGTTGTTGTAGGAAAATTCTGCATAAGATAGACTCTTCTCTTAGTCTGTGCTGTAAGCTAGAACACATGCCCTCAACAAGTCTTCAAGAATCTGGTTCACTCTTTCGGTCTGCCCATCTATCTGAGGGTGGTAAGCTGTGCTATACTCCAAGGTTGTCCCGATGGCTTGATGTAGGCTTTTCCAGAACTGAGCTGTGAATTGTGGTCCTCTGTCTGACACAATACTTTTTGGTGCCCCATGCAGCTTAAGAATGTTGTCTATATATAGTTCTGCTAGCTTGCTCACTGGGTATGTGCTTTTGACTGGTATGAAGTGGGCTACCTTTGTCAGCCGGTCAACTATGACCCAAACAGCATCATTCCCTTTCTGAGTGCGTGGTAGGCCAACCACAAAGTCCATGCTGATATCTTCCCACTTCCACATTGGAATTTCCAGTGGTTTCAGCAATCCTGCCGGCCTTTGATGTTCTGCCTTGATTCTTCGACAAGAGTCGCACTTGGCAACATACTCCGCTATGTCCTCTCTCATTTTCTTCCACCAGAACTTATCCTTCAGATCTTGATACATCTTGGTGCATCCTGGGTATATTGAGTACTTGGACTCGTGAGCCTCTGAGAGAATTGTCCTCCTGATTTCCTTGTCCTGCGGTACACAAATACGGTCTTTCAGCCATACTGTCCCTGCTTCATCTACTCGGAAGTCAGGTGCCACTCCTCGCTGGATATCCTCTTTTACTTCCTGGATTTCTGGACACTTTCCTTGAGCTTCTTTGATTTGGTCTTCCAGGTTGTACTTAACCCTCATTTCCTGGGGTTTTCCTTCTTCTACTAGCTCGAGTTTCAGCATGTACAATTCCTTTGCTAGTTCTGGCTGACTTCCTTCTATCATCAAGTTGTTGCAATAACTCTTTCGGCTCAAGGCATCTGCCACTACGTTAGCTTTGC
Organism: Echinochloa phyllopogon; assembly: GCA_033239725.1. Taxonomy (NCBI): domain Eukaryota; kingdom Viridiplantae; phylum Streptophyta; class Magnoliopsida; order Poales; family Poaceae; genus Echinochloa; species Echinochloa phyllopogon. The sequence continues at coordinate 26,312,984 of BTCW01000018.1, read as the reverse complement.
CAGGATGGTAGTGTATCTCTAAGTCGTAATCTTTGATCAGTTCTAACCACCTTCTCTGCCTCATGTTCAGTTCGGATTGGGTGAAAAAATACTTCAAGCTTTTGTGATCCGTATAGATATCGCACTTGTTGCCAATCAGGTAGTGCCTCCAGATCTTCAATGCATGTACCACTGCTGCTAGTTCTAAATCATGTGTGGGGTAGTTTTCCTCATGTTTCCTCAGCTGCCTTGATGCATAAGCAACAACCTTGCCCTCTTGCATTAGAACACATCCCAAACCTTGTCTCAAAGCATCGCAATAGACTACGAAATCTTTGCGAATATCTGGCAGGGTCAATACTGGCGTTGTAGTGAGTTTGTGCTTGAGTTCTTGGAAACTTCTTTCACACTTGTCTGTCCACTCAAACGGGACATTGTTCTTGAGTAGTTCAGTCATTGGCTTGGCAATCTTGGAGAAGTTTTCAATGAACCTTCTGTAGTAACCTGCCAAACCCAGAAAGCTTCGGATTTCCGTGACACTCTTCAGTTGCTTCCATTCTTCTTCTGCCTCAATCTTTTCTGGATCTACTGCTACGCCCTCAGCAGTCAGCACGTGACCCAAAAAGGCTACTTTCTCCAACCAAAATTCACATTTGCTGAACTTCTCGTAGAGTTGATGCTGCCTCAGCTTCTCTAGTACAATCCTTAGATGCTTCTCATGTTCTTCGGCTGTTTCTGAGTAGACTAGTATGTCGTCAATGAACACCACCACGAACTTGTCTAGTTCCTCCATGAATACCTTGTTCATCATGTTCATGAAGTAAGCGGGTGCGTTGGTCAAACCGAAGGACACAACGGTGAACTCGTACTGCCCGTACCGAGTCACAAAGGCTGTCTTGGGAATGTCGCCTTCTCTAATCTTCATCTGGTGGTATCCCTATCTCAGATCGATCTTACAGAAGTACTTGGCTTTCTTCAACTGATCCAGCAAGTCATCAATCCGCGGTAATGGGTACTTGTTCTTGATCGTCACTGCGTTCAGGGATCGATAGTCCACGCACATGCGCATTGACCCATCTTTCTTCTTCACAAAAAACACTGGCGATCCCCATGGGGATGCACTTGGTCGAATCACCCCGCTTTCTAGCATCTCTTTCAGCTGCTTCTTGAGTTCCTCCAGCTCTTCCACTGACATTCTGTACGGTCTCTTGGCAATGGGCCCTATGCCTGGTTGCAGCTCAATTATGAACTCTACGTCTCGGTGAGGTGGTAGCCCTGGTAGTTCTTCGGGAAACACGTCAGGGTACTCACATACTACAGGCACTTCTTCGATCGTCTTTTTCTCGATAGAGTATACCAACTGTCTCAGAATACATGTTCTGGACCCTTTCCCTGTTCTTCTTCTTTGTGGCTCTACTATTACTCTGACTCCGCTAGGGTGTGTCAACTCAACTGTTCTAGGCGAGCAAATGATTACCCCTTTGTGCTCTGTAAGCCAATCCATTCCTAGTATCACGTCAATTCCGTCTGACTTCAGGACTGTCAGGTCTCCCACGAACTCCTGCCCACCTATCATCAGACTAACTGCTGGGCACTCTAAGGTGCACCTAAGCTCTCCTAAGGGAGAAGTAGTGACTATAGGTCTAGCCTTAGGTATTGTCGGGGCTGACTGCTCTCTCACAAACTTTGTCGAGATATAAGATCCAGTTGCTCCAGAGTCAAACAATATCAATGCTGGAATGCCATTTACTAAAAACTCACTGAGCACAACGTCGGGAGCGTCCTCGGCTTCTTCCTCTGTCAGGTGGTTGAGGCATCCCCTCTGCGCTGTTGCTGGCTGCCTGTCCTGTCCTCTAGGTGCCAGTGCCTTGGCTGGGGTTTGTTTGTTCTTCTTCTCCGAACAGTCAAAGGACTTGTGACCGGGCTTCCCACAAGCAAAACAGACCACTGAGGTCCCTCCATCAACTCTGGGCGTGTTGTTTGGCTTCTAGTTGGGGTTTCCCTGGCCTGAGTAGCTATTGTTTCTGTTGCCAAAACTGCTGTAGTTGTTGCCTCTGCTGCCAAAGCTGTTGCTGTAACTGCCTCGGTTACCCTGGTAGCTATTTCTGTTGAATCCTGAGCCTCCTTGGCTGTTGTTCTGCTGAAAGCCTCTCCTAAGCATGTTGCTCTGGCCACTCCTCGGCCTCTGACTCAGTCTGTGGTTGTGCAACTGTTCAGCCTTTCTTTTCTTCTCTCGCCAAGTATCCTCAAGACCCACTCTTTCCTTCTCAACTGCGATAGCCCTGTCGATCAGCTCTCTGAGTGACCTGTGTGAACTCGCTGTGAGTGCTGTCCTCAAACCTCTGTGCAAGCCACGCTGGAACCAAAACCGCTTCTTCTTTTCAGTGTTAACGTCTTTAGGAGCGTACCTTGACATCTTAGCAAAGTGTCAAGCGTACTCAGCTACAGACAAACCACCTTGGGTCATTGTCCTGAACTCCATTGCCTTGTGCACCATGACTTGTTCTGGGATGTGGTACTCTTTGAAAGCTTCACAAAACTCTAGCCAGGTGATCTGAGCAGGGTTGCATGAGAGTCACAGTAGCTCTCCCACCACGACTTCGCTGCGCCTTCAAGCTGGTGCGCCGCAAGGGCCACACATTCCTCTTCAGTGTAGTCTGTCAGGTCCAGCTTCGTCTCAATGGTACGCAGCCAGTCGTGCGCATCGAGTGGCTCGTCCGAGTAGTCGAAGGTGGGTGCTTTCAGCCTGATGAACCTTTCAATCTTCCTTTGTAGGTCTTCCTCACGGTGTCCCTGACGGTTCTGGTTCTGGTTTCCCTGAATCTGTTGCATAGCTTGCATCATCTGAGTGTTGGCCTGTGCCATCTGTTGCATCAGCTGTGTTTGAGTAGTCATTACTTCTACCAAGTTAGGCGGTGGCGGTGGTTGCTGGTCGTTCTGCTGGTTCTGCTGAGGCTCCATTGCTGGTTCTTCCATCCCCACTTCTTGTCCTCCACCTGGTGCGTTGTACTCGGGCTGGAGCATGCCTGCTGCGCGTCCACGGCCCCTGCCTCTAACTGCAGCTGTTGCTCTTCCGCGACCATGACCTCTGCCATGTCCTCTGCCCCTAGCTGCCACTGCTGCCTCTTCTTGCTCAGCTTCCTCAAAACGTGCAAGCAGTCGGTTGGATCTTCGGATCGACATCTTGCTGTATTTTTCATAAAGCAGGTTTAGTGGCGGTCGGTAATGGTTAGGTCAGCGTAACTAGAGTAGGAGATGCACACATGAAATAGACTCAACACTAGAGTACACTCAAGATGAACATCAATAAAACTGCAAGAACAGCCACAAAGATCGATCATTCATAACAGCATTACATCCTAGACATGGGTACTATCCCGAGGCCAGCTCCTGGAACCTTGAGGATTAGTACATCTAAGCGGATGCTACATCGTGGCTGAGCCAAAAGGTGGTCATGATCTACTAAGTCTAAACATCTACTCTTGAAGATAGATACAAGTCTCATCACTACTGCTGACATCTGCTGATACTGCCCTCTGCATCCATCTCATGCTGCTGAAAGTGCCTGTGAGGCGCGCTGCCAACCTCACAGCCTCAGTCTCTGTCTGCTGCTTGATCACTGCCTGTCGTCGTGGAGAGTGTCCGTGAGGCGCGCTGCCAACCTCACTGTGTCCACCTCAGGTCTTGCCAACTGCTGCTCTAGGGGTGCCAGTTCTTGTCTCAGTCTTGTCATCTCGGGAGTAAGGGTTCGAGTCTCAGGTAGTGGTATCGGCTCAACCCGGCTTGGTGAGACCCTGTAGTGCTCTGTTCTGGGTTCAACTCTGCGTTCCTCTGGAAGTCCTTGGTTCACTGTGATCACCTCTGCTACCCTCTTCCTGTCTGACCTTACCCAACTACTAAGTGTCCTTCGAGCTTCATCCTTTGCCATAATCTGTTGAAGACTCAAGTACTTCATCATCTGGTAGTTTCGCCCACTCTTCTCCTTGTAGCTATCCACCTCTTCCTGAAGTTCTGAGTTGTGACTGTCCAACCAATATACTTCTTCCTTCAGTTCTTCTATCTCTTCTTCCTTGGCTGCCAGTGCTTTATCTTTTTCTGTGAGTTGATCTTCTAGACGGATATCTCGAGCATGGTGAGTTGCTCGGATCAGCCCTACCAACTGCCTGTTGTTGCAAGCTTCGTACTCCAGGGCTCTGACTTCCCTTGCCTTAGCTTCGAGGCGCTCCTCAAGTAGGGTGATCCTGTTGTCCTTCTCCATCAGCTGGATGTCTTGCTTCCATACCCTCTCTCTTAGCTTGGCAACTTTCTCTTCTAGACCAATGTTTAAGTACTCCTGCTCGATCATGCACAGAACTGAGGTCCACAGGGTCACGTTCCGCTCTCGGTCAGCTACGTGAGCCTGCAAGCTGACTGCGTCTCTGTCAGTTGGATCTTCAAGAGCCCGCGGCAGGTCCGGAAACGGGTGTGGCTGAGCTGGTTCTGGTACACAAGTGTGGCAAGTTGGAGTATCCTCATGGCTATAGTCTGCACTGCCCGACTGAAGGTGCTCTCGCTGGTAGCTGCCCGTAGCATCAGTGACCTTGGCCGTCCAGGGATATTGGGTACTTCCATCTGCAACCGGGTGTGCACTCCCTCGCCAGGGCCGTAGGTCCAGCCCTCGTAGAAGACGTTGTCCACGTCTATCCCCACTGTACGCAGCACCTCCCTCAGTAGCACTGCTAAGCCTCCACAGTCTGCACCAGTGGTCCTGATCTCCCGTCGTTCATCTGCTGGTCCTCTTGCTTCCATCTGCCAGACAATTAGTGGGTTGTTAGTAAGTTAGCGAGTTAGTAAGGTAAGGTAAGGGTAAAAGTTTTGTAAATAGTTGAGATGTACTTATATATAGTTTTCAAATAGTCCAAGGGGTTTCATATACAGTAGAGGACTCAGTTAGAGCTTCTGTCCTAAGTTTCTGATCTAAGGGTTACGCGCTACGGTCAAGTATGGCTCTGATACCAACTGAAACGAACCGGATTCTCAACGACGAGAGTCCGACTCCCTGTACCCTCGAGATAGTCCCAGGAATAGCAGCTATCTCGTACAGAACTCATCTCAGTTGAATATCACATCCATACAATGATAAAAGATTCAATACATGACATATATAAAACATAGCGTCTGGTACAAGCCCTCTGGGCTAAATCGACAATAAGAAACAGCTGCGCAGCGGTAGCTAGATCATCAGGGACCACTCCTCCACAGGCATCCTTGAGCATAGCGCGCACCCTTCAATCGTACCACCCGTCCTGGTTGAACTCGTTGTCGGGGTCTTCACCTGAGAACCCAAAGTCTGTCCCCAAGGAAATGGGACAGGTCCACGTCACCAACCATAAAATGAAGCAAGCTTTATAGTGGCATATTCTAAGGTATAGAAATAATCAAGGTTTGAGCCAGGGTTTTCTTATGCGAGCAGCAGCAATAACCCAAATTCATCTCATCACCAACTCCTTCCCTCACATGCACATCCACTCCCCAAATCCAACCATGAGCCTCACATTCCCATCGGGCTCATCCTGCCACAGCAGGTCCCCGCAAACATCATCCACCAACGCCTTTCGCTCACTAGATGACTCGGTGAGCTCCCTCCCCACCTTGTCTCATCAGCAACGCTGGACCAATCTCTCATAACCCAAATCAAAGGTTGAGGTAAGAAAGCAGATTCCCATGCTAGTTGGAACTTATCAGAAGTGGGTCGTCTGTAACCGTGGACACGGCTATACGTATAGTTTACACTCTGCAGAGGTGGCACTCCAGGAATCCATCCGGGCTGCAAGGCTAGTCCGCAACCAACCTGAGACACAGCCCACAACAGAGACCCTAAACAGTAACGGCGCCAATCCTGTCTCCCTGGGCTCGGGAAGCATCTGATCTAACATCTGCCCCAGGGATGTGAAACCTTCCCACCGGGGCCAGTCGGGGGCCTTGGTAAATCAGGGAGAGTTCGCCGCAACGAATCCCCCCTACACATATCAAGCTCGATTCTCCTACAGTCTTGGCGCCGCACTAGAGTAGGATTGCTGGAACCCTCCCCATATTGGGTAGATGGTGAGCACGGTATTCCCACGTCCAAAGGTGGAACTCGACTCGGTCCTTAATTGTCGGTAAAGCGAGTATCAGCGTCATAAGCGATCCGGCGCAATGGTCCGCAATCGGCACCCATAACAGGTATTGCCGCCCAAACTCCTCAAATAACCCAAGTATCCATCAACCATGTACCCGCAACAGGTACCCCATAGGGACTGCCTGAGTGCAGTCCGCAAGCACCCCGATCAAACGATCGAGTTGTTATTACTCGCTTACACCGCCTAGCTGCACTACTCCTCAAATACCACCCACAACTCACGCAAAGAGGTTCAAATCACATCCAACCCAACACATGCATAGCATAGCATATTTCATAAAGTGAGTAGTAGATAGCAAGGTAACAGGATATTAACAAAGGCAGTGCAGGTTTATCATGCGAGTAAAGTAAAGCGCTAGCATACTAGTTGCATGTCTAATAGATATTTTTCTGAGCTACGGTTGATTTATTATTCATTTTACAAGTTTAAATCATTTTCTGAAAATATTAAATAATTTTCGAAAAAGAAAACAGACAGAAATTAGCCTGTTGACGTCAGCATGACGTCATGCTGACATCAGCAGTGGGGTCCACCTAGGATGACGTCAGCAGTGGGCCCTGCTGACGTCAGTGTTGACTGGTCAACGGTCAACGGTCAGCGGTCAGCTCTGGTCACTGGGCCCCATGCGTCAGCTACTCACAGAGTATGACATGTGGGCCCCATACGTCAGCGCTGATTAGGAAAACGAAAAGAAAAAGAACGCGCTGGGCTGGAACTGGGCCGAAAGAAAAGTTCAGGGGTGGATTTCAGACTTGGATGCGAACTTTCAGCCCAAGAAGGCTAGGCTGCCGGACCCGCTCGGGTGGACTTGGTCCACGGTGAGCCGAGTCACAGGTTCACGGTGCACCGGGCGCACGGATCAGGTGTGGCTGCCACGGGATCCTCTGCGGCCGGCTGTGCGTGATGCTGGTGTGGTCAGCTGTGTGGCTGCTCCCGGCTCGCGAACGCGCGCGTGGCGGCGCGGCGCTCGACGATCACCGGCGCGCAACGACGGTGTGGTGAGGTCGGCGATCGAGCGCTAAGGCTTCAGCTTGATTTGGTACGCTCGCGCGAGACTTCGGCAGCCCGAGCCCGCGACGATTCCGGCCGATACGAAGACGTGTTCAAGCGATGGTGAGGTGCGGCGGCGACGGCGCTCATGGGTGCTCCGGCGTCCCGGCTCCGTGATGGCGCTCTCGTGCAAGCTAGCAGGGCTTCGGTTTGGAGGAACGACGGCATGACGATTTGGTTCATTTGGCTTGCGCAAATGCAGCACAAGCTTGAGGCTTGTCCACGCCGCGGTCATGGCGCCTGCACCCTCCGAGCATCCTCGGTGCGCGGCGACTTGGCAGCCGGGTTAGCAAAGCGGCGGCAACGGCTGCGGTGTGGAGTAGCGGCGCGACAGGTTCCTGCAAAGATCGTCGGCCACGGCTCAAAGGCCGGGTCCCAGAGATGGCTAGCACGGCGGAGCGGCGGCGCTTCACAGGAAACAGGGGAGAAAAGAGAGAGGCACGGCGGTGGCTCACCTAGGGTTACGAGGGCGATCGCTGCAGCTCGGGGTAGTGCTCGCGGTGCTCCTCCGGTGCTCGTGCTCCTCTTCTCGTCCCAGGTCCGGCTCCTCTTCGGCGTTCCCACGGGCGGCGGCGATGACTTCGGCGGCGGCGTCGTGATGCGGCTCCGCTCCGGCTCCTCTCCTCTTCCTCCTCTCCTCCTCTGGTCCTCCTCCTCCCTCTCCTCCCTCGAATCGTGGACAGAAACCCCAATGGGGCGGCGGCGGCTCAAGGGGGAAAGGGCTCCATGGCGGAGATTTTATAGGGCGGCGGCTAGGGCAACCTGGCTTGGACGGCGAGATGGCCCTCCCTCTCGACCTCAACCACGTGTCCGCATCGCGACAGGCCGCACAGGAGCGATGGGACAGGCTGGGGTGGTTGGATCACGGGCGCGCACAAGGGAGAGAGCGGGCGGCGCCGGGCGTGAGAGAGAAGGGGAAGGAAGAAGAAAAGGCTGACAGGCCAGGCCCACACGTCAGCAAGAGAAAGGAAGGGAGAAGGGGCGCGCGGGAGGAGCTAGGCCGCGCTAGGCCGAATGGCCGGCTGGGCCGGGAAAGGAAATTCGAGGGTGGTTTCCCGACTTTGGCTATGGGTTTCGGCCCAACAGGGTTAGGTTTAGGTTTTAATTAGTTTAGTTAGTATTTGTTTGAATTCAAATCTAGAATTTGAATTCAAACACAACCAAAAATCCAATATAACCAAATTAACTCCAAATCACATCTATTTGGTCCTTAGCACTTCAAATTATTTTTAATTTGAATTTAAATTGCCTAGGAATTTAGGGAGCAATTAGAAGACACTCTTATATGTTTGTTGACTTGCACAAAATTCACCAAAAATTTTTAAATTCACATTTTTGCACTCAACAAATCCTAAGGGAATTTTTAGGGCTGTTACACTCGGCATCCACGACGGAACGCGCTGTCTCGATGTACGTGAGCCGGGCGCCTTGAAGGACGCTCAGGTGGTTAGCGAGGCGAGTGACTAGAGAAGTCATCGCCATGCTACTCGCACGAGAAATATAAGACAGCAATGACCAACCATGTCTTTCACAGGTGAATAGGGAGTCTACTTGACCATGGCAAAAAGAACCCGCAACTCGATGCTGTTGACAGGGCGCAAATCTGCCCGGGGGAATACCGTCATAGACACCCAACGATGCATGAAACGCAAAGTGGGGTTATGTATGCTGTTCGTGCATGGCGCATGACAGTTGGTATCCCCCAAAATCTTTTTCCAAAATGCCACCCGGTCAAATCTTTTAAGCGCTTTGTTTGGGTCTAAGGAACAACGGCTTGAAAATCCGAGACCCGAACTAAAATCCTCCCAAGAGCAGAAGAACTCTTGGTTGAAGAACCGAAAACGAATCCCCCCAGTTTCAGAAACCAAAGTCGAGAGGAATTCAAGGGTGAGCAGGTACGAACCTTCTTCGTTGATGTGCCAAAAATTCTCCCAGCCAATGGCCTGGAAGATTTCTGTGAACTCTACGTCCATCCCCGTGTCCCTGAGCAAATCTTGCTCAAACACAAGGGTGTGCTCGAACTCGTTCAGCCGAAGCTCATTGAAGGTGTTCTGCTCCCTTTCTGTTCTAAGGTTGATGTCACTCTCGCTCAGGAGCTGCCTGGCCGGGGGCGTGGCATGGCCCCATCCCGAGCCGGCTGCTCCGTGCTCGTCCGTGTCCATCCGGCTCGAGCCTCGAGACGGAGCTGGGGAGCTCCCAGCATCGTCCGATCGTCGGCCTAGCCGGGCGGAACGATGGAGCGACATGAAGAACTTCGACATGATTCCTGCAAAAGGTTAGTGCAACAACAACTACTCGAAGGACTGAATATATATGGTTAGCACAAGAAAATCAAGTCAGTCGTTCAAGATAGTTAATCGTTCTTGCGGGGATGAAAACCACCATAAAAGGTTAGTCGTTCTTGTGGGTGTCGGTGACCACCACAAAATCGTCCAGAAATTCAGCACAAAGATCACAACAAAAGCAAATTTTTTTTTGGGATTTTCTAGTGATGCAAGCGAACCAAAACTTGAACAAGAACTTTGGGAAGAACTTGAGCAATCACTTGAGCAAAGAGGTGAGAGAGAGAGAGAGCTTCCTAGCAGAATTTTCAGAATGTATGAGTGTGTGAGGCAAGCAAGGAGGCGAGGGGCTGCATTTATAGGCAGAGGGGGCAGCGCAGGCTGGTTCGGCCGAAGTGCCTGGTTCGGCCGAACCAGTGCATTCGGCCGAACTGGCCCATGTGCCTCATGCGCAACCTGCCTCCCACCAGCACAAAAATCTTGAATGGGTGCAGCACTAGGTCATGAAAATTTGGTGGTTTGTGTTAGGTGAGATGCAAAATTGACATGACCAAAGTGGACTTTAGTGGAGTCACCCCTATGCTGCCATGTTTGTGATAATTGGTGAGTGTGCAGCCATTTTTAGTGGGGTAGACATGTTTGGTGCTGGTTGGTGGTGATGGTAAATAATTGGAGATGTTCTAGAAGGGATGAAAATGATAAAAGTTACCAATTACATCCACCCTAGGTAAAATTTCAGCATGAGTCCAATTATTTCTAACCAAGCTTGCAAAATTTTCTACTCTCTCTCAAATTAATTTCTCAAGTGGTTCATTTATTTTCAAAAGGGAACCATGCAAATGCAATTGAGAATTTAAAAATTGGAAGGGAAATATGGGATACATACCGGTTTTCCTCGCGGCGAGAGCTCAGCTTTTAAGTCCGCGAGCGGGACTTCACCTGTCTTCAGTTGCTCTTGTCATCGTCCGGTCCCAGAGTGGAAGACTCGGACGATGCAACCTTCTTCCGCCACATTTTCTTGTTCTTCTTCTTCGGTGTCGGTGGCGGTGGGATCGGTGTCTCTGGAGAATTCCAGAGGGCTTGTTCTTCCTCGTATTTTTTTACGAGGAAATCCATTTCTTCTGCACTTGTCAGTTTTGTCGGCTCGTTCCACTTGAGCTGCTCACCACCGAGTATTTCCAGCTCTCCATTAATGAGAGCCTTAAGGAAACACTCGGTGCTCCTCTGCTCCGGTGTGAGTGGCTCTGTCTTCTTCTCTTCCCGGGGTTGAAACTTGAAGTAAGTCAACCTTCCGTTGATACGGAACGAGATTTCTCTCGCATCCATATCGATCCTAGCCCGGGTGGTGTTCAAGAATGGTCGGCCCAACACAAGGGGAAATGAATGCTCGTTCCCCGTGTCGAGGACAACAAAGTCCACAGGGACATATCGTCCCCAGATCTGGACCGGTACATTCTCGATCACCCCCTCGGGGTAGCGGATGGTTGAGTCCGCAAGCTGTACCTGGGCAGTAGTAGGTGACAAAGTAGGGTAGCGTAATTTATTAAATAATACCTTAGACATGATGTTGACGCTTGCCCCCAGATCACAAAGTGCATCATCAATGCGACGATTCCAGATCGTGCACTGAATGATGGGCACTCCGGGATCTTCCTTCCGATCCGGAGAGGTCTTGATGATCGCCCTTTTTGCAACTCTCGGCAGGTAGGTCCATCTTGGTGTCAGCACTTGGATGCGTGCGACCTTCCCTGCGTGGTTAGTTCGGAAGACACTACGGGGCATCTTACCATGCCTTGTAGTGACGGCTTTCACTGTTTCGATGGAAGGTTCGGGTTGCCCTGGAATCCTCCCCGACTCAGTGACAGGAACAGCAGCAGCTAACTGAGCAACTTGAGTTTGTATCATTTTATTAAAGCTCAGTTGACTTTTCATAGCAGAAGAAAGTGATTCCATCCTAGAGTCTATGCTTTCCAGCGTTTTATCATTAGCAACAAGCTTTTTATTGATGTTTTCAGTTATTTTCATCTGGCCAAACACAAGATCTCTAAGAGACGGTTGATTATTGAAATTGCCGGAATTGAAATTGTTACCTTGTTGAGGCCTCTCAAAAGGGAGGTTTGGGCGCGGATTCCAGCCTTGGTTGCCGTAGTTGTTCGGTCGGTACCCGTTGTTGTTGGAGTTGTTGACGTAGTGGGCATCTTCTCGCGTTTCAGGGCAGTCATTCCCCGAATGGCCCGTGTTGCCACAGACTTCGCAGGTCATGCGAGCGTCCATGGCTTGCACCGTTTCTTGAGCAGGGGCCTCCAGTTTCTTCATCAGGAGGTCCATCTTGGCAGCGAGCATGTCCAGAGCTTCAACTTGGTGAACTCCTCGGGTCTTTGCTTGAGTCTGGTCGTCGGACCAACCTTGGTTCTCGACCATCTTCTCTATGAGGGCCTTCGCACGACTCTCCTCAAGAGAGAGGAACAAGCCTCCAGCAGCAGCATCCAGGTATTCACAGGCAGAATTTCTCAGCCCGTGATAGAAAGTTTGGATTATGAACCAACTCTGCATACCATGGTGAGGACAAACAGAAATATAGTCCTGGAGGCGATCCCATGCCTCCGGGACTGTTTCATCTTTTGGCTGCTGGAAACTAGCTATTTTGTTCCGGAGGGCGTTGGTTTTCCCAACCGGAAAGAATTTTAGCAAGAAAGCCCTAGTGCATTTATCCCAGGTATCTATTGCTTCGCGGTTAGCATAAAACCATTGTTTCGCCTTGCCTAATAATGAGAATGGAAATAAACGAAGGCGAATGGCATCGATACTTACTCCGCGGATGGTGAGGGTGTTGCAAATCTCCAGGAAATGCTGGAGATGAGCATTGGCATCTTCGTGTGGCTTGCCGCAGAATGGGCTAGCTTGTACCATATTGATGAGGGCTGGCTTCAGCTCGAAGTTACCATCTCCGACTGGCGGAACTGGTCCGACACGTACGTTCTCGCTTGATGGAGTGGAGAACTCACGTATCGTCTTAGTTGCCATCCTCGATGTAGCCTGGTCAACGACGGGAAGGACTGGGTTCGTCGGAAGGAGCTGCTTCTGAGGAGGTACAACACGGGGTCGTACTGTCCTCACAAGTGACTCCGGATTTTCTTGGAAGTTTGACGGTAATTGGAAACCAGTCATGCACTGCTCTGTTCCACAAAGACCAACGAACAGAGCAAGGATAAACCCGCTTGAGTAGCGGTACTCAACTAAGATAGCTCAAGATAAAAGTTCAAAAGTAATCTAGCCAAAGACTTCCCCGGCAACGGCGCCAGAAATGCTTCTCGGCACTTCTTACAATCCAATATCAGAATTGAGAATCCTGGTACTGGGGTAAGGAGTGTTTCAGTGGTTTTCCTTATGGCTTAGTAAAACATAGAAATATTCTGCAAGCGCACAGAATCACCGCTGTAGCACTTCACCTGGGAGTATCCCGAGGTATCGTAATTTATATTTCCGCAGGAAAGCTTTGGCAAGACTACTAGTGAACAGATATTCGAGACTATCAGAGAAGGGTGCACAACTAGACAAGACAGGGGATAACGGTATTGGATAGGAGTGGATATACCGGACACACAGCTCAAGGGATACTCTGGTAAGGGAGAGAAGAGATAGATAGCTGGGAGGACAACGAGGAGAGATAGAGGACTCCTGGATTCTTTATCTACCTATGTCACTCTGGCTTAGAGATACAGCGGCTACAGAGCCAGCACTAGGAGATCTGGGATAACTCTAATATCTTAGCATCGGGACAAGGGAACCGGTGAACACACAGAAAGGGATGAGAAGGGGTGCCACTATTTCCCAACTGGGGAATCTTACGGACCGGAACTAACGTGATGGGCTACGAAGACCGAAAGGGCTGTCACCACCTCCAGGCTACCACCTCCGTTGCGACGGGAATAAACTAAGGCCACCGACTAGTCTAGGAACCACTCCTACACTAGACAACGACTACTTACTCTGCTAGCAAGAGCAAGCAACCTTGTCAATACTCTTGGTGACAGTTCACCTCCAGTATCAAGCAAGATCGAAGAACCAGCCAAGATAAAGACTTAAACAAGATTACAAGCACTAGAACTATAACTGACTATAGTCTAAACAAGATATATTTGCAACTAGGATAAAGTAGAAGCAAGATATAAATGACAAAGGCAAAGTGATAAAGATAACTATATTGATACTCAAAGTCTTACAAAAGGAAAAGTAAAAGATACAAGAGCTATTACCAGAGCTTCTGAAGACGACTCCGGAACCTCCGAGGCAAAGCTCGACTCAACTCTAACTCCCAACTAAACTATCCTAACTCTACTAGAATGAAAGTGGAAATGAGCTCCTTGGCTTGGTGTGGGTTTACAAGTGAAGTGCGACCCTCTATTTATAGCTCCAAAGGTCGGTCGTAGGCAGGGTAATAGCCAAGGCATCCAGAGGCGGCAGAGAGGCGGTTCGGCCGAATTCCTCGGTTCGGCCGAACTACCCAGTTCGCCTGAACCGAGGGATGCACCGCCTCGGCCACCAAGGGCCAGGATGCAGCCCCAGGGTCGGTTTGGCAGCTGGGGGCGGTTCGGCCGAACCCTCCAGTTCGCCCGAACTGGGCCGTAGGCCCAGGCCCACCCCCCTGCACCGCCTCTGCTCTGTGGACTCCCTGGGCCGGCCTCTGGTGGTGTACTTCGTGCTGTGTGGGCCCAGGTTGATGTGGCGGTGCTCCGGGATGAGTTGGTGTCGTCCATGTATCGTTTGTCGTGTTCATTTGGTGCTCGTTGATGTGGACGACTCCCGGTGGCATGCACGACTAAGGAGGATAACCGGCCGAACGGAGTCGTTCGGCCGATTTGGTCATTTTCGGCCCCAACAGCGCGTATTTGTCGTAGTTGTACCTGCACAAGTGTCACTCACCAAAACTCATGGAACTTTATTAGAAATAAAACCTAAGTACATGGAATGTTGCATATAACCTCGTTTATTCCCGAGTATTGGTGGTCGGATTTGGGCTGTAACGACCGCCAACAAAGGGGTGCCACTATTTCCCAACTGGGGAATCCTACGGACCGGAACTAACGTGATGGGCTACGAAGACCGAAAGGGCTGTCACCACCTCCCGGCTACCACCTCCGTTGCGACAGGAATAAACTAAGGCCACTGACTAGTCTAGGAACCACTCCTACACTAGGCAACGACTACTTACTCTGCTAGCAAGAGCAAGCAACCTTGTCAATACTCTTGGTGACAATTCACCTCCAGTATCAAGCAAGATCGAAGAACCAGCCAATACAAAGACTTAAACAAGACTACAAGCACTAGAACTATAACTGACTATAGTCTAAACAAGATATATTTGCAACTAGGATAAAGTAGAAGCAAGATATAAATGACAAAGGAAAAGTGATAAATATAACTATATTGATACTCAATGTCTTACAAAAGGAAAAGTAAAAGATACAAGAGCTACTACCAGAGCTTCTGAAGACGACTCCGGAACCTCCGAGGCAAAGCTCGACTCAACTCTAACTCCCAACTAAACTATCCTAACTCTACTAGAATGGAAGTGGAAATGAGCTCCTTGGCTTCGTGTCTGTTTACAAGTGAAGTGCGACCCTCTATTTATAGCTCCAAAAGTCGGTTGGGGCTAGAGTAGCCGTCAAGGCAACCTGAGGCGGCAGAGAGGCGGTTCGGCCGAATTCCTCGGTTCGACCGAACTACCCAGTTCGCCCGAACCGAGGGATGCACCGCCTCGGCCACCAAGGGCCAGGATGCAGCCCCAGGGTCGGTTTGGTAGCTGGGGGTGGTTCGGCCGAACCCTCCAGTTCGCCCGAACTGGGCCGGAGGCCCAGGCCCGTCCCCCTGCACCGCCTCTGCTCTGTGGACTTCCTGGGCCGGGCTCTGGTGGTGTACTTCGTGTTGTGTGGGCCCAGGTTGATGTGGCGGTGCTCCGGGATGAGTTGGTGTCGTCCATGTATCGTTTGTCGTGTTCATTTGGTGCTCGTTGATGTGGACAACTCCCGGTGGCATGCACGGCTAAGGGGGATAACCGGCCGAACGGAGTCGTTCGGCCGATTCGGTCATTTTCGGCCCCAATAGCGCGTATTTGTCGTAGTTGTACCTGCACATGTGTCACTCACCAAAACTCGTGGAACTTTATTAGAAATAAAACCTAAGTACATGGAATGTTGCATATAACCTCGTTTATTCCCGAGTATTGGTGGTCGGATTTGGGCTGTAACGACCGCCAACAGCTGGCGCTCGTGGTTTTTTTCCTTCTACATTGGGAGGTTTTTCCACGTTAAATCTTGTGTCTTGCTGTGTTTGATTTTGTTTTACTTCATCGTTATTCGCTGTTGCTTATAACAAGTGGTATCAGACGTATTCTAGCCCTGGTTGTATATTAGGGTTCATGACGACGTCGATGAAGTTTGATCTTCCATTGCTGGACTACAACATGCGGTTCTCGCCATGGCAAGTCAAGATGCGGGGAGTTCTGGTGCAGACTCATGACTACGATGAGGCGCTGGAAAATTACAGCAAGAGGAACGCCGATTGGAGTCCCGAGGAGAAGCGCAAGGATCAGAAGGCGCTCGCCCTAATCCAGCTTCATCTTCATAATGATATTTTGCAGGAGGTGTTGCAAGAAAAAACTGCTGCAGAACTATGGCTGAAACTGGAATCGATCTGTATGTCCAAGGATCTAACCAGTAAGATGCATATGAAGATGAAGTTGTTCACTCTGAAGATGAAGGAGGAGGATTCGGTGATGAGCCACATCGCTTACTTCAAGAAGATCGTTGCTGACCTAGTGTCGATGGAGGTGAAGTATGATGATCAGGACTTAGGTCTCTTACTGTTATGTTCATTGCCAAATTCGTATGCTAATTTCCGTGACACCATACTTTTAAGCCGTGATGAAATCACCATACTTTTATGAGGCACTCCAGTCTAGGGAGAAGATGAGAGGCATGGTGCAGTCTGACGGGACGTCATCCTCCAAGTGCGATGCTTTGCATGTGAGAGGCAGACTTGAGGATAGATCTTCCAAAAATGGAAACGATCATGCCAAGAGTTTTGATGGAAGAGGCCGCTCAAAGTCGAAAGCTCCTAATAATAAGAAGTTCTGTGTTTATTGCAAGCTCAGAAATCATAACATTGAGGATTGCAGGAAAGTTCAATATAAGGAGAAGAACAAAAACAATTCCGATGGTAAGGTCTCTGTTGCTTTTGCTGCTGGTGATTCTGATTCAGGAGATTGTCTGGTAATATCTGCCAGTTGTGTTTCTAGTAATGTTGAATGGATTCTGGATTCCGCATGTTCGTTTCATATCTGCACTAACAAAGATTGGTTTAGTTCCTATAAGCCTGTGCAGAACGGAGATGTTGTGCGAATGGGAGATGATAACCCGCATGAGATTGTGGGCATCGGCTCCATTCTGATCAAGACTCACGATGGCGTGACTCGCACGTTGATAAATGTGAGGTACATACCAAGAATGAAAAGAAATCTAATTTCGTTGAGCACACTTGCCAGAGAAGGATTCAGATACACCGGTTTAGATGAACTTTTAAAGGTATCAAAAGGTTCTCTTGTATGTTTTCTAGGTGATCTCAATTATTCAAATTTATATGTACTCAGAGGTACTCCTCTGCATGGTTCGGTTGCTTCTAATGTTACTAATTCTGAACCTAGTACTACTAACCTCTGGCATATGCGTCTGGGCCATATGAGTCACCTTGGTATGGAAGAATTGATGAAGAGAAACTTGCTAGATGGCTGCACTTCGAGTAGCATGAATTTCTGTGAGCATTGTATTTTTGGGAAGCATAAAAGGGTAAAATTCAATACTTCAGTTCATACCACCAAAGGTACTCTTGATTATGTACATGCTGACTTATGGGGTCCTTCTCGTGAGCCTTCTCTTGGTGATGCTCGTTACATGCTTACTATTATTGATGACTACTCTAGAAGGGTTTGGCCATATTTTCTGAAACATAAAGATGGTACCTTTGCTACTTTTAAGGACTGGAAAGTTATGATAGAAAGGCAAACTGAAAGGAAAGTAAAATTGCTTCGTACTGAAAATGATGGAGAGTTTTGTTCGATTGCCTTTGATGACTATTGATGATGAGGACATCATCAAGTTGCACATACACGAGCCAGACTCGTCTGATGATGACATCTTTCTCCACTATTACCCGTTTGGTAGTACGTATCTGAAGTCGGAGTCACGGGGGCCAGGTCATGTGTGCCTGAAGCTGGGCTTTGCGAGGGCCAGATCGTGCTATCTGTAGCCGGATCGGTGTGTCGTGCTGCTAGAGTTGTGGTGCTAAGACTGTCGAGGTGCAACATGAGGCCCTACGGGCGTTGCAGCCGGGTCGGTGTGTCGCACTTTTCCTTCCCAACCTGGGCCGGACTCATCATTTGGTATCAGAGCTGGACCCTTGATAAGAAGGGGAGAATGATGAGGACATCTTTCTCCACTATTACTCGCTGGCAAAGATGCAACAAAATGGGCCAAGTGGCCCAGTTGTAGTCGGGCAGCGACCGTGTGAGCCTCTGAATAATCCCACATTGCTTAGCTAGGGAGGAGGAACCCACCTTAAAAGGGAAAGCCACCCTTCCCCTATCAGACTATTCTTTTGGGGTGATTGCGCCTTTCCCCAAGTAGGTGTGCCAGGGTGCAGTGCTAAGATTACTGGGGGGCCAGGTAGTACGTATCTGAAGTCGGAGTCACGGGGGCCAGGTCATGTGTGCCTGAAGTTGGGCTTTGCGAGGGACAGATCGTGCTATCTATAGCCGGATCGGTGTGTCGTGCTGCTGGAGTTGTGGTGCTAAGACTGTTGAGGCGCAACAAGAGGCCCTAGGGCATTTGTTGATCACTAACCACGCTAGACGACGTTCCTGTTTTGTCTAGTCAGTTAGTGCAGGTAACGAACGAGCTGAAGGACCTCTTTATGAAGGAGTTGAACAAGCTAACGATGGAGGTCACGGCTGCCTGTCACACAATTGAGGGTGTGGACAAGTGAGTCTCCACGCTGACAACAAGACTTCAACAACTCGAGTCCAACCCCCCCCCCCAAACACAACGAAGAGGAACCCTATGACCAGGATGACGATGATGATGTTATCTATGGGTCTGATGGCGAGCCTGATCCCATCAAGACCCAAGCGGAGAAGCTACGTCGTTGCCGTCTTCGCAAAAATACAATAGGTATGGGAGGTAACAGGAACCGACACCATCAGGGCAATGATGATCCTTACGCCAAAATTAAATTTACTATACCATCTTTTTATGGGCGTTATGATGCGGAGGAATATTTAGATTGGGAGATGACAGTAGAACAGAAATTTGCTTCCCATCTTGTTCCTGATCAGCATAAGATTCGACAAGCCACTAGTGAATTTAAGGATTTTGTAATAATTTGGTGGTAGGAATGTGCTTCTTTAAACATACAACCTACTTCTTGGAATGCGCTTAAACTTGTCATGCGTGATCGATTTGTTCCTGCCTCTTATAAGCGTGATTTCCATAAGAAATTGCAACGTTTAGAGTAGGGTAATTTGTCTGTTCAGGAGTATTATGCCGAGTTACAAAAGGGCATGGTTCGTTGTGGGGTAGTAGAGGATCCTGAGGATAAAGTGTGTCATTTTTATGATGGCTTGAGACGTGAAATTTAGGATATTGTTGACTATAAAGAATTTACTACCACCAACCAGTTGTTCCAGCTTGCTATGCTTGCAGAAAAAGAATTGTAGGGACGACCCCATACCATCACGCCAACAGCAAGTACTCGAGCGACTGCACCATCGAGTACACGTTCGATGCCATCAGCGCCGGCACCATCTTCTGAGGTATGGAATATGTCTAATGTGCAGGCCCAACAGAACAAAAAACTGACTAGTACTGACAAGAGTTAATCGAGTAAGTCTACCAGCATCGTGTGCCATCGTTGCAAGGGCATGAGACATGTCATGAAGGATTGCCCAAGTGTTCGTGCTTTCATCGCTACACCCGATGGTACTGGATATGTAAGTGCTAGTGATGTTGAAGATGATTTAGTTCTTGCGACTAACGGTGTTGCAGATTCAGAGGACGATGAGGGTGACGCAATTGACTCGGTTGCCGCATCAGCGGGATTCCATAGCTTGGTTCTTGTGCAGCGTACATTGAGTTCGCAGGTGGAACGTGAGGACGCGGAGAAGATCTAACGCAAGAATTCATTCCACATGTTCCTCGTCGTCAATGATTGTCGTGTGCTCACCATAATTGATAGTGGGAGTTGCAACAACTTGGTGAGTTCAGATTTGGTAGAGAAGCTTAACTTGCCAACACATCTCATTTCAAATCCCTACCACTTAGAATGGCTGAACAATAGTGGTCAAGCTAAGGTAACAAGATCGGCACGTATACAATTTTCTGTTGGTTCTTATCATGAGTATGCTGATTTTGATGTAGTCCCGATGCAAGCTTCATCTCTTTTGTTGCGTAGACCATGAGAATTTGATAATGATGTTGCACACCATGGTAGAACAAATACATACACTTTCATGCATAAGAACAAGAAAATTACTTTGCTGATATTAGGAAACATTTTAGAGAGCTTGCTGAAAAAGATAGAGCTAAATCTGCTAGTGTTGCATCTTCTGATGATAAACCAAAAGGGATTAAATTAAAAGGAGGTCCTTTTATTGCTACTACATCTACTGCTGCTGCTTTATGTGATAACCCTGATGCTCCATGTTATACAATGCTTGGTCGAGATCGAAATCTGTGTCTTGCTACAAATTATTTTATGTCTCGTACTTTGCAGTCCCCTGCCGCTAACCTTTTGCAGGAATTTGATGATGCAATGGAGTCGGGGATGACTCCAATTCAAGAAGGGGAGGATGATGAGGACATCACCACGTTGCACATACACGAGCCGGACTCGTCTCCAAGTTACAAGTCGTCGTCATGTTGGACATCGTCTTCGGTTCAGTTTCAGCCGACATGTCTGCGCTTCAACTGTAATTTCTCCTTCATCCGACGTCCAAACAAGGCGTTCTTGGATGTTTTGGAATTGAGACAACGATACGCTTCTTTTGGTACTAGTCCTACCTCCAGAGGATTTGTGGATCATACTGTGTGACCACGAAAAGGTGCTGATTCACCTATTTTGGGCCTTTTCAGGCTTTGTATCGTGTCGGGCCTCTCAGCCCATGTTGTGGACGCCCCCCTAGAGTGCCCTCAACCCTAGCTCGACCCTAGACTGTTAAATTCAGTAGCCGCTGTCATTTAGACTCAGGTTTTGCTTAGATTAATCTGTCGAGAACAGTTTCGCCGTCATCGGTTTGTAGAACCCCAACTATCGTGCTTAATCATACATCTGCAGTTTGTCACTTCCTGTTGAGTGCTGCATTCTTTCGAGTTCTTGCTTGTGTTCTTCGTTTCGCAGGCAGGGATTTAGCCTTCTTGGCGAGGTCAATCGGGTTGTGACACGGTTGATAACCAGAGGAGTCGTGGTGCTAAGATTGTAGGGTTCGAGTTTGCTGACTGGAAGCCGGATCGGTGTGTCGTGCTCCGCCCAAAATGAGTTATCCTTCACCTGACGGAAGATCGGGAACCCTAGTCCCCATCAATTGCAGGAAGGAAGGCATTGTGAGACATCACACCATACCGTATACTCCTCAACAAAACGGTGTGGCCGAACGTATGAACAGAACCATCATGTCGAAGGCCCGTTGCATGTTGTCCAATGCATGGATGAGCAAGTGGTTTTGGGCTGAAGCTGCAAATACTGCATGCTACTTGATAAACAGGTCGCCTTCTATTCCACTTAATAAGAAAACTCCCATGGAGGTATGGTCCGGTACGCCTGCTGATTACTCACATTTGAAAGTTTTTGGTTGCACTGCTTACGCTCATGTTGATAATGGAAAATTAGAGCCTAGAGTTGTTAAGTGTCTTTTTCTTGGTTATGGTTCTGGAGTTAAAGGATATAAACATGAAAGACTTTCATGAGCAAAAATGTGGTTTTGAATGAAATTTTGATGTTTAATGATAATTTGTCCTCAGATAGTGTTCCAGATATTTCTGCTACAGAGGTGTAGCATATGCGCTTGCAGGTGGAGCATGTTGATGATGAGGTAGTTGAGCAGGTGGAGCCAGTTGATGACCAAGACAATGAGGTTGCTGATGATGGTGCTCATGATGATGTTCAGCAAACTCCTCTTATTTTACAGCAAGAGGAGGATTTATCTATTGCTCTCCACAAGTCTAAGAGAAGTTGTGGTCCTCCCAAACGTCTCATTGAAGAATGTAATTTATCTTACTATTCTTTGAGTTGTGCTGAACAGGTGGAGAATGTTCATGAGCCAGCAACATATAAAGAAGTTGTTCATTGTGGTGATCGTGAGAGCTGGATTTCACCTATGTATGAGGAGATGCAGTCTCTTGAGAAGAACAGTACATGGGAGGTTATGCCTTTGCCTAAGGAGAAGAAGACCATCCGCTGCAAATTGATCTTCAAGAAAAAGGAGGGTTTATCTTCAAGTGAGCCTCCAAAGTTTAAGGCAAGGTTAGTTGCAAAAGGTTACAGACAGATTCCGGGTGTTGACTATAATGACGTGTTCTCCCCAGTTGTAAAACACAG
Organism: Echinochloa phyllopogon; assembly: GCA_033239725.1. Lineage (NCBI taxonomy): Eukaryota > Viridiplantae > Streptophyta > Magnoliopsida > Poales > Poaceae > Echinochloa > Echinochloa phyllopogon. Next base: position 26,290,867 of record BTCW01000018.1, on the reverse strand, counting down.
TTCAATCCGTACTTTCTTTAGTATCGTTGCTTCACATGATCTCGAGCTTGAGCAGTTAGATGTGAAGACTGCGTTTTTACATGGAGAGCTAGAGGATGATATATACATGGACCAGCCGGAAGGGTTCATAGTGCCTGGCAAGGAGAAGTTTGTGTGCAAGTTGAAGAGATCCTTGTATGGTTTGAAACAGTCCCCTCGTCAGTGGAACAAGAGGTTTGATTCATTTATGCTGTCACACAGTTTTAATAGGTCAAAATTTGATAGTTGTGTTTACATCAAACATGTCAATGGATCACCTATATACTTGCTGTTATATATTGATAATATATTGATGATATGTTGATTGCTGTCAAGAGTCAGATTGAAATCACTAAGTTGAAGAAATTATTGAGTAGTGAGTTTGATATGAAAAATCTTGGTGCTGCTAAGAAAATTCTTGGTATGGAAATTAGTAGAGACAGAAAATCTGGTTTGCTATTTCTTAGTCAACAAAATTATATCAAGAAAATTATTCAGCATTTCAACATGTAAGATGCTAAAGTTGTTAGTACCCCTATTGCATCTCACTTTAACTTGTCAGCTACACAGTGTCCTAGTACAAATCAGGAGATTGAATACATGTCAAGAGTTCCTTATTCTAGTGCTGTTGGGTCTTTGATGTATGCCATGGTTTGCTCTCGTCCAGATTTGTCATATGCTATGAGTTTGGTTAGTAGATATATGTCTAATCCTGGTAAAGAACATTGGAGGGTAGTTCAGTGGATTTTCAGGTACTTTAGAGGCACAGCAGATTCTAGTTTGAAGTTTGGAAGAACAGATAAGGGGCTTATTCTTATTGGTTATGTGGATTCTGACTATGCTATTGATATGGACAGGCGAAGATCACTTACTGGATATTTGTTTACTGTTGGCAGTCGTGCTGTGAGTTGGAGGGCTACGTTACACACTATTGTTACTTTGTCAACTACTAAAGCGGAATATATGGCTATTTGTGAAGCATGCAAGGAATTGATTTGGCTGAAAGGCTTATATGCTGAGCTTTGTGGAGTTGAATCTTGCATTAGTTTATACTGTGATAGTCAAAGTGCTATTTACCTTACTAAAGATCAGATGTTCCATGAAAGGACTAAGCATATTGATATCAAGTATCATTTTGTGCATGATGTGATCGAAGAAGGTATAATCCTGCTGATATGATGACAAAGCCAGTTCCTGTTGCTAAGTTTGAGCTTTGCTCAAGCTTAGTTAGCTTGACAGCTTAGCCCAAGTGGTTATTTGGCACCAGAAGTTTTGTTCTTTATTGTGTTTAGGTGATGATTTGATATATGCTACAAGAATGAATTTGTCTCAAGGTGGAGTTTGTTATGATGTGATCCAAATTCATTGCACAAGAAAAGGCCCATCGCCGGAGGCTTGGGCCGGAGCGAAGTGGCGCTGTGGTTTCTCTCAAGAGCGCATAGTTTAGTCCCACCTCGACAATGCAACCAAGGACGGGCACGTGAGCAGCCTATATAATAGACCTTTGTTCTTTGGTGAAAGATCATCCTCTTGTAAGCCGCCAATAGGCGTTGTAAACACACCCGATATAGTAAAGCTTTTTATTGGCTGGCGCCCGTGGTTTTTTTCCCCTTCTACATTGGGAGGGTTTTTCACGTTAAATCTTGTTTCTTGCTATGTTTGATTTCGTTTTACTTCATCGTTATTCACTGTCGCTTATAACAACATGGAGCTGAGTCGAACCGAGCCGAGCTGGGACCCAGCCGAGCTAGCCTGTGAGTTTCGAGCTTTTAGTCCAACCCTAGTTGTAAGGGCGCGATGTCACCATAAAGATTGTTAACATACTTTTGAAAAATAAGATAATGTAGGCAGTGGTGGAGAGGAGATAGGTTAAACACATTGGGTCCCTTGCTCAAACAACAAGGAATGAAATGTTTTTTGTGGAAAAAATATTCATCTCTTTTGTGCTAAAATTCTAATCTCTGTTGCAACGGAAATGTTGTGAAACATATTAGTGATCAAATAAAAGTTATTAGTGAAAAGGTCTCTCCAAAGAGGTACGTTCCTTCCTGTGGCAACCCATGCTCCCGGGCTTATAAAACGTACCCTTCAATCGTCAACGAGAATTCATTCTATTCCCTTTACACTTTCGTTCTCAACACGTCGTCAGCACACAGTCCGCCTATCGCAAAAAGAGATCGAAGATGCTAGAATCAGCGAACAGGAAATGGATTGCGGCGGTGTTCTTGCGGTGCTCCATGACGCAGAAGACGATGTTGACTGCCATGCCGCGCCCGCATCCGGTTTTCCCCCGAATGAATTGCGGCGGTGTTCTTCTACTGACTTATTTCCTCATCCACTCGATTATTTTCTCGATTCTGGTTCTCAGCGAGAACGAAGAGAACCATCACATCCAGAACACCTGGAACACCATCTCTATGCAAATTGAAAAGAGGATAAGATCAAAAGCCAATCGGCATCAACAGAAAAAAAAGAGAAAAAATCAATATAACCCCCAACGTATCGGAGGAAGACCACGTCACCCCTCATTTGTGAAACCAGATATTTAACCCCTGACCTTTGCAAAACTATTTGAATAAGTCCCTAAGATGGTTTTGATACTGGTTTTGCCATGTTGGCTCGCTTGGATGGATGGAAATGATGCCGTGGATCAGCTAACACATGGATTTCGCTTATATTTATTACAATAGTTGATGCAATATAAATATTAAGAAGTTTTTTATTTTTGTAGGACACATACAACTCATCGCTACCAAAAAATTATCATGCCACCCCCTTCATTCTTATCGTCCATGAGCAACGCAAGGTGCCACCTCTATTCTTCTTTTCCACACATAGGTTCCTTAAGTAAAGACGCTCAAGGGCAGCCGTGATGCATACGATATGGCAACCGTGAGCAGACACGGGAGAGAGATGAGGATAAGAAGGGAGGGGACCCTTGCCTGCCCACTTACAAGTGAAATCCATATATATTTTAGAATGTTCAAATCAGCATTTCGGTATACCTCAGTACGCCAACAGAGCAAAATTATTATCCAAAACCACCTCAGGAGTACATTAAATGGTTTAGTAAAGAATGGAGGGTTAAACATCCGGTTTGATAGTTGAGGGTGAATTAGGGGTTATATAGACATTTTAAAAAAAGCAGCACGGAATGCATTGATTTATCTGCGACTGCAGAGAATCAAAATGATGAACAAGGAACGGATGGGAGAAACTAGTAAGCATTCATATGGATTACCATTTTTTATGCGTTCACGATGAACTTGTTCTTTAATTTTGTCTAGAACAAGGCTTCGATCCTTGCATTCTCGTTGCTTCCTTGTTACCGCAGACGATTCCATCGGTGTTGCTTTCCATACTTGCATTGGCCACACACCAGTCCGCACCCATGCTGCTGTTGCGGTAGTGCCCTCTAAACCGAGCCCATGAGGCACGGTGGCGGGGCATCTAGCCGGTAACAGCGGTGCTGGCCTCGAGCGCCTGTGGTGGCCTCCTCAGAGGGCGCGCGAGACGGCGGACCCAAGGCAGCAGGCGGTGGTCTGGCTTCTCGATGCCATTGGAACATCCTCGACGTGCCTGGCGGCGCGGTAGGTGGCCTCGCCCGCGGGGCAGGGCGGCGGCAGGCGCTCCCGCGGCGGAAACCTATATAGCTTCCGCAATATTTTTTAGGTAGCTTTCACTGTTTGAGATCCGTGCAACGGTTGGTATCACACGTTTATTCGGATCTGAAGCGGGTTCGGCGCGGGCGGATGAGAGCGAGGCGTCCAACCGACGTCAGCCACGGAGGGAATCTAATTGTTGTTTCAACCTTTAAATGTGATTTTCTCCTAAACCGTTTATCATTTTTTGAATCCGTTTGAACTAACATGTTATCACAATTAATGCGACAGAATAAGATCCAATATGCGTATATTTTTATTTTATATGTGTATCTTTTTAGAATCAACACTTTCAATATGCTATTTCAACATTTTGAATAACTATCTCAACATTTTAGACTTACTGCTTCAACATTTTTCACATAAAATATTGATCTAGTTTATACGAATTGTTGAATTAAGTTTGAGAAAAATGTTGAACCTAATATATGAAAAAGTTGACTGTATTAGTTTAACACTTTGAGCATGTTAGTTTAGCTTTTATGTAAAAAATGTTGAAATGATATAATCGGAATGTTAAACTGTTATTTTTGAAATGTCGACTGCAACATCGTACCTCCTATAACTGTATACTTAGTAGTGATAATTAAGTCTATTTAAAAAAGTCAAAGCGCCATGAAAAAATGCGTTCAAAAAAGTCACGCGAGAAAAAATCGGTCGACTCGCTGATAACGGTGCGGTAATAGAGAAATACCGTTCATCCCGCACGGTTTCTTTGTAGGGCCTTCTACTACTCCCACGCGTTGGTTGGTGGGCTTCAACGGGTCCTAAGCCAGGTAGCTAAAAAAAGTGAACGGAAGCACGGCTGATGGGCCGCACAGGCCGCTGTGGCCCAAAGCAAAAGAGAAAAAAAATCAAGCCTACAAGCCAAATTGCCCCCATTTTCACCTAATTTATTTAGAAGCCCCATACTTCTATTTATCTATATGCTTAGAATATTCATGTTCTGCATGTTTAGATTATTTGTATTGTTTTGTACATATATGATATTATGTAATATCATATATTTGAACCAATGTATTATGGATGCTATGATTACTGCAGTAATTCAGCATTATTTGATCCGTAGATATCACATTGGTTGAGCACATTTTAATTTCAAAACAATATTTTCATATGCCATTATTTTATTTGTACATGTTGTCACTGACTCAACAAGTTAAATCATGCAAAATTGAAATTAAGGAATATTGAATATTATTGTTGAAACGACACAATGTGATACGACCTAGGCACCGGCTGTGATAAGTTCTTTTTAGAACTTATTTACCCTGAGATCCAGGCTTTTAGGCAACAATTTATTTGCTCACCACTAAGAGAACTACATCGTTTGATGACTATCTTCATCGTGTATATCCAAAATTTATATAAAACGACGTATGGTTATCAAGCCAGTCATTCTATAGGAATTAAAATAATATTTTAAGCAGTTACACTGCCCATTGTCCTATACCTTAATCTTTATTGTAAGAAACATCTTAAATTCAATATTTTGCATACATACAACACAACAAATTACTTAATTTACATCAGTAAATTAATTCCATACATGATCTCTCATGAAGGAAAAATGACTCATCTAGTATAGAAAGATTTCACTGAACTTGCAGCAGATGGTGGCAACTATCTAACTTGGGCTATGGATGTGAAAATCACTCTAAAAGCAAAATGGATCATTATAGAAATCAATGAAACTAATTCAGAAGCCCCTGTCGTAGAAGACACCAAAAATAAAACCTTATATTTTCTCAGGCATCATATTCATTCTAATCTTAAGATTGAATATATGGTGGAAGAAGATCATAGAACTCTTTGGGTTGCACTCAAAGAACGCTATGATCAACTGCAAGCCATCGTTCTGGTAGAAAGAAGACGCGAGCGGTCTCTACTTCGTCTAATGGATTTCAAATATGTTGCAGAATACAATTCTATCGTTCACAAGATTTGTTCCAAAGCTTCGTTTCTACAATCAACCTTTGGCCGATGCATAAATGATTGAAAAGACTTTGTCTACATTTCTCCCTTCAAACAGGCTATTTCGACAGCAATACCGTCACCATAACTATGCCAAATATTCTGATTTAATACATGATTTACTTTAGGCAGAAAAACATGATGAGCTCTTAACAAAGAACCATCAAATGCGCCCTGTAGGCTCAGCTCCTATGCTTGAAGTACACTTCAATGTTCAGAATAATAATAATAATAAAAGGTTTGGTGTCAAGAAATTCAAGAAGAATTTCAAGGAAAAAGGGAAAAGGCAGAATTACCAGAAAACAAGGGTTTTAACAAAGGCAAAGGCGCTTTTAAGAATACTCGTATGACAACTCTCAAGTTTGTCAAATGTGTGGTTGTCACAGCCACATCACCAGAAAGTGCCACAATGCCAAACATTTGGTTGACTTATACCAGAAATCTGCTGGTAAACATGTTCAAGGGGACACGTTTGAAGCTATTGAAGCCAGTTGCTCCACTGACGTTCCCGCTGAACAAGAAAATGAGACGATCCGACCACAATCGAACGACTTATTCAGCTCAGGTGACATGCTCGTGGACTATCAATCCAATGACATGTTTGGAGACATGAACTGGTCTCCGTGGTCCCCAAATATTTGTTGTCATAAGTATTATAAGACATATGATACTTAATAAATTGAAGTGTGTATATAATCTATGAGTCAATTTACTCATTTTTACGGGAACGATCTAAATGGAGGAAATTTGTTTGGTGGACAATGGTAACACCAATACAATACTCAGGGAAATTAAATATTTCCAAAACTCTTACTAAGAGTAAAGGAAATGTCACAACTATCGCATCCTCAATTTCCAAAACTCTTACTAAGAGTAAAGGAAATGTCACAACTATCGCTGGTCGCGATTCTGTGACGGTGGGTTCTGGTCTAGCCACATTAATTCTCCCTGTAGGTACTAAACTAGAAATTGTGGATGCATTCATGTATCTTGATTCCACTCGTTCCCTATTGAGTTATAAAGATATTCGTTGTAATGGTTTCCACATTGAAACCCATAATGACAACAATGATGAATATCTTTTCTTTATAAAAAATGACGGATAGAAAATTTTTTCATTATCATCAGGATTGTATTACACATACATCAAACCCGAACAACATGTTGCATATAAGATAATTTTTCAGAATCTTGATATCTTCAAGACTTGGCATGATCGCCTAGGTCATCCCGGAGTTGGGATGATGCGAAAAATTATCAGTAATTCAATTGGTCATCACATGAATCTAAGTTATTAAAAGATGCCGCCCTTTGCTCTCACCATAGTTATTCCCGCCAAATTTTGACCACGCGTCGATCAGTGGTGCAGTCTGCGTGCGTCGTGCTTCCGGGCGCCTCGCATGTCTCACGCGTGGGAAATTGCCAAATGCGCTAGCTTTGCCTAGGCGGGCTCCTCCTGCCAAGAAACATTCAGCATGTGATGGGTCCCACAGGAGACGGACCTTATCTATTCGGTCTCCCGTCTCTCCCCCTCAGCATTCCCCACTACCAGAGAACCTCACATCCGCACCGGTTGGGAACGGGCTTTAGCACCGGATTCCCAACCGGTGCTAAACTTCCGGTGCTAAAGGGGGCCTTTAGCACCGGTTCTAAACACCAACCGGTGCTAAACGCCCTGCCTACACAGCGGGCATAGGACGGCCTTTAGCACCGGTTGGTGTATACAACCGGTGCTAAAGTGACTGGATTTTTTTGGGTACGTTTATATATGTTTATATATGTATTATGATACGTATTCAAACATGTATTCAGCTGCCGTGCATGTAGTACTATATATTCATATTAGCTAGACATATAATCAAAATAGAAGATATATATATTATAATTTTGAACTGTATATATATTTGAACTGTATATATTTGAGTTGTATATTACAAATTACGAAATCCTACTAGAGGAACGATTTGACGGCGCATCCACCAGGGGGAGATGGAATTCTCCACGGGGATTAACGACCTCGTCCCAAATCCATTCAATGAGCTGTTCTGCAATTGTGTCTATTCTCTCTTCATCGAGTCTATCTTCTTGCAGCCTCATCATCTATAATTTGCAAATAATTGGAAATATTAATTCCATGGAATTGAAGACAACAAATGTGCAATTAATAATCATTCAATATAAAATAAATGCTTTACTTACAAATACAAATGTCCGTCTATATTTAAATAATCATTTATTATAAAACAAAGTGTTTTTCTTATTAATACAAACATAGTAATTATTAAATGAAGCCCTATATTTCTAAATAATCATTTGTTTTAAAACAAAGTGCCTTACTTATTAATTCAAATTTAATAATAATATTATTTATTATAAATGAATCCCATTATCAATAAAAGAAGACGTATATTTCTAAATAATATAATTTATTACAAAATCAAGTGCTTTTTCTACAAAAATAGTAAATATATCAAATTAAAACCTGAAAATGTGTTACGTACCATAACATCATGGTGAGTCATCTTTTTCGTCGACCAATTGAGCATGTTATCACAAACATAATATGCACATAGATTATTTCCCGACCCCTGTTGGCGACACTATCGATCAAAAAATAAAGTTAAGTAAAATTCATATAATAGGTTAGCGGAGACCTACACGTACAAATTACTTGCTTACCGGAAAGTCAGTCTTCCATGTGAGTGTTTCATGGATCATACCAGGGTTATCTTGACGAAATTGAATCCACGCCCTGTGAACCAAAAAGTTGTGTTAAATCATTGTGATTGTAAGGGCAGAATTGAGTTAAATTGGTAAATATATGTCACCTTGTAAACATGTCGATGATGTTCTGGTAAGCATATGTTGGCCTCTTCAATGAATCAAAGACGTGGACGATACCCCGGTCAGGACACAATATGATTAAGATCAAGTGAAAACTGTATACATGTAGACATTATAATGAAAAATAAAATTGAACGGCAATAGTATGGAGTCCATAAAATTTTGTATAGGCACTATAAGTAGATACATGTATAGGTACTCACCCGAAGTTGTACGGCAATAGTATGGAGTCGCAATAATTTTGTTTTTGGAGATACTTGTATAAATTTTGATATGTCTCCTCTGGATTGATCAAAATCATTTTGTCACTTATCCTTGTCGGGTCCATGTAACCAATGTCAAATATTCCTTCCCTCCGACATCTTTGAATCTCCATTCTGCATTGTTAAGCAATAAAGGGCGCGTCAGCAAAGATTAAAGTTTTTTTCAAGTGTCAAATGTAAATGAGAACAAGGCACTTACAATACCCAACAGGCGACCAAAGACACGTCCATGGCGTCTTTGTGGTACACCTCATATATATCCTTAAACTCCAACCAGAGGGTTTCCTCGCCATTGAAAAAATCATGGTCCTTTACACGAACTCCAAACATGCGCCTTTTGCTTCTTGATTGTTCCAGATACCACTGATGGAAATGACGCATCTTTGTTTGTAGCGTGCTCTCCATTTCTGGACCGACCAAAGGCTGGCCAAGCTTAAATGGCCACTTGATGTCTGTGCTCACAGGGATTTCTTTTTTTCCCGTGATTTCCTCTCGAGAGAGTCTTGTCTCGGCCATTTGTCGTTGCACATTCAGCTCTACTCAAATGCCAACTGAGGCAACGACTCCTGAGGTTGGTTGCCGAGCTGAGCAACAGGTTTAGACGCCGCCGCCTTACTCTTCCCTTGAGATTTCAGTAATGAGCGGTCATAGTCTGATACATGTGCCCTCTTCTGTTGTCCCCTAGTCAAATTTTGGAGGAAGGATTTTGCCGTGGCGGTGTCAATCTTCGGCTCTGGTTGTTTTCTCGTGAAAGGTTGCCTCTTTACGTCTTCTTTAACAGAGGCATCGAGCTCTTCTTGAGTCAGGTCGTAAGCTTTTTTCGGTGGTGCAGGCTTCTCTTTGACCTTCCGTGGCTTATTCTGTGGTGGAGGGGCCAAGCTAGCCAGTTTAGAGCGCTTCTTTGGTTCAGGCTTCTGTCGCGGTGGAGACGGAGACTTCCACCGCGGAGGAGACGGAGACGGGTTTGCGTCATGAGCTCCCAGAGAATCGTGATCAGGTGGACCTCTTGGAGACGGGGGATCTGAAGGAGACTTGGTGCTACCAGGTATGGCGATGTGTCGCTTGCTCCATAGAATGATCCCGTGAGAACACTCCCCGAGTTTTGTTTCTCCGTCACCTCCGACGATGTCAAGTTCCAAGTCATTCCATTGGTCAACGACTTGCTCCACCTCAACGGGTACGTAACCATGTGGAATCTCCATGCAATGCCATCTTTGACCTAGTTCCACTGGTTTGGTCATACCGTATGCGACCTAATAAAATAAGTAGAAAGGAAGTTAGGAAATGATTAATATTTATGATGATATTTACGAAATATACAAACTAATGTCGCATACGTACCACCACAGATATGTTCTTCTGCCTCACGACAAGCTCACACGCGGTCCGTTGAGTTATTTCATCCACGGGGTAACGAACCGGTTCAGACTGAGGTGTGGGAATGTCTTCATGACCTTGTACATGCTCTGTGGAAGCGTGTGTGCTTCGATGTTGTGGAGGGCTAAGAAGGGCCGCATTAGGATCTTGGAGAGGTACATGCTCTGTGCTGGCGGTTCCTGTGGCTTGTATCTGCAGCCATGCTAACTTCATTCGCCGCTCCGTCTCTACCTCCATTTCCTATATCTTTGAGCCCTGGGCGGCTACCGTTTCCTCTAGGTCCCTCACCCTCTGCTCATATTCCGCCTTCTTCCTCGAACGACTCCTATAGGAGGCAGTGTCCTCTTTGAAACCTTTCTTCCATGGTACTATGCCTACGCCGCGCGTACGTCCAGGATGCTCCTTGTTTCCTAAGGCATAGGTTAGTTCATCTCTGTCTCTATCAGGAACAAATTCTCCCCTCTCAGATGCCTTAAGGATATTGATGAGACGTTGAGCTAGTTCTCGCAAGTCCTCGCCAAAAACTAACGAGCCGTCGATCGGACTGAGGGTGCCTCCATGACCATAGTACCAATGCTTGGATCGTGTGGGCTAGTCATGTGTCGCTGGACGAATGCCTCTAGCAAATAGAGATTCTTCCATCTTCTCCCATTTCTCAATGCTCCCTTTATAACCTCCTGAACCCATTCTATGTGTGTACTTCCTATTACCGGCATTGTCAGCATTTCTAGCAGTCATACTTGACCCTTCTTCGGAGTTTTTGTACTCCAAGAACGATTCCCAAGCATCATGAGTGATGGTTGGATGCTTCGCTGGATCCGGTGCTTCTCCGGTAATGAGATAATTCTTGTACAATTTTTTCTTGTAATCCTCGAACAGAATTGCCATCTTTTTCATTGTCCAATCCTTCAGTTGCTCTTCATGTCTGCTTGGCCATTCGAAAATTCCTTTTAAGTCCGCCCATAGCATCTCCTTCTCAGTATTGGGCAACACGTGCGGCTCAGTAGGGTCCGTGGATTTCCATTTTCTGATGCTAATGGGCACGTGTTCCCGTAGAACAACCCTGCACTGAGATATAAATTTTCTAGCCACTTGTTTGGGCTCAACTGGCTCCCCATCGTCCTCCACTCGAGTGATGTGAAACTTCACATCCTTCAGCTTCTTAGTGGCAGATCGTTTGGACTTCCTAGTTCCGGTTGTCGATGCAGAGGCGGGCTACATAAATTACATATTAACGATACAATATTAAATGAGATATATTGAGATACAATACATATTAAGTGAGATATATTGAGATATACAATACATATTAAATGAGATATATTCACACCTGACTAGACGTGGGCTCATTATTACTGCGTTCATCCATGTTACGTTGTTCCACATTTTCGCTCCACTGAGGAATACCCAGCACGTCTTCCATGTTTGGTTGCGGGTTATCTTCGGCATCGATAGCAAATATTTGATTCAATAAGAACTGGTCATTATCCTCTAGCAAAGGTTCGCAATAAATATAAATAAATATAGATATGGGGTTTAGGGTCAGGGTAGGGGGTTTAGGGTTTGGGTTTTGGGGTTTAGGGTTAGGGCTATGGGGTTTAGGGTTTGGGTTTTGGGGTTTAGGGTTTGGGTTAGGGGGTTTAGGGTTTGGGTTTCAGGGTTTAGGGTTAGAGCTAGGGGGTTTAGGGTTAGGGCTAGGTGGTTTAGGGTTTGGGTTTCGGGGTTTAGGGTCAGGTCTAGGGGGTTTAGGGTTTGGGTTTTGGGTATAGGGTTAGGGCTACGGGGTTTAGGAAACGGGTTTCGGGGTTTAGGGTCAGGGCTAGGGGGTTTAGGCTTTGGGTTTCGGGGTTTAAGGTTTAGGGTTAGGGCTAGGGGGTTTAGGAAACGGGTTTCAGGGTTTAGGGTTTGGGCTAGGGGTTTAGGGATTAAGATTTTGGGGTTTAGGGTTAGAGCTAGGGGGTTTAGGTTTTGGGTTTTGGGGTTGAGGGTTAGGGCTAGGGGGTTTAAGGTTAGGGCCAGGGGTTTTAGGGTTTGGGTTCCGGGGCTTTGGGTTAGAGCTAGGGGGTTTAGGGTTTGGGTTTCTGGGTTTCCGGGTTCGCGAACGGTGGGTGCGCGACGCGAAGGGGTTCGGGTGCGCGACGCGTTTGGGTTCGCGAAGGGGTTCGGGTGCGCGACGAGTTTGGGTTCCGGAAGGTTTGGGAGCGCGACGCGTTTGGGTTCGCGAAGGAGCTCGGGTGCCCGACGAGTTTGGTTTCGCGAAGGTGTTCAGGTGCGCGATAGTTTTGCACATACAAAATATGCACATATACAAAATTATATATACAAAATTACATACAAAATTACATACAAAATTATATATACAAAATTACATACAAAATTATATATACAAAATTACATACAAAATTATATATACAAAATTATATATACAACATTATATATACAAAATTATATATACAACATTATATATACAACATTATATATACAAAATTATATATACAAAATTACATACAAAATTATATATACAAAATTATATATAAGCATATAAATAATAACAAATTATATATAACAAATTAAATAACAAATTATATACCAAATTATATAACAACTTATATAACAAATTATATACCAAATTATATAACAAATTATATTCCTAATTATATAACAAATTAAATAAAAAATTAAATAACAAAATTAAATAACAACCGAGGCGGCGGGTGTGGGCGACGGCGGCGGGTGCGGGCGACGGGCGGCCGCCGACGAGCGCGGGCGAGGGGCGACGGGCGCGGGCGACGGTGGATCAGTGGGCGACGCGGGCGACGGGCGACTGGCGGCGCAGACGCGGCGGCGACGGGCCACGGGCGGCGCGGGCGAGGGCGCGGGCAAATGGCGGCGACGGGCGACGGCACGGGGGACGGGCGACGGCGGCGCGGGCGACCGGCGATGGGGACGGGTGTGGGCGCGGGAGCGGGACCGGCGGCGGAGGCGGGCGAGGAATGCGAGAAGTGAGGAGGGGAGAGCGGGCGGGCGGTTATATGGGGCGGCGCCTTTAGCACCGGGTGAGGGTAAGACCCGGTGCTAAAGGCTCATTAGCACCGGGTCTTTCCTCCACCCGGTGCTAAAGGCCACCACATTAGCACCGGGTGGATACAACACCCGGTGCTAATGAGTCTTTAGCACCGGGTGTAAGCACACCCGGTGCTAAAGAGGTGCCCGGGGTGCTAAAGGCCACCACATTAGCACCGGGTGGATACAACACCCGGTGCTAATGTGTCTTTAGCACCGGGTGTAAGCACCGGATGTAAGCATACCCGGTGCTAAAGAGGTGTCCAGGGCGGCAACTGAAATCCTGGGCACCTTTAGCACCGGGTGTTGGATCTACCCGGTGCTAAAGGGTTAGGATTTCAGTTGCCGCCATTTTTTCATCCAAATCGACAATTAGCATCGGGTATTTTTTCTATTTCTATTACTATACTTTATTTGTAAATAAATAAAACAAAGCTCTTTAAAATTGTTAGAAAATTCTAAAAAAAACAGTAGGAGTTACTAGAAAATATTAGAAATTAATATAAAATCCTAGAAAATCGTAGGAATTACCATTTGCTTTCATTTTCTAGTAATTATTAAATGAAGATCTTTATTTCTAAATAATAATTTTGTAGAAAACAAAGCCCTTTAAAATTATTAGAAAATTTTAGAAAACAGTGGGAGTTACTAGAAAATATTAGAAAATAATAGAAAATTCCAGAAAATCGTAGGAATTAACATTTGGTTTCATTGATCGAACGTTGCTACATTTCACGAAAGATGGGCTTCGGGTGGTCATATCTTTTGATGGATCATATGTCAAAATGTTAAAAACTAAAACCACATAAATGCATAACAAATACACGATGTCATTTATATAAATATGAATTTCTGGAACATAGTGCAATTAAATTACACGGCATCATCGTTTACTCGGACACTAATAAACTTCCTCTTTACGAATGTTCCTTGATTGTGATCATGCCATAGATAGGGTGTCTCCTCCGCCGCTAACAGGATGCTTGGGTCAGCAGCCATCGAGAATGGAGGCAGCCCATCGAGCATATCATAATCTTCATCCGTCTTGTCCTCAACTCCTATGATTTTTCTTTTTCCAGGAAGAACAATATGACGCTTTGGCTCATCTTATGGTGGGTCCAATTGCTTACCCACCCCTTTCTTATCCGCCCCTTTCTTTGGTCTGCTAGACATAAAAAACTTGTGTGACATCTTTTCTAGGACGAACGGTTCGTCTAGAAACCCAACCTTGTTTAGGTCCACTAACGTCATTCCATACTCATCAACTGTAACACCTCCTGCAGTCAGCTTCACCCATTGGCACTTAAACAGTGGGATCTTCAAAGGTCTGTACTCTAGTTCCCATATCTCCTCTATGACACCATAGTATGAGTTAGTATTGCCATTGGTGTCTGTCGCGTCGATTCGGACTCCACTGTTTTGGTTGGTGCTCCTCTTGTCTTGGGATCTTGTGTAAAATGTATACCCATTGATGTCGTATCCTTGGAATTTTAAGATCATGGTCGATGGACCCCTAGCTACAAAAGCTAGCTGCGCATCAATGCCCTCGACACCCATCAGACGCTCTCGCAACCAAGCGGCGAAAGTAATATCATTGGCAGTACAAAAATGTCTATCCATGCATCTCATGGATGTGGTGACTACATATCTTTATGGGTCGCTTTATTCGGATATCTCTATGAAAGTTCCTAAATGGCTTGATATTCCGAACAAGAATCACTCTCGCAACTTATATTGTGTTAAGCTTCAAAAGTCATTATATGGCTTGAAGGAATTGGAAAGGATATGGTACAACCGACTAAAGGAATTCCTTCTACGGAAGGGTTATTCCAATAACGATGATTGCCCATATGTTTTTATCAACAAATCCTCAACTGGGTTTTATATTATATCGGTGTATTTGATTATTGAGAATACACAAGATATAGCTAAAGCATGCAACCATCTTAAGACGGATTTGGGTAAACCAAATTTTCCTTAGGCCTATAGCTTGGGCATCTCCCTACAGGGATTCTAATACATCAGTCTGCATATACCCCGAGAGTTCTGCAGAAATTCAATTTGAATAAATCCTATCCATTAACTAGAGGTTTCATATCTCAGTGCCATTGGAGCACTAATGTATATTGCAAACTACACCAGTCCAGATATTGCATTTACGGTAATTTACTAGCTAGACATTGCGCTGCTCCAACGCCATTAGGTGGGAGTTAAGAATATCTTCTGATGTATCTAAGGCACAATAGATCTTGGTTTAATCTATAAATTTAACCAAGACAAGTATTTAACTGGATATACCGATACTGGCTATTTATCTGATCCTCATAATGTCAGATCTCAGACAGGCTTTGTATTTTTACATGTTGGAACGGCTATATTAAGGAAGTCATCTAAACAGACTCTTGTAGCCACATCCATAAATCATTCTAAAATAATTGCATTATATGAAGCATCACATAATTCTGTATGGCTTCGCAGAATGGTAAAACACATACAACAGTCATGTGATATTGGTTCGGTCACACAACCAATAACTATCTATAAAGATAATTCTGCTTGTATTACTCAGATAAATGCAGGTTATATAAAGAGCAATATCACAAAGTACATTGCTTATAAATTATTTTATCCTCATGAACTACAGAAAGATGAGGAAATAGAAATCTTGCAAACCAAGTTATGTGATAATCTTGCAGATTTATTCACAAAGTCTTTACCAATGTTATTCCAGAAATATGTTTTTTGGAATAGGTATGAGATGACTTAAAGATTTACAAGTATTAGGGGGAGTAAATCCTCCGATATAACCTATACATAATCTTCTACTTATGAATATTGTACTTTTTTCCTCATACATAGGTTTTTAATGAGGCAATATGCATTAACAAGCAATCACATATGTTATATAACATTTTCTCCTGTATTTTTCCTTAGGGGTTTTAAGGAGTTTTTCCTATGACATATCCATATTTCTCTTTAAATTTTTCCCACTGGGTTTTTGGAGGAGTTTTTCTCATGTGATGATCATCTATCAAATATCATGTGGTTTCTCCTCGTATTTTTCCTCCAAGGTTTTAGAGGAGTTTTTCTCACGCAACAATCTATGAATGGATGATGTTTACAAGAAGCAATTGATCAAAGGGGAGTGTTGTGAAACATATTAGTGATCAAATGACAATTATTAGTGAAAGGGCCTCTCCGAAGGGGTAGTCGCTTTGGGTGACAACCCATACCCCTTGAGCTTATGTCTCTTGGGCTTGTGTGTGTATGTGTGCGTAAATAGTACCCCTCCATCATCAATGAGAATTCATTCCATTCCCTTAACACTTTTGTTCTCAACAGGAAGGACACAAAGGAACGCGTTGGAAGCCATCACCTTGATATATATCTTTACGAGAATTGATGGAGAACAATTATAAACTTTGTTTTTTTTTCTTTCTTCCTACCATTAGCATACTCGTTTAGATAATCTTACGGGCTGGTGAACAAGTGGACGGTCAGGTGGGCGGTGACCGAGAGAGATTGAAGTCGTGTAGGGTTGATACTGGGCAGGAATATATGGGCTAATGATCTGAAAATCCAGGCGCTGGACCCAATCTTTTTTTTCGATACTTTAACAGGAGGACCGCTATTCATTTAAAGATAACCAGAGTTCAATAGTACAATATTGCAATATTATATATAAGATTAAATATTGTCTCTAACATAATAAACTAGCTGCTCTAACCCAAAGCTGAGAAGCCACAAGCTAAGCATCGCAGCTCGACATCATCTATGATCAAGCTGAACACTTGTCGTAGGCTCGTGCCTTCAAAAATTATGTGTTCCTCTCCTTCCAAAGTTCCAAGCACGCCATGCAGTATACATGAGTACCCATGCAACTGTTCCTCTTCTTAATTGTTAGTCCATTTCTTAAGGTTGGTACATGAATCAGTTTTCCAGCCCAGTTCCTGACCAACTACCAAATTTCTCTTGTAAAGCAACACTGCATGAATCAACGAGGATATTTATCGAATTAGCAGCCCTCCTAGAGGATTAACTCCTGTGAAGCAACACTGCATGGAACCAATCGAATTGGCAGCCCCCCTAGAGCCTTACAACATTCAGTTGACTGTGTCATCCACAAGGATCACTGCATGAATCGTCTCCCCAAAACTGACTGACGAAATTATTTATCTTCTTTCAGTCACCTGACAGAGGAAGTCGATCAAGTCCTTTTGAAAAATGTTTGGGAGCCGATCGACTTTGGCCCCAGACCCTGCTACATTTACAACATTACTAGAAACAACACACGGCGCTGCCACGCGAGCAGCAAGAGTTTGAGGTGTAGAGAACCAGTTGTACTGATTTTTACACTGGTGCCCACCGCGCGTTGTTGGCTGCAGCCGCCGCCGCCCACCTCGCCCGCGGCTGCCGGGACGGAGGAGGAACCCCGGAGGGAGGGAGGAGGGGCCCCGCCGGTGCTGCTGGAGGCCGCCGCACCTCCGCCACAGCGGCCATTTGCTGTCGCCGCGCGCGCCACCGCCGCCACCACCGCGCGCACCGCACAACACTTGCCGCCTGCCGCCGGACCCATCCGTGACCGTTGCCGCCCGCCGACGGAGCCATCCGCGACCGTCCGCAGTCGTCGCGCGAGCAGTTCGTGGCACCCACGCGCTCATCCGCCTTGAGCACTCGAGCGGGAACACAACTGCCGCCGCTCAAGGCCCTTGCGCACAGCGCCCCACGGTGGCCGCGGTTCTCGCTGCCGCCACCGCCACCGCCGTGAGGAGGGCGGCCCACCCCCGCGCCCTCCATCATCGACGCCGCTGCTGCGGCGTGGAGCGCGGCCATATCATGCGGCGGCACCACGGGCTCGCCGTCATCGTCGTAGCGAGCTGCGCCTCATGGCGGCGCCTGCCCGCGGCTGCCATCGCCTTGGGCTAGGCCGACACGGCGACGGGGGCCGACTGGTGGCACGGCCCCAGCCTTGCGCTCGAGCCCCGCCAAGCCCCGCCCCTGCTCCTCCATACCTTGAGGTCCGCCGTTGGGGGTTGGCTGCGAGGCCCCTGCTCCTTCTCCAGCGCCAGGCACCGGCTCGAGATGGACCGGTCGACGGTCCTTGCAGCGGGCGCGCGGGACGGGCCCCTTGTGAGCTTTTGGGGCCAGCAGCGGCGATGACATGGGGGCGGGGACGGCGAGGGGAGGTATGGAGGAGGGTGCCGGTCAATGGCCCTCCCAGCGCGCGCGCAGGACGGGCCCCTTGCGAGCTTTCGGGGCCGGCGGCGGCATAGGAGCGGGGGCCGCGAGGGCAGGCATGGACGAGGGTGCCGGGGGCGGCCGCGACATGGGGGCGGGGGAGGCGAGGAGGAGGTGACGGGGGAGGTAGAAGGGAGGGAGGTGGGGGCGACGAGGGCGAGGCGGAGGGGAGGTGGCGGGTGGCGGGGCCGGCACGACGCAAGGCAGCGGCGGCGCGTGCGGTGGAGGGGATGGGGCGGCACGTGGGAACGGAGCGAGAGAGAGAGGAGGAGGATGAGGAGGAGGGGGGAGGACGGCGGGTTGATTCTAGTAAAGTACGAGGGCCTTTTTACAAATTGATGCGAGCTCGTGCGATCTCGGCCGTCGATGTGTCTGATCCAACGGCCGTGAAATGGAGGCACCGTGGCCCTATCAGCTGGCTCAGGTTTCATTTTAGGGCCGTGTTTCTTTAGGGTTGGAAATATTTTTCTACCCATTTTGACCAATAATTAAGGGTATTAAATAAAGTCAGTTTACAAAACTATCTTCACAACTTTAGACTAATTAACGAGACAAATCTAATGAGGCCTTTGACCGCACGATTAGAGAATGGTACTGTAGCATTACTGTGGTAAATCATGGACTAATTAGACTTATTAGATTCATCGCGCAAAGTTACACTCATCTAAAAAGGTTTTGTAAATAGACTTTATTTAGTATTCATGCGTGGGAGATTCTCTTTGAAAATTTATTTCCAAAAAGCCGTGAAACACGGCCTAGAGAGATTTATCTGACAACACGCACCAGAGTAGGTAGGGTCTGCGCGCTAGCTCAACTTGCCGCACCGTCATCTTTAATTTTCTGCAACACACTTGGGGGCTTACCAACTTTACACTTACACCTCTAGAAAGTAAAGGGACGGCCAATAATCATTCCGCATTTTTTAAAAAAAAAGAGCATTCACATGGACTCCGAATCCCAGCTAAAAAAAAGGCAGCTGTAGGCTGCTCCTGCTGTATCGGATCTGCTGTCGGATCCTCTGGCGCTATGAGCCTATGACTACGAGCGTTATTCTTTCTCTTTCGTATTGTTCGTGGTTGGTTGATACACGCTTCATGCCGTCTAATAGCCGGTCCATGCAGTTACAATAGGTTGTTGTTTTAGTTGTCTCATAGTAATACAGAATTCTTAATTTGTGGGGAAAATAAAGAAATATTATTGGTTGCATGACAACAAAACTCGTACAATGGTGGTTGAGTTGTCTCATAGTCCTAAATTTTAGCTCATGAGACATTTGTTTCACGAAGCAACGACCTCATTCTCTCACCTCGCTCTCTCTCCTCCACGTCAGCAAAAATCATACGTGGCACTGCATGAGACGACCTATGAGACCGCTGAGATGTAGCAATGTACCCGCCCTTAGAAGCCAAGTGGGTTTCACAGTCTGATGTATTGAAAATTAAGGGCGCTGCTGTTATCGTTTAGATTACGGATTGTTTTCTCCAGACCCAATTAGGTTGATATATAAAATTTATCCAAATAAACTAATCTGTTACTATTATAAGCAAGAAAAGTGGAATAAAAATGAATTACAAAAGTGGATGCCAAATTACATCCACAGTACAAGCACTTGAGACGGGGAAAATCAAACAAACTAATTGAACATTATCCCATAATAATCGCCAAACCTTTGAGAGAAGAAAGTATTCCTTCTATTTCAAATTATAATTCGTTTGATTTTTTAACTATAAGTTTGATGGGTCGTCTTTTATTTAAAAAAATTATGTAAAGAGTAAAGTGTACGGCCGGTTTCTAAACTATCGCGGGTGTGTCATCCCGATCCCTATACTCTCAAATTGACCGTTTAGATCCTCAAACTTGTCCGGCTGTGTCATTTCGGTCCCTAAACTTGCAAATCATTCGTTTAAGTTCTCAAACTTGTTCGGTTGTATCACATCGATCCTCAAACTTATTCTGCTGCATTCCCAAATCTGCTAATTTCCCTAAATAATTCAACTAATGTTCATCCTCCTGATCTTGAAATCATGATCTCCCCCTTTTCTTTATAGAGAGGATGATAATTGGGATTCTTATTTTGTTGAGTTTTGGACCAGGCAGTGGAGAAGTTCAAGGATTTTTCCATATCTATTCAGCCTCATGTCCTTTAAATTAAGTTGTTGGTCAAAGATGATAGCAATAGTGGATAAAGAAATGTGCACACAAGGTAAGAGTTGATAAGTAGAATAGCTACCATTTTGTCATTTCATTTCCATGGTTTTACATTTTCCAGCAATAATGATTGATTAATATGAACATGCAGGTGCTTATTGAAGCATGCATCAATTAAAGGAAATGTTTTATCCTATGAGATATTAGAACGTATGTCCTGATCTGAAAATTTATTTTGTCAAATCTGAGTGATGACTAGTGTCAATAATCTTTTTCAATTTACTGATGGTCAGTTCTAACTGATATATTTTTTTTGTTTATTTGAATATTCCATAAAGTCAATTCAGCCTAAATAAACTGACAATATTTAACAATTCCTCTATTTTTTTAGGAACAAGACAAATTTGTGCTTCAGCTGCAAACTTTGCTCATTAGTTTAGTGAGCCTAATCAATTTCCATAGCCACCTATGTAAGGGAGAGCCTGCGTATATTTGAACTTTTCATATTGAAAGTGCATCTAGGCACTTAATCAATTTTGGTGATTAATGATGATAGAAATTTGGATATAATGCTTTGGATGAGTTGTGCAAAAATAAAATGAAAAGAAAAGAATAGAAATATGAAATGAAGGTCCCCAATTCCAAATTGTATAGTGGTGGATTCAATTGGAAGATTTAAATTTATTTTCGGTTTCAATTTGAGTATAGGACCACCGTACTATCAAGGGGGACGTGTTCAATAAATCGTAATTGTCGAAAGTGCTATGCTTGAGATGAAAGTCCACATGAGAGACACATAAGCCACATTCACAGTTTTCTGCATGGTCGGAACTTAGGCCGGAAGATCTGACCGGAAGTTCCGGCCCGCTTGGTTTCGAGTTTTTCTCCATCGGAAGATCCGACCGTAGCATCGAAAGATCCATGACTTAGCTTATTTTAGCGCTTGGAAGGTGTTGTGTACATGTTCCGACCACTGGCTGGAAGATCCGACCAGAAGTTTTGGCCGTCTCGGTTTTGATTCATTCCGGGCCGGATGATCTGACGTTCTTCGGAAGATCCGACACTATGACGGAAGATCCGATGTCTAGAACTTTTCTGGGGCTTCCTAACACTGATCTGTCACTCTTCGGAAGATCCGACACTAGGTTCGAAGATCCGATGCCTTTAACTTTTATGGGGTTTTCTAACACTAATCTGTCATTTCTGGAAGATCCGATACCCCTTCACAGAACACGTAACGGTCATATTTTGGTGGGTTGGTATATATACCCCTTCACCCCCCTCATTCATTGTTGCTGCTTTCCTCGACCTAAAAAGCCTCAAGAGCATTCACTTCACTCCTCTACTCCCTCCCAAGCTTGATTCTTGCAAGAATTCACCTAGGGTTTCAGTGTGAGTGAGGATTTGAGGTGTGAGATAAGAGCACCTTGTGAGCTTCCACTTGTTCATCTCTTGAAGAAACTTCGACTTGATGATTCACGTTTATTACTCATGGAGCTTTGCTCCTAGACGGTTAGAGGTGCCTGTAACAACCCTAAAATTCCTATAGGTTTTGTTGAGTGCAAAAATTCGAATTTAAAAATTTTTGGTGGAATTGAGTGCATGCAAACCAACATATAAGAGTGTCTTCTATTTTGCTCCCTAAATTCTTAGGCAATTTAAATTCAAATTTAAAATCAATTTGAAGTGCTAAGGATGAAATAGTGTGATTTGGATTTATTTGGATTTATTTGGATTTTTGGTTGGTTTGAATTCAAATTCTAGATTTGAATTCAAACTCTAATTGACTAAACTAATTTCCAATCCTTCTAACTGTTCGTGGGCCGAATTCCCGCAGCCAAGTCCATCTTTCACCCCTGAACTTTTTTTTCCCGAGCCGGCGAACCAAGCAGCCCACTCGGCCTTTCGGCCCAGCTCGGCCCAGCCGTTCGCCGCGTCCCCGCCGCGTCGCCATCCCTTCCACTGACAGGCGGACCCCGCCTGTCAGTCGTCTCCTCCCCGCGTCATCGTCCACCTCCCGCCGCTCTCCCTCTCTCCCGAGCACGCCGCCCGTGAACCCAACCACCCGGCCGGCCCCATCGCCCCCAGTGCGGCCCGTTCGATGCGCGCCGCGTGTCCACAGCCGCCTGGCCATCCTAATCTCGCCGTCCGTGCCCGCCAAACCCTAGCCTAGCGCCTATTTAATTCCGCCGCCGGCCTTCTTCTTCCTCAAGCCGCGCCGCCCCTCGGGGGTACTCCAGATCCAATTCGCGTGGGGGTGAGGTGCAAGGAGTGGTGGGGAAGAGATTGAGTGGGAGCAGGAGCAAGGAGAAGAGCCGGAGCGCCTTCCCCGCGTCGACGCCGAGCACCGGAGCGCCGCCGTCTGTGGACTCGCCGACGAGGAGCCGGACCAGGGACGAGAGGAAGAGCACGAGCACCGCCGGACTGCGTCGAGTCTTCCCCGACCTGCAGCGTACGTCTACAAGGCCCGTGGTGAGCTGTCGTCGTCGACCCCCTTGTTTCTTCTCTGTTTCCGGCGGAGCGCCGCCGCTCGTGCTTGTCGTGCCTAGCCTAGCCCTCTGTGAGCCAGCCTTCGAGCTGTGCATCTCCTTGTGCAGGTTCCCGAGCCGCTAAACCCTTTTGCAACCCGCCGTCGCTTTTTCCCCGCAGCCGAGGCCGCCGCGGCCGAGCCCTGCTCGCCGCGCGCGAACGCCGAGGCCACGCGCGGCCGTGGACGACCACGTGCCCGCGCGTGTGCACCTAGCCGTGCCCCAGCAGTCGCTGGAGGCTACGAGCGCACAGCCGAACCCAGATCGTGCACCGTTGCGTGCGTAACCCAAGCCGCCGTCGTGCTCGCCGGCGTTCATGTCCATGTCGCCGCCGTTCGCGTCGGTAAACCCCAGCCAAACCCTAATCCAAGCCTTTTTCACCCTGATCCGCTCCGCCAAGCCCTAGCGCTGCTGTTCCGACCATCCTAGACCCGAGCCGAGCCCTCTCCGGCGATAACCGCCGTCGACCGTCGCCGCCGGCGCGTTCTGGAGCACGCCGCGCGCGCGTCGCGTCGCGCCGTGGCTATGCCACACGCAAGACCACACCAAGTTGCCACACCGCGTGCACAGAAGATCCCAGTTCGGCCACACCTCGATCCCGTGCACCCGGCTCATGTGAACCACACTCGCGGTGCACCGTGGACTCAGTCCACCAGGCCAGATCCAGCAGCCGCCCCTTTCGTGAGCCGAATCTCGCGTTTAAGTCTGTTTAACACCCTTGAACTCTTCCGGCCCATTCGCTTTCGGCCCAATTCCAGCCCAGCCATCGTTTATCCTTTTTCTTTTTCTTTTAACAGCGCTGACGTATGGGACCCACCTGTCATACTCTACGAGTCACTGACACATGGGGCCCACTGACCAGAGTTGACCGCTGACCGTTGACCCCCGTTGACCGTTGACCGGTCAACGCTGACGTCAGCAGGGCCCACTGCTGACGTCATCCTAGGCGGACCCCACTGCTGACGTCAGCATGGCGTCATGCTGACGTCAGCAGGCTAATTATTTGTCTGTTTTCTTTTTCGGAAATTATTTAATATTTTCAGAAAATGATTTAAACTTCGAAAATTAATAATAAATCAACCGTAGCTCAGAAAAATATGAAACCAGTTTCTATATTTTTCTAAAATCATGACCTACGCGTTAGTGTAGAGTTTGGTGTTATTTGAGTCTTCTTTCGTCGCTGTTTTTGTGTTTCTTTGCTAGTAGCCGCGTCTTATTTTCTTTCCGCGCCCCTAGGAGCTCCGGAGAGTCAGGAGGAGCCGGACTACTACAACAACTGCTTTGACGAGGACGAAGACCTTTGCCCAGGTTCACGCCCGACCATTTCTGAAAATACCTATTAGACATGCAAACTAGTATGCTAGCGCTTTACTTTACTCGCATGATAAACCTGCACTGACTTTGTTATTATCCTGTTACCTTGCTACCTACTACTCACTTTATATATATGCTATGCTATGCATGTGTTGGGACGGTTGTGATTGATCCTCTTGGCGTGAGTTGTGGGTGGTTTGGGAGGAGTAGTGCAGCTAGGCGGTGTAAGCGAGTAAATAACAACTCGATCGTTGATCGAGGTGCTGAGGGGCTGCACTCGGGCAGTCCCTATGGGGTACCTGTTGCGGGTACATGGTTACTGGTTACTTGGGGTTGGTACTCGGTGAGTACCTGAGGAGTTTGGGCGGCAATACCTGTTATGGGTGCCGATTGCGGACCGTTGCGGCGGATCGCTTGTGATGCAGATACTCGCTTTACCGAACAATTAAGGACCGAGTCGTGCCCCCACTTTGGACTTGGGATTTACCGTGCTCACCATCTACCCAGTATGGGGAGGGTTCCAGCAAGCCTACTCTAGTGCGGCGCCGAGACTGTAGGAGAATCGAGTTTGATATGTGCAGGGGGGATTCGTTGCGGCGTAATCTCCCTGATTTACCACGGCCCCCGACTGGCCCCGGTGGGAAGGTTTCACGACCCTGGGGCAGATGTTAGATCAGATGTTTCCCGAGCCCAGGGAGACAGGATTGGCGCCGTTACTGTTTAGGGTCTTTGCTGTGGGCTGCGTCTCAGGTTGGTTGCGGACTAGCCTTGCAGCCCGGATGGATTCCTGGAGTGCCACCTCTGCAGAGTATAAACTATACGTATAGCCGTGTCCACGGTTACGGACGACCCATTTCTGAGAAGCCCCGGCTAGCATGGGAATCTGCTTTCTTACCTCATCCTTGATTTGGGTTATGAGAGATTGGTCCAGCTGAGGCTGTTGAGACGAGGTGGGGAGGGAGCCCACCGAGTCGACTAGAGAGTGAAAGGTGTTGGTGGATAATGAATTGCGGGAACCTGCCGTGGCAGGACGAGCCCGATGGGAAATGTGAGGCTGATGGTTGGTGTTGGGGTGTGGAGCTGTATGTGTGTGAGCAGGAGTTGGTGTTGAGATGAAATTGGGTTATTGCTGCTGCTTGCATAAGAAACCCTGGCTTAAACCTTGCTTACTTCATTATCCTTAGAATAGGCCACTTTAAAGCTTGCATCATATTATGGTTGGTGACGTGGACCTGTCCCATTTCCTTGGGGACAGACTTTGGGTTCTCAGGTGAAGACCCCGACCGCGAGTTCGACCAGGACGGGTGGTACGACTGAAGGGAGCGCGCTACGCTCAAGGATGCCTATGGAGGAGTGGACCCTGAAGTTCTAGCTACCGCTGCGCAGATGTTTCTTATTGTCGTTTTAGCCCAGAGGGCTTGTACCAGACGCTTTGCCTTTATATGAGTCATGTAATGAACCTTTTATCGTTGTATGGATGTGATATTCGACTGAGATGAGTTCTGTACGAGATAGCTGCTATTCCTGGGATTATCTCAAGGGTACAGGGAGTCGGGTTCTCGTCGGTGAGAATCCGGTTCGTCACAGTTGGTATCAGAGCCATACTTGACCGTAGCGCGTAACCCATAGAACGGAAACTTAGGACAGAAGCTCTAACTGAGTCCTCTATTTTATACGAAACCCCTTGGACTATTTGAAAACTATACAAGTACATCTCATCTATTTGCAAAACTTTTACCCTTACCTTACCTTACTAACTTGCTAACTTACTAACAACCCACTAACTGTCTGGCAGATGGAAGGAAGATCAGCAGATGAACGACGGGAGATCAGGACCACAGGAGCAGACTGTGGAGGTTTGGCAGTGCTACTGAGGGAAGTGCTGCATACAGTGGGGATAGATGTGGACAACGTCTTCTACGAGGGATGGACCTACAGACCTGGAGAGGGAGTACACACCCGGTTGCAGATGGTTGTACCCAACATCCCTGGACGACCAAGGTCACTGATGCTACGGGCAGCTACCAGCGAGAGCACTTTCAGTCGGGCAGTGCAGACTATAGCTATGAGGATACTACGACTTGCCACACTAGTGTACCAGAGTCAGCTCAGCCACACTCGTTTCCGGTACCTACCGCGAGCTCTTGAAGATCCGACAGACAGAGACGCAGTCAGCTTGCAGGCTCACGCAGCAGACCTGGAGCGGAACGTGACTCTGCGGACCTCAGTTCAGTGCATGATTGAGCAGGAATACTTGAACATTGGCCTAGAAGAGAAAGTTGCCAAGCTGAAAGAGAGGGTATGGAAGCAGGATATCCAGCTGATGGAGAAGGACAATAGGATCGCTTTACTTGAGGAGCAACTCAGAGCTAAAACAAGGGAAGTCAGAATCTTGAACTACGAAGCTCGAAACAACAGGCAGTTGGCAGGACTGATCCGAGCAACTCACCATGCTCGAGATGTTCGCCTGGAAGATCAGCTCACAGAAAAAGACAAGGAACTGGCAGCCAAGGAAGAAGAGATAGAAGGTCTGAAGGAAGAAGTATACTGGTTGGACAGTCTCAACTCAGAACTTCAAGAAGAGGTGGATAGCTACAAAGAGAAGAGTGGACGAAACTACCAGCTGATGAAGTACCTGAGTCTTCAACAGATTATGGCAAAGGATGAAGCTCGAAGGACCCTTAGTAGTTGGGTAAGATCAGACAGGAAAAGGGTAGCAGAAATGATCACAGTGAACCAAGGACTACCAGAAGAACGCAGAGTTGAACCCAGAACAGAGAACTACAGAGTTTCACCAAGCCGAGTTGAGCCGATACCACTACCTGAGGCACGAACCTTTACTCCAGAGATGACAAGACTGAGACAAGAACTGGCACACTTAGAGAAGCAGTTGACAGAACCTGAGATGGACATAGTGAGGTTGGCAGCGCGCCTCACGGACACCCACCAAGACAACAGGCAGTGATCAAGCAGCAGACAGAGACTGAGGCTGTGAGGTTGGCAGCGCGCCTCACAAGCACTTTCAGCAGTATGAGACAGATGCAGTAGACAGTATCAGCAGATGTCAGCAGATGATGAGAGTTGTATCTATCTTCAAGAGTAGATGTTTAGACTTAGTAAATCATGACCACCTTTTGGCTCAGCCACGATGTAGCATTCGCTTAGATGTACTAATCCTCAAGGTTCCAGGAGCTGACCTCGGGATAGTACACATGTCTAGGGTGTAATGCTGTAATGATTGATCAATCTTTTTGGCTGTTCTTGCAGTTTTATTGTTGTTCATCTTGAGTGTACTTTAGTGTTGAGTCTCTTTCATGTGTGCAGCTCCTACTCTAGTTACGCTAACCTAACCCTTACCGACCGCCACTAAATCTGCTTATAAAAAATACAGCAAGATGTCGATCCGAAGATCCAACCGTCTGCTTGCACGTTTTGAGGAAGCTGAGCAAGAAGAGGTAGCAATGGCTGATAGAGGCAGAGGACGTGTCAGAGGTCGTGGTCGCGGAAGAGCAGCAGTTGCAGTTAGAGGCAGGGGTCGTGGACGCGCAGCAGGCGTGCTCCAGCCCGAGAACAACGCACCAGGAGAAGAACAAGAAGTGGAAATGGAAGAACCAGCAGTGGAACCTCAGCAGAACCAGCAGAACAACCAGCAACCACCGCCACCACCTAACTTGGCAGAAGTGATGACTACTCAGACACAGCTGATGCAACAGATGGCACAGGCCAACACACAGATGATGCAAGCTATGCAACAGATGCAAGGAAACCAGAACCAGAACCGTCAGGGACACCGTGAGGAAGACCTACAAAGGAAGATCGAAAGATTCATCAGGCTGAAAGCACCCACCTTCGACTACTCGGACGAACCACTCGATGCACACGACTGGTTGCGTACCATCGAAACGAAGCTTGACCTGACAGACTACACTGAAGAGGAATGTGTGGCCCTTGCGGCGCACCAACTTGAAGGAGCAGCAAAAGCGTGGTGGGAGAGCTACTGTGACTCTCACGCAAACCCAGCTCAGATCACCTGGCAAGAGTTTTGTGAAGCTTTCAAGGAGTACCACATACCAGAACAAGTCATGGTGCATAAAGCAATGGAATTCAGAACAATGAACCAAGGAAGTTTGTCAGTAGCTGAGTACGCTCGACACTTTGCTAAGATGTCAAGGTACGCTCCTGAAGACGTCAACACTGAGAAGAAGAAGCAGTTTTGGTTCCAGCGTGGTTTACACAGAGGCCTGAGGACAGCACTCGCAGCGAGTTCACACAGGTCACTAAGAGAGTTGATTGACAGGGCTATCGCAGTTGAGAAGGAAAGAGTGGGACTTGAAGATACCTGGCGAGAGAAGAAAAGAAAGGCTGAACAGTTGCACAACCATAGACTAAGTCAGAGACCGAGGAGTGGCCAGAGCAACATGCTCAGGAGAAGCTTTCAGCAGAGCAACAGCCAAGGAAGCTCAGGGTTTAACAGAAACAGCTACCAGGGTAACCGAGGCTGTAACAGCAACAGTTTTGGCAGCAGGGGTAACAACTACAACAGCTTTGGTAACAGAAACAACAGCTACTCAAGTCAGGGAAACCCCAACTGGAAGCCGAACAACACACCCAGAATTGGTGGAGGAACCACAGTGGTCTGTTTTGCTTGTGGGAAGCCCGGTCACAAGTCCTTTGACTGTCCAGAGAAGAAGAACAAACAAACCCCAGCCAAGGCACCGGCACCTGGAGGACAAGACAGGCAGCCAACTTCAGTGCAGAGAGGACGCCTCAACCACTTGACAGAGGAAGAAGCCGAGGACGCTCCCGACGTTGTGCTCGGTGAGTTTTTAGTAAATGGCATTCCAGCTTTGATATTGTTTGACTCTGGAGCAACTGGATCTTATATCTCGACAAAGTTTGTGAGAGAGCAGTCACCCCCGACAATACCTAAAGCTAGACCTATAGTCACTACTTCTCCCTTAGGAGAGCTTAGGTGCACTTTAGAGTGCCCCGCAGTTAGACTGATGATAGGAGGCCAGGAGTTCGAAGGAAACTTGACAGTCCTGAAATCAGATGGAATTGACGTGATACTAGGAATGGATTGGCTTACAGAGCACAAAGGAATAATCAGTTGCTCACCCAGAACAGTTGAGTTGACACACCCTAGCGGAGTCAAAGTAACAGCAGAGCCACAAAGAAGAACAGGGAAGAGATCCAGAACATGTATTCTGAGACAGTTGGTATACTCCATTGAGAAACAGACGATCGAAGAAGTACCTGTAGTATGTGAGTACCCGGACGTGTTTCCCGAAGAACTACCAGGATTACCACCTGACCGAGACGTAGAGTTCATAATCGAACTGCAACCAGGCACAGGGCCTATTGCTAAGAGACCGTACGGAATGTCAGTGGAGGAACTGGAGGAACTCAAGAAGCAGCTGAAAGAGATGCTTGAAAGTGGTGTGATTCGACCAAGTGCATCCCCCTGGGGATCGCCAGTGTTGTTTGTGAAGAAGAAAGATGGGTCAATGCGCATGTGCGTAGACTATCGATCCTTGAACGCAGTGACGATCAAGAACAAGTACCCATTACCTCGAATCGATGACTTGCTAGATCAGTTGAAGAAAGCCAAATACTTCAGTAAGATTGATCTGAGATCGGGATACCACCAGATGAAGATTAGAGAAGGTGACATTCCCAAGACAGCTTTTGTGACTCGGTACGGACAGTACGAGTTCACCGTTGTGTCTTTTGGATTGACCAACGCACCTGCTTACTTCATGAACATGATGAACAAGGTATTCATGGAGGAACTAGACAAGTTTGTAGTGGTGTTCATTGATGACATACTGGTCTACTCAGAAACAGCCGAAGAACATGAGAAGCATCTGAGGATTGTACTAGAGAAGCTGAGGCAGCATCAACTTTACGGGAAGTTCAGCAAATGTGAATTTTGGTTAGAGAAAGTAGCCTTTTTGGGTCACGTGTTGACAGCTGAGGGCGTGGCAGTCGACCCAGAAAAGATTGAGGCAGTAGCAGAATGGAAGCAACCGAAGAGTGTTACGGAAATCCGGAGCTTTCTGGGATTGGCAGGATACTATAGAAGATTCATTGAGAACTTCTCCAAGATTGCCAAGCCAATGACCGAACTACTCAAGAACAATGTCCCATTCGAGTGGACGGACAAATGCGAAAGGAGTTTCCAAGAACTCAAGCACAAACTCACTACAACTCCAGTATTGACCCTGCCGGATATTCGCAAAGATTTCGTAGTCTACTGCGATGCTTCAAGACAAGGTTTGGGATGCGTTCTGATGCAAGAGGGCAAGGTTGTTGCCTATGCATCGAGGCAGCTGAGGAAACATGAGGAACACTATCCCACGCACGACTTGGAACTGGCAGCAGTGGTACATGCGTTAAAGATCTGGAGGCACTACCTGATTGGCAACAAGTGCGATATCTACACAGATCACAAAAGTTTGAAGTATATCATCACCCAATCCGAACTGAACATGAGGCAAAGAAGATGGTTAGAACTGATCAAAGATTACGATTTGGAGATACACTACCATCCTGGCAAAGCTAATGTCGTGGCGGATGCCTTAAGTCGAAAGAGTTATTGCAACAACTTGATGATAGCAGAAAGTCAGCCAGAACTAGCAAAAGAGTTGTACATGCTGAAACTCGAGCTAGTAGAAGAAGGAAAACCCCAGGAAATGAGAGTGAAGTATAACCTAGGAGACCGTATCAAAGAAGCACAAGGAAAGTGTCCAGAAATCCAAGAAGTAAAAGAGGATATTCAACGAGGAGTAGCACCTGACTTCCGGATAGATGAAGCAGGGACAGTATGGCTGAAAGACCGTATCTGTGTACCACAGGACGAGGAAATCAGGAGAACAATTCTCTCAGAAGCTCACGAGTCCAAGTGCTCGATACACCCAGGATGCACTAAGATGTATCAGGCTCTGAAGGATAAATTCTGGTGGAAGAAAATGAGGGAGGACATAGCAGAGTATGTAGCCAAGTGCGACTCTTGTCGAAGGATCAAAGCAGAACATCAAAGACCAGCAGGACTGCTGAAACCACTGGAAATTCCAATGTGGAAGTGGGAAGATATCAGCATGGATTTCGTGGTTGGTCTACCTCGCACTCAGAAAGGAAATGATGCCATTTGGGTTATAGTTGATCGGCTGACGAAAGTAGCTCACTTTATACCAGTCAAAAGCACACACTCAGTAAGCAAACTAGCAGAGTTATACATAGACAACATTCTCAAGCTGCATGGGGCACCAAGAAGCATTGTGTCAGACAGAGGACCCCAATTCACAGCTCAATTCTGGCAAAGCCTACATCAAGCCATCGGGACAACCTTGGAGTATAGCACAGCTTACCACCCTCAGACAGGTGGGCAGACCGAAAGAGTGAACCAGGTTCTTGAAGAATTGTTGAGAGCATGTGTTCTAGCATACAGCACAGACTGGGGGAAGAGTCTATCCTATGCAGAATTCTCCTATAACAACAGTTACCAGGCCAGCCTGCAGATGTCACCCTTTGAGGCACTTTATGGCAGAAAATGCAGAACACCTCTAATGTGGTCAGAGGTGGGAGAACGAACATTCTTTGGGCCTGACATGATTGTAGAGGCAGAAGAAAATGTGGCCAAGATCCGAGAGCACCTGAAAGCAGCTCAGAGCCGACAAAAGAGCTATGCAGATAAAAGGAGACGAGATCTGGAGTTCGAAGTAGGAGACTTCGTCTACCTGAAAGTGTCACCCCTCAGAGGACATAAGAGATTCCAAGTGAAGGGGAAACTAGCACCCCGATTTGTTGGACCATACCAGATACTAGAGAGAGTAGGAAAGCTAGCCTACAAGCTAGACCTACCAGGGGAATTAGCGGGAGTACACCCAGTGTTCCATGTATCTCAGCTGAGGAAGTGTCTGAGAGTACCCGAACATGAGATTAAGACAGAGGCTTTAGACCTACAAGACACCTTGGAATATCTGGAGTACCCGGAGAGGATACTAGACAGGGCAGTCAAAGAGACCAGAAGCACAGCTATTCCGTTTTGCAAAGTGCAGTGGAGCAATCACTCAGAAAGGGAAGCCACTTGGGAGGAGTCAGTACTGAAAGAGAAATACCCCCACTTGTTTAAGCCATAGGTATTCACAAATCTCGAGGACGAGATTCTTGTGAGGGGGGGAGACTGTAACAACCCTAAAATTCCTATAGGTTTTGTTGAGTGCAAAAATTCGAATTTAAAAATTTTTGGTGGAATTGAGTGCATGCAAACCAACATATAAGAGTGTCTTCTATTTTGCTCCCTAAATTCTTAGGCAATTTAAATTCAAATTTAAAATCAATTTGAAGTGCTAAGGATGAAATAGTGTGATTTGGATTTATTTGGATTTATTTGGATTTTTGGTTGGTTTGAATTCAAATTCTAGATTTGAATTCAAACTCTAATTGACTAAACTAATTTCCAATCCTTCTAACTGTTCGTGGGCCGAATTCCCGCAGCCAAGTCCATCTTTCACCCCTGAACTTTTTTTTCCCGAGCCGGCGAACCAAGCAGCCCACTCGGCCTTTCGGCCCAGCTCGGCCCAGCCGTTCGCCGCGTCCCCGCCGCGTCGCCATCCCTTCCACTGACAGGCGGACCCCGCCTGTCAGTCGTCTCCTCCCCGCGTCATCGTCCACCTCCCGCCGCTCTCCCTCTCTCCCGAGCACGCCACCCGTGAACCCAACCACCCGGCCGGCCCCATCACCCCCAGTGCGGCCCGTTCGATGCGCGCCGTGTGTCCGCAGCCGCCTGGCCATCCTAATCTCGCCGTCCGTGCCCGCCAAACCCTAGCCTAGCGCCTATTTAATTCCGCCGCCGGCCTTCTTCTTCCTCAAGCCGCGCCGCCCCTCGGGGGTACTCCAGATCCAATTCGCGTGGGGGTGAGGTGCAAGGAGTGGTGGGGAAGAGATTGAGTGGGAGCAGGAGCAAGTAGAAGAGCCGGAGCGCCTTCCCCGCGTCGACGCCGAGCACCGGAGTGCCGCCGTCTGTGGACTCGCCGATGAGGAGCCGGACCAGGGACGAGAGGAAGAGCACGAGCACCGCCGGACTGCGTCGAGTCTTCCCCGACCTGCAGCGTACGTCTACAAGGCCCGTGGTGAGCTGTCGTCGTCGACCCCCTTGTTTCTTCTCTGTTTCCGGCGGAGCGCCGCCGCTCGTGCTTGTCGTGCCTAGCCTAGCCCTCTGTGAGCCAGCCTTCGAGCTGTGCATCTCCTTGTGCAGGTTCCCGAGCCGCTAAACCCTTTTGCAACCCGCCGTCGCTTTTTCCCCGCAGCCGAGGCCGCCGCGGCCGAGCCCTGCTCGCCGCGCGCGAACGCCGAGGCCACGCGCGGCCGTGGACGACCACGTGCCCGCGCGTGTGCACCTAGCCGTGCCCCAGCAGTCGCTGGAGGCTACGAGCGCACAGCCGAACCCAGATCGTGCACCGTTGCGTGCGTAACCCAAGCCGCCGTCGTGCTCGCCGGCGTTCATGTCCATGTCGCCGCCGTTCGCGTCGGTAAACCCCAGCCAAACCCTAATCCAAGCCTTTTTCACCCTGATCCGCTCCGCCAAGCCCTAGCGCTGCTGTTCCGACCATCCTAGACCCGAGCCGAGCCCTCTCCGGCGATAACCGCCGTCGACCGTCGCCGCCGGCGCGTTCTGGAGCACGCCGCGCGCGCGTCGCGTCGCGCCGTGGCTATGCCACACGCAAGACCACACCAAGTTGCCACACCGCGTGCACAGAAGATCCCAGTTCGGCCACACCTCGATCCCGTGCACCCGGCTCATGTGAACCACACTCGCGGTGCACCGTGGACTCAGTCCACCAGGCCAGATCCAGCAGCCGCCCCTTTCGTGAGCCGAATCTCGCGTTTAAGTCTGTTTAACACCCTTGAACTCTTCCGGCCCATTCGCTTTCGGCCCAATTCCAGCCCAGCCATCGTTTATCCTTTTTCTTTTTCTTTTAACAGCGCTGACGTATGGGACCCACCTGTCATACTCTACGAGTCACTGACACATGGGGCCCACTGACCAGAGTTGACCGCTGACCGTTGACCCCCGTTGACCGTTGACCGGTCAACGCTGACGTCAGCAGGGCCCACTGCTGACGTCATCCTAGGCGGACCCCACTGCTGACGTCAGCATGGCGTCATGCTGACGTCAGCAGGCTAATTATTTGTCTGTTTTCTTTTTCGGAAATTATTTAATATTTTCAGAAAATGATTTAAACTTCGAAAATTAATAATAAATCAACCGTAGCTCAGAAAAATATGAAACCAGTTTCTATATTTTTCTAAAATCATGACCTACGCGTTAGTGTAGAGTTTGGTGTTATTTGAGTCTTCTTTCGTCGCTGTTTTTGTGTTTCTTTGCTAGTAGCCGCGTCTTATTTTCTTTCCGCGCCCCTAGGAGCTCCGGAGAGTCAGGAGGAGCCGGACTACTACAACAACTGCTTTGACGAGGACGAAGACCTTTGCCCAGGTTCACGCCCGACCATTTCTGAAAATACCTATTAGACATGCAAACTAGTATGCTAGCGCTTTACTTTACTCGCATGATAAACCTGCACTGACTTTGTTATTATCCTGTTACCTTGCTACCTACTACTCACTTTATATATATGCTATGCTATGCATGTGTTGGGACGGTTGTGATTGATCCTCTTGGCGTGAGTTGTGGGTGGTTTGGGAGGAGTAGTGCAGCTAGGCGGTGTAAGCGAGTAAATAACAACTCGATCGTTGATCGAGGTGCTGAGGGGCTGCACTCGGGCAGTCCCTATGGGGTACCTGTTGCGGGTACATGGTTACTGGTTACTTGGGGTTGGTACTCGGTGAGTACCTGAGGAGTTTGGGCGGCAATACCTGTTATGGGTGCCGATTGCGGACCGTTGCGGCGGATCGCTTGTGATGCAGATACTCGCTTTACCGAACAATTAAGGACCGAGTCGTGCCCCCACTTTGGACTTGGGATTTACCGTGCTCACCATCTACCCAGTATGGGGAGGGTTCCAGCAAGCCTACTCTAGTGCGGCGCCGAGACTGTAGGAGAATCGAGTTTGATATGTGCAGGGGGGATTCGTTGCGGCGTAATCTCCCTGATTTACCACGGCCCCCGACTGGCCCCGGTGGGAAGGTTTCACGACCCTGGGGCAGATGTTAGATCAGATGTTTCCCGAGCCCAGGGAGACAGGATTGGCGCCGTTACTGTTTAGGGTCTTTGCTGTGGGCTGCGTCTCAGGTTGGTTGCGGACTAGCCTTGCAGCCCGGATGGATTCCTGGAGTGCCACCTCTGCAGAGTATAAACTATACGTATAGCCGTGTCCACGGTTACGGACGACCCATTTCTGAGAAGCCCCGGCTAGCATGGGAATCTGCTTTCTTACCTCATCCTTGATTTGGGTTATGAGAGATTGGTCCAGCTGAGGCTGTTGAGACGAGGTGGGGAGGGAGCCCACCGAGTCGACTAGAGAGTGAAAGGTGTTGGTGGATAATGAATTGCGGGAACCTGCCGTGGCAGGACGAGCCCGATGGGAAATGTGAGGCTGATGGTTGGTGTTGGGGTGTGGAGGTGTATGTGTGTGAGCAGGAGTTGGTGTTGAGATGAAATTGGGTTATTGCTGCTGCTTGCATAAGAAACCCTGGCTTAAACCTTGCTTACTTCATTATCCTTAGAATAGGCCACTTTAAAGCTTGCATCATATTATGGTTGGTGACGTGGACCTGTCCCATTTCCTTGGGGACAGACTTTGGGTTCTCAGGTGAAGACCCCGACCGCGAGTTCGACCAGGACGGGTGGTACGACTGAAGGGAGCGCGCTACGCTCAAGGATGCCTGTGGAGGAGTGGACCCTGAAGTTCTAGCTACCGCTGCGCAGATGTTTCTTATTGTCGTTTTAGCCCAGAGGGCTTGTACCAGACGCTTTGCCTTTATATGAGTCATGTAATGAACCTTTTATCGTTGTATGGATGTGATATTCGACTGAGATGAGTTCTGTACGAGATAGCTGCTATTCCTGGGACTATCTCAAGGGTACAGGGAGTCGGGTTCTCGTCGGTGAGAATCCGGTTCGTCGGATCTTCCTGGCCGAAAGATTCGAGACTGCGTTGAATCATCCGACATCTGACAGTTTTTTGAAGAATTTTTGCAGAATTTCATAACAGGCCTATTCACCCCCCCTCTAGGCCTAGTGTTTGTCCTTTCAATTGGCATCGGAGCCTAATCCCTTGATTAAGGCTTAACCGCTAAGGGAAAAACACTATGACCACTAGTAGGGAAGGCTCCGGTGTCGGTGCTTCCGCAGTCAAGGAAGGTCATCCGGTGTTAGTTGATACAAGCTCAAGCGATGATGACTTCGCTATAAGCGATGTCGATGAGAGCTTGAATGAAGAAGAAAATATGAAGAAGGGAAAAGAGAAGATGAAGAAGAAGATTCAAGAGAAAGCCGAGAAGAAAGCTCAAAAACTTCTTAAGAAGTTGAAAGAAAAAGAAGTTCTTCAAGGACTTCATTTCGTGTCTCATACCTATGAGACCACTTCTACACAACAAACATTTGATCCTTCTAATCTTGCCTTCACATCAGTTCCCATGGGCAATGTCCCTCGCTTTGATGGGAGTGACTATGCTCGTAGAAGCAATGACATAAAAATATACTTATATGACCTTCATCCATCTCTTTGGACTATTGTGATTGTAGGTGTTGACAAGAATGTCAAGCCAAGTTGTGAGCAAGAGCATGACTTCTTCCGCAATGATCAAGCCGTGATGGTGCTTAGGAGTTCTCTAAGCCCCTACGAGTACAACAAGAGAAGATGGATTGAAGTTGCTAATGAAATTTGGGATACTCTTCAATTGTCTCATGAAGGGACAGATGTTGTCAAAGAAGGCAAGATTGATCTTCTTCAAGGAGAGCTAGAAGTATTTGTCATGAAAAAGGATGAGACTCTACAACAAATGCATGATCGGTTGAAGCTTCTCGTGACCGAGATAAGAATGCTTGGGAGCAAAGATTGGGATGAACACAAAGTTATCAAGAAGATGCTTAGAGCATATGCTCCAAAGAACCCAATGCTAGCCACCATGATTAGAGACAAGAGCAAGTTCAAGAAAATGCTACCCAAGGAATTGTTCAACAAATTGAAATATCATGAGATGAACAACATGGATGTAGCCAACCGAGGTCAAAACAATTGCTCTCAAGGCTGAACCAAGCAAGAATGTTGAATCAAGTGAGAAGCCCTCCAAGCTTAAGAAAAAGGAAGATTCAAGTGAAAGTGAGAGCACCGATGAAAAAACCGCCATGATGGTGAAGAACTTCAAGAGGTTCATGAAAAAAAGAGGTGACAAGAAGCCCATCTCTCAAAGAAGATGATATGAATGTGAGGAAAAAGGGCATTACATTGCCGATTGCCCCCACAAGAAGAATGACAAGGATGACAAGAAGTCAAAAGACAAATCCTATGACAAAGAGAAGAAATACAAGAGGAAGAGCAAGGAGTACAAGAAGAAGAATGGAAGTGCTCATGTTGGTCAAAGTTGGGATTCGAGTATGACTCCGACAATGAAGAAGTGGCAACTCTTGCCATACAAGTACCTACTCCAACACCAAGGATCTTCAACAATTTTTATGAGAGTGATGATGAATCTCCCATGTGCCTCATGGCTCAAGGGACCAAGGTATTAAATGCTTTCACTCCTCCATCATCTACTCCCTCAATACCTAGTAATGTAGACAAAGACTTAGATGAAGAAGAAGCCGAATATGAGAGAAACATGATAAATAAGTTCGGTAAAGATGGTTACAAACAAATAAAAAAACTATTAGAGAAATTAGAGAGAAGAGAGGAGTCTCATGATCGGCAAGAAAATTTACTCATTATTGACAAGGAGATAAATCTTGCCCTTGAAGAGACTTTAGTTGAGGAGAAGGTTAAGATTGAAAAATTGACTTGTGACTTATCACTTGCCAAAGACTCACATGAGAGGATGTCCAAGGAAATATCTTTGGCAAATGACTCTCTAGCCAACCTAAAGAATGAACATAGTGAGCTTCAAGAAAGACATTCAAGCCTAGAGATCAAGTACAAAGATCTAGAAGTCAATTTTGACACTCTTTGGGAAAGCACCGAAACCAACTCCAAGACAACTCTTGACTCTAATGTCTCTACTAGTGAAGTTTGCTCAAGCTGTTATAAGATTGATGTAAATGCTTGTGTCACTAACCTTTCAAAGCTAGAAGAGAAGGTCAAAGCCAAAGATGCTAAAATCCAAGAGTTGACCAAAGCAATTAGCCAAGACAAGGTCAAAGGTAAGAGTGAGTTCGAGTCCCATCCGACATATAAAGCCGGAAGTTATCCTAGCATCAAGGATGGACTTGGATTCACTAGAGGTGGAAAGGCCAATGGTACAAGGATGTTAAAAGGTCATGAAGTACCATTGTTCAACAAAGGATCCAACCTTGGAGATTTGATGAACATTGCTCGTGGTGTGCCAAAGGTAGACACCATTGGAGCCAAGTCTATTGTCGAGGCATTTAGCAAGGGTGCTAAAGACTCAACCAAGGTCAAGAAGAATGATAAGATCATTGAGCACAAACCATCTTTCAACTATACCGTTGATTACACGGTCATGTGGGATCACAATGCGAAGATGGTGGTCAAACATGTGGGTGCTCATGTAAAGAAGATGATGAGAAGTGTTTGGGTGCCAAAGATTTCTAGAGCTAACATTCAAGGACCCAATGTCTTTTGGGTACCTAAATTCAAGGCTTAAACTTGTTTTGTAGGCATATTCCTCCGGTGGACCTTCATGGTTGCTTGATAGTGGATGTTCGAATCATATGACCGGAGAGAAGAATATGTTTGCCAAGTTGGAAGAATATGACTCACCCGTTGAAAAGATTACTTTTGATGACAATAATCATGGTGATGTGGTAGGTCAAGGTGAAGTTTCTATCTCAAATGACTCATCACTTTCTAATGTTTATCTAGTTGATTCTTTGGGATACAATTTGTTGTCGGTCTCACAACTGTGAGAAAGGCTACAATTGTCTCTTTACTAATGAGGGTGTGAGCATTCTTAGAAGAGAGGATTCCTCTATTGCTTTTACGGTTCAACTTGAGGGAAAGCTTTACTTGGTTGATTTCACAACCACTAAAGTGGAACCAAAAACTTGTTTAGTGGCAAAATCTAGCTTGGGTTGGCTTTGGCATCGCCGGCTAACCCATGTTGGCATGAGGAACTTGGCCAAACTTCAAAAGGATGAACACATTCTAGGACTAACAAATATTGTCTTTGAGAAAGATAGGTCATTTAGCGCTTGTCAAGCCAGGAAGCAAGTTGGTGATCCTCATCCACCCAAGAACATATTGACAAGTTCAAGACCCTTGAAGTTGCTTCACATGGATTTATTTGGCCCTATTGCTTATATTAGTATTGGTGGAAACAAATATGGTCTTGTCATTGTGGATGATTTCTCTATATATACTTGGGTATTCTTTCTACAAGACAAGAGTGAAGCTCAAGGGGTTATCAAGAAGTTCATTAGACGAGCACAAAATGAGTTTGAATTGAAAGTCAAGCGTATAAGAAGTGACAATGTGTTGGGGGCGATCATTAGGGTACCCAAACGTATGGGATAACCACCCTTGTTAAACATTAAACTCATGCGCATAACCAGAAAAAGAGAAATGGAAGTTAAGGCCCACGGCCCAGCAATGAACGAAGGCCCAGTCAAGGCACCCTGTGGAGTGCCTCGACGCGAACCATAATCTCCGCTTCGCTCGAGGGAACCGACCCCTCGAGCGAATCGGAGAACTTCGCTTCGGTCGAGGCCTGAGGATCGAGCCTCGAGCAACCCACGAAATGGGGAGAGCTCCGCCTCGGTCGAGACCCTCGCTCCGAGAGACAATTAATGGCGTTCACCACCACTGTGCGTCCAAAGTCAAAAGGCAAATCTCTTGCCATGCCGCCCTGACAGCCACGACCCCACCGTCACATCCGCCAACTCCCGTCACTATGCTGCCAACCGAGGCTCTGTGCGTGCAGGCCGGCGCTGTGCGAACAGAGCCCAGCACTCCGAGCTCCTGTGCTGCCAACTCCGACGACTCGAAGCCCTCCGTCGGGCGGGAGAGACCCTCGAGCACATAGCAGGGGAAGAAGAGAGGACAGCGGAGACATGACAGGCCATTCCGAGCGCTATGCGACCATCCCTGGCGCTGTGCGCACATGTCGCCACTGTGCGAACAGGGCCGGGTCACTTCAACTCCCTGTGCTACCAACTCCCACAGTGATTTCCTACAGAATGGGCTGTGCACAGGCATGGGAGATCCTCAAAATAGTATACGGGCGAGTCATTACCGCACAAAGGACAGCTCGGATCCTCAAAACCACTCCTCGGCGTCATCACCAGTACAAGAATCGACCACGGGGATCGCAATATCGTGCAACAGCGGACAAGGACAAAGAAGCACGCCCGGCGCCATTCCTACTAATGTGCGGCAACTGCGCCTGCATAGCGACACATACCTGTAACCCCTCCTCCTTGGCCTATAAAAGAAGGGGGCGGACGACCTACATGGACACGGATCGAGAATTCACACACATTCTCAAAGACCACGATATTGGCACTCCGCCTCAATCATCTGGGACTTGGGGGGGTCTAGCCTCCTCTCCCAACCTGCTTGTATCCCTACTACTTGCAGTCTAGTGCAGAATAACACATCGCATGTACCACCTTGCTAGAAGTACGGTCTTGCGACCGGAACCAGGATAAATCCGTGTCTTGTTTTATCTTCTGCATCAACCATCAGGGGAGGGAACACAACGCATTTCTGGTTGGTGCCGGGACCACGATTTCTAAACACCGACAGTGGCGCGCCAGGTAGGGGGACTCGCGCTGTGATCGATTGTTTCAAATCACCATCTCCCTTGATGGCAACCTGAGTCATACGCGACAACCCTTTTCCGGTGCCAGCATCA
Organism: Echinochloa phyllopogon; assembly: GCA_033239725.1. Classification (NCBI taxonomy): domain Eukaryota; kingdom Viridiplantae; phylum Streptophyta; class Magnoliopsida; order Poales; family Poaceae; genus Echinochloa; species Echinochloa phyllopogon. The sequence goes on along the minus strand of BTCW01000018.1, from coordinate 26,249,446 downwards.
GAGCAACTCCCTGCCGGACTCAAAATCCGGTTCGGGAGTCTTGACTTCAGGGCGACTGGCGATGGCTACAACATGCAGCTCCTTACGAGGAACGCCAGCATGAGCATGCCACCACCACTCCCGTCACCATCACCACGACGCAAAAGGCGTTCGCGTCAACGCGCGAGGCGAATGCGCGCGGAGCAACGCAGAACAGCCCGCGCCGGCTCCCCCAAACAGGTTGAGTCCGGCACGACAAGGGCAAAAAATACCGCCACTACGGCGCACCCGGCCAGGGATAGCGCGGTCGACCCGTGGCAAATCCCCGGTGAGGCACGCACCACAACCGTGACCAACTCCTCATCAGGTTACACGGACATGATGGCGTATGAGGATTTGCCAGGGCACCACCTGATCTCAATTCGCAACCTCATAGCAACATCGCCAGACGACGACTACCCCGACTCTGGCAGCGAGGCACACGAGAGTGGCCGGAGGATCCCCGAATGGGACTACTCAGGGCTTCACGATCGTGAGGCCTTCTTGTCATTCCAGGCTACGGCAGATTATTGCCTAACCTACTCCGACGACCCTAGCGAGGGGGATTACGATCCTGCCAGGGAATGCTTCGTCGTCCTCTCGGGAAGGGATGGCGGAGATGACGGGGCAGGAGAGCCAGCGCACGCCAAGGATCACGAGCAGGCACCTGACAATGTTGCGCTTGCACGAGCACAGCTAGCCCAAGTCCGTGAACTTGAAGCCAAGCTTGAGGAAGAACGCCGACAGGTCCGAGAGCTCCGGGCAACACTTGAGGACAATCGTCCTATGCGCGGCGCGCGTGCCAGGGAAGCCGGGCGCATAGCACGAGCCCACATCGAGGCTGATGCGATGTGGACGACCCACTCGCATTAGCCAGGGCAAGCCAAAAGCTTATCGCCGCGGTGACTCTAATCTGAGCCATGCCCGAGCCATCAACGCACGAAGGCCGAAACCTGCACCGAGAGGCGCAGCATCTAATCGAGCAAGCGGCTGTGCAGCAAGCCAAAAGCTCAGCCTCTCGCATCCGCAGTTCTGCCGGCCCAAAAACTGGTGGAGCAACGCAGGAGCATGAGACATCGGCACAAACCCTGCGAAGGGACAATCCAATGCCACCCCTGCCCTTGAATAAGGGAAAGGCACCTTTGGTGCACGAACGCATCGGGAGGAAGCCTCTCAAGGAGTGAATCCTTGACACACGTAGTGACGCCAGCGACGACGATGCTCGCAACACCCTCAATAGAAAGAGGCGGGATGGCACATCTCGCGGTTTCCACCCCCGCCGTGGAGACCGCTACGACAGCGACGAAGACAAGAGCCCAATGCCAGAGCCCCGGGAACCCGGGTATTTGGCCGGGAGATTCGTGTGGCCCCGATTCCCGCACGATTCAGGCAGCCGATGACCATCACCAAGTACTCGGGGGAGACGGACCCAAAGGTGTGGCTCAATGAATATCATCTCGTCTGTCTATTGGGCGGCGCGACTGACGATGCCATGATCATCCGCAACTTGTCGCTTCATTTGGCGGATTCTGCGTGGACATGGCTTGAGCACCTACCCGCGAACCAGATTCACGATTGGAACGACCTCGTGAAGACGTTCATGGGTAATTTTCAGGGCATCTACCTACGCCCTGGAAACTCATGGGACCTTTGAGGGTGTCGCCAAACATCCAATGAGTCCCTTCGTGATTTCATCCGCCGCTTCTCCAAGTGTTGCACCAAGCTCCCGAGTGTGGGTGACTCCGAAGTCATCCATGCCTTCCTCGAGGGCACAACCTGCCGGGACTTGGTGCGCGAGCTAGGACGCAGTCCTCCTACTAGCGTAAACGAATTGTTCGATGTCGCCACCAATTTTGCCTCCGGCGAGGAGGCGGTTGGAGCCATCTTTGATGGTAGAAGGGGGAAGCGGACGGACGAAACTCCCGCGGAGGGCAGCAAGTCCAAAGGATCCACCAAGAAACAAAGGCAAGGCAAGAAGGGGAAGAAGCCCCAAAAAGCCTCGCGCCGACAGGAGCAGATCGAGGACCCTGACGAAATCCTCGCAGTCGATCCTGCTGTGCCCAAAGCTCCTCGAGGCCCCCCTCGAGGAGGCGGCATCTTCGATGACATGCTCAAGAAACCTTGCCCTTATCACAAGGGCGTCGTAACCCACACCCTCGAGCAATGCGGAATGCTAAAGAAATACTTCAACCGCGCCGCTTTGAAGGACGAATGGGGAAAAAGGACACGGGCGACGGGAGTGGCCAAGGCTTCCCAGAGGTGGAGAACGTCTTCTTCATTTTCGGGGGGCCAACCGTGAACATGACCCCTCGACAGCGCAAGCGTGAGCGCCGAGAGGTATTCTCCGTACACAAGGCGGGGCTGTCTTGCCTCGACTGGTCAGAAGAGACCATCTCCTTTAGTCGAGAGGATCACCCTAACTACATCCCAAATTCGGGGCAGTACCCGCTTGACGTTGATCCCATCATCGGCAATACCCGGTTCTCCAAGGTACTCATGGATGGAGGCAGCAGCCTCAACATCATGTACGCTTCATCTTTGGAGCTCATGGGCATCGGGAGGGACACGCTGCGCCCCAGCAAGGCGCCGTTCCATGGCGTTGCGCCGGGAAAGCGAGTTCAGCCCTTCGGGCAGATCGATCTGCCAGTTTGCTTCGATACCCCTGACAACTTCCGCAGAGAGACCCTGACCTTCGAAGTGGTGGGATTTCGAGGTGTGTACCATGCCATCCTTTGCTGCCCATGCTACGCCAAGTTTATGGCAATCCCAAACTAAACGTACCTCAATTTGAAGATGCCGAGATCAAATGGCGTCATCACCGTGGCCCCATCGTTCGAACATGCCTACATATGCGACGTGGAATGCGTCGAGAGCGCCGAGGCGCTTGCCGAGGACGTGGCTCTCGTCGCGGACCTGGAGAAGATGGCGAACGAAACCATCCCCTCCACTTCGAAGCATGCAGGCAGTTTCGAGCCCGCAAAGCACACAAAGGCTATGCCCCTCGACCCCAGCATCCCCAGCGATAAGACGGTGAGGGTCAGCTCGACCCTCGACAGCAAATAGGAGGTGGTGCTCATTGAATTTCTCCGCGCCAACGCCGACATCTTCGCGTGGAGCCCCTCGGATATGCCGGGCATACCGAGGGAGGTCGCCGAGCACTCCCTTGATATCCTGCCCCACTCCAAGCCGGTGGTTCAACGCCTGCGGCGCTTCGACGAGCACAAGCGTAGGGACATTGGTGAGGAGCTGCACAAACTCCTTGAGGCCGGATTCATCAAGGAGGTATTTCATCCTAACTGGCTCACCAATCCTGTTTTAGTTAAGAAAAAGAATGAGAAGTGGAGGATGTGCATAGATTATACCGGTTTAAATAAAGCATGTCCAAAAGACCCTTTTCCTTTACCACGTATCGATCAGATCGTAGATTCAACCGCAGGATGTGAGCTGTTATGATTCCTTGATGCTTATTCTGGTTTCCACCAAATTAAGATGAAAGTTTCTGACCAACTGGCAACCTCCTTTATCATGCCTTTTGGTATCTTCTGCTATGTCACGATGCCGTTTGGCCTTCGAAATGCCAGAGCTACATACCAGCGGTGTATGCTTCGGGTTTTCAGAGATCATATCGGGCGAACCGTAGAGGCATACGTTGACGATATTGTAGTAAAATCCAGGAAGGCGAACGGCCTGGTAAACGATTTGTGCATTGTGTTTGATTGTCTCTGGGCCAACGGGGTATAGCTAAATCTGAAAAAATGCGTTTTTGGGGTGCCTCGAGGTATGCTCTTGGGTTTCATAGTCTCTCAGCGAGGCATTGAGCCCAACCATGAAAAAGTCTCGGCCCTCGAACAGATGGGACCGATCTGAGACCTAAAGGGGGTACAAAGGGTATTGGGATGCTTAGCAGCCCTAAGCCGGTTCATCTCGCCTCTCGGCGAGAAAGGCTTGCCCCTGTACTGACTCCTAAAAAAGAGCGAACATTTTTCTTGGACCACCGAGGCTCAAAAAGCCCTCGACGAGCTAAAAGCGTCACTCGCGCGAGCGCCAATTTTAACGCCACCTAAGGCGGGCGAGCGCCTCTACCTCTACGTAGCCGCAACGACTCAAGTAGTCAGCGGAGTCATCGTCGTAGAAAGAACTGAGGAAGGACACGCTCCACCTGTCCAAAGGCCGGTATATTACATCAGCGAGGTACTGACCGAAACCAAGACGCGATATCCACAAATCCAGAAGCTGCTCTACGTAGTAGTGCTAGCTCGGCGCAAATTGCGCCACTACTTCGAGGCTCATCCTGTCACAGTGGTCTCATCTTTTCCCTTGGGGAGATACTCCGCAACCAGGATGTCTCAGGTAGAATAGCCAAATGGTCCGTGGAGTTGATGGGCGAAGCCCTCACTTATGCCCCCCGCAAGGCAATCAAATCGCAAATCTTGGTCGATTTCATGGCAGAGTGGACCGACACACAGCTGCCCCCACCTCAGATCCAAGCCAAATGTTGGATAATGTACTTCGACGGGTCGGTGATGAAAACCGGTGCGGGCGCGGGCCTGCTCTTCGTCTCACCCCTCGGAGAACATATAAGGCACGTGGTACGCTTGCACTTTGCGGTGTCCAATAACATGGCCGAATACGAGGCCTTACTAGCCGGCCTTCGCATAGCTAAAGAGTTGGGCGTTAAATGCCTCGACGTTCGAGGAGATTCACAACTGGTCATCGACCAGGTTATGAAGGAGGCAAGCTGCCACGATGACAAGATGCAAGCGTACTGCAATGCAGTACGCCGACTCGAGGACAAATTCCATGGCCTCGAGCTCAACCACATCACACAAAAATACAACGAGGAGGCCGATGAATTGGCAAAAATTGCGTCAGGGCGGATCATCGTTCCTCCAAACGTATTAGCCCGTGACCTAACAGAGCCGAGCATCGACCTCAAGCCAACTCCCAGAGCTCCTGATGCTGGACTGCGGTCCCCAAGGCCTGCTGCTCCTCCCATAAGAGACGCTCGGCCTCAGCGGACTCGGCCAGGCTAGGAGGGACGCCGCGACGACCGAGCCCCAAGTTGCGCCAGGCCTCGAAGGCCAAGACGCCAGGCAGGGCACCCATGGCCCTCTCCTCCCAAGGGCTCCAGGTCCCGTCTCGGAATCCCGGAGCATCCTCCTCCTCATCCTCCTGACCACCCTCGAGGGTGGCCGTGAGGGTCATCATTGCGGGGCAGGCCCCGGGCACCTCCTCCGCCTCCGTTGTACCGCTGCCTCCAGCCGCGGTCTGACCCGCGTCTTCAGCGCGGGCCGCACCTTCTGCCACCCCCGTGCCCTTGGCCAGCACGGAGGTCTCTGTCACCCCCGCAATGGCAGGGGCCGCATCCTCCACATGGAGAGCCGGGGTCGTCTCCCTGGCCCGCTCGTCGCCCGCTGCCTCCGATACTTCCATGGCCGCCGCCTGTCCCCTTGATCAGGCGGCCCCTCGCGTGAGGGCCGCCCGATACCGGGCGACAATCTCCGTCGCCTGGGGCACTCCGGACGGGGGCGACGCTGCCAAACGAGGCATGGCGCGCACCGACACCTTCAGCGCCTTCGTTGGCCCCAACGGAAGCGATGCCTGCAGTCCGGGTTGACTGACAGAAACCAAGTCAATAAAATTAGACCAAAAAACAACCCATGAATTAAGCCCGAGAAAGGAACAACAACTCACCTAACCCGAATGAGGCTGCTCAGCCTGCGCTTCTTGCCGCTCGAGGGTTGCCGAGTCCCCGAACGACCAAGGCCCCTCGGCGGCAGGGTCTCACTCGCGGGCCTCAAACCCGCGGGTGCAGAGCTTTGTGCCCTAGTGGGGGGCGACACCCGCTGTCGAAGGCGCCGGACCGCTCGAGGCCTCCCTACCCCGTGACGACGTTGGGGTCTCCTGGCTTTGCCACCTCGGGGGCGCAATCACTTCAGCCGCCACCGGCGCGGGTGGCGGAATCTCCACGAGGTCGTCCGAGGAGGACTCCTCTGGGGTGCTCTCAGGGGTAGTAGGCGGGGAGCTCCCCTCCCTGGACTGACGGCGGCAATCCTTCTCATGCGCCGCCCTTCATTGGCGCTTCCTCTCCTTCTGCTTGGCCGCATCCTTCCGTGCCTTCTGCCTTTCGGCAGAAAGGCGATTGGCCGCACGGACCTCGCGAAGAGGAGGGGCGGAGCGATATCCCTTTTGAGACAAGCCCTGTAGAGAGATTCCAAGATTGGCAATACCCTGTTTTGGGGCACATCTTGATGGCGAATAGGGCCGCCTCCTTGCAATCGAGCTTGGAGACATCCATGGCTCGCCGTGCTCGATGCATGCAATACTCGAGGACGAGGGTCCCCTCCTTCGTCTTCGAGCCCTGCCAGGGTGAATCCGCCTTGAGCTGGTCAAGGCGCAGCGTCCTCTCCATCAGCGGCAGGACGTACCGCTGGTTGAAGTTCGCAATCACCCCCACCGCGGTCAACCCTGCCCTGACAGCGCAGCGAAGGCGTCGGTGAAGACCTGGAGTCGCTCCTGGCGGTCGGCGGGGGAGACACCGTAGCCCCACGACTCTGGCCGCTCGCGCAACACCTTGCCGGTGTACTCCGGCAATTTGTTGTCGACGTTGCGGAAGTAGAACCACCCCTTGTCGCAGTCGGCGTTGTTGGAGGTCATAGTCGCCGGATGTACTGCCCGCTCCGCTGCCCCCGAACGTGCAGGGTGAGGCCCCCGACGCAGACCGCCCGGCGGAACCCCCGAGACTCACCTACGGCTGTATGCAGCTCACCCCGGAAAAGGTGAACCCATAGGTCATAGTGAGCCTCTATCCCCAAGTACCCCTCACAAACGGCGACGAAGACCGCCGCTTGCGAGATGGCATTGGGGGCGAAGTTGTGGAGCTCCACGCCGTAGTGGAGGCACAATCTGCGGAAGAACGGCGATGCGGGGACTCCGAACCACTGCTCGTGTAGCCTCGCCAGGCTCACCACGAAGCCCTCCGGCGGAGAAGGCTCGTCGTGGTTGGACGGCGGCGCAATCCACATCGGCTCATCCGGGTTGCTGTTCGCCGGCAGCACCCCGGCCTCCACCAGCCCGGCGAGATAGGCGTCGGTAGCGATGGAGGGGCTCCACGGAGTAGGATAAACCACGGTCACCATGACGGGCGGCGGCGGGGAAAAGCGAAGTCTATGCGGGGAAGACGAAAGGCAAAGAGCGGCGACGCTTGGAAATAGCAGATGCAATCGGAAGGCAAGGGTTCGGTAAGCCAAACCTTTCCCCTTGTCTCTTTATTTATAGTGTAACGCGAAGCGCAACCGGCACCCCGGCCGCGTGAAATACGCATTCAATGCGGTTGGCACCGCTGTCACTGACGGTCGGGCCCCACAGTTTGGGATAACCACTACGCGCGAGAATCCAGGCGTCGCAGACGATACGTCGCATCGTAACTACCCACGCCTCTGCCGCTCCGCCTAAAAAGGCGCGCCCGTGAAAGCATCTAGGCCCCTAATTATGTTTCGGTAATTAATGACAACCCTTGTGGACTAACAACATCATTTGAGATAATGAGAATAGGTTAGTCTCGAGAGTTGGAATGAGTTTCAAAGAGATGGTGTGTCAATAGCATGTGTGCTTTGGATCTTGGAAGCTCAAGGCAAAGGTATATGATAGGGTTTTTAAATTTGACCGTCATGAGGTAATTAGAGGACGATATATGACCGGGTTGATAGGATAGATAGTCGTACTATCAAGAGGGATCAACTTCGATGGTTCAATGGAATATTAATGTCACAATGGTCTTTGATTTGCATGTAGTGCATTTAGAATTTGTGGTGACTAACTTGGAAGAGGGCACATTTCGAATCTGATGGTAAACCAGCCCTGTCATGGCAAGCGGACCGTGCGAGGCCCTCAGGCGGACGGTCCGCGGATGGGTCGCGGACAGTCCATGGACTGTGCTGACTTTGGGCCCACGTGCGTTGACTTGAGCTGGCGCTAAGTGTTCTCGCGGACGGTCCAAGGTGGAGCCGCGGACGGTCCATAAATAAACTCAAGATTCACACAGAAAGCGTTTTCACGTTTCCAGAGGGGTAGACTGTCCGGCCTTGCTCTGGTGGACTATCTGTGGTGATCGCGGACGGTACGCGGTTGCCTGGCGGACGGTCTGCCAGACCTCAACGGTCACCTCTGACACATGACTAACAGCCAACATAGTCGTTGTAACTTGGACACGGACGGTCCGCGAGTGTCGTGCGGACGGTCCGCGATGCACGATTTTGAACGGGAATTGCTCATAACGGCTAGTTTCGAGGAGGGGCTATAAATACTCACACCCCGCGGGCATGGGAGTTTGCTTGGCACTTGGGAAAGCTTGAAACACATTCTAGAGCCCTTGTTCTCCTCTCTCTCACTCACTTGCTTTGAGGTTGCATTTCTTTGTGAGATTGAGAGTTTCTAGTGCATTGCATCAAGGATTTGATCATTGTGGCACTAGGATTTCATTGAGCTCGTGGTTGATTTGTTACACTTGGAGGTTGCCGCCTCCTAGCCGGCTTGGAGGTCATGATTCCATTGAGCACTTCAAGAAGATTGTGAGGTTGTCGTGGAAGTTGATTGTAAGAGGTCATTGTGCTCACCTCGCCGGAGCGGTGAAGAGCAACTCTAATCAAGATTTGGAGCGGTTCTTTGGTCCTAATCGGCTCATACATCAAGTGTAGACTTGATAGAGGAGCGGTTGAACATTGAATCCATCTCAACGTGGATTAGGGGTGACCGGCAAGTCATCGATACCACGGGATAAGTTCTTGTGTCACTTGCTCTTATTGTTTGCTCATTGTCTTGATTATTTACTTGAAGCAAATTAATTTCATAGAGATTGACTCCTATCTTGTCACATTAGGCTGCAAAACCATCAACATAGGCTTAGAGTAGCTAGAGATTTAATTCTCCTTATGGTTCTAATTAAATTTCTCTAGTGTTGTGATTGAAGTTTTTAAAACCGCCTATTCACCCCCCTCTAGTCGGTAATCCTAGATCCTACAAGTGGTATCAGAGCTAAGTACTCACTAATCAAGGATTTAATCATCCCGGAGTAGGATTAAAATGGCTAGAGAGAACAAAATGAAGCGAAGGAAGATTCCTTACTTTGATGGGGAAAATTATGATTATTGGACGACTAGGATGACAACCTATCTAAGGACGGCCAGAAGAAAAGTTTGGGGGATTGTTGAGGAAGGGTTTGTCATTCTAGACAAAAATATCAAGACCGAAAGAGATTTAGAGAATGAGGACCTAAATGAGGAAGCATTGTGCATATTGTATGAAGGTCTATCTCTTGATCAATTCAACCGGGTCAAGGGCATTACAAGTTCAAAAGATGTTTGGAACAAGCTAGCAGAAATCTATGAGGGAACATCCTCAGTCAAAGAAGCCAAGCTCTATGTGCTCCAAGGAAAATTCAATGAGTTTACAATGAAGAAGGATGAAGACATTTCAACCATGTTCAATCAGTTGAATGAAATTGTGAATGAGCTAAAATGTCTTGATTATGAGGTGCCGGATCGAGACTTCTCTCACAAATTTCTTAGAAGTCTCCCGGAGGAATATGAGACCATTGTTACAATGCTAGTGAGAGAAGACTTGAAGAAATACACTCCTACGGAAGTGCTTGGTGAAGTGCTGACACATGACATCTTCAAGCAATCTCAAAAGGAAGCTCATGGTCAAACAACAAATGAAGAGAAGAAGAATATTTCTCTCAAGGCCAAAGCTACTCAAGAAGAAGAAACACATTGTGAAAATGATGAAGATTCAGATGAAGAAATGACTCTTATTGTTAGGGGGCTCCAAAAGGTTCTTGAGAAGAAGAGATTTGGCAAGAGAAATAAGTTCTCAAAAAAGAATCCATTTGAAGGCAAAGAGTGCTTCCCTTGTGGGGAGATTGGGCATATATCAATAAATTGCCCAAACAAGAAAGAGGGCAAAACAAGCAAGAACGTCTGATGCAAGCTCCGATGAGCAATAAGATGAAGTCAAGCCTTCGAAGAGTCTTGCCGGGGTTGCAATTAAGGAAGCCCCATCACTCTTCTCCAAGCCATATTGCCTTATGGCCAAAGGTACATCAAAGGTAATAATCAATGATGAAGAGAGTGATAGTGATGATGATAATGATGATGATGAAAATGCTATATCCTATAAATATCTTGCTAATTTGGTTATAAAATCCGATGAAAAATTGCGCAAGGAAAAAGCTAAGTTGAGGGATTTAGAATTGAAGAATATTTCAATTCAAAAATCCTATGAGGAGCTAAAGATTTCTCATGCCAACCTAAAGGAATCTCATGATACTCTCAACACATCATGGGGAATTCTCAAAGGAAAGCATGAGGAGCTTAAGGAAGCTCACAACTCTCTCCTTGCGCAAGAAGCCAAAGGAAAACTCTTTGCTAACCTTGATACTTGTAAAACGTGTATATCTTGTTCAACTAACACCTCTTGTAGCACAAGCACAAGCTCTTGCACTAGTGGAAGAGATTCAAGTGAAGCACATTTCTTATTATTGGAGAATGAATCCTTAAAGAAAGAAGTGGAGTGTTTGTCCAAGGATCTTGTCAAATGGTTTGGAAGTCAAGTCAAATTCAATCATTGTTGGACAAGTCAAAAATTCACATTGAACAAGAATGGTATTGGATATTTGCCCAAGCAAGGGAAGTCGGCTTTCATTCCCAAGAAGACCACTTATGTGCCATCGAGTGTGACATTGCAAGAAGAAGCTAAATTCAAGAAATGCCACATTTGCAAGACAAAGGTAGATGTGAATCACAAGTGCAAGAGCAAGAAGACCATATCCTTTGATCCATCTTACATTCTTAAGAAAGATTCAAAGGGTGTTGTATGTGCTAAATTTGTTGGTCGCTCTATGGATAATACTAGATTGAAATCCATTTGGGTGCTTAAAGTTATGATCACTAACATTGAAGGACCCAAGAAAAGTTGGGTACCTAAAAGGAAGTGATTCTCTTGTGTAGGTAAATTACAAAGCCGGGGGAAGACATTGGGTAATTGATAGTGGTTGTACAAACCACATGACCGGTGAAAAGAAAATATTCTCATGTCTTAATGAAGATATCTCCGACTTTGATAATATTACCTTTGGTGATGATAGCAAGGGAGGTGTTAAAGGCATTTGTGACATTTGTATCTCTCAAGATTATAAATTATCAAATGTCTTGTTAGTTGATTCTTTAAATTTTAACTTGCTATCCATTGCTCAACTTTGCGATAATGGCTATAGATGTTCATTTACTAGTGATCAGTTTGTTGTGACAACTCTTGATGAAAAGGAAACTATTTTCAAGGGTTTTTGTCATGATAGTTTATATCTTGTGGACTTTTCATCTAAAGAGGCAAATCTCTAAACTTGTTTATTCTCTAAAGCCTCAATGGGTTGGTTATGGCATAGAAGACTAGGTCATGTTGGCATGAGACAACTAAATAAATTGGTTAAGCATGATTTAGTCCTTGGCTTGAAGGATGTCAAATTTGAAAAGGATAAATTGTGTAGTGCTTGTCAAGCCGGTAAACAAGTAGCCAACTCTCATCCAACCAAAAGTGTTATGTCCACCACAAGAATCTTTGAATTATTGCATATGGATTTATTTGGGCCAACAACATATAGAAGCATTGGTGGCAATAGTTATTGTCTTGTGATAGTGGATGACTTCTCAAGATTCACATGGGTATTCTTTCTTCATGACAAATCCGATGCTTGTGATATATTCAAGAACTTTGTCACTAGAGCTGAAAATGAATTTGAGCTCAAGTTGAAGTTAGGAGTGATAATGGTAGTGAATTCAAAAACACTCGTGTGGAGGAGTTTTGCAATGAGAAGGGGATCAAACATGAATTCTCAACCACATATACACCGGAACAAAAGGATTGGTTGAGAGAAAGAATAGGACATTGATTGAAATGGCAAGATCAATGCTAGCCGAGTATAATGTTTCAGATTCTTTTTTGGTCGAGGCTATCAACACCGCTTGCCATTCTTCAAATAGGCTTTATTGTCATGGATTCTTCAACAAAACTCCGTATGAATTGCTTGTTGGAAGAAAGCCAAATATTTCATATTTTCGGGTATTTGGGTGTAAATGCTATATCTTGAGAAAAGGCTCTCGATTATCCAAGTTCCAAAGCAAATGTGATGAAGGGTTCTTTCTCGGATATTCATCTTCTAGCAAGGCCTATAGAGTTTATAATAAATCCAAGGGATTTGTTGAGGAAGCTTATGATGTTCAATTTGATGAAACAAATGGGTCACAAGATGAGAAAGAAAACTTAGATGATGTGACAGGTGATGGGTTGAGAGAAGCAATGAAGAATATGGATATTGGTGACATTCGACCAAGAGAAGAAGAAGATGATGAAGGGCATATCATATCCACTCAAGTGAGTGAATCAACTTCTCAAGACCAAGGGATTAACAATGCAAATGTGAATGACTCACCTCAAGAAGATGAACAATTGGTCTCTACTTCATCATCCACATCTTCTCAAGATCAAGTTGTTCAAACAAGAGTCCATGGTCAAATTGCCAAGGATCATCCCATTGATCAAATTGTGGGTGACATTAGTAAGGGTGTTCAAACTCGATCTCGTGTTGCTTCATTTTGTCAACATTACTCTTTTGTATCTTCTCTTGAGCCTAAACGTGTAGATGAAGCACTTTGTGATCCGGATTGGGTGATGGCCATGCAAAAAGCAATAAATAACTTCACTTGTAACAAAGTTTGGGAATTGGTTGAGAGGTCTAAGAATTATAATGTTATTGGAACCAAATGGGTCTTTCGTAACAAAGAAAATGAAGATGGCATTGTTGTGAGGAATAAGGCAAGATTAGTTGTGCAAGGCTACACTCAAGTCGAAGGTTTGGATTTCGATGAAACTTTTGCTCCCGTAGCTAGACTTGAAGCTATTAGAATTTTACTTGCTTATGCTTGTTCTCACAATATTAAGTTATATCAAATGGATGTTAAAAGTGTCGTTTTGAATGGTGAAATTAGTGAATTAGTGTATGTAGATCAACCTCCCGGTTTTGAAGACCCCAAGTTGCCCAATCATGTTTATAAGCTTTCTAAGGCTCTCTATGGATTGAAGCAAGCACCTCGTGCTTGGTATGAAAGGCTTAGGTACTTTCTTCTATCAAAGGGCTTAAAATTGGAAAAGTTGATACTACACTTTTCACTAAGAAAATTGGAAAAGATATCTTCATTTGTCAAATATATGTTAATGATATTATCTTTGGTTCCACTAACGAATCTTTTTGCAAATAATTTTGTGAAATGATGTCTAGGGAATTTGAGATTTCCATGATTGGAGAGTTGAGGTTCTTTCTCGGTCTTCAAATCAAGCAAATCAAGGAAGGCACATTTGTTTGCCAATCCAAATATGTCAAGGATATTTTGAAGAAATTTGGCATGGAAGATTCAAAGCCAATCAAGACTCCAATGGCCACAAATGGACATCTTGATCTGGATGAGGGAGGTAAAACGCTTGATATAAAACTCTATAGATCCATGATAGGTAGCTTGCTTTATCTTACCGCATCTAGGCCCGATATCATGTTTAGTGTATGCATGTGTGCTAGATTTCAAGCCGCTCCAAAAGAATGTCATTTGACCGCCGTAAAAAGAATCATGAGATATTTGAAATTCACTCAAAATATTGGTCTTTGGTATCCAAAAGGTGCTTAATTTGAATTAGTTGGTTATTCGGATTCGGATTATGCCGGTTGCAAGGTTGATAGGAAAAGCACATCCGGTGGATGTCAACTTTTGGGTTGCTCTCTAGTGTCTTGGTGTTCAAAGAAGCAAAATTCGGTTGCTCTCTCAACCGCCGAAGCGGAATATGTCTCGGTGGGAAGCTGTTGTGCTCAATTGCTATGGATGAAGCAAACACTTCTTGATTACGGTGTGAAATTTAATGGAATTCCTCTCTTGTGTGACAATGAAAATGCTATCAAAATTGCAAATAATCCAGTTCAACATTCTAGAACCAAGCATATTGATATTTGGCATCATTTTCTTAGGGATCATGTAAGGGTGATATCAAGATTGATGGAGTGAGCACGAATGATCAATTGGCTGATATTTTCACAAAACCTTTGGATGAATCTCGTTTTTGCAAGTTAAGAAACGAATTGAATGTCATTGACATTTCAAATGTGGCTTGATCTAACACATATGTATGTGCATATCTTCGTTCTTGCATTCATATGTCTTAAAGTCTCTTGTTAAATTACTTGTCATATATTTCTTGTGAAAATAAGCATATTTTGTCAAGCTATGAACCCCATGGATCCATCACAACAAGTGTCAAAAGGATTGAAACTCGGGCTGAAAAGATTGCGCATCACGGACCGTCCGCAATGGACCACGGACCGTCCGCCAGTGGACGCGGACCGTCCGCCTAAGGACCGCGGACCATCCGTAATTTCCCGAGATTACACAGGGGCTACGGGACCTCATGTTCCAGGGGGTCGGACAGTCCGCCGCGACTCGCGGACCGTCCGCGAGGCATCTGAAATATGCGGGTCTGACTTGACGGGATCTAAAAGGGTAGGGCAGGCGTATCCTTTCTCATACTCGAGTCAAAGCCTTCTCTATCCTCTCTCTCTTACTCTTGGTGAAGAAAAGGTCTCTCTCTTGGATTTTTTTTGGGGAGTGCTCCCCGGACGGTCCGAGCACATCTACGGACTCTCTACAGGATTCTCCACCATGTCATCCGGGTACTTTTGTTAATTTCTCTCTTGTTTGGGTTGAATCTATGGATGAACGTGACTAGGGTTGAGTTCCTGATCTGAAATTTAGCCATGGATTTTGAAGTCCGTCTTGGGGAATATGTTGGATATGGTCTTGTGATGTTTTGGCAAAAGTTTGATTGAAACTCATTGGATATATGTTGAGTTATGGGGATCGAAAGTTTTTGGATCATTGTTCATGTTTATCGCGAAACAGTGTCTCGCGGACCGTACGCACGGGACGCGCGGACCGTCCGGCCGTACTTGGCGGACAGTCCGCGTTGCCTGGACGGACTGTCCACAGGCACTGTCAGCGATGGGTTTGAGCAGGGTATTTTGGGAATTCTTTCATTCATCCAATAGTATCCAAATATATTTGTATATTGATTCAAATGATTGTCCTATCACAGTCCTCATAAGATCGCCAAGACTTTGGCCAGTCAATTCAAGAAAAGTGGGAACAAGAATAAAGGTGATGATGGGACGTCTAAGAGACGTCGGGTTTATGATAGCAGCAGCTCAAGCAGTGATGACTCCAGCGACAGTGACTACATGGCTAACACCGAAGTTGAGTCATCTGTGGGACAGCATTCCGAGTACATTGTTGAGGAAGATGCAGGTTTGCATCAAGGAGGAGTTGGTTTGCATCAAGACATTATTGACATTCACTCTCATAACGCCCCAAAGAAAGTCTGGACACAGAAAGAATATGCAAGGGTAAGAAATATCAATGCCTTCACTCATCGTCGTGATACGGGTGATTATTTCTTTCATACCCTAGTGCAAGAAAATGCTTTCTTTGGTCATTTGCTAAGTTGCACTATCTGGGCTCATAAGAGAATTGATTTTAATTACATTGCTAGTAAAGATGTGTTGGCTGAGGTAGCTATCATGCTTGAGAGGCTTAGGCTCAGGGAGTTTATGGAGCATGGGTGTGATTGGAATGAAATACTTATTAGACAATTCTATGCCACTTATGAGCTAGACATTGGTGCACAAAGTTTAGAGTGGATGACTGGACAAAGGAGGTACACTGCCACCTTTCAGGAGTTTGCTGCAGCTAATCACCTAGATTATGATTATTTCTATGATGATGCTAGTATTGATGTGTACCAACAAAATGTTTATGAGGAGTCACAGATTTTCTATGAGCCTGCACATCTTGGCCTTCCGATCAGATATGGCACACCCACTGGACTTAGGCACCACCCCGCTGGTATTAACAAGATCATTAGATGCACCTTTATGCCTAAGAGTGGAAACAAAGACAAGATTAGAGAATACTATTGGAATGTGATCCACTACATCATGACTGGCACTAGATTTAATGTGATTAAGATGATCTTTGAGCAGATGGATGAGAAAAAGCTGACCTTGGCTGAAAATATGTACACGGATCGAGAATTCACACGCATTCCAAAAGACGACGATATTGGCACTCCGCCTCAATCATCTGGGACTTGGGGGGGTCTAGCCTCCTCTCCTAACCTGCTTGTATCCCCTACTACTTGCAGTCCGGTGCAGAATAACACATCGCACGTACCACCTTGCGGGAAGTATGGTCTTGCGACCGGAACCAGGATAAATTTGTGTCTTGTTTTATCTTCTGCATCAACCATCAGGGGAGGGAACACAGCGCATTTCTGGTTGGTGTCGGGACCATGATTTCTAAACACCGACACAATGGCACCGAGTTCAAAAATCTAAATGTTGAAGAATTTCTTGATGAAGAAGGTATCAAGCATGAGCTCTCTACTCCATATACATCTCAACAAAATGCATTGTTGAGAGGAAGAATCAGACTTTGATTAAAATGGCAAGAACCATGCTTGATGAATACAATATTCCGGATATCTTTTGGGCCGAGGCGATCAACACGGCTTGCCATGCCACAAACTGTCTCTATCTTCAAAAGTACTTGGGCAAAACTCCATATGAGATTCTCACCGGTAACAAACCAAAGGTGCAATACTTTAGAGTTTTTGGTTGCAAATGTTACATTCTTAACAAGAAGGCCAAAAGCTCCAAGTTTGCACCTAAGGTTGATGAAGGTTTTCTACTTGGTTATGGTACTAACGAACACACCTCTCGTGTCTTCAACAAAACCACCGGTTGTGTTGAAATTACGGTAGATGTGAAATTTGATGAATCAAATGGCTCTCAAGTAGAGCAAGTTGAAAATGACATTGTAGATGACGAAGAACCTCATAGCCAATCCATCATGAGAATGAGACTAGGAGAAGTGAGGCCTCATGAAGCTCAAGTTGAAGATCAAGAGTTACCTCAAGCTCTGAAAATCAATTTTAATGTTGATCCATCATCATGACAAGAGTTGAACCACCAAGCTCGTCTCAAGATCAAGTTCACGCTCATGGTGACAATCATGATCATGGCAATGATCAAGGGGGGAGTTCAAGGTGATGATACTCAAAATGATGTATCTCATGTTGAAGATGATGATGATGGACCTATTCAACTTCAATCAACATTTCCTCATCCAGGAGTTCATCAAAGTGTCCAATGGGATGATCCCGTTGATAATATACTTGGGAGCATCCAAAGAGGGGTAACTACTCGTTCACGTTTAGCATTTTTTTGTGGATGTTACTCATTTGTTTCCTCTTTGGAACCACTCAAGGTGGAAGATGCTCTTGGCGATCCGGATTGGGTCATTGCTATGCAAGAAGAATTGATCAATTTCACAAGAAATGAAGTTTGGGAGATGGTTCCAAGGCCCAAGCAAAATGTGATTAGCACCAAATGGGTTTTTCGGAATAAGTAAGATGAAAATGGCATTGTCACGAGGAACAAAGCTAGATTAGTTGCTCAAGGCTTTACTCAAATTGAAGGTCTAGACTTTGGTGAAACATATGCTCCGGTGGTAAGGCTTGAATCCATTCATATTCTTTTGGCCTATGCCGCTCACCATGACTTCAAACTACATCGAATGGATGTGAAGAGTGCATTCTTGAATAGCCTTCTATCCGAGTTGGTATATGTGGAGCAACCACCGGGCTTTGAAGATCCCAAGCATTTCACTCATGTCTACAAACTCCATAAGGCGCTCTATGGGCTCAAGCAAGCTCCTAGAGCATGGTATGAATGGTTTAGGGAATTTCTTCTCAAAAATGGCTTTGTGGTAGGAAAAGCCGATTCTACTCTTTTTACTCAAAAAATAGACAAGGATTTATTTGTGTGTCAAATATATATTGATGATATCATTTTTTGTTCTACTAACAACAAATTTTGTGAAGAATTTAGTAGGATCATGACCAAGAGATTTGAGATGTCCATGATGGGTGAATTGAAATTCTTTCTTGGTTTTCAAATCAAGCAATTGAAGCATGAGATTTTCATATGTCAAACTAAATATACAAATGATATGCTCAAGAAGTTTGACATGGCCAATGCTAAGCCTATCAAGACACCAATGCCTGTGAATGACCATCTCGATCTTAATGAAGATGGAAAATCGGTCGATCAAAAGGTATATCACTCCATGATTGGTTCTTTGCTTTACTTTTGTGCATCTAGGGCGGACATTATGCCTAGTGTGTGCATGTGTGCAAGATTTCAAGCCAATCCTAAGGAATGTCATTTAATGGCTATTAAAAGAATCTTTAGGTATTTAGTGCATACTCCAAACCTTGGCTTGTGGTATCCCAAGGGCTCCACTTTTGATTTACTTGGCTACTCCGATTCGGATTATGCCGGTTGCAAGGTAGATCGAAAGAGTAAAACTGGGACTTGCCAATTTCTTGGTTGGTCCTTGGTGTCTTGGAGCTCTAAGAAACAAAATTCCGTTGCGCTATCCACCACTGATGCCGAGTATGTTGCAGTCGGTGCTTGTTGTGCTCAACTAGTATGGATGAGGCAAACCTTGAGTGATTTTGGTTGTGAGTTCAAACATATTCCACTCTTGTGTGACAATGAGAGTGCCATCAAACTAGCCAACAACCTAGTCCAGCACTCAAGAACCAAGCACATTGACATAAGACATCATTTCCTTAGAGATCATGAAGCCAAAGGAGATATCACCCTAAGCCATGTAGGAACCGATAAACAACTAGCTGATGTCTTCACCAAGCCTCTCGATGAGCAAAGGTTTTGTTCTTTGAGGAGTGAGCTAAATATCTTGGATTCTTGTAACTTGGCTTGACGTATTGCATACACAATTGTTTGTTGCCTAGACTAGAAGAAAAATCATTTTATCTTATTTTTGTGTGAGTTCTTCAAAAATATTTGATCTTGTGATCATTGCATCATTCCTTGTCTCAAATTGATCATAGCTATGTGATGTTGATTGTTGCTGATCAGTCTTGAGACAAGTTTCTTACATGTCCATAGGCTATATCACTCAAAATCTTCCATCGAATCTCATCGTGAAAAATCCTAGTAAAAGTTGAATTCTACTACCCCAGATCTTCCGACACACCATCGGAACTTCCGGCAATATGTTGGATCTTCCAGCCTGTGTGCGACTATAAATACCTAGACTGAACCGTTACTTCTCCTATTCTCTCTTTCTTTCCACCGACACCCTCTATCACTGCCTCTCCACCTCGTGCGGTGATTTCCAAGTTTGGCCGTAGGATTGTTAATCTTTGGACTTCATTTGATTCCCCAAGGCTCAAGAACTCGATCCCCATCGGATCATCCGGATTTCTCACGGGAAAATCTCAAAGGTATCTTATTCAAACTTCCCGTCGTCCGATCTATCAATGCAGGAGTCTCTAGTGAATTTCCTTTGGTGAATCACTTCATATACATGCCTAGAACACATCCCTAAAATCTCATGTCGTTTGGTGGGCTAGAACTTCGATTCCTCAATTTCTAGGTCTTGCCCGGTTTTGTCGGATCATCCGACTATGTGCCAGAAGATCCGAAAGATTTGGGTTCTGACTTTTTAATTGAACTTGCTCTTCTCATTTCATCTGTTGATCCTATACTATTATATCTATCCAGATGGGTCGCACGAAGGTGTCTGAGAAGAAGAACACTACTTTGCAAGCTCGGCCAAGTTATGGGAGAAGTCTTGATTCATCTCCTGAGATAGAGACCGACTCAGATGGAGGAATAAGGGAAGTTAGGAAAGGAAAGAGGTCAAAGAAGCAGTCTGATGCACGGTCAGTTAGGGGAAGTGGCACAACAAGTGGACAAGGACGAGGCAAGGAGATTCAATCATCTCCTCCACGTCCAAAGACCAAAATAGCAACCCAACAAGACATTACCAATACTCGGTACAATGATGACACTGGCTTATCATTTCTTGCTCAGAACTTCATATCCACTGCCACTCCTTTTCGTCATGCCGATGATAGAGCTTTGGTGAATTTCAAGTCCGCAGCAAATAGCATGAAACCACTTCGGTTTAGTGTGCATGAGAATCCTAGATCTCTCACTTTCAAGCAATTCAAGGGTGATCCTCATTTTTGGCTTCCACATCAACCAGATTAGTATGAGTCAGTCATTCTCAAGATGGGTTGCCTATGCACTCCCATGTATTGGGTTGATTGGAAGTATTTGATGGGTTTGCCTCCACCGCTCAAACCAGTTGTTGATGATGTTTATGAGCGGTGTGTCGAGATGGATGTGGACAAGATCATGGCATTTAAGTGTGCATACAACGAGGAAGTCATTGCTCAGTTTTATGCCACATTGTGGATTGATGAGGAGAGGGATGAGATGCATTGGACCCTTTGTGGTAAACGTCTATCTATCACCTTGCACGCCTTTGCGGGGCTGTTTGGACTAGCTGAAGAAACTGTCTATGCTCACACTAGCAATGATCACAGCAAGGTAGATCTTCACCATGGGCATGAAATTGATGATGTAAAGCTTGCATTCATGTATGATGGGGCTTATGGAGAAGTTGTCTTTGGGAAGTACACGGGTCTTTCTCCTTTTTACAAGTTACTTAACCAACTCTTCAGAGGAACCTTGTATCCTAGGGCAGTTGATGTGGATAACATTTCAAAGAGAGCAAAGAACTTGCTATTTCAAATGGCCCCCGGCAAGCCCAAGTTTAAGGTGTTCAACTTCATTTGGAATGAAATAATTCTATGCTCCTACGAATCTTCCAATGGATGTCACTATGCTCCCTATATCTTTCATATGATAAAGCATGTGACTGGAGTGAACATTTTGACTGACAAGCCTCACTTCCCATATCGCTCTCCCCAAGGCAAGATTGAGCAGCTTTTGAAGGTCAAGTCCAAGGCCTATGCGGGTGTTCATGCTCCATCCACTACTCATGGTGCGACATCTTCTCGTGCCCCTCCTTCTTCACAAGGTCCATCTATCTCGCGTGGTCCTTCTATTGGTTCCAAAGGCAAGAAGGGCAAGCTCGATTTCCTTATGCAAGGGCTCTTTGCTTGTTTCACCACACGCTCTTATCAAGCCAAGAAAGCTCATGAGCGTGACATTCGCTTGGATGAAGAGATGTGCACGCTTGATAAGCAGCACAAAGACCTTCTTGATCACTATCAATTGCCACATTCTCCTGTTCGTCAGCCTAGAGAGTTTTCTCCTCCTCCTCAGTTTTATAATCCTTGGGAGGACGATACTCAAGAATTTGTCTTTGGACTCTCTCAAAATGTTGCTCATGATGAGGAAGAAGAGGAAGACACCGAAGAAGAGGGCTTCTATCGTACTGAGTCTGAAAATGAGGAAGATGCCGGTGAGGGCAATGGTGATGGCGAGAATGATGACGATGGAGATGATGATAACGATGGTGAGGACGATGACGATGACAACAATGATGATGACGACGATGACGTGACTGAGTAGCTCCCTTTTTGGTCTTTGATGACAAAGGGGGAGTGAATTTGGCCATTTGAGACCCATCATTATCTATCTATCTTTTATTCATGTTTTAGCTTGTGGACTTGTCAGAACTTGATTTGTGTTATGGTCGGTGTGCCGAGTGACAAAGTTTATTTGTAAGACTTATTTATGGTTTATGCTAGTGTGATGTTGAACTCTTTATTTCGTATTGTGTGATGCATGTGTGGATTGGTCTAATGTTGTTTTCTCTCTTTATTTGATGTGAATATTTTATCATATGCATCACGATAAATTTGTCACACTTTACACCTATTTGCAATGCTTTAGGGGGAGTCCTCACAAAAATATGTGCATAGGCATTTGAGGCCATTCGAGTTGAACGTGAACATGTTTAGGGGGAGTCTCTCTAAAATTTTATTTGGTGCTAAACATGAATTTTATTCCTATCTTGTGAAACCAAATTTGTGTTGTCATCAACCACCAAAAACGGGGAGATTGAAAGTGCATCTAGGCACTTAATCAATTTTGGTGATTAATGACGATAGAAATTTGGATATAATGCTTTAGATGAGTTGTGCAGGAATAAAATGAAAAGAAAGAATAAAAATATGAAATGAAGGTCCCCAATTCTAAATTGTATGGTGGTGGATTCAATTGGAAGACTTAAAATTTATTTTCGGTTTGAATTTGAGTATAGAACCACCGTACTATCAAGGGGGACGTGTTCGATAAATCGTAATTGTCGAAAGTTCTATGCTTGAGATGAAAGTCCACATGAGAGAAACATAAACCACATTCACAGTTTTTTGCACGGTCGGAACTTAGGCCGGAAGATCCGACCGGAAGTTCCGCCCCGCTGGGTTTCGAGTTTTTCTCCATTGAAAGATCCGACCGTAGCCTCGGAATATCCATGACTTAGCTTTTTTTAGCGCTTGGAAGGTGTTGTGTACATGTTCCGACCAGAAGTTTCGGCTTGCTCGGTTTTGATTCATTCCGGGCCAGATGCTCTAACGCTCTTCGGAAGATCCGACACTAGGTCGGAAGATCCAATGCCTGGAACTTTTCTGGGCTTCCTAACACTGTTTTGTCACTCTTCAGAAGATCCAACACTAGGTCGGAAGATCCGATGCTTGGAACTTTTCTAGGGCTTCCTAACACTGTTTTGTCACTCTTCGAAGATCCGACACTAGGTCGAAAGATCCGATGCCTGAAACTTTTCTGGGGCTTCCTAACACTGTTCTGTCACTCTTCGGAAGATCCGACACTAGGGCGGAAGATCCAATGCCTGGAACTTTTATGGGGTTTTCTAACATTAATCTGTCATTTTCTGGAAGATCCGACACATGGTCGGAAGATCCGATACCCCTTCGCAGAACACATAAGAGTCATATTTTGGGGGGTTGGTATATACCCCTTCACCCCCCCCCCTCCTCATTCATTACTACTGCTTCGCTCGACCTAACAAGCCTCAAGTGCATTCACTTCACTCCTCTACTCCCTCCCAAGCTTGATTCTTGCAAGGATTCACCTAGGATTTGAGTGTGAGTGGGGATTTGAGGAGTGAGATAAGAGCACCTTGTGAGCTTCTACTTGTTCATCTCTTGAAGCACTTGAAGTAACTTCGACTTGTTGATTCGCGTTTGTTACTCTTGAAGCTTTTCTCCTAGATGGTTAGAGGTGCCGGTGAGTTCCCATTTCTTTGTGGTTTGAGCCCCGGAAGTTTGTATTACCCCTCTCTTCGTGAGAGCCAATAGTAAGTAACTCGATCCTCCTTTGTGGTTGATTGAGGGAGACTTGGGGTTAGTGTGACAGCCCGGCTCTTTGTGAGCATCTCAACGGAGACGTTGCTCCTTTGTGAAGTGAACTTCGGAAGTAAATCCTTTGTCTCTGTGTGCTCACTTGTATTTCTTGTTATTCTTGCTCGATTTGTCCTGATCTACTTGTTAGTTATTATACGCTTGTGTTGATCATATTTAGAAGGTTATTTGCATCATTTGTCAACTTTCTATTTAAGTAGAATCATCAAAAGGTCAATAGAATTCAAATCACGAAGTAAGTTTCATACCCCGTCGGAAGATCATACACAGTGTCGGATCTTACTGACCGGAAGATCCGAGACTGTGTCAGATCATCCGATACCTGACAATTTTTCGAAGAATCTTTGCAGAATTTCATAACAGGCCTATTCACCCTCCCCCTCTAGGCCTAGTGTTGGTCCTTTCACACAAATTGTATAAATTCTCAATGCTGAAACTATAATCAATTCATATTACGTTTCCACTATCATATGGAATTGAGATACTTCTGCAAACCATTTATATTATGATATTCGCTCCCTAAACTGGATATGGAATAAATTTTAGTTAGTCATACCTTTTTTATTCCCTATTGTTGTTTTTTCCATTACAAGTGTACTGGGCAAAAAATGCTCAAACACACTTTCAGTTTTTCATGTTTGGCATTTTTTTCTCTTTGTATATTAAAATACTATTATGTGCGTGCCGCCTGCTTATCTAAATTATTACTGTAGGCAGGTTACACCTATTTAATAGTTCCACTACTCCGTAATGACATGTTTAAAATTCACTGAAACAAAAGGCTAATCGTTCTTTACTATGACCTATACAATCACATGATATTGATGCCCCTTCACTTATTAGTCTTTTACATTCAGTTTTCTATCCTTATATTTAACATAATAATAGGTAGTGGATGTCTAAAACCATTCATTAATGCAATCATGAAAACAACATATCAAATCATACCATTACTTCTTTTTTTACCTGTAAACAAAAAAAAACTACCAATATCAGTAGTCACATCTATCCCTCATATTTGTTCACTGCACTGGTCATGTTTCCCAATCGTTTCCCTACTCTGCTATTGCAAGTCGAAAGGAAAAGGCGACCCCACTCTTAACTGATTTAATTGGTATATGCAGGTATTATCTCCCTCCTTTTGTCACTGATTGCATGCCTCTCATACTTCCCTACTCTGCCGTTGCAAGGTATAGAACTGTATCCTCATGTACAATCCTATTTATTATGTTCCTCCTGTTTATACAGCTTTTCCCCCCCAAGAAAAGCAGGACCACTAGTATTATACAACTTTTGAAATATTCTTCTTCGTGACGTGTTATACCTTTTGTTGATGAAGACCAAAGTGAATACATCCTAATTGATACCTCTACCTGCAGATCTGTGACCTGACATGGTACAACTTTTGGTGATGAAGACACTCCTAACGTTCTACTTGAGCGAAGTTATTTTTGCTCCGCTGCCGAAGGCTACATGCTGACGTCGAAAACCAGCTGTTTCAGCGGTGCACTCGCGCGTACCCCGACTGGCGCAGCGAAGCGCGCCCATCATCCAATCGTTGGATACAGAGGCTATATGTTGACGCAAAGATGTGCCAACACACCCGAGAACGCACGAACGCGCAGCACGGCCGTCACAACGGCCAACACCCCGACCTCCCCGGGGCAAACCGGTCAGACCGGTTTCAAGAACCGGTCGGACCGCTTCCAGGCGGGAGATCGTTAAGACCTAGAAACTCGAGCTCGGGAGGGACCCCGTCGGAGCTCAAGCAAGCTAGGGTTGCTCTAGGATCGGCAGGCCACCTAGAACGCCCTTGAACGCCGTAGAGATGAGCGAAGAACAGAGGATGAGGTTTGGAAGAGATTAGGGTTTCAGAGATAAAAAGTAAAGGACAAATATGTTGGTTCGATTGGGAACACCTCAATCGGCCTTGAGCCTTTATATTTATAGGCTGGGGAAGTCGTACCCCTTCAAGTTCGGTTACAATACGGGATAAAACATAGAGTCCTAAACCTACTCGAATTACAGACCCCAACCGGTCTGACCGGTTGGGCAAACCGGTCAGACCGGTTTCCCTCGAGAGTAAAACTTGTCGAAGTTGCAACTCTCTCATCCGGAGTCCAAATTAGGCATTCCACATATGCATCTTGGTCGCCTCGACGAGAGCTACATAATGGTGAAGTCCAAATCATATTTTGACAACATTACCCCAACCGGTCTGACCGGTTTGTGCATACCGGTCAGACCGGTTTGCACTATTGCCAATTTTGGATGTCAACACATGCCCCCTGTTTCTTGGTAAAGCTTGCATAGCAAGAAATATTTCTTCAAGCCAAAATTGCACTGAAACAATGACAAGCACTCGCACATCAATCACAACTTGTCTCTAATGATGGAAAATCCTCAATTCTCCATATATCTTGATTCTCATGACGATGAATTCACCATGCTGCTCATATTCCTGCATCTTCCATGAGATATGAATCTGAATATATACTACTTCGGCCATGATTGTCTAGAATTTGGCTCAATGTCAATCTTGTACTTTAAATGATCATGGATGTACGAACTGACCCAATTATAATGAATAGCAATTGGTCTTTGGTCTTCTATACTCACAACTGAAAATGTATAATAACATCCACCAGCTTCATATCCTTGAATCAAAAAACCTTTAGCCAAAGTAAAAGAACCATAGAGGACTTGCTTGTTAGTGTAAAATATTTCAACCGGCCTCATTAATGAATATGCCGCAATCACGACGAAAATGGCCAAGATCAAATCATCATCAAGATCCAATTTATGAAATTCTTGAGCAAAACCATCCTAACACTTGCAAGTCATCACGGATGAATAAAACGACCAAATTACTCTTAATGTTAATTGGTCTTTGAAATACTTCTCAACTTGAGAATTGAAGAATCATAAATTAATTTAATATTGCATCCATGAAACATCTTGATCACAAAAAGTGAGCAATCGGCCTAGAGAATGAATATAACACTGATTATAGCCAGATTACTCATGAACTCTTCTCTTGCTTTATTGATCTTACACATATCGTTCATATACGTCCGATAGTGATCGATTTGCTGCTGGAGCTGCTCTAAATTTGAATGAACTGAGCTAACTGGTCTGACCGGTTCCAAATCCGGTCTGACCGGTTTTAGGTGACTCACTTGCATGAGCCATTGATCATAGCAAACAAAGCCGATTTTTCATCGGTTTTAACGTAGCAAGAACAAAACATAGTTGTTGCAACTGAATAATTCTTAATCGGACAGACAAGCCCGATAAGCCCATGTGTATCAATAAGATCAAGATCGGTCATAAAAACAATTATCACCATGTACCACTTCAGTCTCATCACCGATCCACTGAATAAGTAATTGATGCAAGGTAGACGGCACACATTGATTTGCATGAATCCAATCGCGTCCAAGAATTAAACTAAAGTTACCTTGCACCTTTGCAATGAAGAAAACTGTATCGAGCGTCTTGCTTCCAATAGCCAATTCAACGGAAGCAATTCCCTTTATATTAATATGATTATATTCTCCCACGCCGGTAATCGTCCCATTTGTCTTGACCAGCTCTTCATCTTTCCCGCCAAGTTCCTTGAAGAGAGTGTAAGGCATGAGATTCACAACAGCCCCTCCATCGACTAGCATCCGTGAAATCGGCTTTCCATTGATATATCCTTTCATATATAAAGCTTCCAAGTGATCAACCGATTCCTTAGGCTTAGAGAACACAGCATCATGAGGTCCAAAGTGGAGACAAGCAAATTCTTCCCCTGTCACCACAAAGTCATCGGGAACCGAACCAAGTACCACTGATTCGGCTGACTGTCTTGTACCGGCTTCTCCGAAACCGGTCTGACCGGTTGGCGAAACCGGTCTGACCGCTTTAGCTGCTGGCTGGCCACTTGACTTGATTCGCCACTCCTTGCCTTGAGGAATCATGTGTTTGTGACTGTTAAGTTTTTCACTTCTCAGCATCTCTGTTTCCTGCTCCCTTTTCTCTTTATTGCGCAAGCGTTGCAACTTTCTTTTCTGTGTATGATTCAAACCCGATGGACACCATCTGGGTTGATAGTATTTTTCTGAAAACTTGCTACTGCTAGCTTCATGATCATCTGTCTCGACTGATCCTTTATTTGCAACAGCAGCCGAATTTCCAATAACAATCGGCTCTTTATTCAAATCTTGCATAACTGCTGGAATATCACCAACTATCACAAATCCATTAACTTTAATTTGCTTTGAACCAACTACAGGCTGCACATCCTCCTTCTTCTTCTTGACACGGTATTCTTGCTTAAGAGGAACACGTGGCTTCTGATCAGACCGAAACCGGTCTGACCGGTTTAATGAAACCGGTCTGACCGCTTTGATCCGTGGCACCGGACCTGATTGGTAGGAACTCAATCGGTCATGTACTGGAGTCTTGGGACTTTTCCCCATATAATCCTGACGTGGTTGTGGCATAGGGAGGTATTGCATCCACACCCCTTGATCCCACATCAGATATTGAGAATTTAATACGGGAAATACCCATGGCATAGTAGTATACAATTTTTCTGGGGGAAACACAGTAATAACATCACCTTGGTGCTTGCTATTCCCTCTTGGAGCTGTAGAATTATTCCGACGTGATGTTGCTTTTTATTTCTTTTTTATTGTCCGATCAACTTGAACGGCCTTTGTGTACCTGTTCAGGAACTGATCATCCATCTTACAAGTATCCACTTCCGAGTGCCTAGGTTTGAGAGTTCTTGGTCGATCCTGAGACAAACCGGTCTGACCGGTTTGAGAAACCGGTCTGACCAGTTTCGCCTGATCAGCGAACCGACCTTCTTTAGGTGAACTCTCTTGCCCCCCGGGCTTAGATGTTTCAATAGTAATCTTCAGAGACTCTTTTCCATCCAAAGTCCTTCCAATCATCACCTTTCTAGCCGAAATTTTATAATTGACATTATTCGGCCTTGGTTCTCCAATGATCACATTTTTCCCTTTGGCTCGTTCGGCTTGCTCCGGCCGAATAAGTATTTTGGGATTATTCAAATTCAAAGTATGAACAGATAGAAGAGCTTTATCAATTTGTGTCTCAGCTAATAACAATCGTCCCTCATTAATGGCCGATTGTATCCGTCAACGGAAAATATTACAATCATTAGTTGCATGTAAAAAAGAATTATGCCACTTACAATATGCATGCCCTTTCAGGTCCTCTGACGATGGTATAGCATGAGACAATCGAATGTTGCCTTTCTTGAGTAGTTCATCAAAAACATGCTCGCATTTGGCAACATCAAAAGTAAATTTCACCTCACCTTGCCGATTTTTCTGCATCGGCTTGAGTGAAGGGCAAGAATATGGTTCGGCGTTTGATGGCCAAACAAATTCAGCAGCACAAATTTCTTTACTCTCATCGTCCAAACTATCAGAATTATGATCAACAATATGCACCTTGGACTGATGAGTTTTAACGGGTTCTTTTGTATTTCTTAATCTATATTCTAAATTCATAACCATCATTTGCAAAAAATTAACAGAACTAAAACCTTCTATTTTTTCTTTCAAATGAGGTTGTAAACCCGCAAAAGCCAAATTAGCTAAATCCTTCTCAGAAATTGTCAAGCCTAAACATCGGTTCTTAACATCTTTAAATCTTTTAAAATAATCAATGACCGATTCATCACGGCCTTGCATAACCGATGTCAAATCTGTCACCTTAGCTTCATTCTCTCTATTAAAGAAGTGATCAAGAAATTTACGCTCTAACTGATTCCATGTTTGTATAGAATTCGGAGCGAGTGAAGAGAACCAAGCAAAAGCCTTTCCAGTAAGAGATAATGAGAATAAGCGCGCACGCAAAGCCTCGTGAAAGCCCGCTATTCCTAACTGGAGAATGTATTGACTCACATGATCCCAAGTTGTACAAGTATCAACACCATTAAATTTAGTGAACTCGGGAACACGTTAACCAGCAGGATAGGGAACAAGATCAAATTCCTGAGGATATGGTTTTTGATATAAACATGAATTACCTATACCAATCTCATTAGTTCGACCAGAAGCGGCCGAACTAGGCATTGGTGAGGATAAATGACTTCCAACCACAGAAACGGCCTGACCAGTTGTGAAACTGGGCAGACCGATCTGACCGGTTTGCTGGCCGATGGTGCATGTGGTGTCTGTCCATCAAAGAAATTCGCCGGTATGCCCAAATTTGGATCTAAAATATTTTCTATCACACCTGACGAGCTAAATTTTAAATTATCCGATGGAAAAGAATCATCTACAATATTTTTATTCTTTTTCAATGTATTTAATTCATCAGATAAAGAAGCGAGCTTATCACCAATAATATTTTTTACTGAAAATTTTTCATCTATCATAAGTGATAATTGCTTCATGAGATCAGATGGGTCGTTATTTACCTTGGGAAATCCTTCAACTTGACTATTAGTCACTTTGAAAGACGGCATGACGAATTCTTCGACCCTTCTAATGGAGCCATCACGATCTTTCTTGAAACCCTTCAAGAATTGCGCCTTGAAGTGTTCCATAGCGATCAGGTACTCCTTGCGCTCCTCTTCAGTGAGCTCCTCCATCGTCGCCGCGATGATGTCGTTGTTGTCGGAATCGGAGATAGAGCCCATCTTCTTTGGAGAAAAGTAGATTGGTTTTTAAACCAAGATCTTTTTCCCCAGCGGAGTCGCCAAAAAGTATGTTGATGCAAAGATGTGCCAACACACCCGAGAACGCACGAACGCGCAGCACGGCCGTCACAACAGCCAACACCCCGACCTCCCCGGGGCAAACCGGTCAGACCGGTTTCAAGAACCGGTCGGACCGCTTCCAGGCGGGAGATCGTGAAGACCTAGAAACTCGAGCTCGGGAGGGACCCCGTCGGAGCTCAAGCAAGCTAGGGTTGCTCTAAGGTCGGCAGGCCACCTAGAACGCCCTTGAACGCTGTAGAGACGAGAAAAGAACAGAGGATGAGGTTTGGAAGAGATTAGGGTTCGAGGGATAAAAAGTAAAGGACAAATATGTTGGTTCGATTGGGAACACCTCAATCGGCCTTGAGCCTTTATATTTATAGGCTGGGGAAGTCGTACCCCTTCAAGTTCGGTTACAATACGGGATAAAACATAGAGTCCTAAACCTACTCAAATTACAGACCCAAACCGGTCTGACCGGTTGGGCAAACCGGTCAGACCCGTTTCCCTCGAGAGCAAATCTTGTCGAAGTCGCAACTCTCTCATCCGGAGTCCAAATTAGGCATTCCACATATGCATCTTGATCGCCTCGACGAGAGCTACACAATGGTGAAGTCCAAATCGTATTTTGACAACATTACCCCAACCGGTCTAACCGGTTTGTGCATACCGGTCAGACCGGTTTGCACTATTGCCAATTTTGGATGTCACCACTATAATGTTAACATCGTTGGATACAATCGTTGTCTTTAATTTAAGAGCGAAGATGTGTGTGACAGTTCTAGCTGTAGTGGACATCTGTATGTATCCGTTGGTACAAAGTCTATAATATTAACATATATTCTTTTGTAAAAAAAATTAGTTGTTGTGTTATTCCACGCCAAAACCATATGAGGATACTTGATCAATTTCATTTCTTTCCCAGTTCTCTCTTCTTGCTGGGCCCTGAGCGGCATCTTCTGCCCCTTTTTTTCATTTCTTGGGCCCTAAACGCATCTTTCGGCCCAGCCTCAACAAACAAACAAGGAACAACAAACAAACAAGGAACGCAACGAAACGGCCCAGCCTAGCCCAAAGCTCCCTCC
This sequence comes from Echinochloa phyllopogon, assembly GCA_033239725.1. Lineage (NCBI taxonomy): Eukaryota > Viridiplantae > Streptophyta > Magnoliopsida > Poales > Poaceae > Echinochloa > Echinochloa phyllopogon. The sequence goes on along the minus strand of BTCW01000018.1, from coordinate 26,218,237 downwards.
AACTCCCCGGCGGAGACCACCGGCAGGTAAGCGGCGAACGCCGGGCCGGCACGAGCTCGCCCCACCCAAACCCCCGATCGCACGCATCCAACTCCTCGGCCGTCGCTCCACCCCGACCTCCTCCGGCGGCGAAATCCCCCTCGAATTTCGCTGCACTTCCGGGGAGAGTCGGCGCCCCCTGCTGTGAAATCTGTGCTGGGCATGGTGGCCTGAGTACCCGGCTGGGGCTCGGATGAAGGAGCGGAAGCCGGCGGCATCTTGCCCCGCTCTCGCCCGGATCCTCGCATCCTGCGCGTCCCAGGTGCCGCTCGCTCTCCCGCTGCTAACCTCCCTTCTGTGTATGCTTCCGTGGTGATGACTCGTGATTCGATCTGCTCGGTGCCCGACTCGGCTTCAGCGTCGAGTTCTGTGTACGCTAGGCTTATGGGTTGCTGATTATCCGGTTTAGGCATGGAAATTGAATTGACCCTGTGGTGATTTGTGGTCAGCGGTTCGTTGCTCATGTGGCCCGGCACTCTGGTGTCCTAGATTTAGTGGAGTTGCGGGGCTTTGGGGTCTAGTTTGTCTGGTCTAACGGTATACCATTATAGATTGCCAATTTTCTGCTTAGAGTGCTCGTGGATATTTGCTGGTTGTTCTAACTTCGAATACTGTTACAGATTGCCGCAATGCTGCTTAGAGTGCTTGCAGCAATTTATTACTGCTGTGATCAATGGCCAAGTGTCTCATCTACGAAAATACAGCCTCGTTTTTTATAGAAATGTGCAATGTTAACCTATGAATCAGCCCAATCTAAAGCCTTTTATAAGTATAGTATTATAGCATGTTGCACCTCCCTGTCTTAGTTACAGTCTTGCAGGCTTTGAAGTATGTGCCTAAATAGGAAAACATCCTTCCAGAAAAATGGCAATTATTTACAGGCTTTAAAGTTATTGAAGCTTACTACACCTCCCTATATTAGTTATGTCGTACAGTACACATTACCAAATGTCTTGGTTGTATACTTGATGAAGAAAACCTAATTTTGAAAGATCTAGTGCCTACTTGCCTTGTCTTTGCTCTACTTATGATGTGCATGTTCTTGTTTTGGCTATGTAAATGTAGGCAAAAGATTATGGGAGATGCATAGCTGCAAAGGTCCCTGAGATTGAACATAATATGTGTTCTAAGGAGTTTCTAGCACTCAGAGCATGCATGCAGACCGTGGTAATTTTCTCTGCCAACAAATATATATATGGTCAAATTGATACATAAACTTACATGCATGTACTTCAGTGCCCAATTTGTATGCAAGGGTTCAATTTCTCCTAAATAAGTTAGTCTTCTTTTTTATAGGTCCTCTAGAAACAAAGGTCTATACATGAAAACACTACACTGTTGAGGTTCAGTCCAACTGTAAGAGGGAATTATGGTTTTATTAGTAAATTTGTTCAATCAAATCCTAACGTTAGAAGCATATACAATTTATATGCCAAGGGCGAGGGGCCTTTGGCTGACTGTATCTCCTGATTTCTAGATCATGTGGGATTATTGGTATCTATTGCGCTGCCCTCAATACCGTGGTCCATTGGTCGAGTCAGCCCTTATTCAAAGATCAAACGTCTATTTTACTCTAGTGTTTGGAACCTGTACGATGTTCTAATATCTGAAACATGAACTATTTTCCTCTTTCCTGTGTATGAGTCATCAATTGTAACTGTGCTGTCTCTTCTGTTCTGAAAGGTTAAGAACAAAGCTTGAGGTTGCATATCTGTAGGAAGTTCGATATTAATCTCTTCTGGTGTGATCGCTGTGGATTTCAGGTGAGAATCTGGCTCTTTGTTTTTAAATTTAAACTAATGGAAAATATTTGATACCATGGTACTTTGTTATAAACTTATCATGTAGTACGAAAAACTGTACCATGTTGACAACACATTCCTTTCTAGTTTCAGTCATCTTGAAAAGTGGGACGTCATTTGCTTGAATAAACAAGCAGTTTGAGTCACTTGGGGAGACAAAAAATGCTGGGCAATCAGATGCAAGGTGGTTTGGGCACTCCTGGGGCTCTATCTCATGCTTATGTACAACACCCTCCACTGCGATGTGATATACCAGACATCCGGGGTCTGTTCTATGATGACGCGAATAAGTTCCTTATAGCTCCAACAACTGATCGGGTATATGAACATTTAATCAGCTGATATTCCATTTCAGTTAGAAATCTGGTTATCACTAAAGTTAACCTGTCCATACTGCAGATTTTGTACTGGAAAATAGCTCCATCTATTCCATCTGGACCTCCAAATTCCGATCCAGTTAATGAAGGATCTGTCTTGTCAGTTCGATATTCCTTGGATCACAAAGTTATCGGGATTCAACGTTCCAGACATGAAATTGAGTTCAGAAATAGAGAAACAGGGGAGACCTGTAGCAAAAAGTGCAGAACTGATTCAGAAACTATTCTTGGCTTTTTCTGGACAGATTGCCCTACATGTGATGTCATACTTGTTAAAACAAGGTACTTGGAATGTGTTGCAGCCATAACTTCAGGAACACATAGTCTACAATGAGTCCCCTTTATAGAGTCATGCAACTAGTATCTGTTTATTAGTTAGGTCAATAAAGCCATGTTATTATTTGTGTTCTAATCATGTTGTCAACTTCAAAGCAGCCATCAAGTCTGTTCATATTTTAATTCTATGTTAAAAGGAGACAAACATATTCTTAAGTTATTTATGCAATAAGTTTCTGTTGCAGTGGCCTAGATCTGCTTGCCTACGAGCCTCAGTCCCATGCTTTTCACTTGGTGGAATCAAAGAAATTCAATGTGAGCTGGTATCTTTACACACATGAAAGTAGGCTTATTCTTCTTGCTTCTGGAATGCAATGCACAATGTTTACTGGTTACCAGGTAATGTCACCCATTTTGAGACAACAGCCTCCAAACTCCAAGTAAAGAATTCCTTATGTTTGCTTGGGATACTTTTGCATTTTACTGTCCTGAACCATGCCCAGAGGCCAGAGTCACATGCTGGCTGATGTTGTGGCTGTCGTATAAGGTAGATCACTAGATCCCCAGTTGAGAATTTTCGACTTCTTTGTGGAAGCATGGCATTTTCTTGTGTTGTAGATTTTAGTTTTCTATTTATAGAGTGTAAAACATCTTATAGATAATATGTGGAAGGAAGCTTTCTAGTTGCAAGACTGGTAACTTGCTGCTTTGGTACTATGTTTTGTGTAACTGTAAAATATAGGAAGAAAGTAAGTGTACATAGTGTCAATAAACTTTTAGGGGATCTGTGCCAAATTCAGGGGACTCCTTGACAGATCTAGTATATCGTGTCAATGTGAATATTACCCTTGATGATATTTGCCTGCTGCCCCTTGTTTTTCTAAACTCGATATTGAGCTGAGTTTTCTTCATGCGTTACTTTTGAGCATGTCAAACATTTCTTACAACAATCAATTTTGCAGAAATCACCTTGTTCTCTTTTTTCTTTTGAGTGCTGATATTTATTCAGGTTGAATACTTTGCTTCAGTGTGATTATTTCTTGAGTTAGCCTTTCTTTATGTATTTAACATCCAAAGTTCCAAACAGAAACGTTGTTTTTATGTTAGTTGTGTGCTAAGTTTTGTTACCTTCCTTTCTTTCAGTTTTCTGCTGGTGGGATTGTCAAAATACCAAAGTTTGAGATGATGATGTCTAAAAATGAAGCAAACAACAAGCCTGTTCTAGCTGCAGATGATGTTCACATTGTAACAGTGTATGCTCTCAGTTTTTGGCAAAACATTAGCCATCAAGTTTATGCTGCCTTTTCTTTTTTGGCAAAACATTTCGACTAACTTCTCAAATTTGGCAGCTATGGTAGGATTTACTGCTTGCAGCTTGACCGAGTTAGTATGTTATTGAATTTATATCGTTTTTATCGCGATGCTGTTGTACAGCAGGTCTGAACTAATTTTCCCTATTTCCTTTATTTACAAGGAATGTCTAGCCCCTAACTCACAGTTTTTAATTTCAGTGTACCCTACCTACATACTCAAGCAGAATTGCAGTTAGTGCGGTTGACAACATAATTATGGTTCATCAAATAGATGCAAAAGTAGTCATACTTTATGATGTGTCCTCGGATTCTTATGCACCAGTTTCTGCACCACTTCCACTGCTAGTGAGAGGGCTGCCAAGCAATAGTAGGCAATCCCAGATTGCAGATAGTCAATCTAGTGCATATGGTGGAACTATCTATGGAGATGGTTGGAACTTTCTCATTCCTGACCTTATCTGTGATGCTGAGAATGGGCTCTTGTGGAAACTCCATTTAGACCTTGAGGTAAGAAAGCTGCTAATAATTGATTTCTTGATTACAGCATTTTCATTGTAAATAAATACAGTTTTTCTCTAATGCATAACTATTACAGGCTATTGCTGCTAGTAGTTCTGACGCTCCTTCAGTTTTGGAATTCCTTCAGAGGCGGAAGTCTGACCCAAGCATGGTAATACTGTTTTACTATGCTGATAAGCATACTAGTTCAATTTTGTCCAATTATCACCACTACCTTACTAATATATGTTGATTGTTATATATCAGGTTAAAACGATATGCCTTGCTATAGTTCGTATGATCATCCTGGAGAGGAGGCAGGTAACCACGGTTGCTAAGGCAATGGATGTTGTTCTTGATTCCTACTCTCGCTTGATGAAAATGGGAGGCGGTCTTCCTGGGGTTAGGCGAACACATGAGCAAAACCAACAGTCAGGTGGTCAACCTGTTGAAGGCTCCCATGTGATTTCTCAGGAAACAAGCCCTGGAACAACAGCTAGTCCTTCTGTGAACCCAGACCAAGCAGGTGGGGTTGCAAATAGGTCTGCGCAAGCAAATTCAGGAGTTGATCGTGGAATAGACGGGGCAACTTTAAATACATCTTCAGATCCTGATGAGATTACGAACATATCAGGAGAGCCGAGTCAGGGAACATCAGGTGTGGGTGAAGATAGCAGACCATTGTCTTCAGGCACATCCATGCAGCATGGACAACATGCTGGAAGTGTGGCAATTTCTCCAATGGAGATGTTCCAGTCTGTCTTTACACTTGTGGAGGATGAAATGATGGGTGACCCTGCGTATCTTACTGCTGTCATCATGGAGTTTCTGCGGAGGTATTTTGTTGCTGATTTTGTATTCATAAATTATCGAGGATTATCAATACTCTTGTTCATGATATACAAGAATAATAAATCTGCAATATACTGTGCCACAATCGGCATGGTGTTTCTGTGCAATATGACCATGCAACCATTCACTCCATTTTATTAATTTTCTGAGAAATCATTGCCACCATCCTTTTTCATCATTCATTTTCTTGAGTTGACTTCATCAGTTGTATGCATTAATATTTGTGTAGTGCATGCTGTCTATCTTATCTCAAGGCAAAACAAAATAAGAACAAAAAATACTTTGTTGCCTTCTTGCAGCGCCTCAAAGGCTGGGCTCAAGGCTCCACCCAACATTTATGTGATGATAGCAATGCTACTAGCTCGTAGCAACCGTTATGCTGAAATAGCATTGTTTGTGTCAAACAAGGTCAGTTTATTGTTCTCAGTTTTTAATGATGATTATATTGTTCACTATTGAGCTATGTTTCACCAATACGGGATATGGATACTGATACGGCAATACGTCAGTCCCAAAAACAAAGGATATGCCGATACGGCGAGTATACATAAATATATATTTGAATTGTATTGCATGTTTTGTGGTAGAAAAAACAAGCAACATATACAAATAAAAGGAAGTAATGTGGACTCCTAATCATCTTCTTCAACTGCTGCAGCTTCATTTTGAAGCTGCTGCAAGGCAGGTGCTATCATCTTACTGAAAGATGATAGAGCCTGTTTTGCAATTATGTTTGTTTGTGATGCTAATGAGCTAGTTTTCCCTTTAAATGCTATTTCTGCAAAACTGGAAACTAGGAGAGGCAATTCACATAAGAAATAAGGTGGAAATACTGAGTTGGAATTTTTTCACTTGTTGGTTCCCTATGGTGTTCAATTTAGTTTGATTTTGGGTTTTTGTCTAATAACAAGTACACCTACCTGAATTCTGTGTAATCAGACCTCTTTGCTTGTTTTTCTAATTGAGACCTTGAGTCCATTCAACAGATGGGATTCATATGGCCACCAGATTTTGCGAGCATGAATTACTAAGCTATTTCTGTAAAATACTGGGGGTTACTTTATAAAGCTCTCCACCATGCTTTTTGTACCTCTAATAATTCCCCAAAAGTTAGTGGTTCACAGTCAGCTTATTACTATATTATACAGAGCCAAGTCCGAATTCACGTTCCCGTTCTGTATTCATTTGGTTGACGCTCAATCCCTGCAGATCCTGGAGCCATCCAAGGAACTGGCAATGCAACTCATGGAACTTGGTCAGCAGCACCCTCAAACATGGAAACTGGGACTGGACATGCTGAGGGAGCGGGGCCTGCACCATGACTATGTCGCTGCACTGCTTCAAGACGGGTGCTACCTGGAAGCCCTACGCTACGCCAGGAAATACAAGGTACCTGGGCGGCAATGCCCCTATTTGTACTTCCAACTCTCGCTGCTTGCCAGCAAATCACCCTTGCATTTGTTTCCTGAAACGTTCTTGTCGCATCGGATCTGGCCCAGGTTATTACCGTGCAGCCCGCCCTGTTCCTGGAGAAAGCCGTGGCGAGTAACAGCGCCCAGAACCTGGCCGCGGTGCTGAGCTTCTTCTGCGAGTTCACGCCGAGTTTCGAGGCCACGTCGGACTTCGGCAGATACCGGCACATTCTGTCCGAAATGGTTTGAGCAGCTTTCTGTTGTACAATCTTCTTTCGCAGAAATCACTTGGGGCACGTTCTATAGAATAATGAACATTGCTTGGGAGAAATGACGCTCGGGTGATATTTTAGAAGTTCTTGCAGAAATAAATAAATAAAATAGATTAAAAATGGTTACCAAATGATGGATTGTGCATTGTCTGGTAGCGCCTAGCCATCTTCGACGACCCACAAAGTCGAATCATTTTACGGTTCGCCCACAATGAGATGGCATCTTGGCTGTCTACAACGGCCCGGTCCATGGCATGCAAAGGAGCGAAAACTATGGAGAAGCTGCAGAGTGGCCTTGTAATCTACAAGGTTAGTAAACTCTGGGCATGTTTGGTGGTGTCTGCTTGAAATATAGTCTTCGGTACTGAGTGGCTTTTTACCGCTACTGATTGGTTTGCTTCTAAATTTTTGGCAACTTTGAGTTGGGGGAAAAGAGTTGCCAACGTTTTGGTAGGACGAATGGAGGACACAGACAGTTTTTTGGTAGACCGAATGGTGGCTAAAATTTTGCCTTGTTGTATGATTTACCTGCCTATAAGCAAGGTAATACTAATACTTGGAAGCAGATAATGCAAGCGGCAGAAACAAAGCGATCAGGAGTCGAACTCCAGAATCAAACAAACCTCCAGGTTTGCACAACGCCACGTATTCACAGCACATTACACGGCAACGAGGAGCCAAATCAAATCAAAAAATGGAAAAGAAAGAGGCGTGCCTCCTACAGGTTACACAGACTAACAGAGCGAGCGTCCAGAAGATACGAGAGCGAGCAGCTCCTACGCGGAGAAGAAGCCGTCGGCGGCGGCCAGCCCCAGCGCGCCCCCGTCCTCCGCGCGCGCCACGGCCGCCGATGCCGCCCTCCAGGCGCTCTGCCTGCTCCTACCGGCGGCGCAGGGAGCAGAGCGATCGCGGCCACCGCCGTCGCCGGCGGGCGTTTCTTGGCTCCCCCGCCGCCTGAGTGCTGCTGCCCTCTTGGTGCCACGCTCGAACTCCTCAACCACCAGCAGCGCTATGTCCGCCATTGCAGCCCTGCAAGCTCGCTCGCAGTGACTCGGCGAGTGGCGGGCTGGCGGTGATTTTATAGTATCCTGGCCTGGCGAGGCGACTGCTGACTTGCTGGAGGGTTTGGATAAGCCTGTCACATGTGCGCAGACGGGACGGGGACCGAAGCGCCTGCCGCTTCAGTGGGACCCAAACGTGGAAATCTGTCGGCGGGGCGAGTGCGACGTGTCGAGCTATCTGTGGGAGGCTGGGGAGCTTAGCGCATTTAGGCTATTCTACACTCTAAGAAGAGAATATTCTCTAATCTAAATCAATTTTTTCGCACTCGTTCGAGTGCTATCTTACCCTCTATACCCACTGCACAGGACCCACAGTAAAATTTTTTTATACTTCACCTTCACCTCTCTCTCCTCTTCTTCTCTCTCTTCTATCTCATCCCCCCACACCCTCCGCCTCCTCCCCAGAATCCACCGCCGCCGCCCCCTCCCTCGACCTCCACCTCCTCCCTCTCTCTCTCTTGATGCGGGCGGCGGGCGAGCCGCACGGTGGCCCACGTGCAGCTGCGGGCAAGCGAGCGGCGCGGCGGCCGCGTGCAGCTGTGTGCGGCGGCTGCGGGCGAGCGGGCGAGCGGCGCGAGGCCGTGGGCGCACGGGCAAGCGAGCTGCGGCCGCGAGCGGGCGGGTGAGCGCCGCGCAAGCTGCGGCCGCGGGCGGGCGAGCGAGCGGCGCGCGGCGGCCGCGCGCGCAGCTTCGGTCGGGCGAGCCGCGGCCCCTAGCGGGTGGGCGAGCAGCGGGGGCGGTCGGCCGCGGGAGACGCGCGGCGGCGGCGGCACGGGAGGGCGGACGAAGGCGCGACGAGCTCGAGCAGCAGCGCGCATCGGCGATGGCAGAGCGGCGCGGGCGGCGGGCTCGGCTCCCAGAGCGGAGCGGCAGCGGCGGCGGGCCCATGGCTGCCCGCGGACGGCTCTCTCTGGGCGCGAGCGAGGCGGCGGCGACCAACGGCGGCCTCGAGCGGCGGCGGCCCCTGCTTCGCCTCGGCTTCCCCTGCTCCCATGGCGGCAGTCGCGCGGTTGGGCGGGCGGATCGAGGCGGCAGACGTGGCGTTTACCGCTCGCTTTTCTCTCTCTCTTGCTGTACCGAGCGGCGGCCGCGTTTAGCGTGTAGCGCTCCGGTTCCCGTGAGCCGCTGCAGGCGTCGAAGCGGCATCCGAGACGGCATCCTCCGATGTGGCCTTTGCCGTCTCGGTTTACTGAGCCTCAGTGGCAGTCTTAGGCCTTGTGTGCGGAGCTCCCGTAGCGGATTATCTGATGAATCCAACAGGAGCTGTGCCAAATAGATTTTCAGCGAGAAGTGTGCCAAATAGATTTTCAGCGAGAAGTGATTCTCTGCTGATTCTAAGAAGTGATTCTCTGAAATAAACTAAGGGGTTGGGAGCTGAAAAAACTAGCTTTTCCTGATTCTCCGTCCTGATTTTAATAGTTTATGTTGGGGAATTAAAGAGAATCACTTTCAACCACGGAATCACTAGTTGGCATTCTATCAAACAGATCCTAGTTGGCTCGTTGCTGTGGTCACCAACCGGAGATTGAAACGAAGGGTGGTTTCAAAATGCATTCTATGGTCACCGTGTTCGAATTCCTCAACTAGCTAGGTACGTCAAGTAGGTTTATTTATTTACGTATGGTAGCCGTAAGTGCCCTTGCCATTTCGCCATTGTTGTAGTAGGACGTAAAGGGACTCCAAAGCACGAAGCAGTTTGTGTCAACGGTAACCTTAATCTCGTGAATCAACATCCGTTGAGTGTTGAAATTAAAGACTTTTTTGAGTTTACTTTAACCCATGTAAGCACACAGTAAATCACGCGCGACAGGGGTAAAAAGATTGTGCATTCAGCATTACTCAACATATATACCCGTTCTATCTTTACTTATCAGTAAAATGTTCATGTAGAACAATACCGAAATGAATAAAAATTTCTGTTACAGTAAGGTCGGATAATTGTACCTGAGGATCATATCAGTAGACATTCTGATCAAACCTTGTCGAGATGTAGTTGTTGTAAGTCAATGCCATGTAGAACTTGATGCAATGTAGATGAGCACTAGATTCGCGCACCTCGTGGATGATGTAGTCACCAGCAATATCAGTTCGTACTATATATGGGTGTGCAGTGGGTTCTAGAGGCCCGCTCTTCAGATTTTTGTGTGGACTCAGAAAACACTAGGACGTTGAATGTTAGGAAGCAACGGTGGAAGTAAAAGCTCTGTGAGCACGAGGTTCCCACGAGAGAGTGGAAGGAGAGCTCGATCTATGCTCTGGTCATCGAGCAAGAGGGGGTGCCCGTGCTCCTTTTATACCTGCCAAAGAAAAACGAAGATGCTCTAGAAATAAAGTTGAGTTGGTCATGTTTAGTTTGGAGGGGCTTATTCTAAGCCCCATAGGTCCATCATACGAAGAAGTTTATAATAAGCATTAAAAGATGTTTAGTTTTTTAGGCTTATATAGTGGAAAGTGAGATGATTCTTATGGGGTCATGGCAAATAAACCTTAAAAGCACCTCTCTATGGACTTATAGGCTTATGAAAGACTTCAGAAAATAAGGCCCTATAGAAAAAGCCAGACTCGGGGGACGCCCGGTCGCTCTCACGACGAGAGCGACGCGGGCCGAACCCTCCCACCGCCGCCGCCTACCCAGCCCCCCGCGCGCCTCCCCCGCCCCACTGCCGCCTGAGCGGGCCGCTGACCTCGACGCGCGGCTGCGATGAAGGTGGCGGCGGGCCCGCCTCCCCCTCTCTCTTGTCCTCCGATGGAGCTTCCTGCATGAGATCTGCCGCGGCGCTTTGTCGGTCGCCGCCGGGGTGATGGCTGCTGCGGCTCCTAGGGCGGCGGTCGCCGGATCTGCCTTGGGCGACTGGATCTGGTAGGGAGGCCCCCAGATCTCGTGGGGCCACCGTCTCCGGGCCCCATCTCGGTGTTGGGTGTGCGGGCCTCCGCGCCGCTTGTCGTCGTCCCCCGGTCCCGTGGGACGCCGCTCGGCTTCGGGCCCCGTCGTGCGTGAGGTGCACGGGCCGCCACGGCCTCGAGGCTTGCCGCTGGCATGGGTGGTTGGGTCTGGGGGCGTCCCCTAGTTCGGCGCGCCTACGTCCTATAGGTGTTGTCCGGTGGAGTGGGCCTCGGCGGCATGGCAATGGCATCGGGGCCCGTCGTGGTGGCGGTCCGATGGCGTTGCCTCGGTGTGTGGTTCTCTGCTCCGGTTAGGGGTAGGGTCTGATGTTTTCCTGACAGTGGCGGCGTTTGGGGAGTCAACGGCTCTCATCCTAGCTCCGTCCTTGGCGTCAACGTCCCCGACGAACCAGCCCATGGTGATACCCCCGGCTGCATCTTAGTTTCCCCTTCGTTTCTCGACTGCAGAGTCCATGGCCATCTTCAATTGGATCCACTTGGTATCTTCGCATTGAGGGTGTGGTGCTGGCCGTAGGTTGATGAGGACATCACTCCTATGGATACTTACAACAATCCTCTGTTGATCGTTCACGGTCCAATCACTGGAGCTCGCACGCGACAATTGAATTTAGAGGTGAGCTCGTTCCTAAGTACTTCTCTATGTGATTATGAGAATAGATTGCTACCTAATGATTATATTGTAATTAGGAACCATGGAGAGGACCAGAGTATAGTTGGAGAAGGGCTTCAAGGTTGAGAGGACCAGCAAGGGCGTGCAAGTCAAGATAGAGGCCCAAATCAAGTCGACTTCGAGCCCACCTCGGAGTCCAGGAGTAGTAAGCGCTAAATTGGACGCCCAGGTCGCATACGGGCTCGGATTTGGATGTTATTTATATGGTTGGAAAGCTAAGAAGATAATCTTTGAAATGGCACTGGTCTGATGTCAAAATTTGTCCGGAGTCATTGGGAATCGACGAAACAAGTTGACGTACATAGTCTGTTTCGGTGCTGCGTCGCCGTATTGTGGCCTTTGGGCCATGTATCGTGTTGAGCCCAATAGGGGCGCGTCTAGGGGGGTCGGCCATGACCCTAGACTCCTTAGAACAATAGCCACCGCCCAAGTTAGGGTTATGGTTTTGCTTAGATCAATTCTACCAAGAACAGTGTCGCCGCTCATCGGTTTGTGAGACCCCAATTTCGTGAGTTAATCATACATCTGCAATTGTGTTGCAATCTTTCTCGTTCTTGCTTGTGTTCTTCGATTCACAAGCAAGGATTAGCCTCCTGAGGTCGAGGGAATTAAATTAAAGAGGGGAGTTATGCTCGCAATGAAATCTAAACTTGCTGAACTTTCTGATGATGATATGTGCTATGCTTTGGTATGCAAACGAGCTTTTGTGGGAGCTTTTCTGGAAATCAAACTTGTTTTCGCTTGATGATATTGCTAGGTTTTTCTTGTTGTCACTAACATTTTATGGGAGTATGAGGACATTTTTCCAGCTGAGTTACCATCGGGGCTTCCACCTTTGAGAGGGATAGAGCATCAAATTGATTTGATTTCCAGAGCCACATTGCCGAACCGTGTTGTTTATCGCACCAATCCCGAGGAGACTAAGAAGATTCAGCGACAAGTCCAAGAACTGTTGGACCGTGGGTATGTACGTAAAAGCCTTAGTCCTTGTGTTATTCCAGTGCTTTTGGTTTCCAAGAAAGATGGTACTTGGTGTATGTGTGTTGATTGTTGAGCTATCAATAATATTACCATTCGATATCGTCATCATATTCCTAGGCTAGATGACATGCTTGATGAGTTGTGTGGTGTTATAATTTTCACAAAGATAGACTTGCGTAGTGGTTACCACCAAATAAGAATGAAACTTGGAGATGAATGGAAAACAACTTTTAAAACCAAATTCGGGTTATATGAGTGCTTAGTTATGCCTTTTGGTTTAACCAATGCACCTAATACTTTCATGTGATTGATGAATGAGGTTTTGAGGGCTTTTATTGGGCGATTTGTGGTGGTTTACTTTGATGATATATTAATTTTCAGCAAGTCTTTGGATGTACATATGAAACACTTACATGCTGTTTTTGATGCTTTGAGAGATGCATGTTTGTTTGCTAATCTTGATAAGTGCATCTTTTGCACCGATAGAGTTTCTTTCCTTGGCTATGTTGTTACTCCACAGGGAATTGAGGTGGATGCGGTGAAAATTGAGGCCATTGAGAGCTGGCCGTTGTCCCAAACCATCACACATGTACGGAGTTTTCTTGGTCTTGCAGGTTTCTATCGCCGCTTCATCAAAGATTTCAGCACCATTGCTGCGTCGTTGCACGAGTTGACGAAGAAAGGTGTGGTGTTTCATTGGGTAAAAGCTCAAGAGGAGTCCTTTGCAACTTTGAAGTACAAGCTTATGCACGCGTCATTGCTGCAACTTCCAAACTTTGGTAAAACTTTTGAGTTAGAATGTGATGCTAGTAGAGTTGGCATTGGAGGTGTTTTGATGCAAGATGGTAAACCCGTTGCATATTTTAGTGAAAAGTTGCATGGTCCAGTTATGAATTATTCTACGTATGATAAGGAATTGTATGCACTTGTACGTTCTTTAGAAACGTGGCGTCATTATTTGTGGCCTAGAGAATTTGTTGTTCATTTTGATCATGAATCGCTGAAGTATCTTCGCTCTCAAAATAATTTGAATCGTAGACATGCTAAGTGGGTTGAATTTATTGAAACTTTTCCTTATGTTGTCAAACACAAGAAGGGGGGATAATGTGGTTGCTGATGCTTTGTCTAGACGATATACTTTGCTGTCCCAACTTGTTTGTCAGATTTTTGGACTTGAATCGATAAAAGAACAATATGCGTTTGACCATGATTTTAAAGATGTGTTGCTGAATTCTAGAGAGGGACGTGCATGGAACAAATTTGTAGTTAATAATGGGTTCTTGTTTAGAGCTAACTGCCTATGCATTCCAGTTGGTTCTGTTTGCCTTTTGTTGTTACAGGAAGCGCATGGAGGAGGGTTGATGGGACATTTTGGTGCTAAGAAGGCTGCGGATGTTTTGGCTCACATTTTTTTGGCCTCATATGAAGAGAGATGCTATGAGGTTTGTTTCTCACTGCTCCACATGTCAAAAAGCTAAGTCTCGCTAGAATCCACATGGGTTATACATGCCTCTTTCAGTTCCTTCTACTCCTTGGGCAGATATTTCTATGGACTTTGTTTTGAGATTGCACAGGACTAAGAGGGGGAGTGATAACATATTTGTTGTGGTGGATCGTTTTTCTAAGATGGCACACTTTATACCATGTCATAAGAGTGATGATGCTAAACATATTGCTGACCTCTTTTTTAAAGAGATTGTTTGATGGGAACTAGGGTTTCCCGATCTTCATTCACCTCCTAATGTGGCGGCGGCTACTGATTATATGAGGGTTGGGGCGTGCATAACCCCCTAACCACGTCCATAATGGACCCCAACATGATACACGGGCCAACAGCCCAAAAGATGGCGGCGCAGCACCTTGACAGATTCTGGACGTCGACTTGTTTTGACGATTCCCGATGACTCGGAAAGAATTTTGAGATGGGACCAGCGCCATTGGAAAGCTTATCTCGTTAGCTTTCCAAGCATATGTAGATCGTCAAAAACCGAGCCCGTATGCGACCTGGGCGACGAATTTAGTGCGGGCTGCTCCTGGACTCCGATGCGGACTCGAACTTGAGTTTCTTTGGACCTCCACCTTGGGGACTAGAATCGGATTAGCCTTGGGCCTTCTTCTTGACTTGGAAAACCTTGTTGGTCTCCTTCTTCTCCACCCCATGCACCCCTCATGGACATATGTATGGGTGTCATGTCCTCATCATCCTCCCCTTCTTGACGAAAAGCCGTCCTCGACGTCGTTTGTGCTCTAAGATGGCCCTGTACAACACGAAGAAACACGAGGTTGTGGAAAATATACGAACTGAGAATATTATGGGGAGTGACATGACCATATTTGCAATCTCTCAAAGCATCTTCTCCTATAGAGTTGTCGGCAAATACGTAGGCTCCTTGATCGAAACACACACGATTTTTGTCAATACTATCCTGCAAATGATTAGCATTAACCAAACACAATGCAGGCATAGATGGTTGCATAACCACTAGTATCTGTTCAATACAAGAAAAATCAGCACTAGCAAACATAGGTAATAGCCAACGATGCTATCCTTCTTGAAAGTGAACCCGATTCGTTATAGTAAAACTAGATAGACAATCTAGTTGATCACAATCTTGTACATCAAAAGGAGATTTCAGATTTGCACAAATATAGACTCGGTGCACCATGTACTCTCCTTTACAATTATATTTACCAATAAAATGATATGTACAAGTAGACAAACATGGCAACTCAGCACATCTAAATTTCTCTTCCGAACCACTAAGAGCATATAAATTATCTAACTCAACATAACCCAAAGTGTTTAAAGAAGATAATAATTTCAGTTCGTCATGTGCACAAGTAATCAGCATAATAATATTATTTTCAGCACATGTATATTGCTTCAAATCAAAAGTATCATGCTCTTTCTCTATTTGTGACAAAGGTAATACAAGAGAAGGTTCTAGTATAACATTATTTGCATCATTGGAGGGCAAATTCAGCACATCGAGAGAGCGTTTACCTGAAAATTTTACATGTTCCTGTTCATTTGTATGGTCATCTTCATTATGTATATGCTGCAAAGTATCAGTTCCAACAATAGGCAAAACAATATCATCATTTTGTAAAAATTCAGATTTAGATGAATTTGTTGTGTCATTGAAAACAACCCATTCTTTTCTAAAAGGTTCATTTTTTCTTCTCTCCGCCCTTTGGAGATCAGCTTCTAAAATTTCAGTAGTAGTCAAAGGTACAAGTGTAATTTTTCTACCGTTGTACTTGAAGGAATATTTATTAACAACTTTTTTATGTACCGCATTATTTATATTAATCCAATGCGTGCCTAGCAACAAATGACATGCTTGCATGGGTACTATGTCAAAATCAGCACTATCTTTATAAGAACCAATGCTAAATTCAATATGTGTAATTTCAGTTACTTTTATCTTATCATAAGAATTTACCCATTGCATGTAGTATGGATGTGGATGTGGCTTTGTAGTCAAACCAAGCTTCTCAACCAGCTCTAAGCTTGCAAGGTTGTTGCAACTTTCACCATCAATGATGACTCGGCAACGTCTCTCCATCACAACAAAGAAAATCTGGAATAAATTGTTGAATTGATTTTGCTCCGCTTTCTCCATTTGAGAACTTAGTACTTCTCGAACAATCCCATCGCTCCCTACCATTGTTAGTATGTAGACAAGAGAAAACACAAAAGGTTATCCCTATCAACTACTATATGTGTGTCAGTGAAAACACTCTCACACATGCTTTACCAAGTTCTTACAAATGTTCTTACAAAAACAAAACAGTGGATGGTACAACCGGTGGCTGGTTCGTGATACTTGTGAGGAAGTAGTACCAAGATTGCAAGGGTCCTTCGCTGCACTGACCTGAAGTATAGTTTGTGGAGCTCGGAAGGCCAAATATGTAGCAAGGAGTAGCAAATAACGAATGCAGAATAGCAAAGTTCAATAAGTATCCAAAGCACAAATCACAATTGCTGGCTCAGATGTGTCCTAGGCGTAGCACAACAAGTTGGAACAAGAAACGATGGATAAAGCTCACAGAACAAGCAAAACAACACTCTATGCAATTGTTTTTTAATATTTTCAGAAATTTCTCTATAGGACTAGTAGGAATTAAGATGTTTCATTTGTCTCAACTATTGTTTTTATATTTTTCTCTGAATAAGGATATCAAAAGCTCCAACCATAAAAATTTGCATCCGTTTTTGAGGTGAGATGCGGCCTAGGGAATTTCAGGAACAATCTCTGAAAACCCTGAAACAACTTGATCAATTTTTTTATTTATCTTCCTGATTCTTTTTGAATTTTTTGACTCGACCAAACAAGCCTAAGGCTAGTTTGGGTCACCTCCGAACGGTGTCACGAATCTGCTGCAAAAATTTGAGCCAAAACGGAGCACCGAGTGAAAAGTTATGCCTGTTTTATGGAAAGTATATCAAATTATGTTTTCCAAAGACACGAAAAACAGCAGTGGCTAGGGTAAACTTCCTCCTAGTATCTGCGGCAGCAAGCAATAGATATTCGCCAGATGAAACAAGGATCAAGTATGCAATGCAAAGGCGATCAAAGCGGCTTGCAACCTATCTAGGGCTTGCACGGCGAGAGTTCACACAAGGCAGCTAGCGAGGCAAATCGAGTAATGTAGTGGCTCGAATTGTTGTATGGCTAAACGTGGATGGGATAGCGGTGGAAATAATCGAATCACAGCAACGGGCGATTAAACTACGACAAACACAACTAAAACCAGCAACGAGACTTGACCACGGACACAAACTCAACAAAGCGAAACTGAAACGAAATTGCAAAGGCTAAAAGGGTACTAGGACAAAGGAAATTTTTTAGGGCTATTTTCTGGACTATAGGACAAAGGCGAAAGAACGAACCTAACGGTAAACCTGTCTCTGAATACCACTTGATGGGAACTAGGGTTTCCCGATCTTCCGTCAGGTGATGGATAACTCATTTTGGGCGGAGCACAACTCACCGATCCGGCTTCAAGTCAGCAAACTCGAACCCTGCAATCTTAGCACCACGACTCCTCTGGTTATCAACTGTGTCACAACCCGGTTGACCTCGCCAAGAAGGCTAATCACTGCCTGCGAAACGAAGAACACAAGCAAGAACTCGAAAGAAGCAGCTCTCAAAGGAAGTGACACTGCAGATGTATGATTAAGATCAAAAGTTGGGGTTCTACAAACCGATAACGGCGAAACTGTTCTCGACAGATTAATCTAAGCAAAACTCAAACTCTAATGTGGCAGCGGCTACTGATTATATGAGGGTTGGGGCGTGCATAAACCCCTAACCACGTCCATAATGGACCCCAACATGATACACGGGCCAACAGCCCAAAAGATGGCGGCGCAGCACCTTGACAGATTCTGGACGTCGAGTTGTTTCGACGATTCCCGATGACTCGGAAAGAATTTTGAGGTGGGACCAGTGCCATTGGAAAGCTTATCTCGTTAGCTTTCCAAGCATATATAGATCGTCAAAAACCGAGCCCGTATGCGACCTGGGCGATGAATTTAGTGCGGGCTGCTCCTGGACTCCGAGGCGGACTCGAACTTGAGTTTCTTTGGGCTTCCACATTGGGGACTCGAATCGGATTAGCCTTGGGCCTTCTTCTTGACTTGGAAAACCTTGTTGGTCTCCTTCTTCTCCACCCCATGCACCCCTCATGGACATATGTATGGGTGTCATGTCCTCATCATTGTTCGTTTGCATGGTATGTCGTCTACTGTTGTTTCAGATCGCGATGCTAAATTCTTGAGTCATTTTTTGCGGACTCTGTGGAACAAGTTGGGTACAAAATTGTTGTTTTCTACTACCTGTCATCCACAAACTGATGGACAAACAGAGGTCGTGAACCATACTTTGGGTACTATGTTGAGAGCTATTTTGAAGAAAATTTTGAGGATGTGGGAATAATGTTTTCCTCATGTTGAGTTTGCATATAATCGAGAACCACATTCTACCACCAAGGTAAGTCATTTTCAGGTAGTGTATGGTTTCAACCCTCATGCTCCTATTGATATTTTGTCTTTGCCTACTGAAAGGATTCATAATGATGCCAAAGAATGTGCTAAATTTATTTTGCAAATGCATGAAACAACTAAGCACAACATTGAAAAGATGAATGAAAAGTATAGAATTGCTGGTAGTAAAGGTATGAAAGAAGTTAAGCTTGAACCGGGTGATGTAGTATGGTTGCACTTGAGAAAAAGAAGATTTTCAGATTTGAGAAAGTCTAAGTTGATGCCAAGAGCTGATGGTCCATTTAAAATACTTGACAAGATTAATGATAATGCATATAAACTTGAGTTGCCTCCCGAGTTTGGGGTTAGTCCCACATTTAACATTTCAGATTTGATGTCATACTTGGGAGAAGAGGATGAGCTTGAGTCGAGGATGACTTCAATCAAGAGGGGGAGGATGATGAGAACATCACTCCTATGGATACTCACAACAATCCTCCGTTGATCTTTCAAGGTCCAATCACTAGAGCTCGCATGTGACAATTGAATTTAGAGGTGAGCTCGTTCCTAAGTACTTCTCTATGTGATTATGAGAATAGATTGATACCTAATGATTATATTATAATTAGAAACCATGGAGAGGACAAGAGGATAGTTGGAGAAGGGCTTCAAGGTGGAGAGGACCAGCAAGGGCGTGCAAGTCAAGATAGAGGCCCAAATCAAGTCGACTTCGAGCCCACCTCGGAGTCCAGGAGCAGTAAGCGCTAAATCGGATGCCCAGGTCGCATACGGGTTCGGATTTGGACGTTCTTTATATGCTTGGAAAGCTAAGAAGATAATTTTTGAAATGGCACTGGTCTCATGTCAAAATTCATCCGGAGTCATCATGAATCGATGAAAGAAGTTGACGTCCAGAATCTGTTTTGGTGTTGCATCGCCGTATTGTGGCCTTTGGGCCGTGTATCGTGTTGAGCCCAATAGGGACGCGTCCAGGGGGTCGACCACAACCCTAGACTCCTTAAAACAGTAGCCGCCGCCTAAGTTAGGGTTTGGGTTTTGCTTAGATCAATTCTGTCGAGAACAGTGTCGTCGCTCGTCGGTTTGTGAGACCCCAATTTCGTGAGTTAATCATACATATGCAATTGTGTTGCAATCTTTCTCGTTTTTTCTTGTGTTCTTTGATTCACAAGCAAGGATTAGCCTTCTGGGTGAAGTCAACCATGCAACACCAGTTGATAACCTGAGGAGACGTGGTGCTGCAATTGCGGGGTTCGGAACGTGTTGTTTGGAAGCCAGACCGATTTGAGTCACGAGTCCACCAAATCGAGAGTTATCAGAACCTTTCGGGAGATCGGAAACCCTAGTTCCCATCATAGGTGATTCGCGGGTTCACTCATCGTCGCCCCCAATTGAGGGTGGGCGGCCGCCGGGTCATTGGCGAGTTCATGATCCACCGATTCTGTCGGAGTTGGTGGTGGTTCTAGTTTTTATGGGGCCCTGCATGTTGGTGTCGGCGGTGGCGGTGTGGATGTCGTTCGGCGGTAGTCGTGGTTGGGCGGGTGCTGCTGGTTCTTCGATCTGGTTCCGGATCAGGCAACGATGTTTGCATGTTGGGGGCATTGCCCATGGTTCACCCGCTTTGGCGGTTGCTGAGGCCTCCTATGCGCTTTTGCCTTCCTGAAGGCGTTGTTGTTTGGAGACCCTTCGGCGGCCGTGATGTTGGTGCTTTGGACCCGCTTGCCGGCTTAATCTTTTAGGTTTTACGATGGTTTCTTTGCGTTTTAGGTTTTTCGCCTAGAGCTGTCCTTTGTTGTCTCTGGCTTGTCACCTAGAGGGTCCCGTTGCGGATTTGTAAGTAGTTTGGCTGTTAGCGGACTTGTGCTTTATGTAAACTGGTAACCCCAGTATTTTCCATTGCTTTATCTATAAAGCTGGCTACGGCCTTTGCTGGAAAATAAGGCCCTATAAGCCCCTCCTGTTTGGTTAGAAAGAGGCTTATTTGGAGGGACTTATAATAAGCCCCTCCAAACCAAACAGGCCCATTATAGGTGCTTTCAATTTGATTCACTGGAATAATAAGGTCTAAATTACTTCTTTGGTTTCAAACACTAGTTGAAGTGCTTCATTAGTTTCGGCCGCGAGTCATCAATTTTCAAGTGGCAAAACTACTATGACTCAGGCGTCCGACGCGTAGCGTCTGTCCGGACGCTGATCAAGGAGGCCATGTGACCCTCTCTCATCCACATATTCCCATCCACCATTCCATCTTTATCCCCTTGTTTTTTTCTCCCGCACAAGCCGTCGTCCCGTTTCTCCCTGCACGCGCTGCCGCCGCAGTGCCCTGTCACGCCACTCCTCCATGGGCGCGGGCGTGAGCACCGCCAGCCACTGCTCCGGGGGCGCCGGCGCCGCAGCCCCTTGCCGCTCCTCAACGCGCCGGCGCTCCTCCCTCCAGGAACTAGTCGTCGATGAGCATCCGCGCGACGTGGAACTCGAAGAGGAAGAGGAGCAGCGTGTACCAGATGATGCAATGGAGCACGACGACCTGCACCATGAGGGACCCTGCGTAGGGCTTGTACATGGCTATTAGGAGCGGGATCCCCATCACCAGCGTGTTGGGCAGCGTGGTGATGGAGAAGAGCATGATGGACCAGACGAGTAGCTTTTGCAGTGTGTCGGTGGCCAGGAAGCGGAGGTTTTTTGGCGTAGGGGTCGTTGGTGAAGATGAAGTGGAAGGACAGCAGCGGGACGGCGAAGATGGCAACAAAGCAGTTGATGTCGTGCGCCGCCCCGCGTGGTACCGTTGCCGCCGCCATGACTGCCACGACGGAGCTCCTGCTCCTCATCCTCTTCATCCTTCTCCTCCTCCGCGCCACCTGTGCATTTTCTTCTCTTTTTGCTAGGGTTTGTTGTATGTTACAAGTCTATATTTGACGTGTTTCAAAGGTTTTCGAAAAATATTGCAACTGTTTTATGTGAATGTTGTAAAATTAGATCTGGATGTTGTGATGTTGCATATGTTTTGCATGCATGTTGCAAGTGTTTCATCTAGATGTTGTATTTTTCATTGGGAATTTTTTGACTGCTGCCGTGCATGGCTGAGTTATGAGCGCGTGTATCTAGTGTTGCAAGCGATGACTATTTATGTTGCAGATGTTATTGTTTGATGTTGCATACGCTATTCTTGGATGTTGCAAAAATTTTATATGTTGCATGCAACATTGTAACCATGTTGCGGTGGGATTTTTCCTGTGCTATAATACCGTCGGAGAGAAATACTTGGTTGTGGTTGCGCCACATCGCCGTCCGATTTTTTGGTTCGTATCGGACGTCCAAGCGCTAGCAAGATCGAAATAAAAACCCACCTCATAGTATCTTATTCACATTTGACTCAAGTTTCCGTGTGTCACAAATACGCACGCGGCTCGCTAGGCCAATTTCAACGCACCTCGTAGCATAGAAAAAATTGTTAAACTAATTATATTTGAAATGGGCCTAGCTAGCCCAAATGACTATCAACATTTAGGTATCTGGAATCGTCCCATGGGCGAGCTCTTCAGCACAGTTTTTTGGTTCCATCTTCTTCTGGTTTCCTTTGGTGTTGGTTTTGGAAAATGGATCTCATTCTCATGTGATAGCTTCGTGATAGACCATTTCATTCTAGATCCAAAGAGACCCACAAAACAATGTCTAAATCCTATAAGGAGGGAGTATAGCTGTAGGTGTCCTTGCCATTTCGCCATTGTTGTACGGCGAAGTAGGACGCAAACGGACTGCAAAGCACGAAGCAGTTTGTGTCAACGGTAACCTTAATCTCACGAATCAACGGGATCCATTTAGTGTTTTGGAATTAAAAGATATATATTTTGGTTTATTTTAACCCATGTAAGCGCATAATAAATCACGCTAGGAGTAAAAAAGATTGTGCATTCATCATTACTCAACGTATATACCCGTCCTATCTTTGCTGATCAGCAAAATGTTCATGTAGAACAATACGGGAATGAATAATACAGATTTTTTTAACAGAAAGGTCAGATAATTGTACCTGAGGATTATATCAGTAGACATTTGATCATACTTTGTCGAGATGTCGTCGTTGTAAGTAGATGCCATGTAGAATTGATGCAATGCAGACGAGCACTAGATTCGCGCACCTCGTGGCACAACTACAAAAATTCACATTCATCCACGACATTTATTACCGGACATAAAAAGAACCAGTACTAAAGTGGCATACAGGCCCCGGAGAACATTTAGTACCTGCTGGTCCTCCACGGGTTACTTAAAAAGGAAAGCATCTTCAATTCAGTCACAAGTGATGCATAGGTTGGATGGTAAGGACGCAACGCGCGAGGCTGGAGGTCATGGGTTCAAATTCTCGCGAACGCGTACGCGCATTTACGCGTGACTTGTGACGTTGCGCGTGTGCGAGCCTCCCAGCTGGCCAAAATTTTTTTCCTTTTTTTGGACATGAGGTCATTTAGTACCGGTCGGTGTTACCAACCGGTACTAAAAGGCACTATTTAGTACCGGCCAGCCCAGCCGGTACTAACTGGCTTGTACGTTAGTGCCGGCCAGTCAGTTCCGCTGGGCTGGTCGGTACTAATGTGTCTTTCTGATCGGTACTGATAAGAGTTTTTTTTAGTAGTGTGAATGATGTAGTACTGATAAAAGTTTCTGCAGTAGTATGGATGATGCAATCATCAGCGATATCAGTCGCGTACTATGGGTGTGCAATGGGTTCTAGAGGCCTTGCTCTTCAGATTTTTTTTTGTGGACGCAGAAAACACTGGGACATGAAGATTTGGAAGCAATGGTAGAAGTAAAAGCTCTGTGCTCACGAGAGAGCGGAAGGACAGCTCGATCTATGTTCTGGTCATCAAGCAAGACGGGGTGCCCGTGCTCCTTTTATAGGTGCCAAAAAAAACGAAGATGCTCTGGAAATAAAGTGAGTTAATGCAAGTGCTTTCATTTTGATTCACAACACTAGTTGAACTGTTGAAGTGTTTCATCAGTTTCAGCCGCTAGCCATCAATTTTCAAGTGGCAAAACTGAAAACCCACATCACATCTTATTCATATTTGGGTCAAGTTCCCGTGTGTTACAAATACGCACGCGGCTGGCTAGGTCCATTTTAATTTTTAACCCACCTCATAGCATAGAAAAATTTGTTAAACTAATTATACTTGAAATGGGCCTAGCTAGCCCAAATGGCTCAACATTTAGGTATCTGGAATCGTTCCACAAGCGAGCTCTTCAGCACAGTTTTTTGGTTCCATCTTCTTCTGGTTTCCTTTGTTGTTTGGTTTGGGAAATGGATCTCATTCTCGTGCTATAGCTTCGTGACAGACCATTTCATTCTAGATCCAAACGGACCCACAAAACGACATCTAAATCATATACGGAGGGAGTATAGCCGTAGGTGCCCTTGCCATTTCACCATTGTTGTACAGTGAAAGTAGGATACAAAAGAGACTCCGAAGCATGAAGCAGTTTGTCAACGGTAACCTTAATCTCGCGAGTCAACGGGATCTGTTTAGTGTTTTGGAATTAAAAGATATATATTTTTGGTTTATTTTAACCCATGTAAGCGCATTCAGCATTACTCAACATATATACCCGTCCTATCTTTGCTGATCAGCAAAATGTTCATGTAGAATACGGGAATGAATAATGCATATTTTTTAACGGAAAGGTCAGATAATTGTACCTGAGGATCATATCAGTAGACATTTGATCATACTTTGTCGAGATGTCGTTGTTGTAAGTCGATGCCATGTAGAATTGATGCAATGCAGACAAGCACTAGATTGGTGCACCTCGTGGCACAACTACAACAACTCGCATTCGTCCACAATATTTAGTATCGGACTTAAAAAGAACCGGTACTAAAGTGCCATAGCGGCCCCCGGAGAACATTTAGTATCTGCTGGTCCTCCATGGGTTACTTAAAAAGGAAAGCATCTCCCACTCAGTCACAAGTGATGCATAGGTGGGATGGTAAGGAAGCAACGCGCGAGGCTGAAGATCATGGATTCGAATTCTCGCGGACGCGTACGTGCATTTACGCGTGACTTGTGACGTTGCGCGTGTGAGAGCGTCCCAGCTGGCCAAAAAAAAATTCCTTTTTTTGGACGTGAAGCCATTTAGTATCGATCAGTTGTTACCAACTGGTACTAAAAGGCACTATTTAGTACCGGCCAGCCCAGCCGGTACTAACTGGCTTGCACATTAGTGCCGACCAGTCAGTTCCGGCTGTGCTGGTTGGTACTAATGCGTGTTTCTGATCAGTACTGATAAGAGTTTTTTAGTAGTGTGGATGATGTTGTACTGATAAAAGTTTCTATAGTAGTATGGATGATGTAGTCATCAGCGATATCAGTCGCGTACTATGGGTGTGCAATGGGTTCTAGAGGCCTTGCTCTTCAGATTTTTTTTTTGTGGACGCAGAAAACAACGGGTCATGAAGATTTGGAAGCAATGGTAGAAGTAAAAGCTCTGTGCTCATAAGAGAGCGGGAGGACAGCTCGATCTATGCTCTGGTCATCATGCAAGACGGGGTGCCCGTGCTCCTTTTATAGGTGCCAAAGAAAAACGAAGATGCTCTGAAAATAAAGTTGAGTTAATGCAAGTGCTTTCGAATTGATTCACAACACTAGTTGAACTGTTGAAGTGCTTCATCAGGTTCAGCCGCTAGCCATGAATTTTCAAGTGGCAAAACCGAAAACCCACCTCATATCTTATTCACATTTGGCTCAGGTTCCCGTGTGTTACAAATACGCACGCGGCTAGCTAGGCTCATTTTAACCCACCTCATAGCATAGAAAAAATTGTTAAGCTAATTATATTTGAAATGGGCCTAGCTAGCCCAAATGACTCTCAACATTTAGGTATCTGGAATCATCCCACCGAGCGAGCTCTTCAGCATAGTTTTTTTTTCCAGCTTCTTCTGGTTTCCTTTTGTAGTTTGGTTTGGGAAATGGATCTCATTCTCGTGCGATAGCTTCGTGACAGACCATTTCGTTCTAGATTCAAAGGGACCCACAAAACAACATCTAAATTATATATGAAGGGAGTATAGCAGTAGGTGCCCTTGCCATTTCGCCATTGTTGTACAGCGAAAGTAGGACGCAAAGAGACTCCGAAGCATGAAGCAGTTTGTGTCAACGGTAACCTTAATCTCGCGAGTCAACGGGATCCGTTTAGTGTTTTGGAATTAAAAGATATATTTTTGGTTTATTTTAACCCATGTAAGTGCATAGTAAATCACGCCAGGAGTAAAAAAAAATTGTGCATTCAGCATTACTCAACATATATACCCATCCTATCTTTTCTGATCAGCAAAATGTTCATGTAGAACAATTACGGGAATGAATAATACAGATTTTTTTAAAAAGAAAGGTAAGATAATTGTACCTAAGGATCATATCAGTAGACATTTGATCATACTTTGTCGAGATGTCGTTGTTGTAAGTCGATGCCATGTAGAATTGATGCAATGCAGACGAGCACTAGATTCGCGCACCTCGTGGCACAACTACAAAAACTCATATTCGTCCACGATATTTAGTACCGGACATAAAAAGAACCAGTACTAAAGTGGCACAGAGGCCCCCGTAGAACATTTAGTACCTGCTGGTCCTCCATGGGTTACTTCAAAAGAAAAGCATCTCCCACTCAGTCATAAGTAATGGATATGTGGGATGGTAAGGAAGTAACGCACGAGGCTGTGAGTCATGGGTTTTAATCCCCGCGGACGCGTACGCACATTTACGCGTGACTTGTGATGTTGCGCGTGTGCGAGCCTCCCAATAGTGTTACCAAGTACCTTTAGTACCGGTGTTACCAGCCGCTACTAAAGGTACTAAAAGACACTATTTAGTACCGGCCACTCAGTACCAGCTGGGATGGCCGGTACTAACGTGTGTTTCTGATCGGTACTGATAAGAGTTTTTGTAGTAGTATGGATGACGTAGTCACCTGCGATATCAGTCGCGTATGGGTGTGCAATGGGTTCTAGAGGCCTTGCTCTTCGGATTTTTTTTTGGTGGATGCAGAAAACACTAGGACATGAATATTTGGAAGCAATGGTAGAAGTAAAAGCTCTGTCCTCAGGGGAAGGAGAGCTCGATCTATGCTCTGGTCACCAAGCAAGACGGGTGCCCGTGCTCCTTTTATAGGTGCCAAAGAAAAACAAAGATGCTCTGAAAATAAAGTTGAGTTAATGCAAGTGCTTTCGGTTTGATTCACAACACTAGTTGAACTGTTGAAGTGCTACGTCAGTTTCAGCCGTTAGTCATCAATTTTCAAGTGGCAAAACTGAAAACCCACCTTATATCTTGTTCACGTTTGGCTCAAGTTCCGGTGTGTTACAAATACGCACGCGGTTGGCTAGGCCCATTTTAACCCCTTGTAGCATAGAAAAATTTGTTAAACTAATTATACTTAAAATGGGCCTAGCTAGCCCAAATGACTCTCAACATTTAGGTATCTGGAATCGTCCCACAAGCGAGCTCTTCGGCACAGTTTTTTGGTTCCATCTTCTTCTGGTTTTCTTTGTTGTTTGGTTTGGGAAATGGATCTCGTTCTCCATCTTCTTCTGGTTTTCTTTGTTGTTTGGTTTGGGAAATGGATCTCGTTCTCGTGCGATAGCTTCATGACAGACCATTTCATTCTAGATTGGATCAGGTAATTTCTAACCAAACATCCTGGATACATTAATTACCAAGCGGTCCAGCCTTTGTAGTTCCTTGCTAACGCTCACAATCTGAAGACCTCACTGCGTGCACGCCAATAGAAGTGTTACAAATAAATATCAGTGTGATCAAATGTATCAGTGAAAGAGCCTCTCCGAAGGGGTACATCCCTTCGGGTGGCAACCCATGCCCCTTGTGCTTGTGTCCCTTAGGCCTTTATAAATACGTAAACAACACCCCTCCGTCGTCAATGAGAATTCTATCCTTTATGTTCTATTCTCAACCAGAAGCATACGCATGCTGCGAAGCCCCTGTTGGGATCTATCCGTGGACATCGATCTACCTCGACAGTCGACACACAACTCGTGCAGGAGGACAATAAAGCACGAGCAGGAGCCGCATGGACCCGACCAGAACGAAGTGCCGCCACAGAAAGGCGGAGAGCCCGGCATTGCGGACTTCGCGGTCAGCGGCAAGGATGCGAACGGAGAGAGATTGATGGGTATTTTTATTTGGTCCAACACAAATGCATGGTTGAAAAATGCGACGGAGTGATATAAAAAGAACAAAAATAAACTTAGGTTGCAATCTTTTAGTGCTATATTTCAAAAGTTAGCTTCTTTCGTACAAATCCCATTGATGAATTTTATATTGGGTCCTCAAGAGTGCCACATCTGCGGCATATAAAAGGAGAATTTTTAGATAACGGATATGAACCCAGCCAACCTCTATGTCCAAGATGGATATATGCTGCCAAAAGATACATAAGTCTTTAGACTCTAACCCTCAACATTCTCCAACCCACGACAGAGAGAAACTCAAAACAACAAAAAAGAAAGCTAAAAACTAAGACTTGTTTGGTTACGGGACTAAAGTTTTAGTCATGTCACATCGAATGAAAGAATGATAATTAGAAATATTAAATATAGATTAATTAAAAAATACATTACATAAGCGAGAACTAATTTACGATACGAATCTATTAGTTCATGATCGGACAATATAATGATATAATAATAATTTGATAATTATGTACTAATTATATATTACTTAGGCTTGTTAGGTTCGTCTCGCGGAGTATATATGACTTATGCAATTAGTTTTATAATTAGTTTATATTTAATGCTTCTAATTATCATTTATTTGAGGGACTAAACTTTAGTCCCTATGATCCAAACACACCCTAAACGACGAAACAAAGACTAAATTCCAATCTTGCTCCACGGCTTTACTTTAAACTTGAGTTATCCTTAGGGAACTGTAATCCTTCAAACAATTGATGACAAACAGTGTGGTTTGGCTCCCAGCCATAAAGTGCCATGCTACAGCTCGGGGCACGCCACAAAGCTCTGGTTGTTGTTTGGTTAAATAATTAATGCTATCAGCCAGGTAGAAGAACAAAAGAATTCTCGCTGCAACATTTTTTGGCGCCACAACTGTGGCGACCATACTCTATGGCTGTGGCTGGGAGCAAAACAGGCTCAGAATCATTACCGCCACTGAATATGAGGAATTTCGACCACCAGTGACTGATAGCCACGGCCACAACATGCTACCACCAGCACTGGCTAGAGCCCCACGCCTAGCGCGATTGGCATTGACAGCCAAGCCCTCTAGGGATGTGCGCTCACAGTCTTGCCAGGGCCGCTGGTCGCCGCTGCCGATGCACACCCACAAAAGACCGGTCTAGCCAGGCTTAGGGGCGCGCACCTCCGCGATCATGCTTGGGCTGCCGCTACCGTCACTATCGTCGCCGCATCACCAATATCACCATCCAGATCTAGAGGAACGAGGGAGAGATGGAAGAGGCACCTAGAAGGGCATGGAATGGATCTAGCCATCAGCATCATACGGTGCTGGCCACCGAAGCTTCCTCGGCCATGGCTGCTTCCAAATGGGGTGGAAGAAGCCCCTTGGGGAGAGGAAGACTTGCACCAGGAGGCCCCACTGTCACCATCCTCGCGTCTGGGCATCCAACGAGGCGCTCTGTGACGTCGATGTGGAGGGAGGGGCTATGCGGGCGGCGGCGGCGATCCACCCATGCCACCCATGAGGGCGGCGCGGGGCAAGAGTATTGGTTAATAGCTAATACATAAGAGTATTTGCATTGAGAATGGTGTGTTACGTAGTTTCTATATTGATGAGATTAAACTTTTCACAAATTAAACCTTTTTCTCCCGTCTTTATTATATCTCTGCAACCTCATAAGAAAACTGACATGACATCTGTCAAATAAAAATAAAACCCATTTAGAATTGATCTCGTGCTATAAACCAAAATTTTCTATTAACAACGGCCACTTATGTTTTTGGCCGACGAGGAAAGCCATAGCGACCCTTTGAAACTCTTATTTCTGTCATTACGATTTCTAAAACTCTACTTTTTAATGTAAAATTCGTTAAGTACCAAGTTTTTTGAAGAAAGTTGCAAAACTAAACTTTTCAAAACCAATTTAAGAAAGCTGCATTATTTGGAAGCACGTATTTTGGATCTTTTTAGGGGAAAAAATGAAAACGACCATATATATATCTGGTAATTACAAGAAAACTAGATTTAGAGGTTATACAAGCAAGGCAACACGTCACGAAAACCATATATAGAGATCCCCGACGCCATTTTCTCCTGGTACGGAGGATATCTAAGATTCCACGAGCAAGGAAACCCAACGTATTGTTAGGACATATACATTGCTACACGTCAGCGTATCATAGGTCGTCTCATGCAGTGCCACGTACGATTTTTTGTTGATGTGAAGGAGAGAGAGTGAGTTGAGAGAAATAGGTCGTTGCTTCGTGAGCTAAATTTTAGGACTATGAAACAACTCCACAATTGTATGAGTTTTATTGCCATACAATCAATATTATTTATTTATTTTTCCATAAATTAAGAGATATTGTATTATTACGAGTCAGTCAAAATAACCTATTATATATGTTGTCTAATAAGTCGTCTCAAGATTACGTGTCACTGCATGAAACTGTCTGCTAGACGACAATGGTATACCTCGCTTAACGAGGATCGTCCGATTCCGATCGGGTTCAGCAGACGGTCCAGATCAGCCGTGACCGTGCTCTTGCATTCGAAACCGGCCGCGTTCGCGTTCAAAATTCGAAAAGCCACCACGCCCACCACTTTTTATTCCGCGCCGCCGCCGCCGTCTCACAACCGCCGCCGCCGCCGCCGCTGCCTGACTTTGAGCCCCGACCATGGCCTCCCCCTCCCCATCGCCGACGCCTTCCCCGGGCCCGTCGGATTGGACCTGCGCCCAGTGCACGCTTTTGAATCCCATCTCCTCCGCCTCCTGCCAGGTATGCGAGGCCGCGCGCCCCTTGGAGGTCGACGCCCCCAGCCCCGCCGTCGTGGGCGCCGCCCCTGCATCTACCCCGTTCCGGAGGTTGCGGAGGAATAGGGAGCTCTCTTCGGCGGTTGCGGAGCCGGAGCGCCCCGTGGAAGTCGACGGCGACAGCCCCATCGTCGTGGCCGACGCCTCCGCGTTGCCGAAGCCCCGGCGGCTGCGGGGGAAGAGGGATCTCTCTCCGGCGGTTGCGGAGGCGGACAACCCCGTGAAGGTCGACGCCGACAGCCCCATCGTCGTGGCCGACGCCTCCGCGTCGTCCCCTCTCCGGCTGTGCGGGAGGAAGAGGGAGCGCGCTGCGTCACCGGATGTCGTCGAGCTCTGCGATAGCGCGGGCCGGGGCGGGGAGCGCAAGGCGCCCGCCGCCAAGAAAGGTTCGCTCGCGCGGCCCTCTGAATGTTTCTGCTTGCGGCCCTCTCTACTGTATTGTTGGTTCGATAGATTTGAATTTTTCTGTTTGTGCTGGTGATTGGGAGGCTTTGTTACATTCCGTTCCGCCATGTGCCCATTTTATTGTCCTATATACCGCATTGAGGTCTGTTATGTTACTTCTCTCGCTGTTATATCTTTTGAGAAACGAAGTTAGATTTTGTAGTTCCAATAATTTCGGGCGCTTGTGGTATGGATTGCTACATATGAGGCATTATAGTAAAATAAGATAAGATTGAGAATGTTCAATTACGAGTAATAATGCTAGTGAACCACTAAGTAGAATGGATGTGTGACTTGGGTAGGCCTTGTTGTTACTTGCTATTTTGTCTGGCTTCATTTTGTTTCAAGCAGTTACTTGTGCATTTTTGTTTGGTATGATCACATGAAAATCAAATTGTCCTTCTGCAGCGGATCTTGGGATTCATTTGGATAAGACCTTCAAAATCATGACTTACAATGTCTGGTTCCGGGAGGATATGGAACTGAACAGAAGGATGGATGCTCTTGGAGATCTTGTTAAGCGCCACAGCCCGGACTTTATATGCTTCCAGGTCAACAATCTGAGCTATGCATTGTTTTCTTTTCATCCTCTCAGTGGAATCTGATGTGTGGAACTGCAGGAGGTTACACCATACATATATCTACTTATGCAGAAATCTGAATGGTGGCAACAATACAAATGCTTGTTGTCATATGAGATGGCTATTCTGAAGCCGTATTTCTGCATGCAGGTAGTTCTTCTCTTGAACTTCATGTGTGATATGATTCAAACATCTGGATGAATGCTTTCACTTCTTGCAACAGAACCTGCATGAACAAACACTTTCTAACTGTGCCAAAGGAAGTTACTGAATGTTTTCTTTTTCATGTCCTCTGAGACACATTTTCAGTTTATGTAAGGCCCAAATAATATGGAGCAAATTAAAGAGTTATACATATACATATTGCCATATTCATATATCCAAATTCCAAATGCTTCGACATATTTTGGTCAATTTCAAGAGTCTGACAAAATGTTTCATATAAAAAACTTATTTTTTTGTTGGGGTTCATGTGGTCTCATGGTTACTGGTTGTACTCACCTCAAGTGTATAGTTCAACTTCAGGGGCATTCAATACTGTGGAGCTAAATCACCATTCACTATCCCACAATTTGTAATAATGTTGAAAAACTTGAGCTACTTTGCTATGAGTATCTGATCATTGACCTGGTGCCACTATGCGGTTTACCACTGCCAACACATGCAAACAATAACACGTTCCAGAGAAGGAATCATTAACATGCTCACAAGCTGGCATCACAGTTAGAATCCCTCTCACAGTTAGATTACTCAAATTTGCCCTTCTCCTAGTGTTACTGCTTTGTTCCCTTTATGGTCTATATATCATTTTTCTAGTTCATTTATTTTACTGATTTGTTTCAACCTCAAAAATTGCAGTTGAGCAAAGTGCCAGTTGAGCCATCTAAATGCATCCCATTTTCCAACTCCATAATGGGAAGGGAGCTTTGCATCGCTAGGGTTAGAACAGGAGAGATAACAAACTTGGTGTTAGCCACAACCCACCTAGAGAGCCCATGTCCTGCACCTCCAAAGTGGGATCAGATGTACAGCAAAGAACGTGTAGATCAGGCAAAGAAATCCCTGGAAATTCTGGGAGGCTACCGCAATGCCATACTCTGCGGGGACATGAATTGGGATGATAAAGGAGACGGCCCCTTCCCTTTGCTGGATGGGTGGACTGACGCTTGGGTTGAGCTGAAACCCGGAGAGGATGGCTGGACCTACGACACGAAGGCCAACGGCATGCTGTCAGGCAACCGCAAGCTGCAGAAAAGATTGGACCGGTTTCTGTGCAAGCTGTCAGACTTCAAGATCGACAGCGTTGAGATGATCGGGAAGGAGGCGATACCAGGCGTCACATACTTCAAGGATAAGAAGGTTCGGAAAGAGGTCCGAAAGATCGAACTGCCTGTCTTCCCTAGCGACCACTTTGGTCTTATTTTGACCATCACCAAGAAGGCGGATGGCAGTTTCTGAATTATTGTTACAGTGGTCCTGCAGCATTTACATGACGTTTTCATGCTCTTCTAGGTGGTATTTAGGTCAACGCCAAATTTAGGCCTGTGTATATGCATATGCCCCTCGATTTTGTGAATTTTGTGAAGAGGCATCCGTTTGCTAGGCTGACATGCTAATGGTGGTGATTAATAGCTGGCTGCTTGCTGATTCTTTGCTATTTTGCCCTCGGTTGGCTGAAAGACAACTTTCATGCGGTCTGACTGATATAACGGTTATTTCTTTAAAATATTAAGTTAATCAATAACTTATCTTGAGACATGCAGAGGGGAAGCATCAATGTTTTATCCACTTTATAATAAATATAAATAACATCGAATCTAATTCTTTTCTCAATATTCCATCACAAAATGCTTCATTATTTTGTCCTAGCAACCTGCTACTTCTCTGCCTATCTGGCACGTCGTGACATAAATTGCTTTCCTGACTAGAAAGGGGAAGCTGGAGTGTAGGATATACACATGGTCGTCGCACGAACTTAGATAAGTTTTAACTCAACATTATTTACCAAAAAAAATAACTTGAGAAATTTACCATGTTATGTAGTTGCATTCACACAATTGTTCAGGATCTAGGAATACATACTATACAGTACAAGCACCGATGACCAGGAGCACTGGAGCAGCATTGAGCTAAAATTAACTAGGGCCAAGCAGCTTACCGGTATATGGTCAGACAAGAAAAGCCAGTGACTTACGGGTATATGGTCAGCAACCGTGGCTCCCAACTGGCCGCTGCTTCATTTCATTGCTCACATTCTAAGGTTCCAAAGACACTTCATTTCATGTACCCATACAAGTTGAGCCTTCCAGAGGTTCAATTTACAACATACTATCATGAGCCTGCTGACTCCAACAAACAATAAAGCTCTCCCAGAGCCAGAAAAGCACTAGTTACTATGTATCTACTTGCTCAGCTTGGACCATTCCAATCCCCATGTGAATTCCTCACCTCTGTGTACCATGCCAACACAACCATCAAGGACCAAAGGCGATTCTCTGCACTAGATCAGGCCTTCTCTTGCTTGGCATCCGAAGAAGACCAATGATTTGCATCTCAGTAACAGCTCTGCAGAACCTTGCTCTGGAGGACATCATGTCAAGGATTATGTTGACTTAGAATCATGTATAAGATACAACGAATCAATAATTTTGAGGAAAGTATCAGTAATTACATGCTCTCCTACAAACTAAGTGCACAATTCCAGAAGTACTCCCTCTTTTCCAAATTACGTTTCGTTACACTGTCTAGATACAATTTGTTACACTATGTCTAGATACATGTTGAGTAGCATAATAGTGGATTATCTGAATTAGGTTCTTATCATGCTTTCAAACTTTGAATTTTCCATTTTTTGGGGGAGCATAGAAGCACTATAGAAGTATATTTATCAACAGCTTATAGTTTAAGGATACTGGATCATAGCTTCACCCTCCGGAGGTGTGGATTTTGATTTCTTCTTCGGGGGAGAACCATATGATTTCCGTTTGACTTTTGAATTTGTTCTGTTGATAATTCCTTCAAAGGATATGTACCAATCATGAAGGTTAATTACATCACCATATTCTTGGGCTAGATTGCACCTGCAAAGCAAAAGGATACAATTCATCTCAACAAGACTTATTACTCCCTCCGTTTTTGTTTGTAAGGCGATTCAAACTCTATAATCTTTGACCAATAATTTAGCCAACAATTTTTAACTTTTATAATGTAAACTTGACATGGTTGAATTCGTAATCAAATGTACTCTCTAATAATGATAAGTTTATAACTATAAACAATATGATATAAGATAAATGAATGGTCAAAGTCTGATCACGCCTTATAAACATTTTTTTCCTTAATTTTTTTTGATAAAACTGAAAGCACACATATTCTATTGGAATTGTATGATAGAGGAATCTTAATCAACCATTTGCCAAACCCCCCACCCCCGCGATTCATGGGACAGTACCATTTATGGTCCAAATGTTACTTCAATGAATATATAGACTTACATAATTGATGTGTCATGCAATGATCCTGACACAGCAGTTCCACTCCTACTGCAACAAGAGCATTTCAGATGGCTCTGTGACTTCAGTAGATCAAGCTGAACCATTCTTCTTGGATTTCCAATCAGTGCCTGGATTAAGATGCAATGCTAGAAATCAGGATAATGTCCTTTTAAAGGTTAACTATTATTATATAACTAAATATAACACGATAACACCAGTTTTGTTTTCAGAACAGGACTAGATAAGTTAACACATCAATTAGTAAGTCAGAAGGGCACTTACAGATTGGAGAACGCCAACGTTCTTGAAGCAGATGATTTCATGAAAAGGAAAACACTCAACAGGCACCAAATATTTCCTGCTTGAATGTACATAATTCAGATGCTGGGAGAAAAAATTGAACTGAATAAAAAGATTTTCCGTACTAAAATGATAAAAAAATTCTTAGTTCAGGTACATAACTAAAAGGCCCATGATGATGTCAACACAGTTTCAATGTGAAATTTCATATCTTGCAGGTCATGGGAAAAACTAGGTCTAATTATACGGAGTTAATAATTTTGCTATATATTTTACCTGGTAACATCCTGTAATAGCACAGCAGCTTTTTCATTTAATGGAGCCATCCCATTTGCAGTGCTGCCAGTTGATCTCCTGATACATCATAAAAGAATGGTATTGAGACAGTTTCAGCTAATAAAAAATATAGTATATTGGGGTTTTACTCAACCTCGTGTTACTAATACAATATTGTATGTTAGGAATACTAAACTAGCCAGATTGATTACCAGGATGTCCAATGATTTGCGACACTAGTTATGTCGGTACAACTATTCTTGTTTGGTCTTCTTCAATTAAATTTTATATGGGAAGGGACTTACCTAGTCCACTTTTCCTTTGTGACCCTTGCACTATCTGCATCAATTGTGGTGGACTGAAGCTCTTTCACTTTGTCATTAATCTAAAAAGGGAATAAGCACTCTGAGAATTAGCACAACTGTATATTGCAACTATTATTATGTTTGACCTTTGCCATAACTTCACATCTGATTACTTCATCTAAACTAAGGGCTAATGTATCCATTTAGTCAAAGAAGTTTATCAGAGGAAAAATGTTATGAGGGTAGTTCAACCAAAAAAACAAAAGAAAAATAACTACCATGGACATTTAAGAACAAAACAAGCTTCTTTTTTCAGAATAAATACAAATAAAAGACAAGAAATAGCAAGACCCATCATATATATCTACTATAATCAAATGGCCAAACTTCACTGGTGAATTTGGAGAGCAAAATAAACAAAAATCAGTTCTTGTGGTTTACTATAGAGAAACAAAATGACATAAAAATATAAAATCTCTGGTACATTAAGGTAATGTATTTTCCAATAAACAGTATGCAATATGAAAGAGATCACTAAAAAGAATTGAGTTATATTAGCTGATAGCTCAGTTTAGCATGCACGCTGAACTGTTTTTCAGAAGAAGCAATGCAGAAGTGAGCATACCTCACTCATTCCCTTTAAATGGATGCTCCAAACTTCAAGGACATGTAATAAAGCTTCCATTGGCAGGTACCTGATCCAGAACATATTTTGGTCATTCTTATGCTCCAGAAGAACATAATTGCAAATGGAAATAAACCTTACAGCAAAATGTACTTCCTTTAAAGTTATTCAAATGACAAAATAAATTGCTTATAAGTGTCAATGACTAAGTATTTATAGGAGCAGCAACACTCTGATTCCACTAGGTAATCTTGACATCTAACAGTAGCATTTTTTTGGACCTAGTTTTTTTAGTCTCATCCTCAGATAAGCTGCTTTTTTCTTCATTTTCTTTTTCTGGCCAGGGAAAGAGTTCCTGTCCAAATGATTCAACAGGAATTGAGCCCAGGTTGTCACGCATGTTGCCTCAGCCCTTGATCATTTGCACTAGCATCACATCCTCGAGCAATCCAGCTCTTATAATGGTAATAAAGCAGATTTGCCACTACTGCCGTAACTGAACCGAGGACAAGGACAGGCATCAAAATCCTCAAACCAACTTTTAACATCTTACCTTATGGCATTAATGACTTGGGTCATAAATACTTTATCAGATCCCGACTTCACTCCTGATAACTTTTCACTGTTCACTTTAGAGACGAACACATCACTGTTTGATGCGTTTTGAGCTTGCAGATCTGGGTTGACTGCCTCACAGAAAATATCCAAAAGCTGCACTTTGTCATGTCTTCCAGCTTCATACAGGCACTGTATAACAATAATGTATGAAACAAATATATCATTATTATGGCACTTTAGATCAGATTTCATTTTGACAACTTGCGATGACTGACAAATTTGACATAAAAAATACAACAATCCACAGATACAATGGAAACTTACCAAGAGAACAGAACTCCAAACCTTTTGCAAATTTTGTAGCTTAGACAACCCTTTTACCATGTCATTGCTAGAATTGCTTGAGCTCGTTGCACTGCAATGCAAATTTTATAATAAAATATTACAGTACAATACTTATTGAGAACTGTGTTGTCAACTCTTGTACCTTGTACATGAGGGAAGAACAAAAGCATATTTCTGTATCACTTGAGGTAGTGCTTCACATTTATCACGCCAAAATTCCTACGTGGTAGTAAATCAACCATAAGTTAGATTTGGATAATGAAGTCAGGCTATAAATATCCGAATATGGGAGAAACTAAAAGTTATACTATAGTTACTAGTAGTAACATATCAATAGTTAATATTGTATGATCTTCAGAGTAGGAATAGCAGCAACCTCACAATCTTCCTCAAGTACTCCCACGCACAAAAAGCTCAGAGGTTCCATGGAGAAGTGCTTACTGCATGCAAGCTGATGTTTGATTCAGACCTAGTTGCCCACAGCATATAGAGCAAACAGAGACAAGACAATTTTTAACATAAAAGGGGAAGGAAGAATAATGTAATATTAAGCACCAACCTTGAGAGCACTAATAAAAGAAGTTATTGTTCCATCATGCCTAAAGAAGTAATTTCTGAGGAACATCGCAACTTCATGACTGATGCAGAATCCAGCACATGGTTTGACAAGGATGGCCTCGACTAGTGCATTCATTCTATCTGAGGGAGACCCCAAGGTAAGTTTGCAGGGCTCTAATCGTTGAAGAGCCTCTGACGAGAGCAGTTTCTTAGGTGCATCAAGAGTAGTGGCTATCCCCATTACAAAGAAGATCGGAATTTTAATTACCCATTCACTGCAACACAGAGACCACACGTTAAGATGCAAATATACTATATGCAAGTGCTCAATTCAAGTCTATACAAATATATAGCTTTGAGCTTTTAGTTGAACTACATATTATATTTATAATTGACAGTCCTCTCACAAAATTTAGATAGGGTAAGTTGAATTCCATGGTGCACGGACACATTTAAAGAGGTGCTTTACAACAATATGCCTCTATGCTTTCCCAGATAAAACTGAGCACTGAATCTAAAGCCATCATAATGGGATAGGTTGGTGAGTTGAAACTAGTATTTAATCCTTGTTTGATGTAATAACATTGTTTTTCTTTTCAAAGTTTGTACTTATTCATGTTTGAATCAGCATGGAAGATGGAAGCATAGGCCGAAGGACTGGAATAAATGCACGGATGTTGTGGGACATAATACCTCAGCATCATCACAAGCTCTCCCAACACATCACCGGAACATTGCTCCAAATCATCAATTATGACAATGATAGGTTGATTATAGTTCTCAGCTTCACAGTACCAAGATACCAGCGCAGATACATCAGCAACCTTTCCAGCAGCAGATATATGAGAATACTATGGTAAGGACTAATAATACACCTTAAAAGATTTAAGCCAAGTCATATCACTCACATCTGGAACATCGGATAGTAGCTGCCTCAACAAGCTCCTAAAGCAACCACCAACGCCATGTTTCACTGACAATTCAGCTGCTGACAGCTTGGTCAGGTGACATCCATTGGACTTGAGATGCTCCGCAAGATCCCGAAATGTTGTGATGTCATCAACAAACTCCGCATTCTCTGCAAAAGAGCAAAGTCTGAACCTATCAATAATGCAATTCTTCCGCAGTGGGGACAATCATGTATTGGGCATTTGACAGTGAGCACTCACTGGTGAGAACAAATGCAGTCGGGATCCTTCTGCAGATCACATCGGTTAGGAGAGGGTACGGCTGCTGGACTTCAGCGTGGCAAGGCTTTGCGACGGCACGGACAGCTGAGAACGATTCCTGCGCCCACTGCAGCACCTGGTCGAACAGCTTGAGGTTGATGCCCCTGAGGACCTCCTGGTGTCAAATCCATTGGATCCAAAGAATACAATTCCGATATGAGAAATGGTCCTAATCAGAGCTTGTAAAATTCGGGGATTAAAGAGGCGCGACGGGCGTACATCGATGGTGGACTGGATCTTGGACCAGGTTCGCTGAAAGGCCTCCAGGCGGAGCTGCTCGTACAGCTCCGAGTCTTCCTCTTCCTCGTCAGCAACATCACGGGACCTCTTCGCCGATTTGGGATTGGGGGAAGATGGCAGCGAAGCATCGATCCGCCGCCGAGCCCGGGAGGACGGCACCGATGATGCGGCGGCCGTAGTCGCCTTGTGGAGGACAAAGAACGGCTGCAGGAAGAAAGAAATGAAGACGTGGCTAGGCATCAGTTTACCAATCGTGAACAGAGGAGGGGAAGGCGAACCGGGAACAAGAAGAGCACCTGGATATTGTTGGCGGCAGTGAGGGGAGCGTCGCCGGGGGGCGTAGCCATGGCTGGCTTTACGGCCGGATCTGGGTGGCAATCGGCGGCGTTGGAGGCTTGTTGACAAGAGACGAAGGCGAAAGTTCCGACCTGCTCGATTCAACGAGGACTACGGTCGTAGCGCCGGCCGCGAGCACTTTTGGGGTTGCCGGAGTGCGAGGGGAGGGATGAGCCCTACTGGAATTGCTTTGCGCCGCCGCCGCCGAGAGCGCCAAAGGAAGAAACGGCGCGGGATTGTGGGAGAAAGCGCGCGCAATCTGGCCACAACCTCGAGCGAGCCCACGAGGCCACAAGAGAACGGCCTAGTAGCCCAAGCGTCTAATAAGGATTAAAAAAGAATCCGGCCCAGTGGCCCAAACATCTTCTAATAGAAGAGAGACAAAAAAAAAAGGGGGGGATTCCGTTAATTGGACCGGGGTTTTGAACCCGACGTGAATCCAACACGCAACCTTCTGATCTGGAGTCAGACGCGCTACCATTGCGCCACGGATCCGGTTGTGGCAATTTTCAATACAGGCGTTTTTAGTAGCAATCGAGCGTGCTTTCCATAAGCTCGACTCTCTACTATGATGAGCTGTCCTCTTGGTTGGAGAGCGACAGGGCAGCAGATGTCTAGATCGAGGTGATGTCAAAGGATGGATGGCATCATGCTCGAAGAGACACATTATTGTCTCTCTACAAAAGAACAGTGCAATATATATGCTCTAACAAGTGATGAGTATCAAAATTGAGCCAACATTATTGATATATGCTAATAGTGGCCCTTTGCTATCTTCATGTTGTGCCTCTAATATATATTCATACTACTATTGTCCGGCATAATACCAGCATGAATATATATCGAAGGCACAATATGGTCACGTTATAACCAACGAGGTAATTATTGATTGTGCATGCCTGCATCGATGTTACGTCAAAGGATGGCTTTATTCTTGTAAAGAGACCTTATTGTCTTTTGTCAAAAGAAAAATAAAACATATATGATCTGATGAGTGATGAGCATTAAAGTGGTTGGCATTATTGTTGCTAGAGCGCCCCTTTGCTATCTTCATGTTATGCCTCTGGTATATATTTATACTAGGCAAAAGATGAGGTATTATAACCAACGAGGTAAATAGTCGAGCAAGAATCTATGCGTTGAGAGTCATGGTGTCCAAATGCAGTGTCTTGATTATATGGTAGTATAGATACTGCTTATGGATACTATGAGTTGGGACTGACCTACGCTTGTACCAAGAGCAATAATATAAGTATGCAACACATGTGCTCTAACGAGTGATAAACATTAAAAGTGGGCTGGCATTATTGTTGCTAGCGCTGTTTTGCTATCTTCATATTGCGTCTCCAATATAAACTCATGCTGAATACTATTGTCCTACATAATACTAGTGTGAATATATATATGAGGCACAAGATAATCATATTATAACCAACGAGATAAATGGTCGTGAATGCCCACGTCAACATGATCTCAATGGATGGCATCATATTTGGAGAGAGACGTGGGTATTGTCTCTTGTACAAAAGAACAAGACAACACATATGTTCTTATGAGTGGGATATTAGAAGTGGGCTGACATTATTGTTCCTAGCGCCACTATGGTAGCTTCATCAACAGGGTGGAAGGTGGGAACAAATTAAACAAATACCTGAACGGTGTACCGGTCTTAGAAAATCTCACATTAACTGGAAACTAATCTTCTATACTATAAATCTATACTATAAAGAGAATTAGATTAAAAAACGCTTCTCACCAAGTTAAGTCACATCTACACCTCATAGAGGACCCACCTGTCATAAAAAAAGCTTGATGAAAGAGGGACATTCTTTCGACGTTGAAAAGTGATCTCCAAACCCAGAACTTTTTTTCACCTAAATCAGATCCACCTAAATCTACCCTTCCATTTTTTAATTGATCTATCTGTAACGTGAGCGATATGAGCAAGTTTTTGAATGGATAGATAGAAGTCAAATAGATAGATGAAAGATTTTCCTTTCTCGATGATTGTGGCCATAATGACTTGCTATATGACGACCACCGGGTAAAAACTTCTTTAAAAAGTAAACGTCAAATCAAAGAAACTGAAAAGAGAGAATAATGGACAAAATATCGAAC
This sequence comes from Echinochloa phyllopogon, assembly GCA_033239725.1. Taxonomy (NCBI): domain Eukaryota; kingdom Viridiplantae; phylum Streptophyta; class Magnoliopsida; order Poales; family Poaceae; genus Echinochloa; species Echinochloa phyllopogon. Next base: position 26,176,337 of record BTCW01000018.1, on the reverse strand, counting down.
TTAAGTGTATACTATAATATATAAATATAAGTAAATATTGCAAAGGCAAATAAGTAAATATTCGAGACTACAGAATTTACCATATTGTACACTGCAAAAATGGAAAGGAAATGTAAAATTATTGAACTTAAATCCAAACGTAATCATTAACTACCATCTATTTGAAAACTTGCTTAGGCTATATATACAAAATATGGCAATATTAAGGATACGGCATTGCAAGCAGAATTTACCATATTTTACACTGTAAAAATGGAAAGGAAATGTAAAATTATTAGAGTTAAATCCAAACATAATCATCAACTACCATCTATTTGAAAAATTGCTCAGATTATACATATTAAATATGGCAACGTAAAGGGTGCGACATCGCAAGCAGAACTTACCATATTGTACACTGCAATAATGGAAAGGAAATGTAAAATTATTGGACTTAAATCCGGACGTAATCATCAATTACCGTCTATTTGAAAACTTGCTTAGATAATGCATATTAAATATGGCTACATAAAGGGCGCGACATTGCAAGCTGAACTTACCATATTGTACACCGTAAAAATGAAAAAAATGTAAAATTATTGGACTAAATCCAAACGTAATCATCAACTACCATATATTTAAAAACTTACTCATATTATACATATTATATATGATAATATAAAAGGCGCGACATCGCAAGCACAACTTACCATATTTTACACTACAAAAATGGAAAGAAAATGTAAAATTACTGGATTTAAATCCAAATATAATCATCAAATACTATCAATTTAAAAACTTGCTCAGATTATACATATCAAATATGGCAACATAAAGGGAGCGGCATTGCAAGGAGAACTTACCATATTGTACACTGCAAAAATAGAAAGGAAATGTAAAATTATTGGAGTTAAATCCAAACATAATCATCAACTACCATCTATTTAAAAAATTGCTCAGATTATACATATTAATTATGGCAACATAAAGGGTGCGGCATCGCAAGCAGAACTTACCATATTGTACACTGCAATAATGGAAAGAAAATGTAAAATTATTGGACTTAAATCCGGACGTAATCATCAACTACCGTCTATTTGAAAACTTGCTTAGATAATGCATATTAAATATGGCAACATAATGGGCGCGATATTGCAAGCTGAACTTATCATATTGTACACTGCAAAACTGAAAAGAATGTAAAATTATTGGACTAAATCCAAACGTAATCATCAACTACCATATATTTAAAAACTTGCTCATATTATACATATTATATATGGTAATATAAAAGGTGCGACATCGCAAGCCGAACTTACCATATTTTACACTGCAAAAATGGAAAGAAAATGTAAAATTATTGGACTTAAATCCAAATATAATCATCAACTATTATCTATTTAAAAACTTGCTCCGATTATACATATTAAATATGGCAACATAAAGGGAGCGGCATTGCAAGGAGAACTTACCATATTGTACACTGCAAAAATAGAAAGGAAATGTAAAATTATTGGATTTAAATCTAAACGTAATAATCAACTACCATATATTTGAAAACTTGCTAGTTATATATATTAAATATGGCAACATAAAAGGCGCAACATCGCAAGTAGAACTTACCATATTGTACACTGCAAAAATAGATAGAAAATATAAATTATTGGACTTAAATCCAAACGTAATCATTAACTACAATCTATTTTAAAACTTGTTTAAACTATATATATATATATATATTAAATATGACAATATAAAGGACGCGGCATCGTAAGCAGAACTTACCGTATCGTACACTGCAAAAATGGAAAGAAAATGTAAAATTATTGGACTTAAATCCAAATGTAATCATCAACTACCATCTATTTAAAAACTTGCTCAGATTATACATATTAAATATGGCAACGTAAAGGGAACGATATTGCAAGTAGAACTTACCATATTGTACACTGCAAAAAATGGAAATGAAAATGTAAAATTATTGGATTTAAATCCGAACATAATAATCAACTATCATATATTTGAAAACTTGGTCAGATTAAGGTACATTAAGGTTGGATATTATAGGTTTTCTAATAACCAGCGAAATGGCCCGGGCATTGCTATGCTAAAATGTTAATTGTATTTGTTGTATCATACACACAAATGATACAACTTGGACGGACTTCGCTAGCAGCCGCGCCGCTGCCTTCCCACGGGTTGGTGCTGCCCCTCTGCCGGCGGAACCTCTTCCTCTGGGTGGCGGTGTTTTGTCGACGGCGGCCGGCGTTCGTCTTGTCTTGCGGTGGCGGCGTCCTGAGCGAAGATGTTGGTGTCCTTCCGGTGAAGGCGACCTTTTCGTTGGCCGGGTGCAGTAGTGACGGTTGTGGCGGCGATATGGGTGAAATCCTTGTCTGGCACGTTTGCCGGACCGGTGGCGGTGGAAGTGTCTGTGACACACACCTTGTTGAAGGTGCTCCTGAAGTTGTTGGTCAGACCGTCCACTGTTGCATCTATGGGTGATCAATAATTGGGTGAAAACATAGCCTGGGTGATCAATAATTGGGTGAAAACCTAGCCTGGGCCGTGTTTCTTTCCTCTCCAATTTTTTTTCCAAAGGGAATCTTGTATGCATGAAGTATTAAATGAAGTCTATTTACTAAACCTTTTTAGGGATGAGTGTAACTTTGCGTGACGAATCTAACGAGCCTAATTAGTCCATGATTTACTACAGTAATGCTACAGTAACCATCCTCTAATCATGCTGTCAAAGGCCTCATTAGATTTGTCTCGTGAATTAACCCGAGGTTGTAAAGATAGTTTTGTAAACTGACTTTATTTAATACCCTTAATTATTGGTCAAATGTGGTGGAAATTTTTTTCGACCTCCAAAGAAACACGACCCTGGTTTCTCCAGGCCGGCGGCGGCAGTGCAAGCCCGTTGTCGAAGTTCTTGTTCGTCAAGGCCGGGTAGTTCTACCGTGTGGACACCCTGTTCAGTATTCAGCTCAGGGCGGAGTTGGTTGGCAGGCTATATCTGCACCAGGTCTTTGTGCTGTTGCCTTGAAAGAAGCATCAATGGTGGTCGGTGTCCAACGTTTTTAGTTCTTTGTAAGGTGTGACAAACGTGTTATAGCGACCTTATTGGTCGCGTACGACTACTAGAGCCCCTTGATGGGATGTAATTTTCATGTTAGTTTTTTGGCTGTATTTGCTTTGGTCAAGGCCGGATAATATATTTTCGATTATCTAAAAAACACACAAATGATTTTTAAATTTTTACTATAAAGTTTATATAAAGTTTATTTTGACTCATGCATTAATTAAAAAACCTACTATATGAATAAAGGCTAATTTGCGATATGAATGAGAAAATGTGAATGGTTTACACCAGATACCTTTTTTCTATTTATTTAGCTTAGACCTCAGACTTTTGAAGTTTTTCCTAAAATGTCAAAATCATGACTCAATCAGCTTTGAAGTTTTTAATAAATCTTTAGTTTTTTTAATGAAACTCACGCAATACTTTATGCCCTTAGGTTTTAAGTGCTGTAAACTCACAGGTCAACAATATAGCCATACCAGAAACTCTAATCAGACAAGGCATATTTTTACTACTGCTAGGCTACACAGGAATTTACTACTTTAATTAGGGGTGAGTAATCCCTCATTGCAGGCAACATAAATCAAAGCAGTAGAAATATTACCTATGCATTCGTTCAAGCACCTTGCAGGCATGAAGCTCTCAGCTGCGAGCTGAAACACCAACACCTTACGTGAGCTCCTGTACTCCACGGGCAGCAGGACAACCTCCAGCAAGCTAGGAGCGCGTCCACCAGCCTTGCTACAGCATACAGGATTCCAGCTGCGTCAAAGGCCAGCTCACCTCGCGGCAGTAAAGCTCTATGCCTTGCCCTGTGCGACCTCCTCGGCGGCACCGCCGTGGGACTCCTCCAACTGGAGGATGAGCACATTAAGGGTGAGGTCGAGGGCCTTCCACTGGATGCCTCGGACTGCTCTGCGGCCTCTTGGAGCGGTAGGCTCGCGGGCTTGGCTGCCGCCGCCGCCGCATCGAGGAGGAAGAAGAGGAGGACTTGTTTGGGTGGAGAAGAAAGGGAGGCGGTTGCTGGGCAGGGGCGTCATACGCGAGATGGTCAAATGGATCAGGATGCAGATCACGAATTCACGATTGAGAGAAGGGCAGTGGACCGGAGCGTCGCGGGGCAGAGGGGCACGCGGTGGGCGGGGGCACCGCAATACGGGAGCCGGCCCTAGGCCTCCTCGTCCTCGACCTAGTCGTGGCCGGCGGTGAAGGCGTCAATCGTCCACTGCACCACGGGATAGGACGCATGCCACGCTGCTGCTGCCATCCTTGGTTCCCGACGTGCCGGAGGAGCCCATAGCGGCCGCCGGCCCTGCGCTGCCTCAGCGCCGCCCCCGCGCGTGGCCGCCGCGACGCCTTATGGCCTTATGGCCAGCCGCCACAGGAACCGTGTGTGGCCGGGTCTGATCCGATCACCACCACCGCTTCCCCTTAGCCTAGGCCGGAGAGGATGGGGCACTGCCGAAGCCTGATCTGATTTGCCGCACCGACGGAGAAGGACAACGAAAACGGCGGCCGTGGCGACGGTGGGGCGAGTGGCCCGAGCAGAGCTTGAAGCAGGCGAGGGCGCGTGCGCGCGGCGGCGGCCAGCAGGGGCGGTGGGCGGAGGGGAGGCCGCGGGAGATTTTTTTTGTTTTGGAGCGATGGTAAAAAGGAGCGTATGGGCCCACTTGTTGGCGCTTGTGGATTGGCGGACGTACGTGCGGAGAGAGGGACAGTTGCTGTGCGGTGGAGGGGGCGTGGGGGCGTGGAGATCGTGGGCGCGGGAGGGGAAGAGCGATTGACTGTGACCGTGGATAAAAAAACGACGGCTGGATAGAGGCAGAACCATATGATAAATAACGCAGCTATTTCGCTCGTTCTTTTTAGGAGTAGAGATCTGGTAGCCAAAACCCTCGCGAAGAGACCGGTAGGTATCCGTGTCTATACCTTCACGATTGACGATTGTTGGGGGTGGTCATTAGGGGTACCCAAACCTATGGGATATTCACCCTTGTTTAAACACTAACTCATGCACATATCAGAAAAAAGGAAAGCAAATTAAGGCCCACGGCCCAGCAACGGACAAAGACCCAGTCAAGGCACCTCGCGGGGCGCCTCGACGCGCACCTCAATCTTCGCTTCGCTCAAGGGAACCGACCCCTCGAGCAAATCGGAAAACTCCGTCTCGGTCGAGGCCTGAGGGTCGACCCTCGAGCAACCCACGAAATGGGGAAAGCCCCGCCTCAGTCGAGACCTCCGCACCGATAAACAATTAATGACGCTCATCGCCGCCGTGCACCCAAAGTCAAAAGGCAAATATCTCGCCACGCCGCTCTGACTGCCACGACCCCCCGTCTCATCCGCCAACTCCCGTCACTATGCTGCCAACCGAGGCTCTGTGCGGACAGGCCGGCGCTGTGCGAATAGAGCACGTCACTCCGAGCTCCTGTGCTACCAACTCCGACAACCCGAAGTCCTCGGTCGGGCGGGAGAGACCCTCGAGCACGCAGCAGGAGAAGGAGGAAGGACGGTGGAGGCATGGCGGGCCATCCCGAGCACTGTGCGATCATCCCCGACGCTGTGCGAACACGCCGCCACTGTGCAAACAGGGCCGGGTCATTCCAACTCCCTATGCTGCCGACTCCCACAGTGATTTTCCACGGAAAGGGCTGTGCACAGGCATTGGAGACCCTCGAATTGGCATACGGGCGAGTCATTACGGCGCGCAGGTTAGCTCAGATCCTCGAAACCATTCCCTGGCGTCATCACCAGTACAAGAATCCATCACAGGGACAGCAACACCGCGCAATAGTGGCCAAGGACAAGGAGCCACTCCCGGCGCCACGCCAACTGTTGTGCAACAACTGTGCCTGCATAGCGACACACGCCTGTAACCCCCTCCTCCTTGGTCTATAAAAGGAGAGGGCGCACTCATGAAAGGGGGACGAATCAATCGAATACAGAACAAGAAACACACACACACACACTCCGCACTCCACGATATTGGCACTCTGCCTTAATCATCTGGGACTTGGAGGCCTAGCCTCTTCTCCCAACCTGCTTGTATCCCCTACTACTTGCAGTCCGGTGCAGGATAATACATTGCACGCACCACCTTTGCGACCGAAACCAGGATAATTTCGTGTCATTGCATTACCTTCTGCATCAACCATCAGGGGTGGGAACACTACGCATTTCTGGTTGGTGTCGGGACCACAATTTCCAAACACCGACAATGGCGCGCCAGGTAGGGGGAGCGCTGTGATCGACCACATCATCCACTATCTCCCTTGATGGCAACCCGTGTCATACGCGACAATTCCTTTCTGATGGGGACTTCGGACCTACTTCCCGCCGGATTCGAAATCCGGTTCGGGAGTCTCGAGTTCAGGGTGATTGGCAATGGCTACCACATGCAGCTCCTTACGAGGAGCGCAAGTGTGGGCACACCAGCGCCACTCCCGTCACCACCACCGCCACGCAGGAAGCGTTCGCGTCAACGCATGCGGCGAACGCGTGCGGAACGACGCAGAGCGGCCCACGCCGGCTCCCCCGAGCGGGTTGAGGCCGGCACACTAAACCATGCGACAGTGGTAAAGAACATCCTACCAGCGACACTCGACACAACGTCGCACTCTGCCGGGGATAGCACGGCCGACCCGTCGCAAATCCCCGGTGAGATGCGCACCACAACCATGTCCAACTCCTCGTCAGTTGACACGGACATGACGGCATATGAGGATCTGCCGGGGCACCATCTGCTCTCAATTCGCAACCTCATAGCAACTTCGCCGGACGATGACTACCCTGGCTCTGACAGCGAGGCACACGAGAGCGGCCATAGGGTCCCCGAACGGGACTACTCAGGGCTTCGCGATCGTGAGGCCTTTTTATCATTCCAGGCTGCAGCAGATTATTGCCTAACCTGCTCCAACGACTATAGCGAGGAGGATTACGATCCCTCCAGGGACTGATTCGTCGTCCTCCCGGGAAGGGGTGGCGAAGATGAAGGGCAGGAGAAATAGCGGGGGCCAAGAATAACGAGCAGCCTGACAACGCTGCGTTTGCGCAAGCGCAACTTGCCCAAGTCCGCGAACTTGAGGCCAAGCTCGAGGAAGAACGCCAACAGGTCCGGAAGCTCCGGGCAACGCTTGAGGACAACCGCCCTGTGCGCAGCGCACGTGCCAGGGAGGCTGGGTGCGTAGCCCGAGCCCGCATCGAGGCTGATGACGATGTGGACGACCCACTCGCGTTAGCCAGGGCAAGCCAAAAGATCATCGTTGCGGCGACCTTAATCCGGGCCATGCCAGAGCCCTCAATGCCTGAAGGCCGAAACCTGCACCGAGAGGCGTAGCTCCTCATCGAGCAAGCAGCTGTGCAGCAAGCCGAAAGCTCAGCCTCCCGCATACATAACTCTGCCGACCCCAAAACTGGTGGAGGAATGCGGGAGCACGAGGCATCGGCGCAAACCCCGCGAAGGGACGATGTGATGCCACCAACGTCATCAAATAAGGAGAAGGCACCCTCGGTGCATGAACACATCGGGAGGAAGCCTCTCAAGGAGCGAATCCTTGACACACGCGGTGACACCAGCGACGACGATGCCCACAACATCATCAACATAAAGAGGCGGGATGGCACATCTCGCGGCTTCCACCCTCGCCGTGGAGGCCGCTACGACAGCGACGAAGACAAGAGCCCAACACCGGAACCCCCGGGAACCTGGGTGTTTGGCCAGGAGATTCGCACGACCCCGATTCCCGCACGATTCTGGCAACCGACGGCCATCACCAAGTACTCGGGGGAAACGGATCAAAAGGTGTGGCTCAACGACTATCACCTCGCCTGTATACTGGGCGGCGCGACCGACGATGCCTTGATCATCCGCAACTTGCCGCTTCATTTGGCGGATTCTGCGCGAACATGGCTCGAGCACCTACCCGCGAACCAAATTCACGATTGGAACGACCTCGTGAAGGCGTTCGTGGGTAATTTCCAGGGCACTTACGTCCGTCCTGGAAATTCATGGGACCTTCGAGGGTGTCGCCAAACATCCAACGAGTCCCTTCGTGATTTCATCTGCCGCTTCTCCAAGCGCTGCACCGAGCTCCCAAGCGTGGGTGACTCCGAAGTCATCCACGCCTTTCTCGAGGGCACAACCTGCCGGGACTTGGTGCGTGAGTTGGGACGAAGCCCTCTTACCAGCGTCAACAAGTTGTTCGATGTCGCCACCAACTTTGCCTCTAGCGAGGAGGCGGTGTAAGCCATCTTTGATGGCATGAGGGGGAAACGGACGGAGGAAACACCGGCGGAGGGCAGCAAATCCAAAGGCTCAGCAAAGAAATAGAAGCAAGGCAAGAAGCCCCAAAAAGCCTCGCGTCGACAAGAGCGGACCGAGGACCCCGACGAAATCCTCGCAATCGACCCTATGCCCAAAGCTCCTCGAGGCCCCCCTCGAGGAGGTGGCATCTTCAATGACATGCTCAAGAAACCTTGCCCTTATCACAAGGGTGTCGTAACCCACACCTTCGAGCAATGCGGAATGCTAAAGAAATACTTCAATCGCGCCACTTTGAAGGATGATGGGGGAAAAAGGACGTGGGCGACGAGGGAGGCCAAGGCTTCCCGGAGGTGGAGAACGTCTTCTTCATCTTCGTGGGGCCGACGGCGAACATGACGCCTCGACAACGCAAGCGCGAGCACCGAGAGGTGTTCTCCGTACACAAGGCCGGGCCATCCTATCTCGACTGGTCTGAGGAGACCATCTCCTTCAGCCGAGAGGATCACCCCAACTACATCCCAAACCCAAGGCAGTACCCACTCGTCGTTGATCCCATCATTGGCAACACCCGGTTCTCGAAGGTACTCATGGATGGAGGCAGCAGACTCAACATCATGTACGTCTCGACTTTGAAGCTCATGGGCATCGGGAGGGACAAGCTACGCCCCAGCAAGGCGCCATTCCACGGCGTTGCACTGGAAAGTGAGTTCAGCCCCTTAGGCAAATCGATCTGCCTGTTTGCTTTGGCACGCCCGACAACTTTCGCAGGGAGACCCTGACCTTCGAAGTGGTGGGATTTCGAGGTGCCTACCACGCCATCCTTGGCCGCCCATGCTACGCCAAGTTCATAGCCATCCTGAACTACACATACCTCAAGCTGAAGATGCCGGGGCCAAAGGGTGTCATCACGGTGGCCCCATCGTTCGAGCATGCCTACATATGTGACGTGGAATGCGTTGAGAGTGCCGAGGCGCTTGCCGAGGACAAGGGTCTCATCGCGGACCTGGAGAAGATGGCGATCGAAACCATCGCCTCCACTTCAAAGCATGCAGGTAGTTTCGAACCCGCAGAGCACACCAAGGCTGTGCCCCTCGACCCCAGCGTCCCCAACGACAAGACGGTGAGGGTCAGTTCGACCCTCGACAACAAATAGGAGGTGGTGCTCGTCGACTTTCTCCGTGCCAACGCCGACATCTTCGCGTGGGCCCCTCGGATATGCCGGGCATACCGAGGGAGGTCGCCGAGCACTCCCTTGACATCCTGCCCCACTCCAAGCCAGTGGTTCAACGCCTGCGACGCTTCGACGAGCAAAAGCGTCGGGCCATTGGCGAAGAGCTGCGCAAGCTCCTCGAGGCTGGATTCATAAAGGAGGTATCTCACCCTAACAGGCTCGCTAATCCTTTTTTAGTTAAGAAAAAGAATGGGAAATGGAGGATGTGTATAGATTATACCGGTTTAAATAAAGCATGTCCAAAAGTTCCTTTTCCTTTACCACATATCGATCAAATTATGGATTCAACTGCGGGATGTGAACTATTATGTTTCGTTGATGCTTATTCTGGTTTCCACCAAATTAAGATGAAAATTTTGACCAGCTCGCAACTTCCTTTATCACGCCTTTTGGCATTTTTTGCTATGTCACGATGCCATTTGGTCTTCGAAACGCCGGATCCACATACCAAAAGTGTATGCTTCGTGTTTTCGGGGATCATATCGGGCGGACCGTAGAGGCATACATTGACAACATCGTTGTAAATTCAGGAAGGCGGACGGCCTGATAAACGATTTGCTCATTGCATTTGATTGTCTCCGGGCCAACGGGTAAAACTAAATCAGGTGAAATGCGTCTTTGGGGTGCCTCGAGGCATGCTCTTGGGTTTCATAGTCTCTCAGCGAGGCATTGAGCCCAACCCTAAAAAAGCCTCGGCCCTCGAGCAGATGGGACCGATCCGAGACCTAAAGGGGGTACAAATGGTATTGGGATGCCTAGCATCCCTAATCCGGTTCATCTCGCGTCTCGGCAAGAAAGGCTTGCCCCTGTACCGACTCCTAAAAAAGAACAAGCAGTTTTCTTAGACCCTCGAGGCCCAAAAAGCCCTCGACGGGCTAAAAACATCTCTTGCGCGAGCACCAATTTTAACGCCACCTAAGGAGGGTGAGCGCCTCTACCTCTACGTAGCTGCAACGACTCAAGTAGTCAACGGAGTCATTGTCGTAGAAAGAACTGAGGAGGGACACGCTCTGCCCGTCCAAAGGCCGGTGTATTACATCAGCGAAGTATTGACCGAAACCAAGACGCGATATCCACAAATCCAGAAGCTGCTCTACGCAGTAGTGCTAGCACGGCGCAAGCTGCGCCACTACTTCGAGGCTCATCCTGTCACCGTGGTCTCATCTTCCCCCCTGGTGGAGATACTCCGCAACCAGGAGTCTCGGGTAGAATAGCCAAATGGTCCGTAGAATTGATGGGCGAAGCCCTCACTTATGCCCCTCGAAAGGCAATCAAATCATAGATCTTGGCCGATTTCGTAGTAGAGTGGATGGACACACAGCTGCCCCCACCCCAGATCCAAGCAGAATGTTGGATCATGTACTTCGATGGGTCGGTGATGAAAACTGGTGCAGGTGCGGGCCTGCTCTTCGTGTCACCCCTCGGAGAACACATAAGACACGTGGTATGCTTGCACTTTCTGGCGTCCAACAATCTGGCTGAATACGAGGCTCTGCTCACCGGGCTTCGTATAGCTATAGAGTTGGGTGTCAAACGCCTTGACATCCGGGGAGATTCGCAAGTGGTCATCGATCAGGTTATGAAGGAGGCAAGCTGCCACGACGACAAAATACAAGCGTACTGCAACGCGGTACGCCGGCTCGAGGACAAATTCCATGGCCTCGAGCTCAACCACATCGCGCAAAAATACAACGAGGAGGCCGATGAGTTGGCCAAAATCGCGCCAGGTCGGATCACCGTTCCACCAAACGTATTCGCCCGTGACTTAGCAGAGCCGAGCATCAACCTCAAGCCAACTCCCAAAGCTCCTGACGCTCCCTCGAAGGCCGAACCTTCAGGGGCAGCGGGCGTCGAGCCCATGGACGAGGATCCCTCGAGAGAGGAACCCGAAGCCTCGAGTCAGGAGATATCCTCGGCGGATGAGGGTGAAATTATGGAGATTGATGAGGCCCCATCATCTCATGATTGGCGCGATCAGTATATCGCCTGGATCGACCGAGGGGAGCTACCCTCGGATCGAACTGAGGCTCGGCGCATCGCAAGAAGGGCCAAGTCATTTGTCAATATCGACAGGGAATTGTATAAGCGCAGCCCCTCGGGAATTTTGCAGTGATGCATTCCAATTCCTGAGGGAAGGGAGCTCATTCGAGACATCCACGCCGGCGTCTGTGGCCATCACGCGGTGCCCCGTACCCTCGTGGGCAATGCGTTTCGCCAGGGCTTCTATTGGCCCACGGCTGTCGCTGATGCCAACGAAATCGTGCGCACGTGCGAAGGGTGTCAATTCTACGCACGCAAATCTCATCTCCCGGTCCATGTCTTGCAAACCGTCCCTATCACATGGCCATTCGCTATGTGGGGGCTCGACCTCGTCGGGCCAATGCGAACAGTGCCCGGGGGCTTCACACATCTATTGGTGGCCATCGACACGTTCTCGAAATGGATCGAGGCCCAACCCATCAGCAGCATCTGATCTGAACAGGCCGCGCAGTTCTTCGCAGATATAATTCACAGGTTTGGGTCCCTAATTCGATAATTACTGACAATGGCACCCAGTTTACAGGCAAGAAATTCTTGGAATTCTGTGACGACCACCATATCCGCGTGGATTGGTCGGTCGTAGCACATCCACAAACGAATGGCCAATTAGAACGTGCCAACGACATGATTTTACAAGGCCTCAAGCCAAGAATATTCAACAAGCTAAATAGATTCGGTGGAAAATGGGTGTCGGAGCTACCCTCGGTAATTTGGAGCCTCAGAACGACACCGAGCAGAGCCACGGGCTTCACCCCGTTTTTCCTCGTCTACGGCGCCGAGGCTATCCTCCCTACGGACTTGGAATATGGGTCCCCGAGGCTTAGAACCTTCCAAGAAGAGCAGAACAAGAAAGCTCGTGAAGACTCACTCGATCAAGCGGACGAGGCTCGAGACGTGGCGATCCTACATTCAGCATGGTACCAGCAGTCCCTCCGAAAATATCAAGCCTAGAAGGTTCGACGTCGAGACCTCAACAAGGGGGACCTGATGCTAAGGCTGCGATAAGATTATCGAGGATGCCACAAGCTCACGCCGCCATGGGAAGGGCCCTACATCGTCGCCGAGGTCCTCAAACCAGGCACATACAAGCTCGCGAACGAGAAATGTGAAGTTTTCGCCAACTCTTGGAACATTCAACAACTACGTCACTTCTACCCTTAAGTTTCCAAGCATTCATGTACATTTGTACTTATCTCAATAAATGAATAAAGAAAGATCTTAAATGAGTGAGACTCGGCTTACCCTCGAAAAAGTCAAGTCACACTCGGGGGCTAATTCGGGGGGCACCCCCTCCTAAAATTGTCCTAATTTTACGGTTTTTTCTTCAAAATTCTTTCATCATATTCATCTCTAGTAATTGCCAAAAGGCAGTTCGAGGCATAGATTTACTAAGGCCAAGGGCCGGCCGAGTTGAGGGACCGCCTACGCCTTCGAAAGGACACGGCATCCCCCTCGCCACCCTACGCTAAAGTTAGTCTATGAACGAAATCTTCCTCGTCAAGTCCTTTGCAAATTCAGTGAGAAAAATGTGATAAAGAAAACGATAATTCAAATAAAACTCGCATGTATGCTTAAAACATTAAATTGTTTAACAGGCATAAAAATTCCAAACCACAAAACTAATTATTACATAAATATTCCTAACAATTCAGGGAGCGGGGTCTTCGGGGGAAGCATCTTTTTCGTCTTTGGCATCGAGGAGGAGGTCGCCCTCGAAGATCTGCGACAAGGCGGTGTTGGCACTTCTTACGATCCAATATCAGGATTGAGAATCTCGGTACTGGGGTAAGGAGTGTTTTAATGGTTTTCCTTATGGCTTAGTAAAATATATAAATATTCTGCAAGCGCACAGAATCACCGCTGTAGCACTTCACCTGGGAGTATCCCGAGGTATCGTAATTTATATTTCCGCAGGGAAGCTTTGGCAAGAGTACTAGTAAACAATTATTCAAGACTATGAGAGAAAGGTACACAACTAAACAAGACAGGGGATAACGGTATTGGATAGGAGTGGATATACCGTGACACACAGCTCAAGGGAGACTCAGGTAAGAGAGAGATGGTATAGATAGCTGGGAGGACAACGAGAAGAGATAGAGGATTCCTATGGACTTTATCTGTCTATGTCACTCGGGCTTAGAGATACAGCGGCTAAAGAGCCAGCACTGGAAGATCTGAGTTAACTCTAATGTCTTCGCATCGGGACAATGGACACCAGTGACACGCAGAAAGGGATGAGAAGGGGTGCCACCAGCTCCACACTGGGCGATCCTACAAGTTGTGCAATGGGGGCGGTTCGACCGAAGCCTGCAGTTCGGCCGAACTGGGCTGGAGGCCCAGGCCTGCCCCCTTGCACCGCCTTTGCTCCCTGGACTTCGTGGGCGACTTGATCCAGGCGGCCTTCATGTTAGTTCGGCCCAGAAGTGGCGTCGCAGTTGTCCAAGTGTCGTGAACGGTCGTCGCTCGGTCATGAGTGACGTGGACGATCCCTGGTTGTGCTTCACGTCGTGTGCGGCTAAGGGGGGTAACCGGCCGAACGGAGTTGTTCGGTCGAATCGGTCAATTCTGACCCTATAGCACGTATTTCTCGTTGTTGTACCTACACAAGTGTAACTCACCAAAACTCGTGGAACTCTGTTAGAAATAAACCTAAGTAAATGGAATGTCACATATATCCTCTTTTATTCCCGAGTATTGGTGGTCGAAAATGTGCCGTAACGACCGCCAACAAGCTCCACCAAGCTTAGACCTTTGCTTGTCCTCGAGCAAAGATAAAGACTTAGGCTCAGTGGATCAGGAGTTGCTGCAATGTCAATTCTCTTGCAGGTAACTTTATAAACAACTAGTATTCGAAAATACTCGAATCATTGGCAAAGTTTTAACTCACCATTTTACCTATGGGGCTTATAGAAATCTCCTTGTCTTGGGCGGTTGAAAGGTTGAACAGCTTAACTTAGTTTTATTCCACTCTACTATTTTCAGGATCCCATCTCGGAGTTTCCACAATTTTTGAAGATTTAAATTTTGTTCCTCAATTGGTACACTCAATCGCTCAAGTGGTGTTTGTATCCTCACCAAAGGCTTGTGCCTTCTTTCATCCTAAAATCTAACAAAGCTTTTGTGTGGCTCAGGGACAAAGGATGAAGGCCTACTTGCATCTTATATTTTGCTAAGTCAAAGACCAGATCTTTGGGGAACCAAATCACACCTTTAGATCGAGAAGTGCAAGTGTGTGGAATATGTGGAGTGGAATGTGGAATGTGGTGGAACTCCTTGGGATGATTCTTCCTCTCCTTGACTTATTTTCGAGAACATGGGCTATCTCTTTTTGCTCATATTTTTGCCTTGCCACTTGGCATGCTTGTCTTATTTCTTATTTTTTCCATGCTCTTTGGCATGCTTTTCTTTTTCTCTTTCTTTTTGCCATGCTCTTTGGCATGCTTTTCTTTTTGCATAGCCCATGTCTCTATTCAAGGATATTTGGAGAGGAGATCATAGAACATGGAGTATTTATTTTGTGGATGAATTATGGCAATATTTGCTAACTCCCTGTGTAGGAATTGCAAGTGAGAGTGGTGTGTACGTGAATCTCGATCTTAGAAGCATGAAGGTTTCACCCAAATGTCACAACAATTTGACGAAGCTCACCAAGACAACAAGCAGCATATGAGTAGAAATTTTTTGACTAAGCTTAGCATATGGCTTTGGTAGGTATTTTTGACCAATGAGGAACTTTATTTTATTTTTGAAAGCAAAAGACATCCGAGATATTCACCGTACTAAGAGCAAAAGCAAGAACTCAACCAAATCTCACTATATCATTCCTCACAACAACTTAGACTTGGAATAAAGCATGTGCTCCCACGAGGTTTTCAGATTCATTTTACTCATGCCAAATAACTCAAGTACTATAAAGCAACTAGTTGAAAACAAGGCACTTGCAAGATTAATGACAAAGCAACTATTCATCATTTCCAAGGTGAGAGGCATATGATTCATTCCATGCATAGTTGGGAGTTATTTTATTCAAGGGAAATATTTTTGGTTTTTTCATTTTAAGGTGGAAGTAAAATGGAAAGGGAAATGACAAATGTAAGATCAAAGTGCTGAAGGGACATCGAACATACCTGATGGGGGTCCTCCCCCAAGCTTGGATTCTTCACTGGTAGGGTTGAAACTTCGAAAAGTACTCTGACATTTGATCCTTGTGCTGCTGGACGTCGTACCGTAGAGAGTCTAGCACGCTGCTATTCTCTTGGTGATACTAAGAATGGTGTGCCAGGGTGTCTTCAATGCTCCGTGTACGGTCGTCGAGGAGGTCGACTCGGTCGGAGATGTGTTTTTCTAATGATGCAAGAGAACCAACTTGAGCAAGAACTTTGGGAAGAACTTGAGCAAGAACTAGAGCAAAGACTTGAGAGAGAGGGAGAACTTCTGGAGAAAATTTTAGTGCACAAGTGTGTGTGATGAAGCCCTCATGCATGCCCTCTATTTATAGGCAGAGGGGGGCAACAGGGCCAGTTCGCCCGAACAGAATGGTTTGGCCGAACCAGGCCAGGGTGCCTGAGTGCCCCATGTGCTGCACCTACCTCTTGCCTCCCACCAGCACAAATTTTTTTTTCATAGGTCCGACACTAGGTCATGGGGTTTTTGGTGGATTTTGGTAGGTAAGATGCAAATTTGACATGACCAAAGTGGAAGTTAGTGGAGTTACCCCCATGCTGCCATGTTTGTGATAATTAGTAAGTGTGCAGCCATGTGGAGTGGGGTAAACATGTTTTGTGCTGGTTGGTGATGGTGGTAAATAAATGGAGATGTTCTAGAAGGGGTAAAAGTAATAAAAATTACAAATTTTACCCACTTCAATCCAATTTCACCATATGGTCCATTTATTTTTACCATGCTTGCAATTTTTCTACTCTCTTTCAAATTAATTACACATGTGGTTCATTTATTTTGGAAGGGAAACATGCAAATGCAATGATGAATTGAAATTTAAAATTGGAAAGGGAAACATGAGATACATATCGGTTTTTCTCGTGGCGAGACCTCGAGTTTTAAGTCCACGAGCGGGACTCCTCCGTGTCTTCAATGATTTTTGTCATCGTCCGATCCCAGAGTGGATGGTTTGGACGATGAACTCTGCTTCTTCCACCACACCTTCTTGATTTTCTTCGGTGTAGGTGTCGGCGGTGGACGTTTTGGTGCAACCATCTTGACCTGCTCTAGGTTAGTTAAATTTTGAATTGATGATGCATATACCTTAGAGCATTTCTCCACCCTGGGTTTGAATGCAAACTTTTCTTCCTTGCCATTGATGTTCAGGTGGATCTCTCCGTCTCCTACGTCGATGTTCGCATTTGCGGTGCTCAGGAATGGCCTCCCAAGAATGAGAGGGGTCTTCGTGTCAACCTCCACATCAAGCACCACGAAATCCACGGGTACGAAGAATTCCCGGATTCTCACCGGAATATCCTCCGCAATTCCCGCGGGATATTGGATGGATTGATCTGCCAGCTACAAATACATGGTTGTAG
The DNA here is from genome assembly GCA_033239725.1 of Echinochloa phyllopogon. Taxonomy (NCBI): domain Eukaryota; kingdom Viridiplantae; phylum Streptophyta; class Magnoliopsida; order Poales; family Poaceae; genus Echinochloa; species Echinochloa phyllopogon. The sequence continues at coordinate 26,159,205 of BTCW01000018.1, read as the reverse complement.
GGGACAAGGAAGTATGATTCAATTCATCGAACACTACCTTGGGCATGACGCTGACGCTTGCTCCGAGGTCGCACAGGGCGTTGCTGAAGTGTTGGTCTCCGATGGAGCACGCGATGGTAGGACATCCAGGGTCCTTCTTTTTCTCTAGAAATTCATTCAAAATGGCTATGCTGCATGCTTCGGTTAGTTTAATTACCTCGGTGGTCGGTATTGCCCTTTTGTTGTTGACGATGTCCTTCAAATACTTGGCATATGTAGGAACCTGCATAGCTTCAAGTAATGGAATATTGACATAGAGTTTTCGAATTACCTCAACAAAACTTGTGAATTGCTCATCCAACGTCGGTTTGTGAAGTCTTCTTGGGAATGACAGCACAGTCGTAGCGTAGAACTCATAAGGGGCTCTCTTTGCTTCCTTCTGAGGTTTGCTTTTCAGAGTTTCTTCGACAGCCTCCTCCTCTTCTCTATCACTTTCTGGAGCTACTGCCTTTTTACCTGCATCATTAGGATATGACGGATCCCTAGTGGTCTTACCCTCTGTCTTGGTAACCACTTTTACATTTCCGCAAGGGATCTTTTCTAGTTGCCCAGAATTTTTCCCCAAAGGTAAAGAAGCAGCTAATTGAGCAATTTGTGTTTCTATCATTTTATTAAAGCTCAATTGACTTTTATAGCAGAAGAGAAAGATTCCAGCTTTGCATCTATGCTTTCCAGGATTTTATCAGTTGCAACAAACTTTTTACTAATATTTTCATTGATTTTACCCTGGCCTAGCACAAGATCTTTGATAGACGGCTGATTATTGGAAGTACTAGAATTGAAATTGTTACCTTGTGAAGATCTCTCAAAAGAGAGATTCGGGCGCGAATTCCAGCCTTGATTGCCGTAGTTGTTCGGACGATACCCATTGTTATTGGTGTTGTTGATGTAGTGGGCATCTTCTCGCATTTCGGGGCAGTCATTCCCCGAATGGCATGTGTTGCCACAGACCTCGCACGTCATGCGAGCATCCATGGCTTGCACCGTTTCTTGAATAGGGTCCTCCATCTTCTTTAGAAGGAGGTCCATCTTGGCAGCGAGCATGTCCAAAGCTTCAACTTGGTAGACTCCTCGAGTACATGGTTGGTCACGTTCAGTGCCCCAACCTTGATTTTCCACCATCTTCTCGATGAGGGCCTTAGCTCGGTTCTCCTCAAGAGAGAAAAATGCTCCTCCAGCAGCAACATCCAAATACTCACGGGCTGAGCTCTTTAGCCCATGGTAAAAGGTTTGGATGATGAACCAATTCTGCATACCATGGTGAGGACAAGCAGAAATATAGTCCTGGAGGCGTTCCCATGCCTCCGGGATTGTTTCATCTTCTGCTTGCTGGAAACTAGCAATTTTATTCCGGAGGGCGTTAGTTTTCCCAACCGGAAAGAATTTTAGCAAAAAGGCACTAGTGCATTTATCTCATGAACCTATAGCTTCACGACTAGCATAAAACCATTGCTTTGCCTTACCCAATAAAGAAAACAGGAATAAACGAAGGCGAATAGCATCGGTACTTACACCGCGTATGGTGAAGGTGTTGCAGATATCCAGGAAGTGTTGGAGATGAGCATTAGCATCTTCGTGAGGCTTGCCGCAGAATGGACTAGCCTGCACCATGTTGATGAGGGTTGGCTTGTGCTCGAAAGTCCCGTCTCCGACAGGCAGAGTGGGACCGGTACGCACATTCTCGCTCGATGGAGCCGAGAATTCGCGTATCGTCTTGCTTGCCATCCTTGATGCTGAAGCTGTGTCGACGTCGGGAAAGACTGGGCTCCTCAAGCTGAGTTTCCTCTGAGGAGGTACAACACAGGGTCGTACTTTCCTCAAAAGTGATTCAGGATTTTCTTGATAGTTTGACGGTAGTTGGAAACCAGTCATGCACTGCTCTGCTTCACAAAGACCAACGAACAGAGCAAAGGTAAACCTGCTCGAGTAGCGGTGCACTCAACTCAGATAACTTGAGATAAATGTTTAAAAGTATTCTAGCCAACTGCTTCCCCGGCAACGACGCCAAAAATGCTTGTTGGCACTTCTTACGATCCAATATTAGGATTGAGAATCCCGGTACTGGGGTAAGGAGTGTTTCAATGGGTTTCCTTATGGCTTAGTAAAATATATAAATATTCTGCAAGCGCACCGAATCACCGCTGTAGCACTTCACCTGGAGTATCCCGAGGTATCGTAATTTATATTTCTGCAGGAAAGCTTTGGCAAAAGTACTAGTAAACAGGTATTCAAAACTATAAGAGAAGGTACACAACTAAACAAGACAGAGGGATAACGGTGTTGTATAGGAGTGGATATACCGTGACACACAGCTCAAGGGAGACTCAAGTAAGAGAGAGAAGGTATAGATAGCTGGGAGGACAACGAGAAGAGATAGAGGATTCCTATGGACTTTATCTGTCTATGTCACTCGGGCTTAGAGATACAACGGCTAAAGAGCCAGCACTGGAAGATCTGGGTTAACTCTAATGTCTTAGCATCGGGACAATGGACACCAGTGACACGCAGAAAGGGATGAGAAGGGGTGCCACCAGCTCCACACTGGGGGATCCTACAGGCCGAGACTAACGAGTTGGATTACAAAGACCGTATAGGGCTGTCACCACCTAACGGCTACCACACGTTCGTTGAATCGGGGGCATTCCAAGGCCATTGACTAGTCTGGGTACCACACCTACACTAACCAACGACTATTTACTTCACTAGCAAAAGCAAGCAACCCGTCAATACTCCCGGTGACAGTTCACCGGCAAATATTGAGCTAAGTTAAAGAACCAGCTAAGACAAAGACTTAAACAAGAACTAGAAGCACTAGAACTAGAACCGACTATAGTCTAAACACGATATAGATGCAACTAGAATAAAGTAGAAGCAAGCTATAAATGACAAAGGCAAGATGATAAAGATAATTATATTGATAACTCAAGTCTTACAAAAGGAAAAGGAAAAGATACAAGAGCTTATACCAGAGCTTCTGAAGACGACTCCAGAACCTCCGAGGGAAAGCTCGACTCGACTCTAACTCCCAAGTAAACTATCCTAACTCTACTAGAGAGAAGTGGAAATGAGAGCTTCTTGGCTTGGTGTGTGTTGAAACCGGTGAAGTGACACCTCTATTTATAGCTTGGAGTGGCGGTTGAGCTTTGGTAACCGCCAAGGCAGCCAGGGGGAAGATTCCACTGATTCGGCCGAAGATCCTGGTTTGGCCGAACTGCCCGGTTCGGCCGAACCAGTGGATCAACCGCCTTTGGCTCCAATGGCTGAGATTTCTTCTAGGGAGGCGGTTGTGCAATGGGGGCGGTTTGGCCGAAGCCTGCAGTTCGGCCGAACTGGGCTGGAGGCCCAGGCCTGCCCCATTGCACCGCCTTTGCTCCCTGGACTTCGTGGGTGACTTTATCTAGGCAGCCTTCGTGTTGGTTCAGCCCAGAAGTGGCGTGGCAGTTGTCCAAGTGTCATGAACGATCGTCGCTCGGTCATGAGTGACGTGGATGATCCCCGGTTGTGCTTCGCGTCGTGTGCGGCTAAGGGGGGTAACCGCCGAACGGAGTCGTTCGGCCGAATCGGTCAATTCTGACCCCTATAGCACGTATTTCTCATTGTTGTACCTACACAAATGTAACTCACCAAAACTCATGGAACTCTGTTAGAAATAAACCTAAGTACATGGAATGTCACATATATCCTCTTCTATTCCCGAGTATTGGTGGTCGAAAATGTCCCGTAACGACCGCCAACAGGCGGCAGCAGGAGCAGAGGCATCGACGCTCTCCACGACGGCCAGCGCAGCGTCGTCATCGAGATCATCCACCACCACGTAGCCGGTGCAACTGCCTCGAGTTCTGCAACAAAGTGCGTCGAGATAACCCCGATGGCCTTTTTAGGCCGAGGCAGAGAGCCCCCTTCAGGCGCTCAGTGACGCAGCCGCCCAAGGCCCTTAGGCGGCTTGCCACCGAGCTGCCCGATTGGGACTTGGGGGCTTCTGGCCCCTCGACCTCCTTGCAGACGGTGAGGGCTACATCTCGTAGCGCCTCGAGGCCCTCCTGGGCCTTCGAATAGGCCACCTTGAGAGACTTCGCCTACGGGAAGTCTCCTCCGCCACCTTCCGCAGCTCTGAAAACCCAAAAAGAAAATTTAGATAAGTTTTGAAAAGCTGAATTTGAATTAAGGATGAGTTTATAATGAATTTACCTTCCGTCAGCTTCTCCTTCTGGGCTAGATCCTCCCAAACGGCGCTGACCTCCTGCCGGAGCGTTGCCATCTCGCCTTGCTGGGCCTCGACTGAGGCCTGCAGCTTGGTGATGACAACATCTCCCTCCGCCACGTCATGGTGAGCAGGTCGATGGCCTCGCCCTGGGTCTTCAGCTGGGCCTCAGCCGCTGCGAGGGCCGAATCCCGCTGTTGTAGCTGCCCCCGGGCTTCAGCGAGGGCGGTGGACTCCTGTTGAAGTTCGACCTCGAGCGCGGCCAGTGCCTCGGTCCGCCGATGGAGCTTGTCCCCTTGCCAGAGGACCTCGTCAGTCGTCTCCACGGTGAGGGCCCTCTCGCGGTCGCGCTCCCGCTCGGCATGGGCCAAAGCCTCCTCAGCTGATGCAGCTCGCTGTGCACATCAGCGAGCTCGGCGATCCTTCGGCCGACCATCTCCCTCAAATTCTGCCATTGGCGCATCAACAGACAAAAATAAGAGAAAGGGGAAGACAGAAAGCACACAATGAAGTTAGCAGTTAGAGCACTTACCAGATGGACGTCCAAGCCTCGGCCGAGGTGGAGCTCGAGGACCTGCTTCAGGGCCTGCTGGATCGTGGTCCCCAGGCCCTGCTGCTCCTCCCTCAGGAGTCGCTCAGCTTCGGCGGCCCTTGCCAGGCCAGGGGGGACGCCACGCTGGCCGAGCTCCTGATTGGGCTAGGCCTCGAAGGCCGGGATGCCAGGCAGGGCTTCCACCGTCCTCTCCTCCCAAGGGCTCCAGGACCCTTCCTGGAAGCCCAGAGCCCGCTCCTCCTCCTCCTCCTCTTGGCCGTCCTCGAGGGTGGTCAGGAGGGCCACCGGTGTGGTACCCACCCCCGGCGCTTCCTCCTCCGTGCGGCTGCGCCCGGCCGCGATCTGAGCCGCATCTCCGGTGCGGCCCGCACCCTCTGGTTCCACCGCACCATCGGTCGGCGCAGAGGTCTCACTCGCCCCCACAATGGTGGGGGCCGCCTCCTCCACAAGGTGGGGCGGGGTCACCTCCCCGGTCCGGTCCTCACCCGCTGTGGCTGATGCTTCCACAACCACCATTTGCCCCCTCGACCGGGCGACCCCTCGTGCTAGGGCCGCCTGGTACCTTGCGACGATCTCCGTCGCTTGGGGCACTCCTGACGGGGGCGGCGCCGCTGAACGCGGCGTGGAGAGCGTCAACACCTTCAGCGCCTTGGTGGGCGCTAGCGGGAGAGATGCCGTCGATCCGGGTAAGCTAACAGATAATCGAATCAAAAGAATTAGATTAAAGACACCGACGATCTACGACCAAGAGAAGAGAACGAAACTCACCTAACCCGAAGGGGGCCGCTCAGCTTGTGCTTCTTGCCGCTCGGGGGCTGTCGGGCCCCCGAACAACCCCGGCCCCTCGGCGGTGGGGACCCGCTCGCGGGCCTTGAGGCCGCGGGTGCAGGGCTTTGTGCCCTCGTGGCCCCTAGGGCCGCCCCAGGAGCGGGCGGGCTTCGAGCTTGAACCCCCAGGCGAGGGCGCCGAGCTGCTCGAGGCCTCCTACCCCGCGATGACGCTGGGGTCTCCTAGCTTCGCTCCCTCGGGGGCACGGTCACTTCGGCCACCACCGGTGCAGGTGGAGGGATCTCCATGAGGTCGTCCGAGGAGGATGCCTCTGGGCTGCTCTCGGGGGTTGCAGGGGGGAGAGCCCCTCTCTTGCCCGTCGGTGGCACTCTTTCTCGTGCGCCGCTTTACGCTGGCGCCTCTGCTCATTCTTCTTCTTGGCCACGTCCTTCCGCGCTTTCTGCCTCTCAGTAGAGAGGCGGTTCGCTTCACGAACTTCAGGAAGAGGAGGGGCGGAGCGATACCCCTTGTAAGATAACCCCTTGAGAAAAAGATTGCGGATTAGCAATAAGTAACCCTCGAGGGTAAAAATCAGATTGAATCTAAATCAAACTAAAAAACTTACAAATTGTAAGTACCCCGCATCGGGGCGCATCTTGACGGCAAATAGGGTTGTCTCCTTGCAGTCGAGCTTGGACACCTCCACCGCTCGCCGCGCTCGGTGCATGCAGTGCTCGATGAGAAGGTTTCTCTCCTTCATCTTCGAGCCCACCCACGGCGGTTCCGCCTTGAGCTGTTCGAGGCGCAAAGCCGTCTCCATCAGCGGCAGGACGTGCCGCTGATTGAAGTTGGCGATTACCCTCACCGCAGTTAGTCTAGCCCGTGACAGTGCGGCGAAGGTGTCAGTGAAGACCTTCAACCGTTCCTGGTGGTCGGCGGGGGAGACTCCGTAGCTCCAAGACTCTGGCCGCTCCTGCAGCACCTTAGCGGTATACGCCGGGAGCTTGTTGTCGATGTTGCGCAGGTACAACCCCCCTTGTCCCAGTCGACGTTGTTGGATGTCATGGTGGCCGGGATGTAGAGCCTGCTGCGCTGCCCTTGGACTTGCAGGGTGAGGCCCCCAGTGTGAACTGCTCGGCAGACCCCTCGAGACTCACCAGCGGCCGTATGGTGTTCACCCCGAAAGAGGTGAACCCATAGGTCCCAGTGGGCCTCTATGCCCAAGAACCCCTCGCAAACGGAGACGAAGACCGCCGCTTGTGAGATGGCGTTGGGGGCAAAGTTGTGGAGCTCCACACCGTAGTGGAGGCACAACCCGCGGAAGAACGTTTAAGCGGGGATTCCGAACCCCCGCTCATGCAGCCTCGCCAGGCTGACCACGAAGCCCTCCGGCGGAGAAGGCTCATGGTGGGTGGATGACGGCGCGATCCACATGGGCTCCGCCGGGTTGCTATTTGGCGGCAGGACCCCGGCCTCCACCAGCCCGACGAGATAGTCATCGGTGGCGATGGAAGGGCTCCACGGAGTGGGGTCGGTGATGGTCACCAAGGTGAATGTTGGCGGCGAGAAGCGGAGCTTGTGTGGGGAAGGCGAAAGGAAAGAGCGAAGGCGCTTGGAAATAGTAGATGCAATCTGAAGGCAAGGGCTTGGTAAGCCGAACCTTTCCCCCTAACTCTTTATTTATAGTCTCATACGTTGCGCAACCGGCATCACAGCCGCGTGGAATCCGCATTCAATGCGGTTGGTGCCGCTTGTTGGCACTTCTTATGATCCAATATCAGAATTGAGAATCCTGGTACTGGGGTAAGGAGTGTTTCAGTGGTTTTCCTTATGACTTAGTAAAATATAGAAATATTCTGCAAGCGCACAGAATCACCGCTATAGCACTTCACCTGGGAGTATTCCGAGGTATCGTAATTTATATTTCCGCAGGGAAGCTTTGGCAAGATTACTAGTGAACAGATATTCGAGACTATCAGAGAAGGGTACACGACTAGACAAGACAGGGGATAACGGTATTGGATAGGAGTGGATATACCGGACACACAGCTCAAGGGATACTCAGGTAAGGCAGAGAAGAGATAGATAGCTGGGAGGACAACGAGAAGAGATAGAGGACTCCTGGATACTTTATCTACCTATGTCACTCTAGCTTAGAGATACATCGGCTACAAAGCCAGCACTAGGAGATCTGGGATAACTCTAATGTCTTAGCATCGGGACAAGGGAACCGGTGAACACACAGAAAGGGATGAGAAGGGGTGCCACTATTTCCCAACTGGGGGATCCTACGGACCGGAACTAACGTGACGGGCTACGAAGACCGAAAGGGCTGTCACCACCTCCCGGCTACCACCTCCGTTGCGACGGGAATAAACTAAGGCCACCGACTAGTCTAGGAACCACTCCTACACTAGGCAACGACTACTTACTCTGCTAGTAAGAGCAAGCAACCTTGTCAATACTCTTGGTGACAATTCACCTCCAGTATCAAGCAAGATCGAAGAACCAGCCAAGACAAAGACTTAAACAAGACTACAAGCACTAGAACTATAACTGACTATAGTCTAAACAAGATATATTTGCAACTAGGATAAAGTAGAAGCAAGATATAAATGACAAAGGCAAAGTGATAAAGATAACTATATTGATACTCAATGTCTTGCAAAAGGAAAAGTAAAAGATACAAGAGCTAATACCAGAGCTTCTGAAGACGACTCCGGAACCTCCGAGGCAAAGCTCAACTCAACTCTAACTCCCAACTAAACTATCCTAACTGTACTAGAATGAAAGTGGAAATGAGCTCCTTGGCTTGGTGTGTGTTTACAAGTGAAAGTGACCCTCTATTTATAGGAGTCTGAGGCGGTTGAGGCAGGGTAGCGGCGAAGGAAGCCAGGGGGGTACCCCTGGGATTTCGGGCGAGGGGAGGCGGTTTGGCCGAACAGGTCGGTTCGGCCGAACTCCCCAGTTCGCCCGAACCAGAGGATTTGCCGACCTTGCTTCCCACGGCCAGGATTGGCTCCCTGGTGTCAGTTTCCAGCTGGGGGCGGTTCGGCCGAAGGGCCCAGTTCGGCCGAACTGGGCCTGGCCCGTGGCCGGCCTCCCCAGCACCGCCTCTGCTGCTTGGACCCCCCTGGGCTTCCTCCTGATGCATGACTTCGTGTTGATCTGGCCCAGAATGATGTGGCATGGTCCAGGATGAGTTGGTGGTCGCCCACGTGTCGTGTGATGTGTTTGCTTGGTCATTGTTGACGTGGATGACTCCCGGTGGTCTGCTCGGCTAAGGGGGGGTAACCGGCCGAACGGAGTCGTTCGGCCGATTCGGTCATTTTCGGCCCCCAATAGCGCGTATTTGTCGTAGTTGTACCTGCACAAGTGACTCTCACCAAAACTCGTGGAATTTTATTAGAAATAAAACCTAAGTACATGGAATGTTGCATATAACCTTATTTATTCCTGAGTATTGATGGTCGGATTTGGGCTGTAACGACCGCCAACAGGCTCCCCCAAGCTTAGCTCTTTGCTTGTCCTCGAGCAAAGATATAAACTTAGGCTCAGTGGATCAGGAGTTGCTACAATGTCATTTCTTTTGCAGGTAACTTTATAAACAACTAGTCTTCAAAAATACTTGAATCATAGGCAAAGTTTCAAATCACCTTTTTACCTATGGGGCTTATAGAAATCTCCTTATCATGGGCGGTTGAAAGGACGAATAGTTTAAACTCAGTTTTATTCCACTCTACTCTTTTCGGGATCCCATCTCGGAGTTTTTCATAAGTTTTGAAAACTAAAAATTGTTCCTCATTGGCACACTCAATCACTCAAGTGTATTTGAATCCTCACCAAAGGCTTGTGCCTTCTTTTTCATCCTAACATCTAATATGGCTTTTTGTGTGGCTCAGGGACAAAGGATGAAAGCATGCATGCATCTTATATTTCGCTAAGTCAAAGACCGGATCTCTGAGGAGACAAATCACATCTTAAGATCGAGACGTGCAAGTGTGTGGATATGAATGGAGTGGAATATGGTGGAGTGGTGGAATGTAATATGGTGGAATGGTGGAATGGAATATGGTGGAACTCCTTGGATGAATTTCCCTTTCCTTGATTTATTTTCGAGAACATGGGCTATCTTTTATTCTTATATTTTTGCCATGCCACTTGGCATGCTTTTCTTTTTCTCTTTTTCTTTGCCATGCTCTTTGGCATGCTTTTCTTTTTCTCTTATTTTTGCCATGCTTCTTTGGCATGCTTTCTTTTTGCATAGCCCATGTCTCTATCAAGAATATTTGGAGAGGGAAATCATAGAACATGGAACATTTATTTTTTGTGGATGGATGATGGAAAATGTTTGCTAACTCCCAGTGTAGGAATTGCAAGTGAGAGGTGGTGTGTGTACGTGGGTCTCGATCTTTAAGAATATGAAAGCTTCACTCAAAGGTCACAACAATTTGACAAAGCTCACTAAGATAACATGCAACATATGAGTAGAAATTTTCAACTAAGCTTATCATATGGCTCTGGTGGGTATTTTGACCAATGAGGAACTTGTTTTCATTTTGAAAGCATAAATTTCCGAGATTTTTCCCCGTACTAAAAGCAGAATAGGATTTAACCAAATTCTCACTATATCAATCCCCACAACAACTTAGACTTGGAATAAAGCATGTGCTCCCACAAGGTTTTCAGGATCATTTTTACCCATGCCAAATAACTCAAGCACAATCTAGCAACTAGTTGAAATAAAGTACTTGCAAAATTAATGGCAGATCAACTATTCATCATTTCCAAGGTGAGAGGCATATGATTCATTCCATGCATAGTTGGGAGTTATTTTATTCAAGGGAAATATTGTTTAAGGGAAATATTTTTGGTATTTTAAATGCAAACTATCATGAAGGGAAATGAAAGGGAAATTAAATGATCAAAGTGCTGGATAAATCGGGACATACCTGTGGGGGTCCTCCCCCAAGCTTGGACTCTTCACTGGTAGGGGTTGAGCCTTGAAAGGTACTGGCTCAGCTGTTCCGCTTGTTCGTGGACGTCGTGCTGGATAGACGCCACCATCCCGCTATTCTCTTGATGGTACTGAGAATGGCGGGCTAGCGTGTCTTGAATCTCTCGGGTATGGTCGTCGATGAGCTCGACTCGGTCGGAGATGTAGGACAAATCCCGGCCGTAGTCGAAGCGTGCAGACTGTGAGAATCCGGGGTAGTATGGCTGGGAGGCACTGTCGTATCCTCCTCCATACCGGATCCCGGACCACTCAGAGTCTGTGTCCTGGCCGTAGTCCCAGCGTCCTGAGGTGAAGTAGTTCGGCTCCTGATGCTGCCCGGAGCCTCCTGCTCCAGACGTCCCAGCGCCGGTGTACATGTCGTAGGTGGCCTCAAAAGCGGAAGTGTGTCGGTGCGGCATTTGTGGTACATCTTCCGGCTCCTGTGAGGTGGCGAGCCCAGCATCACGCCTGGCTCATCCCCTCGTGACAGGTCCGTCACCTGCAACGCTGTGCCGAGCGGGCTCTCTCCAAGGTGGAGAGTCGTCCGACTCGGTCCTCAACTGAAGAGTTAGTTTCGGTGTGGTATACAACCTCAGTGCTGCACAGGGCAAAGGCACTTCAGTTGTATAGCCACGGTAAATCATTGCCAGCGTTGCGTTGGGCGTCCGCCGTATCATGTGGGCTTGCACGAAGTGCTCGGCATCCACGACGGAACGCGCTGTCTCGATGTACGTGAGCCGGGCGCCCTGGAGGACGCCCAGGGGGTTAGCGAGGCGAGTGACTAGAGAAGTCATTGCCATGCTACCCGCACGAGAAATGTGAGACAGCCAGTGACCAACCATGTCTTTCACAGGTGAATAGGGAATCTGCTTGACCATGGCAAAAAGAGCTCGCAACTCAATGATGTTGACAGGGCGCAAATCTGCCTGGGGGAATACCGTCATAGACACCCAACGATGCATGAAACGCAAAGTGGGGTTATGAATGCTGTTCGTGCGTGGCGCATGACAGTTGGTATCCCCTGAAATCTTTTTCCAAAATGCCACCCGGTCAAATCTTTTAAGCGCTTTGTTCGGGTCTAATGAACAACTGCTTGAAAATCCGAGACCCGAACTAAAATCCCTCCAAGAGCAGAAGAACTCTTGGTTGAAGAACCGAAAACGAATACCCCCAGTCTCAGAAACCAAAGTCGAGAGGAATTCAAGGGTAAGCAGGTACGAACCTTCTTCGTTGATGTGCCAGAAATTCTCCCAGCCAATGGCCTGGAAAATTTCCGTGAACTCTACGTCCATCCCCGTGTCCCTGAGCAAATCCTGCTCAAACACACGGGTGTGCTTGAACTCCTTCAGCCGAAGCTCGTTGAAGGTGTTCCGCTCCCTTTCTGTTCTAAGGTTGATGTTACTCTCGCTCAGGAGCTGCCTGGCTGGGGGCGTGGCATGGCCCCATCCCAAGCCGGCTGCTCCGTGCTCGTCTGTGTCCATCCGGCTCAAGCCTTGAGACGGAGTTGGGGAACTCCCAGCATCGTCCGATCATCGGCCTAGCCGGGCGGAACGACGAAGCGACGTGAAGAACTTCGACATGATTCCTGCAAAAAGTTAGTGCAACAACAACTACCCGAAGGACTGAATATATATGGTTAGCACAAGAAAATCAAGTCAGTCGTTCGAGATAGTTAGTCGTTCTTGTGGGGATGAAAACCACCACAAAAGGTTAGTCGTTCTTGTGGGTGTCGGTGACCACCACAAACACGTCCAGAAATTCAGCACAGAGATCACAACAAAAGCAAAATATTTTTGGGAATTTCTAGTGATGCAAGGGAACCAAAACTTGAACAAGATCTTGCAAAGACTTGAGCAAGCATTAGAGCAAAGAACTTGAGAGGGAGAGAGAGAGCTCTAGCAGAAAATTTTCAGAATGGAAGTGTGTGTGAGAGAGCAAGCAAACACCCCAGCTTTTATAGGCCGAGAGGAGGCACCCTTGGCCGTTCGGCCGAAGGGCCTGGTTCGCCCGAACCAGGTCTGGTGGCCAGCCCACCCCCATGTGGGTGCAGCACCCTGCTTTGCTTTGATTCCACGCCAAAATGTGTGGCCACAATCCCCAAGGACATTTTTAGTGGATTTTAGTGGTAGGTAAGATGGAAATGTGACATGACCAAAGTGGAAATTAGTGGAGTCACCCCCATGCTGCCATTTTTGTGATAATTGGTGAGTGTGCAGCCATTTTTAGTGGGGTAGATATGTTTGTTGCTGGTTGGTGGTGATGGTAAATAATTGGAGATGTTCTAGAAGGGATGAAAATGATAAAAGTTACCAATTACATCCACCCTAGTTAAAAATTCAGCATGTGTCCAATTATTTAAACCAAGCTTGCAAAATTTTCTACTCTCTCTCAAATTAATTACTCAAGTGGTTCATTTAATTTGAAAAGGGAAACATGCAAATGCAATTGAGAATTTAAAAATTGGAAGGGAAATAAGGGATACATACCGGTTTTCCTCGCAGCGAGAGCTCAGCTTTTAAGTCCGCGAGCGGGACTTCTCCTGTCTTCAGTTGTTCTTGTCATCGTCCGGTCCCAGAGTGGATGACTCGGACGATGGAACCTTCTTCTGCCACATTTTCTTATTCTTCTTCTTCGGTGTTGGTGGCGGTGGGATCGTGTCTCTGGAGATTGTGGTTTGGATGCAACCCCGTTGACCTGCTCCAGGTTATTGGAATTTTGAATTAAATCAATGCATACCTGAGAGCATTTCTCCACCCTGGGCTTGAACGCGAACTTTTCTTCATTGCCGTTGATGTTCAGGCTGATTTCTCCGGCTCCTACGTCGATGTTTGCATTGGCGGTGCTCAGAAATGGCCTCCCGAGGATGAGAGGTGTCTTCGTGTCGACCTCCATGTCGAGCACCACGAAGTCCACGGGTACGAAGAATTCCCGGATTTTCACCGGAATATCTTCGGCTATTCCCGCGGGGTAGCGAATCGATTGATCCGCTAGCTGCAAATACATGGTTGTAGGGGACAAAGAAGAATAGTTCAGTTTGTCAAACACTACCTTGGGCATGACGCTGACGCTTGCTCCAAGATCGCACAGGGCATGGTTGAAGTGCTGCTCCCCGATCGAGCATGTGATGGTAGGGCATCCTGGGTCCTTCTTCTTTTCTGGGAGATTGTTCAAGATTGCCGCACTACATGCTTCGGCTAGTTTAATTACCTCGGTGGTTGGCAGTGCCCTTTTGTTGTTGAGGATGTCTTTCAGATACTTGGCATATGTGGGAACCTGCATAGCTTCAAGCAATGGGATATTGACATATAACTTTCGAATTACCTCAACAAATTTGTTGAATTGTTCGTCCACCATTGGCTTATGGCATCTTCTGGGGAATTGCAGCATATTTGGTTCGTAAAACTCGTGAGGGGCCGCCCTTGCTTCCTTCTGCGGACTTGTCTTCTGTGGTTCTACTGCGGCCTCCTCTTCTTCGCTATCACTTTCTGTAGTGGCTGCCTTTTTACCTGCACTGTCAGGATATGGCGGGTCCCGAGTGGTCTTACCCGCTCTCGTGGTGACCGCTTTAACCTTTTCACGGGGGCAATTGTCTGGTTGCCCAGAGAATTTCCCCGCTACGGGTGAGGGCAAAGAAACAACTAACTGAGCAGTTTGAGTTTCTATCATTTTATTAAAGCTCAGTTGACTTTTCATAGAGGAAGAAAATGATTCCATCCTAGAGTCTATGCTTTCCAGAGTTTTATCATTAGCAGCAAGCTTTTTATTGATGTTTTCAGTTATTTTCATCTGGCCAAACACAAGATCTCTAAGAGACGACTGATTATTGAAGTTGCTGGAATTGAAATTGTTACCTTGTTGAGGCCTCTCAAAAGGGAGGTTTGGGCGCGGATTCCAGCCTTGGTTGCCGTAGTTGTTCGGTTGGTACCCGTTGTTGTTGGAGTTGTTGACGTAGTGGGCATCTTCTCGCGTTTCGGGGCAGTCATTCCCCGAATGGCCAGTGTTGCCGCAGACTTCGCAGGTCATGCGAGTGTCCATGGCTTGCACCGTTTCTTGAGCAGGGTCCTCCAGTTTCTTCATCAGGAGGTCCATCTTGGCAGCGAGCATGTCCAGAGCTTCAACTTGGTGAACTCCTCGGGTCTTTGGTTGAGTCCGGTCGTCGGACCAACCTTGGTTCTCGACCATCTTCTCTATGAGGGCCTTCGCACGACTCTCCTCAAGAGAGAAGAACGAGCCTCCAGCAGCAGCATCCAGGTACTCACGGGCAGAATTTCTCAGCCCGTGATAGAAAGTTTGGATTATGAACCAACTCTGCATACCATGGTGAGGACAAGCAGAAATATAGTCCTGGAGGCGATCCCATGCCTCCGGGACTGTTTCATCTTTTAGCTGCTGGAAACTAGCTATTTTGTTCCGGAGGGCGTTGGTTTTTCCAACCGGAAAGAATTTTAGCAAGAAAGCGCTAGTGCATTTATCCCAGGTATCTATTGCTTCGCGGTTAGCATAAAACCATTGTTTCGCCTTGCCTAGTAATGAGAATGGAAATAAACGAAGGTGAATGGCATTGATACTTACTCCGCAGATGGTGAAGGTGTTGCAAATCTCCAGGAAATGCTGGAGATGAGCATTGGCATCTTCGTGTGGCTTGCCGCAGAATGGGCTAGCCTGTACCATGTTGATGAGGGCTGGCTTCAGCTCGAAGCTACCATCTCCGACTGGCGGAGCTGGTCCGACACGTACGTTCTCGCTTGATGGAGCAGAGAACTCACGGATTGTCTTGGTTGCCATCCTCGATGTAGCCTGGTCAACAATGGGAAGGACTGGGTTCGTCTGAAGGAGTTGCTTCTAAGGACGTACAACACGGGGTCGTACTTTCCTCACAAATGACTCCGGATTTTCTTGGAAGTTTGACGGTAGTTGGAAACCAGTCATGCACTGCTCTGCTCCACAAGGACTAACGAACAGAGCAAGGATAAACCCGCTTGAGTAGCAGTACTCAACTAAGATAGCTCAAGATAAAAATTCAAAAGTAATCTAGCCAAAGACTTCCCCGGCAACGGCGCCAGAAACGCTTGTTGGCACTTCTTACGATCCAATATCAGAATTGAGAATCCTAGTACTGGGGTAAGGAGTGTTTCAGTGGTTTTCCTTATGGCTTAGTAAAATATAGAAATATTCTGCAAGCGCACAGAATCACCACTGTAGCACTTCACCTGAGAGTATTCCGAGGTATCGTAATTTATATTTCCGCAGGGAAGCTTTGGCAAGATTACTAGTGAAAAGATATTCGAGACTATCAGAGAAGGGTACACGACTAGACAAGACAGGGGATAACGGTATTGGATAGGAGTGGATATACCGGACACACAGCTCAAGGGATACTCAGGTAAGGCAGAGAAGAGATAGATAGCTGGGAGGACAACGAGAAGAGATAGAGGACTCCTGGATACTTTATCTACCTATGTCACTCTAGCTTAGAGATACAGCGGCTACAGAGCCAACACTAGGAGATCTGGGATAACTCTAATGTCTTAGCATCGGGACAAGGGAACCGGTGAACATACAGAAAGGGATGAGAAGGGGTGCCACTATTTCCCAACCGGGGGATCCTACGGACCGGAACTAACGTGATAAGCTACGAAGACCGAAAGGGCTGTCACCACCTCCCGGCTACCACCTCCGTTGCGACGGGAATAAACTAAGGCCACCGACTAGTCTAGGAACCACTCCTACACTAGGCAATGACTAGTTACTCTGCTAGCAAGAGCAAGAAACCTTGTCAATACTCTTGGTGACAATTCACCTCCAGTATCAAGCAAGATCGAAGAACCAGCCAAGACAAAGACTTAAACAAGACTACAAGCACTAGAACTATAACTGACTATAGTCTAAACAAGATATATTTGCAACTAGGATAAAGTAGAAGCAAGATATAAATGACAAAGGCAAAGTGATAAAGATAACTATATTGATACTCAATGTCTTGCAAAAGGAAAAGTAAAAGATACAAGAGCTAATACCAGAGCTTCTGAAGACGACTCCGGAACCTCCGAGGCAAAGCTCGACTCAACTCTAACTCGCAACTAAACTATCCTAACTCTACTAGAATGAAAGTGGAAATGAGCTCCTTGGCTTGGTGTGTGTTTACAAGTGAAAGTGACCCTCTATTTATAGGAGTCTGAGGCGATTGAGGCAGGGTAGCGGCCAAGGAAGCCAGGGGGTACCCCCCTGGGATTTCGGGTGAGGGGAGGTGGTGCGGCCGAACAGGTCGGTTCGGCCGAACTCCCCAGTTTGCCCGAACTAGAGGATCTGCCGACCTTGTCGGTTTCCAGCTGGGGGCGGTTCGGCCGAAGGGCCCAGTTCGGCCGAACTGGGCCTGGCCCGTGGCCGGCCTCCCCAGCACCGCCTCTGCTGCTTGGACCCCCCTGGGCTTCCTCCTGATGCATGACTTCGTGTTGATCTGGCCCAAAATGACATGGCATGGTCCAGGATGAGTTGGCGGTCGCCCACGTGTCGTGTGATGTGTTTACTTGGTCATTGTTGACATGGACGACTCCCGGTGGCCTGCTCGGCTAAGGGGGGGTAACCGGCCGAACGGAGTCGTTCGGCCGATTCGGTCATTTTCGGCCCCCAATAGCGCGTATTTGTCGTAGTTGTACCTGCACAAGTGACACTCACCAAAACTCGTGGAACTTTATTAGAAATAAAACCTAAGTACATGGAATGTTGCATATAACCTCATTTATTCCCGAGTATTGGTGGTCGGATTTGGGCTGTAACGACCGCCAACACCGCTGTCACTAACGGCCGGACCCCACCGGTTGGGATAACCACCACACGCGAGAACCCAGGCGTTGCAGACGCCATGTCCCGTCGTAACTGTGCACACCTCTGCCGCTCCGCCTAAAAAGGCACGCCCGCTTCGCATGCTCCATGCCACGTCAGCCACGATTCCCTAAATAAATGCTCTAGGCTAGCAGGAAAGCTTCCAAGGTAAGCCACGTCTCCTCGAGGCCCTACTGATCAGGGGTTCGAAGCCCTGGCCTGTCAAGGGTTCGACAGGTGCCACAGATTAACAGAGTCAGGGACAACTGGGGCCTCGCGCAGTCAAGCCTATCCTCGAATGCGAAGTTCGAGGGCACCCCCATGTTGTATTCAAGGCCAGATGGAGGCAGCTAGTTGAGGGATCCCACCGAGGGAGAGCAATGAGCCCTTGACCCCTATCGAACGGGGTCGAGCTCTACCTAGCAAACCTCAACAAGTGCTCTTATAAGACCTGTCTCCGGACCACGAGCTAACCTCTATCGAACGAGGCATGGACGTCCACTTGAATTACCCGCTAACAGCTCACAGAGGCATCCATGACTCGCAGCCCGCTCGAGGGAAGCATGGATAGCGTCACCCCTCCTCCCCACGAACGGAGCGACGAGGGTCGTAACTCAAAGTCGAGGATCGCCCCTGATCGACCTTGCTAGGGCCAGGGCTCGGGGGCTCCTCGCGCCACGAGATCGAGTTCCTTGAAGACGAAATGTGTTGTAGCTCACAAAAGCGAGAAACGCTGACAGCCCTTGCAAGAGTATATCCACTCCTCCAAGGCCTCAGGGGCTACACCCGCGGGTGCGCTAGCGCTAGCGCGCACCCAGCGGAATTCTTCAAGGAAAACCTGATCAGAAGCACCCACGACAAAAGTCTTTGCCGGATTAAACCTGCTCTAACAAAGGCTCGGGGGCCACTATTGGGGGCGATCATTAGGGGTACCCAAACCTATGGGATAATCACCCTTATTTAAACACTAACTCATGCACATATCAGAAAAAGGAAAGCAAATTAAGGCCCATGGCCCAACAACGGACACAGGCCCAGTCAAGGCACCTCGCGGGGCGCCTCAACGCGCACCTCAATCTCTGCTTCGCTCGAGGGAACCGACCCCTCGAGCGAATCGGAAAACTCAGTCTCGGTCGAGGCCTGAGGGTCGAGCCTTGAGCAACCCACGAAATGGGGAAAGCTCCGCCTCAGTCGAGACCTCCGCCCCGACAAACAATTAATGATGCTCATCGCCGTTGTGCACCCAAAGTCAAAAGGCAAATATCTCGCCACGCCGCTCTGACAGCCACGACCCCCCGTCGCATTCGCCAACTCCCGTCACTATGCTGCCAACCGAGCCTCTGTTCGGATAGGCCGACGCTGTGCGAACAGAGCATGTCACTCCGAGCTCCTGTGCTACCAACTCCGACAACCCGAAGTCCTCGGTCGGGCGGGAGAGACCCTCGAGCATGCAGCAGGAGAACGAGGAAGGACGGCGGAGGCATGGCAGGCCATCCCGAGCACTGTGCAACCATCCCCGGCGCTGTGCGAACACGCCGCCACTGTGCGAACAGGGCCGGGTCATTCCAACTCCCTATGCTGCCGACTCCCACAGTGATTTTCCACGGAAAGGGCTGTGCACAGGCATGGGAGACCCTCGAATTGGCATATGGGTGAGTCATTACGGCGCGCAGGTCAGATCAGATCCTCGAAACCATTACCTGGCGTCATCACCAGTACAATAATCCATCACAGGGACAGCAACACCGCGCAACAGTGGCCAAGGACAAGAAGCCACGCCCGGTGCCACGCCAACTGTTGTGCAACAACTGTGTCTACGTAGCGACACACGCATGTAACCCCCTCCTCCTTGGTCTATAAAAGTAGAGGGCGCGCTCATGAAAGGGGGGGACAGATCAATCGAATACAGAACAAGAAACACACACATTCCGCACTCCACGATATTGGCACTCTGCCTCAATCATCTCGGACTTGGAGGCCTAGCCTCTTCTCCCAACCTGTTTGTATGCCCTACTACTTGCAGTCTGGTGCAGGATAATACATTGCACGCACCACCTTTGCTGGACGTACAGTCTTGCGACTGGAACCAGGATAATTTCATGTCATTGCATTACCTTCTGCATCAACCATCAGGGGTGGGAACAATTGTGTGCCCTACAAATAGGTCCCTAATTTTATGCGCTGAGCACCCTAAAAAGAACTCAATCTTTACAATGTTGCCCCTGTTGCCAGCACCGCCGCCCGCAGCCCGTCCCTCCCGCCGTCGACGCAGAGCACGCAGACGTTCCCCCGCTGCGCCGCCTTCCCCGATGCAACAGCCGCCGCCGCCGTTGAGTTGGGTGACTGTCACACCCAGATTTTCTCAAAAACCCGAATGCGGCCATATGTGTGCCTAGGAAGTCATAGTACATATATAGCGAACAAATATGATAAACAGAGAACATATGCTGGAATAAATTCTTCATTAAATAAAGTGTTTACATCAGAGTGCTTCATAAGTAATCTAAAAAATAACAGCGGAAAACTAATAAAACTCTCAACTAATGGAGCCGCAATCCACAGGGACTCTGACTGGGAGACCACAGCTCAGTAGTATGGTAAATCTTCTGGAAACTCAACAACAGACTCATGCCCAGCCCAATATGTTTACCCATCCGGGATTTTGTTGAATAAAATGACAAGTGTAAGTAAACAATTACTTGGCAAGCATAGCACGGGTAGGAAGGTTCAAAATAGGCTAGACACGGCTTAACTGCATTAGCATTTTTAGTTGGTTCATTTTAACATTTACCAAATTACTACAAGTGAATGAAACCCAGTTGTAACCCAATTAAATAAGTATTAGTGACATTAAAACATTAATAAACATCATCTTCTAATAAAAAAGGATCCAGGCCGCTCATGACCCTGAGCAAGTCTATGATGATAGATTTTACACTCTGAAGAGGTTTCGCACTTTACCCACCAGTCGCGTAAAAGCTCATACGAACTTTAAACCCAACCACGCGGAGGTGGATCAGACCTCACAAATTACACTACCGAGGTGTGACCGCATAGGGACGCTACAAGGTTTTTCACAAGACACCCTAACAATATAGTAGCCGCTGGGGTACTACAAGGCGGTGAGACCATAGGCACCGAGATCGACGTACGCCTATGAAGTCACACCATAGGGGGGTCGATGGCGTCCTGAGCGCAGGCATCACACCTATCCATGCGCAACGTGTGGAGTTCCCCATCGCAGGGACTCCCAGCATGGGACTGGGTCTAATGTGACCTAGCCGACGGATCACCCGTCCTCGGTGGAATCCGGAAACACCCCGCACCTTGCCTCCTACAACGCCGTCGGCCCATCGGTAACCTCTGGCAAGCTAGAGACGTACAAGTTACTTGACCAAGACTAGAGCCATAATAGTTCTAGCGGTGGCGACTGGCTCTTGGGTTGCCGCTTTAAGAACCGGACCTTACGGAGAGACACTAGAGCAAAGCACACAGCACATGCTCTAGTTCCCTAAACCAAGTTGCTAAAAAGCAAGTTTTATCATTAATGTTGAAGTGAACCATTAAGTCAAAATTAATAGTTAAATAATGGTGACATGAGCGAACACATGAGCACGAAAATCACACTAATCGGAGCTAAAACGAAAAAGATATGGGTTTTCTAAGATCTAGCGACCTACTGGCAAGTTTTAAAGTTTCCAGGGGCTTATTTGTGAAAAATCGAGGCCCTAAACATAATTTCATATAAAACAGAAGGGCCTACGCATGAAATTAACCTGAAAGGAAGGCGGGTTCTATTTTCTAAAAACTCAGGGGGTTTTCCATAACAAACAGGCCTAACTGCAATTTATTTTGAATAGGAATGAACCGCGGGTTGATTTGCAAATAGTGGAGGGACTCTTTAGCAAATTTTCTCGGCTGACCGGTAGGTTGAAGTTTGACTCGGCGGGGAGGTTTGCTGGCGACCGTCCGATCCAGATCCAAGGGCTAGGATCGGATCGGGGTCGGGGGTGGTCGGCGACAGTGGAAAGGCGGCGGGGCCGCCGCTGTGCACCGGGGAAGCTTGCCGGAGTAACACCGATTTGGTGCTCCGGGGCCCCATTGGCGACGGGCTTAGGACAGGGAGGGAGCTGGGAGCATGGCGAGTGTTGCCAGGGGGTCCAAGTCGAGGGTTTCGCGGTGGAGGCGGCGGGCAATGGCGACTGGCGAAAGTGGAGCTTCGGCGAGGCCGTGGGGGTGCTAGGAAAGGAGAGGGGAGGCGGGAAGTGGCAGGAAAGCTTTCTTACCCTTGTGCGAAGCTACTGACGGGCCCAATCGAAGCGGAGCGGCGCCGGCGAAGGGAAACCGATAGCGGTCGAAGCTCGGCGGAGCTCGTGGCGACGGCGCTGGGGCGTGGAGCGAGGAGAGGCGCTGGGGAGCTCGAGGAGGCTTGGTGGGTGGCCTTGGGGTCTCGTGGGGGGGGGGGTTTATAGTCTGGGGAGGGCCTGGGCATGCGTGCCACGCCGGGATTCGGGCGGCGGCCGGCGATCCTCCCCTTCAATGTGGGGGAGAGATTTCCTTTGCGGGGGTGCGCCAAGGAAGGAAGGCGATCACGGGGGAAAAGCAGGGGGTGCTCGGTCGGGGCCTACGGGCGTGGAGCGGGCCAGGACGGCCGGGGAAAACGGCGGTGATCGCACGCCGGGGGAGGGAAGGCTCGGGCGGGAGCGAACGGAGGAAGGGGAAGAGCTGACTGGCGGGCCCGGGCGGCCAGTGAGAGGGTGAGGGGGAGGCGCGTTGTGGGCTGGGCCGAGCGGAGCTAGATCAGGGCGCGTGGGAGGTGAGTTGCTGGGCCGGTTCGGGGAAAGGGCCCAGGTGGGGGAGGAAGGAGCTGGGCTGAGCTAGGGGAAAAGTAGAGGGTGCAAACGTGGACCGGGGAGAAAGTTTAGGGGCAAAAACAGACTCGGATGAAATAACTTTTCTATGACTCTGAACAAGGTGATTCAAATTTGAATTTAAATAAATTTAAATTCTCGTTTGAATCACAAACAATACAAAAATTAAATGCAGCAGCATGAATGCAACAAAAATATTTCTACAACTTATATTTGATTTTAATATTCATAAATAATTCATTTAGCCTATATTAATTATGAACAAATTAAATAAAAGCCAATTAATTACTAAAAATTTTAAATAGGCAATTTTTTTTGGGTGTTACAGTGACGCTGTTCGCGGGAAGGCCGCCCGCTCGAGCCCCGATGCCGCCGCTCGCGATGAGGCCCCCTTGCCGCCTGAGAGAGGACGCTCTCCGCAAGGCCATCGCGATTCGTAGGAACCTGCCATGCGGGAAGGAAGGAGTTTAATCCAGTGGAGAGGAGGTTAATTTACTAGGAAGGAGCTTAATTTGGTGGGCAAGACTTTGATTTGGGTAGGGAGGATTTCGATCTGGTGTGGAGCTCGGGGATGACTTCAATCAAAGGTGGAGCTCGCACCCGTGTGGCATGGAGTTTGATTATAGGAAGGATGGAATTGAGCCCGTTCGGCTGATAGAATGAATAGTGCTCAGCTGGTAGAATGAATAGTATTGTGTGAGAGAAAATAAGTCAAAACAAGCCGAAATAAGCCAAGCCTAGGTTAGCCGAACAGGCTCTTGTTCGTGTAAACGTCAAGTCAATTTGTGTGGGTAGTAGCTCGATGTTGTTGTAGGCCAAGCCTTTAGCAAGAACAGGTAAAACGTTGGGCGAGAGGGGAGTATACTTCGGTGAGGTCAAAGTACCCGACGCGCGGCGGAGCGCGGCCTCCAGGTGCGCCAGCGCGCGGCCGGCCAGCAGCGGCCGTAGCCCGCCCTGCCGCCGTCGATGCAGAGCACGCAGACCTTCCCCGGCGCGACAGCCGCCGCCGCCGAGGTGGTGAGCTCCTCGCCGAACGCGGACTTCATGGCCGCCTCCAGCGTGGCCGTGGGCGCGGCCAGGGGCGCTTCTTCCCGCGGCAGAAGAGCAACCGGAGGAGCCCGCGGGCCCGCGGAACATCCGGGGCGCGCGGGCGAGCGGGTCATCGAGAGGATGGCGAGCGGAGGAGGCTCGGAAAAGATAGCTAGCGGAGGGAGGCGGATAGACACATATAGCGAGCAGATGATTTTAGAGAGCCTGTTGGATCCAATTTTTTTTCCAATCTTGTTATTTTTAGCTAGTCAACTTATTTTATAGAGTCTCTTGGAGATGCTTGCTAGGTCGTAATTTTGCAAAAACCCCTAATATTTATAGAAATAAATACACCAAACTTTAGTACGTTGTATGTATTTTTTTAAAAAAACATCATATATTTTCTACCAAAACACGGTACCTCATCTTCTCTCGGTGTCCCGCACCACCGCATGCACCATCTTGTCACATCGCTCATATCCCGTCGTCGTTTCGCCGTCGTTCGTGGACACTGGGTCTACCGGGGATATCTCCTTTATCATGCTCCTAATCAGATACGGAATCAACATCGTCCATAGCTCATGTGTGCCTTCGCTCGCAAATTCTCCTAATCTACCTGTCATACCTCATCTCCTCTCACCGTCCCACACACCACCACACGCACCTCATCGTCCCATGCCGCCACATACACCTAAGCTCACGGTACCCCCCCTTCACCCATAGCACCCACATGCATTTATCTAGCCACAGTACCTCGTCTCCTCTCATTGTCCCGCACTAACACATGCACAACTTCGTCTTCTCACTTTGCTTGCATCCCTGTCATTGACCCGCCGTCCTTCTAGGTGCAACGTCTACAGATGATCTCACTTTGTCATGCTCCCCATCAGATGCGGAATCGGCGGTGTCTATGACTCCCGTGTGGCTTCAATTACATGTATTAATCAACCCGTAGTATCTTGCCTCATCTCAGCGTCCTACACTACCGCACACACCCCTTCATCGACCCCGTCGTTCCGGAGTGCGGTGTCTACTAAGGATCTCCCTTTTGTCATGTTTCTCGTCATATGCGGAATCGGTGGCACCCATAACTCTCCTGTGTCTTCGCTTGTAAAGTCTTTTTTACTCATAGGAATACACACACATGTTTGCTTGTAATAATATTCTGCCATCTTTAGCCACTCTTCTTAATGACCGTACCGTTTGGAAATTTACAGCTAACATGTAGAATCCGTTAAGGAATGGCTTTTTTTGTAGGGCGAAGAGACATGCATGTGTTTCATGTGCATCTATATACGTACGTAGGCATCTTAACTTTATGCTTGATTTTAGTCTTTGGATCCTCGGACTGTGACTCCCGCATGACGTGGACATATATTTCGTTGTTTGATGTATATAGCCATGTAGAGCCTTATTCTTTTCCTATCAAGCGCAGGGCCTTGAGCTAGCGCCAATAGAGCGGTTGCCACTTTGCTATCTTTGCAGCTATTATGGAAGAAGGCCACAAATAAGCCTGCAACATACTTTGGGAGAGACGAGATTTATTGGAATTGCATACTCCCACTACTTGCACCCAGGTCTTGCTATGTGGCGTCTCCGATAAACAATGACGCTCACACACTCATCTCTATAAACCAGGTGATACCCCGCGTGTTACCGCGGAAATTTGTTAAACAAAATTTTAAAGTGAAATGTGAAAGTATAAACACCAAAGTGACTGTATTGCAACATTCTTTAGTAAACATTATACATGGAAGTATGACTGATCATACATGTAATTTTTACTCCTGTAATTTGTAACTGCTACTCACAAAAATGTGGCCACAGAAAATCAATTGAAGAATAAATAGATGGTCTAGTGGAGGATGACATGGCTTATAGTGGATAGTGATATGGCGCATAGTGGATGATGACGTGGAATGGTTGCATGTTGAGAGAAATACAACCATGACTTGATAGTAGGTACCAATTATATAGGTTATATAGGTACATGTGCGTGACTTTACATCTATAAACATCTGTTAGAGATTGAGTCGGCTAATATCTGATCTCGAAATCGATGAAGTCATTACAAACGTCTTAATATTGACGGGCATACATACCATTTAAAGAATAGCACAATTAAATCTTAAAATAAATCTTGACAAATTAGAGCACCCACACCAAGTCAAGGACTCGACCTGAATGGGCAGAATCCACCAAAAAAACCTTACTGGATGAGATAAGCTAAGTTCACGAAACTTATTGGATCATCTTCAAGCACTAAACTGGACAACACGCACATTCTTGCCTCCTTTTTACTATATCTCTTTGTTTTGACAAAACACAAACCTTTTAACAGTCCAGTTTTAGAGTTGTTTTTTTTGAGGATGTTAGGCGAATGGAACATAGATCACTTGGTAAGGTTTCTTGTAGTGGAACCTGTCCACCAGGGTTAAGTCCTCGACTCAGCACCAGTGTCGCATTTTTCTGGATTTATTCTAGGATTTATCGGACGTTATTCTTTCAGTGGTAGGCAACATTCCCGTTGACAGCGAGACGCATGTGGTGACTTCGCAAAGCAATTTGCACATAGGCTTAGCCAGTACTAAATGGTCCGCCACGGGTTACTTTAAAAGGAAAACATCATCCACTTAGTCATATGTGATGCATAGGTGGGACGGTAAGGAAGCAACGCGCAAGGCTGGAGGTCATGGGTTCGAATCCTCGCGGCCGCGCACGCGCATTTACGCGTGACGTCGCGCGGTGTGTGAGCCTCCCGGCTGTCCAAACAAAAAGGCTCGAGACCGTTTAGTACCAGTCAGTCCAGCTGGTACTAACTGACCTGCACGTTAGTGTCAGCCCGGCCTGCCAGTCCCGGCTGGGCTGACCAGTACTGATAGTCATTTTTGCCCGGTACTCATGCACATTTTTCTAATAGTAGTCACTTGGTTTTTTTACGCGGTACGATCTTAGCTTGTTTGTTCGACCTGGTCTGGCTCTCTCTGAGCTGTTTGGTTCACTGTGTTGTTGACCCATATGTACCTCTTGGCCGTGTTTCGTTGTAAAGCGGAAATAATTTTCTAAAAGGAATCTTGCATGTCCAGGGTATTAAATGAAGTCTATTCGCAAAACATTTTTAGGGATGGATGTAACTTTGCGCGATGAATCTAATGAGTACATAATTTTCTACTACAGTACTCATCCTCTAATCGTGCGGTCAAAGGTCTCATCAGATTTGTCTCGTGAATTAATCTGGGGTTGTGAAGTTACTTTTGTAAACTGACTTTATTTAATATCCTTAATTATTGATCAAATGAGGTGGAAACAATTTTCCACCCCCAAGAAACACAGCCGGCATCATTTTTTATTTCTGGAACCCGGACCTGTTTCTTTTAGTTGTTGTGGGCTGGGAGCTTTCCCCTTCTTTGTTTGCTCGCTGCTCTGCGGTCAGGCCAGGAGCCAGGTTAGGCGATTCCATCTCTCACCATTCAAATTTGCGCATCTGATTTGTTTCCTGATGTATGTTGATTCAATTCCTAGATTCGGTGTATGATCCAGCTGTAATTTGTGTGATCTTTTTCCCATTTTTCGATGCACCCCGTCGTTCCTGTAGTCAGACCTTGAGATTTCACTTTTGTTGCTAGTGAGGTTATTCATCTTCCTCTTCGACTTTGGTGGCATATTATTTGCACTACCCTGTAGTTTTAATTCAGGTTGTTGCGTTGAGGTTATGATCCATGGGTTGTATCCGTGATTTTTGGTTCGATTTTAATTCACGCCTATTGTTTCTCTAGGCGAGATAGATATGCGAGACAAATGAATAGCGCCTAGGTATTGGGGTTGTGCCCTTCGAATTTGTTTATATGATTCGGTCTATTCTGTAGTTGGAATTGAGATTGATGCATTGGGATTATGATCCAACAACTATATTCTTATTTGTTCATTCAATTTGACTGATCTTTCGTTGTTCCTCTCGGTGAAACGCATATCATCTCATTCCCCGTTCTCTTCGTGAGACAAATTCAGGTGTTGTTTGTCTTTCAGTTTTCTATTAATGCTTGGATTTTGAGATTCAGACTTATTTTGTGCCTATTTTGGCTTGGTTTGCTCTCATTTAAATTATGATAGATGCTATATGACTTTTCAGAATGTCGATCATAATGATCCTCTAATTTTGTGCAACTTAACTTGTCTAATTTGAATTCTGTCCACTACCAGAGAACCTCACATCCGCACCGGTTGGGAACGGGTTTTAGCACCGGATTCCCAACTGATGCTACTTTAGCACCGGGTAGAATAACCGGTGCTAAAGGGGGCCTTTAGCACCGGTTCTAAACACCAACCGGTGCAAAAGGCCCTGCCTACACAGCGGGTATAGGAGGGCCTTTAGCACCGGTTGGTGTATACAACTGGTGCTAAAGTACCTGGATTTTTTTGGTACGTTTATATATGTTTATATATGTATTATGATACGTATTCAAACATGTATTCAGCTGCCGTGCATGTAGTACTATATATTCATATTAGCTAGACATATAATCAAAATAGAAGATATATATATTATAATTTTGAACTGTATATATATTTGAACTATATATATTTGAGCTGTATATTATAAATTAAGAAATCCGACTAGAGGAACGACTTGACGGCGCATCCTCCAGGGGGAGATGGAATTCTCCACGGGGATTAACGACCTCGTCCCAAATCCATCCAATGAGTTGTTCTGCAATTGCGTCTATTCTCTCTTCATCGAGTCTATCTTCTTGCAGCCTCATCATCTATAATTTGCTAATAATTAGAAATATTAATTCCATGGAATTGAAGACAACAAATGTGCAATTAATAAACATTTAATATAAAATAAATGATTTACTTACAAATACAAATGTCCGTCTATATTTAAATAATCATTTATTATAAAACAAAGTGTTTTTCTTATTATTACAAACATAGTAATTATTAAATGAAGCCCTATATTTCTAAATAATCATTTGTTTTAAAACAAAGTGCCTTACTTATTAATTCAAATTTAATAATAATATTATTTATTATAAATGAATCCCATTATCAATAAAAGAAGCCGTATATTTCTAAATAATATAATTTACTACAAAATCGAGTGTTTTTTCTACAAAAATAGTAAATATATCAAATTAAAACTTGAAAATGTGTTACATACCATAACATCATGGTGGGTCATCTTTCTCGTCGACCAATTGAGCGTGTTATCACAAACATAATATGCACATAGATTATTTCCCGACCCCTGTTGGTGACACTGTCGATCAAAAAATAAAGTTAAGTAAAATTCATATAATATGTTAGCGGAGACCTACACGTACAAATTACTTGCTTACCGGAAAGTCAGTCTTCCACGTGAGTGTTTCATGGATCATACCAGGGTTATCTTGACGAAATTGAATCCACGCCCTGTGAACCAAAAAGTTGTGTTAAATCATTGTGATTGTAAGGGCATAATTGAGTTAAATGGGTAAATATATGTCACCTTGTAAACATGTCGATGATGTTCTGGTAAGCATATGTTGGCCTCTTCAACGAATCAAAGACGTGGACGATACCCCGGTCAGGACACAATATGATTAAGATCCAGTGAAAACTGTATACATGTAGACATTATAATGATAAATAAAATTGAACGGCAATAGTATGGAGTCCATAAAATTTTGTATAGGCACTATAAGTAGATACATGTATAGGTACTCACCCGAAGTTGTACGGCAATAGTATGGAGTCGCAATAATTTTGTTTTTGGAGATACTTGTATAAATTTTGATATGTCTCCTCTGGATTGATCAAAATCATTTTTTCACTTATCTTTGTCGGGTCCATGTAACCAATGTCAAATATTCCTTCCCTCCGACATCTTTGAATCTCCATTCTGCAGTGTTAAGCAATAAAGGGCGCGTCAGCTAAGATTAAAAAACTTTTCAAGTGTCAAATGTAAATGAGAACAAAGCACTTACAATACCCAACAGGCGACCAAAGACACGTCCATGGCGTCTTTGTGGTAGACCTCATATATATCCTTAACCTCCAACCAAATGGTTTCCTCGTCATTGAAAAAATCATGGTCCTTTACACGAACTCCAAACATGCGCCTTTTGCTTCTTGATTGTTCCAGATACCACTGATGGAAACGACGCATCTTTGTTTGTAGCGTGATCTCCATTTCTGGACCGACCAAAGGCCGGCCAAGCTTAAATGGCCACTTGATGTCTGTGCTCACAAGGATTTATTTTTCTCCCGTGATTTCCTCTCTCGAGAGTCCTCTCTCGGCCATTTGTCGTTGCACATTCAGCTCGTACTTAGATGCCAACTGAGGCAATGACTCCTGAGGTTGGTTGCCGAGCTGAGCAACAGGTTTGGACGCCACCGCCTTCCTCTTCCCTTGAGATTTCAGTAATGATCGGGCATAGTCTGATACCTGTGCCCTCTTCTTTTGTCCCCTAGTCGAATTTTGGAGGAAGGATTTTGCCGTGGTGGGGTCAATCTTCGGCTCTGGTTGTTTTCTCGTGAAAAGTTGCCTCTTTATGTCTTCTTTTACAGAGGCATCGAGCTCTTCTTGAGTCAGGTCGTAAGCTTTTTTCGGTGGTGCAGGTTTCTCTTTGACCTTCCGTGGCTTCTTTTGTGGTGGAGGGGCCAAGCTAGCCAGTTTAGAGCGCTTCTTTGGTTCAGGCTTCTGCCGCGGTGGAGACAGAGACTTCCGCCGCGGAGAAGACGGAGACGGAGACGGGTTTGCGTCATGAGCTCCCAAAGAATCGTGATCCGGTGGACCTCTTGGAGACGGGGGATCTGAAGGAGACTTGGTGCTACCAGGTATGGTGATGTCTCGCTTGCTCTAAAGAATGATCCCGTGAGAACATTCCCCGAGTTTTGTTTCTCCGTCACCTCCGACGATGTCAAGTTTCAAGTCATTCCACTGGTCAACGACTTGCTCCACCTCAACGGGTACGTAACCATGTGGAATCTCCATGCAATGCCATCTTTGACCTGGTTCCACTGGTTTGGTCATACCGTATGCGACCTAATAAAATAAGTAGAAAGGAATTTAGTAAATGAATAATATTTATGATGATATTTACGAAATATACAAACTAATGTCGCAGACGTACCACCACGGATATGTTCTTCTGCCTCACGACAAGCTCACACGCGGTCCGTTGAGTTATTTCATCCACGGGGTAACGAACCGGTTCAGACTGAGGTGCGGGAATGTCTTCATGACCTTGTACATGCTCTGTGGAAGCGTGACTGCTTCGATGTTGTGGAGGGCTAAGAAGGGCCGCATTAGGATCTTGGAGAGGTACATGCTCTGTGCTGGCGGTTCCTGTGGCTTGTATCTGCAGCAATGCTAACTTCATTCGCCGCTCCGTCTCTACCTCCATTTCCTGTATCTTTGAGCCCTGGGCGGCTACCGTTTCCTCTAGGTCCCTCACCCTCTGCTCATATTCCGCCTTCTTCCTCGAACAGCTCCTATAGGAGGCAGTGTCCTCTTTGAAACCTTTCTTCCATGGTACTATGCCTACGCCGCGCGTACGTCCAGGATGCTCCTTGTTTCCTAAGGCATAGGTTAGCTCATCTCTGTCTCTATCAGGAACAAATTCTCCCCTCTTAGATGCCTTAAGGATATTGATGAGACGTTGAGGTAGTTCTCGCAAGTCCTCGCCAAAAACTAACGAGCCGTCGATCGGACTGAGGGTGCCTCCATGACCATAGTACCAATGCTTGGACCATGTGGGCCAGTTATGTGTCGCTGGACGAATGCCTCTAGCAAATAGAGATTCTTCCATCTTCTCCCATTTCTCAATGCTCCCTTTATAACCTCCTGAACCCATTCTATGGGTGTACTTCCTATTACCGGCATTGTCAGCATTTCTAGCGGTCATACTTGACCCTTCTTCGGAGTTTTTGTACTCCAAGAATGATTCCCAAGCATCATGAGTGATGGTTGGATGCTTCGCTGGATCCGGTGCTTCTCCGGTAATGAGATAATTCTTGTACAATTTTTTCTTGTAATCCTGGAACAGAATTTCCATCTTTTTCATTGTTCAATCCTTCAGTTGCTCTTCATGACTGCTTGGCCATTCGAAAATTCCTTTTAAGTCCGCTCATAGCATCTCCTTCTCAGTATAGGGCAACACGTGCGGCTCAGTAGGGTCCGTGGATTTCCATTTTCTGATGCTAATGGGCACGCGTTCCCGTAGAACAACCCCGCATTGAGATATAAATTTTCTGGCCATTTGTTTGGGCTCAACTGGCTCCCCATCGTCCTCCACTCGAGTGATGTGAAACTTCACATCCTTCAGCTTCTTAGTGGCAGATCGTTTGGATTTCCTAGTTTCGGTTGTCGACGCAGAGGCGAGCTACATAAATTACATATTAACGATACAATATTAAATGAGATATATTCAAATACAATACATATTAAGTGAGATATATTGAGATATACAATACATATTAAATGAGATATATTCACACCTGACTAGACGTGGGCTCATTATTACTGTGTTCATCCACATTACGTTGTTCCACATTTTCGCTCCCTTCAGCAATACCCAGCACATCTTCCATGTTTGGTTGCGGGTTATCTTCGGCATCGATGCCAAATATTTGATTCAATAAGAACTAGTCATTATCCTCAGGCAAGGGTTCGCTAGGGTTGTTGTCCGCCATCTATAGGAATAAAAATAATTTGTAAGCAATAAATATAAATAAATATAGATATGGGGTTTAGGGTTAGGGCTAGGGGGTTTAGGGTTCGGGTTTCGGGGTTTAGGGTTAGGGCTAGGGGGTTTAGGGTTTGGGTTTCGGGGTTTAGGGTTAGAGCTAAGGGGTGCGCGACGCGAAGGGGTTCGGGTGCGCGACGCGAAGGGGTTCGGGTGCGCGATGAGTTTGGGTTCCGGAAGGTTTGGGAACGCGACGCGTTTGGGTTCGCGAAGGAGCTCGGGCGACGAGTTTGGTTTCGCGATGGTGTTCGGGTGCGCGATAGTTTTGCACATACAAAATATGCACATATACAAAATTACATATACAAAATTACATACAAAATTATATATACAAAATTACATACAAAATTATATATACCAAAATACATACAAAATTATATATACAACATTATATATACAAAATTATATATAAAATATTATATATACAAAATTACATACAAAATTATATATACCAAATTACATGCAATATTATATATACAACATTATATATACAAAATTATACATACAACATTATATATACAACATTATATATACAACATTATATATACAAAATTATATATACCAAATTACATACAAAATTATATATACAAAATTATATATAAGCATATAAATAATAACAAATTATATATAACAAATTAAATAACAAATGAAATAACAAATTATATAACAAATTCAATAACAAAATAAATAACAAATTAAATAACAAAATTAAATAACAAAATGTAAAAATCGACCGAGGGGCTCGGGTGCGGGCGACGGCGGCGGGTGCGGGCTCGGGCGAGGGGCGACGGACGAGGGCGCGGACGAGGGCCCGGCGCAGACGAGGGAGCGGGCGAGGGCACGGACGCGGCGGCGACGGGCCACGGGCGGCGCGAGCGAATGGCGGCGACGCGGGCGACAGGCGACGGCGGCGCGGGCGACAGGAGACGGCGGCGAGGGCGACCAGCGACGGGCACGGCCGCGGGAGCGGGACCGGCGGCGGAGGCGGGCGAGAAATGCAATAAGTGAGGAGGGGAGAGGGCGCGGGCGGTTATATGGGGGCGGCGCCTTTAGCATCGGGTGAGGGTAAGACCTGATGCTAAAGGCTCATTTGCACCGGGTCTTACCCTCACCCGGTGCTAAAGGCCACCACATTAGCACCGGGTGGATACAACACCCGGTGCTAATGAGTCTTTAGCACCGGGTGTAAGCACACCCGGTGCTAATGTGGTGCCCGGGGTGCTAAAGGCCACCACATTAGCACCGAGTGGATACAACTTTAGCACCGGGTGTTGGATCTACCCGGTGCTAAAGGGTTAGCATTTCAGTTGCTGCCATTTTTTCATCCAAATCGACAATTAGCACCGGGTCTTTTTTCTATTTCTATTACTTTACTTTATTCGTAAATAAATAAAACAAAGCTCTTTAAAATTGTTAGAAAATTCTTGAAAAACAGTAGGAGTTACTAGAAAATATTAGAAATTAATATAAAATCCTAGAAAATCGTAGGAATTACCATTTGCTTTCATTTTCTAGTAATTATTAAATGAAGCTCTTTATTTCTAAATAATAATTTTGTAGAAAACAAAGCCCTTTAAAATTATTAGAAAATTCTAGAAAACAGTGGGAGTTACTAGTAAATATTAGAAAATAATAGAAAATTCCAGAAAATCGTAGGAATTAACATTTGGTTTCATTGATTGGCCACTTGCTACATTTCACGAAAGATGGGCTTCGGGTGGTCATATATTTTGATGGATCATATGTCAAATTGTTAAAAACTAAAACCACATAAATGCATAACAAATACACGATGTCATTTATATAAATATGAATTTCTGGAACATAGTGCAATTAAATTACACGTCATCATCATTTACTCGGACACTAATAAACTTCCTCTTTACGAATGTTCCTTGATTGTGATCACGCCGTAGATAGGGTGTCTCCTCCGCCGCTAATAGGATGCTTGGGTCAGCAGCCATCGAGAATGGAGGCAGCCCATCGAGCATATCATAATCTTCATCCGTCTTGTCCTCAACTCCTACGATTTTTCTTTTTCCAGGAAGAACAATATGACGCTTTGGCTCGTCTTGTGGTGGGTCCAATTGCTTACCCACCCCTTTCTTATCCGCCCTTTCTTTGGTCTGCTAGCCATGTCCTTTACATAAAAAACTTGTGTGACATCTTTGGCTAGGACGAACGGTTCGTCTAGAAACCCAATCTTGTTTAGGTCCACTAACGTCATTCCATACTCATCAATTGTAACACCTCCTGCAGTCAGCTTCACCCATTAACACTTAAACAGTGGGATCTTCAATGGTCCGTACTCTAGTTCCCATATCTCCTCTATGACACCATAGTATGAGTTAGTATTGCCATTGGTGTCTGTCGCGTCGATTTAGACTCCACTGTTTTGGTTGGTGCTCCTCTTGTCCTGGGCTCTTGTGTAAAATGTATACCCATTGATGTCGTATCCTTGGAATTTTAAGATCGTGGTCGATGGACCCCTAGCTACAAAAGCTAGCTGCGCATCAATGCCCTCGACACCCATCAGACGCTCTCGCAATCAAGCGGCGAAAGTAGTATTGTGCATCCGCTGAATAAAGGCTGCAGACTTTGTTGGATTTTCGTCCCAGAGAATGTTCATGTGCTCCTCGATGTACGGAGCAACTAAGGTTGATTGTTGCAAAACTGTGAGGCGCGTTTTACGAAATGTCTCCATGTCCTTGATTACCATCGATCTTTTCCCTAATGTGCCCTTTCCACCAAGTCTCCCCTCATGATGTGATTCGGGCACAACAATCGGCATAAGATCGTTGACAAAGTCAACACAGAATTCAATGACCTCCTCTGTTTCGTATCCCTTAGCAATGCATCCTTCTAGACGAGAATGATTACGGACATACTTCTTTAGCACAGTGAAGAACCTCTCAAACGGAAACATGTTATGTAGAAATACTAGGCCCAGTATACGAATCTCTTTGACGAGGTGAACCAATAGATGTGTCATAATATTGAAGAAGGATGGTGGAAATATCATCTCAAAGCTGACAAGACATTGCACCACGTCGTTCTGTAGCTGAACTAAATGGTCTGGATTGATCACCTTCTGAGAAATTGCATTGAGGAATGCACATAACTTCACAATGGCTTTCCGCACATTAACGGGTAGCACACCCCTGAGTATGACGGGAAGCAGTTGTGTCATCAACACATGACAGTCGTGAGACTTGAGGTTTGTGAACTTGTTATCTTTCATATTTATTATTCCCTTAATATTGGAGGAGTAGCCCGACGGAACCTTGATACTGTTCAAGCATTCAAACATACTTGCCTTCTCTTCTTTGCTGAGAGTGAAGCTGGCAGGACGCAACTACTGGCGTCCATTGTCTCTCTTTTCTGGATGTAGATCATTCCGTTGTTTCAATCGTTTCAGCTCTTGTCGTGCTTCCAGTGTATCTTTTGGCTTCCCATAAGTACCCAGGAAGCTTATCAAGTTCACGCAAAGATTCTTCGTCAGATGCATCACATCAATCGCGTTACGGACCTCTAAATATTGCCAATAAGGTAGCTCCCAAAAGATAAACTTTTTCTTTCACATCGCGGCATGACCATCCTCGCCAGTCGGAACAGGCTGGCTTCCGTCTCCCTTTCCAAACACCACTTGTAGGTCCTTTAACATATCAAATACATCTTGTCCACTCCGGTGTCTTGGCTTTGTATGGTGGTCCGCATTCCCGCCAAAATGCGGACATTTTTTTCGTAGCTCATGCTTCGTAGGAAGAAATCGACGATGACCCATGTAAACAACCTTCCTACAATGTTTCAAATACATGCTTTCGGTTTACTCTAAACAGTGAGTGCATGCTTTATATCCTTTGTTTGATTGTCCTGATAGGTTACTTAGTGCAGGCCAGTCATTGATGTATATGAAAAGCAGTGCTCGAATGTCAAACTGCTCCTGCTTGTCCTCATCCCACATGCTAACACCTTTTTCCTTCCATAGCTGCAAAAGTTCATCAACCAATGGTCTTAGGTAGACATCAATGTCGTTGCCAGGTTGCTTTGGCCCTTGAATAAGCACTGGCATCGTAATCAACTTTCGCTTCATGTAGAGCCAAGGGGGTAGGTTGTAGATACATAAAGTCACAGGCCAAGTGCTATGACTACTGCTCATTTCACCAAAAGGGTTCATGCCATCAGTACTTAAACCAAGCCTCACATTCCTCACATCAGCATCAAACTCTGGGAATGCTCTGTTGATGTTCCTCCACTGTGATCCATCAGCGGGGTGTCTCAACATGCCATCCTGCTTACGTTCTTCTTTGTACCATCGCATTAGTTTGGCATGCTCTTTGTTCCTGAACAAATGCTTCAGACGGGGTATCAGAGAAAAATACCACATCACCTTCGCAGCATTTTTTTCTTACAACGCTCCCCCACAACCTCACCAGGGTCATCCCGCCTTATCTTGTATCGTGCGCAACTGCAAACTGGACAACAATCCAAGTGTTCGTATTGTCCGCGACAGAGGATACAGTCATTTGGACACGCATGTATCTTCTGCACCTCCAAACCGAGAGGGCAAACAACCCGTTTTGCTTCATACGTTGCCGATGGCAATTCATTACCCTTGGGCAGAATCTTCTTTACGAGTTTCAGTAGCTCATCGAAACCCATATCAGTAACGCCATTTGTTGCCTTCCACTGCAGAAATTCAAGTGTACTATCCAACTTCGTAAGCCCCTCTTTGAAATCTGGGTACAAGTCAGTTTTGTGGTCCCGCAACATGCGTTGTATCTTTTTCAGTTCCTTATCATTGCCCAAGTCTTTCTCAGTATCACGCAACATTTGCCCAAGTCCATCATTAGGGTCATCTTCCTGAGCATCATCTTCCTGAGCAGCATCTTCATAATCGGCATCACCCACTGCAGCATCTGCAAAGGCCCCGTAGTATTCAGCCAACACCGGAATGTCGTTATCCACCTCGTCTTCTTCATCTTCATCCATTAGAATTCCTCTTTCACCATGCTTCGTCCAAACAGAATAATTGCTCATGAAACCGTGCCTCATCAAATGCACCTGAAGAGCTCCTCTTTGTTTGTACGATTGTATATTTCGACAATTAGTGCATGGGCAGAACATGAAACCTGACGGCGTCCTGTTGGCCTCGGTGACATCGAGAAACCCCTTCAGGCCATCACGAAACGCCGTATCGTGATTGTCCCTGTACATCCATTGCCTATTCATCTGTATTAGTAACCAATAACAATTATTTTTATAATTTAATATATAATATAATACAAAGGTAATATATAAGACAATACAAATTTAATATATAACTAAATATAAATTTAACATATAATAGATTACAAAGTTAATACATAAGACAATACAAAGTAAACACATTTCTAAAACTATAATTAATTTATTCATTTTCTAAAATCAAATATACTTCCATTAAAAAAATAATTAACTATTCCAACTTTAAATAAATAACTAATAAATACAATACATAAGCTCTCTCTCTCCACCATGAACACAAGCTCTCTCTCTCCACCATGAACACAAGCTCTCTCTCTCCATTTTGATTCACAAATTTCTCTATTTCTAAAGCATATAAACAATACAAGCTAATAAAGAACATAAGAGAATGAAAGAATGTACCTTGTAGTGAATGACCCTTGGATGAGTGAAATCTTCACAAATTTTGAAAAAAAAAAAATTGGCAGCACCTCCCTTGTCCCGAGCACAACATGAACATAGCTCCAAGTGTTGATGCTGGCTCCGGCGAGGGGAGGGAAGGTATTATATACGAGCACATTAGCACCGGGTCTTGCGACGACCCGGTGCTACTGCTCTCACATTGGCACCGGTTGCAGCCAGCAACCGGTGCTAAAGGGCCTTGGGCACATTAGCACCGGTTGCTGGCTACAACCGGTGCGAATGTGAGCACATTAGCACTGGATCGTCGCAAAACCCGGTGCTAATGTGCTCAGCCTGCCATCCCTGCGCGCCGCCCCCGCTCATAGCCGTTGGACCCGGTGCTGATGCACCCTTAGCACCGGGTCCAAAATGTGCCGCGGCCTATGAGGGGAGCGGATGTGAGGTTCTCTGGTAGTGGTCCGTTGTATCATTGCCATTGGTAATGTTTCTTTATGACCTTCACGTCTATGTGACTACCTCTTTCAAGGTCAGGGCATTAATGATCCCTGTGGATATATGTATGTATGTGCAACATAGTTGATTGGCTTCAGTCTTATGTTGGAAGAATTTAAGGTTATGCTAGAGTGTTTATGCCCTATAATGTTTCTAATTATTCCTCATATATCACTGCTTTGCCTAAACCAATTCTAGTAGCTGCATAACTTGCACTGATATTTGTTTCTATATCAACTGTTGCATTTTTCTACTG
Source organism: Echinochloa phyllopogon (assembly GCA_033239725.1). Taxonomy (NCBI): domain Eukaryota; kingdom Viridiplantae; phylum Streptophyta; class Magnoliopsida; order Poales; family Poaceae; genus Echinochloa; species Echinochloa phyllopogon. The sequence continues at coordinate 26,120,797 of BTCW01000018.1, read as the reverse complement.
CACTTGTATACTTTTCTTAATTCTAGCCTGCTAACTAAGTGTTGTTCATGTAAAATAATTTCTAAATGTCCTCATCATGCTTATATATGTCTGTGTTATTTTCTAGATAGCTCGTAAAAGATGTAGAGATTTCGAAGGGTTTTATTAGCAGTGTTGTTGATGCAGAAAATGATGCAGATGGTTAAATATAAAATTTTCCTTGATGATTTTTCTGGATGGTTAAGTTTCTATAGGCCATTTCCTTTTACTTTATGTTGGCCTCATAAGTAGAGTATTATTTAGCTTAGCTTATTTAGTTTACAGTACCCATTCCTCTAGATGACAGTCATCCGACTTCTGTCGGTTTAATTTGATTGTCATGTATGTGAATGTGGTAGTGATACTTAGTTAAGGCTAAATCATAGTTTGTAATTTAAAATTTGAAGGCTCAGAGTCACAGATCTTTAGGTTATTGTACCCCAATAGTCCAATAGTAGTGTTGTATACAAGTCTATACGTACCTGCAAATATGTTTGGTTAGGATAAGGTACATAATGACACTTATGTTCCCTAGAAATGTTTCGGTCAGTGAGGGTTCTTATTATTGTTGCATTTGGTTATATTCAGAAATCAGAGACCGTGAGCTTCTCAGTTTTCTCAAGGTCTTCTATCACCCCTTCAGATATGTTCTTATTTGAGTACATTTTGTACAAGTGTACCATATACTGTATATTTGTCTCAGATTAGGATAGTTTCTGGATTTTCTTCGCTAAAGCATTTACGAATTGAATGATGCCTTCATTCCAATCATCGGTTTCTCCAGCTATGAGAAAATTGATCATTAGATCGTCTCGAAGAGAAACAGTAGGTTGTAGTAAAGAAAATTTTTGAATCCAACTATATTTTGTCACTCAGATCCTTTTCCCATCTCCAACTCTCCACAGTATATATACCTTTCTCTAGAAGTTTCTTCCCATGCATAAGGTTACACCATATGAAAGATGAATTTCCTTTGGTGTAGTTAATCACTCTCTTGAGCGCCAATGCATTTTCTTCTTCTTTTTATTTTAAATTCCACCAATCACTAATATAGATACCATCATCCGCCCTCCTCATATGCCTCGGCACCCTCAAAATTTGGGTGCCACCCTTTAGCACCAATTATCTTTAGCCAGTGCTAAAGCTTGATAAATACGAACCGGTGCTAAAGGGATGTCACATGCTACTTTAAAAGGAAAGCATCTTTTACCCCATCACATGTGTTGCGTAGGTGAGATGGAAATGAGGGTAGTGCAAGCTAAGACGTCCCGAGTTCAGCCGATACTAAAGGAGGTTTTTCTACTTAGTGAATGGTTGTTTGAAACTTTAGTTCATATATTCGATCACATATACCGGTTGTAGTCGGAAGGAATCCTTACTCTCGTGCATATACCATTTTTATAGACACGTGCGTATTGTACATGATGTTACTTTCCTCATACATGATGTTCACATTTAAAAGTTGATACCACCACCCGCGGCCACCCCCACCACACATACACACACAACACCAGAAGTTCATATGCACTATATAAACCACCCCAATCTGCATGCTACAGCCGTGCAAAAACTGAAGGCTAAATAAACAGGGCCAATAGCTTTTGATCTGTACAGCCCCGCCTCCCGTACGTAGTGCCGAGACGTGCCGCAGCCGTAGCTACACTAGCTAGCAAGGAACTTATTGTTGGCGATGGGCAGCTTGCCACTCGACGCATCACTGCGGCCACTAGACCCCGAGGCCTTCGCCGGTGAGTCGCGCACAGTCGTAGACTTCCTCGCCGAGTACTACCGTGACGTCGACAAGTATCCTGTCCGGGCCGCCAACCTCGAGCCGGGCTTGCTACGCAAGCTGCTCCCCGAGGCGGCGCCGGAGCATGGCGAGCCGATGGAGGACGTCCTGGAGGACGTGCGGCGGAACATCCTGCCGGGGCTCACCCACTGGCAGAGCCCCAACTTCTTCGCCTACTTCCCCATGAACGCCAGCACCGCGGGGTTCGCCGGCGAGATGCTCTCCGTCGGCCTCAACGTCGTCCCATTCATGTGGACCGCGTCGCCGGCCGCCGCTGAGCTCGAGGCCATCGTGATAGACTGGATGGGTAGGCTGCTCGGGCTGCCGCAGCGGCTGCTCTTCTCCGGCGGCGGCGGCGGCGGCGTCCTGCAGGGGAGCACGTGCGAGGCCGTGGTGTGCACGCTCGCCGCCGCGCGGGACCGCGCGCTGGCCAGGCTGGGGCACGACAGCATCTTGAAGCTGGTGGTCTACGCCTCAGACCAGACGCACGTCACGTTCCAGAAGGGCGCGCGGCTCGTCGGCATCCCGCCGTCCAACTTCCGCGTCATCCCGACGTCGGCGGCATCCGGGTACGGCCTGACCGCCGCCGCCTTCCGCGCCGCCGTCGACCGCGACGTCGCCGGCGGGCTCGTGCCGCTGTACCTCTGCGCCACGGTGGGCACGACGGGGCTCGGCGCGGCCGACCCCGTGCGCGAGCTCGGCGAGGAGGCGCGGCGCCACGGCATGTGGCTGCACGTCGACGCCGCGTACGCCGGCAGCGCCGCCATCTGCCCGGAGTTCCAGGGCTACCTCGACGGCGCCGAGCTCGCCGACTCGGTCAGCATGAACCCGCACAAGTGGTTCCTCACCAACGCTGACTGCTGCTGCCTGTGGGTGGCGAGTCCCCGCGACCTCACCTCCGCGCTCTCCACCGACCCGGAGTACCTCAAGAACGTCGGCACGGCCGGGAAGCCGGCGGCCGCCATAGACTACAAGGACTGGCAGATCTCGCTGTCGCGCCGGTTCCGGGCCATCAAGCTCTGGGTGCTGCTGCGGCGCTACGGCGCCGCCGGGCTGCGCGCGCACATTCGCCGGCACGTCACGGCGGCCAAGTGGTTCGAGCGGGCGGTGGCGGCGGACGAGCGCTTCGAGGTGGTGGTGCCGAGGAGGTTCTCGCTGGTGTGCTTCCGCCTCCGGGAGAGGTTCGCCGGGGACGACGCCGTGGAAGACATGAACGGGGAACTCCTCGCGACGGTGAACGAGAGCGGGCGGGCGTTCATGACGCACTTCGTCGTGGACGGCAAGTTCGTGATCCGGCTCGCGGTTGGAGGCGCCATGACCGAGATGCAGCACGTCACGGACGTTTGGGAGCTGCTGCGGGGCATGGCCGACGATGTTCTACGGGGGTGAGTCGAGGGACTCACCCACTGATATGTGGGTCCCACCAGTGCTATGGCCCACATGTCAGTTTTACGGTGCTACGGACTCTAGTGGGCTCTCCACGTCACTTTATTCTGAAATACTTTCCTTGTTTCGGTCACCGACGTGCAGTAATAGTACGTCACAGGTACTGTGTGTTGCTGATCTAATATATCATATAATCTGTTTATGATTACACAGCTTAGACCTTTTTTATCTCTCTTTATTGTGGTTTGCTAGGATTTCCCTTTCTAGGCAACCCTACGCAATGTTTGGCCGCGGTGCCGTTGTCGATTCCTTTAGGCTACTTGCAGCGGTAACCCCTAAACCGTCCTGCACCGGTAAAATAGCGTTTCTAGCCTCAAATTTCCATCGCAGTGGCATCCTCTAAACGATGCGGTACTGTGCAGGGCTGTCCCCTCCTCCCCCAAATTTCGGGGAGGCCTCCCCCTCCTTCAAATCTCTCGCTTGCTTGCTCCGCGTACACCGCACCGCGACGCCATCGCCACCTCCCATCGCTCGCTTGCTCCACCGCCTCCCGCCATGTCCGGCGCAGCGGTCCAGGCGGTGGACGATGGGGCACGTGCGGCGGGAGGGTGCGGCGATGCGGCATGGGAGGCAGCAATGATGGAGCACGTGTTGCTGGCACTGCGGGAGACGGAGGCAGAGCGGGAGGCGTAGATCTGCGCTGTCTTCGCCTTCTTCGACGCCGCGGGGCAGGGACACCTCGACCACGCGTAGATCGTCGCGGGAGGAGGCGGGAGGGGGGACGGAGGAGAGGGCCGAGGCCGTGGAGGCGAGGCGGTCAACGTACTTGTGAAGCCACCTGCGGGACCCTGCCGCCTCCGGCAACGCCTCCATGGGGTTCGCCGCGCGGGCGCGGCCTGCTGGGCCGCTGACTTGGCCGTCGCCGATACTGCGGGGCGGGTTATGCGGGACACCACGGCCTCGACCTCCTTGTCAATGCGGTAGTCGAAGGAGTCGAGCGAGTAGGTGCGGTAGTCGTCGCCGGAGACGGAGGAGCGGCGGTTGCTCACGCTGCCAATCTCCTCGAGTTGTTGTTGCTGCTGCCGCTGACCCGCGCGTCTAGCAGCTCCTGCGTGCCAGGCCCTAGCCCCACAGCGGCGCTGGGGAGCGGCGGGTGCGGGAGCGAGACGGGGTGGTGCGGAGCCAGGCATCGCCACAGGCGCCGTGGACGACAGCGGCGAGCAGAGGAGAGAAGAGAGAGAGAGGCGATGGGCGACGCGATTTGGAGTGTGCAAATACAGGACATCGTTGCAACGTAGATTAGATTTGGAGGGTGGAATATTCTACAGGGCATTGAAATATTCCTTTGGAGGATGAAATATAGAGGACACCGTTGCAAATAGTCTTACGGTGGAGTATAATTCACGAGCGGTCCCTAAACTTGTCTCGTGATGTCATCTACGTCCTAGAACTCTCAAAATACATATTTGAGTCCCTAAACTTGATAAACTGTGTCATCTAGGTCCAAAGTTCCAAAAAGCCCTTATGCATGATGACATGACTGCTAATTGAGCATGTTTTTTCATACTATTTCTCTCACCAAATCAGTTGTTTCCATCATAATACTAAGAACTCTATTTGATTGTACCATAGAGCAATTATAGATTAATAGATGGACACACGTCAGCAATATGGGGGTATTATGGGAATTTTGGACCTAAATGACACACTTTAACAAGTTTAGGGATGCTAATGTGCATTTTGAGAGTTTGAGGACCCAGATGACACATCGCAATAAGTTTGAGGATCGACGGTGTATTTTAACTCTTTCTTTTTTGAACGAAAACCCATTCGTATCCCACAGGGAGGATACCAGGAGCTGTTGGCATTACAGCCGAAAATACTTTCCTTTTATAAAGCGAGGCAATCTCTGTTTCAATTGCTACCTTCCATTTATCCCGGTCAGAACGCTTCTTGCATTCTGTCATAGACTTAGGATCTAGATCCGTTTGAAAGGAATTTCAATTTGTTCAGGTAACAGTCGACTAATGTGGACTTACGATCACAAGAATCTCCAATCTCTATGAAATTTATAGCAATTTCGTCTACCCTTAGAGATTCATCATTATTTTCCAATACAGTGGATCTAGGGTCTTCTGATGTTCCAGTCTCAGTGTTTATGCGCATAGTTGAGCTGGATTGTGGATCACATCTATCCACAGGACAACGTATGTCCTCTAAGTGTCTATCAGCTGAAGTTTTAGTTGTTTTTCTAGTCTTCTTTTGCTTATTAGCAGTCTCATCTTGCTTCTTGGAATTGCTTTTCCCCCTCTTGTTTGGGGTTGAGTGGTTTTATTAGGTACCTCCACTCTTTCTGGCACATTCCTTGCAGGATGGATAGACTTTGTGACACCTTTATTATCTGTGAAAGCATCTGGTAGATTATTTCACAATAAGAAACTATTTAATCTGTGACGGATTTTTCATGACGTTTTCAGAGAACGTCACTAATTCGCAGTTGTGGATACCAAGCCCAAAAAATTGTGACGTATTATCAATTTTGTCACAATCCGGCCCAAAATACTATGACCTTTCAGCAAATTCGTCACAAAGAACAACATTAAAAAACATAATCTTCCATGTTGTACGGGAGAAATATGAAAGTATTAAAAAAGAAAAATTTGGAAAGGTCCAGTGTAAATCAAAAATAGAAAAAAGAATGTCCTTGTAGCCTTCATGTGCACTCATCTAATGATTCACTCCTTTTGCTCGCCACGTCATCAAAATCAGCAAAAATGGTGCGGCCAAGGGTCTCGAACCCAAGACCCCTCGCATAGGAAGAGTGCAACTTACCACTGCACCACACTGACTCAGTTGAACTCCGATCTGGTTTTAATGTTTTTATAATTTGCCATTTGCTCCTGGGCCGCAGGTCCTCCGTCCGCCCGATGGGCCGCAACCGTCGGCCCACTCCACGCTGGGCCCGCTCCACCAGATGGCACCACGTGATTGGCCTAATGCTATTGGAACGAATAACAGTTCGTATTTCTTCTTTTAATCTGCAATTAAATTTTGTATCTAGTTTTTCTCGGTCATACATAATCCAAATTTGATAATTTTTGTTTCTGAATTTTTATAAAATCACCATATTTTTATTAGTAAAACTTATTAGTGCTATTGTTTTGAAAAATTTTCTCGTGTGAGTCTATTTGAACTATCCAATTTTTGAATTCCAAAAAATGACAACTACAACCACAATTTTTTTACACTAAATGATGTAAAATGAAAAAGTGATAAATAACAAAGTTTCATATCTCATCAAGATCTACAATATTTATTTAGGTTATTTTATCATTTTCAAAAGTGGTAATAATATGTAGTACAAATTTGACAAGTCTCAAACATAGTTTCTTAAATTATGTGGGTGAATCTACGATTAATGATCAATGTATACTACCACTTTTTCAAATGAAAAAATAATCTAAATAAAGATTGTAGATCTTGATGAGTTATGAAACTTTGGTATTCATAACTTTTTCAGCTGAAATCATTTAGTGTTTTAAAATCTTGCTTTTAGTTATCAAATTCTGAAATTCAAAATTTAGATTATTCAAACTTTATCACATACATTAATAAACTAAATAAAGTTTGTGGATCTTGATGAGTTGTACAACTTTGGTATTCATGACTTTTTCATTTGAAATCATTTATTACTCTAAAAAAATATGAGAACTTTTCAATTTTTGAAATTCAAATTTAAATAGTTCAATCTAACTCGGATGGGGAAGTGACCAAAACAATAGTTATAGACCTCGATTAGTTATACAACTATTATATTGACAACTTTCTCATTTTAAATTATTTTTGATGTCCTAAAATTCAATACATTTTTATCATCTAAGAGAAAATAAATGTTAAATTTGCTAAAACAGGCTCGAAGACCTATTTCTGGGTTGCTATTGGGCTCGGTTTGCACGGCCCGACTTCTTCCGGCCGTCCATCTCTGATCTAACGGCCATGGTTGCGCCTGCATGGTATAAAAAGACCAGAAACCCTAGTTCATCCCCATTCCCCCCCCCCTGCCAAGCCGCCGCCGCTCCTTTCTCCCTCTCCTTGCCTCCCCCGGCCCCCTCCAAGGCTCCGACGCGTGCTCCCTCTCCTCGCCTCTCCGTCGAGCTCCACGCCGCCGCTCCCCATCCTCACCCCACACGCACCAGGCGAGGGCAGAGCACGCCGACGAGTTCAGCATCTGCATCGACCTGCCCGGGGTGCGCTGCCGCGACTGGTGCTCGCCCCTCCTCACCTCCACACCGCCTCGCTCCCTCTCCTCACCTCCATGAGCGCTGCAGCCGCCGCCGCTCAGATCTACAAGCTGACCCCTCCTTAGATCCACGAGCTGCTGCTGCTCAGATCCACTGCTCCCCTCCCTGATGCTCTTGCCTCCACAACTCCTCTCCCTGCTGCTCGGCCTGAGGAGGCGACGTCGCCGCCGCCGACGACGTGGTTTGCGCGAGCTGCCTGATGAGTCTCCCTCGCTTTGCTTGTGCCTCTGCTACCCGGTGAAGGGGCCATTACCGCAGCAGCTACTTCAGGTCCATATATCCTGCTCCATGTTCTTGTTATGGTTTTGATCCGCTACTTCTATTCTCAGATATGTTCTTGCTTCTTGCATACGAACTCTTATTAGGCATATTGATCTGTGAAATAGTAATTATCTATAATGAAAATATATTTGGAGATACATAAAGAATACTGAATTAAACATCCAAACAACTTTTAGCTAGCAGACTATTTTTTTTCTGAGTTTCACTTGGTTCATAATTATGATTATTATACTTTGTTAGAATCTAATAATGCTTTGAGCACGGATTTATGTATATGCCTAATCTATTGCTGCGCACTGCTGCTCTGCTTATCATTGTGATGGATGAAGGTTTGGAGTAAATATTTCTCTCTGAATTTTCCTATAAAATGCAGGCCAACTGTTCATTTTAATGTTTCTACTTATTAGTTGAATTGATCGGTTGAAAATTTGAAAGCATCCAAATGCCACTCTTGCTTTTGCCTTTATCATGAGCATTTAGTACTATCTTGCTTTCGTGTCTAGGAAGCTTCTGTCTCTATGATTTTGTGGAAACTTGATGTGTATTCTGTAATATCATTTTCTTTTTATATCTCGACTTGACAGGACTTGTTTGAGCTCGGCAAAAGGGAGCAGACCCCTGGAAATGTCGACAGGAGCTCGGGTTGCAGGGTGATTTGACAAGTTCTGCGCAGCCTGGCTTCGAGGTCTTCTTTTGAAACTGATTCATTTTGTTGTTAATTGTGAAAATGATTGCACTTATGTCTTTGTGTGGTAACTTGTTCTCTGAATTTTTTTCACATATTGTTTTGGTTTCGGACCTAGGTTTGGGGCCATGGAAGTTGTTGTGGGGCTGCCGGCTTGCTGCACTGACTATCCTTGGCACCAGTTGTGGGTCTCTAGCTCCCAGATAAGTGGCCCCGTCTAAAATCCCCAAACCCCTCTACAACAACATTTGTATGGTTGCTGCACTGTTCTTGTGGTGTACTGATTTTAAGTTGTACCGAAGCTTCTCTGTTCATGTGTTTTTGTAAAATTTATGAATTCTATATTGTGTGCTAATTAGCTCATGAGCTGATGGTTATTGTCTTGTATTGCCTATGTTCGCAAGCTCCTATGTAAACAAAATTATTATATTAGCTGAACGTTCTAACACTATTTTAAATAGAGCTCATACCAGGTCTTATTATCTGTATGAAATCTATATATGTAATGGAAAAATAGATTCTAAAATCCAATGGTGCTAACAACAAAATGTTTATAAAACCTTTAGATGCTCATATGTAATTTCAAATATATACATTAATATATGTAATTTATATGCACTAATCGGTTCTACTTTATTTACCAAATCACTTGGAGTGGAGGAAAAATGCTGCTAGCCTACTAAGCGCAACAACTAAGTGCTATGTGTTTATGTCGTGTCTAATTATGGCAGATGTAAATGTAAATACTTCCGATGTAATTATTATGTGTACTCTACAAAATTATAGTGTTGTTTACATGGGCTTTATGGCTGGTTTTGGTCCGTGGAATGATAGGTCCGAAAATGGGCTTTTGAAATTTATTATGTCATAATATTTGCTAAATTAAGTGTGCTATTGAGCTATAAAATATTTTATTATGTCATTATGATATTGGGCCTAAAAATATTTAGCCTGGTTATTACTTGGGTCTGCTAATAAATGGGCTGTGCTCGTTTCAGCCCATTAATAAATGGGCCAAAATGATGATGTCATCATCCACATCAGTTTTCATGTCATCGTCCACATCAATTTTATGTCATCAACCACGTCAGTAACAATTGCCACATCATCAACCATGTCACCATCCACGTCAGCTGCCACTTCACCTAAGTATTTGATCTGTGACAAAATTTATGACGTTTATTTTCGTCATAAACATTGGGCCTGGGCTGGACTCGGCGGGCTTAAGACCAATCTATGACAGTTTGAAAACGTCACAGATCCCTTCAATCTGTGACGTATTTTATTAAACCGTCACGCGATTTAATCTGACGCTCAATCCATGACGTTTTCTGAAATCGTCATAGACACCGTTCTATGACGATTTTTTAGTGGTCTATGACGAAATTGTTCCGTCATAGATTAAATGATTTGTTGTAGTGTTTGCAATGTTTTGTAAATCAATAATTCTTTGAACTTGTAGTTTGTAGTACATGGATCATAAAAAAAAATGTCTTTTGCATTCCAATTAATTTCCTGGCATTCCTTTTGTTACAATTCTCCTCCTAATGTAGGGAAATGATCCTCATTAAAAATACTATCAGCAAACCGGGCAATAAATTGATCCTGTGAGAATAATCGATGGAGATGAATAACCTATATAGATCCCAAGTTTCCTATGAGGAGCCATCGAGATTCACTGAGGTGGTGAGATGGGTCCGTATACAGCGCACCCAAACTTACGTAAATGGGAAATATTTGGAGGATTTCCACGTACTAACTGCAATGGGGAGGTCTCGTGATATGCAGTTGGTCGTAGTTGGATCAGGTTAGCGGCATGTAGAACTGCGTGACTCCAACATGAGGTAGGCAATTTACAATTCATTAGCATAGGTCGTGCAATGAGCGTAATTCTTTTAATCAATGATTCAGCCAAACCATTTTGGGTATGTACGTATGGAACAGAATGCTGAACCTGAATTCCTAATGCCATGCAATAATCATTAAAAGCACGGGATGAAAATTCAGCAGCGTTATCCATGCGGATGGATTGAATCCGATGTTCAAGATAATGGGCTTTCAACTTAATAAGTTGAGCCATTATTTTGGCAAAAGCATGGTTGTGTGTCGATAAAAGTGACACGTGAGACCATCGAGTAGATGTGTCTATCCATACCATGAAATACGTGAACGGGCCCGATAATGGTTGGATTGGACCACAAATATCTCCTTGAATTCTTTCAAGAAATTTGAGTGGTTCAGCTCGAATTTTAATATGTGATGGTCTTAAAATTAATTTTCCTATTGCACATGCAGTACAACAGAAATTCTTATCTTGGGGAAATTTTGTTTTCTCCATATCATGACCTATGGAATTGTTAATAATTTTCCGCATCATTCCTATTCCAGGATGCCCAAGTCGATCATGCCAATTCCAGAATGTATCGACATCATGAAAGAATATTTTATAAGCAACATGTGCTATGGGATTTTTCTATGTATAATATAATCCAGTTTGGAGTGAAGAAAATTTCTCACATATTTGTTTGCCAAATCTCGTAAGTCTAGTTAAGAAGACAAATTCCTCTTTGTTGTCGTAATGTGTTTCTATGTGGAAACCATTCTTACGGATGTCTCTAAAACTTAAAAGGGTACGTGTAGAGTCAGGATACAACAATGCATCCTCGATTGTAATTTGTGTACCCATAGGAAGAGTAATAGTGGCTCGTCTAGAACCAACTATTGACGCATCGCGTCCAGAGATGGTTATAATATTTCCTTCCTTTTTCCTAAGGGTCTGGAAATATTTCATCTCTCTAAGTATAGAATTTGTAGTACACGAGTCCACAAGGCATAATTCTTCCTCCTTTGGATTTGTAGTAATAGGCATTTATATGTAAAACAAATGTAATAAAAGAAATGCTCAAATGTAAAATATGGAGATATACATACAACATAATTAATATCAAATATAAGAATATGATATTACAATATTTATAAGTACATATAACTTAATAATAATATAAATAGGTTTATACAATTCTAAATAATACTAAAATACAACCTAAAAGAACTATGTATAACTTAGATTATTACAACAAATATCGAATATGATATCAATCTTGAACCGAGTCTCGAGATTCAAAATCTAGGAGCATGTCTTCCGTTGATGGAAGGTCCGCTTCAATGTTAAGATCATTGTTGTTTGTTTGTTGTGAACATCCCTCGTCCTTGACAACCTCGAATGCAAGGCTGAAGTGTGTCTCATATCTTGTACCTCCTGCTTGCTTATTCTCCTTTAAATACTTTTGGTACAGAGCAACCAAATGCTTTGGAGTATGACATTTCTTAGCAAAATGCGATAAATCACCACATCTATGACACTTGGTGTCATTTTTGGGTCTCGCATTCTCTCTTTTCCAAGTGTATGAGTTGGGTCTTTGCTTTTTATTGTGTTTGCGTTGACCAGGTTTGTTCTTTGGAGCGGATCCATTGAACTTATTATTATTAGCCTTTTTAAGTACATTGTGAACTTCAGGCAAAGGCACCGAACCAACAGGGCGCTTATGATGATTTTTCATAAGAAGTTCATCATGTTTTTCAGCCTAATTAATGTATGAATAAGCTGAGAATATACCTGGTAATTTTTAGCTCTTTATTGTTGTTGCAATACTCTATCAGATGGAGGCATAGTAGATAGTGTTTTCTCTATCTTATCTATATCTGAAGGCTCTTTCTCGCAAAACTTCAATTTAGAGCAAATTGTATGGACAACATGGTTATAGTCTGCCACATATTTCAAATCTTGGAGATGTAAGTTATTCCATTCATGATTTGCCTCAGACAAAATAAGTTCGCTTTGCTGTTCATATCTCTCTTTAAGAGCATCCCATAATTCACGAGGATTTTCAATCATAAGGTATTCAGCTTTGAGATCATTACAAATATAAAACCGTAGCAAAGACAAAGAAGAATAGATGTGCTTATTCTGAACGACAACCCCTGCTTGAGGCGTCTGGATTGTGGCCAAAAGACTACAAGATGCAAGTGCTATCTTGATATCAGAAGCCCATGTAGGTTAATTGTTGCCATCTAAAGCGAGTTTGTCAAACTCCCTAGTGGTCATGGTTCTACATGGATAACCATGGATGAAAATCAGCATGGTAATGTTGTAATATGAAAACAATATAAAATGTAATAGATGTTTATTTGATCACGATTGTGGATTAATATAGGCAATAATGAAAAATATGTAAACCATACAATCAAATTATCAAAAAAAAATTAATAGACATAAGATAGATAATCTCTATGTCAGAGACAAAGAGTAGATCTTTGTAGTAGATAAATAAATTGCTGCCTAAGCATGGTCTCAGGGCAGAATAATTCATAAGGAATTAAACGCAGCCAGTGCATTTAGGACTCTACTCTCTTGTGTAAATCAAAATAATATGATAAATATCAATATGAATCATGTGGAAAATTGTTTAAGTTTCTGAATTTATAAATAACAACAATTAATTTGCAACTAAGGTAATTAATTGATCCACATAATTCAAGATAAAATAATAAGAATAGAATTATAGAAGGCATTGCAAATATAATCAAGCCACAAATTATATTACAATGACAATTACAACAGTACAAACAATGACATATTGTGCAAAATGAACAAATATTGTCACAAGAATTTAAACTAAAAATTAGCTAATCTATCAACTAATCAAAATATTATATTGCTGAAAAGAAAAGAAAAGAAAAGGAAAAACTAAACGAAATAAAAGAAACAGACAATTTGAGTGCGGCCCAGCCGGCCCGACAGCCAATGCGCGCAGCCCAGTGCGGCGCGGTGGCCATCTGCGCGTGATCCAGGCAGCTATAGCGGCATGGCGGCCCGCGGCGCGTGCGCTCTAGCTCGCCCAGGTGCTACGATGGGCCGAGGGTCACACGTTTGGCGGAAAGGCTTGGCGGGCGGTACGGCCTTGGGCGGTAAGGCGTACGGCGTGGCCTGCTGGGACGGCCCAGCGGCCGGCCTGCCGCGGCAGCCTGTATAAAGGGTGGCCGGGTGTCATTTAGGGTTGAGAAACCCTAACCGCTCCAGCCGCCCGTCGTCGCCGCCGCTTGCTCCGTCGCCTATCATCGTCTCCAGCCATTACCGCCTCTTGCGCCACCGCCACGCCCACCACCGCCTTCTGGCCTCCCCTTCCCATTCCGTTTCTCCATGGCGCGCCCCAATCCCGACCATGGAGGTCGGCCGGCGGGGGATCCACCCGTCTCCGACGAGCTTCAGTCCAGGGGACCGTCGTTTTGAGCCGGGACGCGGTAGGTCTGCCTCTACCGGCCGTGGGGGGGGGGGGGGGGGGGGGGGAATAAAGGATGGGTCGTTGCCTCCCCCGTGGTCGGGGGCGAGGCGAAACCGACGCCAAGAACGCTCGCGGGCAGAAGGCTCCGGCGCGGCGGCAGGAGGGCGACATTGAGATCATAGGTGAAGTCGGGCGGCCAAGCCCTTTTGTCGGCATTGCGCTCGTCCTCACTCCACGGCTGTGCGAGGGGGAATAGGAAGGATGGCGGCGGTGGTGGTGGCAGCGACGCTGTGGGAGACGGCTCCAGCGACGTCATCGGTGGCATCACCGGTGGGGCACCAACGCATGTGGCACCGATGCCAGGGACATGTTGTGGCAGTTGAGGCAGGCGTGGTGGCGTTCGGCGGCCACCGCTGCCTCCGGCGCGTACGCCGTTGAAGCAGCGGGGAGCGATGCGTTGGTCAGCGATGTCCCAGAGGACATGGCGAACGGTGCCCTGCACCATGTGGCGGCGAAGACCTCCAGCGATGTGGCCACGGTGGATGGCGAACTCCACAGCATCGGTAATGGCATCAACCATTGCATTCATTGATGGAATATTGGGGTTCGTCTTTGTTCTTACTGTGTAGGGATTCTGACGAGACGAGACAACGGGTTTGTCTCTCTTCTTTGGCGAGTTCCTATTTTTCTCTCTGAGTTTCTCTCTCGGCGAGTTCTCTCTTGTTACTGTAGCGCTACTGTAGTGAGTTCAAAAGGCAGAGCGTGCGTGTGGATAATGTGTTGAGTAAAAGTGAAAGTGACTAATGATTGTATTGAGTGAACAGTGTTGTATATATATATATTACAAGAAGGGGTGCCTATGAAGAGGTATGCCCCTACGGGGTGTCCTATGGTGTACTCCTAATTATATTGATTATCCTAATTGATCACTAATTATTAACTAATCTTAACAATCTAAAAAAGGATAATGCAACATTAAAAATAACCCATAAAACATCTAAAAATCAATAGTGCAACTTCTATAAAATCAATATCGCAAACATTCAAGAAAATACAATTGCATCATCTAAAAAAAGTCACTCCAACATTGAAGAAAAGTTGTTGCGACATTAAAAAAATTAACTTATTTTTGGAACACCTTAATGACTGATGTTGTAACATCAAAAAAAACACTTGTAACACATCATCTAACTTATTGAAACAACTCGTAAAAGCTAATGGAATATTACGACCTCACAAGGCAGTGTTCTATAGATCCTAAGCTTCAAAAGCCCTTTGATCCCATGCCCCTTGCCTCCTCTTCCTCTCTACTACTTCTATCATGGATCCTCTGCTGTTCTTGTCTCCCTACCCTCAAAATAAACCACCAGAGTGAGAGAAGCCTTCTCGTTGGGCGGCCTCCTTGCCTTCTCGTTGGGCGGCCTCCTTCGATTATGACTATCCCATCGGTGGTAGCCCATAGGGGTGGTAACGGATCATGACCCTTTTGCTCCTTCACGATCCAAGTTAAAACTAGTATTATTTTGGCCCGGCCCTAATTGGGCCCGATCCTTAAAATTTTTAGTACAAAATTGAGGGCCCTTTACCACCCCTACCCATAGCTCACCCTCCTGCATCGTCACCAGCCTGCTCGTCTCAAGGGCTTGGCACTAGAGGACAAAGGGGAGCCATGGGGGAGGGCTTTGAGTGCATGATGTAGACGCGGTCCTAGAGCACTACGAGGGTTGTGTATCCAGCCGATGTGTGGCTGAGGGCGGATGAGGCGCATGAGCTCCGCCGCTCCGGTGGCCTCCACCTTTCTTTGTGCATGGCTGGATACAGGAAGATGAGGAGAGGTCCAAAAGGATTAAGGACGTGGCTATCCTTGGGCCACGTCTCCAGTGTCCGATGATTATTGGATGGGTATGGACATCTTAGAAGGAGCATTACCACCGTAAGGAGTAAAATACACCATCGGTCCTCAAACTTATTCCGAGGTGTTATCTGGGTCCTCAAACTCTTAAAATGCACATTAGCATCCCTAAACTTGTTAAAGTGTGTCATTTAGGTCCAAAATTCCCATAATACCCCTATATTGCTGACATTTGTCCATCTATTAATCTATAATTGCTCTATGGTACAATCAAATAGAGTTCTTTAAGTATTGTGATGGAAACATCTGATTTGGTGGAAACATCAACTAGCAGTCATGTCATTATGCATAAGGGTATTTTTGGAGCTTTGGACCTAGATGACACAGTTTATCAAGTTTAGGGACTCAAATATGTATTTTGAGAGTTTTAGGACCTTGATGACACCACGAGACAAGTTTAGGGACCGCTCGTGAATTTACTCTTATTGTCTTGGTTCTTTAGTTGGAATCCAATGTTGGAATGGCAACAAAGGACACCAGAAAGCAGAGGTGGTAGTGCCCGATGTGTGGGGACCGACTATGCAAACGGCGAATTCGGTAGGCTGTGCACAACATGAGGTTATTTTTCTAGAGGATAAAGAGCCTGCTTGGTTGGATACCAATTTATGCCAAGCCAAAACCATGTCTAGCCAGAATTATGGCTAGACAAAACTAGGGCAGGCCAAAGTTATGGCATAAAATTTAGGTATTATCTTGGTTAAGTGCCAAAATTCGGCGGGCAATATATTTTTCCATTCCGAGCTTCAAGAAGTTTCTAGGACCTGGCCATAATTTTGGCTACAAACACATTAGTGTGCCAACTTTTTGCTAGTGAACCAACTAGTAGCCAAAATTTCATGGCATGCCTTGATTTTGGTTAGGCAAATATTGGAAGCCAACCAAGCAGGCTCAAAATTTCTAGATGAAGGAAATCTTCTAGATGAGTAGGGATATCATTACACCCCAACACAGAACGAGCTGGAGAAGCATAGTCCACCTAATAGGCGTCGTGTTGCTCATACATGCCAGCACCATGACAACAACAGAATCTCTATTTTGACCTTTAAGCGTGTGTTTGGTTCGGGGACATGGTAGGATGGAACGGTCATGTCCCTATTTTTTGGATGGGATCGTCTTGTATCGTGTTTGGTTTAAAGGACGCGTTCAATCTAGTTTTTTGTTTGGTACGAGCGATTGAAAGTATGAAATAGATATATTTTTAACATCGTTAGACATAGTGCTCGGTGCATCCTATGTGATGAGGACATCACTCCTGTGGATACACATAACAATCCTCGAGTGATCATTCAAGGTCCAATCACTAGAGCTCACGCGCGACCATTGAATTTAGAGCTGAGCTCTTTCCTAAGTACTTATTTATATGCTTTTGAGAATAAATTACTACCTAATGATTATATTGTAATTAGGAACCATGGATAGGACCAGAAGATAGTTGGAGAAGAGCCTCAACGTGGAGAGGATCAGCAAGGGCGTGCAAGTCAAGATGGAGGCCCAAATCAAGTCGACTTCAAGCCCACCTCGGAGTCCAGGAGTAGTCAGCGTTAAATCGGACGCCCAGGTTGCATACCGGCTCGGATTTAGACCTTTCCAATGGCACCAGTCTCATGTCAAAATTCGTCCGGAGTCATCGGGAATCGACGAAACTAGTTGACGTCTAGAATCTGTCTCGGTGTTGCGTCACCGTATTTTAGCGTTTGGGCCGTGTATGGTGTGTAAGCCCATTAGGGGCGCGACCAGGGGTCTTCCCACGACCCTTGAGTCTTTATTAACTAGCCGCCACCAACCATTAGGGTTTGGGTTTTGCTTAGATCAATTATGTCAAGAACAGTGTCGTCGTTCATCTGTTTGTGAGACCCCTACTTTGTGAGCTTAATCATTCATCTGCAATTATGTTGCATTCTTCCTTGTTTTTGCTTGTGTTCTTCGATTCACAAGAAAGGATTAGCCTTTTTGGCGAGGTCAACCGTGCAATACCAGTTGATAACCTGAGGAGACGTGGTGCTACGATTGCGGGGTTCAGAACGTGTTGTTCGGAAGCCGGATCAAATTGTGTTGCGACTCCACCAAATCGATAGTTATCGAAACCTTTTGGAAGATCGGGAACCCTAGTTTACATCAAGTGGTATTCAGAGACAGGTTCACCGTCAGGTTCTTCTTTTCGCCATCGTCCTATAGTCCAGAAAATAGCCCTATAAAAAAATTCTGTTGTCCTACAACCTTGTTTAGCTTTGCAGTTTCGTTATCAGATTGCTTTGTTGAGTTCGTGTCCGTGGTCGAGTCTTGTTGCTGGTTGAGGTCATGTTCGTCGTCGTAGTTCAACGTGCCCGTCACTTTTTGTTGGTTTCCTCCGCTATCCCATCCATGTTTAGCCGTACAACTAGTCGAGCCACCACATTACTCGATTTGTCCGCTAGCCGCCTTGTGTGAACTCTCACCACGCAAACCCTAGATAGGTTGTGCAAGTCACGTTGACCGCCTTTGCATCGCATACTTGATCATTGTTTCATCTGGTGAATACCTATTGCTTGCTGTCGCAGATGCTAGGAGGAAGTTTTACCCTAGTCGTCGTTGTGTTTCTGCCGAGTTGTGCCTTCTGAAAAACATAACTTGAGGTACCTTCCATAAAACAGGCATAACTTTTCACTCGGTGCTCCGTTTGGGCTCAATTTTTACAGCAGTTTCATGACTCCATATTAAGGTGGGGCAAATCAGGAAGATAATTAAAAAGTTTAGTGAAGTTGTATTTAGGGTTTTCATAGAAGCTTTCTGATTTTCCCTAGGCCATATTACATCTCTGTTTGGTCTGAAAATTTGTGTGGTTCTGATTCTTGTGTTCCTGGTTGTGAGAAAAATATCAAAAAAATAAAAGAAAAAAGAAAATCAAAAACACCTATGATTCCTGCTAGTGCCTTTTTGACAATCTTAATACAACAATTACAGAACTGCTATTTTGAGCTTTATCCATCGTTTCTTGATCCAGCTTATTGTGCTACGCCTAGGACACGTCTGAGCCAGCAATTGTGACTTGTACTTTGGATACTTATTGAACTTGCTATTCTGTAATTCGTTATTAGCTACTCCTTGCTACATATTTTGCCTTCTGAGCTCAACATACTACTTCTGGACAGCACAGGTTTTTGCCCTTGCAATCGCGGACTGCACCTTACAGGCATCCTTTGCCTTGCTTGTTGGTAAGAACCTTGCAAGAGCTTGGTAAGACGTTTCCTTTTGCGGTGTTGAGAGCACGTAGTCGGATTATTAGGGGTAACCTTCACTGTGTTTGTTTTTGTTGTGGTGCTTCTCAATGGCAGGAGATGATGCACCGAAGGTTCCTACATATTTCAGTGAATGTGTTAGTCGCGAAGAGCTAGAAGCTGCTCGTGACAAGATGGAAGAAACGATCAATAAGGCTATTACTGACGCGCTCATTGCTATGAAGCTTGGCACCATGTTAGAGAGGGTGGACCGACGGGTGTCCGAGCTTGCCGACAGGGTTGCTGTAGTTGAGGCGCGTCCACAGCAGCCCCACCACCTCCACGTTTTCCAGATGACGCGGTGTTTGATGGCAATGATAATTATGATGAAGCAGACACCAGAAACGCACGCCTCCAACGTCGTCTTCGCCACAACAGAGACGGTATGGGTGGCG
Source organism: Echinochloa phyllopogon (assembly GCA_033239725.1). NCBI lineage: Eukaryota > Viridiplantae > Streptophyta > Magnoliopsida > Poales > Poaceae > Echinochloa > Echinochloa phyllopogon. The sequence continues at coordinate 26,101,493 of BTCW01000018.1, read as the reverse complement.
CTCCAAACCATCAGCAATGTAATAACAATCGTGATGACCCTTATGCTAAGATTAAGTTTACCATATCATCTTTTTCGGGTCATTACGATGCTGAGGGTTACCTTGATTGGGAGATGACAGTAGAACAAAAATTTTCTGCCCACCTTGTACCAGCCCTTCATCAAGTTAGACAAGCCACTAGTGAGTTTAAGGACTTTGCTATTATTTGGTGGACTACTCTAGTTGGAGGTGGTAGAGCACCTACGACTTGGGATGAGCTTAAGGTGGTTATGCGTGATCGTTTTGTTCCTCCTTCATATCATAGAGAATTGCGTAAGAAATTGCAGCGCTTAGAACAAGGAGAAACTTCTGTACAGGATTACTTTGGTACTTTGTAAAAAGGTATAATGCATTGTGGTATTGTAGAATGGCCTGAGGATTCTATTTGTCGCTTTTATTCAAGCTTGAGGCGTGACATACAGGACATAGTTGATTATAAGGACTTTAACTCTGTCGACCAGTCGTTTCAATTTGCTATGCTTGCAGAAAAAGAGTTACAGGGGCATGAACAACAGGGTAAGAACAAGGTGGGAAGCGCCTCCTACACGCCACGTGCGACGCCATCTTCGGGGCTGCCCAAGCCAACATCCTTTCGAGCACCCTCCCCAGCGAGCAAGCGATCCACACCTTTGATAGTAGCTGCACCACTGTCTAAGCCATCTTATGCACGTTCTTCGGATTAAGGTAAAACTCCTTTGCAGGAGGGCAGCAAGAGCACAACCTCGACGCCATGCACTTCGGTGAGAAAAAGAGGAAGAGTGGACTCATACCGTTTTTTTCGTTGTTACCGTGAAACAACTGTCATGTGATATCAGTAGGACGCGTGTGAGGGATACTGGAGGTTTTCCTTGGTAATCAAATAATTAGATCATTATAGCATAGATTTATTATAAATGTGGCATCATGATTCTTGCCACATCACCACTCTGTTCAAGTAAAGCTTTGACATGGGAACTGCCGGGAATGTTGGTCCTAACTCCTAAATGATTTTGTTGTCGATAGTCTTTTTTTAAGCAAGTACTCACCATATAAGTTGTGGGCATTTTAGTTTTGTCTTGAATTCTTTGGCTAAATTTATAAAAAAAATATTAATATCTACATATAGATATATTTTAAGTGAATTTAATAATATGTTAATTTGATTGTTAAAGTTATAAAAATTTAAGTTAGAAGAAAATTAAAATAATCTATCTATATATTTTAAAACAGAGGAAATATCGAAGCAAAAACTAAGCCCACCGGTACGGTAAGCATGAATGTGTTTACCACTAACGTACAATTCATGGTAAAGACAATAAGTAGCTTGTCACTTATGTGGGCTTCGGGTCAGGCCCAACAACTGTAACAAGATTTGCACCATAACAGCACGGAAAAAGTCCTTTTCGCATCTCTCAACTATTGCCTAGTCTGATTCCCACCTCTCAACTTAGGCAAAAGCCGAGGGACACCAAATGGACTTTTTCCTAACAGCAACCATGATGGTTGTGGGCTGCTAGGCTGCTGAGCTACTTAGCACGTTTAGCTCGCGGCAATGGCGACATAGCATGGTCCAAACCTCCAAAGCAGTGTAGCACCTGCTGCTGGACAGCTGGAGTGCTGGTAAAATCCCAAACTAAGGTCATGTTTAGATGGAAATTAGGAGCGGGAAATTGGAGGAAAGATGTCACTTCGCAATAAATGCACATTGTAGTATTTCGTCTGTATTTATGAAAAATTGTCCAAAAATTGATTAATTAGGCTCAAAATGTTCGTCTCGCCGGGTACAACAAAACTGTGTAATTAGTTTTTGATTTTATCTACAATAAGTACTACATGCATGTGCCGACATTTTGATGTGATGAGAATCTTGTTTTTGTATAGTGAACTTTGATTTGCTTTTTGGGAAGGTGTGTTTGAATCCTAGGGACTAAAGTTTAGTCCCTCGAATAAGTGACAATTAGAAGTATTAAACATAAACTAATTATAAAACTAATTGCATAAGTTATATCTACTCCGCGAGACAAATCTAACCGGCCTAATTAACCTATAATGAGTACATAATTATCAAATTATTATTGTAGTATTATATTGTCTAATCATGGACTAATTAGGCTTAATAAATTCGTATAGTAAATTAGTTCTCGCTTATGTAATGCATTTTTAATTAATCTATATTTAATACTTCTAATTAGCATTCTTTCATTCGATGTGACGGGACTAAAACTGACCAAACAGGGAGGCTTCCCTATTTTTGCCTGGATGTGGTCGACTGGGCCCTACTTTCATTTGGAAATGATTTGACCCAGTTAACAATAATGATCCATCTCTGGTATGCTTTACGGCGGCACGGGAAGTGAACCATTTCATTCCGTGATAAATCAAACAAAAAGAGTGATAAGGAGTGAGAAATAAAATGATGGACCCATCATTGCTCCTGCCAACGCTTTCTTATTATTGTACTCCCTCCATCCCACAATATAAGTATTTGTTGACTTCTGGTGATCAAGTTTGATCACTCATCTTATTCAAAAAATTTATGAAAATATAAAAATAATTATAATGTACTTCAAATTTATACGATGATAAAACATGTCATAAAAAAATAATATTTTCACAAATTTTTTGAATAAGACGAATGGTCAAACGTAAATCGCAGAAGTTGAGAAATGATTATATTTTGGAACGGAGGGAGCATAAGTTAGATCAGAATAAATCTAACTTTGTACTAATGCCAGAGTACCTGCAAATCAGAGTTGACGTAAAGAAACAAACCTCAAGATTTATAAGTGAAAACTGTACTCACTTTGCTTTCCTACACATACTATACCCATAAAAAATAACTAATTGAAATTTCTTAAAAAAAATAGAAATGAAGCTAATTGTTGCACATTCCACGATGTCAGTCCATAAATTAGATGCTTAAAAAATCCATAAATCAGCATGCCTTTTGTCCTCTGGATCTCTACTTAACGGGCCGTGGAGTGGGCCGAAACAAATGACAGCCCAAGACTGAAACAACAATAATGGAACAAAATGAAAAGACTACGAGGGAAGTTCCACACCACACGGGACGCCAGCTAAAAAAAATCGACTGAAGGAGACGATTAAGAAATTAGTGGAGCTTTGCTTAGGAAAAAATGCATCAACGGAAATGATGGGCATCCAATAACTTTGTCTGTAACAGGCACTAATACATCTAGGGAAAAACAAGTGATGTTGATACCATATACTCCCTCCATTCATAAATATAAGTATTTGAGCATATCGACACGGTCTTTAATATGATATTTTGACTAATTGTAACTCTAAAAATATATTATTCCAAATGCAATGCTTTACACGTTTAGATAGTTGGATTCATGATGAATCTAGTAGCATCATTTTTATATTAGTAATCTTTATCCACACAATGCATTTATTTGTGGACAGAGATAATTTTTTTAAACAGGGTACACACGATAACACGCTCAAGTATATATATGCACACTTATACCTATAGATACATGGCACTCACGCAGTGACGCAGTCACACCCTAGTACTATAAGCTCGGTGGCGGATGATAGTAGAGGCCAAGGTGGGTCATGCGCCCCCCTATAGAGTAACAGAATGTATCTTGCGTTTTGTATAAGCCCATCGAGACAATGGTGAGACAGATCTTGAGATAAACGAAGTCACTGTAAATATCTCGCTGTCAGCAGACACGTCGCCTATCATTTAAAGGTGAGTATCAATTATTTTGAAAATAAATCTAGAGAAAAATACAATCACCTATGCTGATTTTAAGAATTAAACCCAAGTAGTCATGTTTCCCATGGGTAATCTAACTAACAAACTTTCTCGGTTCATGATTATATGACAGGGAAACAGGAATTTTTAATTAGTTTGTTTGGTTGTTCAGTGTTTAGAATAAACTCCCAAAATCCATTTTCGTGAGCCACAAATCTCGCTTAGTTTATTCTTATAAATTAAAATTTATCTTTAAATGCCTAATGAAGACTGTATTTAATGCAATAGTGTGATATTGCTTTTGTTGCCTAGAAAATGCATATATATTAGCTACTCCTTGCTACATATTTTGCCTTCTGAGCTCAACATACTACTTCTGGACAGCACAGGTTTTTGCCCTTGCAATCGCGGACTGCACCTTACAGGCATCCTTTGCCTTGCTTGTTGGTAAGAACCTTGCAAGAGCTTGGTAAGACGTTTCCTTTTGCGGTGTTGAGAGCACGTAGTCGGATTATTAGGGGTAACCTTCACTGTGTTTGTTTTTGTTGTGGTGCTTCTCAATGGCAGGAGATGATGCACCGAAGGTTCCTACATATTTCAGTGAATGTGTTAGTCGCGAAGAGCTAGAAGCTGCTCGTGACAAGATGGAAGAAACGATCAATAAGGCTATTACTGACGCGCTCATTGCTATGAAGCTTGGCACCATGTTAGAGAGGGTGGACCGACGGGTGTCCGAGCTTGCCGACAGGGTTGCTGTAGTTGAGGCGCGTCCACAGCAGCCCCACCACCTCCACGTTTTCCAGATGACGCGGTGTTTGATGGCAATGATAATTATGATGAAGCAGACACCAGAAACGCACGCCTCCAACGTCGTCTTCGCCACAACAGAGACGGTATGGGTGGCGCTCCAAACCATCAGCAATGTAATAACAATCGTGATGACCCTTATGCTAAGATTAAGTTTACCATATCATCTTTTTCGGGTCATTACGATGCTGAGGGTTACCTTGATTGGGAGATGACAGTAGAACAAAAATTTTCTGCCCACCTTGTACCAGCCCTTCATCAAGTTAGACAAGCCACTAGTGAGTTTAAGGACTTTGCTATTATTTGGTGGACTACTCTAGTTGGAGGTGGTAGAGCACCTACGACTTGGGATGAGCTTAAGGTGGTTATGCGTGATCGTTTTGTTCCTCCTTCATATCATAGAGAATTGCGTAAGAAATTGCAGCGCTTAGAACAAGGAGAAACTTCTGTACAGGATTACTTTGGTACTTTGTAAAAAGGTATAATGCATTGTGGTATTGTAGAATGGCCTGAGGATTCTATTTGTCGCTTTTATTCAAGCTTGAGGCGTGACATACAGGACATAGTTGATTATAAGGACTTTAACTCTGTCGACCAGTCGTTTCAATTTGCTATGCTTGCAGAAAAAGAGTTACAGGGGCATGAACAACAGGGTAAGAACAAGGTGGGAAGCGCCTCCTACACGCCACGTGCGACGCCATCTTCGGGGCTGCCCAAGCCAACATCCTTTCGAGCACCCTCCCCAGCGAGCAAGCGATCCACACCTTTGATAGTAGCTGCACCACTGTCTAAGCCATCTTATGCACGTTCTTCGGATTAAGGTAAAACTCCTTTGCAGGAGGGCAGCAAGAGCACAACCTCGACGCCATGCACTTCGGTGAGAAAAAGAGGAAGAGTGGACTCATACCGTTTTTTTCGTTGTTACCGTGAAACAACTGTCATGTGATATCAGTAGGACGCGTGTGAGGGATACTGGAGGTTTTCCTTGGTAATCAAATAATTAGATCATTATAGCATAGATTTATTATAAATGTGGCATCATGATTCTTGCCACATCACCACTCTGTTCAAGTAAAGCTTTGACATGGGAACTGCCGGGAATGTTGGTCCTAACTCCTAAATGATTTTGTTGTCGATAGTCTTTTTTTAAGCAAGTACTCACCATATAAGTTGTGGGCATTTTAGTTTTGTCTTGAATTCTTTGGCTAAATTTATAAAAAAAATATTAATATCTACATATAGATATATTTTAAGTGAATTTAATAATATGTTAATTTGATTGTTAAAGTTATAAAAATTTAAGTTAGAAGAAAATTAAAATAATCTATCTATATATTTTAAAACAGAGGAAATATCGAAGCAAAAACTAAGCCCACCGGTACGGTAAGCATGAATGTGTTTACCACTAACGTACAATTCATGGTAAAGACAATAAGTAGCTTGTCACTTATGTGGGCTTCGGGTCAGGCCCAACAACTGTAACAAGATTTGCACCATAACAGCACGGAAAAAGTCCTTTTCGCATCTCTCAACTATTGCCTAGTCTGATTCCCACCTCTCAACTTAGGCAAAAGCCGAGGGACACCAAATGGACTTTTTCCTAACAGCAACCATGATGGTTGTGGGCTGCTAGGCTGCTGAGCTACTTAGCACGTTTAGCTCGCGGCAATGGCGACATAGCATGGTCCAAACCTCCAAAGCAGTGTAGCACCTGCTGCTGGACAGCTGGAGTGCTGGTAAAATCCCAAACTAAGGTCATGTTTAGATGGAAATTAGGAGCGGGAAATTGGAGGAAAGATGTCACTTCGCAATAAATGCACATTGTAGTATTTCGTCTGTATTTATGAAAAATTGTCCAAAAATTGATTAATTAGGCTCAAAATGTTCGTCTCGCCGGGTACAACAAAACTGTGTAATTAGTTTTTGATTTTATCTACAATAAGTACTACATGCATGTGCCGACATTTTGATGTGATGAGAATCTTGTTTTTGTATAGTGAACTTTGATTTGCTTTTTGGGAAGGTGTGTTTGAATCCTAGGGACTAAAGTTTAGTCCCTCGAATAAGTGACAATTAGAAGTATTAAACATAAACTAATTATAAAACTAATTGCATAAGTTATATCTACTCCGCGAGACAAATCTAACCGGCCTAATTAACCTATAATGAGTACATAATTATCAAATTATTATTGTAGTATTATATTGTCTAATCATGGACTAATTAGGCTTAATAAATTCGTATAGTAAATTAGTTCTCGCTTATGTAATGCATTTTTAATTAATCTATATTTAATACTTCTAATTAGCATTCTTTCATTCGATGTGACGGGACTAAAACTGACCAAACAGGGAGGCTTCCCTATTTTTGCCTGGATGTGGTCGACTGGGCCCTACTTTCATTTGGAAATGATTTGACCCAGTTAACAATAATGATCCATCTCTGGTATGCTTTACGGCGGCACGGGAAGTGAACCATTTCATTCCGTGATAAATCAAACAAAAAGAGTGATAAGGAGTGAGAAATAAAATGATGGACCCATCATTGCTCCTGCCAACGCTTTCTTATTATTGTACTCCCTCCATCCCACAATATAAGTATTTGTTGACTTCTGGTGATCAAGTTTGATCACTCATCTTATTCAAAAAATTTATGAAAATATAAAAATAATTATAATGTACTTCAAATTTATACGATGATAAAACATGTCATAAAAAAATAATATTTTCACAAATTTTTTGAATAAGACGAATGGTCAAACGTAAATCGCAGAAGTTGAGAAATGATTATATTTTGGAACGGAGGGAGCATAAGTTAGATCAGAATAAATCTAACTTTGTACTAATGCCAGAGTACCTGCAAATCAGAGTTGACGTAAAGAAACAAACCTCAAGATTTATAAGTGAAAACTGTACTCACTTTGCTTTCCTACACATACTATACCCATAAAAAATAACTAATTGAAATTTCTTAAAAAAAATAGAAATGAAGCTAATTGTTGCACATTCCACGATGTCAGTCCATAAATTAGATGCTTAAAAAATCCATAAATCAGCATGCCTTTTGTCCTCTGGATCTCTACTTAACGGGCCGTGGAGTGGGCCGAAACAAATGACAGCCCAAGACTGAAACAACAATAATGGAACAAAATGAAAAGACTACGAGGGAAGTTCCACACCACACGGGACGCCAGCTAAAAAAAATCGACTGAAGGAGACGATTAAGAAATTAGTGGAGCTTTGCTTAGGAAAAAATGCATCAACGGAAATGATGGGCATCCAATAACTTTGTCTGTAACAGGCACTAATACATCTAGGGAAAAACAAGTGATGTTGATACCATATACTCCCTCCATTCATAAATATAAGTATTTGAGCATATCGACACGGTCTTTAATATGATATTTTGACTAATTGTAACTCTAAAAATATATTATTCCAAATGCAATGCTTTACACGTTTAGATAGTTGGATTCATGATGAATCTAGTAGCATCATTTTTATATTAGTAATCTTTATCCACACAATGCATTTATTTGTGGACAGAGATAATTTTTTTAAACAGGGTACACACGATAACACGCTCAAGTATATATATGCACACTTATACCTATAGATACATGGCACTCACGCAGTGACGCAGTCACACCCTAGTACTATAAGCTCGGTGGCGGATGATAGTAGAGGCCAAGGTGGGTCATGCGCCCCCCTATAGAGTAACAGAATGTATCTTGCGTTTTGTATAAGCCCATCGAGACAATGGTGAGACAGATCTTGAGATAAACGAAGTCACTGTAAATATCTCGCTGTCAGCAGACACGTCGCCTATCATTTAAAGGTGAGTATCAATTATTTTGAAAATAAATCTAGAGAAAAATACAATCACCTATGCTGATTTTAAGAATTAAACCCAAGTAGTCATGTTTCCCATGGGTAATCTAACTAACAAACTTTCTCGGTTCATGATTATATGACAGGGAAACAGGAATTTTTAATTAGTTTGTTTGGTTGTTCAGTGTTTAGAATAAACTCCCAAAATCCATTTTCGTGAGCCACAAATCTCGCTTAGTTTATTCTTATAAATTAAAATTTATCTTTAAATGCCTAATGAAGACTGTATTTAATGCAATAGTGTGATATTGCTTTTGTTGCCTAGAAAATGCATATATATAGCTAGCCTAATGGTTGGTAAAAAGGTTATATAAGTTTTAATTTGATACTCCTCTGTTTTTATTTACATGTCACATCAGATTTGTCCTAAGTTAAATTCACTTAACTTTGACCAAATTTATAGAGAAATATAATAGCATAGATTATTAAAGTATAGTTCATGATAGATCCAACGAAACAAATTTTATATTGTAGATACTTTTATATTTTTTAATAAACTTAGCCAAAGTTGTGTGGATTTGACTTAGGACAAATCTAATATGACATATAAATAAAAACAGAGGGAGTACGTGCAGTGTGTGCCATATTTCTTTTGTGTGTGCGTGTGCTATATATATAGATATTTGGACGGATGGACTACATTTGAGAAAGAAGCGTAGATCACTGTAGAATTTACTTTGAGATAAATTGAAAAAAGACGCTCAAACAGGTATATACTAGTTAGAATATATCAATGGCCAAATTATGTTTTGGATATTCTTGTTTTAAAAATACACGCAACTACGTGAACGAAGTGCCGACCTCACGGTGACTATATATGATAGATATATGATTCTCTATTTTATGGGAGATGATGCAAATAGCCGGTTAAGGGATTGGTATGAAAGCCACGTCTTGCATGAGAGACATTATTGCACACAATTGAAGGGCGAACCCGATAAAGACATAGGTACTATCTTATGCATGGCCGTGTTTCTTTACTATCCAGAATTTTTTTCAAAGAGAATCTTGCATGCATGAAATATTAAATGAAGTCTATTTACAAAACCTTTGCAAAACCTTTTTAGAGATGAGTGTAACTTTACGCGACGAATCTAACGAGCCTAATTAGTCCATGATTTGCTACAGTAGTGTTATAGTAACCATCTTCTAATCATACGTTCAGAGACCTCATTAGATTTGTCTCATGAATTAACCCGGAGTTGTGAAGTTAGTTTTATAAACTGACTTTATTTAATACACTTAATTATTGGTCAAACGGGGTCGAAAAAATTTCCACCCCAAATAAACACGGCCCAAATAAAAAGTTGAACGAGAGGCGAATGTGTGGAGATGATTGATGAGAAACGTCATAGATTTGGATTGCCTAGCACTTTACAAATCTGAAATCAGGGAATTTTGCAAAGACCTGTGTAGCTATTCTGGGGAATGTTAAAGTTTAGTTGTCACCTTCAGTAGTGAAAATTTTACTGCGTACGTTTTACTACTATAATACTGCGTACTGTTTATAACATTTCGCAGGGGAAAAAGTACTGTTTACAACATTTGCAAGTAGCCAGCAGTTACCTGTGTCAAAAAGCCCATGTGAACGTGGTAGAAAACAGTACTAGGGAGGAAGCGGCCGACCGCAGATGAAACAAAAAAATAACCGTGCGCGCGCGCGCACGGCACACGTACACAACCTGCGTTAACACCAAAATTTAGCACCAGGAAGAGGCTGACGTGTGGGCCGGATTTGATGGAAGGATACCATTCGGCTAAGAGGCTTTCTCTGAAGTATTCGGCAATAACGCTCTGCGGTCGGGAACGCGTCGTCATTCGGCAGAGGCACAGTTCCGCAGGTAAAAGCGGTAGCATTCGGGAAGGCGTGATGACGTGGAAAAACATAAGGAAAAGGCCGGTTCGAACAAGGAACGCAATATGGGCACGAAGATTTGTCATTTATTTTTAGAAACAAGTATTGTAGTCGTGTCCGACTAGGAGTTGTGTCGAAACCAGGGTATAAATATAAACCCATGGTCATTGTAAAGATCATCGAATCAATCAATACAACAAACCGGCCCCGTGCCAACATCGAGTCCTTTTAGTCGAGTCGTCGAGTTCTTCGAGAGGAGTCATCGATCCGTCGACCTCCGTAAGTTCCGGCAACCTTGTATCATGCTTAGTATCATGCGGTGGATTTAAGCTTTGATGCAAGTAGTCTTGTTACCATGCTTAGTATCATCCGGTGGATTTAAATTGTGGTCTCAAGAAGGTTCCTCTGTTAGGTCATGAGCCATGCGGTGGGCTAAGATCTAGTATGGACCAAGTTATCGGCTCTGTTAGATTTCGGCAAGATCTAACAGATTCATTAAGTTACCCCGTGTTGCTTCGTTTTTACTCTGTGCTTAATTCATGCAACACTCCTTTGCCCAATCTAGGTCGGTTAGAATCGGCTCTACTTCACAATGCGATGACTTATCCCCTCATAGCCGAGTCCGAAACCGATCTAGGTTGCCACGTGTCGCGGGTTCGAACTTGTTGGTATCGTGTAGATCTTGACAGAACCGGGTATCATGCGGTAGATGCAGGTTTTTGGGTTGTCTTAGAGCTAATCATCCGGTGGATTAGAATTCGATTCGATCTGATAGATTTATCTTTATCGATTAAGTTTGTTCCTTCGCTGCGGACCCCGATTCGGCTAAGCAGCCGCATTCGGCAGTGCTCTCACGAGTGAACGTGTTCGTGGGTTTGCAGTGAACAATGAATGCTTTTAGCCTTTCACGATTAGATTGTATCATGCGGTGGATTAATCTAATCTGATTGGTGGTGTGGTCTCGAACAAGTCGTATCATGCGGTGGATTAACTTGTTCGTTATCATGCTTGACGGGTGTTGACGTAAAATCCGCACCTCACGCCAAGCACACAGCAAGCCGAATTAGCTAGCTTTACACGTGGCCCGGGCTTTTGAATCCGGAAGCGTGCCAGTCAGTTTGCCTGAAAACTAACAAAGGGACAAAATCGTTTAGATCAAAACCTGGAACGTGCCGGGTGAGACCAGACAGTTCCATATTTGCGGCATTGAAGCCAATCTCGAGAGACATATAGCTACGGACAAGCTATCTGTCGTTACTCAGAACATCATTCGGCAATCGGTAGAAGCATATAAGAATCATACTGCCGAACGCACAACATCAGCATGACGTAAGATCGGTCTTTAAGTAAGCAAAGAAAGCAAAGTATATCCGTGACCGATTAACGAGGACATATGTGGTATGAAAAATAAAGGGTGAAACATGATCATAAATTCGCAGTAAACAAGGAATGCATAGGCCGAAAGCAGCACCCGTCAAGCATGATAACAAACAAGTTAATCCACCGCATGATACGACTTGTTTGAGACCACGCCACTAATCAGATTAGATTAATCCACCGCATGATACAATCTAACCATGAAAAGCTAAAAGCATTCAATGTTTAATTAGGAACCCACAACACAGTCATGAATTTACATTGAAACAAGAATGCATAGGCCGAAAGCAGCACCCGTCAAGCATGGCAACAAACAAGTTAATCCACCGCATGATACAACTCGTTTGAGGCCACACCACCAATCAGATTAGATCAATCCACCGCATGATACAATCTAATCATGAAAGGCTAAAAGCATTCATTGTCCAATGCAAACCCACGAACACACGTTCACTCGTGAGAGCACTACCGAATGCGGCTGTTTAGCCGAATCGGGGTCCATGGCGAAGGAACAAGCCTAATCGGTAAAGATAAATCTATCAGATCGAATCGAATTCTAATCCACCGGATGATTAGCTCTAAGACGACCCAAAAACCTGCATCTACCGCATGATACCCGGTTCTGTCAAGATCTACACGATACCAACAAGTTCGAACCCGCGACACGTAGCAACCTAGATCGGTTTCGGACTCGGCTATGAGGGGATAAGTCATCGCATCGTGAAGTAGAGCCGATTCTAGCCGACCTAGGTTGGGCAAAGGAGTGTTGCATGAATTAAGCGCAGAGTAAAAACGAAGCAACACGGGGTAACTTAATGAATCTGTTAGATCTTGCCGAAATCTAACAGAGCCGATAACTTGGTCCATACTAGATCTTAGCCCACCGCATGGCTCATGACCTAACAGAGGAACCTTCTTGAGACCACAACTTAAATCCACCGGATGATACTAAGCATGGTAACAAGACTACTCGCATCAAAGCTTAAATCCACCGCATGATACTAAGCATGATACAAGGTTGCCGGTACTTACGGAGGTCGACGGATCGATGACTCCTCTCGAAGAACTCGACGACTCGACTAAAGGACTCGATGTTGGCACGGGGCCGGTTTGTTGTATGATTGATTCGATTATATCTATACAGCTGCCATGGGTTCATATTTATACCCAGGTCTTGATACAACTCCTAGCCGGACACGACTACAATACTTATTTCTAAAAATAAATGACGAATCTTCGTGTCCATATTGCGTTCCTTGTTCGAACCGGCCTTTCCCTTATGTTTTTCCACGTCATCACGCCTTCCCGAATGCTACCGCTTTTGCCTGCGGGACTATGCCTCTGCCGAATGACGACGCGTTCCCGACCGCGGAACGTCTTTGCCGAATGCTTCTGGGAAAAAACTCCTTTGCCGAATGGTATCTCTCCGACGATTCCGGCCCACATGTCAGCCTCTTCCTGGTGCCAATTTTTGGTGTCAACACATGCCCCTTCAATTTCGGGATAAAAGATAATTTTATCTCGGAATTGACCAGAAGCACTCAACATTCCCAAGTTTAGCTCTGCCCGGCACCCGCTTTATCTTTTGAATCTTCAGAGCTCTCATCCGGATCCGAACCCTAAGTCATCGATTTCCAGGATTCAATCTTCAAATGGCGAATCAAGATTTTGCCCTCCAGGTGAGCTTCAATCCCCTCAAGCATATTCGGCATTCTTTTTTCGATTTGCATCTTAAATTTCTTCTCATCCCCTTCCATTCTTGATAGGCCCTGGCTGCCGAAATCCTTATCCCCGTTGAGGAAAAAGCTCCATCCTATTTCCTCAGCCCTGTAGGGGATTCAGACCCTTCCGAAATCATTGCGGCCGAATCTCAGAGGATTCCTTTCAAGACTTCGCTGACAAAACCTCATGAGTGGCAAGACGCCTTCCAGAACTGGCCCTTACCCCCAATTGCCGGCTGGAGAAACTGGTACAAAAGGATTCTTGAAGATAAAAGCCCCCAAACACAGAACTGGGACCATCTGCGTATTTCTCATTGTTTGGAGCTGTCATTAGCCGAAACACCAAAGAATGAGAACCTCCTGATTGCAGCTTGCCACTTTTGGTCCAATGGCGCAAATGCCTTTCTTTTTGGTCATGGCCCAATGTCTCCTACTTTGGCTGATGTCTACATGATAACCGGCCTGAATGTTACCGGAACTGTATACCCATATGACCATAAAGGTTCCTCCAAGCAGACAGGAGTAAAAACAGGGGTTGGATATAAGAGATACATTCAGAACCATATGTCTGATGGCCCTCTGACTGATGTCGAATACAGGGCCTTCCTGAATATGTGGCTATGTAGATCAGTCTTTTGTGGCAAAGCCAATGAGCCAACCTTGAATCATATCGTGATGGCTGAAGAGCTGGCTGCTGGAAAAGTCATCCCACTTGGGAAATACCTCCTGGGAAGCGTCTATCATATGCTCAATCAAACCACCCACCTGATGCATACTAGTAAGAAAATCCCCTGTGTAAATGGTCCCTGGTGGTTTGTCCAAATGTGGCTGCAGTTATACATGCATCAAATCGTTGCTATTGACCTCAACAGCCGAGACTTCCCTTCAATCAATTACAAAGAAGGAGAAGCCCGGAGAACCAAAGGTTGTCAAACCTATGGAGAAGCTGCTTCCACTGTATCCATCAACAAGAACATCGGTGAACTGTTTGAGCTCTTCTTCAGAGGCTTTGCTCATCCTCTTTGGTTCCCATATTTGGATAATGACAATCTTACTCTCCCTTGCGAATTCAGCTTTGAGACCGGATGTACTGATGTACAATCTGTAGCAATTTTCAATGCCTTCATCCAGCCCTGCATCCTGCCAGCCGAATTCTGTGGAGGGAGGCTGGTTCAAAGCACTTATGAATATTATCAGCCAAACATGATGGCTAGACAGTTGGGATGCGGCCAAGTGCCCCCTAGGCTATTTCTCCATGAATTCCTCAGGCCTAGGGAGATTGTCAAGGATTCCACAGAGACAAGAAGGATTTTTACTTATAAATGCTGTGGAACTATTTATGCACCTGATCCTTTTGTGCCAATAATATCTGCCCATCCTTCCTTCACCCTCTGGTGGCAAGAATTCCACGATCATATCTTCAATATGCCAATCCATCCCTTCTGCCTTGAGTTAATGCCTGATTATCAGCCAACTGCAGAGGTAACATACTTATTCCTTCATCTGTCTTAATAACATTAACCCCAATTGATTCTAACTCTATTACTTTGCAGGACATAACACCTGCCCCTCTTGCCAGGGTAATTTTATACAAAACTGCAGGCCCAATATCTGCTTTGGGGCACCAATCTCCTACCTTGGCTCAGCTGATGGCTAGACAAGCTTCTTCAGATCCAATACTTACTAGACCATCATCTATCAAGAGGAAAACCCTTTCTTTAACTGCCCCCTCAGTTGTAAAGAAGAAAAGAACAAGCAGCAAAATAATTGCACAGGTCAAATTTCTCCTTCCTCGAGTAAAAAATGCTAATTTCATTCTGCTCATTTTCTACTCCTTTATGATTTCAGGCCAAATCACAGCAATTGGCCATTAGCACAGAACCTGCCGATGCTTCAGTGATTGGTAAAATTTCTCACTATTTTGTCTCTAAAGTTCCTCTCCATCGGCATTGATTCTTTTTTCAGTTTCAGAGCAAATCTCAATGGACCCAATCTTGGAGAGTTCTTCTTCTCATCAAGAACCAGCTTCAGCTTCACCTGATGTTCCTCAGCCAGAAGCCTCTTCCCCATCAAAAGATCTTCTAAGCTTTCCTCAGCACGGCATACAAGAATCTTTGCCTGAGCTTGAGCTGCCCTCTCTCTCCATCCAAGAGATCAGGAATGAGGTAGAGATAATTACTCAGTCTTCCCAGTTCTTTATTCAATGGATAATCATTAATTCGGCAATATCTTTTTCCAGGAGAAAATAACTTCATCACCCAGCTACTCATTTCCCTTGGATGATCTTGTTGCCGAAGAAGCAGAGGAAATTTCTTCTAGTCAGACTTTATCAGAAGAAACCCAGGCAAAACTAAAGGAAATCTTCTCCTTTCTGCACAAAGACATCCAGGATCAAGTCAAGGATGCTGATCTTCTGAGAGATATGCTTGAGCCCATTGAACAAAACCTTCCTGTTGATATTCAAGCTTCTTTGGAACCAATCTCTCAATTGGATCAAAAATTTGCTGCAGTCAGACAGGTTCTGAAAAGTCAATCTTTACAACCAGCTTTAGAACAAAGAAGAGCCATAGCTAAGCAATCCTTGAAAGATCTGTATATTCAAGCTCAGAGTAATAAAGAATTGTCAGCTAGACTGCAGCCAGCACTTGATCTGAAGAAGACCAGAAAAGCTGAACTAGAAGCCGAATTGAGGACTCTGTCAATCGAAATCGAAGCTGACGAGAAGAAGTTAGCCGAACTCCCTGATCTGACAGAGAGGATACGGAAGGAAGCATCGGCAATTCTAACTGAAGATAAACAGCTCAAAACGAAGCTCTCTGCTCTGATAAAAACCCAAGAAGCAGGCAAAAATCTTTTGGAGACCATTAATAGAATGATATCTGATGCTAAAGATGTAATCTCCAAGTACTTGGGTGTGTAGTTGTATCGAATATTTAATTAGCCGAATGTCTTACCGACTTTGTAGTCTCACCAATCTTTTGCTTTCTTCCTTGCTTTATTGTGAACAACACATTCGGCAAAGCTTAGTCGTAACAGCGTTAGACCCGAAAAACGACCTAACACAACACAGCCGAATCCAATTCAGTAGAACTGAACCCGATTCGGCATGAATCCCAAACGACACCGAAACTGCTCGGTTCGTGGGGCTTTCCACCTTCCGAAATTTTGGGATGCGCGCCACGATCTCCTCTGCGGGTTCTATAAATAAACACCCAGGCAGCCCACAGTTTTTCACCAAGTTCTCCGTCTTCCAAGTTCTTGCCGGCCCAAGCCATTCTTTTCCCCATCATAGTAACTCCGAGAAACTTCCAATGGCCGACAACAACAGGAGGCGCCCGGCCGCCGATGAGGCCGAAGGGAGTCGCGGTGGTGCTCGCCGGAGGTAAAGATTGTCTGCTTGCTTCTCTCTGTTCTTCTCGAGATTTGCCCTCTTCTTGACGAATCTCTTTGTTTTCTCAGGGTAATCCAATGGATTGTCGCCGCTGGTGCGCCAGTTGCGACTCCAGCCGCTGCTCCTGCGGCGTCCAGCTCTTCGAGTTCGTCCAATCGATCTCTCGAATCGGACGACTCCCGCTACACGGACGGCGACGCCCGCCGATTCAAAGCGGAGCGTGACGATACTCGCCGCGAGTTGGAGGTTATCTCCAAGCAAGCCGGGATTGCTGACCTTGAATGGCAGTACGAGCGCAAGCAGCTGCTTGAAGTCATTGATGGTGAGTCCTGCAATCTGCTCAATCTCAATTCTCGTCCTCCAAATGATATTAATCTGTTATCCCCTTGTAACTTTGCAGCGCGTGATGCTGAACTTGATCGACTGAAGGCGCTGGTGGAGGAGCTGGCGGACAAGGTGAACGCCCAAGGGGACACACCCGAGGCACGCCTTGGTGCGGCGGCAGGTCGTGTCGACGAAGTGGCTTCCCATGGCGTTCGCCTGGGCGTCGCTACGGGTCTCGTCGCTATGTCGACGCACACCGGCACTGACTATTCCAGGATGCCGGTTGGTTTTGCCAACAGCAACCCAGAAGACATCGATGATATTGACGCTTCCATTGATCGTCTTGATGGCCATGGTGTTGCCATTGCCGATTCCATTCATCCCCAGTCTGTTTTGAACAGGCTCTTTCAGTAGTTTGTACTAGGGATTTATGGAATTTCGGCAATAAAACTTATCTTTTGCATGAACTCTTGATGTAATATATTTTGTGCTAAGGGCAATACATTCAGTACTGGCCAATTTTCTTTTTCTCCAATGTCTCTGTCAATTTCCTTCTAAAGACGATTTCTTCCCAAATATCGGCTGTTCGGCAATTTAATATATCAATCACCGATCGATTTCAATACTGGGATAATACCTCTTCAAATATCTTCCATTTATAGCAGAAGCAAATTCTTCTCCCAATAATGTCTTCAAAATATATGCATTTCCAGGCACGCATCTAACTACTCTGAAAGGACCTTCCCAATTTGGAGACCATTTGCCGAATGCTACATATTTGGTTCCAATCGGCAATATCGCTTTCCAAACTAGATCACCTTCTGTAAATTGCTTAACCTTCACCTTCTTATTGTAATACTTAGCAACTCGCATTTTGTTCTTCTCAATATTCTCCAAGGCCCTGAGACGAATCATATGCGAATCTTCCAATTCGTCCATCATTAAATCATTATAATCTTTAGAACTTAAATCCTTTTGCAACTTTATTCTCCTTGAGTCTAATTGTATTTCCCATGGCAAGATAGCATGATGCCCATACACCAACTCATAAGGAGACGTCTGTGTAGCCCCATGTGGAGCCATTCGGTAAGCCCACAAAGCCTCATTGAATACCGAATGCCACTTTCTTGGCTTCTGATCAATCTTCTTCTGTATAATCTTAATCATAATCTTGTTAGAAGCTTCTGCCTGACCATTAGCTTGGGCATAATAAGGAGAAGAATTTAACAATTTGATGCCAATACTTTCAGCAAAATCTCTGAACTCTGAAGATGTAAATTGAGCCCCTTGATCTGTGGTGATTGTTTGAGGAATCCCAAATCTGTAAATGATATGTTCTTTAACAAATTCAACCATATTCTCTGACGTCACCTTCTTTAATGGAATTGCCTCAACCCACTTGGTAAAATAATCAGTTGCCAAAAGCACAAACTTATGCCCCTTGCTAGATGGAGGATTTATTTGGCCAATCAAATCTATTCCCCATCCTCTGAATAGCCATGGCTTGATAATGGGATTCAAAGCCGATGCTGGAACTCTCTGAATGTTTCCAAATCTCTGACAGTCTTGACATCCCTTATAATATTCAAAGCAATCTTCCAACATTGTCGGCCAGTAATATCCAGTTCTTCTAATAACCCACTTCATTCGGTAGGCCGATTGATGTGCTCCACATAACCCATCATGTACTTCACTCATCAGCCTCTTTGCTTCTTCATGATTTAAGCAATGCAACAGCACCCCATCCAAGGATTTATAATACAAATTATCATCAAGAAGAACAAACTTTAAAGCTTTATACCTGAGCTTTCTAGAAACCTTTCGGGATGGATTCTCCAGATAATCGGCAATCTCTTTTCTCCAATCATCTTCTGCCAGATTACTCCCAAAAGCATGTACATCGTTAGCAAAAACTTCTCGAAGCTCTTTATAACCCGAAGCACCTTGAGCTAATCTGTTTGCCTCTTCATTGTCTTTCCTAGGAATATGCTGCAGAATTACTGACTGAAATTCCTTTAAGATCTGCTTGCATTCCTCATAGTAATTTCTCAAGACATCATTTTTGCACTCATACTCGCCATTTAGTTGCCTTATAACTAATTCTGAATCTCCAAAAATTTCAACTGGAATGACCTTTGCTTCTCTCAAGTATTGAAGTCCTCTAAGCAACGCTTCATACTCAGCTTGATTATTAGTGACAGTAGGTTGAATAGGAATAGCAAATTCAAATACCTCTCCTCTTGGTGAAATTAACAAAATACCTACTCCACCACCTTTGTCACATGAAGAGCCATCGAAGAATAATACCCAAGGAGCAATTTCAAGCGAATTAACTGATAAATCGTGATGCTCAGTAATGAAATCAGCAATAATCTGTCCTTTAACAGCCTTTGCCGATTCAAACCTTAACTCAAATTCAGACAAAGCTAAAATCCATTTGCCAATCCTTCCGTTCAAAATTGGCATAGACAACATGTGTTTTATCACATCAAACTTTGAATACACAATGCATTCGGCATGTAGTAAGTAGTGCCGAAATTTTGTACAGGAGTAGTAAACACATAAACAGAGCTTCTCAGTAGCCGAATACCTCGTTTCGGGATCAAGCAACTTTCGGCTAAGGTATGCAACTATCCTTTCCTTTCCCTCGAATTCTTGTATGAGGGCCGATCCAATAGTTTGGGCATCGGCCGCCACGTACTACTTAAAAGGCTTGTTTAGCTGTGGAGGTACCAATACTGGTGGTTCTTTCATGTATTCCTTGATCTCATCGAAAGCCTTTTGTTGTTCGTCGCCCCATACAAACTTCTGATCCTTCTTGACCTTTAACAGTGAAGAGAAAGGCAACGTCTTTTGTGATAAGTTTGATATGAATCTTCTTACGAAATTGATCTTACCAAGCAGTGATTGCAATTCCTTAAGATTAGTTGGAGGAACAACTTTATCAATGGCTTTCATACTTTTCCTGCCAACTCCTATTCCTCCTTCATGCACCAGAAACCCCGGGAATTCTCCTGCCGAAACTCCAAAAGCACATTTATTTGGGTTCATTTTGAGCCCATGTCTCCTAGTGCATTCTAGAGTTTTCCTTATGTCGGCCAAATGTGCTTCATGATCCAATGACTTAATCACGATATCATCGATATATATCTCCACGATCTTGCCGATCAACTCATGAAAAATATAATTCATAGCTCTCTGATAAGTTGCACCAGCATTCTTCAAACCAAATGTCATGACAACCCATTCAAACAACCCTATATGTCCTGGACATCTGAAAGCCGTTTTCGCTATATCCTCTAATGCCATAAAAATTTGATTGTACCCTGCATTACCATCCATGAAACTAATCACTTTATATCCAGCAGCAGCATCAACCAACGAATCAGCAATAGGCATCGGATATCCATCCATGGGTGTAGCTCTGTTCAGATCTCTAAAATCTATGCAAACTCTCATCTTTCCATTTTTCTTGTACACAGGAACAATATTAGAGATCCATTCTGCATATCTGCATGGCCGAATAAAATTTGCTGCTATTAATCTTTCCACTTCTTTCTTCACATCGGCCAACACTTCATCTTTGTATATTTTCCGGGGTGGTTGCTTGTAAGGTTTATAGCCAGGCTTGATCGGCAATCGATGCTCAACAATGGAACGATCTAAACCAGGCATCTCCGAATAATCCCAAGCAAAGCAATCTTTGTATTCTTTTAACAACTCAATCAACTTCTCCCTGAAAACTGAATTCAAGCTAGCACTGATGAATATCGGCCTTGGTTTGTCACCGTCTCCAATGTCTACTTCTTCTAATTTATCAGCCGATACAAATCCATATCCTAGCTTCCCGTCAGTTCCATCGATTGGATTATCCATTAAAAATTGCTAACAGAGCCGACTGCTTTGATCGGCTGTTGATCACTGCTGACTGGATCAACAGGACCTTCTCCCCAGTCTTTGCCTGAGAAACAATCTATGCCTTGATATTCCCAGAAAGCTGGTTCCATATTTGCCACGCTTATTGAATCATCTGCTTGGACAATCTCCACCTCATCATCTATCCACTGAATAAGCTGTTGATGCATAGTAGATGGATTACAACAATTTGCATGAATCCAATCTCTTCCAAGCAGCAAGCTATATGCCCCTTTGCCCTCAATGACAAAGAAAGTCGTAAGCAGAATCTTGGACCCAATCATCAGATCAACGTGTACACATCCTTTGGTGTCCGAAGGATTTCCAGCAAAATCATTCAACACTATGCTTGTTGGCGTTAAATCTCCAGGGCTCATGCCATGTTTCCTGAATGTGGTATATGGCATTACATTGACAGCAGCTCCTCCATCGACAAACATCTTGGTCAATGGTTTGCCATTAACATATCCCTTCAAGTACAGTGGCTTCATGTGCCGATTCTGGGCTGGCTTCTCAAAAACAGCTTGTTTGTTCAACATCAATTGTGCCATTAACCCAAATCGTTCGGCATCATCTATATCGGGCAATATTTCTTCCTGTACAATTTGGTTAGCTGGAGCCATGAATTCATTCGGCAGAAAACATACCATACATGTAGGAGCCGAATGACCATGTTCGTCAGGCCTGTCTTTTGGGAGCCATATTGATTTCACCTTGACCTTTGCTTGTTTCAATTCCCGATTCCTCAGGCGTTGTACTCTTCTCTTCTGGCTCTTCCTCAAACCAGGTGGGCACCATTGTCCTTCTTGCCAAACATAAGCATGATCTTCTTCTTTTTCACGATCAACCCACTTGTAATCAGCATGTCTCTTTCTTGGTTGATCATTAAAACGCCGATCATCACTAGGATGCACCCTGCCAATTCTTTCATGGACAGATCGGCGATTGACAGTTCCCTGCCTATATTCATCATACCTATTATTGCATTCAGGACAACTATTCCATGTGGGAAGCTTCAAACCTTCGTTCCAACAGTGTCTGAAGAATGCACACCCCCAATGCGCACGTTCCTGCTCTCGAGCATACTCTTCTTGTTCTTCCTCAAACCTTTCTTCTTCGCGCCTTCTTTTCTCCTCCTCGTATTCACGCCTTTGAAAACGCTCCTTTTCTTGCTGACGCTGCCATTTGTTGAGGAGAATACGTGTAGTAACTCTAGGTTTAAAGGATTCTCCCACTTCAAATCGGCTATTCGGGAACCGAAGATCTTTCTGGCGAATCTGTTCAATTGTGATCTGCCGAGTGGGATCAACTGAACCATCCTGTCTTGCCTTCTTTGAGGTTAAAACTTTCAATCTTCCCTTTTCTCCAGATGGAACAGCATTCACCATATTAACCGAGAACCCGATCATATTCTGAGGGAAAGGGTTACTGTCCAGTTTCATCTTGTTGTCGAATTTCAGATGTCCTTCCTGGATAGCTTTCTGAATCCTCATCCTAAAGACTCTGCATTCATTAATGGAATGAGAATTTCTATCATGAAACCCACAGTACCTCTTATCTTTCACTCCATCGGGCCGAAGCATAGAATGCCCCTCTGGTAGCTTGATTCGGCCTTCCTTTACAAGATAATCAAATAATTTATCTGCCTTAGTTACATCAAAATCATAGGTGCCCTTATTCTGTTTGATCCACCTCTGATTCACCATGACTGGTTCTTTACTCCACACTATCTCTGCTGCAGCTATCTCTTCGCTATCTTCATATTCATCTTCTTGATCTGCTCTTTCAAGGAATTGGTTATAGATGTCAGCTACATCATTATTTTTAGCAAATCTGGCATCTTTCTTGAAACCATATGCCTGGTTACTCATTAAGGCCAATCTGTGTGACAACTGGCCCAGATCATCAAACTCCATCCCGAATAGCTTTTCCCGAATGGCAGGCAGCATCCCAGCTACAGCCATACCAGCCAGCTGATCATCAGGTATGTTCAGAGAAAAGCACATGCTCTTTGTTTCCCTAAATCTCCTGAGGAACTCCGTAGGTGTTTCATTATTCCTCTGCCTCAAGCTGGTCAGATCAACCAACTTTTTCTCGGTACTGCCAATGTAGTAATGAGCATGGAATTTCTGCTCCAGGTCTTTCCAAGTACAAATCGACTGAGCAGGCAAAGAAGCAAACCATGTAAAAGCTGGACCTGTCAATGACAAAGGAAAGTATCTGATTCTAAAGGCCTCATCTGCCGAAGCTTCTCCAAGCTGCATCAAATATCGAGCTATATGTTCCACAGTACTTGTATCATCTTGTCCTGAGAATTTAGTAAACTCTGTAGGCACCTTGACTCTATTCGGCAATGATACCCTTTGGTACCATTCTGGGAAAGGAGACGAGTACATGTACCCCTGATTTTTAGGCTTCAGACCGAATTGATTTTGCAATACATCGGTCATTTTTTGCACCATGAGGTCAATACTGGTATCTTGATTCCCTGGTCTTCCAGCAAGCATGCCTGCAGTACCAACATACCCAGGATTCGGGAGGGCGTCGATAGCATTGTAATCCATAAACTCTGAATATCCGTTTCCATACATGTCCCTTTGCAGCCTATTGTTCAAGGGAGATATCTTGTAAGCAGAAGCAGGCGGATTCCCTGTGGTGCCGAATGCCATATCACCGTATGTGCGAGTTTTCGGCAGTACAGGCTGAGGATCTTGCCGAATCGGTTGTCCATTTGTATCTTTAGTACCAGAACCTCCAATTTCATCAGCATTCCCTTTACCATGTGGCTTCTGAGCTTGTGCTTGAACATTGAAGTATGTTGGACCACCCAACTGCCCATGTATCTGCTCGAAGGGTTTATCCACATGCTGACCAAAAATGCTTACCATTATATGCCGAAAGCTGTTCAAGAACGCAGCATTGTGATTGGTCATTGTTTCTCCCAAAGCCTTGTACAACAAGCTAGAAAGCTTCTCCCTTTCTTCATCTTCAGTAAGATCAGATTGTCTTAGAGCTAATCATCCGGTGGATTAGAATTCGATTCGATCTGATAGATTTATCTTTATCGATTAAGTTTGTTCCTTCGCTGCGGACCCCGATTCGGCTAAGCAGCCGCATTCGGCAGTGCTCTCACGAGTGAACGTGTTCGTGGGTTTGCAGTGAACAATGAATGCTTTTAGCCTTTCACGATTAGATTGTATCATGCGGTGGATTAATCTAATCTGATTGGTGGTGTGGTCTCGAACAAGTCGTATCATGCGGTGGATTAACTTGTTCGTTATCATGCTTGACGGGTGTTGACGTAAAATCCGCACCTCACGCCAAGCACACAGCAAGCCGAATTAGCTAGCTTTACACGTGGCCCGGGCTTTTGAATCCGGAAGCGTGCCAGTCAGTTTGCCTGAAAACTAACAAAGGGACAAAATCGTTTAGATCAAAACCTGGAACGTGCCGGGTGAGACCAGACAGTTCCATATTTGCGGCATTGAAGCCAATCTCGAGAGACATATAGCTACGGACAAGCTATCTGTCGTTACTCAGAACATCATTCGGCAATCGGTAGAAGCATATAAGAATCATACTGCCGAACGCACAACATCAGCATGACGTAAGATCGGTCTTTAAGTAAGCAAAGAAAGCAAAGTATATCCGTGACCGATTAACGAGGACATATGTGGTATGAAAAATAAAGGGTGAAACATGATCATAAATTCGCAGTAAACAAGGAATGCATAGGCCGAAAGCAGCACCCGTCAAGCATGATAACAAACAAGTTAATCCACCGCATGATACGACTTGTTTGAGACCACGCCACTAATCAGATTAGATTAATCCACCGCATGATACAATCTAACCATGAAAAGCTAAAAGCATTCAATGTTTAATTAGGAACCCACAACACAGTCATGAATTTACATTGAAACAAGAATGCATAGGCCGAAAGCAGCACCCGTCAAGCATGGCAACAAACAAGTTAATCCACCGCATGATACAACTCGTTTGAGGCCACACCACCAATCAGATTAGATCAATCCACCGCATGATACAATCTAATCATGAAAGGCTAAAAGCATTCATTGTCCAATGCAAACCCACGAACACACGTTCACTCGTGAGAGCACTACCGAATGCGGCTGTTTAGCCGAATCGGGGTCCATGGCGAAGGAACAAGCCTAATCGGTAAAGATAAATCTATCAGATCGAATCGAATTCTAATCCACCGGATGATTAGCTCTAAGACGACCCAAAAACCTGCATCTACCGCATGATACCCGGTTCTGTCAAGATCTACACGATACCAACAAGTTCGAACCCGCGACACGTAGCAACCTAGATCGGTTTCGGACTCGGCTATGAGGGGATAAGTCATCGCATCGTGAAGTAGAGCCGATTCTAGCCGACCTAGGTTGGGCAAAGGAGTGTTGCATGAATTAAGCGCAGAGTAAAAACGAAGCAACACGGGGTAACTTAATGAATCTGTTAGATCTTGCCGAAATCTAACAGAGCCGATAACTTGGTCCATACTAGATCTTAGCCCACCGCATGGCTCATGACCTAACAGAGGAACCTTCTTGAGACCACAACTTAAATCCACCGGATGATACTAAGCATGGTAACAAGACTACTCGCATCAAAGCTTAAATCCACCGCATGATACTAAGCATGATACAAGGTTGCCGGTACTTACGGAGGTCGACGGATCGATGACTCCTCTCGAAGAACTCGACGACTCGACTAAAGGACTCGATGTTGGCACGGGGCCGGTTTGTTGTATGATTGATTCGATTATATCTATACAGCTGCCATGGGTTCATATTTATACCCAGGTCTTGATACAACTCCTAGCCGGACACGACTACAATACTTATTTCTAAAAATAAATGACGAATCTTCGTGTCCATATTGCGTTTCTTGTTCGAACCGGCCTTTCCCTTATGTTTTTCCACGTCATCACGCCTTCCCGAATGCTACCGCTTTTGCCTGCGGGACTATGCCTCTGCCGAATGACGACGCGTTCCCGACCGCGGAACGTCTTTGCCGAATGCTTCTGGGAAAAAACTCCTTTGCCGAATGGTATCTCTCCGACGATTCCGGCCCACATGTCAGCCTCTTCCTGGTGCCAATTTTTGGTGTCAACAACGGGTGCTGCTTTCGGCCTATGCATTCTTGTTTACTGCGGATTTATGATCATGCCTCACCCTTTATTTTAATACGTCTGTCCTCGTTAATCGGTCATGGATATACTCTGCTCTCTTTGTTTATTTAAAGACCGATCTTACGTCATGCTGATGTTGTGCGTTCGGCAGTGTGATTCTTATATGCTCCTACCGACTGCCGAATGATATTCTGAGTAACGACAGATAGCTTGTCCGTAGCTATATGTCTCTCGAGATTGGCTTCAATGCCACAAATATGGAACTGTCTGGTCTCACCCGGCACGTTCCAGGTTTTGATCTAAACGTTTTTGTCCCTTTGTTAGTTTTCAGGCAAACTGACTGGCACGCTTCCGGATTCAAAAGCCCGGGCCACGTGTGAAGCTAGCTAATTCGGCTTGCTGTGTGCTTGGCGTGAGGTGCGGATTTTACGTCAACACACTTTTTGGCACGCCCGGTGGGACACGACGAGTTTCGAAGATGCCTGAATTAAAAGACATTCTGGATGTCACTTTCGAAGAATTATCTGATGAACATCAACAGATGGTGAAGATTGCTGCAGATCAGTTCATCAAGAAGTGCTTGCTGTCTTTTGCTAAGAACAGGAGCGGTGCGCCGTTTCTCAAGTCAGATCTGCCAAGGGTTCTTCTGCCAGGACAATCTGATCTTACTGAAGATGAAGAAAGGGAGAAGCTTTCTAGCTTGTTGTACAAGGCTTTGGGAGAAACAATGACCAATCACAATGCTGCGTTCTTGAACAGCTTTCGGCATATAATGGTAAGCATTTTTGGTCAGCATGTGGATAAACCCTTCGAGCAGATACATGGGCAATTGGGCGGCCCGACATACTTCAATATTCAAGCACAAGCTCAGAGGCCACATGGTAAAGGAAATGCTGATGAAACTGGAGGTTCTGGTACTAAAGATACAAATGGACAACCGATTCGGCAAGATCCTCAGCCTGCACTGCCGAAAACTCGCACATACGGTGATATGGCATTCGGCACCACAGGGAATCCGCCTGCTTCTGCTTATAAGATATCCCCTCTGAACAACAGGCTGCAAAGGGATATGTATGGGAACGGATATTCAGAGTTCATGGATTACAATGCTATTAACGCTCTCCCGAATCCTGGGTATGTTGGTACTGCAGGCATGCTTGCTGAAAGACCAGGGAATCAAGATACCAGTGTTGACCTCATGGTGCAAAAAATGACCGATGTATTGCAAAATCAATTCGGTCTGAAGCCTAAAAATCAGGGGTACATGTATTCGTCTCCTTTCCCAGAATGGTACCAAAGGGTATCATTACCGAATAGAGTCAAGGTGCCTACAGAGTTTACTAAATTCTCAGGACAAGATGATACTAGCACTGTGGAGCATATAGCTCGATATCTGATGCAGCTTGGAGAAGCTTCGGCAGATGAGGCTTTCAGAATCAGATACTTTCCTTTGTCACTGACGGGTCCAGCTTTTACATGGTTTGCTTCTTTGCCTGCTCAGTCGATTTGTACTTGGAAAGACCTGGAGCAGAAATTCCATGCTCATTACTACATTGGCAGTACCGAGAAAAAGTTGGTTGATTTGACCAGCTTAAGGCAGAGGAATAATGAAACACCTACGGAGTTCCTCAGGGGATTTAGGGAAACAAAGAGCATGTGCTTTTCTCTGAACATACCTGATGACCAGCTGGCTGGTATGGCTGTAGCTGGCATGCTGCCTGCCATTCGGGAAAAACTATTCGGGATGGAGTTTGATGATCTGGGCCAGTTGTCACACAGATTGGCCTTAATGAGTAACCAGGCATATGGTTTCAAGAAAGATGCCAGATTTGCTAAAAATAATGATGTAGCTGACATCTATAACCAATTCCTTGAAAGAGCAGATCAAGAAGATGAGTATGAAGATAGCGAGGAGATAGCCGCAGCAGAGATAGTGTGGAGTAAAGAACCAGTCATGGTGAATCAGAGGTGGATTAAACAGAATAAGGGTACCTATGATTTTGATGTAACTAAGGCAGATAAATTATTTGATTATCTTGTAAAGGAAGGCCGAATCAAGCTACCAGAGGGGCATTCTATGCTTCGGCCTGATGGAGTGAAAGATAAGAGGTACTGTGGATTCCATGATAGAAATTCTCATTCCATCAATGAATGCAAGGTTTTTAGAGTGAGGATTCAGAAAGCTATCCAAGAAGGGCATTTGAAATCCACAGTACCTCTTATCTTTCACTCCATCACAATGCTGCGTTCTTGAACAGCTTTCGGCATATAATGGTAAGCATTTTTGGTCAGCATGTGTTTAAACCCTTCGAGCAGATACATGGGCAATTGGGCGGCCCGACATACTCCAATGTTCAAGCACAAGCTCAGAGGCCACATGGTAAAGGAAATGCTGATGAAACTGGAGGTTCTGGTACTAAAGATACAAATGGACAACCGAT
Source organism: Echinochloa phyllopogon (assembly GCA_033239725.1). Classification (NCBI taxonomy): domain Eukaryota; kingdom Viridiplantae; phylum Streptophyta; class Magnoliopsida; order Poales; family Poaceae; genus Echinochloa; species Echinochloa phyllopogon. The sequence goes on along the minus strand of BTCW01000018.1, from coordinate 26,072,872 downwards.
TCGGCAAGATCCTCAGCCTGCACTGCCGAAAACTCGCACATACGGTGATATGGCATTCGGCACCACAGGGAATCCGCCTGCTTCTGCTTATAAGATATCCCTTCTGAACAACAGGCTGCAAAGGGATATGTATGGGAACGGATATTCAGAGTTCATGGATTACAATGCTATTAACGCTCTCCCGAATCCTGGGTATGTTGGTACTGCAGGCATGCTTGCTGAAAGACCAGGGAATCAAGATACCAGTGTTGACCTCATGGTGCAAAAAATGACCGATGTATTGCAAAATCAATTCGGTCTGAAGCCTAAAAATCAGGGGTACATGTATTCGTCTCCTTTCCCAGAATGGTACCAAAGGGTATCATTACCGAATAGAGTCAAGGTGCCTACAGAGTTTACTAAATTCTCAGGACAAGATGATACTAGCACTGTGGAGCATATAGCTCGATATCTGATGCAGCTTGGAGAAGCTTCGGCAGATGAGGCTTTCAGAATCAGATACTTTCCTTTGTCACTGACGGGTCCAGCTTTTACATGGTTTGCTTCTTTGCCTGCTCAGTCGATTTGTACTTGGAAAGACCTGGAGCAGAAATTCCATGCTCATTACTACATTGGCAGTACCGAGAAAAAGTTGGTTGATTTGACCAGCTTAAGGCAGAGGAATAATGAAACACCTACGGAGTTCCTCAGGAGATTTAGGGAAACAAAGAGCATGTGCTTTTCTCTGAACATACCTGATGACCAGCTGGCTGGTATGGCTGTAGCTGGCATGCTGCCTGCCATTCGGGAAAAACTATTCGGGATGGAGTTTGATGATCTGGGCCAGTTGTCACACAGATTGGCCTTAATGAGTAACCAGGCATATGGTTTCAAGAAAGATGCCAGATTTGCTAAAAATAATGATGTAGCTGACATCTATAACCAATTCCTTGAAAGAGCAGATCAAGAAGATGAGTATGAAGATAGCGAGGAGATAGCCGCAGCAGAGATAGTGTGGAGTAAAGAACCAGTCATGGTGAATCAGAGGTGGATTAAACAGAATAAGGGTACCTATGATTTTGATGTAACTAAGGCAGATAAATTATTTGATTATCTTGTAAAGGAAGGCCGAATCAAGCTACCAGAGGGGCATTCTATGCTTCGGCCTGATGGAGTGAAAGATAAGAGGTACTGTGGATTCCATGATAGAAATTCTCATTCCATCAATGAATGCAAGGTTTTTAGAGTGAGGATTCAGAAAGCTATCCAAGAAGGGCATTTGAAATCCACAGTACCTCTTATCTTTCACTCCATCACAATGCTGCGTTCTTGAACAGCTTTCGGCATATAATGGTAAGCATTTTTGGTCAGCATGTGGATAAACCCTTCGAGCAGATACATGGGCAATTGGGCGGCCCGACATACTTCAATGTTCAAGCACAAGCTCAGAGGCCACATGGTAAAGGAAATGCTGATGAAACTGGAGGTTCTGGTACTAAAGATACAAATGGACAACCGATTCGGCAAGATCCTCAGCCTGCACTGCCGAAAACTCGCACATACGGTGATATGGCATTCGGCACCACAGGGAATCCGCCTGCTTCTGCTTATAAGATATCCCCTCTGAACAACAGGCTGCAAAGGGATATGTATGGGAACGGATATTCAGAGTTCATGGATTACAATGCTATTAACGCTCTCCCGAATCCTGGGTATGTTGGTACTGCAGGCATGCTTGCTGAAAGACCAGGGAATCAAGATACCAGTGTTGACCTCATGGTGCAAAAAATGACCGATGTATTGCAAAATCAATTCGGTCTGAAGCCTAAAAATCAGGGGTACATGTATTCGTCTCCTTTCCCAGAATGGTACCAAAGGGTATCATTACCGAATAGAGTCAAGGTGCCTACAGAGTTTACTAAATTCTCAGGACAAGATGATACTAGCACTGTGGAGCATATAGCTCGATATCTGATGCAGCTTGGAGAAGCTTCGGCAGATGAGGCTTTCAGAATCAGATACTTTCCTTTGTCACTGACGGGTCCAGCTTTTACATGGTTTGCTTCTTTGCCTGCTCAGTCGATTTGTACTTGGAAAGACCTGGAGCAGAAATTCCATGCTCATTACTACATTGGCAGTACCGAGAAAAAGTTGGTTGATTTGACCAGCTTAAGGCAGAGGAATAATGAAACACCTACGGAGTTCCTCAGGAGATTTAGGGAAACAAAGAGCATGTGCTTTTCTCTGAACATACCTGATGACCAGCTGGCTGGTATGGCTGTAGCTGGCATGCTGCCTGCCATTCGGGAAAAACTATTCGGGATGGAGTTTGATGATCTGGGCCAGTTGTCACACAGATTGGCCTTAATGAGTAACCAGGCATATGGTTTCAAGAAAGATGCCAGATTTGCTAAAAATAATGATGTAGCTGACATCTATAACCAATTCCTTGAAAGAGCAGATCAAGAAGATGAGTATGAAGATAGCGAGGAGATAGCCGCAGCAGAGATAGTGTGGAGTAAAGAACCAGTCATGGTGAATCAGAGGTGGATTAAACAGAATAAGGGTACCTATGATTTTGATGTAACTAAGGCAGATAAATTATTTGATTATCTTGTAAAGGAAGGCCGAATCAAGCTACCAGAGGGGCATTCTATGCTTCGGCCTGATGGAGTGAAAGATAAGAGGTACTGTGGATTCCATGATAGAAATTCTCATTCCATCAATGAATGCAGGGTTTTTAGAGTGAGGATTCAGAAAGCTATCCAAGAAGGGCATTTGAAATTCGACAATAAGATGAAGTTGGACAATAACCCATTTCCTCAGAACATGATTGGGTTCTCAATCAATATGGTGAATGTTGCCGAATCTGGAGACAAGGGAAAGATGAGAGTCCTGACGTCGAAAGAAGCGAAGCAGAATGGCTCAGTCGATTCTAATCGGCAAATCACGATCGAACAGATTCGGCAGGAAAAGTCTCGCTTCCCGAATAGCCGATTTGAAATTGGGAAATCTTACAAACCCAGAATCACATCGCGCATTCTCCTCAATAAGTGGCAGCATCAGCAAGAAAAAGAACGCTATCAGAGACGTGAATACGAGGAGGAGAAGAGGAGGTGCGAAGAAAGAAGGTATAAGGAAGAACAAGAGGAATATGTCCGAGAACAAGAACGTGCACATTGGGATTGTGCCTTCTTCAGACACTGTTGGAACGAAGGTTTAAAGTTGCCTACATGGAATAACTGTCCTGGATGCAATAGTGGATTTATTGAATATAGGCAAAATGGTGCCAGTCGCCGATCCGTCCACGAAAGAATTGGAAGGATACATCCTAGTGATGATCGGCGTCTAAAGATATATGAGAATGATGATCAACCCAGGAAAAGACATGCTGAAGAAGAAGATCGTGAGTATGTCTGGCAAAAAGGACAATGGTGTCCACCTGGTTTAAGAAGGAGCCAGAAGAGAAGAGTCCAGCGCCTGAGGAATCAAGAGTTGAAACGAGCAGGAACCAGGTTGAGATCGGTATGGCGTCCAAAAGGCAAACCTGATGAACCGGGTCATTCGGCTCCTACATGCATGGTATGTTTCTTGCCGAATGAATTCATGGCTCCGGCTAATCAAATTGTACAGGAAGAGATATTGTCAGAAGTGGATGAAGCCGAGCAATATGGGTTAATGGCACAATTGGTATTGAATAAGCAAGCTATTTTCGAGAAGCCAGTCCAGAATCGGCACATGAAGCCACTGTACTTAAGAGGATATGTCAACGGAAAGCCACTGACGAAGATGTTTGTTGATGGTGGAGCTGCTGTTAATGTGATGCCATATAACACATTCAGGAAACTTGGCATGAGCCCTGGAGATTTAACGCCAACAAGCATAGTGTTGAATGATTTTGCTGGAAATCCTTCGGACACCAAAGGATGTGTACATGTAGATCTGATGATTGGGTCCAAGATTCTGCTTACAACCTTCTTTGTTATTGAAGGCAAAGGGGCATACAGCTTGCTACTTGGAAGGGATTGGATTCATGCGAATTGCTGTATTCCATCTACTATGCATCAACAGCTTATTCAGTGGATAGATGATGAAGTGGAAATTGTCCCAGCAGATGATTCAATTAGCGTGGCTAATGTGGAACCGGCCTTCTGGGAATATCAAGGCATAGATTGCTTCTCAGGTAAGGACTGGGGAGAAGGTCCTGTTGAGCCAGTCAGCAGTGATCAACAGCCGATCAAAGCAGTCGGCTCTTTTAGCAATTTTTAATGGATAATCCAATCGATGGAACTGACGGGAAGCTAGGATATGGATTTGTGTCGGCTGATAAATTAGAAGAAGTAGACATTGGAGACGGTGACAAACCAAGGCCGATATTCATCAGTGCTAGCTTGAATTCAGTTTTCAGGGGGAAGTTGATTGAGTTGTTAAAAGAATACAAAGATTGCTTTGCTTGGGATTATTCGGAGATGCCTGGTTTAGATCGTTCCATTGTTGAGCATCGATTGCCGATCAAGCCTGGTTATAAACCTTACAAGCAACCACCCCGGAAAATCTACAAAGATGAAGTGTTGGCCGATGTGAAGAAGGAAGTGGAAAGATTAATAGCAGCAAATTTTATTCGGCCATGCAGATATGCAGAATGGATCTCTAATATTGTTCCTGTGTACAAGAAAAATGGGAAGATGAGAGTTTGCATAGATTTTAGAGATCTGAACAGAGCTACACCCATGGATGGATATCCAATGCCTGTTGCTGACTCGTTGGTTGATGCTGCTGCTGGATATAAAGTGATTAGTTTCATGGATGGTAATGCAGGGTACAATCAAATTTTTATGGCATTGGAAGATATAGCGAAAACGGCTTTCAGATGTCCAGGACATATAGGGTTGTTTGAATGGGTTGTCATGACCTTTGGTTTGAAGAATGCTGGTGCAACTTATCAGAGAGCTATGAATTATATTTTTCATGAGTTGATCGGCAAGATTGTGGAGATATATATCGATGATGTCGTGATTAAGTCATTGGATCATGAAACACATTTGGCCGACATAAGGAAAACTCTAGAATGCACTAGGAAACATGGGCTCAAAATGAACCCAAATAAATGTGCTTTTGGAGTTTCGGCAGGAGAATTTCTGGGATTTCTGGTGCATGAAGGAGGAATAGGAGTTGGCAGGAAAAGTATGAGAGCCATTGATGAAGTTGTTCCTCCAACTAATCTTAAGGAATTACAGTCATTACTTGGTAAGATCAATTTTGTAAGAAGATTCATATCAAACTTATCACAGAAGGTATTGCCTTTCTCTTCACTGCTAAAAGTCAAGAAAGATCAGAAGTTTGTATGGGGTGACGAACAACAAAAGGCTTTCGATGAGATCAAGGATTACATGAAAGAACCGCCAGTATTGGTACCTCCACAGCTTAACAAGCCTTTTAAGTTGTACGTGGCGGCCGATGCCCAAACTATTGGATCGGCCCTCATACAAGAATTCGAGGGAAAGGAAAGGGTAGTTGCATACCTTAGCCGAAAGTTACTTGATCCCGAAACGAGGTATTCGGCTACTGAGAAGCTTTGTTTATGTGTTTACTATTCCTTAACAAAATTTCGGCACTACTTATTACATGCCGAATGCATTGTGTATTCAAAGTTTGATGTGATAAAACACATGTTGTCTATGCCGATTTTGAACGGAAGGATTGGCAAATGGATTTTAGCTTTGTCTGAATTTGAGTTAAAGTTTGAATCGGCAAAGGCTGTTAAAGGACAGATTATTGCTGACTTCATTACTGAGCATCGCGATTTATCAGTTAATTCGCTTGAAATTGCTCCTTGGGTATTATTCTTCGATGGCTCTTCATGTGACAAAGGTGGTGGAGTAGGTATTTTGTTAATTTCACCAAGAGGAGAGGTATTTGAATTTGCTATTCCTATTCAACCTACTGTCACTAATAATCAAGCTGAGTATGAAGCGTTGCTCAGAGGGCTTCGATACTTGAGAGAAGCAAAGGCCATTGCAGTTGAAATTTTTGGAGATTCAGAATTAGTCATAAGGCAACTAAATGGCGAGTATGAGTGCAGAAATGATGTCTTGAGGAATTACTATGAGGAATGCAAGCAAATCTTAAAGGAATTTCAGTCAGTAATTCTGCAGCATATTCCTAGGAGAGACAATGAAGAGGCAAACAGATTAGCTCAAGGTGCTTCGGGTTATAAAGAGCTTCAAGAAGTTTTTGCTAATGATGTACATGCTTTCGGGAGTAATCTGGCAGAAGATGATTGGAGAAAAGAGATTGCCGATTATCTGGAGAATCCATCCCGAAAGGTTTCTAGAAAGCTCAGGTATAAAGCTTTAAAGTTTGTTCTTCTTGATGATAATTTGTATTATAAATCCTTGGATGGGGTGCTGTTACATTGCTTAAATCATGAAGAAGCAAAAATGCTGATGAATGAAGTACATGATGGGTTGTGTGGAGCACATTAATCGGCCTACCGAATGAAATGGGTTATTAGGAGATCTGGGTACTATTGGCCTACAATGCTGGAAGATTGCTTTGAATATTATAAGGGATGCCAAGATTGCCAGAGATTTGGAAATATTCAGAGAGTTCCAGCATCAGTTCTGAATCCTATTATCAAGCCATGGCCATTCAGAGGATGGGGAATAGATTTGATTGGCCAAATAAATCCTCCATCTAGCAAGGGGCATAAGTTTGTGCTTTTGGCAACTGATTATTTTACCAAATGGGTTGAGGCAATTCCATTAAAGAAGGTGACATCGGAGAATATGGTTGAATTTGTTAAAGAACATATCATTTACAGATTTGGAATTCCTCAAACAATCATCACAGATCAAGGGACTCAATTTACATCTTCAGAGTTCAGAGATTTTGCTGAAAGTATGGGCATCAAATTGTTGAATTCTTCTCCTTATTATGCCCAAGCTAATGGTCAGGCAGAGGCTTCTAACAAGATTATGATTAAAATTATACAGAAGAAGATTGATCAGAAGCCGAGAAAGTGGCATTCGGTACTCAATGAGGCTTTATGGGCTTACCGAATGGCTCCACATGGGGCTACACAGACGTCTCCTTATGAGTTGGTGTATGGACATCATGCTATCTTGCCATGGGAGATGCAATTAGACTCAAGGAGAATAAAGTTGCAAAAGGATTTAAGTTCTAAAGATTATAATGATTTAATGATGGATGAATTAGAAGATTTGCATATGATTCGTCTCAGGGCCTTGGAAAATGTTGAAAAAAATAAAATGCGAGTTGCTAAATATTACAACAAGAAGGTGAAAGTCAAGCAATTTGCAGAAGGAGATTTGGTTTGGAAGGCAATATTGCCGATTGGGACTAAATACAGTGCATTCGGTAAGTGGTCTCCAAACTGGGAAGGTCCTTTCAGAGTGGTTAGATGCGTGCCTGGAAATGCATATATTTTGAAGACATTATTGGGAGAAGAATTTGCTTCTGCTATAAATGGAAGATATTTGAAGAGGTATTATCCCAGTATTGAAATCGATCGGTGATTGATATATTAAATTGCCGAACAGACGATATTCGGGAAGAAATCGTCTTTAGAAGGAAATTGACAGAGACATTGGAGAAAAAGAAAAATGGCCAGTACTGAATGTATTGCCCTTAGCACAAAATATATTGCATCAGGAGTTCATACAAGATCACAAAAGATAAGTTTTATTGCCGAATCCCTAGTACAAACTACTGGAAGAGCCTGTTCAAAACAGACTGGGGATGAATGGAATCGGGAATAGCAGCACCATGGCCGTCGAGACGATCAATGGAGGCGTCAATGTCATCGATGTCTTCTGGGTTGCTGTTGGCGAAACCAACCGGCATCCTGGAATAGTCAGTGCCGGTGTGTGTCGACATGGCAACAAGACCCACAGCGACGCCTAGGCGAACGCCATGGAGAGCCACCTCGTCGACGCGGCCTGCCACCGCGCCAAGGCGAGCCTCCGGTATGTCTCCTTGGGCGTTCACTTTGTTCGCCAGCTCATCCACCAGCGCCTTCAGCCGATTGAGCTCGTCATCGCATTCTGCAAGATTACAAAATGGAGGTAGATCAATAATGACTAGAGATGGGATTAGGATTGAACAAGTTATGGAAATTACCATCGATGACTTCGAGCAGTTGCTTGCGCTCGGCCTGCCATTCGAGGTCCGCAATCCCGGCTTGCTTGGAAATGACCTCCAGTTCGCGACGAGAGTCGTCGCGCTCCGCCTTGAATCGGCGAGTATCGCCGTCTGAGTAGCGGGAGTCGTCCGATAAGAGAGTCCGATTGGACGAGCTCGAAGAGCTGGACGCCGCAGGAGCAGCGGCTGGAGCCGCAACTAGCGCACCAGCGGCGACAATCCATTGGATTACCCTGAAAAACAAAGAGATTCGTCAAGGAGACGGCAAATCTCGAGAAGAACAGAGAGAAGCAAGCAGCCAATCACCTGCGGCGAGCGCCGGCGCGACTTCCTTCGGGCTCGTCGGCAGCCGGTCGCCTTCCATTCGTCATTGGGGTTTTCTTGAGTTTACTGTGCTTGGGAAAAAGAAGAGTTCGAGGAAGGCAAAAGACTTGGTGAGGAGATAGCGGCACTCGGTATGTTTATTTATAGAACCCGCAGAGGAAATCGTGGCCAAAGATCGTGGTGCGTATCCCGAAAATTCGGAAGGTGGAAAGGATTCTCAGAACCGAACGGATTCGGTGTCGTTTGGAATTCATGCTGATGTCACATTCGGCTATACTAAGCTTTTCGAGATTGATACTGCAGAAGCCAACGTTGCCGAATAAGTTATGCACCACGAAACAAAGCCGGAATAAAGATGATGGAAAATGTAGAATTGATCAGGCATTCGGCTATCAAACTATTTGACACAATTTACACACCCAAGTACTTTGAAATTACATTTTTGGCATTCAAGATCATGTTGCTGACATTCTCTAATAGCTGCTTGTCAGCTTCTTGAGTCTTGGCCAGGGCAGAAAGTTTGGCTTTGAGTTGCTTCTCTTCATTCAGAGCTGCCGAAGCCTCCTTGCGCAACTTTTCTGTCAGACCAGGAATTTCGGCTATCTTCTTTTTATCAGCTTCAATTTCAGCCGATAAGTTTTTCAATTCAGCCTCTAATTCGGCTTTTCTGGTCTCTTTTGATTTAAGTGCAGCCTGTAGGCCAGCTAACAGTTCCTTATTGCTCTGAGTTCTAGAGTGCAAATCTTTTACAGATTGCTTGGCCAATGTTCTTCTTTGCTCCAAGGCTGGTTGAGCAGATTGATTTTTCAGAGCTTGCTTCACTGCAATAAAATGATCGTCCAATCTAGAAACTGGATCTAAAGAAATCTTGATATCGGCAGGAAGATCTTGATCAAATGATTCAAGCAAGTCTCTTAAGAGATCAGCATTGTTGACTTGATCTCGAGTGTCCTTATGCAGAAAGGAGATGATTTCCTTCAGTTTTGCTTGGTTCTCCTCTGATAAGGCTTGACCAGAGGAAGTTTCTTCTCCTTGTTCGGCAACAAGATCGTCCAAAGCAAATGAGTAGCTGGGTGATGAAATTGTTTTATCCTGGAAAAGAATTGTTGCCGAATTAATGATGGTCTATTGGATAAAAGCTGGGAGAACTGGGTAATCATCTCTACCTCATTCCTGACCTCTTGGATGGAGAGAGAGGGCAGCTCAAGCTCGGGCAAAGATTCTTGTATGTCATGCTGAGGAGAGCTTGGAAGGTTCTTTGGTGGGGATGAGGCTTCTGGCTGAGGTACATCAGGTAGAGCTGAAGCTGGTTCTTGATGAAAAGAGGAGCTCTCCGAAATTGGATCCATTGAAGCTTGCTCTGTGACTGAAAGAAGGTTCTGTGCTAATGGCCAATTGCTGTGATTTGGCCTGAAATCATAAAGGAACAGAAATGAGCAGAATGAAATTAGCATTTTTACTCGAGGAAGGAGAAATTTGACCTGTGCAATTCTTTTGCTGCTTGTTCTTTTCTTCTTTATAGCTGAAGGGGCAGTTAGAGAAGAAATCTTTCTCTTGATAGAAGGTGGTGCAGCAAGAGTTGGATCCAGACTGGCAGGCCTGGACATTATTTGAGCCAAAGAAGGAGAGAGATGCCCCAGAATAGATATTGGGCCAGCAATGTTATATACAATTGCTCTAGCCAGAAGGGCAGGGACTGTGTCCTGCAGAATAACAGAATCAAAAGTCGATGAAAGAGGGTGTTATTGGAAAAACAGATGGATTATAAGCATGTTTACCTCTGAATTCGGCTGATAACTAGGCATTAACTCAAGGCAAAGAGGGTGAACTGGTGTATTGAAGATATGATCATGGAATTCTTGCCACCAAAAGGTGAAGGAAGGATGAATGAGTGCTGTTGGCACAAAGGGATCGAGTTGATAGATGGCTGCACAGCACTTGTAATCAAAGACCCTTTTTGTTTCTGTGGAGTCTTTGATGATCTGCCTCGGCTTGAGGAATTCATGGAGAAATAATCTTGGGGGCACTTGGCCACACCCTAGTTGCCTGGCAACTGTGTTCGGCTGATAATATTCATATGAACTTTGAACTAGCCTTCCTCCGCAAAATTCGGTTGGTAAGATGCAAGGCCGAATGAAAGCGTTAAAAATTGCTGTGGACTCTGCATCTATGCATCCAGTCTCGAAGCTGAATTCACAAGGGAAAGTGAGATTGTCATTGTCCATGTATGGGAACCAGAGGGGATTGGCAAAGCTTTTGAAGAAAAGTTCAAACAGTTCTCCAATGCTCTTGTTGATAGCAATAGTGGAGGCTGCTTCCCCATAGGTTTGACAGCCTTTGGTGCTCTGGGCTTCTGCTTCCTGGTAATTGACCGAGGGGAAATGTCGGCTGTTGAGGTCAATGGAGACAATTTGGTGCATGTACAATTGCAGCCACATCTGGACGAACCACCAGGGACCATTAACGCAGGAAATTTTCTTGTTGGTATGCATCTGATAAATGGTTTGATGGAGCATGTGATAGACACTTCCTAGGAGATATTTCCCGAGAGGGATAAGTGTGCCTGCAGCCAGGTCTTCGGCCATTACTATGTGATTCAGAGTTGGCTCATTGGCTTTACCACAGAAAACAAATCTGCACAGCCACATATTCAGAAAGGCCCTGTATTCAACGTCAGTCAGAGGACCATCATGCATGTAAGTCTGGATGTATCTCTTATAGCCGACTCCAGTCTTCACCCCTGTCTGTTTGGAAGAACCTTTGTACCTGTATGGGTGTGTAATCCCTGTGATGTTCAGGCCGGTTATCATGTAGACATCGGCCAGGGTTGGAGTCATTGGTCCGTGACCAAAGAGAAAAGCATTCATGCCATTGGACCAGAAGTGACAAGCTGCAATCAGGAGATTTTCATTCTTGGGTGTTTCGGCTAGAGATAGCTCCAAACAGTGAGAAATACGAAGACTGTCCCAATTCTGTGTCTGAGGACTTTTATCTTCAAGAATCCTTTTGTACCAGTTTCTCCAGCCAGCGATTGGGGGCAGAGGCCAGTTCTTGAATGCATCTTGCCATTCGTGAGGTTTCATCAGAGAAGTTTTGAAAGGAATCCTCTGAGACTCGGCCGCAATAATTTCGGAGGGATCTGGATTCCCTGAAGGGCCGAGGAAGAAAGATGTGGATTGTTCTTCAGTGGGGGTCAAGATTTCGGTGGCCAGAGCCTATCAAGGGCAGAGGAAGAGCAAATCGGAGATTCAAAATGCAGCTCGAAAAGAGTAATGCCGAATGTAATTGAGGGAAACAAAACTTACTTGAAGAATTTGATCCTGGTTCGCCATTTGAAGATTGGAGCTTGAGAGATTCGACGAACTAGGGTTTTGAGTTTGGAAACGCACTCTGAGGATTTGGAAGCGGAAAGCGGATATGAAAGCGGATTCAGCCTGGAGATGTTGGGGATTCCTGGTCAATTCCGAGATAAAAGCATCTTTTATCCCGAAATTGAAGGGGCATGTGTTAACACCAAAATTTAGCACCAGGAAGAGGCTGACGTGTGGGCCGGATTTGATGGAAGGATACCATTCGGCTAAGAGGCTTTCTCTGAAGTATTCGGCAATAACGCTCTGCGGTCGGGAACGCGTCGTCATTCGGCAGAGGCACAGTTCCGCAGGTAAAAGCGGTAGCATTCGGGAAGGCGTGATGACGTGGAAAAACATAAGGAAAAGGCCGGTTCGAACAAGGAACGCAATATGGGCACGAAGATTCGTCATTTATTTTTAGAAACAAGTATTGTAGTCGTGTCCGACCAGGAGTTGTGTCGAAACCAGGGTATAAATATAAACCCATGGTCATTGTAAAGATCATCGAATCAATCAATACAACAAACCGGCCCCGTGCCAACATCGAGTCCTTTTAGTCGAGTCGTCGAGTTCTTCGAGAGGAGTCATCGATCCGTCGACCTCCGTAAGTTCCGGCAACCTTGTATCATGCTTAGTATCATGCGGTGGATTTAAGCTTTGATGCAAGTAGTCTTGTTACCATGCTTAGTATCATCCGGTGGATTTAAGTTGTGGTCTCAAGAAGGTTCCTCTGTTAGGTCATGAGCCATGCGGTGGGCTAAGATCTAGTATGGACCAAGTTATCGGCTCTGTTAGATTTCGGCAAGATCTAACAGATTCATTAAGTTACCCCGTGTTGCTTCGTTTTTACTCTGTGCTTAATTCATGCAACACTCCTTTGCCCAATCTAGGTCGGTTAGAATCGGCTCTACTTCACGATGCGATGACTTATCCCCTCATAGCCGAGTCCGAAACCGATCTAGGTTGCCACGTGTCGCGGGTTCGAACTTGTTGGTATCGTGTAGATCTTGACAGAACCGGGTATCATGCGGTAGATGCAGGTTTTTGGGTTGTCTTAGAGCTAATCATCCGGTGGATTAGAATTCGATTCGATCTGATAGATTTATCTTTATCGATTAAGTTTGTTCCTTCGCTGCGGACCCCGATTCGGCTAAGCAGCCGCATTCGGCAGTGCTCTCACGAGTGAACGTGTTCGTGGGTTTGCAGTGAACAATGAATGCTTTTAGCCTTTCACGATTAGATTGTATCATGCGGTGGATTAATCTAATCTGATTGGTGGTGTGGTCTCGAACAAGTCGTATCATGCGGTGGATTAACTTGTTCGTTATCATGCTTGACGGGTGCTGCTTTCGGCCTATGCATTCTTGTTTACTGCGGATTTATGATCATGCCTCACCCTTTATTTTAACACGTCTGTCCTCGTTAATCGGTCATGGATATACTCTGCTCTCTTTGTTTATTTAAAGACCGATCTTACGTCATGCTGATGTTGTGCGTTCGGCAGTGTGATTCTTATATGCTCCTACCGACTGCCGAATGATATTCTGAGTAACGACAGATAGCTTGTCCGTAGCTATATGTCTCTCGAGATTGGCTTCAATGCCGCAAATATGAAACTGTCTGGTCTCACCCGGCACGTTCCAGGTTTTGATCTAAACGTTTTTGTCCCTTTGTTAGTTTTCAGGCAAACTGACTGGCACGCTTCCGGATTCAAAAGCCCGGGCCACGTGTGAAGCTAGCTAATTCGGCTTGCTGTGTGCTTGGCGTGAGGTGCGGATTTTACGTCAGCAACCTGTATCCCAGCCCGACCAATGCAAGATCTGGTGGATAAAGCCGTAAAGGCTTTGCCACTAGCGAGTACCAGTAGGAGCAGTGACGAGACGGCAACGTGACATGCCATGCCGGCGACGACTCCTCGCCGGACGGACGCCGACGTGACCGCTCCTGTCGACGCCTGATAGCGTTTGCGTGCCAGTACGCACACGCACAGTGACTACGCCCGGCGAAAGTACTGGTGCACTACTGTGTGCCTGCTCGGCTGCGGCGTGCAGTGCATGCCTGCATCGGCCCGTTGCATATGCATGGACACTACAGTAGCAGCTAGCAGCTAGCGTCGGATGCAGCCAGCCGGTCAATCTCTGCGTCCCGTCAACCCGTCGTTTCCTGCCGTGGATTTGTTCTCCTGTGCTCTCGTGTGCGGCGTACGAACGCGCTCCGTCGACAGTGCTCGTGCTGGGCCGGCCGGGCATGGACAGTGGGGAGACCGGGGGAGAGGGGAGGGTCGATATCATCCGGGGTCGTGGCGTGTATACGGTACGTGCCGTAGCACTAAAATTCGACCGTGCAGGTACCCATGTTGGTTAAATGGGTGGATTCAAACCGTGCATCTGGGTGCATGCACGGAGGCCCAGTCACATCCTAGCTTTGCCACGTAATCGTAGGCAGTACAGCGTTACGTAGCTGTAGTACCTAGATTTTCTCTAGTGATAGTATCTAAGGTTTCCGAATCTCGGAGCCAAACTTTAGTTTTTTGGGTGCAAGCATTTCGTTTGTATGTGTAAAAAATTGTCCAAAAATTGATTAATTAGGCTTAAAATGTTCGTCTCGCAGAGTACAACAAAACTGTATAATTAGTTTTTTTATTTTATCTACATTTAGTACTCCAAACATGTGCCGACATTTTGATGATAGTGAACTTTGGGGTGGAATGTGAAATCTAAATAAGGGCTAGGTACCTACAGCTTCTTCCGTCTCTTATTTGATGTTACTGTGTCGACCAAATTGTCTTTTAAGTCATACATAATGTAATTCTAGGTATATGTATATATCCAAACTTAAATTGTTCGTTCAGATACATATTTGAAATTATTACATTCTTTCTAGAACAGAATAGCGCGCTAGGATTAAGCTATATTGGCGCATTTTTGCTTGGTTTCAAATAACTGCGTGCTCTCTCTCTCCCTGATCTGGATTCACAGATACTTGGAGTGTTTGGATCGAAAAACTAAAGTTTAGTCCTTTAAACAAATAATAATTATAAATATTAAATATAAATTAATTATAAAACTAATTATATAAGTCATGTGTGCTTCCCGAGATGAACATAACAAGCCTAATTAAGCTATAATCAGTACATAATTATCACATGTTTATTGTAGCACTACATTGTCTAATCATTGCCAATTAAATTTAATAGATCCGTCTCACAAATTAGCCCTCATTTATGTTATAAATTTTTAATTAATCTATATTTAATATTTTTAATTAACATGTATACATCCGATGTGATGAGACTAAACTTTAGTCAATGAGAATCAAACAGCACCTTAGCACCACAAAATTTTTAAAATTTAACATATGTACAGTCGGCATGTATCACGCAAGGTTAATATATATGGCCTTGTTTAGTTCTTCAATTTTGACCTCAAATTCCACTATAAAAAGAGATTATCATCACAACAAAATACCGACATATGCATGAAGAACTAAATGTAGATAAAATTAAAAATTAATTGCACAACTTTATTATACTTTACGAGACAAACATTTTAAGTTTAATTAATCAATGTTCGGATAATTATTCATAAATACAAACGAAATACTACGTCGACGTATTAATGATAAAATACCGCTACTTCTTCCGTGCTTAAATATTACTGTAGTCGCGTGGGAACCCCGAATAAGAGGGGGGGCACGGATTTCAACGACAAATAAATCGGGACACAGGGATACAGGGAGTAACGTTCGCGGGTACACCATCTCACCATCTCTTGTTCGATCGTCCATCAGTGTCTGTCACTGGCTCACTGCGCCTCTGCGTCCACGTAGGCACGTACCCGTTTTGGTCGTGTGGCTGCTGGGATAAGGCTGTCCGCACTCATACTCTATTTTCTTTCTCTAAAAGGAATATTTTATTCTGGTCATCGACATTCCTTCCCCTATCCCAATTACTCCCGCAGCCATCTCTCCCCTATACGTTTCCTTCCTCTATCCCAATTACTACATATTTTATTTCACTATTTCCAACTACCATATTATTTTATTCTTCTTTTTTACTCTCACCTCTCTCTCTTCCTTCCCCACCGCCGCCTCCGGCTCTCCCAGCGCCATGCCCCCTCCCGTTCCTTTACCACCGCCGCTCCTGCTCTCCTCCCTCCGCCGCCGCCTCCCGGTGCCCCGCCCGCCCACCTCTCTCTCTCCCTCCCTCCTCCCCACATGCCGCCCACCTTCGCGCGGCCCCCTCCGCCAGCCGCGCCTCCTCCCTCTGGCCCGCGCCGCCTCCCTCCAGCCGCGGCGGCCGCTCTCCTCCTCGGCGTCGCCGCCTCCCCACCGGCCCTCCCCTCCCCTACCCCCAGCTCCGGCCTCCACTCCCTCCGGCGGTGTTCGCCGTTCCCTCTCCCCCGCCGGCACACGACGAGGGTGCCCGTGCCTCCTCCCCTCTGCTGCCCCGCTGTTGATGTTGGAGCACGGCCATCCCCACTGCCTCCCCGGCCGGTGGAGCGACGGCGGTGGCCGAGTGGCCCCCCGGCTCCGCGTGGGTCGGCCGTGGTGACCGTGGGGCGGCTGCTTGCGGCGCGGCGGTCGACGGCGGTGGCGGGCGGCCGAGGGCACAGCGGTGGTGGCGGGCGGCATGCGGGCAGAGCGCAGTGAGGCGGGAGGGGAGCTGCGGGGCGGCTTGGCCGGTAGGCCCACCGCCACGGTGGCATGGTGGAGGAGCTCCACTGCCGCCCCTAGATTTGGAGGAGAGGCAGCCCTCCGCTGCCATAGAGGAACCGATTGAGGGCCCCGGTGCGGGGGTTCGTTCCCCTAAGATCTCCTGCAAGAGTGTTTGCAGGAGACCGGTGCGGACAGCCTAAGGGGTGTTTGGTTCCCGTACTAAAATTTTAGTCCCGTCACATCGAATGGAAGAATACTAATTAGAAGTATTAAATATAGATTAATTACAAAATGCATTACATAAGCAATGACTAATTTACGATACGAATCTTAGGCCATGATTAGAAAATATAATGCTACAGTAATAATTTGATAATTATGTACTAATTATAGGTTAATTAGGCTTGTTAGGTTCGTCTCCCGGAGTAGATATGACTTGTGCAATTAGTTTTATAATTAATTTATGTTTAATGCTACTAATTATCACTTATTTGAGGGACTAAACTTTAGTCCCTAGGATCCAAACACAGCATAAATCCATGCCTCTGATCGATGCGACGCGCAAAATACTGCTACTCCCTCCGTCCAAATAGGTACTCCCTCCGTCCCAATACGTAAGCATTTCTAGGATTCAAATTTTATGTCAAAATGTAAGCATTTTTAGAGATACGATAAAACTAAATGGGTTGGTGGGGTGGGTGGAGAGTTGGTGAGTAGTGTAAAATGAGGGGTATAGAGGTCTTTTAGCAGTTCTGTTATTTTTTGTATTTGAATGCTTCAGATGCTTATATTGTGGGACGAAGGGAGTAAGCATTTGTAGGATTTAAATTTTATATCAAAATGTAATCATTTCTATCTCGACAAAACTAAATGGGTTGGTGGGGTGAGTGAAGAGTTGGTGAGTAGTGTAAAATAAGGGATATAGATGTTTTTTAGCAGTTCTGCTATTTTTTGTATTTGAATGCTTCAAATGCTTATATCGTGGGACGAAGGGAGTACCTCCTGGCTCCTGCATGCACGAAGACCCAGGCACATTTGCCTTACGGCGAGTGCTGATTTACGCTAAGATTAAAATACCGCTGACTCTGTCATCAGGTGGCTGATGCTGATTTGTGCTGAGAAAAAAATACCGCTGGCTGGTGCTGATAAGCCAAGCGAACATGTCGTCCAAGTGTTGGCACGTACCTGTACCAAGTACTTAGGAAACAGTAAAAAATAGCCATATTTCTATGTGTCAGCAAATCTTTTTCTCCGAAGAATCTTGCATGTATAAAGTATTAAATAAAGTCTATTTACAAAATCTTTTTAAGGATGAGTGTAACCAGCGGACGTCCGTTGGGTTGCAGGTCAAGATTCCGGGCTCTTGCTAACGGCGACGAGACAGACGTCCAGTTATCAGATGACGAGTCTGAACCGGCAACGCCGGACCTAGTTCGAATAGCATCGGTTCATGGCCTCTCAAAGGGGGATTTGGTTCAGGCGGAACTTGCAATGCAGGATTCATCGGTTCATAAAAAGAGTTGAGGCGTCTTGTTCACCGGACTCTGGGACCGACCGGCGGTGTTGGCACGCCGGGTGCTTCAGTCCTTGGTGGACAGGAGAGACCCGACGATGCGCCCGTGGTCTGGGCCTCTACCGAGTCCATGCGTGTCACCAGTTCTTACGTTTGGACATTGTGTTGTGACAGATATGCGTTCCAAGGCATCAGTTGAGAGATGGAGGTTAAAGGAGTTCGTGGCTGTCGGTCCGGTGGCGCGGAAACAGCTGAGGACGACGACCCCAACTTGGGGCCTAGCTGCTGGACAACGTCTAGATTTTGAATTCGAACATCCTATCCTTCAGGATCAATCGGATCGGGTGGCAGCGTTACGCGTGACATCTGCGATAGATGATGTTGTTGGCCTGGAAGGTGGACCTCTGTGTGGGGTCGCACGCCGGCAATTACGCATATGTTAGGGGGTGGGCCGAATCTTATCACGCCGAGGAACGCTACCAGAACATTTCAAGTCAGGATTGTTTGACGTTGATCTCCATACGCATCTAACCCTAGTCGCCACTTATTCGTTTTGCGCTCGCTCCTTTGTCGACGTTGTGCGCAGGGGAATGGTAGGTGCAGCGGGAGTTGGTGGCAGTGCTGTCGGCAGCATCGGTGGCTCGGTCACGGGTGTTCGTGGCCAGGGAGCTTGGCGTAGTAGCGGCCGAACCGGCGGTGGCCACCGTGGCGGCGGCGGCGGGAGGATGGGGTACAAGGGACCTGGCTATGGCCACTCTGGTCCAAACTTCAACAACTTTGGGTACAACGACGGTGGACATGGCGATGGCTTTGCACGGCCGGGGTTTGACCCCAACTTTGGTGGCTACCCACCGAGGTACGGTCCTGGTTGGGTAGCCATGGTCGCTATGCTTACCATGGTCGACAGCAAGCGCTGTGTCCCCAGGGACGGGCTGCGAGTACTAGATAGCAGGAGGCCCGGCCACAAGGTCTGATAGGGATCCAAGGAGCGCATCCTACTGCACATCAAGGAGGGCGGCCTCTGGTCCCCGGGGTGGGCACTAGCCATCAGATGATGGGTCCAGCACTGGCATGCGGGGTTATCAAGGTGTCAGCTGGCGGTTCCGCGCAAGCACAGAATGGGGCATCGGCTGGCTCTCAAGCAACGGCGTCGATGACTCAGCAGGTACTCCAAGGACCAGGCATAAATGTTCAGGCACCCACGGCATACAGAACTGCCGCAAATGCTGGACAGATGGAACCAATGATTCTTGAGCTAGTTACGGACGTCCTGATGAAAGAGGTGGTGCTGCAGGGTTCCTCAAGTTCTTCTGAACTAGTTGATGTTGTCAAATAGAATGACGCAGTGCAAGTTACTCATGACTTTGGGGTTGATCAAGGGACAAAGAACACCGGAAAGACATGTTATAGGTGTGGGATCAAAGGACACATTATCTCTGAATGTGTAGCTCAGCTTTTGTGTGACCTGTGTGAGAGCAAGGTGCATGCATCCTTCCGGTGCCCGAGGCAGAAGTGAAAGTGCATCTAGTCATTTAATCAATTTTGGTGATTAATGATAATAGAAATTTGGATATAATGCTTTCAATAAGATGTGCAGGAATAAATCAAAAAGGAAAGAAAAAGAAACGAGAAAGGAATGTGCCCAATTCTTATCTCTTTGATGGTAGATGCTATTGAAGATTTTAAATATTCTTTTTGGTTTGAATTTGAGTATAGGATCACCGTACTATCAAGAGGAACAAGTAATCATAAAATCACGTGACTTTGATGCTCAATCTATATCCACAAACCTATCACCAAAGCCATTGCACTCTAAAACAGACAATTTCATATTGTGCAGTTGTGCACCGTTTCCGCTGTTCACCGGAAATTTCCGGTGACCACCGTAGAATTCAGCTGTTGAGCGCCCGTTGACTTTCACCGGAAATTTCCGGTGTCTGGTGGAAATCTCCGGCATATGCGACGGAAATTTCTGGTGATCTTGACGGAAATTTCCGGTATAACTCGCCCCAACGGTCACAATTATGAGAGAGCTATATATACCCACTCCAACCCTTCATTACCGGGCTCTTGGCTCATTTGATGAACCCTAACCTCTCCCAAGCTTCCAAGAGCTCTCCCAACACTCCTTGCTTTGATTTCTAAGTGTGTAGTGGTGTGTTGGTTGAGGGACTTGAGCTAAGTGTTTCAAGTTTCGTTCTCCCTCCTTTTGAGCATCAAGTTCGTGATTCTTCGGTAACTTTTTTTGTTAGTCTTGGGGATTCATCCCCTAGACGGTTAGGCGTTGCTGAGAGCATCCAAGCAAGCTTGTGGATTCACCTGAAAAGTTTGTATCACCCATCCTTCGTGGATTTACTAGTAAGTGCACTTAGCTCCTTTGTGGTGACTAAGTGGAGGAAAGTGGCTTGGAGTTGATAAGCCCGCCTTTCGTAGGCCCTCAACGGAGACATAGCTTCCTTTGTGGAAGTGAACTTCGGGTTAAATCTTGTGTCTTCGCTGTGATCATTGTTCTTCGTGTTCATCTAGTTCATCGTGTTCTTGCTAGCTATTTCACTCGTTTGTCTAGATCTATATATTGGTGAAGTTCTAGCTGCAAGTAAAGGTCCCAGAGGGTTACTTACTTCCATAACAACGTATTGATTCATATAGATTTGTTGTTGTTGCTCTTATTCATCTTGTGATTTAGCTCACGAGTCTTCACCGGACATTTCTGATAGTAGGCGGAAATTTCCGGTAATTTAGCGGAAATTTCCGATGGCTACCAGAAATTCCGGTTCATCTGACAGTCTGTGAAGTTATTTTTGATAATTTTTAGTTGCGCCTATTCAACCCCCCTCTAGGCCTAGTGTTGATCCTTTCAATTGGTATCATAGCCTAATCCCATGATTAAGGCTGAACCGCTAAGGGAAAAACACTATGGCTACTTCGGGGGAGAAATTCGGTGTCGGTGCTTCCGCCTTCAAAGAAGATCCTCTATTGATCGTTGACACAAGCTCAAGCGATGATGATCTTGCGATAAGCGATGTCGATGAAAGCTTGAATGAAGAAGAAAAAAAGAAGAAGAGATGAGAGAAGATTAAGAGGAAGATTCAAGAGAAAGCCGAGAAGAAGGCTCAAAAACTTCTCAAGAAGAAGTTGAAAGAAACAGACGTTCTTGAAGGACTCCACTACGTGTCTCACACATATGATACTACATCTTCTAACAAATCTCTTGATCCTACTAGTCTTAATTTCTCATCGGTTCCTATGGGCAAAGTACCCAAATTTAATAGGGTTGACTTTGCTCGTTGGAGCGATGACATGAAAATGTATTTGTATGGTCTTCACCCATCTCTTTGGACTATTGTGAATATAGGTGTTGACAAGAATACCAAGCCAAGTCGTGAACAAGAACATGACTTCTTCCGCAACCCTCAAGCTGTGATGGTGCTTAGAAGTGCTCTAAGTCCCTATGAGTATAACAAGATTAGAGGAATTGAGGTTGCAAAGGACCTATGAGACACTCTTCAATTGTCTCATGAAGGTACGAAAGTGGTCAAGGAAGGCAAGATTGATCTACTCCAAGGAGAACTTGAAGCCTTTGTCATTAAGAAGGACGAAACTCTACAAGAGATGTATGGTCGATTGAAGCTTCTTGTCACGGAGATTCGCATGCTTGGTAGCAAGGAAAATGATGAGAAGTGTTTGGGTGCCTAAGATTTCTAAAGCTAACACTCAAGGACCCAATCCCTTTTGGGTACCTAAGTCCAAAGCTTAAACTTGTTTTGTAGTTATATGCCTCCGTGGACCCTCATGATTGCTTGATAGTGGATGTTCAAATCATATGACCGGAGAGAAGAATATGTTTGCTAAGTTGAAGGAATATGACTCACCTATTGAAAAGATCACCTTCGGTGACAATAATCATGGTGATGTGATTGGTCAAGGTGAAGTTGCTATCTCACAAGACTCATCTCTTTCTAATGTTTATCTAGTTGATTCTTTGGGATACAATTTGTTGTCGGTATCACAATTTTGTGAAAAAGGCTACAATTGTCTCTTTACTAATGAGGGTGTGAGCGTCCTTAGAAGGGAGGATTCCTCTATTACTTTTACGGGTCAACTTAAGGGAAAGCTTTATTTAGTTGATTTCACAACAAATAAAGTGGAACCGAAGACTTGTTTAGTGGCAAAATCTAGCTTGAGTTGTCTTTGGCATCGCCAGCTAGCTCATGTTGGGATGAGGAACTTGGCCAAACTTTAAAAGGATGAACACATTCTAGGACTAATAAATGTTCTCTTTGAGAAAGATAGGTTGTGTAGTGCTTGTCAGGCCGGAAAGCAAGTTGGAGCTCCTCATCCACCCACAAACATATTGACTAGCTCAAGACCCTTGAAATTGCTCCACATGGATTTATTTGGGCCAATTGCTTACATAAGCATTGGTGGAAACAAGTATGGACTTGTCATTGTGGATGATTTTTCTTGGTTTACATGGGTTTTCTTTCTACCAGACAAGAGTGAAGCTCAAGGGGTTATCAAGAAATTCATTAGAAGAGCTCAAAATGAGTTTGAGTTGAAGGTCAAGAGAATAAGAAGTGACAACGGTACGGAGTTCAAGAATCTAAATGTTGAGGAGTTTCTTGATGAAGAAGGCATCAAGCATGAGCTTTCCGCTCCATACACACCTCAACAAAATGGCATTGTTGAGAGAAAGAAACGAACCTTAATTGAAATGGAAAGAACAATGCTTGATGAATACAAGACTTCGGATATCTTTTAGGCCGAGGCGATCAACACGGCTTGCCATGCCACCAATCGCCTCTATCTTCAAAAGTACTTGGGCAAGACTTCGTACGAGATCCTCACCGGTAACAAACCTAAGGTGCATTACTTTCGAGTCTTTGGTTGCAAATGTTACATTCTTAACAAGAGGACCAAAAGCTCAAAATTTGCACCAAAGGTTGATGAAGGCTTTTTACTCGGTTATGGTACTAACGAACACGCCTATCGTGTCTTCAACAAAACCACCGTTGTGTTGAGGTCACGGTAGATGTGAAATTTGATAAATCAAACGGCTCTCAAGTAGAGAAAGTTGAAAATGACATTGTAGATGATGAAGAACCTCCTAGCCAATCCATCATGAGAATGTGACTTGGAGAAGTGAGGCCTCGTGAAGTTCAAGTTGAAGACCAAGAGTTAGCCCAAGCTCCGGAAATCAATGTTAATAGTGATCCATCATCATCGACAAGAGTTGAACCACCAAGTTCCCTTCAAGATCAAGTTCAAGCTCATGGTGACGATCATGATCATGACAATGATCAAGGGGGAGTTTTAGGTGATGATGCTCAAGTTGATGAATCTCACAATGAAGAGGATGAAGATGGGCCAATTCAACGTCAATCAACATTTTCACACCCAAGAGTTCATCAAAGTGTTCAACGGGATCATCCCGTTGATAACATCCTAGGGAGCATCCAAAGATGGGTAACCACCCGTTCTCGTTTAGCAAATTTTTGTGGATGTTACTCGTTTGTTTCCTCTTTGGAGCCTCTTAAGGTAGAAGAAACTCTTGGTGATGCGGATTGGGTCATTGCAATGCAAGAAGAGTTGAACAACTTCACAAGAAATGAAGTTTGGGAATTGTTCCCAAGGCCCAAGCAAAATGTGATTGGCACCAAGTGGATGAAAATGAGATTGTCACAAGAAACTAGGCTATATTGGTTGCTCAAGGATTCACTCAAATTGAAGGTCTTGATTTTGGTGAAACTTATGCCTCGGTGGCAAGGCCTTAATCCATTCACATTCTATTAGCTTATGCCTCACATCACAATTTCAAGCTTTATCAAATGGATGTAAAGAGTGCCTTCTTAAATGGCCCTCTATCCGAGTTGGTATATGTGGAGCAACCACCGGGCTTTGAAGATCCCAAGCACCACAACTACGTCTATAAGCTCCATATGGCGCTCTATGGGCTTAAGCAAGCCCCAAGAGCATGGTATGAATGCCTTAAGGAATTTATTCTCAAGAATGGCTTTGTAATGGGCAAAGCGGATTCTACACTCTTCACTAGAAAAATAGACAAGGATTTGTTTGTTTGTTATATTTATGTTGATGATATTATCTTTGGTTCTACTAATGAAAAGTTTTGTGAAGAATATAGTAGGATTATGACCAAGAGATTTGAAATGCCAATGATGGGGGAATTGAAATTCCTTCTTGGCTTTCAAATTAAGCAAATGAAGCATGGGACTTTCATATGTCAAACCAAGTACACAAGTGATATGCTCATAAAGTATGACATGGCTAATGCCAAGCCCATCAATACACCAATGCCCGTGAATGGTCATCTTGATCTCAATGAGGAAGGGAAATCGGTCGATCAAAAGGTATATCGCTCCATGATTGACTCTTTGCTTTATCTTTGTGCATCTAGGCCCGATATAATGCTTAGCGTGTGCATGTGTGCAAGATTTCAAGCCAATCCCAAGGAATGTCATTTAATGGCTGTTAAAAGAATATTTAGATATCTAGTGCATACTCCGAACCTTGGCTTGTGGTATTCCAAGGGCTCCACTTTTAATTTACTTGGCTATTCCGATTCGGACTATGTCGGTTGCAAGGTAGATCGAAAGAGTACAACGGGGACTTGCCAATTTCTTGGTCGGTCTTTGGTGTCCTGGAGCTCTAAGAAACAAAATTTCGTTGCACTATCCACTGCCAAGGCTGAGTATGTTGCAGCCGGTGCTTGTTGTGCTCAACTACTTTGGATGAGACAAACCTTGAATGATTTTGGTTGTGAGTACAAAAAAGATTCCACTTTTGTGTGACAATGAGAGTTCCATTAAACTTGCAAATAACCTGGTCCAACACTCTAGAACCAAGCACGTTGACATAAGACATCATTTTCTTAGAGATCATGAAGCCAAAGGAGATATCGCTCTAAGCCATGTTGGAACTGATAAACAATTAGCTAATATCTTCACCAAACCTCTTGATGAGCAAAGGTTTTGTTCCTTGAGGAGTGAGCTAAATATCTTAGATTATCGTAACTTGGCTTGACATGTTGTACATGGTTGAGTGATTGTAGTATAGGTCTTTGAAATAAAAGTTTTTCAAACTTGGGTGTGTCTTTGGTATTTGAAAAGATTTGGATTTCGATCTTTTGATCCCGTCTACTCAAGTGTGACCATTGTTCTTCATGCTTGTCTGTGGCTGGTCACACTCTGAGGAGATATCTAGTTTAGTGCCACACATATCTATCTCTATCTAGTGGCTAAATCTCTCAAATCACTCAAAATTTGTTTCTGCTGGGGTTTATCGCAAATAATCGATGAATGGCGGAAATTTCCGTCGAATGAGATGGAAATTTCTGGTGTTCATCGGAAATTTATGACAGACCGCGTTCTCTCTAATCTCCATCGGAAATTTCCGGTGATTTGGCAGAAATTTCTGGTGCCTCGCAGGACATAACTCCCACTTAAACCTAGTCTCGAGTCCATCTCTCTCATATCTCATCTCTCGCGCCACCAATGCCTCTCTCTCTCTCTCAACTCCACTCCCTTGGCGATTTGGCTCTCCCTCCACTAAAATCTTCCAATCATCGACGTTTTGCTTCGTCAAGAACTCATCCGGACTGAGGGAATTCTTTTTCTTCATCCTCCCTTGCTCGTTCTTCAAGTTCGAAGGTTTTGAAGGTTTTCAATTGTGGTTCTCGAGCTCAAACCCTAGAGTTCTTCAATAGATGTTCATGCTCATGTTCCTCAAGTTATACTTGATGCTTCTACATGGATTAAGTGATTTGGATAGAAAGTTTTTATGGGTTTTATCATGAACTATGTCACCAAAAACTAGGGTTGCCCGATCTCCTTGTCTAGGTCTTTGCAGATGTTTTTCCTGTACAAAACTTGTTCTATCCTGCCTACATTGCCTAGATCTTCAATCACACAAGGTATCATCGCGTATTTGCTAGGCTATGAGAATCAAGGATTCAATTTCCGCCTGTTGGAAATTTCCATCGAACTTACCGGAAATTTTCGGTGACTACAATTCAGCGGAAATATCCGATAGACAGGAATGAAATCATCGCTTCTCATAACCTATTGAATGCTACATCCTTTTTCTTGTGGTCCTATATGTCACACACTATAATTTGCTCATCTACAGGCTTTACTCATGAATCCTAGTGACCCAAATACTACGAAGAAGATTGTGATAGATATTGTGCTACAAAGGAGGAAAAAGCCTCGAATTCATTCCACTGCCTCCAATGCATCCACCACCTCATCTCCACCATCTGAAGACGATGATACTCCTGCAAATCCACTTGAATCTATTCCAACGATGACCACGCCAGAGGTCGAGTCAAAGCAGGGGCATGCAAAGCAGCTGGTAGGGCTCAACCTCCTCGTGCCGCCCGTACTCCACAAGCTCCTCAAGTTGCTAATGTGGCACGTGGTGGGGAACTTTCTCCTCGCCGCAACAAGGCACAACCCATTCGTGGAAAAGGGAAGGGTAAACAAGGTGGCAGCTCCTCTCGGTCACAACCTAGTGTTGGGATAGAAGAAGAAGAGGATGATGAACCGACCGAGGCTCAAATTCGTGCAGCTGCCTCGCAAGGCTTTGATGATCCCAACCGACAGAAGCTTGATTGTCCTCACACTCCTCCAAGGATTACAATCAACAATGATGGATACACTCAAGTAAGTGTGATTCCTAGGAAGCGTCCTCTTTTGACCGGAAATGGTGGTGTAATTCCAAGGTTACCTATCAATTATCGTAAGCAAGTGGTTGATTGTCGCAAAATGAGACGTGAGGAGTGCCTGCTCATCTTTATTAAGGATGCTTCTCTTGACTATCGATTCCACACTCAGTTTCATGCGGACTTCTACTTCTCAGTGCTTCTTTCTCACTCAGAGCCACTAGTTGACATGCAATGGATTGATTGGGAATATATGAAGAATAGTCATCATCCGACTTGGGATCTAGTGATTAACATATGCAAGGAAAAGGGAGTGTATGATTTGATGGGCTTTCAATATGATTGGAATGAGGAGATTGTTCTTCAGTTTTATGCCACTCTTTATCACCATCCAAACAAGAAGACAATCTATTAGATGATGGAAGGAACTTGGTATGAGGTAGCTTTCAAGGATTTTGCTCACCTTTTGGACGTGCTGATTGGGAGAAGCCCTCCGTGCTTAATGCTCGAACTTTGTACAATGATGAGATTTAGTTCATGTATGAAGAAGGAACCGAAGCCGATGGATACATCACTCACTTGTAGCCGATGGATTCTTCGGGCTACTCTCACTATCAAGAAAGGAGATGGTTCGTCAGTTCTTGGCCACACAAGAAATCTCCTTGCTTGTCTTTGTCCCGATGGTGATGACTTTAGCATCTCGGACTTCATATGGAATGAGATCCTTGAGGGTGCTTCGGACTCCGAGCGTTGTATTCCATACGCTCCCTATGTGATGTACCTCATTGAGACCATCACCCAAGACAAATTTTCCCAAGGATCACTCTCATAAGCGTCTTCGGGTTATGAAAAAGTGAGGGACAGCTCCACCACCTCCTCCTAGGACTACAAGAAGATCAAAAGTCCTCCTCATGCTGAGTCCTCTAGAGCTACTGCAACTAGGACGACAGGTGCTTCACGTGCCACTCATGGTCCACCGCCTCCTCGCCCCAAGAAGAACAAGGTGATGAGAGCTTTCCGTGCCCTATTTCAGCTTTGCAAGCATAATGCAATTGAGATTAACAAGAACCAAAAGGGAATCAAAGAGCTCCAAGCTCATGATGATCTTCCTCACTCACCCATTCGTGAGCTCCCCGTGTTTGAGGAGCCATGGTCGGACTTTGAACAAGATGAAGAGGGTCCTTCTAGTCCTCCCGCTGCTGCTGCTCCTTCTCGTCGCTCTCGTCGTGCTTCCACTCGCTATGTTGAAGAAATTGAGACCAAAGAAGAAGAGGAGACCTATAGGGGAGATGGAGTCTACACCGACGAGGATGATGATGGTGCTGCTGATGATGATGAGGCCACTCCTTGATGATGTTGATCTGCTCTGTCATGTTCTTCTTCTTTTCCTTTTTGGTGGTTGATGCCAAAGGGGGAGAATGAAATTCATCACATCATCTTGTATCTTAAATTTCTATGCTTGTGTGCTATTGAACTATGTGTGTTGTGTGTGAACTCTTAAAACTGCTATTTATCTCTTACGGTTGTGCTAGAACTTGATAAAATAGGCTGTAGTGACTTGTTCTTTTTCTGCCTCTAGTTTTATCAAAAATTTCCGGTAACTGGCGGAAATTTCCGGCAAATGCGACGGAAATTTCCGCTAGTTCCATCGAAAATTTCCGGTAATAGTGCTATATCATGCCACATGCATCATGTTATTCCCTTCTTTCTGAGCCATTGTATGCAAGTTTCTTGAGAACATCTTGCAAAATATGTGCATAAGCATTTAAGGCTTCTAAAGTTGAACATGCACATACTTAGGGGGAGCCTCATCAAATTTATTGGATACAATACTTGATGATTATTGATATCCTATGAGACCAAATTTATATTGTCATCAATCACCAAAAAGGGGAGATTGAAAGTGCATCTAGACATTTAATCAATTTTGGTGATTAATGATAATAGAAATTTGGATATAATGCATTCAAAAATATGTGCAGGAATAAATCAAAAAGGAAAGAAAAAGAAATGAGAAAGGAAGGTGCCAAATTCTCTTTGATGGTAGATGCTACTGAAGATTTTAAATATCCTTTTTGGTTTGAATTTGAGTATAGGATCACCGTACTATCAAGAGGAACAAGTAATCGTAAAGTCATGTGACTTTGATGCTCAATCTATATCCACAAACCTATCCCCAAAGCGTTTGCGCTCCAAAACATACAATTTCATATTGTGCAGTTGTGCTCCGGAAACCACCGTAGAATTCAGCTGTTGAGAGAGCTATATATACCCACTCCCACCCTTTATTACTAGGCTCTTGGTTCATTTGACGAACCCTAACCTCTCCCAAGCTTCCAAGAGCTCTCCCAACACTCCTTGCTTTGATTTCCAAGTGTGTAGTGGTGTGTTGGTTGAGGGACTTGAGCTAAGTGATTCAAGTTTCATTCTCCCTCCTTTTCAGCATCAAGTTCGTGATTCTTCGGTAACTTTGTTTGTTACTCTTGGGGATTAATCCCCTAGACGGTTAGGCATTGCCGAGAGCATCCAAGCATGCTTGTGGATTCACCTCGGAAGTTTGTATCACCCATCCATCGTGGATTTACTAGTAAGTGCACTTAGCTCATTTGTGGTGACTAAGTGGAGGAAAGTGGCTTGGAGTTGATAAGCCGCCTTTCGTAGGCCCTCAACGGAGATGTAGCTTCCTTTGTGGAAGTGAACTTCGGGTTAAATCTTGTGTCTTCGTTGTGATCATTGTTCTTCGTGTTCATCTAGTTCATCGTGTTCTTGCTAGCTATTTCACTAATTTGTCTCGATCTATATATTGGTGAAGTTCTAGCTGTAAGTAAAGGTCTCAGAGGGTCACATAACAACATATCGATTCATATATATTTGTTGTTGTTGCTCTTATTCATCTTGTGATTTAGCTCACGAGTCTTCACCGGACATTTCCGATAGTAGGAAGAAATTTTTGATAATTTAGCGGAAATTTCCGGTGGCTACCAGAAATTCTGGTTCATCTAACAGTCTGTGAAGTTATTTTTGATAATTTTCAGTTCCTCCTATTTACCCCCTCTAGGCCTAGTGTTGATCCTTTCAAGAAGGAACCCAAACCAGTGGCACAATCTGTTGGATTTGCGGCAGATGCACTGTGGGCATACTATATTGATCATCCTCCAATTAAGTCACCATGGAGAGATTCGAAGGTTGCGCTTGTGACAGTATTGGGTGCAACATCATGGGGACCAACTGGTTGTGTTTCTACGCCGTGTAGTGAGAGACAACTTTGCTTGGGATGTGCAACATCATGGGGACCATTTGTTTAGGGTCACATCCCGACAAGGACGTAACACCCAAAACTAGCCTATTTAAAATTTTTAGTAATTTATTGGCTTTTATTTAAATTGTTCATAATTAATATAGGTTAAATGAATTATTTATGAATATTAAAATCAAATATAAGTTGTAGAAACATTTTTGTTGCATTCATGCTATCGCATTGTGTTTTGTTTGATAGTAAGTTAAATTGGAATTTAAATTCTGTTTAAATTTGAATTTAATTTGTATTTGTTTGAATCCTAGAAAAGTTATTTCTAGCCGAGTTCGATTTTGCTCCTCAGACTTTCCCCTCGGTCCAACTCTGCCGCTTCTTCTTTCACCTGGCCCAACTCACCTCCCCCCCACCTGGGCCCCGCCTCCTGCGCCGGCCCAACAACTCCAGCCGGGCCAACCCCGCTCACCCCTCTCCTCCCTTCCCTTCGTCCGTTGCCAGGTGGGCCCCGCTGGTCAGGCCTTTCTCCTACCTCCCGCCCGAGCGCCCTCCTTCCCCGGCGCGCGTCACGCTGCCCCGGCCAGCCATCCTGGCCCGCCCCCGCGCCTGTGGACCCTCCCAGCTCCTTCCCCGCAGCTTCCCCGCGATCCCCTTCCTTCCCTAGCCCCGCACATGCACGGCAAGCAACCTCCCCCGATTGGGAAAATCCCCGATCCACCGGCCGCCGCCCGATCGGCGTGGCACACACGCCGAGGACCCCCTGGGCCCTATAAAAGCTACGCCCCCGAGCCCCAAACCTTGCCCTACCTCCAATTTGAGCTCCCAGCCCTCCCAGCGCCTTCTCCTCGCCTTGCGCCACCGCCCGTCAGCCGCCGCCGAAGAACTCCGCCGCCACCGCCCTCTGCTCGTCGTGAGCCCACCCCGAGGCTTCCTGAGTAGGTAACAACATCAGCCAAGTCATCTCTCGCCCCTTACTGTGCCTGAGTCGCTCGCTAGACTTGCACAAGGACGCCGGAGCCGCCCCGCCGCGTCGTCAGTCGACACCATCGCCCCACCGCCGCCTTGAGCACCGTAGGTGAGCTCGCCTTCCTCCCTAGTGCCGTAGAGCCCTTCCACGCTCCAATTGAACCCCCTAGCTCGATTTCCACCCAGCTCTAGCGAGCCCCCGCCGCGGTAACCTGCGGCGCCGCCGCAAAAACCCTGCCGGCGACTCCCCCGCCCCCGCGATCTGTCGTGGACCGTTGGATCCCGATCCAACGACCACCAACGCACGCCCCGCCCGAGTCAACCCCGCCGTTACCGGTCACCACAGGTAGTTTTGCTAAAGAAACCCTGGGTTTCTCTCAAATCAACCCGCGGTCCATCATAGGGTTAAAGATGTTTACATTTAGGTCATTTCTTCGCGTATAGGCCCCGCAGTCCAGATCCGTTGTTTTTACTCGTAGGCCCTCGGGTTTTATACAAAATTATGTTTAGGTCCCTAATTTTTCACAGATAAGCCCCTAAAACTTTTAAAAACTTGCCAACAGGTCCCTAGATCTTAGATTTGCCATATGTTTTCCGTTTTAGCTTCGATTAGTGTGATTTTCACGCTCATGTGTTCGTAGTAAAACGTAGATTATTTCTAGAACCTTTATTTGTACTGTTTATACTATTTTGTGTATTGTTCTAATAGAATATTATTTGTTTGCATGTATTGTCTTGCGTGGATGTTTGTGTGGTGATTCATGTCCAGTCGGTGAGCCTGTCGCGTTGGACTTCGAGTATGAGGAGGACTTCCAGGGACAGGACTCACAACAGCAGCAGTAGCCGCCCTTTGAGGAAGGCAAATTATAGCACGGACAATCCTTTCTACCTACTCACCTTGTATTAAATTATTTCATAAATGCATGTGTCTAATTTGATGTACCATTAAGGTTGTACCTAGTTTTGAATATCCTATCCTTGTTTACCTTAGGTTTATGCATGTGGGTAGATTTTGCTATGCCCAGCTACTATCACCATTATCTAACTGTTAATTTTGACTTAATGGTTCACTTTAACAGTAATGATAAAACTTGCTTTTTAGCAACTTGGTTTAGGGAACTAGAGCATGTGGTTCGTGCTTTGTTCTAGGGTCTCTCCATAAGGTCCGGTTCTTAAAGCGGCAACCCAGGAGCCTGTCGCCACCGCTAGAACTATTATGGCTCTGGTCTTGGTTAAGTAGCTTGTACATCTCTAGCTTGCCAGTGGTTACCGGTGGGGCCGACGGCGTTATGGGAAGTAAGGCACGGGGTGTTTGTTGATTCCACCGAGGACGGTAGCCCCATCGGCTAGGTCTCGTTAGACCCAGTCCCATGTTGGGAGTCCCTGCGATGGGGAACTCCACACGTTGCGCATTGTTGGGTGCGATGCCCGCGCTCTGGATGCCATTGACCCCCCTTATGGTGTGACTCCGTAAGCATAAGTCAATCTCGGTGCCTAGAGTCTCACCATCTTATTGTACCTTAGCGGCGACTGTCTTGTTCGGGTGTCTTGTGAAAAACCTCGTAGCGTCCCTATGCAATCACACCTCGGAAGTGTTGATGTGCGTGGTTGGGTGCAAAGTTCTTTTGAACTTTTACGCGACTGGTTGGTAAAGGGTGAAACCTCTGTAGAGTGTAAAATCTATCATGATAGCCTTGCTTAGGGTCACGAGCGGCCTGGATCCCTTTTGATTAGAAGATGATGTTTATTTATGTTTAATGTCACTTATACTTTATTAATTGGGTTGCAACTAGGATTCATTCACTGTAGTAACTTAGATAATGTTAAAATGAACCAACTAAAAATGTTAATGTAGTTGAGCCATGTCTAGCCTTATTTTGAGCCTTCATACCCGTGCTATACTTGCTAAGTAAATGTTTACTTACACTTGTCATTTATTCAACAAAATCCCGGATGGGTTAACAGATTGGGCTGTGCATGAGTCTGCTGCTGAGTTCCCAAGAGATTTGCCGTACTACTGAGTTGTGATCTCCCAGTAAGAGTCCCTGTGGATTGCGGCTCCATTAGTTTGAGAGTTTATTAGTCTTCCGCTGTTATTGGTTAGTTTATTTATGAAGCACTCTGATGTAAAACTTTATTTAATGAAGAATTTATTCAAGCATATGATCTCTGTTTATCATATTTGTTTGCTATATGTGTACTGTGACTTCCTGGGCACACATTTGACCGCATTCGGGTTTGTGAAAATCCGGGTGTGATAAAGGACAGATTTGCTAAGGTACACCTCATTTAGGGTGGATCTTGAGAATGGAGTGGTGCTAAAATTTGCTGAGTTTAGAGAAGAGGAAGAATATATTGGGCACATCTTGCCAACTGTATGGATGAGAGTCACCAACCTGCTAGCTATCTTGAGGAAGTATTTCATCCTATGGGGTATCGGAACAATGTTTGGAGTCACACAGGATGTGGACATGGTTACTACAAGGGCTAACACATTTGGTCGGTTTGCGTTAGCGGTGCTAGAGCCAGAGTTAATCCCAAGAAAGATGGATGTCATCATTGGTAATAGATACTTTGAGTTGTTTTTTCAAGTAGAGCCTTTTGAGCCCAATGTTTGTGTGCACAACATGAGGGACAACGTGAACAAGGGAGGTGACGGCAGGAAGGATGATAGCAATAAAGATAGCAAGATGTCGAAAGCTCATCAAGCTGGGTATGAGTCCAACATTGCAATAGGGACAATGAGCACCAATGGAACAGTGGGTAATGGAAAAGGAAAAGGTATATGCGCAGATGGAGCTGCTGCTATGGATGTGGACAAGGAAAATGCTGAAGATAGAGAAGAATTAAGGAAGACATTGGGGCTGAACAAAAATGATCCAATCACGGTGATGAAAGCAAAGTCATTTATTCAGGAAGCCTCGGTGATTAAATCATCAACTGGGACAGGGAGTGCTGTTGGTCTGGTGAAGCAAGGAGCTGGGTCAGGTGGTGCACTACAGAGTCATACTAGCAGTGGCTCGGAAGTTACACTTGCAAACGAAATTGCTATGACAGGACCACAGCCGTGCCAGGTGATGGCTGCGACACAGACCCAGCAGCTTTCAGCGCGTGTGCACACCGTTGTCGCTGCTCCTGCGTAAAAGAGAAGTGCTGCACCAACGGTACAGAAGGAGCCTCAATTTAAGATGACAACAAAGGGTGGTGGTTCAGATGGAACTGCAATGAGCAATATCGTGGAATCCGTCCTTGCAGCTGATGGATCGGGAGTTGAGAACTTAGGCAGTGAGTTCATGTTGACGAGATCCATGAATTTGGGCCAGGTTACCCCATTTCGTCAGAGCAGGCGAGGCGCTGCAACTGTTGATGTACATTCATTGGAGAAGGCGAGCAAGAGAGCTGCCATCAAGAATTTGGACACTCCAGAAGGTACAGACTTGTGTAATTCTGTTAATACATTTTCTGATTTTCACATTGTTAATAATATGAAAGAAGTTGGTGTGGCCATAGGGGAAGCTAGGGATATTCCTTCGTCTATTTCTCTTATTAGAAAAGTTGAAAAGGAACGCTTCTTTTTACCTCCAATTAAAAAAAGATAATACTGAAGTTGTTGAACTTGAGGATGAAACAAATACAAATGCCTTGACCATTGGTCACCTAAGTGGTGATTTTACGGATGAGGTTCTAGATGATGATAGTGCATGTCTGGATGGGATGTTATTGGATATTCCAGTCCAGCTAGCTAAAACGAAAAGGAAAAAGAAATTGAATAGAAAAAATGTTGCAGCAAAGAAAAAGATTATTTTTGAATGGAGTTTTTTGGAATTGTAGAGGTCTTAGGGACTTAGTGTCAGTGTTTGGAAATCGTGGTCCCGACACCAACCAGAAATGCGCTGTGTTCCCACCCTTGATGATTGATGCAGAATATCCTGGTTACGGTCACAAGACCGTACATCCATCAAAGAAGATGTGTGCAATGTATTATCCTGTACCGGACTGCGAGTAGTAGGGGATACAAGCAGGTTGAGAGGAGAGGGAAGGCCTCCAAGTCCCAGATGATGGTGATGATGATTGAGGCAGAGTGCCAATATCGATGGAGTGTGGAGTGTGTTAGTCGTCTCTTGTTCGATCACCCCTTGTATGAGTGTGCGCCTCTCCTTTTATAGATAAAGGAGGAGGGGTTATAGACGTGTATCAATGTGTAGGTACAATTGTAGCATAGTTTTAGGTGTGGCGCCGGTCGTGGTTCCTTGTCCTCTTGTCCTTGGCCACTGTTGTGCGGCGTTGCCGTTCCTGTTGTGGGTTCCTGTGCTGGTGGTGATGCCATGGAGTGGTTTCGAGGGTCTGAGTCGACCAGCGTGACTTGTCTGTGCACCAATTCGAGGGTTCCCCATGCCTGTGCACATCCCTTTTCGTGGGAAGTTACTGTGGGAGTTGGCAGCACATGAAGTTGGAATGACGCGGTCCTGTTCGCATAGTGGCGGCGTGTTCGCACAGCGCCAGGGATGGTCGCATAGTACTCGGGATGGCCTGCCATGCTTCCGTCGTCCTTTCTCATCCTGTTGCCCGCTCGAGGGTCTCTCCTGGCCGATCGAGGGCTTCGGGTCACAGGAGTTGGTAGCATAGGAGCTTGGAGTGACGTGCTCTGTTCGCACAGTGTCAACATGTCCGCACAGAGCCTCGGTTGGTAGCATAGTGATGGGAGTTGGCAGATGCGAAGGGGATCGTGCCTGTCACAGCGGCGTGGCGAGAGATTTTCCTTTTGACTTTGGATGAACGGCGGCGATAAGCGGCATTAATTGTCTGTCGTTGTAGAGGTCTCGACCGAGGCGAAGCTTTTCCCATTTCGTGGGTTGCTCGAGGCTCGACCCTCAAGCCTCGACCGAGACGGAGTTTTACGATTCAGTCGAGGGATCGCTTCCCTCGAGTGAAGCGGACAATGAGGCGCGCGTCGAGGCCCCCAGCGAGGTGCCTTGACTGGGCCATTGACTCTTGTTGGGCCGTGGGCCTTATTTGCTTTCCTCTTTCCTGATATGTGTGTGAGTTTGGCAATAGTTAGTGTTTTAACAAGGGTGATTATCCCATAGGTTTGGGTACCCCTATTGATCGCCCCAACACTTAGCAAAACTCACTTTTTTACGGAACTCATCCAGGGAACATAAGTTAGATTTCATAGCTTTACTTGAGACGAGCAAAGGCAGATTCTCGACTGAGTGCCTTGATAAATTCTGTGCAAATATGGATTTTTTTTTTGCACTGGTGTCCACCGAGAGGCATGTCTGGGGGAATGTTATTGGGGGACAACTTGGAATCCTATGTGGTTGACAAGGTTCAGACCAGTGATTACCATATCATGTGTCATTTAACAACAAAGGCTGACGGCTATAAGTGGGTTCTGATGGCAGTTATGGGGCTGCCCAAGAAGAACACAAGGGTGATTTCTTGTCAAGACTGGTTAGAGCATGTGGCAGCTGTGATGGTTTACCTCTCATGGTGGGCAGTGACTTTAATATTATAAGAATTTCATGTGAAAAAATAATAATAGATATAATGATAGATGGCCCATGCTTTTTAATGCAGTAATTGGGACAATGAACTTGAGGGAAATAGAGATGACTGGTAGAAGATACACGTGAGCCAACTATGTGGCGGTTCCAACATTTGGAAAATTAGATCGTGTGCTACTTTCCACGGAATGGGAACTAAAATTTCCTTTAACAAATGTTCAGGCTCTGACAAGAGAATTGTCAGATCATACCCCACTTTTAATAAGTTCAGGGGATCCTTTACATAGAGGTAATTTGCGCCTCTTTAGGTTTGAGCTTGGTTGGATCATGAGAGAAGGTTTTTTTATTTGATCAGAGAAGTATGGGAGTCTGAAAATAAAGGGTACACACCAATGGAGAGGTGGCAAAATAAGATTAGAGAGTAAGACGTTTCCTAAGAGGATGGTCAATAAATGAGGTTTCAAAAGATAGAAAGAAGAAGCAAGATTTGCTTGCACAACTTGACATTAGACAAATTGGCTGAAACTTCTATGCTTCAGCTTCATGAGATAGAACTTAAAATTGGTCTAAAAGCGCAATTGACTATGTTGCTAAGGGAAGAGGAGATCTACTAGCTCCAACGCTCTAAGACAACAAAACTACTTTGTGGTAATGATAACACAAAGTACGTCCAATTATTGGCTAATGGGAGACGCAGGAACACAAGAATTGTGCAATTAGAACAAGAGGAAGGCATTACCGTAGGTAATGAGAACCTTAAATCTTACATTACCAATTATTACAAGGGATTCTTTGGTCCCCATGAAAACAACCATTTCACGTTAGATGAGACCCTATGGGATGACATTCTACAAGTGTCGGATGAGGAGAATGAGATTTTAACTGCTGCTTTTAGTGAACAAGAGGTTAGGGAGGCAATATTTGAGACGGAACATAATAAGGCGCCGGGACAAGATGGGTTCCCGGATGAGTTTTATCAATTTTTTTGGGAAGTGGTCAAGCCTGACTTGTTAGCCCTTTTTAATGAATTCCATTCTGGATGCCTTCCTATTCATAGTTTAAATTTTGGGATAATTACGTTGCTACCAAAAAAGGAGGAAGCAACAAGAATACAACAGTATAGACCCATATGTCTCCTTAATGTGAGTTTTAAGATTCTCACAAAAGTCTTGAACAATAGAATTTTACATGTGGCACAAAAGATAATTAGACCAACTCAGACTGCTTTTTTGCCCAGAAGATATATCATGGAAGGGGTGGTCATTTTACATGAAACTATTCATGAAATGCATAGGAGAAAGAAAAATGGAGTAGTGTTGAAACTTGATTTTGAGAGTGTACGATAAAGTAAAATGGCCCTTTGTCCAACAAGTTCTGCGGATGAAGGGGTTCGCACCTAGGTGGTGCGAATGGATACATAAAGTAATGACAAAAGGAAGTGTTGCCATTAAAGTTAATGATGACATTGGCCATTACTTTCAGACTAAGAAAGGTGACAGGCAAGGTGATCCTCTATCACCTATTCTGTTCAATATTGTGGTGGACATGCTTGCTATTCTCATTGCTCGGGGGAAAGAGAATGATTAGTTTAGAGGAGTGGTCCCACATTTGGTGGATGATGGTTTGTCTATATTGCAATATGCTGATGACACCATTATATTCATGGAAAAAATGATTTAGAACAAACAAAGAATCTAAGGCTTTTGTTGTGTGGCTTTGAGCAGTTGTCGGGTTTAAAAATTAACTTCCATAAAAGCGAGATATTTTGCTATGGGGCCGCAAGGGATCGGCAAGCCGAGTATTCACATATATTTGGCTGTGATGTAGGCTCGATGCCGTTCAGGTACCTCGGGATTCCAATGCATCATAAAAAACTAAAAAATGCAGATTGGCACCAAGTAGAGGAGCGATTCTAGAAGAGATTAAGTTGCTAGAAAAGGAAGATGTTATCAACAGGGGGTAGACTAGTTCTAATTAATTCAGTCCTTAGTAGTTTGCCTATGTTTATGCTTTCCTTCTTTGAGATTCCTAGAGGTGTACTTAAGAAGCTTGAGTACTTTCGATCTAGGTTCTTCTAGCAGTGTGAGGAGCATAAAAAGAAGTATAGACTCACTAAGTGGCGGGTTGTGTGCACCCCAAAAGAGTTGGGCGACTTGGAGTATTAAATCTAGATGTCCAGAATAGATGTCTGCTCAGTAAATGGATGTTTAGGCTGATAAATGAGGATGGCACCTGTCAAACTCTTTTAAGACATAAATATTTAAAAGATAAGACCATTACCCAAGTTGAACATATGCCGGGTGATTCTCAATTTTGGACTGGGTTGTTGGGTGTGAAAAAAGACTTCTTAAGGTTAGGAAGTTTTAGGCTGGGTGATGGTTCACAAGTTAGATTTTGGGAAGATGTCTGGCATGGAAATGGCCCCCTCATGGACATATATCCTAATGTATACAATATAGTACGCAATAAAAGTGCAACGGTTAGCAAGGTCTTATCCACAAGCCCCTTAAATGTGGCGTTTAGGAGGTCGTTGGTAGGAGTGAACCTACTGGGTTGGCATAACATTGTGACCATGGTCATGAACATTCATTTATCAGATCAAAGGGAAGTATTTGTATGGAGGCTTCAACAAAATAGACAATTTTCAGTGAGGTCAATGTATAGGGCGCTTGTGGTAGAACCAGCCCTGCCTTTTACCATGAAAGTTTGGAAACTTAAATTGCCTTTGAAAATTAAATTTTTTATGTGGTACCTTTATAAAGGAGTAACTCTAACCAAAGATAACTTAGTTAGAGGACGATGGCAAAGGAGTTTACAGTGCTGCTATTGTAATCTAAATGAGTCGATACAACATTTATTTTTTCTGCTGCCATCTAGCAAAATTTCTTTGGAGAATTTTGTATGTCTCTAGTGGTATTCCACCTCCACTAAATGTCCATCATATGTTGTTGGGCTGGCTAGCGGGAATTGATAGGAAGCTAAGTTTACTTATTTTGGTTGGAGCATGTGCAATATGTTGGGCCATTTGGCTGTATCGAAATAACATGATTTTGACAAGGCTCCACTACCTTCATATATGTAGGTGATATTCAGGGCAACTCACAGGGTGAGGTTTTGGGCTTTGCTTCAGAAGTAGGGTGATCGTCTTCTGATGAAGGATGGATGCCGTAGGCTTGAAACCACAGCCATGGAGATCTTTGCCCACAATGGTTGGAGATTTAGCAACAGAATTGCATTTTGAACTCTCATCATTACGAGTAGAGGGTCTTTAATAATGTCTTTACAAAACATTGTGTTTGAGACACCATGGTTGTGGGTGTTTGTTAATTTTCTTATCAAACATGTAATAAGAAACAACTTCATGCATTGCTCAATGCAGTGGCTAGGATATTAATGAATATATTCCCTTTTCTAAAAAAAGAATGAATGTAACTTTACGAGACGAATCTAATGAGCCTAATTAACCCATGATTTACTACAGTAATGCTGCAGTAACCATCTTCTAATCATACAATCAGAGGCTTCATTAGATAGGTCTCGCGAATTAACCCAGGGGTTTTGTACGTAGTTTTGTAAACTGATTTTATTTAATACCCCTAATTAGTGGTCAAACGTGTGTGTAAAAAATTTACCCCAAAGAAACATGGCCTCGGTATATGGAGCTATGCACCTAGTATACATAAATTCCAGCATCCAGCGCTAAGGCCAGTCTCAGTGGGATTTCATGGAGAGTTTCATGACATTAAATGTGCTTACGTGACATAGGATAGAGAATGAAGAGTTTCATGATACGTGAGATGAGTTTCATCACCATGAAACTCTTTTGGCTTATTTACCTAGTTTCTAGTCTAGTTAATAGTGTAGTAAACTGTGCCTTGAGACTGGCCTAACTTAATTTGTCTAGCTAGGTTGCTTGATACGAGGCGTTTGCATGCGCAAGTGAACAAAGAAGAGACATCAGACATGTGAGGCAGTTCAACATATGCTATTTCATAGTGATGTTGTGTATGTCACACCCGATTTTAGAAAGAAAATCATATGCATCTCATATGTGCGTCGGGATCAAGTTTACACACGTATGATAGACTTCACAAATGAATATAAAAAACCATGCATAACGAAAGAGTATTAATAACATATATTGCAATATCAGAGTTTGACAGAAAAGTCACATCGGAAGAGCAAACGAGCGTTAACTAAGAATGATGAACAAGAGCTCCACCTCCACAAGCAATTGACTGGGGGACTCGCATATTCTTCAGAATAATCCACCAAAAATTCTCCAAGTTTGAGCAGCAATCCGAGTGTTGTAGATACAATATAAATAAACACAAGCGCGAGTGCATGCCGTACTCAGCAAAGTTTGAAAATAAATGACATGCAAGGCTGAAAGTTTAACTGCGTTTAGCATTTTAAGTTGGTCAAATTTTATTAAGCAACTAATTACCGGTAAATATAAATTTGTACCAACCCACAATTAAATGAATATAATAAACCCATGATTCCTCTCTGGTAAGCACATTTTAGATCATATTCAAATTAAATTAATCATGTGAGGGTCCAGGCCACTGATGACCGTGAGCACGGCTGATATATCAGTTTTACACTCTACAGAGGTTGTACACTTTCACCACAAGTTGTGTTTACCCTCTCATGCCTTAGGTAGCTTGCCTCATAAAAACATCGAGGTGCGTGGCTAAGGATACACTACGAAGCCTTTACAAAGAATCTTTCGGTATGTGTTGGTCTCCTTTCTTGCAGATAATCAAAAGGTACATCCCTCCCTTCCCCGCACCGCTTACACACAACGCTTCTGTCTCAGCACCGCCCAACTTATGGTACCAACACAACACTGAAATCCTCTAATTAGTTAGTTAAGACCAGAGCCATATGATACTCTTTGTTGCACTACTTTCCTGGGTGGTTCTCCATGTTCCAATTAAAAGAGGTGATCTTGCCAATTAATTATATTGGGAACAGAGAGTAGGGTTCATTTTACCATCCCAGTTGAGCAAACTAAGCATGATCTACAATCAAAATTAAATAAATAAACCTAGTTGCAAGGTATAGTCCAAAAACTAGGAAATCCTTAATGGGACCCAACAATATTAATGCAAGTGAAAAAATAAATGGTGTAGTTAAAATGCATGTCCTTTAGATACAAACGGGAATGATCAATGAACACTTGCCTTCCTCAAAGCCCCGCTATTGCTCAGATTCTTCACAATCTTGTTCTTCAAATTTCTCCTCA
Organism: Echinochloa phyllopogon; assembly: GCA_033239725.1. NCBI lineage: Eukaryota > Viridiplantae > Streptophyta > Magnoliopsida > Poales > Poaceae > Echinochloa > Echinochloa phyllopogon. The sequence continues at coordinate 26,031,233 of BTCW01000018.1, read as the reverse complement.
AACAACACACTTCCTACACACATCACACATTCACATGCAAAGAAACAATACAAATAAATAAGAACGATACACCAAACAATTCTAACAGAACTAAATAGTAGCACAAAACTATTCTACATGCTACAACGAACGTGTGAGCACAAGAATCTCTAAAATCGGAGCTAAAATATGAAAGATAGGGCTTTCCTAATGTTTAGGGGTCGTCTGGCAAGGATTCAGAACTTCTAGGGCCATAACTACAAAAACTCAAGGGCTAAAACATAATTACATAATAAAACCCAAGGGCCTACGAGTAAAAGATCAAGGACTTGGCTTTGGGTGACAATTGTATAAAACAATAGGGGCTAAATCGAAAAGAAGGGGCATAATTGTGAATATTTTTAGAAATGGCTGGACGACAGGTTGATTAGGGAAAACTTTAGGGACTCTTTAGCAAAGGAACTGATGCTGACCGGTAAGGAACGGTTTGACTTGGGGCTCGGAGCGTTGTGGGGCGTGGGATCTCGATCCTATGGTGAAAAGGGGTTTGGGGCGGAGAGGTGGGTGCGGCGGTGCCGCCCGCATTCACGGCGGCGGTTCGCCGGGATTGGGCCAATCCCTAGCTAGGGAGCTCTATTTTTGGTGCGGTTGGGCGCAATGGACTCGAGGGGACATGACGAACTTAATTGGCCAGTGATTGACGACAAGAGAGCGGCGATGGCGGCGGCTGATGGCAATAAGCAGGTGACAGCGATCGGCGAGGTCATGCGGTTGCTAGAGACCGAGAATGGGAGCGAGAAGAGGCTCAAAGTGCTACTTAGTACCACATGAAGTAGTTGTGGGGCTTGGGACGAGCGCAGCTGCGCTAGGCCAAGAGATCGACGACGACGAAGATCGCGGCGGCGCCAGCGGCCTTACAATGCGGCGACTAGGTCTCTATGTTTAGGGGCAGCTCTTACGGAGAAAAGGAGAATGAGCGGCATGACACGACTTTAAGAATGCAGTGAGAGGTGGACCCGACAATCCTTGGGAGGCAAGAGTGTGGGCCCGGGGTCGGACTCGAGTCTGGCTCGGATTGCGATCGGATGTAAGGGATGACACGCAGGCCCGGGCATGTTGGTGACAGCCTTAGGGGTACATCAATTTAGACACATGCATATGTAAAGTAGATGATTGACAGGTGGTGTTTAGGTAGCAAAGATTGTCCATGCTATATTTACGTTCCTTAAAGAGTTCTTATTGCTGGTGGTGGTGGTCTTGCTCTTTGTAGCCAGGCTCGAATCCGAACTCGAATGGCTGACCGACTAGACTAACGAAGCATCACAGAAGCATTCACACATTCCATTACATGCAAACAAAGTTACTCTATTAGAATAGTACACCAAACAGTAGCGAAAGAGCAAAAGAAGGCTTCAAACTATTCTACGCTTCATTATGAACACGTGAGCTCGGAAATCATTCTAATCAGAGCTAGAACGGAAAAGATAAGACATTTCTAAGGTCCAGGGACTTGTTAGCAAAGATTTAAAGGTTTTAGGGGCTTTACTATGAAAAACTGAGGGCCTATATGCAATTATATAAAAAACACGAGGGTCAACGAGTAAAAAGGCCAAAATAGGACCTCATGCACTTTTTTCAAAAGCGCATGGGTTTTCCATAAAAGCAGGGACCTATTCATAAATTTTTTTTGAAAGTGGGTGGACGGCGGGTTGATTTTCAAAAAGCGCATGGGCTCTTTAGCAAAACAGTCTAAGTTGACCGGTACCGATGGGTTTGACCCGGGTTTGACTTGAGGCTAGGGCGCGCTGCGGGCTATCAGATCTAGATCTGACGATCCAAAATAGATCAGGGGTGGGGGTCGCCGGCGACAGATGGTGTGCGGCGGCGCCGCCAGCGTGTGCAGCGGAGCAAAACTGGCGAAACGCGAAAATGCGCTACAAGGCACGGTTTTGAGCACAGTTGGGCGCCACGGCTTCGAAATGCGATGGCGGACCCAGCGGAGACGGTCTCGTCATCGATTGAGCGGTGACGGTGGCCAACGACGGTGAGCGGTGGAGGCGGGCAACAGCGAGCAGCGGTTGCCAGGCTAGTAGGCTCGATTGACTGTACGGAAGGGGCAAGCAACACCCGGATGGGACGGAGAGTCCATCCGTGCGCTCCCCGACGACGGGGAGGCAGCCACTGCGGTGGGTGACGGCATCCCGCAACTGGCGATCAACGGCGAGGCGGCACGCACGTGGTGAGGCGAAGGCGAGAGGGAAAACGGGCCTGGGAGCTTCAATACCTTCGCGCGAAGTTGCCAGAGAGGACGGGGAGGGCAAAGCGTCACCGGAAGGGCACGGCGGAGAAAAGGAGGAAGGGCGGCACGACCACGGCTTTAAGGGTGCGGCGAGAGCTGGACCCGATGATCCTTGGGATGCAAGCGTGTGGGCTTGGGGTCGGACTTGAGTTTGTCTCGAATTGCGCCCGGAGGTAAGGGATGACACGTGGGCCCCACACGTCGGTGAGAGAAGGGAGAGTGTCACACTCAGGCTTATACCGAAACTCGAATGCTGCCATATGCGTGCCCAGGAAGTCCATAGAACACATACAACTTATAAATATGGAAATCAGAGTACATATGCTCGAATAAAAATTGTTTTACATTAGAGTTTAACATAAATAAGGTAACACAACGGAAGTCTATTTATTAACTCTCAACTAAGTGGAGCCGCAGTCCACATGAACTTTGACTGTTTGACCACAACTTAGTAGTAAGGTAGATCTTTAGAGAAATCAGCAGCAGCGTTATCATTCTCAAATCCAACTATTACCCATCTGGGATTTTGTTGAATAGCAGCAAGTGTAAGTAAAACATTTGCTTAACAAGTATAACATAGGAATATGAAGGCTCAAAAGTAAGGCTTGACACGACTGAACTGCATTAGCATATTTAGTTGATTCATTTTATCATTATCCAAGTTACTACAAGTAAATGGAACCCAGTTGCAACCCCATTAATAATGAAAGTAGAATTAAACAAAATAAACATCTTAATTAAAGAACCACTAATCACAAAGGATCCAGGCCGCTCGTGACCGCGGCTATCATGATAGATTTACACTCTACAGAGGTTTCACCGTTTACCCATCGGTCGCATAAAAGTTCAAAAAAACTTTGAACCCAACCATGTTGTGCTGCGCAGGCACATATCACACTTCCTTTGGTGCGACTGCATAGGGACGCTATGAGGCTTTTCACAAGACACCCTAACAAGACAGTAATTGCTTATGGTACAGCACAGGCAGCATGGCCCAACCCTCGAGATTGACTAACACTTAAGGATTCGCACCATAAGGGGGTCAATGGCGTCCAGAGACCATTCAGCCCAACGTGTGGAGTTCCCCATCGCAGGAACTCCCAGCACGATACCATGTTTCACGAGAACATAGCTGACGGATCTCCCATCCTCGGTGGATCAAGACATACTCTTACCCATGTTTCCCATAATGCCTTTCGTTAACCACTGGCAAGCTAGAGACATACGAGCTACTTGTTTAAGACCAGAGCCATAATAGTTCTAGCGGTGGAGACAGGCTCCTGGGTTGCGCTTTAAGAACTAGGCCTTACGGAGAGACACTAGGACAAATCACGAAGCACATGCCCTACCTCCCTGAACCATGTTGCTATAAAGCAAGTTTTACAATCATCATTGAAGTGAACCATTAAGTCAAGTTAACAAGTGAATAATTAGGGACAGTAGCTGGGCCTAGAATAGAACTACCCATATGCATGAACCCGGGGTATCAACGGACAAGGTAAACAATACTAGGTACAACCTTAGGGGTACCTCAATTTAAACACATGCATATGTAAATTAGATGATTGACAGGTGGTGTTTAGCTAGCAAGGATTGTCCGTGCTATACTTGCCTTCCTCAAAGAGTTGTTGGTGCCGCTACTACTGGTCTTGCTCTTCGTAGCCCTGCTCGAATCTGAACTCGAATGGCTCACCAACTGGACTCACGAAGCATCACACAAGCATTCACACATTCCAGTGCATGCAAACAAAGTTACTCTATTATAACAGTACACAAAATAGTAGCAAAGAGAGCAAAAAAAAGGCTTTAAAACTATTCTATGCTTCGTTACAAACACATGAGCGTGAAAATCACTCTAATCAGAGCTAGATTGGAAAAGATACGACGTTTCTAAGGTTCAGAGACTTGCTGGCAAAGATTTAAAGGTTTTAGGGGCTTAACTTTTAAAAAACGAGGGCCTAAATGTAATTATATATAAACCAAGAGGGCTACTAAGTAAAAAGGACAAAACAGGACCTCGGGCACTATTTTTCGAAAGCGTAGGGGTTTTCCACAAAAGTAGGGACCTATATGTAAATATTCTTGAATGCAGGTGGACAACGGGTTGATATTAAAAAAAGTGTAGGGGCTTTTTAGCAAAACAGCCCGAGTTGACCGGTACCGACGGGATGACCCGGGTTTGACTTGGGACAAGGGCGCGCTGCGGGCCGTCAGATCTTGATCTGACCATCCAAAACAGATTAGGCGTGGGGGTCACTGGCGACATACGACGAGCGGCGGCACTGCCAGCGCGTGCGGTGGAGCAATGCCGGCGAAGCGAAAACGCGCTACAAGGCACAGTTTCGAGCGTGGATGGTTGCCATGGTATCGGAATGCGACGTCGGACTCAGCGAAGATGCTCCCGTCGTCTATTGAGCGGCGACGGCGGTTGACGACGGCGAGCGGCGGAGGCGGGCAACGGCGAGCAATGGTGGCCGGGCTAGGAGGCTCGATTGGCGGTGCGGAAGGGGCGAGCAGCACCTGGATGGGACGGAGAGTCCACCCGTGCACTTCCCGATGGCGGGGAGGCATCCATGGCAGCGGGTAGTGGTAGCCCGCGACCAGCGAGCGATGGTGAGGTGGCGCGCGCGTGGTGAGGCAAAGGGGAGGGGGCAAAACGGGTCGGGGAGCTTCAATACCTTCACTTGAAGTTGTCGGAGAGGACGGGGAGGGCAAAGCATCACCGGAGGGGCACGACGGCGTGGCTCGATGGCGCGTGGCAGAGGCAAGCTTGGGTGGCGCCGGCACGTGCTCATGGAGGTGGCGGCTAGGGTTTGCGCGGCTATGGGAAAAGGCACGGGTCTTGCGGCGGCACGCTAAATAGGCGCGGAGGGTGGTGGCCTCGGCGTGCGAGCCTAGCCGCGGCAGGCGTGCGCGCTCGGGTGCGATTAGCGCGCATGTAGAATGAAGGTGGAGGCTTGGTCACTGACAAGCGGGGCAGTGGGGGAGAGACACGCTGGCGAGTGGAGCCAGGTGGCAGAGACGCGGGAGAGAGGGGGGTGCGCTGCGCGTCGACACAGAGGATGGAGGAGTTGGCTGGGGTGGTTGGGCTGGGTCCAGGCGGGAGAGGGGGTGGTCGGGAAGACGGGAAAAGAAAAGAGGGGGATGGGCTATGCTGCGCTAGGAGAAAGAGGTTGAGGGGAAAAAGTGAATTAAGGGGAAATATCAGGGAGCAAAAGTGAACTCTTGGCTTAGAAACTTTTCTAGGGCTCCAAACGAAGCAGTTCAACCAATTGAACTACACTCAAACCATACTCAATGCAGCCAGCATGAATGCAACAAAAATGTTTCTAGCCTTATATTTGATTTTAATTTTCCCAAACATTGTTTATTTTCCTTACATTATTTATGGCACTCAGAATAAAATAAGTTAATTACTAAAATTGTAAATAGGGCATTTTTAGGGTGTTACAGAGAGGGAGGCGGATGAGAGAGAGGAGGAGGAGGGAATACGGACCAAGCAAGATGTTGGGGACGGTCATAAGGGGTCGCCTAACCTACGGGATAATCACCCTTGAAAAATGTAAATCAATCACAATCAAATATCCACAAACCGATGAAGGTCTAAGCGCACAAAGCTCACGGCCCGCACATAGGCCAATGGCCCATTCAAGACCCCCTGAAAGGGTCCCGGGGCCAGCTCCATCTTCGCCTCGATCGAGGGTGCCGACCCCCTCGAGCGAACAACAAACTCCGCTTCGATCGAGGCCTCGGCGGTTGAACCCCACGCGGCCCTCTACTCCAGAAACTCTGCCTCGCTCGAGGCTACCCCTCGACCCACCGCCCGAGCGCCCCCATCTACTCCACCGACAGGCGCATTCAATCCCGGTGCTGCCGCGGGACGCCAAAGTCAAAAGGCTGATCGCGAGCCATGCCGCACAGACGATATGACCTGAGCCACGCTTGCCAACTCCAGTCACCGTGCAGCCGTCCTCGACGCTGTGCATGACTGCGAGGTCCTGTGCTGCCAACTCCTGTCACTGTGCCGACATGTGAGACTCTGTGCTACCAACTCTGGTGATCCTGTACTGCCAACTCGCGTACTAACCCCCTAACGAAGAAATCGACAAGGCATGCGAGAACCCTCGAGCGGGTGTACGGACGACGACTGGGCATGGACGCCGGCCAGCACGACCCCTCGAAGACGCTCCGAGACAAGCACAGGGACACGTACTTTCTACAGAAACCAGCATGCCGTCCACTGAAGCTCGCAGACGCTCATCGATTTGCGTCGGGTGGAAGGATCCACAAGGACGACATCCATGCTCTCTAGTGCCCGATACAGTAGACTCAATTGTGCAAACACGCATGTCACTTCCACTCCTTGAGCTATAAAAGGAGGAGGTAGACTTCCGGCCATGGGCCAGCTACAGGCGACAAGACACAACATCCAACCTATAGAACCCCCGACAACCCAGACGACAAGACACAACGCATCCTAGACGCTTCGGACTTGGGGGCTTCTCCTCCTCTCCCGCCTTTCTTGTAAACCCCTACTACAGGCACCTCTGTGCAAAGTAATACAGTGCGTGCACGCCCATTGCTGGACGTACGGCCCCGTGGCCGGAACCAAGATAAACCCTGTGCCATTGTGTTAGCCTTTGCACCAACCATCGAGAGAGTGGACGCAGCGCATTCGTTCTAGTTAGTGTCGAGCGACCGATCCCAACACCGACAATGGCGCGCCAGGTAGGGGCAGCGCTGTGATCATTTTCTTTATCCACAGTCTCTCTCGATGGTGAACCGCACGAGGGGCGTCAATCGATACCCTATGGGAGTCTCGGACCAGTTCCCGGTCGGATACCAGATCTGGTTCGGGAACTTGGAGTTCGAGGCGACCGGCAACGGCTACCTCATGCGGTTCCTTTCGAGGACCCCTGTCATCACCCGGACGCAGGAGGCATTCGGGCCAGCGCGTGCGACGAGCGCACGTGGAGCAGCGCAGAGTAGCTCATGCATGCTCCCCCGACCAGGTCAGAGCAATGAGTCGTAGCCTGCAGCTGCGACGGGGGAGGCGGCGCCTTCACCAACAACCCGCACGACGTGTCCCCTTGGGGAGAGCACGACCAAGCCGTTGTGACGTTACACTACCATGGCCTACTCTTCGTCTGTCAGCACGAACATGGATGTGTATGAGGACCTGCTGGGACATCACTTGATCTCGATCTGCAACCTCATCGCTACCTCACCCGACGATCACTACCCCGACTCCAACAGCGAGATAAACGCACGGGGTCAGGAGGCCTCGGAATGGGACTACTCCGGGCTCCGCAACCGTGAGTTTTTTGTGTCATTTCAGGCTGCGGCGGACTACTGCCTCACCTGCTCTGACGACTCTAGCGAGGGGGATTACGACCCCATGCAGGAGTGCTTCATCGTCGGGCTAACAAGGCCCAAAGACGAGGGCGACGGGGCAGGCGGCGCAGCGGGTCGCACCGACCGCGCGGCGAACTCGCCGGCGGCGACACCGCTGGGCAACGCCATGCTCACGTAGGCGCAGTTGGCCCAGGTCCGAGAGCTAGAGGCTAAACTCGAGAAAGAATGCTAACAGGTGCGGCGTCTGCGAGCTACTCTCGAGGTAGCACCTCTTGAGCGTGGTGCACCTGCCACGCCCAAGGCGGCGCCCCTTGAGCATGGTGCGCGCGCTAGAGAGGCAGGACGTGTCACTCGCGCACGCATCAAGGCCGATGATGACGTGGATGATCCACTGTCGATGGCAAGGGCAAGCCAGAAGCTCATCACCGTTGCGACTCTAATTCGGGACATGCCCGAACCTTCGACCCCTGAGGCGTAGCTCCTCATCGAGCAGGCTGCCGTGCAGCAGGCCGAGAAATCCGCGTCCCGCATGCGCCATACAACCAGCATGAAGGCTGGTGGCAGCATGCACGACCCGGAGGAGTCAGTCCGAACCCTATCCGGGGGCAAGGAGGCGCCAGTTCAACCGACAAGCAAGGGTATGGCGCCCTCGGTTCAAGACCGTGTCCAGAAGAAGTCCGTTAAGGGACAGATTCTGGACACACGCGACACCGACGATGGCGATGCCCGCAACATCATGAACAAGAAGAAACATGACGCATTGACGACTCGAGGCTACCACCCTTGACGTGGGGGCCGCTACGACAGCCGGGAGGATAGGAGCCCGACGCCGGAACCCCCAGGAACCCGTGTCTTCAGTCGGGAGATCCGTGCAGCTCCTATTCCCCCACGCTTCCGACAGCCCGTCACCATCACCAAGTACTCAGGGAAACGGACCCTAGAGTTTGGCTCAACAACTACCGCCTGGCATGCCAGCTGGGCGGTGCGACTGACGACGTCATGATCATGCGCAACTTGCCGCTTCACCTTGCGGACTCCGTGCGGACATGGCTCAAGCACTTGGCCGCGAACCAGATCCACGATTGGAACGACCTGTTGAAGACCTTCATGGGCAACTTCTAGGGCACGTACGTGTGCCCTGGAAACTCATGGGATCTTCGAGGGTGTCTCTAGACATCCAACGAGTCCCTGTGAGACTTTATCCGCCGCTTCTCCAAGCGCTGCACCGAGCTCCCGAGCGTCGGTGACTCCGAGTTCATCCACACCTTCCTCGAGGGCACGACCTGCCGGGATCTAGTGCGCGAGCTGGGACGAAGCCCTCCCACCAGCGTGAACGAGCTGTTCGATGTCGCCACCAGCTTTGCCTCTGGGGAGGAGACAGTTGGGGCCATCTTCGACGGCAAGAAGGGAAAGCATGTAGAGGAAGCACCTGCGGAAGGCAGGAAACTCAAGAGCACCGCGAAGAAGCACAAGAAGTGCAAGAAAGCACTGCACGGTCAAGGGCGCGACAATGATCCCAATGAGACCCTCGCGGTCGATGCAGCTCGCAAGGGCCCCCGAGGCCCTCCTCGAGGGGGAGGCGTGTTCGACGACATTCTCAAGAAGTCGTGCCCTTACCACCAGGGCGTGGTCACTCATACCCTCGAGCAGTGCGAGATGCTCAAAAAATACTACAAGCGCGTCGCCTCGAAGGACGACAACACAAAGAAAGACGTGGGCGATGGGGGCAAGGACGGCTTCCCCGATGTGGAGAATGTGTTCTTCATCTTCAGGGAGCCAACAGCGAACATGACGCCCTGACAGCGCAAGCGTGAACGTCAAGAAGTCTTCTCCGTTCACAGGTCCGCGCCAACCTACCTCGACTGGTCAGAGGAGACAATCTGCTTCAACCATGAAGATCACCCTGATCACGTCCCGAACCCGGGGCAGTACCCACTCGTCGTCGACCCCATCATCGGTAACACGTGCTTCACCAAGGTGCTCATGGATGGAGGTAGCAACCTCAACATCATGTACTCGTCCACCTTGGAGCTTATGGGGATCGGTCGGGATAAGCTACGTCCCAGCAAGTCGCCATTCCATGGCGTTATGCCGAGGAAGCGAGTCCACCCACTCGAGCAGATCGACATGCCTGTCTACTTCGGCACGTCGGACAACTTCCGCAAGGAAATCCTCACCTTTGAGGTGGTGGGGTTTCGGGGAGCATACCACGCCATCCTTGGGCGCCCGTGCTACGCCAAGTTCATGGCAATCCTGAACTACACCTACCTCAAGATGAAGATGCTAGGGCCGAAGGGTGTCATCACGGTGGGGCCATCATTCGAGCACGCCTACGAATACGACGTGGAGTGTGTTGAGCGCGCCGAAGCGCTCGCGGACGATGAGGCCCTTGTTGCGGATCGGAGAAGATGGCGAACGAAGACGTCGACTCCGCCCACAAGCATGCGGGTAGCTTAGAGCCTGACGAACACACCAAGGTGGTACCCCCTCGACCCCTCTGCCCCTGAGGGCAAGACGTTGAGGGTCAGCTCCACCCTCGACAGCAAATAGGAAGCAGTGCTCATTGACTTTCTCCGCGCCAATGCCGACATCTTCGCATGGAGTCCCTCAGACATGCCAGGCATACTGAGGGAGGTCGTCGAGCACTCCCTTGACATCCTGTAATGTCTGCCCCACTCCAAGCCGATGAAGCAATGCCTGCGACTCTTTGACGAGCAGAAGCGCTAGACGATCGGCGAGGAGGTGTGCAAGCTCTTGGCGGCCGGATTCATCAAGGAGGTATTCCATCCCGACTGGCTAGCTAATACTGTATTGGTTAAGAAAAAGAATGGGAAGTGGAGGATGTGCGTAGATTATACTAGTTTAAATAAAGCATGTCCCAAAGTTCCTTTCCGCTTGCCACGCATTGATCAAATAGTAGATTCGACTGCGGGATGCGAACTTTTATGTTTCTTTGATGCATATTCCGGTTACCACCAAATAAAGATGAAAGAGTCTGACCAGCTCGTGACTTCTTTTATGACAAGCTCGTGACTTCTTTTATCACAAGCTCGCGAACAATAAGGGCGAAGTCTTCACCAACGCTTGGAACATTCAATAGTTACGTCACTTTTACCCATGAATTTCCAAGTTTCTTTGTACATATGTCATTTCCACAATGAATAATAAAGGAAGATCACGAATAGGAGGACTCGGCTTTGCCCTCGACAAAGCCAACTCCCCCTCGGGGGCTACATTGGGGGGTTCCCCCCTCCTAAATTGTCCCATTCTCGTAGATTTTTTCTTTCAAAACTTTTATCGCATTGCACCTCGCGCGCTTTGAAAAGATAGAAGCAGGGCGCAATTTGACTAAGGCTAGGGTCGGCCGAGTCGTGGGACTGCCTATGCCTCCGGGATATGGTGTCCCCCTCACCACCCCACACCCAAGTCATTTTGCGAACGCGACCTACCCCGCCGAAATCTTTACAAGCCGCGTAAAAATGTGATAAATGTATCAAATTATTCTTCAAACAAATTGTGCAAGCGAATTGTTCATTACAAATCAAATGAAAATTGAACCCTAAGCAATGAATTGTCTACTCTCTAAACGATTCAGGGCGCGTCTTCCCCATCTCGAGAACCTGCAGCTGCAGCGTCTTCTCTTCGTTTGCATCGAGAAAGAGGTCACCCTCGACCAGCTCGGCAAGCGTCGCGGCGGTACCCTCGACGGCAGCATCGGCCCGCTCAACGACTGCAACTGTGGTGTCGTCATCGAGGTCTTCGGCAACGATGTAACCCGCAGCAAGTGCCTCGAGCTCCATGATGAAGTGCGTTGATATGACGCCGAGGGTCTTCTGGACGCCGAGTCGAAGGGTACCCTTCAGGAGCCTAGTGACGCAGTCGCCCAAGGACCTTAGGCGGCTGGCCACTGAGCTGCCCGATGGGATCTCCTCCCCCTCGAGCTCCCTGCACGTGGCGATAGCAATGCCCTCCAAGTCCTCGAGATCCTCCTGGGTCTTTGAGTACACGACCTGGAGGGACTCTACCGACGCCGACGTATCCGCAATGATCTTCCGCAGCCCTGAAACATGCAAAAACAATAGGATAAGTCACGAAGAACTCAAATCAGACAAAAATATCGATGGTAGCAATTTACCTTCGGTTCACTCTCGCTCTGTCACCAGCAGCACCTGTGTGGCACTCGTCTCCTGCAGTAGCACGGACATCAAGGCCCCCTCTTCCCGGTAGAGAGCAGCAGCGTCTCGACAGCAATGCCCCCCTCTACTAGAGCCTCGGTAAGCAGCGCGATCGCTGTTTCCCCGGAGTCAAGTCGGGCATTTGCCGCCGCGACCGCCGCCTCTCTCTGTTGGAGCAGGGACCTCGCCTCGCTGAGCACTGCGCGCTCCTGCTGGAGTTGGGTCTCCATCGTTGTCAGTGCCTTAGTCTTCTCTTGGATTGCGGCGCCTAGCCTCGAGGCCTCCTATGCCCTCCGCTCCGACAAGGCCCTCTAAGCGCCGCCCTCCTCCTCCACATGCATCAAAACCTCCCCGCGCTGGCGATCCTCGGTCCACAGTTCGTTGATCCCGCCATGGAGTCTATCCACCTCTAAGCGCAGGTCGTCGTTCTCCTCCATGACCCGACGCAGGTTGGCATGCAGTTTGGCTATGTAGGAGATCTTTTGTCCCGCCATTTCTCTTAATTGCTGCCAATAAAAATACACACAATGAGATATGCGCACGAACGCGCAAAAAGAATCAAAAAGCTCAGGAGCAAGATCGACTTACCCGGTGGACAGCAAGTCCCCTTGATATGTGGAGCTCGAGGGCGGTTGCGAGGGTGCTCTGCAGGGCAGAGCCGGCATGCCGGTACTCTTCCCACAGCTCCCGCTCCACCTCCGTGTCCTCTAACAGCATCGGGGGGAGCCCGGGCAGGTGGAGCTCTAGATCCTCCCAGACGTTGCCATATGCCGAGGTCCCGGCCGGGGGCGGCGCCGCCACGATTGCGCCTTCATCACCCTCGATCCCGGCCGGATCAGGGATGGGTGCGACTTCAGCGTCCTCCTCGGCAGTGGCTACCGGCGCCGGTGGCGCGGACTGGCCACCACCCCTGCCCTTGAGGGGTGGGGCCGCACCCACGGAGCGGTCCAGGAGCGCTGCGCCCGCGGCCTCGAGCTCCAGCACTGCCACCTCCGTGGACGGGGCTACCTCCGCGGGAAGACCCAGGATGACCACGACAGGAGCCTCGACCTCCGGCGCCTCTACCACAGCTTCGCGATCGCCAACCCCGCCATCAGTTGTCTGGGCCACGTCCCCAGCACGATCAGGGCCCGCCTGGACTATGGCGTCGCTTGTGGGCGTGGGCACTTCTTCTTCTCCCCTGACAGTGGCGGGAGCCGGCTCCTCCGTGCGGCTCGTAACCCCGGCGCCCGCAACATCCCCTCCGTGGAGCCCTTGCCTCGCGCGCTCTACCCCTTGCGCCAGCGCCATCTGGTACCGGTCGATGACCGCCTCGGCTAACCAAGGCGCTCTGGTCCAGGGCTGCGCTGCCGCGTGCGGCGTGGCGCGTGCCCATGACGTGAGCGCCTTGGCAGGCGCATGCGAGGGGAAGAAGGGCGTCGCGGTTCGTCTGACAGGGACATTCAATCAAACTCAAGCAAAGGGAAAGCATAAGCCAAATAATGCTAGAGAGCAGGATGAATCTTACCGAGTAACTCACGCCAACTTGTGCTTCTTTGATCCACTCGGGGGCTGCGCACCCCTCGAGCTGGATCCGGCCTTTGATGGCACCGCAGGGGCAGGAACGACGAGCGCTTATGCCGTCGAAGGCACCGGCGCGTCGAGGGTCGCCCTGCCCGCCGCCAACGCGGGTGTGGTCTTGGTCGGCTCCGTCACAGGCGTGGACTCCTCCTCCTCCATCACCACCGGCAGTGGGGGTCCCGCGAGATCTTCGGACGAGTTGTCGTCCGGCTCAAGGGTACTCTCTGGGGTGGTCAACGGGGAACGACCCTCCCTCACCCACTTGCGGTTCTCCGTCTCATGAGCGGTCTTCCACCGCTGCTTCCGCTCGTGCCTCTTCTTCTCGGTGTCCTTCTACGCTTTTTTGCCTCTCAGCAAGAAGGAGGTTCGCCTCGCGGACCTCGGGAAGGGGGGATCTGATCGATATCCCTTGTGGGACAACCCCTGAGATCACCACCAGAATCAAAAACAGAAACAAACATAAAATGAATCAAATTGACGAAATTGGAATCGAACAAATTACAAATTGAAGATGGCCCTCGTCGGGGTGCATCTTGATGGCCCACAACGCAGCGTAAGAGCAGTCCATCTTGCTGCACTCTACTGCGTGCTTCGCCCTCTGGCCCACGTGCCCAGGGGCGAGAAGCTCCTCCATCATGCGGGAGACCTCGAACGGCGCCCCCGGCTTCAGGTCGTAGATGGGGAGCTATCGCTCCATCAGCCCCGCCCTCACCACGGAAGTTTGCGATTACGGCCGCCGCCGTCAGCCCCGCCCTCGCCAAGGAGCGTAATGCGTCGGTGAAGACCCCAAGCTTGTCCTGGCGCTCGGGTGGGGACACGCCGTGCGACCAGGTGATCGCCTTCTCCCGGAGAACCTTGCCAGTGTACGCCGGGAGTCGGCCGTCGTCATTGCGTAGGTAGAACCACCCCTTGTCCCAGCCTTGGTTGTTGGAGGTCATCGTGCAGGGGATGTAGAGGTGTTTCCTATTCTCCCGGGCGTGGATGGCAAGGCCACCGGCGCAGACGACCTTCCGCACTCCCCTCGCTTCGCTCGCGGTTGTGTGGAGCTCACCCCGGAAGAGGTGAACCCATAGGTCCCAATGCGCCTCGACCCCAAAGTACCCCTCGCAGACGGCAACGAAGACCGCCGCTTGCGAGATCACATTGGGGGCGAAGTTGTGCAGCTCCACCTTGTAGTGGTGGCACAACCCCCGGACGAATCACCCCGTGGGGATGCCGAACCCCCGCTCGTGCAGCCGCGCCGGGCTGACGACGTAGCCCGGCGGGGGGTTGGGCTCCCCGTGCGACGGCGGCGGAGCAATCCACTCCGGCTTCTCCGGAGTCGAGATCTTGGGCAGCAGTCCGACCTCGGCAAGGCTCCGGCTTCTCAGCAGATGTCTGTACGCTCGTGCATTTGCGGTGGATAGGCTCCACGGCACAGGGTCCCTAATCTCAACCATGGTGGCGGGAGAAGGGAGGTGGAACGAATCTCGGTGGCGCACTCGTGTGGGATCTCTCTCTCCTTCCTTGTGGCAGAGCTCAGGGAAGCGAAAGAGAGGGCGATGGCAAATGGCTAAGGTAAGGAGGATAACCTCTCGGACTCCTCGTTTTATACCCGGGTGCAATCAATGCGGTGGGTGTCACTAACACTGACGACTGGGCCCCATCTAAGAGTAAAAACCCACGCATGCGCAATCCAAGACGGGACTATAGCGTGTCTCTTCAAAACTGCCTGCGTGAGCGTCGCTCTCGCCTAAAAAGGCACGCCTGCCCCGACTGCCCCGGGCCACGTCAGCCACGTCCGCGCGCACGACTCAATCAAGCAGAAGACCCAGTGAGAAAATCTCTCCGGAGTACCTTCCAAGGTAAGGCACCTCTTCGTGAGGCCCTACTAATCAGGGGTTTGAAGCCTGGCCCATCGAGGGTTTGACAGGTGCCCCAGATCAACAGAATCAGGGGCAACCTGGGCGCGCTCAATCGATCTTATCCTCGAATGCGGAGTTCGGGGGCGCCCAGTGTTGTGTTCAAGGCCAGACAAAGGCAGCTAGACTGAGGGAGTGCAACGAGCCCTCGACCCCTATCGAATGGGGTCGAGCCTTGCCTAGCAAACCTGTGCAAGTGCTTTCATGAGACATGTCTCCGGACCACGAAGCCGACCCTTATCGAACGGGGAACGGTCGTCCACTTGAACTACCCATTAATAGCTCACCGAAGCATCCATGACTCGTGGCCCGCTCGTGGGCAGCATGGACTGCCTCACCCCTCCTCCCTGCGGAAGGGCGACGAGGGTCGTAACTCGAAGTCGAGGGTTTCCCCTGATCGACCCTACTCGGGCCGCGGCTCGGGGGCTCCTCGCACCGCGGCCACATCCTTTGAACAAATGTCACACCCCAAAATTTTTGGATTTTGGGATGTGATTTGTTAGCATAAATAAAACAAGGATTTTTTTTGAAATTTCTAAAATTTGTCCAAGGTTTATATAATTATCGAGGAATTTAGTATTGGAAAATTTTGTTTTCCAAATTAAATTAAAACAACATAGGTTTAATGTTGAGTGCTTTGCATTCATGTCGGTCGCATTTAGTGGCTTTATGTGTGTTAAGTTTTCTAAAATGCGTTTAGAAGCCCAATGGGAATTTTCCAGAACTTTCTAGGATTTATTCATACTTTTCTATAGCTAATTCCAATTTATACAAGGTGCTAAAATCTTTTTCATGAGCTCCAAATATTTTATTTGGGTTCCTCATGTCCAACTCTATCTCTGAAATTTTTCCTAGGATTTTTAGAATTTTCAGCATATTTTTCATGGTTTTAATATCAATTCTGGACTTATCTGTAATTATTTTATAACCAGGAAAATAATTAGTCCGAAAATTAAAATCACTCTAAATCTTAGTAGACTAGCCTTGGCCCAAAGTTGACCCAATTTTAGGCCAAATCCATCCCATCACTTTATTGGGCCAAATTTTAAAGCTCATTCGCATTGGAATGGGGCAAATCACCTTTAGTCCCATATTGCTAATGAACCTGGAAGCGACAGGTTTTCTTCCTATATATACGAACCACCTCTCCTCTAGAAAAGGCACACCATCGACTCCTTTACAGGGAGGCCCCTTTGTTTGGGATTCCCTAAGGTAGTTTTCTTCCACCATATCTTTCACTACTGCCCATTCTTAATCTCGTCGTCGCGCCGAGCCTTCCGTCGTTTTTGGCCTCAAAATTTTCAGTAAGACCCTTAGCGAATCTTGTAATTTTCTACCATATTCATTTAGTCTAAACTCTTTCGTAGAAAAGGCCTTTCCTTTTTGTGCGTTGGCCCTCGGGTTCTTATATGAAGTTGCGTATATGTCCTCAATTTTTCACGAATAGGTCCCTGGAAGTTTTTAAACCTTGTCAGCAAGTCCCCGAACCTTAGAAACACCGTAACTTTCTCGTTTTAGCTCCGATTAGTGTGATTCTTGTGCTCACGTGTTCGTAGAGAAGCTTAGATTAGTTTTAAAACCTTCTTTTGTTCTGTTTCTACTGTTTGGTGTACTATTCTAATAGAATACTTTTGTTTGCATGCATTGGCTTGTGTGGATGCTTGTGTGGTGATTCGTGTCCAGTCGGTGAGCCATTTGCATTGGAGTTCGAGTACGAGGAGGACTTTCAGGAGCAGGACCAGCAACAGCAGCCGCCTTTTGAGGAAGGCAAGTTATAGCACGGACAATTTCATCAATGCATGTGTCTAATTTGATGTACCATTAAGGCTGTACCTAGTCTTGATTATCCTATCCTTGTTTACCTTGGGTTTATGCATATGGGTAGATCTCTGCTATGTGCAGCTATTATCACCATTATTTAACTGTTAACTTTGACTTAATGGTTCACTTCAACATTAATAATAAAACATGTTTTTTAGCAACTTGGTTTAGGGAGCTAGAGCATGTGCTTTGTGCTTTGCTCTAGTGTCTCTCCGTAAGGTTCGGTTCTTAAAGCGGCAACCCAGGAGCCTGTCGCCACCAGAAGAAGTATTATGGCTCTGGTCTTGGTCAAGTAGCTTGTGCGTCTCTAGCTTGTCAGTGGTTACCGGAGTGGCCGACGGCGCTATGAGAACCACTCGTGAGTGTATGGTTTGATCCACCGAGGACAGGCGATCCGTCGGCTATGTCCCCGTGAGGCATAGTCCCGTGTTGGGAGTCCCTGCGATGGGGAACTCCACATGTTGCGCATTGTTGGGTGTGGTGCCGCGCTTTGGACACCATCGACCCCCTTATGGTGTGACTCCGTAGGCATAAGTCGATCTCGGTGACTTGGGCCATACTACTTGTGTTGTACCATAGCGGCCACTGTCTTGTTAGGGTGTCTTCTGAAAAGCCTCGTAGCGTCCCTATGCTGTCACACCTCGGAGGTGTGATTTGTGAGGTCTGATCCACCTCCGCGTGGTTGGGCTTAAAGTTCTTTTGAGCTTTTACACGACTGGTGGGTAAAGGGCGAAACCTCTACAGAGTGTAAATCTATCATGATAGCCTTGCTCAGGGTCACGAGTGGTCTGGATCCTTTTTAATTAAAAATTGATGTTTATTTATGCTTAATGTCACTTACACTTTATTAATTGGGTTGCAACTGGGTTTCATTCACTTGTAGTAACTTGGATAATGTTAAAACGAATCAACAAATAGTGCTAATGCAGTTAAGCCGTGTCTAGCCTTACTTTTGACCCTTCATACACCCGTGCTATACATGCTAAGTAAATGTTTTACTTACACTTGTCATTATTCAACAAAATCCCGGATGGGTAACAGATTGGGCTGTGCATGAGTCTGCTGCTGAGTTTCCAGAAGATCTGCCGTACTACTGAGTAGTGATCTCCCAGTCAGAGTCCCTGTGGATTGCGGCTCCACTTAGTTTGAGAGTTATTAGTCTTCCGCTGTATTGGTTAGTTTATTTATGATGCACTCTGATGTAAAACTCTATTTATTCAAGAATTTATTCAAGCATATGTTCTTTGTTTATCATATTTGTTCGCTATATGTGTACTATGACTTCCTGGGCACATATATGGCCACATTCATGTTTCTGGGTAAATCCAGGTGTGACAACAAATCGTATGATCACCAGAGTACGAGATCCCGTGTCGGGTCAACCCCCTCGAAAGCTTGAGCAAACTCTCCGGAGAATGATCTGTACGGGCACTACGTTGCTTCACTGGCATAGATTGCCGATGCCGGCTGAAAAAACGTCGAGGCCGGCTGAAACAAACGCTAGGCAAGCACGTCACTCGACAGATTATAGAATCAAATGCTTATAGCCCTTGGACGAGTATACTCACTCCTCCAAGGCCTCGGGGGCTACACCCGCGGGTGCGCTATCGCGGCCCCACGAAAACTCTCACAAGTTCAAAGGAATAACCCCACGTAGAGCACCCAAGACGTGTTCGCAGAAACGCAAGCCTTTGCCAGACTAATCCACGTCCAGCCAAGGCTCAGGGGCTACTGTTGTGGACGGTCATAAAGGGTCCCCTAACCTAAGGGATAATCACCCATGAAAAATGCAAATCAATCACAATAAAATCTCCACAAACCGACGAAGGTCTAAGAGCACAAAGCCCACGGCCCGACATAGGCCAACGGCCCATTCGAGACCCCCCAAAAGGGTCCCGGGGCGCGCTCCATATCCGCCTCGATCGAGGGTGCCGACCCCCCTCGAGGGAACAACAAACTCCGCCTTGATCGAGGCCTCCGCGGTCGAACCCCACGTGGCCCTCTACTCTAGAAACTCCGCCTCGCTCGAGGCTACCCCTCGACCCACCGCACAAGCACCCCCATCTGCTCCACCGACAGGCGCATTCAATCTCCGACGCTGCCACGGGACGCCAAAGCTAAAAGGCTGATCGCGAGCCATGCCGCACAGACGATATGACCTAAGCCATGCCCGCCAACTCTGGTCACTGTGCGGCCATCCTCGACGCTGTGCATGACTGCGAGGTCCTGTGCCGCCAACTCCTGTCACTGTGCCGGCATGCGAGACCCTGTGCTGCCAACTCTGGCGATCCTGTACTACCAACTCCCATACTGACCCCCTGATGAAGCCCTCGACAAGGCATGGGAGAACCCTCGAGTGGGTGTATGGACGATGACTGGGCATGGACGCCGGTCAGCACGACCCCTCGAAGATGCTCCGAGACAATCACAGGGACACGTACTTTCTATAGAAACCAGCACGCCGACCACTAGAGCTGGCAGACGCTCATCGATTTGCGCCGGGTGAATGGATCCGCAAGGACGACAGCCACGCCCAAGCACCACGCTCTCTAGAGCCCGATACAGTAGACTCAACTGTGCAAACACGCACGTCATTGCCCCTCCTTGAGCTATAAAGGAGGAGGTAGACTCTCAGCCATGGGCCGGCGACAGGCGACAAGAGACAACATCCAACCCTTAGAGCACCTGACAACTCAGACGCTTGGGACTTGGGGGCTTCTCCTCCTCTCCCGCCTTACTTGTAAACCCCTACTACACGCACCTCGGTGTGAAGTAATACAGTGCGTGCACGCCCCTTGCTGGACGTACAGCCCCGTGGCCGGAACCAGGATAAACCACGTGCCATTGTGTTAGCCTTTGCACCAATCATCGAGAGAGTGGACGCAGCACATTTGTTCTAGTCAGTGTCGGGCGACCGATCCGAACACCGACACAAGAGTTGAGGGAGCAAAAATAAACTTGGGCCTAGGTAACTTTTCTGTGGCTCAAACAAAGACAATTCAAACTTGAATTTAAATTAGATTTAAATTCTAATTTGAATATAAGTAAACAAAACTTAATGCAGTAGCATGAATGAAACAAAAACTTTTTTGACTAAAACTATTTAATATAATATTTAAATTTATTAAAAGGCAAGAAATTCAATTAAATCTTAGAAAATTTATTTAGACCTTAATAAATCTTAGAAAAATATGGAAGGTGTCTAAGTAATTTATGTGATGAATTTTAGGGTGTGATAATGTATTTCATGTCTACTTTTTTTTAAAAACGGTACTTTCTGTCTACTAGCTGCGTGTTATTGGCACTTTAACATGTACAGTCAGCATGTGTTGGAATAATATGAGCCAAGGTCATTTATTTATTCTGCAGTTATAAATGCTGAATCTTAAAGGCCAACTTATTAGATTAGCTTTAGCCCTATTTTTCTGGTGGAGGTAGAGGAGGAACAACTTAAATATTGGTTGTCTTCATCTCAGTATCTCACTAAGACACGGTGTGAGGGGAGACTGAAAATACAGCATACACGGTCGTCTCACCTCGCCACGCAAGGCTTGGGCACGCAGCACCTACGTAAATAATGGTCCCTGCGGTATGGTTTCTTTTGTAGTTTTATTATTTGATTAATAGCATATAAGTCTGTGAGATGTATATAAGGCACACCTGCCAAAAAGTAGAGCAAGACGAAATCATTGATCGTGAAAACAGCCAGTCCTAATGACATGTTGCGTCGACGACCATTGATACAAGTAGCACTAGAATTGAACTTGAGGCCGGCTCGCAAAGTTACCGCGACGGGCCGTTCCATTAGCTAAGGGCAGTGTTGCTTGCCGTAGACATGCAGAAAAAAATTGCAAAGACCCCGCTGCGACCCTCGTTCGACGCGGAGCCGGCGCCTGGTTCATCTACGGCTGCTGCTCGTGGTCGCAACGACGTGGTGATTGGTTCTTTACATTGGAAAATTAATTACCATGTAGAAAGCTAAATAGACAGTAGCTGTTTGCACTGTTGTATAAAATATCTGTTTAGCTGTCTGTTTGTGCTAAAAAGACAGCAGATGTCTGTACTGTTGTACTTGTCCTAACACAGCTGGTCGTTGATGACCAACAGTGCACCAATATCACGTCTCTGTCTCTCACAGTAGCACAGTACGTGGTAATAATATGCCAAATCGAGGCCATGACAGCAAAGCTTTGACCGGGCAGGCAGCAGGAAAACATCTGCCATTGTTCACCCACATGCCCATACTACACCAGAAGCGAGGTCCACCCCATTGCCCCAAATGCAGACCGCTGAAAGCAGCTCACGTACTTGGGATGATTGAGGCCTTTCACTCATGCATGATCCATGCATGTTTCCAGTGGCTCGCTGCCTGCATTGCATGCACGTTAGTTGCAGCCTTTTCTCAAGTGGAGACGATTGACATGGATGGGTGGAAGTGACCTGACCACCCGTGCGTCGATGCAAACACATGGACAGTGACCGGCGCCAGTACGGCCACATGCCATTGTCCGGGCCGGGCTGGGCTCGCCTTCGCCATCACCTGTGGCTAGCTAACGGTGCTATGCTACCGCAGTCCAGAGGGCACTGTGCCCGTGCCGGGCTCGGCTCTCCATCCGCCCCTTCCACTCTTTTTGTGGCTACGTGTGAGATCGAGCTTTTGCAGGCGCTCGGCGGACTCTACGCCTACGCCCTGCGGCTTTCGTCTTGTCGAGGGGTCGCGGCCGCGGCAACAGTAGTGCCCTCTGGTGGGGGTGGGGCTTCGGACGCGCTGCGAACTGTGGCGTGGGCGCAGCCGTACGCACGCGCGCGCGAGCTTTTACTAGCTGGTGCTGGGCGTCTCATCGACCCTGGCCCTGGGCCAGGGGTCGCCAGGTTCCATCAGATCATGCCTTGGCACCTTGCAAGTTCGGAGAAACATCAGTGTTGCCCCGGCTGTGTGGCCGTGTTTAGATCTTTCGGGCCTCGTTTGGATCATAAATTTCAGCTCCAAAGTTTACTATAGAAAAAAATTCTCATCACATCAAAATATCGGCACATTCATGGAGTATTAAATGTAGTTGAAATTAAAAACTAATTGCACAGTTTTGTTGTACTCAACGAGACGAATATTTTGAGCCTAATTAATCAATTTTTGAACAATTTTTCACGCATACAAACGAAATGATACAGTGAAGCACGCAGCCCAAAAAGCCAAAGTTTGGCTCCCAAATTTGGGAACTAAACAAGGGTTTGGTCGAAAAGTCACATCGGATACTGTAGAATACCGTAGGTTGGGAACGAGCTTTAGCACCGGATTTCCAACCGGTGCTAAAGGGTAGCATCTTTAGCACCGGGTTAAATAACCGGTGAACGGGCTTTAGCACCAGATCACACTTTAGCATCGGGTTAAATAAACCTTATGTGCGTTGTTCGAACTCAGGACTTTTTGGCTCACGCATACCCACATAACCATCTCACCTACGCAGCGCATGTGATAGGATAGAAGATGCGCTCCTTTTGAAGTAGCATGCGACACCCCTTTAGTACCGGGTCGTATTTACCAAGCGGTGCTAAAAAACATTTAGCACCGGGTTATAACACCACCCGGTGCTAAAGGATGACGTGGTGTTACGACCCGATGTGGTGTTACGACCCGGTGCTAAAGGGGAGCACACCTTTAGCACCAGTTGGTAACACCAACCGGTGCTAAAAGTCACTTTTAGCACCGGTTGGTGTTACCAACCGGTACTAAAGGGTCCTGGGGGCACCCCAATTTTACACCCGCGGCGCTAATGTTGCATTAGCACCGGATTTTGAGTGCACCGAGCCATATGAGAGGGGCGGATGTGAAGATCTTTGGTAGTGACCATGACCTAACTAAGCCGAAAAGATTCGTCTCGTTGTGTACATCAGAACTATACAATTAGTTTTTTTATTTACATATATTTAATGCTCCCACGCATATATTGGATATTTTAATATGATCTGATGAGACTTTTTTGCGCGGTAAAATTTTGGGTGGAACGGAAACTAAACACAGGTGTAGCGTCGCCGGCCAGCTCCGCGTGCAGGGCAGGAGCTGCTTCAGGGTGTACGGATCCAGTAGCTGTCTTTGTGTCGGGGCTTGCCTATTTCTATGTTTTCTTCAAAAGTGTGTGGCTTTTTTCTTACTGTCACGGGAAGATAGGGATCACAGTATTGCTTCTACATAGCTACTGTAGAAGGGTTCCAACTGTTTATAATCCGAAAAAAAATCTGGTGAAGAACTCCTGCACACAGCGTCTGTGCAGGACCTCCACTGATGGGCGCCGAGCGGATCGAACGGCGGGATGTGGGCGGGCATGGCTAGGCTCGGCAGCCTTGTTTCTCCTCGGCGTGGTACTCGGCTAGTTGATCATCACAGGTGATTAGCACAACATAGAGAGTAATTAGTGTTAGACGTGCTTTTACACATACGGAGAGAGAGATTGCAAGGTGTAGCTGCCATCATCCGATACTCACGTTGCTTTCTCACTAACCGTTGGAGTAGCAGCTCCTTTAGATTGTCGGGTTATTTATACAACCATCCACTCGTCCAATTGAAGTTGTTGGAGCGTAAATCCATTCCAGTCCAATATACATCGAGAACACATCCAAGCCACCCAAGTGCTAAGATTGATCATCAAAGACGATTAACACAGCATAGAGAGTGATTACTGCTAGGTATGCCTTTATAGAGAGAGATAGATTGCAAGCATAGAGAATGATTACTGCTAGGTATGCCTTTATCCTTGATGATAGGAGGCAGAGTACCTGCCCGGATGTATTCTATCCGCTCCCTCGCCCAAGGAGGCTATGCATCATTCACCATGTCCTCATTGGCTGTTGGCTCAGCGACGAGTTGTGCCTGCCACACTGGGGCTTGCGCCCCCCCCCCCCCCCCCCCCAACTCGGCCGCTTCTTAGAAGGTTTATGCAAGTCCCTAAATGAACACCCCTAGAAGGACTTTTGCCCAACTAGAGCCTATCGGCTAGGGCATTGGTGGCCATATTGGGATCGCGGATGACGTGGTGGAATTATAGCGTGAAGAATTCATCTTCGACCTTTTGCACCTCTGCGCAATAAGCGTACATCTCCTTCTTGGTACGGGCCCATCCTTGTTCACTTGATTGACCACTCGGGTAGAGTACCATTAGTTGCTTGATTCCTAGCAATATTGCAATACGAAGCCTGTGGTGGAGTGCCTCGTACTCGACCGCATTATTGGAGACCATGAACATGATCTGGAGCACATATTTAAGGATTTCGCCCTATGGGGGAGATGAATAGGATGCTGGCTCCCCCCAACCTTTATCTTAAGGGGTCCGTCAAAGTACATGGACCAATGTTCCTGATGCTCGTTGGATGGAGGGATCTTGGCCTCCGTCTACTCAGTCATGAAATTGGCTAAGATCTGCAACTTGATAGCCACTCAGGGCACAGATCGAATTGTTTGTGCAGCAAGCTCAATTTCCCACTAGAATATTTTTGCTCGGTGGCATCCTGACTTTGGAGAATATTCCCTATGGAGAATTGGCCAATTGGGAGACCACCATGATTTTGTGCGCCTTTGAACCTAAGCATATTGGACTTTGGACTCAGTCAAGACGTCACTGATGAAGTAGACTGGGTATTGTACACCGTAGGCGTGTCCTTTCTTCTCACGCTCAACGATAGCACTATACTAATCATGTGTGTTGTCGTGGAGATGCAGATGTATAGGATCTCATTATGTTTGGGCACGACGAGGATAGGTGGTTTCAGTAGGTAATCCGTTAGCTCCTACAAAGAAGCCTTGGCTTCAAAGTCCAAGATGAAAAGTGTCCTATCGTAGCCATAGCATAAAGAAGGGCACACCACTAATTCCGAGTCCTAAAATGAATTTACTAAGAGCTTCCATGTAGCTGGTGAGCTTTTGTACATCCTTTTGACAGGTTGACGGCAAACATTTTCTGGGTTTGCTTTGATACCGCGATGACCGACGATGAATCTTAACAACTTCCCCGAGGGTAAGCTGAAAACGCATTTTTTTGGGTTAAGTTTACAATGGAACTTCCTTAGGTTGTTAAAGGTTTCTCTTAGGTCAGCGATCTCTCATTGATTTTGGTCCTACATCATCCATATAAGCCAGCATGTTATGGTCTAGTTGATATGCTAGGCACTTTTGGATTGCGCGCTGGTAGTTTGTGTCGATGATTTTTAGTCCGAATGACATTTTGATGTTACAATATGCCCTGAAGGGGATGATGAATGAGGTTTTTATTTGGTCCTCCTCTTTCAGGCTTATCTTCCGATAAGTTGAGTAATAGTTTAGTAAATAAAGCAGGGCACAACCTGCAGTGTAGTCAATGACTTGGCCGATTCGAGGAGTGAATCGGTCTTTTTGTCGGTGTTTGTTGAGATCAGTATAATCAACACACATTCTCCCTTCTTTATTCTTTTTTCTTACAAAAACTACATTAGCAAATACACCTCTTTTATAAACTAGTAGCTAACAATTTTGCAATCTCTACCCTAATAGCGTCGCTGCGGTCCTATGCGGAACGATGAAGCTTCTATTGGACCGGCTTGGCCTTCTCATCGGCCTTCAAGGTGTGTTCGTCAAATTTCCTCGGGACCTCTAGCATCGGATGGTCATGCAAATATGTCCCAGTTGGTCTTCAAGAAATTGATGAGCATGTATTCCTATTTGGGTTCCCGTTTGTTGACCTCTTTTGACGGGTCATCGAGGTCGAGTGACACATTCTTTATTTCTGTATACTTGGATTGGATTGCATTTGGAGCATGCTTCTTGGTCGGGATCCCTTGCTGGGGAACCTCCTTAGATGCAATCATCACCTCCTCGATGGAAGTAGTGATCTCCATTGTGGCAACCAGGTTGATGCTTTCGTTCTCACAACCGTAGGATGTTCGAACATCTTCCTTTACGTCAATGACCCTCTAGGGCATGGCATCTTGGCTATGAGGCATAAGTAGTGAGGCACTAGCCTGATTTTGGATAGTGAGGACCTAACATAGATGGCATGGTAGGCCATGTCAAAATCCATGACCAAGAAATACATGTACTCATTACAGTAGTTGCTCTCCTAGTCCCGAAGGTGATCGGGATGGTGATGTATCTGAATGGTATTACCAGGCATGATCCTAAAGAAGGAGGGGTCAGTTGGGTTCAAGTTGTTAGGAATAAACCACGTCAAGGTTCGTGCCTGGCGTGCTGTGTGCGTCGCGCGTAACATGCGTGTGTGCGTGTGTTCTCGTTTGAGTTTGTTAGCATGTTTAGAGGGAGTCCCTAGCGTACTGGTGCACGAGTTCGTGCTCGTGTGTGCGTGCATAGGTTCAGGGTAGTCAGTTGGTTAGTTAGCGTGTGTGTGCATGCGTTTGTTGCATGTGATTAGTTGAGGTAGCTGCAGGCACCAGAAGCGGAGGCGTCCGGGTCTTGCGCGGTGGAGAGTATGGTGGCTCAGGTACGTGAAGACCGGATCGCCAGGAGCTATTGCGTGGGTGCGCGAGTGCCGCAGGGGGCAGTTGCTAGGCATGCAGCTATAAAAGCCCGGTGTAATCTCATTTGTTCGGTTGAGCCGAGTGAAGCAATGAAACAATAGCCAAGATACAGGCCGTCAGTGCGGCCGCGGCGTTCGTCGCCGAAAATACTTGTGTGTTTCTTGTGTTCTTGTGATCGTCCGTCGATCCTCGGTTCCAACAATTGGTATCAGAGCCGGTTCGTCATGGATTTCGTTCCCATCGCCGGAGGCGCGCTGGTGGTCGCCGGCGGCGTGATGGCATTGAGTGGTGGCGGTGCGGCGAGATCGGTAGGCTGTGTGGCGGCCTGAGCGTGGTTACCAATGGAGATGCTACGGCAGTAGATCGTGCGGCGATCCTGTCATGGCAAGGCGAAGGTGTCATGAAGGCTCCATGTTCGTGCGTGGTACGGTGCATCAGCGGCGCGGGTCGTCGGAGGGCGTTCGTGCGCGCCGGCGTGTGGCGCCGGCGGTGAAGAACCTCGGCGTGTGTCGCCGAAGAAGAAGACGGTGGCTGCGGCAGCGTGTGGCGCTGTTCCGTGGCGGGCTTCGACGGCGTGTGTCGCCGGTGGAGAAGAACCTCACCGTGTGTCGTTGAGGAAGAAGATGGGGCTGCGGCGTGTGGCGCTGCTCCCATGGCTAACGTACGTGTGTCGCCGGAGCCGAAGAAGACGGCGTATGTCGCTGGAATGTCAGGCGTGTGTCGCTGGCGGAGGAGATCAGCGTTTGGCGTTGAGAAAGAAGACGGAGGTGCAACGTTGGTGCACACGTGGTGGGCGTGGGGTTCACATCGAGTCCAGTGGCCATGGTAGCGGCCGTGACGGTGATGACGATGGAAGCAGCGGTGTCAATTCTGGCAACGGCAAGCGTGCCGCATTCCCAGAGAAGAACAAGGTAGGCTTCCCATGATAGGCGACGAGGAGCCGGCGTGCTGTGCGGCAGGATGGGCGGCGAGGTCGTGGTTTAGGGGGAGATTGTTAGGAATAAACCACGTCAAGGTTCGTGCCTGGCGTGCTGTGTGCGTCGCGCGTAACATGCGTGTGTGCGTGTGTTCTCGTTTGAGTTTGTTAGCATGTTTAGAGGGAGTCCCTAGCGTACTGGTGCACGAGTTCGTGCTCGTGTGTGCGTGCATAGGTTCAGGGTAGTCAGTTGGTTAGTTAGCGTGTGTGTGCATGCGTTTGTTGCATGTGATTAGTTGAGGTAGCTGCAGGCACCAGAAGCGGAGGCGTCCGGGTCTTGCGCGGTGGAGAGTATGGTGGCTCAGGTACGTGAAGACCGGATCGCCAGGAGCTATTGCGTGGGTGCGCGAGTGCCGCAGGGGGCAGTTGCTAGGCATGCAGCTATAAAAGCCCGGTGTAATCTCATTTGTTCGGTTGAGCCGAGTGAAGCAATGAAACAATAGCCAAGATACAGGCCGTCAGTGCGGCCGCGGCGTTCGTCGCCGAAAATACTTGTGTGTTTCTTGTGTTCTTGTGATCGTCCGTCGATCCTCGGTTCCAACACAAGTCAAGGGCATCAATCATGGCCTATCATAGGAGATCCCACCCTTGATTGCAGTGAAGATGAATCCTTCCAGTGAATAGCTTGCGCTATTCCCTGCTGACTCGGTGGTAGTCACGTTCATCCACTAATCGTTAGTCTACTCACTAGAACTGTTCATGGTTTCGATCGCTGGGAAATCCTAAAGGATGGAGAACAACGATGGCTCTTAACATTGGTAGGATTCGAGCAAAGCGACCATTCATGGTCCTACCTCAGGGATGCCCAGCAATGGAGCCGGTGTATCAGGAAAGTGTTGATGGACAAAAAAAACTCTTTGGCGTGGCTTTGATGGTCATGGCCCATCCGTATTCGGGTTAGTGGCACATATTGCTCCTCGACCAAGCAGTCATGGTCGATATTTGAGAAGACGGAGGCGGGCATAGAGTGCTTGGTAATTCGCCAGATTGTGGTAGTGGTGTTCTTTAGCCTGTGTGGGAGCCAACTAGAGGTGTGATCAATTCTGTCTGAGATCATCACTTGGACTGACTCAGAGAGAGAGAGAAGGTGGAGGGAGAGAGAGAGAGAGACAGGGGTATGAGACCCTCATACTCCGGGATAAGCGCTTAGTTTTCACTCGCTGCGTCCCTGAGACCTTGTCAACCCTCATACTCGGGGACTGGTTGCTCAATTTTCATTCCGCGCGTCCCTGAGACCCTACCAGCCCTCATACTCGGGGGCTATGCGCTCAGTTTTACTTGGTGTGCCTTCGAGATCCTGCTAGTCCTTGTACTCGAGGGCTAGGCACAAATACATTTTAAGTGTTCCCACGACACTGTTAGGATTCATATAAAGTTGGTGATGTTACAAATAGTGAAATACACTCGGCTTTGAGCCGTTTGCAAGAACAAAAGTATAAACTACCTATATAGCAGTTTGTTTATATCATCAGTATGATACTAGCTACAAGATTAGCAAGTTTGATCCACACGGACTCATCGCAAGCTTTTTTTTCTAGCATCATATCAACTGACGATACTTACACGACTGAAGCGAATGTGAGGGGCAACCTTTAGGTTTCCTTCAGCACAAAACCACGATTTCTCCCAGCATATTTGGTCTCAGCTGCGGAGGCTGGGATGAATGTGTGGTATGGAAGTTTTTCCTTGTCTACTTCGCCGCTCGCAAGTTTTTTTCTAACATCTATGGCACAAGAACTTGTGATCTTTTGTCATCAAGAGGGGCCGGGCCCTCGGTGGATGAACTATGTCGATGTGCATTTTTGGTGATGGCAATGAGTGTGTTTTCACCAAACACCGATGCCATGTCCATTTATAGGGGTTTCGATACGCCTGTTCTTCCATAAAGACTAGTCTGTTCTTTGAGATGGGTCCCAGAGACCTGCACGCTTTAGTTGGCATGAAGCGGCGCACTACGTGCAGGGGTTTACTATTTACGGATCGACCTGTCGGTTCTGGCTTTTTCTTATTTGGATCGGTGTGTACGTCGTGTTCACGAGTGTAGTATTTTGGATGATGAGCCGATGCAGATTCCTTTGTTCTTAGGCAGCTTGCTGCTTGGATATACATTTTCTATCCTTAGCCTGGTTATCCTAACAACCTACGGCTCGGGGGCTACTCCATATGGAGCGCGCCTTGCGCCGCTCTCTAAATGACCATATTGGATGGTTATTCTTTTCCTCTATGGCAGTCAGCATGATTTTGATGGTATTCCTTTTTTGAGCACCACACATCCTTGTGGCAAATAAGTGTTGAAGCTTCTTGAGCCGACTTAATTGGCTTCGTTTCTTCATCAACAGTTCGCCACGGGCCTGCACGTTGCTCAGGGGCTTGTGGGATATGGATACTCTTGGGCCCACCATCAGTAGGAGAGACAGTTGGCCTGGGCTCACGTCTGACAAGATTGTGGGCCGACCCCGAGGTGGCCCACAAGGAACCGCTGGTTTGTTGAACAAGTTTGGTGATAACGTGGCTAGCAAGATTCGTGGTCTACCAGGTGGATCGCATCTGAATATCTTGGAAAGATGAATTGAAACCTACTCGGATACATTTCTTTATTGTAATCTAGTAGGTTTAGATTGAAACCGACTTGTAAAACCTAGGTTGTCGGCCTATATATGGCAGCCTAGATCATCCCTCAGGGGACAACGAAACCTTTGTAACCACAAAGTTTACCATAGCTTCCTTAAGCTCTGTCGAACACCACCAATACAAACACCACCGAACACATGATGTAGGGTATTATACCTGAACCTGCCTAAGCCTTGTGTCTCATGTTACCATCAAGCTTATTAACTCGGTGACCCCCCTCCTAAAAATATACCACTCGAGAACCCCATTGTGGATTGTCGCTCCTAAGGCCCGACACCTATGACTAGATTGTCCATCAAAAAAGGAATCCCGGGTGGTTCCCAAGTGCTGTCCACCCTGAGTGTTGTGGATCTCCGGGATTGGAGGAGAGGGCTTCCATGCCCTAGTTATTGGTCCGGATCTATGGTTCGACCGGTAAAAGACCGAACCAAAGCCTCCACTAGTCTGGTTCACGTAAAAGATCGAATGAGCAAACGAATCAGGATAAACCGTTTGAACTGGGCGGTGAGTGTGGTCCACCCTGAGTGTTCTGGATCTCCAGGATCGGAGGAGAGGGCCTCCACGCCCTAGTTACTAGAACCAGTCTGGACCGGTGGTTTGACTGGTAAAAGTCGGAACCAAAGCCTCGATTAGTCTGGTTCACGTAAAAGACCGCATGAGCAAACAAATAAGGATAAACTGTTCGAACCAGATGATTTGCACAAAAAAACAGTATAAAACTAGGCACAACAACCATGGTTTGACCTCTGGGCCGAGATCACGTGGCCTCCATGGGAGAGTGCATAGGGGTTGGGATTCGAACTAAGGTCGGAGGATTTCCAGCAGTCAGTCTTACCACTAGCTAAATTATTGTTTGTGATACACATGAAAAACTAACCCTATTTGAATCGCTTTGAGCCATCGGTTCAACCGGTTAGACCAATGAACCAGTGAACCGAGAACATGAGAAGTTCAATGTCCGGTCCGGTCCTAATAACTATGCTCCTCGCTGGAGAGGCCACTGTGATGGCGACCTTGCTTGCCTTTCCCGGGCCCGACTGGAGGACGGACTCTGAGAGGGCAATGCAGTTGGTGATGGAATAATCACCAACTCAATATAATATGAAGATTTGATTGGAGGAGTCCTTGACCCAACGCTTGGCCAGATCAAGGGCCTTTTGAGTGCTAAAGCACTTGGATGAAGTCGAGGGCACAACGAAAGACCATGCCGCTAACAAAGCTTGGACCGCTGGAGGTTTTGAGTGATCAACCACATGATCACATGTAGGGGTGACATGAGAGCCCTAGAACGGGATTTCCACTCCCATTGGGTTGAGGATTTCGTGGTTCTTTGGGATGATCACAACATCCATCAAGCACGCTTGATGATGGGGCTAACAAGTGCATCAACTATCAGTGTTTGGTGATGGCAGTCCACCACAAGTAAGCCCACGATGGTAGATTTGTATGAGTGAATTGCCTCACCTAGAGCTAAATGGTAACGGCAAAGATAAAGGGGATTAACCTAGTTTGGGCAACCAAATTGGTATAATACTCTACGTATTATGCGCAGTGATTATATTATGCGAACATTGTGTCTTGCATATGGCTTGATGTTTTTGAGGAGGTCATGTCGACCTTTGTAGTGGAGGAGGCAGGGTTACACGTTGGTTTAGATCTAAGCCTAGTTAGTTACAAGGAAACATATCATCTTGTGGTACAAGTAAAATCTCCTAAGTATTCGAACTAAGTCTGTCCCTATCTATAGAGATCCTGATGCCGTACGTCGACTTGGCCCGTATGCCACCTATCTTCATCTTTGTGGGCCGAGGTGACCCCTATCTGGAGTCGAATAGGCTCGTCTTGATGGTACCCAAGGGTCACATCCCCCACAAAGCCCAAAACCATAGTCAATGTGTTCCCCCGAATAGAACGTGTGCAAAAGGTTCTAGGTTCAAAAACATTATCATTTCTTATGAGCCATTTGGCCCAACAAAAAGCATCCGCCTTGGTCAACAAGCTAGTGTTCGGATTCTGTCATCTTTCTTTATGCATTAGTTAAAAATATTTATTTATACTTTTTGATGAACAATACAAAACATTACAAATAAAGCAATCTATAGAAATTTGGCATAGTGGCAAC
Organism: Echinochloa phyllopogon; assembly: GCA_033239725.1. NCBI lineage: Eukaryota > Viridiplantae > Streptophyta > Magnoliopsida > Poales > Poaceae > Echinochloa > Echinochloa phyllopogon. Next base: position 25,998,916 of record BTCW01000018.1, on the reverse strand, counting down.
CAAATAAGAGGTGGTTTATGGTTCGTACCTAACTATAGTATTTTTCCATTTCTAGTTCTTCTTTGCTATGTTATCCGTATTTTTTTCCCATTCTAGTTCTTCTTTGTTAGGTTATCCTTCCTGAGGATAACAACTTTTTGAATACCATATGGAAATTTTTATTTTTAACAGTAATTTTGTTTACCAAATTTATTGTGTGACTCTTACTCCACTATAAGCGGGATAATTATAAATTGAATGGGCAGTCAAGGATCCATTTCTATGTAGGGACTAGATAAAGTTATCCCTCCCCTCTTGACGATTGATGCTCACTACTTTTTTTTTTGAACGAACCAGCACGATGTGCTTTGTTTCTATTAAAAAAGAAGGAGTTGAGTACAAGTAGCTAGTCCTGGAAGACTAGGTACAGGAAAGAATAAAACCTATACAACTCAACAACAGGGGGGAGGGGCTAAGACCCAGCCACCCAGGACCCCAGGGCCGAAGCACCTGCAATGGACCAAGCTCTCACTTCCTCTCTAATTTTTTGGAAGAGGCTGGCCACCGGTAGCTCTTTGCGCCGAAAAATTCGCTCGTTCCGCTCCTTCCATATTTCCCACACCACCAGTAGCAATAAGGATTTGATGGCCCTTTTTGGTACCCCATGGGTGGCCGCAAGGGACTGCCACCACTCTAGGACTGTCTCAGTGTTAGGCCAGGCGGACGGGTCCAGCTGTGGGCATGCAAGGCCGGCCATGATGAGCGTCCAAACCCGCCGAGTGTAGCGACAAGAAACTAGGAGGTGGTGTGCCGTCTCAGGTGCCCGCCTACAGAGTGGGCAGGTTGTGTTATGTGGCCACCCTCGCCGCGCCAATCTGTCCGCAGTCCAAACTCGATTCCTCGACACCAGCCACGCAAACAATTTACACTTGGGTGGCGCCCATGGTTTCCAGATGAGTGGTGTGAGGTCCTTGGCTACGGCGCCAACGAATTGCGCTCTGTAGGCCGAAGAAGCCGTATACTCACCGGATGCATTTAGTTTCCATATGCATTTGTCAGCCCCTTCATGTAATCACATGGCAGAGACCAGTACCCATAGATTAGTAAATTGATGGAGCTGGGTCGTCGTTATCCCCGAGCTGCAGTTTAAATCTCTGACCCACTGATTATCTTGGAGGGCGTCGCGGACATTGCATCGTTTCTTTTTTGAAATCTGAAAGAGATCAGGGGCGATGTCCCGGGGTCTCCGGCCCTGTATCCATGCCGAGCTCCAGAAGGACGCCGTCGCCCCGTCATTAATCTCCATCGTAGTACAGGCCACGAATAGGAGTTTGTCTGTTTCGTTGCAAGGAGTACCAAGTCCCGCCCATAGCTTGTCCTGTTCATCCCACTCTTGCCACAACCACCGTAATCTCAGGGCACGCGCGAAGTACTGGAGATTTAGGACTCCAAGCCCTCCTAGGGTCTTTGGCCTCCCCACCATAGGCCAATTAACCTTGCACTTTCCTCCTGTGAGGGTGTCATCCCCAGCCCATAAGAAGCGTTTCCTGCTGTGGTCAATATCCTCGAGAATCTCCGCCGGGGCGTTAAGCGCAGTGAGGAGGTATACCGGCTGAGAGGAGAGCACCGACTTGACTAGTGTTAGCCTTCCAGCCTGGGTGAGGTTCCGGCCACGCCAACCGGATAGGCTGGCCTTGATCTTGTCTGCCAGGGGTTGGAAGTCCACCTTCCTAAGCCGGGCCACTGTGAGCGGAAGGCCAAGGTATTTGGTTGGAAAGGATGCTCGCATGGCTGGGAAGCTTTCCAGTATGTCGTCCATGTCGAGCTGATGGCACCGTATTGGGATAATCGATGACTTATGCGGGTTGACCACTAGCCCGGTTACACTGCCGAATAGTTGTAGTAGTTGCGCGAAGGCTTGTACCTCATCCTTTTTTGGTCTAAGGAAAATTATCGCATCATCCACGTACATAGAGATGCGCGGACGCATCTTGTTTCGGCCCACCCTACTGAGAATGTTCGCGTCAGTTGCAAGACTGAGAAGACGCTGCAATGGGTCTATTGCCAGGATGAACAGGAGGGGAGAAAGGGGGTCCCCTTGACGTAGGCCTCTGCCATGCACAATCGGTTGGCCAGGGACTCCATTGAGTAGAATTTGTGAGGATGCAGAGCTAAGCAAGGCGGCAATCCAGTCTCGCCACCTGGCTGGGAACCCCAGGTGCGATAGCAAGGAGAGCAGGTAGTCCCATCGAACCGAGTCGAAGGCCTTAGAGATGTCCAACTTTACTAGAAGCATCGGGGTACGTGAAGTGTGAAATCGTTTTGCCATGCCTCGAACATACATGAAGTTGTCGTGTATGCTCCGGCCCCGAATGAAGGCACTTTGGCTCTTGGAGATAATCTCGCGCATGGCTGGTGCGAGGCGCAGCGCTAGGAGTTTGGTGAACAGCTTTGCGACGCTATGGATGAGACTAATAGGTCGGTAATCCGTAATTTTGTCAGCGCCTTCCGATTTTGGGATAAGGATGATGTTTGCCGTGTTGAGCAACTCCAGGTTGAGGCATCGTAGGTCGTATATGGAGTTGATTGTTGCCATGAGTTCCCCTTTAATAATGGGCCAACACTCCCGGAACAAAGCCCCAGTGAAGCCATCGGGGCCGGGGGCCTTATCGGTTGGCATTCTGGAGATGGCTATGCGCACCTCGTGCTCGGTAAAAGGGTTCTCTAGGTGCGCGAGATTGAGGCGTTGCAGGTCGAAGGCCTCCCAGTCAAAGTCATGCACCCGCGGTGCCGGGGCTGCCATGACGCGGCTGAAGTGCTCATGAACCATGTTTTCTTTGTCATGGTGCGCAACCGCCCACCCCTCATCTTGTTGGAGCTGGTGGATGTAATTTTTCCGTCGTCGTGCATTAGCCTTTAGGTGGAAATATTTTGTGTTCGCATCTCCCTCCCGAAGGTTTCTGACTCTGGAGGCTTGTTTTTTCCTGGCTCTCTCAATAACTGCTAGCCCAAGGACTCTTCTTTTCAGCCCCTTTCTTAGAGCATGTTCGGCGTCGGAAAGTTCTCTATTCTCTTGTGCAATATCAAGCCTGTGGATCACAAAATTGGCCATCTGAATCTTGAGTTTGGTTTCAGATAGTAAGTTGTTACTCCATTTGCGCAGGTGGGCGGCTGTGGATGCCAATTTGTAGTGCAGCACACTGATGGGCTGAGTGTAGCTCGTTGGGACGGCCCAAACTTTCTGCACTTCATCAAGAAATCCCGGGATTTTGGTCCAGAAGTTCTCAAAACGGAATGGCCTTGGGCGACGCGGTGTAGTCTGATCGGCCAGGAGAAGCGGACAGTGATCAGACACTGAGGTGGAGAGGGCGTGCAGCCCGTGGTGGCCGAAAGCTAGGTCCCATTCCTCATTGCAAAAGACCCTATCTAGCTTGACGAGGGTCGGACGCCTGCGCTCATTGCTCCAAGTGAACTTCCGGTTTTGAAGTCTAATTTCCTTTAGCTCACAAAAATTCAGCGAACGTCGAAATTGCTGCATACGGCAGAGATTAAGGTTACGGTTGTTTTTATCTCTAGCACGGTAGATGAGGTTAAAGTCGCCCAACACAAGCCACGGCTGCCCCGAATCCGGCTTGAGCCGACGCAGTTTGCGGAGGAACGCCGTCTTGTACACATCCCGGGAAGGCCCGTAGACTGCCGATAGCAGAAACTGGGTCTGGGAGTCTCTTGGTCTGACAGTCGCCGAGATGGAAAAGCGACGAATGCAGATGTCCTCCACCTGCAGCCGATCCTTGTTCCATAGCAGCAGGATTCCCCCCCCGGGTTTCACTAGCTGCCTTGTAAGCAAAATTCCGAAGGCGATATCCCCCTAGGAAAGCTGCTAAGTGACCATCAATCTGGGCTAGTTTAGTCTCTTGGAGGCATATCAGATGGCATGATGTGGTGGATAGGAGCTCATTGACGGCACAACACTTCGCCGCACTGTTCAATCCCCGGACATTCCAGCAAATTAGTTCAATTGGTGATGTATTCATATTGGGACCATTGGTGCAACGCGGAGGCCATTCCCCATTTCGCAGGGCCTCGCTGGGAGGTATGACGCACAGGAGGAGAAGCAAACAGCACAGGTTCTAAAACTGCATTACACATACTCGCATCACATTCATCATCTGAGAGTCGATAGCACACACAGAAGTGACGCAGCCCGGAGCACAGCAACATCACCAGGACAGGGCCACAACTACAACCAGGAGCCGCTCGACGATACAAACGAAGACACATTGCAAGCCGACGATACAATTGGAGAGCTGCTCGTCGATACAAACGAAGGCACATTGCAGCTTGACGATACAATTGGAGCCCACACCCAAACACAAGCACAGGAGACGAGTACAGCGCCGGTCGATACATTTGAAACAGACAATTGCTCAAGAGGAGGCAACAGCCACCGGCTACATCGCCGCCAGCGCATCAGCATCCTCCATGTCGTCGATGCCCGTCCCGATCATCTCCATCATGGCGCTGCCCAGCAGTTCGGCGAAGTCGTCGTTGATGCCGAACAGTGTCGTGAGGCCGGCGACGATCTGCCCCGGCAGCGGCCCATTGAAGGAGGCCACGAACTCCTCCAACACTTTCTCCACCTGAGCCCGTTCATCGTCGAGGAGCCCCAGCCTGCGGCAGAGGGTGAGCTTCGCCCTGTGCTCCGCTGGCATGACCGGCCGCTTGGCCAGGCGGACGCTGCGGCGCACGTTCGTCATGTCATAGACGCGGCGCTGGCGAGCAGTCTTGATCGGCGGCGGGCAGTGGAGAGCAGGCGGCTCCGGCTCGGTGAAGAACGAGGCCACACCAGTGGCTGGCCCCTGGGGAGAGGGAGGGCCTGGCTCAGCAGCGGCCAGCCCCTCTCCTCCCGGCGTCGGGTCCCCGATGGCCATCAGCTCCATTCTGGTGAGGGCCGCATCCACCATCTGGACAGTGGTCATCTGCAGATCAGAGTTTAGTCGCTCGAAGGCAGCACTCACAGGGATAACACACGGTGTAGGCAGCGATGGATCTGAAACTTGGAGCGGTACATGGAGGGAAGAAGCTGAAGCTTGGAGCGGTGCCGGCAGAGAAGAAGCTGAAGCTTGTGGCGGTGCAGACAACGGAGCAGCTGGTCCGTGCACCGAGGGCATCATGTCGTAGATGTCGGACCGGGCTTCATTCCGGCGCACCACCAGCGCCCGGATGGCCGGAGTCGCAGCCAGCCCGAGCCGGTCCGCCAGCATGCCGGCCTTGAGCATGTACTCCTCCATGCTCATCACCACGCCAGCACTGGCCTCCTGGGACAGGGTCGCCGCGACGTCCTGGATGGAAGCCGCATTCTTGATGGATGCAGTACGCAGGTCCTGATCGCCGCACCCGTTGAGCTCCTTCATGGTGGGCAGCCTGGCACCTCTGGGCGGCGAGAGAGAGCGCCCGTCAGGCGCCGTCGTCCTCCGGTGTCCGCCAGCCCAACGCCGGTGGTCTGGAGAGCGCTCCCTCTCCCTCCGGACCGGCTCCTGGGCCACAGAGCGTGACCCGCGCAGCAGGTGACGCCCGAGGCCGTCGGCATCCGCGTCGTCGTGGTCGTGGTCGTGGTCCTTGCGCCTCCAGACGTTCCAACGCGGGTGGTCGTCAGCAGCAGACCGTCGACCACCGCGCCGCCGCTCGTCGCGTTCGTCCTTGCGCTTCTCGTCCTGGCGCGCCAGGGGTGCAGCCCGGCGGTCGATGCGTGCAGCAGAGGGGCCACCATCCCCGCGATGGGCGTTCCCCGTGCCGCTCGGCCGCTCCTTGCTCCTGTCAACATAGGCCTGAGGGACGTTAAATGGGGGGAACGCTGGGACAGGCGCCTCCTGTCCGTCCAGAGCTCCCCTGTTCCATGGCAGCCGCCGCTTCTCCGGCTCAGGGGCTGCCGTCGCCTGCCCATATGGGCAGGAGGAGGCTGCCGTGTAGTCGTAAATCCACTCTAGGTGGATGATGACGCCGTGCTTGACGCCCCGCTGCCAATGCTCCGGTGGAGTCGCCGTGACGATGACCGAAGTGACATCGTCCTTGGGGCGATGAGTGAATGTCAGCCACATTCTCTTGGGGATGAGGCACGGGTTCGGAGTCCAGGCCCAGAGGTCGATGGTTCTGGTGTCGTCGGGGTGGAGGAGGTTGGTGTCGATGACCTCGAGGGAGCAGGTCCTCCCGATCAGCTTCTCCACGATCTCCGGGTTCCAGGCATGCGCAGGGACCCCTTCCAGGCAGAGCCGCACCCTGAAAAACATTGAAGCCCCGAAAGCTGCCGCCAAGCTGCGCCACGGCCGGACATTCATGGTAATCTCATGATGGCAGAGGTACGGCAGGCTGAGGGCCTCCTCAGCGTGACGGCGAAGCACGAACTTGATGAGGAACGGCTCAGGCTGATGCCTGGTCACCATCACCTCCCCCTGCAGCAGCTGAAGCTCGTCGAGGACCACCGCCTCGATCTCCCTGGCGCCAGTAGACGCCGGCGCGCTGATGGCCTTGACCACCAGCGCCGTGCCCTCCCACTCCTGCTCCTCCTGCGCCAGATCGAAGGAGGTGGGGACGAGGACGGAGTCCTCCTCCGGCCTGGTGGATGGGTCGTCGAGCCTGGCCATCGTTGTCGTCGAGTCGCGGGCTGGTGGTGGGGGAAGCTTGCAGCTCGGGCCCCTGGGGGAAGCAGTCTGCCTGCCAGCCCTGCAACGCGCGGCCTTGTGCCCCGAACGCCCGCAGGTGAAGCAGCGAACTGGGTCGCGGCAGGAGGAGGCTCTGTGGTCAGGGGCGAGGCAGACAAAGCAGCGCCCAGCTGTTCTCCTTTTGAAGGCCACGAGAGCAGCAGACTGGCGAGGGGAGCTTCGGCTTGAATGTCCCCAACGGCCGGCAGGCTGGGGTTGGCGCCGCGGAGTTGAATGCGGTGGACCTCTGCGCGCGCGCCTCCCCTGGACGTAGGTCCAGCCTGGCTCCGGACGCTCGAGGATGTGACGAGGAAAGGGGCTGTCCGGCCCACGCGGACTCCAGCTGCGTCGCAGTCCATGGCGGTCAGAGCCGCCCTGGCCGGAGTTACTCCTCCAGTCTTGTCGACGTGTGGCGCAGTTTCTCCAGGGTGCCCCGTCCCGTCCACATGGCCACCCATCGCAGTGCAGGGCACGGCCGTCAGAGCGGCGTGCGGGGGAGTTACTCCTCCGCAGGCCATGGCGGATCGAAGCTTGCAGACGCGGCGGATCCGCAGTGAAAGCGTCAGGTGGGGAGCGGAGAACCTCAGCGTAGGTGTGTGGTGTAGAGGCGTGGCAGGCGGACCGGGGCGTCTCCGGCACGAAATCCACCTCGTCGACGACCGGTCGACCGGATCTGGGCGGCGATGGGGGAGTCTCCGGCGCTTCCCCCAGATCTACCCGGCAAGCCGTCCCGAACTGGATGAAGCGGCTTGGCGAGTAGCGGCGCAGGAGCAGGCGGGCTCGAGGGGACTCCGGGAGCGGGGGAGGAGGCGGGGGCGGCGGCGGCGGCGGCGGCGGCGAGGCGAGTAGCGGAGGTCGCGACGGCCTCTGCATCCTAGTCTGCGACGCCGTCGTTTTGGTTGCCAACCGCACCAGCCACCACCTCAGCCACGTGATTCTCGTCCTCCTCATGCTCACTACTTTTGCTACCAAACTGTACCATTCTACCAACTTATTTCCCACTAACGATCTGCTAAACAGTACATTATGCGAACTCGAGCTAAAGATATCAGTCATCGTTGTAGCATGTTTCTTCTGAACAATATTATACAGGTTTGGGTATAGAGGGCCTTCAATGCTTCATTTCCCAGCTATATGTCCTCCTAAGATCTTACATGTGTTTTTTGGTTCAGTTTCAAGTAACTTAAGCTAAGGAACTGGTCTTTCGCTCCATTAATCTCACAAAAACTGAGAATCACCAACTTTCTTTTGTACACGTCCTAATGTCTTTTTCTTTAAATATGTGATTTCTTCCTGTCGTTCATGTATGTTGTTTCTTATTATTTGTTATTAGCTTGTGAGTTGAGAATGTTGTAAAACTTAGCTGTGTGCGATTGTAGAGGGCGGAGACTTCCTTTTTTCGAGAAAAAACATGGCCTAATGACTTGTCCTTTAAATATTTATTTGGTAATAAATCCTATCATATCCCATCCTCATTGCATTATTTGAATAGCATTTACTTAGTAGGCATTTATGTTGTATATCCAAATTTTGGTTTCCTAAGCCTCCAAGATCCTTTGGCTAGCAAATTATTTCCCACTTAGCCAATTTATACTTCTTATGCTGATCACTTTGCCTAAAGAATCTTGATCTAACGTACTATGTTTTTAAGGACTTCTCTAGGAACCCTAAACAATGAGAATATGAACATAGAAAAACTTGACAAAACTGAATTATTCAGCACTTAAAGCCTCTCCTACCTATAACATCGTCCCTTTCCACCCACTAAGCCTTTTCTCAACTTCCTCATGTTCCCGTCCTTGTTATAGAGTTTCCTTTAGCTTCTCCAAAGCAGAATATATCACTTCTACAAAAGCTAATTTTTAGAGAGTAAAATGGATGTGGAGCCACTAAACTTTTACCAAATTCTCACCTATATCATTTAACTTTCAAATGGTACATAGTACATCATCAAAATTGAATCCTTATTCACCATAGGTCCCTTTTTTCCGCATTTGATCCATTCTACCATCTGGAGTCATTAAACTTACATCATTGTTCACCAGAGGTCCCTTTTCTTCCATGGCTAATTGATCTACTAGCCGGAGGCCAGTGGCGGACCTAGGATTTTGCTTAAGGGTATGCCATGACAATCTTTCCATGTATAATTTGGTAAAATTATTAGTATGAACACATTAGAATCTATATAAAATTCAGTAAATAATTTCAAATTTTCTCAAAAAAATCGGTCTAACAAGTCTTAAGTTCAAGAATTAAGAGTAAAAGTAGCATAAATCAAAGTAATTAGTTCAACGATGCACATAAATAAAAATTGCATGGTACTTAAAAGAAAATTACCATGCTACTTATCTGGCCTACGCTTTCTGAGGGCCATGACGGTCTTAATTACGTCACCTTCATCCACTTGAAGGAAAATATCCCGCTCAACGAATATGACAATACAGTCATCCAAAACACTACCATCTAATTAGTGACGGAGATGAAGCAGCAGCAAGCTTCTTTGTTGCATCTCTCCGAAAAAGAGATGCAACGCCCAAATTCCTCTTCATAGTTCAATCTACAGATAAAATATGAAATGCATCAATAATCAATCTACCGTGGATCAAATCCGTTTATCTAAAAAAACACCACATCAGCAGTTCATAGCAGCACAACAAGATTTAGGGTTTTAAAAATTAGGACTTTCATACCTTGGGTCAAATTCGTGACCGCAATCGTGGGGATGCCGAAGTTGACGGCTTGATGCCGCTGCGGTTCTGCGCCAGGCGCGGACGGCGGCCAACGACGGCGCAGTCGCGCAGATTGGCACATCGCGTTGAGCGGAGCCCAGACCCGCGGAGGGAGCTACCGTAGCGGAGCTGCAGAGGTCGAAGGGCGGATCACGGATGCAAAGTCGCACGGAGGCCGAGCGGTGGAGGCACAGAGGCCAGAGTTGGAGGCGGAGCGGCGGAAGCCGGCAGCCAGCGTGCGTCGCCCCTCTGCTGCCTCACGCACGCGCAGTCATGCGAGTCGTGTGCCGTCGCTGCGTGCGGCAATCTGCTTCTGGCTTGGGCTGTGACCTGTAGGAGTTGTGGGTTGTATTAGGCTGGGCCAAAATTTAGGTATGCCCACCCTGTAGGTCCGCCAGTGCCAGAGGCAATGGTATGGATTTGTTCAACACATGTGACACGTTTGAGGGGCCTAGAGGTTTGTCCCTATTGTACCCATGGAAACTAGGAGTATGGGATACTTGGTTGTTGAAAATGCACAATTTTGAAGATTTACAATTCATGTTGAGTTCACATGTCACCGAAATGCCATAGTTTGGGATATACCTTTTTTTGTTTGATGAAATTCTATCATGTTTATATAGAGAAGGATGATACTTTTAAAATTTTATTTATATTGCCATTTGTGTGAACATAAAAGTAGTTTTATTAACAGTGTACTCAATTATAGTGAGCTATGAACAAAATTTCAGTGGTGATATAAATTCATGAGTTTTATATATTTATGTAACACGTGACTGTAAGATTATAAAAGTTTAGGCAATTAGATTATATAATCTGCACAATAATCTAGACATCAATGGTATAATAAGGAAAGAAGAAATAGAGGATAATTGAGCATATGATGTAACTAATCTAATAACTCAAAATTTGGGTGTTTTGGGACTCCAAAATACATAAGTAGGTTGTAGGTGGTCCTTATTTTTCCCTCACAAATCTTATTATATGACTAGTTGCCATAAGAGAACAATGTTTACATGTGTGGATGAATTCTCTAGATCTGTCCATGGGTATGAGAATTTAAGTTGGAGAAAGGAATTAAAAAACAAAACTAAACATTCTAAATCTAGGACAAGGGATGGCAATTGCGTGCAAGTCGCTCTTTAGGGATGTCCCTACAGATTGTGAAAATCGACTAGTATAAAACAATTGTAGCTATATTCATAGCTTTAATGAAATTAAGTAAACATGTCATTGTAATTCAGTTTGTACTGAATAAAGTTATTATTAAGTTCAAATAAATAATATTTTGAAAATATCGCATGCTTCTCTATGTAAATATGATAGCATTCCATCAAACAGAAAACAAATGGTGCTTCCTTAATTGTAACATTTTTGCGAATTGTGAACTCAAATCTTTAGAACTACACATCTTCTACAACCGAGTAAAACATACTCCTAACTTTCATTCACTTAACTTGAGCAAACCTCTAGCCCTCACACATAGTCCATTGTGTCATACAAATCAATGTAATCTTCTATAGCTGATAGAATCAATTAGTCATGCAAAAAAAGGACCTCCGGTGAACAAGGATACAAGTTTGATGACCCCAACTGGTAGAATTTATCAAATATGAGAAAATGACCTATGGTGAATAAGGATGTAAGTTTGATGATGTATTATATACTATTTGCAAGTTAAGTGATTTGAGTGAGAATTTGGTGTAAGTTTAGTGACTCGGCATGCATTTTACTCATTTTTAGACCATATAACTAGAAAGTCAGGCACAACGTTGCCGTGCCCATGCTGGATTAGGCCAGTGTAGAAAGCCCTTTCACATTAGCACATAATGTTTTTGAAATTAACTTAAATTTGAATCGAAAACTCACTTTGATGTGTTTGATCTAATGAATGCTCTCAAATGGCTTAAGTGATCAGCATTTCATTCCTTTGTGTTAAGATTTTTGTGTGACTCTAGCTGCTCCCTCCCTCATTGTATATCTCTTTGCAATTGCAAGGCCTCCAAACCTTGTTTATGTGTAACTATTGTCTTTGGAATAAAGTTCAAGCAACCATTTCTCAAAAAACACAACAATTTACCATCTTTTCAGTTGTGTACATCTAATTGTATAGATTCATCTAATTTAGTGAAGATTAGAGTTCGTTTGAATTTCTTGGAGGACCCACAAGAAGCTAAGCCTAATTAACTCCAGTTTTATAGACCACCCAAAGTATCACATGTAGCAATGTTGTAAATATATATATATATATATAATGGAACAAAATATGTCATTGTAAATATATATATATAATGGAATAATTACATATTTGGCTACACATTAACACATATATGGAGAATTGGGGAAATTGAGCACATTAGATAATTTAATTATAGACTTCACAAAAAAATTAATTAGAGAGGGAGAAAATGGATAATCGAATTGATTTTTTCATCACTTCTTTAGAGTTCCAGGGATCACACCTCCGCCGAAATGCATCAACATATGCACAATCTGGCACACAGTCCAGTTAAACCTGATACACAAAGGCCCTTTCTAGTCTACTACTAAATGTGGTATCACCCCTTTCACGTGCCCATCCTCCTTGGCCTAGAAATGATCATTGCTAGCATGTCTCCGACAATATGGAAAATAATTGGGGATAGGTCACTTTCTCTAAGGCCCTTTCTAGTCTGGAAATGTGAGAATCCATTTGATAATTCACTTTGGTTTCTACTTAGAGCAAATCCAACGGATTGAGAAAAACAATCCTCTTTTCATATATTTCTGAATAAAGGGGATTAAGAGGTAAAATACGTGCTCCACTTTTACCCCTCAATCATCTCCACATTTTCTCAACCCCCTTTCCTTCTTTTCTTCCTCTTCTTTGGCTCAGCATACTTCTTCCCCGCCGCCAACCCACGCCAGGGCGCCAGCACCAGGGTGCCACCACCGTCGAGCGTCGCCAGCCCATGCCTCGGCGCGGCCGCCCACCCCACGCTAGGGCCCGGCCGCCCGCCGTTGAGCGTCGCCGGCCCGAGCCTAGGCGCGTAGCCACCCCACGCTAGGCATGGCTGTCCGCCGTCGAGCGTCACCAGCCCAAACCAGGGTGCGGCCGGCCGTCGCGCGCAGCCATCCCACGCTAGGCCATGGCTGTCCGCCGTCGAGCGCCACCGGCCCGAGCCTGGCACGGCCGGCCGTCGAGTGCAGCCGCCCCACGCCAAGGCGTGGCTGCCTGCCGTCGGCCCGAGCCTTGGCGGGGGCTGCTGTCGAGTGCTCGCCAACGCCACGATGGGTTGCCGTCGGCCGGGCGAGGCGCTCTCCAGCCCGCTCCGCCGCCTGGGCGCGCCACTTGCCGCCTCATCTGCCATGTAGTCTCGTGCTACTCTTTCCCCGCCGTGCCTTGGCTCCGTCATGCCGGCATGTTGTGGCGATGGCACCACCCCCAACCCCGTCGGGGACCTGTGGCCGGATGGAGAGGTGAGAAAAAAGAATTAAGAAAAAGAATAAAATGTTACCCATTGACATGTGGGCTCCACGTAGCATGGGAAAAGGAAAGGGGGAAAGGAAGGGGATCTGCCGAAGCACCTCTTCCCAATACGGTGAAAATCTGAAAGGGGATTTCCTATAGTAAGAAAAAAGGGAAAGGAAAAAGAGGATATGTTGGAGTTGCTCTTATCCCCTTTGATAACCATTTCTATCCACTTACACTATGTCGGTGAAAAAACCGTTCATTCGCAAGGTTTGCTGAAAAAAACTCTATTTTACTTTCTCATCGCCAAATCAAAGTATATTTTGAATATGACGCCATTCTGTTTCTTATATGTAACTCATGTAAACTTTTGTGCAAAATAAGTGTCCCTCAGTTATGTTTTTTACTGATAAAAACGTTGTTTGAGATGGTCTCTAATTATCTTTTGAGCTATCTTTGTTATTTTATTTGTGGCTATTTTGGTAAATCTTGAAGCTAATATTCAATAAATAAATTGACCTGTAATATTCATTCTCCTCGTATTTGCTGCCCAGTCAGTTTTTCCACCTGGCACAAGATGACCATATCCACGCGACCGGACTGCGACAGATGACCTTTTTTTACGGGCGTGTTTCTTTCGTTTCCGGAAAAAAAAATTAAAAAAAATCTTACATGCATAGAGTATTAAATAAAATCTATTTGCAAAATTTTTTTAAGAATGAGTGTAACTTTGCACGATGAATCTAACGAGTCTAATTAGTTTATGATTTACTGCAGTAATACTACAGTAATCATCATCTAATCGTTTGGTCAAAAGCCTCGTTAAATTTGTCTCGTGAATTAATCCAGAATTATGAAGATAGCTTTGTAAGCTGATTTTATTTAATTTTATTAATTATTGGTCAAACGGGTTGAAAAAAAAAACAAAGAAACACACAGGTATACATACCTAGCTTAATTAATTGTGACAAGTATCGAGAAGGACCGACCGCGAACCAGCAGCGATGCATGGAAGCAACGAGAAGGATCGGTACATGCATGAACATTGAGACGTCGTTGTGCACACGCATGCACATGTACAGAGCATATATTTGATCCGAGATTTACTCGGAGGCTGGTACCAGTATCGTCTACGCATGCGCGCGTACGTGTCCACTCATCACGTGCACGGTTCGTGGATCGGTATGGGTGCCCGACGCAGGTGCAATGTCTTTGATCGGAAGAAAGAACGGTTGGAATGCATCGTATGGATGCTGGATCTATCGGAATGGTGCATTGAAACGCTAGCATAGCTAATATGTATGATGTACGTACATGCATCCGCACGTTCTTAACTAGCTACCTTAATTGGCCGACCCTCCCTGTATACAGAAAATTTAAAGCTCACTAGGTTTTTGCTAGTGTTCTATGAATTCCATGACCATTGAGATAGGTAGCTAGCCGGCCAGGTGTATAATGTATATGATATGGTAGTGCAATCTCGATCTCTATCTCTACCGGTCTAATCCCTTGGAGGTATTCATATAGATAGGGTTTATATATGTATTTAGGGCCCCTTTGGAATGGAGGAATCATACAGGATTTTTGTAGGATTCAGTTCCAAAGGAATTTTTCCTACGTATGGCCTTTGGTTCACAGGAAAGCTACGGAAATAATTCCATGGGAATGCAATCCTGAGCGCGATTTCACGGGAAAGAAAGCAAGAACTCTGACTTCTTGGAAACTTTCCTGGCGCGAAAAGAAAGCGCTCGCGCGCTCCGCTGGCGCCTGTTCGCGCTACTTTTTGGCGTATGGCGGTAAAACGCGGTGCATCGTCTCCTTCCAAAGCAGTAGAAACATCCGTCCTCATAGGAAGCAGTATCACTCACCTGAATCAAGAAAGGAACCAGGCAACCATACTTCTCCAGCCGCACATGTGCTCCTCCCAACGTTGACCACAAGAAGCCACGACGGCCACTACAACGCACAGGTCATTGGATTATTCCCCTTTCTGTCTTGTATTTCTTTCTCCCCCAGATCCCATTAGTCTTGGATCTTTTCTTCTGCGGCGATGGCGACCGCCACGAGGGAGACCTGTGCTGGCGCTTCCCCTGGCCACACTCATCCCCCGTGAGCACGCGCATGAGCTTCCGAATTCCCGGCCCTGCGCTAGAGCCACACCAGCTTCACCAAGCACCAGGAGGACTTCTTGATTCCCTATCTACGATTTCCCATCTTATGGTTCCCCATCTCAGATTAGATTTGTGAATATTTGATTTGATTGGTGAATATTTGATCTGCAAGTTTCTTCTGCACCTATTTGTTTTGATTCGAGAATATTTGACTTCAATGGCATGTCGTGTGAGATCTGAATTGAATAGGATGGTGCTGATTTCTTCTTTTTCTTTCACTTCAATCAATAATGTAATCTGAGTTCATTTTTTCATTCACCTAGGTCCTCTCTGATGTCTATTGTATTATTTTGTTAGGAAGGTGATGCCGAGTAGAGGCTCTGCTAAGCCAAATATGGCTGTTGAGCGCAGCTTGGGGCATAACTCTCAACCACAAGGAGTTGTTGATGTCAACAGTGAGCATGGGAATACTGATGACCCAAACCAAGAAACAGGTCATGCTTCTAATTTTTGTTAAACAAATTTGAAACTGAATTTCTTTTGTTGAATGTTGCCACTCAAACTCAGATTGTAAACTACTTGTTAAATGTTGTATACATTCAGGAACAGGAAAGCGAGCTAGATGGAGTCATGAGATGAAATTGTTTCTTATTGGACTTCTCAAAGATCATGATGTGCCTGGTTTCAGAACACAGAATGCTTGGAGCAAGGAGGCTTGGACAAATATTGTTTCTCGCCTAAACAACAAGTTCAGTACTTCATTCACACTTAACCAAGTCAAACAGAAGGAGCAAGATTTGAAGAAGGATTATCGTACTGTCAAAGATTTGTTAGATGAAAGTGGTTTTGGATGGGACAAAGACTTGAAAATGGTGACAGCTCCAGCACATATTTGGGCGACTTTCGCTGCCCGCAAGAACAGCAGTGCTCTGAATTGGCAAGACAAGAAGTTCCCATATTATGAGGACTTAGTTCCACTTTATGAGGGTGAGCATCATATACTTTATTTTTTTAACCAATCTGTCTTTGTCCTTATATAATATGCGCTTTACCGACATTTCTAATATAATTAATTGTCTGTATATAGTATGAGCTTTACCTGCATTTTTAACAAGTTAACACTTATGCAGGTCGTTATGCTGAAGGAAGAACTCGGCAAGGTATGGACCATTATGCAAGCAAATCAAAGAATGCATCGATTCATTCAACAGAAGCTCACATGGCTGAGACATATCAATCACCATCTCCTGCTTTGGCTGCTCCAAGTGATTCGGGATTGCAGTTCCCTTTTGATGAGGATACCGGGGAGGGAAATTTGGATTTTTCGCAGCACCTGTCTTCCCCTATGCATAATGTGCACGCACCACCGAGCTCCACACAAACACCTTCTGAGCTTCCTGAACCCAAACGTCCAAAGAAACAAAAGAGCAAGTCCAGTAGCCCTGATGATGGATTTCATGAGAGATACCTGAAACTGAAGAAGGAAGAAATAGATCGCTTTGCTGCTATTGAGGAGAAGAAATTGGAGGATCCTTACAGCATCAACAAATGTATCACAGTGCTTGAAGGATTACATGGTCTACAAATGGGAGATATTTTGATGGCATCTGATATCTTCAAGAGTAAGGATAATAGGGAAGTATTCATCTCATTTCAAAGTGATGCATTACGGTTGGCTTGGATTTCAAGGGAGATTAAGCGATCACAGACAGAGCATGAGAACTAGGGATTCTCATGTGATGCATTTGCAAAAGTTATTTTGAATAGAGGTACTTTTGGGAACATGATGCTTTTGTTTAGCTTGTAATCTAGGTAACTAGGTAGCAAGCACGTACTTAGCCTATTACACCCTCTTTTGGTAGCATCTGTTATGCTAAGGAGAAAAAAGAACATGCAGGTAGTGACTTGATAAAGTAGAACATGTCACAAATTAGGAGTACAAGGGTGGTAGTACTTGACCAGGTCATACAAGTACTGAAGTACAATACAATATGTATACTTAACTCCTCCGTGCTACATAATTATCCCACATCTGTTGTGCTATGGCATCCCTTTTTTGATTTCCAGCTGCTCTAGAATTATTGAATACTTGGATATCACCATTATAATTCGGGTCTCCATTTGGCACATCAATAATTTGGTCCGGATCAATATCATCAGTAGAGTTACTTGGCCACATCATATCTCCATTATGTAGCCGTATGAAATTGTGTAGAACACAACAAGCAACAGCTATGTCAACTTGTTTATCAACGGGGTAATGCGAGCCTGTCCTTAGTATTGGGAATCTCATTTTAAGTATACCAATTGTCCTCTCAATATGATTTCTAAGCTGTGCATGTCGAAGATTATGTTTACTGGAACTTTTTTCTTGTACGTAGGAAATGAGATTTTGTATTTTTTGGCTTTTGATTAGCTCTCCCTTGTTCTTGTAAATGATACCTTGTTCCACGATATGGCGCAAGGAACTGTGTTGTGTTTGCATAACCAGCATCCACTAGAAAAAATTTGCCAGGAGGTACTCGAAAGCCATGGTTAAGTGCATCTTGTAGAACTCTTGCATCTGAAGCTGATCCCTCCCAGCCAGCATGTACATGTACAAACTTCAAATCAAAATCACATGCTACCATAACATTCTGAGATATTGTCTGTTTTCTATTCCGATATGGTTCTTGTTCATCTAATGGAAGTATCATTGGCATGTGTGTCCCATCAATAGAGCCGACACAATCCTTTATGATTCAAAATATAGTATTACTATAGTCCTTGTGATAACTGATTTTCTTAAATAAAAGGAGTTGGGATAAATAAATGCTCATACCTGAAAAAAGGGATGAAATTGGGATCTTCTTAAGATTTGATGAGGATGTAGGGACGGTGGACGTATGTATATACATGTAAGCTGTGTAACAGCATCAAGGACAGCCGTAAAGTGGCGACTTATTGTTTCGCCACTGTGTTGAAACACATCTTGCAATGTCTCATTACTTGCATTTTTTGCTAGTGCATACAGGAATATAGCAACTTTCTCTTCTACTGAGACAAATCTTGAATCAGCAAGTAGTTGTTTCTCCCGCAATTTGTTTACTAGTGCGTGAAAAACACTAGCTTCCATGCGAAAGTTTCTTTTGCTTAGGCTCTCGTGTCCAGTTAAGATTTCATTAACACGAACAGCCCCTGTAAGTTTTGATGTATGCATTGGTTTCTTACTAGACGAGGGCTGTGATGAACCTTCTTTTATGCTAGGCAGAACAAAAAAAACGAACTCATCTTCACTTTCTGATCGTCTTCGATAGTTTGGATCCATATTAATGACAACAAAAATGCAACAAAAAAGGTACTCAAACGTATGGCCTGTTTGTTCTATCAGCTTACAACCTGATGTGAGAAAAATCAACAAAATGAGTCACTAATCCTTGCATGCGTACAAATAAAGTGGTTGAAACATAAGAAATGTTTGTTACAACTCACCGAATCAAGTGGCGCCTCCTCCTGGTGAGCAGGATGGATAGTCAGCAAGTGAGGAATCGGCAAGTTCTCTTGGTTTCTTAAGAATGCAAGTGGCAACGAGGCTACGCAAATGCAGTGGTGCATATAAAGGCCATTGTGCAACGGCTACTTGATGCTTGCTTGTGTCCACACCCAACGGCTAGTAGTTCAATTCAAATAGAAGCAGCAGTTTACAGATTCCTTTGTTTTCCTATGATGCTACCAAAGGGGCATCCAAACCAAATTCCTTTGTTTTCGGTTTCCATAGGATTGAAGAAGTAGTATACTTCAATTCCTACGTTTTTCCTATTCCTGCGTTTTTCCTATCCTGTGTTCCAAAGGGGCCCTTATAAGAGTGAGTTTGCGTACGTTGTAAGCATCTATTTCTATAGTACTAGTTTTTTTGCAAAAAAAGAAGTTCATTATGCATATGCCAGTATGAATTCATTGGGTTTTCCGACACATGACGTGGACTTGCATAAGAATTATAAGCTAGCTACTCCTCTGTTTTAAATTATAGTTAGTTTTAATTTTTTTATTTTTAAATATATAAATTTTACTATGTATCTAAATATATATAGACAAAGAAATGTGTCTAAAAATATTAAAATAATTTATATTGGGAGGAAGGGAGTACTACTTGAAATCCCTACCGGTGTCAACGCATGCCCATGGAAATACCCCGGCGAGACAGCACATATATGCATGGACGGCGTGTAAAAGCAAGAGCTAATTTTTTCGGAAAAAAAATCTGTGGGCAACTAAAATACTAGCGACAACCAAGGTATTCGGCCCGCTAGTAACGTCATAGAATAGTTTTTTATATTTTAATAGAAGAGATATCTTTTGATTAAGAGATAATCTCACGTATAAATTTAAGATTATATAAGAATAATGTGTGAAGTCATTTATATTATGAGCTACGTGAGTTAGACCATTGTAAAAGTTATCTCTTAGAGAACGTAGACTGTAAATAGCTCGTATGGTTGAAGAACGCCTAAAAAGACTCCGAAGCCGACAAAGAGGGAGAGGTTACTGGCTAGCAAGCAGCTCATCGTCTAGACTTTGGAGCATCTGCTGCATGGAGCTCCAAACCCCAAAAGCCAATTGAAAGCCATGGACCAGGGCGGCGTGCAGTGCTACCATATGACGCTCGCCCTTCGCTGCATCGCCGTCGATCCTGTTGGCTAGCCACCGATTTTGAGGCCGCCTGCCTGTGCCAACGCACGTAGGCTATTCACGTTGCATTATATCTATTTCACGTCAGTGGGGCTTTTGGTGTCCTACCCTTCCAAACGATGACGTCCTAACGATGACGTTGAGCTTCTCCGGCGGGAGACTACTGTCTAGGTCCTTCAGTTGGTGCGTCGGCAATGGTGCTTGTGAGAGTGCTTTCTTCTTTCTTCTTCCTTTTCTATTTTCCTTTTCTTTGTTTCAGTTCCTTAGGTTGGAAAAAAATACAAAAATAAGGGAGTTAGAGTATAGAAGAAGAGAGTTTTCGGTTAGTATAAGTTGTGTTTGATAGCTCATGTTGATGTCCCAATCCGACCGAGCAGAGTTGGTTCGAGTCGACGCCCAAATACGGCCGAGCAGAGTTGTTTGAGTTGTTAGAGCGGTGTGTGCTGATGTCCCAATCCAGCCCACCGGGTCGTTTCAGTTAAGTTGTGCGGTGCAGGTTGATGTCCCAATCCAACCCACCGGAGTTGTATGGTATGCACACAAGAGTTGTAGAGTTGTTCGGGGTTTTCTACCCTTTGAGTTGTACGGTCAATGGACCGGAGTTGTGCGGGACGGTGCTTCACCTCCCTAGTTGTATGGTCTTCGGACCGAAGTTGTATGGTTTTTGGCCCGGTTTTCCTTATAAACTGGGTCAACTCTCTTCTTCTAATACAAATTCGGGAAAGCATAAGGTTTCACCGTTTGTTCGAAAAAAAATCTATTTCACATTGCATTATTTGTATCCTACTGTTGGCGGTCATTACGGTACGTTTTCAACCATCAATACTAAGGATAAAAGAGGTTATATGTGACATTCCTTGCATCTAGGTTTATTTCTAATAAAGTTCCACGAGTTTTGTATGAATCACTTGTGTAGGTACAATAACGAGAAATACGTGCTATAGGGGTCGGAATTGACCGATTCGGCCGGTTACCCCCCTAGCCATATATGACGTGAAGCACAACCGGAGGCCATCCACATCAACGATGACGAAGCGATGACGATGCATGACATGTGTACCTTCTCCACCTCATCCCTGGGCCAAAACAATGTGAAAGACATCAAGACAAAGCAGTCCAGGAGGTCCAGGAGCAAGAGTTGATGCAGGAGGGGCGCTGATGGGCTGAAAGCCTAGTTTGACCGAACATAGGCGGTTCGGCCGAACCGCCCCTAAGCCAGCACCACCTCTCGGGGAGTGCATCCAGGCCGTGGGAGCAAAGGACGGTGCATCCCACGGTTCGGCCGAACTAACCATGGCGGTTGGTCCGAATCCCATGGATTCGACCGAACTGGCCGGGCACCGCCTCTTACTCCCTTGGCTACCACTCCATCTCCACCGTCCTTATCAAGCTATAAATGGAGGGCCCTCACACCTGATCAAGAAACACTCAA
The DNA here is from genome assembly GCA_033239725.1 of Echinochloa phyllopogon. Taxonomy (NCBI): domain Eukaryota; kingdom Viridiplantae; phylum Streptophyta; class Magnoliopsida; order Poales; family Poaceae; genus Echinochloa; species Echinochloa phyllopogon. The sequence goes on along the minus strand of BTCW01000018.1, from coordinate 25,977,848 downwards.
GCCAAGGAGCTCATATCCACTTTGTTCTAGTAGAGTTAGGATATTTTAGTTGGGAGTTAGAGTTGAGTCGAGCTGTGCACTCGAAGGTTCCGGAGTCGTCTTCAGAAGCTCTAGTATTAGCTCTTGTATCTTTCCATTTTTCCTTTATGTAAGACTTTGAGTTATCAATATAGTTTATCTTTGTCATCTTGACTGAGTTATTTATACCTTGCCTCTACTTTATTCTAGTTGCAAGTATTTCGTGTTTAGACTATAGTAGGTTATAGTTCTTGTTCTTCTAGATCCTGTTTAAGTCTTTGTCTTAACTGGTTCTTCAATTCGGTTCAATATTACTGGTGAACTGTCACTGGGGTATTGACAGGGTTGCTTGCTCTTGCTAGCAAAGTAAGTAGTTGTTGGATAGTGTAGGAGTGGTTCCTAGACTAGACAATAGCCTTGGATTGTCCCCGTTGCAACGGAGGTGGTAGCTGTTAGGTGGTGACAGTCCTATATGGTTTTTGTAGTCCATCACGTTAGTCCCGGCCTGCAGGAACCTCCAACGGTTATTGGCAACACGCATTCTCATCCCTTTCTGCGTGTTGCTGGTTCCGTTTCCCGACGTGAAGACAATAGAGTTAACCTTGACCTCTTAGAGCTGATCTCTCATCCCCTGTATCTCTAACCCCGAGTAACCCAGATAGACAAAGTACATAGGGATCCTCTTTATCTTCTCGTGTCTTTCTAGCTAGCTAATCCTTCTCTTTCTTTTTCGATACACCCTTGAGTTGTGTGTCACGGTATATCCACTCTTATCCAATACCGTTATCCCCTGTCTTGTTAGTAGTGTACCCTTCTCTGATAGTCCCGAATACCTGTTTACTAGTACTCTTGCCAAAGCTTCCCTGTGAAAATATAAATTACATATCTCGGATTACTCCCTTGTGAAGTGCTACAACGGTAATTCTGTGCGGTTGCAGAATATTTATATATTTTACTGAGCCATAAGAAAAATCATGGAAACACTCTTACCCCAGTACCGGGATTCACAATCTTGATGTTGGACCGTAAGAAGTGTCAACACCTACTTACGGGAGTAAACGATATATAATAATTAAGATTTTGTAATATGTCATATATAGACATAAAAAGAGGTAGAAGAAAGTTAAACTTTTATGACCATAGTACATTTTAATCTCAGTGTTATGTTATTATATAATTATAGACACAAGAGGTATGGCAGGAACTAATTACTTTGAAGTTCTTAAAAGTAACAAGAAGAAGAGTACTCCTCTGTCCAAATTTAACTGCATTTGTATGATTCAAAAAGAATCTCAAATTAAACACTACAATAGGTGGTCATGGTCCTAATATTTCATACTTGGCCTGTGGACTGGTACACGTGGATTTCATTGGTTAAAAGAAAGATCTAAAGCCCTGTTAGTCGTCCTTTGCCCTGAAACTTTTAAATGACCGACGCTCTATGGCTGCCTATTTTTCCCAAAATCTTACAGCTCCTCCACCGAAAGACTGAAACACTCTGGTGGTTTGGTAGCTATGCAGAGGTGTAGTATTCTAATTTGCTATTAATATTAATTTCCTCTCCAAAGTCTAAAAGTGCATCTAAATTGGGACAGAGGGAGTAAGTAGACTAGGTGAGTTTTATACTTGTGTTCAGCCCTTGTGTTTGCTCCACGTACAGTACTATCTTAGCAAAAATTAGCGTACTAACAATTAGTTGATGGATATAAACAGATATCATATCAACGTGGTATATCTCTTAAGACTTTGAGAGTAGTAGTCGTGTAGACGTTCGGTAGAGCTGCGAGCCTCGATGCAGCCTAAAGTCCCGCCTCTCGAAACTCAAAAGCATACTATTACTACTACCCTAGGCGAATCAATGCTACGCGCGCACCATATGCCGTTACGCACACCCAAGTACAGACGGCACATGCATGCATGCATATGTACTGTATCTCCTACTCCTTCGTCCTACAATATAAGCATTCATTGATTTTTTTTTCACGTTTGACTGTTCGTTTTATTAAAAAAATTATAAAAATATTATTTATTTTGTTATGACATGTTTCATCATCGAATATATTTTAAGTATATCATAATTATTTTTATATTTTTATAAATTTTTTGACTAAGACGAACGGTCAAATGTGATATGCAGAAATCGAGAAATAGTTATATTATGGAACGGAGGAGTACTGCTCATATAGCTAGGTCTGCGCGCTGTGTAGTGGCTTCTGTCGTCGCGTGTACTCGCCTAGGACGGCAAAACCTGCAGGGAGCTAGCTAGGGAGGTGCGTGCGTGTATCTGCAGCCATGGCCACCACGCCAAGGCTGCCTTCCCGTCACGTCGTGGCTGTACATCAGGGTCCATGCGTACGTGTGTACTACTACTACAGTTGTTGCAAGTGGTGCACAATGCTACTGTTTGAACCATAAAGTTGTGTGGGGGGTACAGGGTACGTAGGGGTAGTGCATGCATCGATCCGGTGGCTATTGTTACGGGCACATAGATAGACCGACGTACGTGTGGGTGTGCACGCATGCTCGTATTCTCCTCGGGGCGTTTGCTTGCATCTATATGCCTCAACCAAGTTTTGGTTACCTGCACTTTATTTGGAGGTTGACGTAAGAGATGTAAAAAGGAGCTCTCAACGTGGTTCCATAGATCCGTAGATTTTACTCCGTCCCTTCTAAAATATAGCAACGTTTAGACTTTTTTCAAGTCAAATATTTTCAAATTTAACTATAAATAACAAAATAATCATGAAAACTAATAACATAAAGAATATGTTAGTAGATTTATTGTAAAACTAACTATTATAATATGCAATCTTTTTATTTTTAAGTAATTTATTTTCTGAGATATTGTTGGTCAATGTTTAGAAAGTTTGACTTTTAAAAAACTAAACATAGCTATGTTATGTCACGGAGGGAGTAGGTGCTTCGGAGAGTTAGACTCGCCGGATGCAATTGCTTACCCAATTGATAATTTAATTAGTAAAATTGAGGAACTAAACAATGCCTTAGTTTCCAAAATTTGGGCCCAAATTTTACTACGTAAAAAGAATATTATCATCACATTAAAATGTCGGTACATGCATTACGTATTAAATATAGATGAAATTAAAAATTAATTGCACAGTTTTCACTACCAGAATCCTTCACATCCGCCCGCCTCCTCCGCCTCGGCCATTTTTGGACCCGGTGCTGATGGGGCTTCAGCACCGGGTCCAACGGCTAGGAGCGGGGGCGGCGCGGAGGTGTGTCCGGGCGGACACATTAGCACCGGGTCGTGGCACGACCCGGTGCTAAAGGCCTCGGGCACATTAGCACCGGGTCGTGGCTGCACCCGGTGCTAAAGGGTGAACATTAGCACCGGGTCTTGCCACGACCCGGTGCTAATGTGTTTGAATATAGGGGCTTCCCCTCCCCCGCCCGAGCCAGCTGAACACTTAGGCGCTGTGTTCATGCTGCTCGGCCGTGGGAGGGGAGGTGCTGCCCAAATTTTTTTCAAAATTTGTGAAGAATCTACTCATCTAAGGAGCACTACAAGGTACACTCTTTCATTCTCTAATGTTTTATTTAGCTTGTAATCCTTCTATGATTTAGAAATAGAGGGATTTGTGAATCAAAGTAAAGCTAGCTAGAGAGAGATTGTGTTCTTGGAGGAGAGAGAGGAGAGAGCTTGAGTTCATGGTGGAGAGAGTGTTCATGCATGTTGTGTTTTAAATGGAGAGAGAAGGCAAGCTAGTTAGTATTTTGTTTTGTATGACTTGTGAATAGTTGTAAGGCTTATAGTAATGTGGTTTTAGAAATTACTAGAAAATCAATATAAAATGCTAGAAAATCTTATAAATTACTAGAAAATCTTATAAATTACTAGAAAATCTTATAAATTACTAGAAAATCAATATAAAATGCTAGAAAATCTTATAAATTAATAGAAAATCTTATAAATTACTAGAAAATCAATATAAAATGCTAGAAAATCTTATAAATTAATAGAAAATCTTATAAATCTTATAAATCTTATAAGGCTTATAGTAATGTTATATTTAATGAATATAGTAATGTAGTTTTAGAAATTTATTTATATAATGGAATATATATTATAATTTGTATTTATTTATATATTAATTTTTTTTATCTTTAAATTGTATTGTATATTTGTTATTGGTTAATAATGCAGATGAATAGACAATGGATGTACGGGGACCCCCACGCTCAGGCCTTCCGTGATGGCCTTAGGACGTTTCTCGATGCCGCCGAGGCTAACAGGACGCCGTCCGGTTTCATGTTCTGCCCATGCACCCATTGTAAAAATATACAATCGTACAAACAAAGAGGTTGTCTTCAAGTGCATTTGATGAGGCACGGTTTCATGAGGAATTATTCTGTTTGGACGAAGCACGGTGAAAGAGGAATTCTAATGGATGAAGATGAAGAAGACGAGGCCGATGACGACATTCCGTTATTGGCTCAATACTACGGTTCCTTTGCATATGCTGCAATGGGTGATGCCGATGAGGAAGATGTTGCTCGGGAAGGCGATGCTCAGGAAGATGTTGCTCAGGAAAATGAACCTACTGATGGGCTCGGGCAAATGTTGCGTGATGCCGAGAAAGACTGCGGCAATGATAACGATATAAAAAAGATACAGCGCATGTTGCAGGACCACAAGACTGACCTGTACCCAGATTGCAAAGAGGGGCTAAAGAAGTTGGGTAGCACACTTGAACTTCTGCAGTGGAAGGCAGCAAATGGTGTTACTGATAAGGGTTTCGAGGAGCTACTGAAACTCGTAAAGAAGATTCTTCCAGAGGGTAACACATTGCCATCGACAACGTATCAAGCAAAACGTGTTGTTTGCCCTCTCGGTTTGGAGGTGCAGAAGATACATGCGTGTCCTAATGACTGTATCCTCTATCGCGGACAGTACGAACACTTGGATCGTTGTCCGGTTTGCACCTGCGCGCGATACAAAATCAGGCGGGACGACCCTGGTGATGTTGGGGGAGAGCGTTCTAAGAAAAAAATCCCTGCGAAGGTGATGTGGTATTTCCCTCTGATACCCCGTCTGAAGCGTTTGTTCAGGAACAAAGACCATGCCAAACTGATGTGCTGGCACAAAGAAGAACGTAAGCAGGATGGCATGTTGAGACACCCCGCCGATGGATCCCAGTGGAGGAACATCGACAGAGCATTCCCAGAGTTTGATGCTGATGCGAGGAATGTTAGGCTTGGTTTAAGTACCGATGGCATGAACCCTTTTGGTGAAATGAGCAGTAGTCATAGCACTTGGCCCGTGACTGTTTGTATCTACAACCTACCCCCCTGGCTCTGCATGAAGCGGAAGTTCATTATGATGCCAGTGCTCATCGAAGGCCCAAAGCAACCTGGCAACGACATTGATGTGTACCTAAGACCATTGGTTGACGAACTTTTGCAGCTGTGGAAGAATGAAGGTGTTAGCGTGTGGGATGAGGACAAGCAGGAGCAGTTTGACCTTCGAGCACTGCTTTTCATAAGCATCAACGACTGGCCTGCACTAAGTAACCTATCAGGACAATCAAACAAAGGATATAAAGCATGCACTCACTGTTTAGAGGAAACCGAAAGCATGTATTTGAAACATTGTCGTAAAGTTGTGTACATGGGTCACCGTCGATTCCTTCCGGCGAAGCATGAGCTACGAAAGAAATGTGCGCATTTTGGCGGGAATGCTGACCGCCGTACAAAGCCGAGACACCGGAGTGGAGAAGAGCTATTTGATATGGTGAAGGACCTACACGTGGTGTTTGGCAAGGGAGACGGAAGCCAGGCTGCTCCGACGGGCGAGGATGGTCGTGCCGCGATGTGGAAGAAGAAGTCTATCTTTTGGGAGCTACCTTATTGGCAACGTTTAGAGGTCCGTAACGCGATTGATGTGATGCATCTGACGAAGAATCTTTGCGTGAACTTGATAAGCTTCCTGGGTACTTATGGGAAGCCAAAAGATACACTGGAAGCACGTCAGGATCTGAAACGATTGAAGCAACGGACTGATCTACATCCAGAAAAGAGAGACAAAGGACGCCAGTACTTGCATCCTGCCAGCTTCACTCTCAGCAAAGAAGAGAAGGCAAGCATGTTTGAATGCTTGAACAGTATCAAGGTTTCGTCTGGCTACTCCTCCAATATTAAGGGAATAATAAATATGAAAGAGAAGAAGTTCACAAACCTGAAGTCTCACGACTGCCATGTGTTGATGACACAGCTGCTTCCCGTCATACTCAGGGGTGTGCTACCAGTAAACGTGCGGAAAGCCATTGTGAAGCTATGTGCATTCCTCAATGCAATTTCTCAGAAGGTGATCAATCCAGACCACTTAGATCAGCTACAGAACAACGTGGTGCAATGTCTTGTCAGCTTTGAGATGATATTTCCACCATCCTTCTTCAATATCATGACACATCTATTGGTTCACCTCGTCAAAGAGATTCGTATATTGGGCCCAGTATTTCTACACAACATGTTCCCATTTGAGAGGTTCTTCGCTGTCCTAAAGAAGTATGTCCGTAATCGTTCTCGTCCAGAAGGATGCATTGCTAAGGGATACGAAACGGAGGAGGTCATTGAATTCTGTGTTGACTTTGTCGACGATCTTATGCCGATTGGTGTGCCCGAATCCCATCACGAGGGGAGACTTGGTGGAAAGGGCACACTAGGGAGAAGATCGATGGTGATCAAGGACGTTGAGACATTTCGTAAAGCGCACCTCACAGTTTTGCAACAATCAACCTTAGTTGCTCCGTACATCGAGGAGCACATGCAGATTCTCAGGGACGAAAACTCAACAAAGTCTGCGGCCTTCATTCAGCGTCTGCACAATAGTACTTTCGCCGATTGGTTGCGAAGACGTCTTATGGGTGTCGAGGGCATTGATGCGCAGCTAGCTTTTGTAGCTAGAGGTCCATCGAGCACGATCTTGACATTCCAAGGATACGACATCAATGGGTATACATTTTACACAAGAGCCCAGGACAAGAAAAGCACCAACCAAAACAGTGGTGTCCGGATCGACGCGACAGACACCAATGGCAATACAAACTCATACTATGGAGTCATAGAGGAGATATGGGAACTAGAGTACGGACCTTTGAAGATCCCACTGTTCAAGTGCCAATGGGTGAAGCTGACTGGAGGAGGTGTTAAAGTTGAAGCGGACTATGGAATGACGTTAGTGGACCTAAACAAGATTGGCTTTCTAGACGAACCGTTCGTCCTGGCCAAAGCTGTCACACAAGTTTTTTATGTGAAGGACATGGCTAGCAGACCGAAGAAAGGGGCGGATAAGAAAGGTGGGGGTAAGCAATTGGACCCATCACAAGACGAGCCAAAGCGTCATATAGTTCTTCCTGGAAAGAGAAAAATCGTAGGAGTTGAGGACAAGACGGATGAAGATTATGATATGCTCGATGGCCGGCCTCCATTCTCAGTGGCTGATGACCCAAGCATCCTGTTAGCGGCGGAGGAGACACCGTATCTACGGCGTGATCACAATCAAGGAACATTTGTAAAGAGGAAGTTTATTAGTGTCCGAGTAAACGATGATGCCATGTAATTTCTATTGATTTATAGGATTTTCTAACATTTTATATTGATTTTCTAGTAATTTATAAGATTTTCTAGTAATTTATAAGATTTTCTAGCATTTTATATTGATTTTCTAGCATTTTATATTGATTTTCTATTAATTTATAAGAGTTTCTATTAATTTATAAGATTTTCTAGCATTTTATATTGATTTTCTAGTAATTTATAAGATTTTCTAGTAATTTATAAGATTTTCTAGCATTTTATATTGATTTTCTAGCATTTTATATTGATTTTCTATTAATTTATAAGAGTTTATATTAATTTATAAGATTTTCTAGCATTTTATATTGATTTTCTAGTAATTTATAAGATTTAGGCCTTTAGCACCGGGTCGTGGCTGCACCCGGTGCTAAAGGCCACGACCGGGCCGCGGGGGCCGTGCGGCGGCCGGCCACGTCACCGGGCGCACGCGAGCCACGTCACTGGCCCGGTCGTGGCCTTTAGCACCGGGTCGTGGCTGCACCCGGTGCTAAAGGCCACGCTGCGGCGGGGCCAAAGACCGGCCTGGCCACGGAGGCCGTGCGAGAGCTGGCCACGTCACCGGGCCACGTCACTGGATGAACAAGAACAATTTTTCTTTTTAATCTCTGTATAAAAGTTGTAACTAGTCGTTCTCCCTCGTACAAACTTCAAAAAAGATCATTTTTCTTCCTAAAAATTCCTAAAATCATACTCTATCAGGTTATGAAACATATTAATGTTATTATTTTGAAAAATCTTCTCGTGTTTGAACAATCCAAATTTTGAATTAAAAATGACACCTACAACCAAGGTTTTTTTCACACTAGGTGATGTCAAATGAAAAAGTGATGAATACCAAAGTTTCATATTTCATCATTATCTACAATCTATATTTAGGTCATTTTGTCATTTTCAAAATGGGTAATAACATGTAGTAGAAATTTGACAAGTCTCTAACAAAGTTTTGGAAACTATGCGAGTGAATCTAGGATTAATGAACAATGTACACTACCACTTTCTCAAATGCAAAAATGACTTAAATAAAGATTGTAGATCTTGATGAGATATGAAATTTTGGTATTCATGACTTTTTCATCTGAGACCGTTTAATGTTCCAAAATCTTTCATTTAGTTATCAATTTTTGTAATTTATAAGATTTTCTAGTAATTTATAAGATTTTCTAGTAAGTTATAAGATTTTCTAGTAATTTATAAGATTTTCTATTAATTTATAAGATTTTCTATTAATTTACAGGATTTTCTAGTAATTTAAAAGATTTTCTATTAATTTATAAGATTTTCTAGTAATTTATAAGATTTTCTAGCATTTTATATCAGGATTTTCTAGTAATGTATAAGATTTTCTTTTTTAATATATATTTTTAATAGGTATTAATAACTGAATTAAAACAAGTATTAATAACTATACATTAAAAACTATATTTATAAGATTCCCAAATAGTAGCCCCCGGTGCTAAAGGCCCGTTTGGAAACTGGGCGCCAAACGAAAAGTTGGGGCCTTTAGCACCGGGTTGATCTAAAATCCGGTGCGAAAGGCCCCCAATTTTCGTTTGGCGCCAGTTACGGGGCCTTTAGCACCGGGTGTAGAAGACCCGGTGCGAAAGGGGGGCCTTTAGCACCGGGTCGTGGCTGCACCCGGTGCTAAAGGCCTCAGTCTGGCGCACAGTTACGGCCTTTCGCACCGGGTGTAGAAGACCCGGTGCTAAAGGCCCTTTCGCACCGGGTGGTGGGAAGACCCGGTGCGAAAGGGGGGGCATTTAGCACCGGGTGCAGCAACGACCCGGTGCGAAAGGGCCTTTAGCACCGGGTCGTGGCTGCACCCGGTGCTAAATGCCCCGGACCTATATAGGCCGGGGACTTCTCTCCCCTTCCTCACTTCGCCCTCATTCGTCACAGATCGAAACCGCCGCCGGTGCCCCCTCGTCTCCTCAGCCGCCGCCGCCCGTCGCCGTCGCCCGTCGCCGTCGCCGCCGCCGCCCGTGGTCCCCGCGTTCACGCCGCCGCCGCCTGTCGTCCCCGCGCCCACGCCGCGCCGCCGCCCGTCGTCCCCGCCGCCATTGTCGTCCCCCCGCGCGCCTGTCGTCCCCGCCGCCGCTCGTCCCCGCGCCGCTCGTCCCCGCGCCGCCGTCGCCCGCCGCCCATCACTGTGAGCTTCTGTGAACACTCTTGATCTCTGTGTAACAGGTGGACTGGCCTAAATGATGGTTGAGGATTTGTAACTTTGAACCCATCGCGCACCCGAACCCCTTAGCGAATCCGTTTTTCGCGCACCGACCCCCTTAGCCAACCCTTAGCGAATCAATTCACACCGCGCACCCGAACAACAACAACAACAACGTCCCACCCGAATCAATTCTTACCAATTGTTTTTAATTCTATAGATGGCGGACAACAACAACAACGTCCCACCCATGCAAGAGGACAACAACACCCCTGTCCCACCCATGCAAGAGGACAACAACACCCCTGTCCCACCCATGCAAGAGGACAACGACACGTTCTTTGCGAATCAACTTTTCAATATTGTAACCCAACCAATGTCGATGGATGATGTGTTGGACATCATTGGAAGGGACGACAATGTCCAGGGCGACAATGTTGCAAGGGCCGAAACTATTGAAGGAGCCGGTAGCGCGCCCTCGTCTAGTCAGGTGTGTATATAGATAACATAAATTTGTACTGTACATGTCAATTATGTATACCATCTCTATATCATCTCGTATATATGTAATTTGTGTAGGCCGCCTCTGCTAAGAAATCAAAACGATCGACCACGAAGAAGCTGAAGGATGTCAAGTTACACATCACCCGAGTGGAGGATGACGGGGAGCCAGTTGAGCCCCCAAAAGTGGCCAAGAAATTTGTATCTTAGTGCGGGGTAATTGTACGGGACAATGTGCCCATTAGTATCAGAAAATGGAAGTCCACGGACCCCACTGAGGAGTACGTGCTCCCCGATACAGAGAAGGAGATGCTATGGAGGGAATTAAAGGCAATATTCGACTGGCCTAGCACTCATGAAGCAGAACTGAGGGATTGGACAATGAAGAAGATGGCAGTTCTGTTTCAGGATTTCAAGAAGAAGTTGTACTCGCAATTTCTCAAAACCGGAGAGGCCCCGGATCCTGAGAAGTATAAGAAGATCACCAATGACGAGTGGGAAGCATTCATTGAGTACAAAACCTCCGAAGAGGGTGCAACGGCTAGCGCTAGAAACGCTGGAAACGCCGCAAATAAGAAGTACTCGCATAAGATGGGTTCGGGAGGTTACAAGGCAAGCATCGCTAAATGGGAGAAGATGGAAGAAGATCTATATGCTAGAGGCATCACTCCAGCGACACATGACTGGCCCACAAGGACCAAGCATTGGTACTATGGTCATGGAGGCACCCTGAGCCCAATCGACGGCTCCTTAGTTTTTCCCGAGGACTTGCGAGAACTAGCTCAGCGTCTCCTCGATATCCTCAGGGCATCTGATAGGGGAGAATTTGTTGCCGATAGAGACAGAGATGAGCTAACCTATGCCTTAGGGAACAAGGAGCATCCTGGACGGACGCGCGGCGTAGGCACAAGCGTCTCATGGAAGAAAGGTTTCCAAGAGCACGCCGCCACCTATAGGAGCCGTTCGAGGAAGAAGGCTGAATATGAGCAGAGGGTAAGGGACCTAGAGCAAACGGTTGCCGCCCAGGGCTCAAAGCTCCAAGAAATGGAGTCAGAGATGGAGCGACGGATGAAGGTAGCATGGCTGCAGATACAACAAGCCACAGGCGGGACCGGTTCCACAGAGCCTGCACCTCTCCAACAAGCCACAGGCGGGACCGGTTCCACAGAGCATGCACCTCTCCAAGATGCGGCCCTTATTAGCCCTCCACAGCAATATCAAAGCAGTCACGCTTCCACACAGGCCGCCGAAGCGGTCCGTTACACCGTGGATGAAATAAGTCAACGGACCGCGTGCGAGCTTGTCGTCAGGCAGAAGAACTTAGCTGTGGTGGTACGTATGCGACCTTAGTTCATACTGCATACATTTCACCGTAAATACCATTCATTTACTAACTTTCTTTGTGACTACTAACTTATCAGGTCGCATACGGTATGACCAAACGTGTGGAAGAAGGGCAAAAATGGCACTGCAATGACATTCCACATGGTTACGTACCTGTTGAGGTGGAGCAAGTCGTCACCAGCTGGGAAGACTTGGAACTTGACATCCCCGGAGGTGACGGAGAAACAAAACTCGGTCAGTGTTCTCACTGCATCATTCTATGGAGCAAGGCAGACATCGTTATACCCGATACACCTGCGGCTACCAACAAGCCCCCGTCACCTCCAAGAGATCCACAGGATCATGACGATTCTCCGGGAGCTCCTGATGCAAGCCCGTCTCCTCCGCCAAAGAGGTCTCCGTCTCCTCCGCCGAAGAGGTCTCCGTCTCCTCCGCCGAAGAGGGGACGCCGCACTAAAGCCTCTGCCCCCACTCCACCAGCGAAGAAGGCGCGAAAAACTAGAGAGAAGCCCGCACCAGAGAAAAGAGCGGGCGAGAAGACTCTAGAGGAGCTCGAAGCCTCGGTAAAAGCAGACACAAAGAGGCAAATGGCCGAGTGGAGGAGAAAACCTGAGGCGGAGCCGAAGCTTGATCCCACCATCGTGAAGTCATTCCTCGGTAATTTGAGCAAGGGTCAACAGAAGGAAGTAATAGTAACAGACTATGACCGCTCATTACTGAAATCTCGCCGGAAACGGAAGGCTGCGGATAAGGAGGCGGGCCCATCCAAAAAGGTTCCTCAACTCGGCCAGCAACCTCAGCGTCCCTTGGGTCCATTGCCATCTCTGGACGAGCTTAACATTCAACGAGTAATGGCCGAGACTGGACTAACCAGAGCGCAAGTCCTGGGGGAAGCAGATGTGCCAGTAAACACAACGCTGAAGTGGCCGTTTAAGCTTGGCGAGCCTATGGTCCCTCCTGAAATGGAGAGGAAGCTACAAACGAAGATGCGCCGATTCCATGACTGGTATTTGGAAGAATCAAGAAGGAATAAACGGCGCATGATAAAAGTAGGCGTGAAGGACCAAGACTTCTACAATGGTGACGCGGATTTTGTCTGGCTCAGGTTTAATGATATATATGAGCTGTACCACCGCGACGCCATGGACGTGGATTTGATCACATGTTGGACATTGTAAGTACTTTGTTGTTGCTTATAATTCACAGTTTGAAAACAATAATTCCAATCTATGTTGACGCGGGCTTTATTTATTGCTTAACATATGCAGAATGGAGATTCAAAAATGTCGCAGAGACAATATATATGACGTTGGTTTCGTTGACCCTCGAAGGATAAGTGAAGAAATGATAATGCACAATCCTGAGGAAACATATTTAAACCTATACAAATATATCAAGAAACAAAATTACTGTGACTCCATACTAATCCCGTACAACATCGAGTGAGTACATTCACAGCCTTCTTCTTATACTGTCTGTGTAACAATTCATTTCTGATTATAATGTATACATGTGCACAGATTCCACTGGTTCCTAATTATATTGTGTCCTGATCGGGGTGTCGTGAACGTCTTTGATTCATTGCACACCCCAAAAGAAAAACTACAGAACATCATGGACATGATGGCAAGGTGATGTATATTTTCCCCTACTTAATCCACCCCTTCCACTCGCAATGACTTAACTCAATTTTTTTGTTCGCAGGGCCTGGATTCAATTTCGTACAGAACACACGGGTATACAACATGAAACACTAAAATGGAACATTGGCTTTCCGGTAAGCAAGTAATTTGTACATGTAGGCATCGACTAATATATTATATGAATTTTACTAGATTTCTTTTGGTCGACAGTGTGCCAAACAGGGACCGGGAAATAATTTATGTGCATACTATGTGTGCGACTACATGTGGAATTGGGGACATAAAAAGCTCACACAACGCGATATTATGGTACGTAATAATAAAGACATTTCCATTATTATTAAGTGCACAATTATTGTCTTCAACTCGACGGATTAAATGTCTTTCAAATATTTTTAAATTATAGATGTTCAACCTGAAGGAAGAGTCCCTAGAGATAGAAAGAATTGACGCAATTGCAGAACAGCTCGTCGGATGGATCTGGGATGAGGTCGTCAATCCCCGAGGAGAATTCCACTCGCCAATACTGGAGGACGTGCCGGACAGTCCAACGAGAGCTAGCTAGTCGTCAATCTTAATTATGTAGAAAATACAGTTTAAATATATATAACTCGAGTTGACATGCATGAATATCTACTTTTGTAATATATATGTCTTCTATTTTGATGAAATGTCAGCTAGTATGAATATAGAGTCGGCCGAATACGCATTAGAATACACGTATTAGAATATATACGTATATAGACGTGCACGCATGGCTACTGAAAAAAGCAAAAAAAAAAAAAAAGAAATCCGGGGTCTTTAGCACCGGTTTCAGGCAGCAACCGGTGCTAAAGGCAGGCCCTTTAGCACCGGGTGCAGCCACGACCCGGTGCTAAAGGCCCTGCTACCGGCGCTGCGGGGCAGGCCCTTTAGCACCGGGTCGTGGCTGCACCCGGTGCTAAAGGGCCCCTTTAGCACCGGTTATTCAACCCGGTGCTAAAGGGGTACCCCTTTAGCCTCGGATTAGTTGCACCGGGTGGGAAACCCGGTGCTAAAGGGCTTTCCCACCCGGTGCAGATGTCGATCATTCTGGTAGTGTTTTTATTTTGCGAAACGAACATTTTAAGCCTAATTAATCAATTTTTAGATAATTATTCGTAAATACAAATTAAATACTATGATGACAACGTATTAATAATAAAATGTTAAATTTGCCACGTAAAACTTTCGAATTAAACCAGACTTTTCGGGTGTCGAGCTAGCTAGGAGTTAGGACTGCTCGATGCAGGGTACAAAGCTCTCGGTGCGGCCTTGTCGTGTAGTAGGCAGTAGCGCGTACGCGTAGTAGAATAGGGACCCTATGCATGCTTCGTGCTGCCGTGTGACGACCTATCCGGATTCTACCCTCAAAATTTACTACGTAAAAAAAAAGATTCTCATCACATCAAAATATATGTATAAAATCAAAAACTAATTGCACAGTTTTGTTGTAGACGAACATTTTATACTAATTAATTAATTTTTAGATAATTTTTCACGTATACAAACGAAATGCTACAGTAGGATTACAGTACCAAATTCCAAAGTTTGGACACCCAAACTTTGGAACTAAACAAGGGCGAGGACTTGGCCTTGTTTAGTTCTTGTGTGAGGTCTCTTCGTAACCATTACGTAACTGTAACATTTCGTTTGTATGTGTGAAAAATTATCAAAAAATTGATTAATTAGTCTTAAAATGTTGTCTCGCAGAGTACAGTAAAACCGTGTAATTAGTTTTTGATTTTATCTACATTTAATACTTCATAAATGTTATAATATTTTGATATGATGGAGAATTTTTTTTACGTAATAAGGCAACTAGGAGCTTACTCCGTACTACTGTACGTAGTTGTGTCCAGAGAGACACGGAAAGAGATGGATATTTTGTGCAACGCGTACACTGCTTTGGCCGGGACCTTGGGCTATCGTACGCAGCCTTCTGACATTTCGTATTTGTACGGTACACTGTGCACGTATTGATGTCGTTTCGCTCGGGCAATTTGTCATTGGTACGGTAAATTGTCTGCTAGCACTATTCCCATCAAACATAGCGCGCACTTTCTCTATTTTTGAAAGTAAGGTTTATTGGCTGTTCAAGAAAAGGCTACAATAATAGACCCGTTTTGTTCTAGCAGCAGCAGGACGCTGGTTGCTGGTGTTGATTTGGTCTGAGAGAAAAGTGCTAGCTGGTGGCTGATTTGTGCTGAGAGAAAAGTACTGCTGGTTGGTGGCTGGTAAGCCAAACGAATAGGGCGTGGGTTTTTTCCAAAAGCTAGTATGGGTAAATATTTTAGTAAGAAAAAGAGATAATGTTTACACCTTAAAGTCGTGACTTAAAATAACTAAAAAATAAATTACATAATAGAAAAACGAAAGAAACGACCTAGATAAGAGATCTAACAAAACTAGCCATTGAGCAATACAAAATGCAATAATCTAAAATAAGAGAATTCACTGTACTAAACCAGTACAAGGTGTAACAACCCAAATTTGCTAATCATGATTTGGAGCATACATGAGCATCATATTTAGCATCATTGCATTGTTTGAACCTAATTGATATACTTTTGGATTTGAAATTCAAGTTAAATTGTGATGTTAATGTATGTCCTGTGAAGCAACTTAGATTTTCACAAAATACGGCCATCGCGGACCGTCCGACTCCTTCTCACCGACTGTCCGGCACTTCCCTTGGACTGTCCCCCGTGCCCGTCGGACTGTCTGACCCCCTGGAACGCCGGGAAACGTCTCTGTGTGATTTCGGTCGATTTTACGGACCGTCCGTGGTGCCCCGCGGACTGTCCGACATCCCCCCGACGGAATAAAAACCCCCGACCCTGTTCTCTTTTCTCTCCCCGTCTTCTTTCTTTCTTTCTTCCCCGACGCGAACCGCCCCTCCTCGTCGCCTCCGCCCCACGCCGGCGAGTGGGAGGCCGCCGGCCACGGCCTTGGCCGAGGCTAGGGCGAGCTCCTCCTCCTCCCCCACGACGACCTCGACTCCATCCTAGCAAGAAGCAAGCTGTTCTTCGTGTTCTTCTTCCCCAACTCCAGTGAAGCAAGGTGAAACCCGATCTTCTTCCTGATCGCTCTACTCAAGCTAGGGGCACTTAAAATCATCCTTCCCCATCCTAGGTAAGCCTTCCCCATCGTTTCCCCCTCCTCTTTCATGCTCCATGAGCCTTGCCATGGCTCCCTACCTCCATTAAACTCCATTGAAGCTGTAGGTCAAGCAAACCCCCATTCATGTCAAAGTTAAGCCTTAAAACGGAATCCTCATCATCCAAAGAAGCTCTAGGTTCAATTCCCATCAAGTTTGGTCGCCGGAATCATCAATAACCCATTCCCGGGTACTTGACGAGTTATTTACGGTTCTGCCACTGGACCTAGTTTTGAACAGAACATTTATGTTCTTGATAACTAATGGCTCTACTAGTTGTTGTTAATTATTTGTGACATAATAGAAGCATGATGACATTATTTTAGTATTCATTCCTTGCATATCATCACATTATATGCATCATATGGCATTTTCTTATTATGCATCATTGCATTCGTGTAGAGACCGAGACGCCGGAGACCGCAGAGTGTGAGCCCGAGCAGGAGCCCATTGCCGACGAGTCTTCCTTTGAGCAGCAAGGCAGGCCCCTAAGCATTCTTACTCCCTATTTTGGATCAATAGTATATATGAGTCTTGATTGTGCATTGTCTATACTATTTATCCATGATTGTTTATTGCATATTTGTTGCATTATCAACCTTGAATTAGAATGCTCCCATTAGATGAGTATGATTGCTAGGGTCACGAACAAATTGCTTAGCCATGCTTAGCTCCGGTAGAAGCCGAGCGGTGGCAAGGGCACCACTACTTGCGAGTTATAGAATAATTGCTTGGTTATACATAAATAGTTGAGAAGGTCTAAAAGTGAGCAACTACAAATGAGAATTGAGATGAATAAGGAACCATGTGTTATCGCTTTGATACTTGAGTACTATCTCGTACTAACCACATGTCTAAATATGGTAATGATAAGCCAAGTAGCATAAGTTGCACCGGGTATTGGGCGGATTCGGTGCTGGTTAAATGAGGTGTAGTCGGCGGTTCCGGTGCACCTATTTCCTCCGGCCGTTCGTTCAATTCCGGGTGCGGGTATGTGAAAGGTTGAGGGCATGAATTAACACTTATCCTTGACCGTGGGTATGGTCGTTGGTCTTCCGCCTCGTGTGGGAAAAGTTATACACCACTGTAGGGTTTTAATCTATTGCAATAGCCGCGCTCTCGGTCATTGAGCACGCTCTCGTACTTTGACTTTAACTTAGAGTTTACCGGAATGAGCTTATGGAAGATTGAGCTCAAGTTACATGATCACTTTATTTATGTAATTGTTTGATGCTTGAATTAGAATATTTAGTATGCTATGTCCTTTTGCTTATTATAACTTGATCAAATGTAGATGCTTTTATGCAAAATAAATGACCTTGCCATTTCCCTGCTGCTCAAACCAAATACATTCTCCTTGGAGTCGGTCTAAGTATATAACCACATCTTGGATAAGTTCTGCGAGTACCTTTTTGTACTCACGGTGCTGCCGTTAAGTTGTTTCAGGTGAACCTCAGTCGGAGGCCGTCTTTGGGTACTTCTTTCCCGCGGACGGAAGTGCGGGGGAGCAGTAGATGGTCTTTGTCGTATGGAAGGGCACTAGTGTCATGTAGTGCGAACCTTCATATTTTGTTATGTATCGTATGAGCGCGATGTTAAACTTTCCGCTGCAAAACTCTAAGACATGATGATGTAAACTTGAATCTCTTTTATGTGTGTGATGATTATGTATGGACTTGCCTATATCTTGTGAAGGTGTTTATAATGTGCTTGTGAGGTGTGTCTCCTGGGAATAATTATCGGGAACATCTCAGGGATTACCGAGATTATTCTCCTCTAATTGGGTTGATCAATGGACGTTAACTCGGTTAAATGAGGGTAATTTGGTCGGGTCCTCACAGCGTGGTATCAGAGCTAGTTGGCATTTCCATGCATGGTTATCACTTAAAAATTATGTGAGGCACGCTAGAAATTAATTGGTGATCACCTAAAATACCTTGCTTGTAAAATTTTTATTTCCTAAGGTTATATTGCTTATATATGATATGTAACTCTTTTCTATCTTAGAGCTTTTTTATCATATGGCTACACCTTAATTCTTATAATTTGTTCACTAAATCATCTTTTCTTGTCACAACTAGATGAACGGGAACTTCGGGCGCTTAGTTTTGTGACCCGTGGTAGAGATGCGGAGGGATTCCCACCCCTTTCGGATGAGATGCTTTGGAGGGGGAACTTCTCCTATAGGCCGGAGTACTCGGTCTATGCAAGAGGTCTTGGACCGGGCATGGTGGACTATGTAGCTACCGTGACCATTCCAAAGCGCATGGCCGAAGGAGTCCACCATGAGCACCAAATTCAGCATATGGAACTTCAATTGAGATGGCAATTCAAGAAGTGGCATACAAGGCTATGACCATCCTTCGTCAAGAGATCATTGAACTTGAGCGTCAACCATTTGCTCATTTTCCAAGACTTGGTCCAATTCAAGGAGTAAACGAGTTTGAAGTGGGCATGGTGAATGCAACCTTATACGAGAGGTGTATGTCAGAATTGGTTGCAGCACAAGACCGAAGCCTTCGTTGCATCCGAAGTGAATTGGTGGAGACAAGGCGTCGCTACAACCGACTCCAACGTGCCATGGAGCCATATGTTTGCATGGGTCATGTGCCTTCAAGTGTGCTTTATGGATCAAATGACTTTACTCCACATGAAGTGGCACCCATGGAATATCGTTATCCTCTTGTGCCGGGTTACCTTCTTCCTCAACCCGTAGGAATGTAGTCCCGCATCTCCAATGGGCTACATGTTCGTCGCTTTGCACAACCGGAGTCAACGGTGGAGATGATCATTGGTACCAAGCATGAAGCTCTCACTCACCCGGAGAACCCCGAAGACACCGGATCACCCAACTACCATGTCATTGATGAGTTTCTACCGTACTTTGTGAGAGCTCCTTATGGCCCTTTCTAGGCCAATTATGAGACCTTTATGGCATTTGTGAGACTCCTCGAGCTATATGACTTGTTGTAATGTACCACCTATTTTAGGTAACCGAATAGTTAATTGGTGAGATGATGAGACACTAATTAGCTATCATGCCTATGTAATGTATCTACGTGAACCTCCGTTTTTGATTGTATGTCGTTGTGAGAAAATTGTATGGCTGGCACATGTCATCGTATATCATTCATGCATGCATTTTATTTCATGTATGAACTAGTGGGTATATGACCATGAATATATAGTAGTAGAATTTCACCTCCTAGTTGTCCAAACTTTTTATTTTATCTCCAATCAATGATCTATCTTATTCATGCCATAGAATTTTCCATTCTCATGCATTTGTGGTTGGTATTTTATCTCTTGTGCAATTTATTTTGTACAATTGTATTATGTCAATTTTCCTTTCCCCTTGTTGCTAACCTCTTTAGTGGTTGGCGACAGGATGTCTCATCTTCCGGGTGGCGGTGGTAGGGATGAGATTCCCCCTCCTCCCCCATTACCTGCTGGACTTTTGGAGATTCTTAGGAGGTCCGAGGAGAACCGAGTCACCCAAAATCAAATTTTGGAGAACCTAACCCAAGCTTTGGCCGGTCGTGGAGGAAACGGTGGTGGTAACCAACATACCGGTTATCCCGCTTTTCTTAGGAATGATCATCCCACTTTTCAAGCTACTAAGGATCCTTTGGATGCCGATTATTGGCTTCACACCATAGAGTAAAAGTTTGAGCTCTTCCAATGCAATGATCAAGAGAAGGTGAATTTCGTGGCTCATCAACTTCGGGATGCCGTGGGTGCATGGTGGCAAGGATACAAGGCTCATGTTGCTATGGGACACCAAATCACTTGGGATGAGTTCAAGAAGGCCTTTAGGGCCTATCATATTCCCAAAGCTGCTCTCATCATCAAGAGAGATGAATTTTGCAACTTGAAGCAAGGAAACAAACCGGTGATTGAATACGTGAATGCTTTCAACCATCTTGCTCAATATGCTAGAGATGATGTTTATACGGATGAGAGAATGCAAGATAAGTTCATGAATAGTTTGTCCTTGAAGCTCCAACAGAAGCTTTGCAACAATAAATTTGAAGATTTTAATGACATGGTTAGACAAGCTATCAAGTCCGAGTACAAGATGAAAGAACTTGAAGCGGAGAACCGCAAGCTTGAGATGGAGAGCCGCAAGCGGGCTGCCTCTTCCTTTCCGGGTGGTAGCTCTCAACGCGCGCGCTTGGGGCCAACTCCTCTGCCCCGTATGCCAGGCTATGGTGCTCCTCAACCTATGTGGATGGCACGTCGTCCCCCAGCACCTCAAGGTCTGCTGGAAATACCTCACGAGGCCCTTGTTTCAATTGTGGTGGGCATAGACATTTCTCCTGCGACTGCCCCTCTCCAAAGAAGAACGGAGCCGACAATACTCCTAGGCCTCCAACGCCTCCTAATCAAGTTCGTCAAGGTGGGAAAAATGTGCAAAATCCCAAACGTGGAAAATTAAATCATATCACTGCGGAGGAAGCTAGTGAGGACATGGAAGTCCTTGTTGGTATGGTTCCCATCAACTCTATTTCCACTCATGCATTATTTGATTCCGGGCATCTCATTCTTTCATAAGTAGAAGTTTTGCTATAAAACATCAATTTTCCATTCGGGTAGTGTCTACTCCATTTCATATTGATGCACCAGGAGCCACACTAGTAACCAACCAAGTTGTTAATTTAGCTCAACTAGAGGTATCGAGACTTATCTTCCTAGTGGATTTTATTGTCATTGATCTAGAAGATTTGGATATCATTGTGGGAATGAATTGGATGACCAAGCATGATGGAGTTACTCGGTGTAGTCCTCGTTTCATTGAACTTAGGCACCCATCAGGATTGCGAGTTATTCTCTACTTACATAAGAAATGTGGACCTCAACTCTTTGCTCTCAAAGCCACCATATTACCGGAGTTAGAGGCAATTCCGGTGGTATGTGAATTTCCGGATGTCTTTCCCGAAGAATTACCGGGGATGCCTCCCGACCGGGAAGTGGAGTTTGTCATTGAACTACTCCCCGGAACGGCCCCAATATCCAAAAGACCATATAGGATGCCGCCCGATGAATTAGTAGAGTTGAGGAAGAAATTGCAAGATCTTCTTGATAAAGGATATATTCGCCCGGGCTCCTCACCTTGGGGATGCCCGGCTCTCTTTGTGAAGAAAAAGGATAATAGTCTCCGCATGTGTGTGGATTATCGACCTTTAAATGCGGTGACCGTGAAGAATAAATATCCTCTTCCTAGGATTGATATCTTATTTGATCAACTCTTTGGTGCCAAATATTTCTCAAATATTGATCTTAGGTTGGGTTATCATCAAATTAAAATTAGAGCAGAAGATATACCTAAGATGGCTTTCTCTACTCGCTATGGACTCTATGAGTATACCATCATGTCCTTTGGATTAACCAATGCACCAGCCTATTTCATGTATTTGATGAATTCCATCTTCTTTGAAGAGCTTGATGTCTTTGTGATTATCTTTATCAATGACATTCTCATTTTCTCCAAGACCAAGGAAGACCATGCTAAACATATTCGGATAGTTCTTCAAAAACTTCATGATCTTAGCAAGTGTGAGTTTTGGCTTACAAAGGTGTCCTTTCTTGGCCATGTTCTTTCCGAAGAAGGTGTGGCGGTAGACCCGAGCAAGGTGCAAGATGTGCTCAATTGGAATCAACCTCAAAATGTTAGTGAAATCCGGAGTTTTCTTGGACTTGCGGGTTATTACCGTCGGTTCATTGAGAATTTCTCCAAAATTGCCAAGCCCATGACCGAATTAACCAAGAAGGGAGTAGCATTTAAATGGACCGATGCTTGTGAAGAAGCTTTCCAAACTCTCAAGACAAAGCTTACTACCGCAGCTCAACGAAATATTACTAAAAGATTTGATGTCTATTGTGATGCCTCAAGAATTGGACTTGGTTGTGTTCTTATGCAAGAAGGCCGAGTCATTGCTTATGCTTCTCGTCAACTCAAGTCCCATGAAGAAAATTATCCAACTCACGATCTTGAACTTGTCGCGGTTGTTCACGCTTTAAAATTTTGGCGGCACTATCTTCTTGGAAACCCTTGTAATATGTACACCGATCACAGAAGCCTCAAATATATCTTCACCCAATCGGAACTCAATATGAGGCAATGAAGATGGCTTGAATTGATCAAGGACTATCAACTAGAAATTCACTATCATCCCGGCAAGGCCAATGTGGTTGCCGATGCATTGAGCCGCAAGGCACAATGTTTTTGTTTGCAAGCCTAATCCGGAGTCGACACCATTTGTGAAGATTTTTGGAAGCTCAATCTCACCATGGTTGAGCATGGATCACTTGCTTCTCTTGTGGTAACCTCTGATCTTATTGAAGAAATCAAGAAGGCCGAACATGATGATAAAGGCATGGCAAAACTTAGACCTAGAATTTCGGAAGAGAAAACCAAATGTTTTGGACTTGATAATCAAGGAATTCTTTGGTTTGGGAAACGTTTGGTGGTTTCCAAAACTATGGAGCTTAGGGAGAAAATTCTTGATGAAGCTCATGAATCACAATTCTCTATCCATCCCGGAAGCAACAAGATGTACCAAGATTTGAGAAGGAAATTTTGGTGGACTCGTATGAAAAGAGAAGTGGCTCGTTATGTAGTCGAATGTTATGTTTGCCAACGAGTGAAGGCCGAACATCTCAAACCAGCCGGAACTCTCCAACCTCTTCCTATTCCTTCTTGGAAGTGGGAAGATATCTCTATGGATTTTATCACGGGATTACCTCACACTCTTCAGGGATATAATTCAATTTGGGTCATTGTCAACTGACTCACAAAGTCTGCTCTTTTTCTTCCGGTAAAAGCTAATTATGCAGTGGAAAAATATGCCGATCTTTATCTTTCCAAGACTGTTTGTCTTCATGGAGTTCCTAAATCAATTGTTACCGATAGAGGTCCTCAATTCACCGCCCAATTTTGGCAGAGTCTTCATGATGCCATGGGCACCGATCTTACTTTTAGCACAACGTATCATCCTCAAACCAGTGGGCAAACCGAGAGAGTAAATCAAATTCTTGAAGATATGCTTAGAGCTTGCACAATTATTTATGGAAAGGATTGGGTAACTTGTTTTCCGTTTGCGGAATTTTCTTACAACAATAGTTACCAAGCTAGCATTGGGATGTCACCATTTGAAGCTTTATATGGACGGAGCTGTAGAACTCCTCTCAATTGGTCAGAGTCCGGAGAACGCCCATACTTTGGCCCGGACATTGTTATAGAAGCCAAAGAAAAAGTGAAAACCATACAAGAAAGACTTAGAGCTGCCCAAACTCGCCAAAAGCATTATGCCGATCGCCAGAGAAGAACTTTGGAATTCCAAGTTGGTGATCATGTTTATCTCAAAATTGCACAATTCAAGGGCATACAAAGATTTCAAGAAAAAGGAAAACTTGCTCCTCGCTATGTTGGTCCATTCCGGATCGTGGCAAAACGTGGGGCTGTGGCTTATAAGTTAGAACTCCCATAATCTTTATCAACCATCCATGATGTGTTTCATGTTTCCCAATTGAAAAAATGTTTGAGAGTCCCCATGGAAGTAATAAGTTATGAAGAACTTGACATCCAACCAAATCTTTCCTACAAGGAACATCCTATTAGGATTCTTGATCAAGCCGAGCGCAAAACTAGAAACAAAACCACCAAATTTGTAAAAGCACAATGGAGTCGTTATTCCGAACGAGAAGCTACATGGGAACAAGAAGATCGATTTCATCAACTATATCCTAATCTTTTCATCGACATGTGAGTTTCTTCATAGAATTCTCAATCCCATGAATTCTTACTAGACTTTTGAATCTTGGGACGAGATTCTTTTAAGGGGGGTAGGTTTGTAACAACCCAAATTTGCTAATCATGACTTGGAGCATACATGAGCATCATATTTAGCATCATTGCATTGTTTGAACCTAATTGATATACTTTTGGATTTGAAATTCAAGTTAAAATGTGATGTTAATGTATGTCCTTTGAAGCAACTTAGATTTTCACAAAATACGGCCATCGCGGATCGTCCGACTCCTTCTCACGGACTGTCCGACACTTCCCTTGGACTGTTCCCCCGTGCCCGTCGGACTGTCTGAACCCCTGGAACGCCGGGAAACGTCTCTCTGTGATTTCGGTCGATTTTACGAACCGTCCGCCGGTGCCCCGCGGACTGTCCGACATCCCCCCGATGGAATAAAAACCCACGATCATGTTCTCTTTTCTCTCCCCGTCTTCTTTCTTTCTTTCTTCCCCGACGCGAACCGCCCCTCCTCGTGGCAAGTCCTGGGGGAAGCAGATGTGCCAGTAAACACAACGCTGAAGTGGCCGTTTAAGCTTGGCGAGCCTATGGTCCCTCCTGAAATGGAGAGGAAGCTACAAACGAAGATGCGCCGATTCCATGACTGGTATTTGGAAGAATCAAGAAGGAATAAACGGCGCATGATAAAAGTAGGCGTGAAGGACCAAGACTTCTACAATGGTGACGCGGATTTTGTCTGGCTCAGGTTTAATGATATATATGAGCTGTACCACCGCGACGCCATGGACGTGGATTTGATCACATGTTGGACATTGTAAGTACTTTGTTGTTGCTTATAATTCACAGTTTGAAAACAATAATTCCAATCTATGTTGACGCGGGCTTTATTTATTGCTTAACATATGCAGAATGGAGATTCAAAAATGTCGCAGAGACAATATATATGACGTTGGTTTCGTTGACCCTCGAAGGATAAGTGAAGAAATGATAATGCACAATCCTGAGGAAACATATTTAAACCTATACAAATATATCAAGAAACAAAATTACTGTGACTCCATACTAATCCCGTACAACATCGAGTGAGTACATTCACAGCCTTCTTCTTATACTGTCTGTGTAACAATTCATTTCTGATTATAATGTATACATGTGCACAGATTCCACTGGTTCCTAATTATATTGTGTCCTGATCGGGGTGTCGTGAACGTCTTTGATTCATTGCACACCCCAAAAGAAAAACTACAGAACATCATGGACATGATGGCAAGGTGATGTATATTTTCCCCTACTTAATCCACCCCTTCCACTCGCAATGACTTAACTCAATTTTTTTGTTCGCAGGGCCTGGATTCAATTTCGTACAGAACACACGGGTATACAACATGAAACACTAAAATGGAACATTGGCTTTCCGGTAAGCAAGTAATTTGTACATGTAGGCATCGACTAATATATTATATGAATTTTACTAGATTTCTTTTGGTCGACAGTGTGCCAAACAGGGACCGGGAAATAATTTATGTGCATACTATGTGTGCGACTACATGTGGAATTGGGGACATAAAAAGCTCACACAACGCGATATTATGGTACGTAATAATAAAGACATTTCCATTATTATTAAGTGCACAATTATTGTCTCCAACTCGACGGATTAAATGTCTTTCAAATATTTTTAAATTATAGATGTTCAACCTGAAGGAAGAGTCCCTAGAGATAGAAAGAATTGACGCAATTGCAGAACAGCTCGTCGGATGGATCTGGGATGAGGTCGTCAATCCCCGAGGAGAATTCCACTCGCCAATACTGGAGGACGTGCCGGACAGTCCAACGAGAGCTAGCTAGTCGTCAATCTTAATTATGTAGAAAATACAGTTTAAATATATATAACTCGAGTTGACATGCATGAATATCTACTTTTGTAATATATATGTCTTCTATTTTGATGAAATGTCAGCTAGTATGAATATAGAGTCGGCCGAATACGCATTAGAATACACGTATTAGAATATATACGTATATAGACGTGCACGCATGGCTACTGAAAAAAGCAAAAAAAAAAAAAGAAATCCGGGGTCTTTAGCACCGGTTTCAGGCAGCAACCGGTGCTAAAGGCAGGCCCTTTAGCACCGGGTGCAGCCACGACCCGGTGCTAAAGGCCCTGCTACCGGCGCTGCGGGGCAGGCCCTTTAGCACCGGGTCGTGGCTGCACCCGGTGCTAAAGGGCCCCTTTAGCACCGGTTATTCAACCCGGTGCTAAAGGGGTACCCCTTTAGCCTCGGATTAGTTGCACCGGGTGGGAAACCCGGTGCTAAAGGGCTTTCCCACCCGGTGCAGATGTCGATCATTCTGGTAGTGTTTTTATTTTGCGAAACGAACATTTTAAGCCTAATTAATCAATTTTTAGATAATTATTCGTAAATACAAATTAAATACTATGATGACAACGTATTAATAATAAAATGTTAAATTTGCCACGTAAAACTTTCGAATTAAACCAGACTTTTCGGGTGTCGAGCTAGCTAGGAGTTAGGACTGCTCGATGCAGGGTACAAAGCTCTCGGTGCGGCCTTGTCGTGTAGTAGGCAGTAGCGCGTACGCGTAGTAGAATAGGGACCCTATGCATGCTTCGTGCTGCCGTGTGACGACCTATCCGGATTCTACCCTCAAAATTTACTACGTAAAAAAAAAGATTCTCATCACATCAAAATATATGTATAAAATCAAAAACTAATTGCACAGTTTTGTTGTAGACGAACATTTTATACTAATTAATTAATTTTTAGATAATTTTTCACGTATACAAACGAAATGCTACAGTAGGATTACAGTACCAAATTCCAAAGTTTGGACACCCAAACTTTGGAACTAAACAAGGGCGAGGACTTGGCCTTGTTTAGTTCTTGTGTGAGGTCTCTTCGTAACCATTACGTAACTGTAACATTTCGTTTGTATGTGTGAAAAATTATCAAAAAATTGATTAATTAGTCTTAAAATGTTGTCTCGCAGAGTACAGTAAAACCGTGTAATTAGTTTTTGATTTTATCTACATTTAATACTTCATAAATGTTATAATATTTTGATATGATGGAGAATTTTTTTTACGTAATAAGGCAACTAGGAGCTTACTCCGTACTACTGTACGTAGTTGTGTCCAGAGAGACACGGAAAGAGATGGATATTTTGTGCAACGCGTACACTGCTTTGGCCGGGACCTTGGGCTATCGTACGCAGCCTTCTGACATTTCGTATTTGTACGGTACACTGTGCACGTATTGATGTCGTTTCGCTCGGGCAATTTGTCATTGGTACGGTAAATTGTCTGCTAGCACTATTCCCATCAAACATAGCGCGCACTTTCTCTATTTTTGAAAGTAAGGTTTATTGGCTGTTCAAGAAAAGGCTACAATAATAGACCCGTTTTGTTCTAGCAGCAGCAGGACGCTGGTTGCTGGTGTTGATTTGGTCTGAGAGAAAAGTGCTAGCTGGTGGCTGATTTGTGCTGAGAGAAAAGTACTGCTGGTTGGTGGCTGGTAAGCCAAACGAATAGGGCGTGGGTTTTTTCCAAAAGCTAGTATGGGTAAATATTTTAGTAAGAAAAAGAGATAATGTTTACACCTTAAAGTCGTGACTTAAAATAACTAAAAAATAAATTACATAATAGAAAAACGAAAGAAACGACCTAGATAAGAGATCTAACAAAACTAGCCATTGAGCAATACAAAATGCAATAATCTAAAATAAGAGAATTCACTGTACTAAACCAGTACAAGGTGTAACAACCCAAATTTGCTAATCATGATTTGGAGCATACATGAGCATCATATTTAGCATCATTGCATTGTTTGAACCTAATTGATATACTTTTGGATTTGAAATTCAAGTTAAATTGTGATGTTAATGTATGTCCTGTGAAGCAACTTAGATTTTCACAAAATACGGCCATCGCGGACCGTCCGACTCCTTCTCACCGACTGTCCGGCACTTCCCTTGGACTGTCCCCCGTGCCCGTCGGACTGTCTGACCCCCTGGAACGCCGGGAAACGTCTCTGTGTGATTTCGGTCGATTTTACGGACCGTCCGTGGTGCCCCGCGGACTGTCCGACATCCCCCCGACGGAATAAAAACCCCCGACCCTGTTCTCTTTTCTCTCCCCGTCTTCTTTCTTTCTTTCTTCCCCGACGCGAACCGCCCCTCCTCGTCGCCTCCGCCCCACGCCGGCGAGTGGGAGGCCGCCGGCCACGGCCTTGGCCGAGGCTAGGGCGAGCTCCTCCTCCTCCCCCACGACGACCTCGACTCCATCCTAGCAAGAAGCAAGCTGTTCTTCGTGTTCTTCTTCCCCAACTCCAGTGAAGCAAGGTGAAACCCGATCTTCTTCCTGATCGCTCTACTCAAGATAGGGGCACATAAAATCATCCTTGCCCATCCTAGGTAAGCCTTCCCCATCGTTTCCCCCTCCTCTTTCATGCTCCATGAGCCTAGCCATGGCTCCCTACCTCCATTAAACTCCATTGCAGCTGTAGGTCAAGCAAACCCCCATGCATGTCAAAGTTAAGCCCTAAAACGGAATCCCCATCATCCAAAGAAGCTCTAGGTTCAATTCTCATCAAGTTTGGTTGCCAGAATCATCGAGAACCCATTCCCGGGTACTTGACGAGTTATTTACGGTTCTGCCACTGGACCTAGTTTTGAACAGAACATTTATGTTCTTGATAACTAATGGCTCTACTAGTTGTTGTTAATTATTTGTGACATAATAGAAGCATGATGACATTATTTTAGTATTCATTCCTTGCATATCATCACATTATATGCATCATATGGCATTTTCTTATTATGCATCATTGCATTCGTGTAGAGACCGAGACGCCGGAGACCGCGGAGTGTGAGCCCGAGCAGGAGCCCATTGCCGACGAGTCTTCCTTTGAGCAGCAAGGCAGGCCCCTAAGCATTCTTACTCCCTATTTTGGATCAATTTTATATATGAGTCTTGATTGTGAATTGTCTATACTATTTATCCATGATTGTTTATCACATATTTGTTGCATTATCAACCTTGAATTAGAATGCTCCCATTAGATGAGTGTGATTGCTAGGGTCACGAACAAATTGCTTAGCCATGCTTAGCTCCGGTAGAAGCCGAGCGGTGGCAAGGGCACCACTACTTGCGAGTTATAGAATAATTGCTTGGTTATACATAAATAGTTGAGAAGGTCTAAAAGTGAGCAACTACAAATGTGAATTGAGACGAATAAGGAACCATGTGTTATCGCTTTGATACTTGAGCACTATCTTGTACTAACCACATGTCTAAATATGGTAATGATAAGCCAAGTAGCATAAGTTGCACCGGGTATTGGGCGGATTCGGTGCGGGTTAAATGAGGTGTAGTCGGCGGTTCCGGTGCACCTATTTCCTCCGGCCGTTCGTTCAATTCCGGGTGCGGGTATGTGAAAGGTTGAGGGCATGAATTAACACTTATCCTTGGCCGTGGGTATGGTCGTTGGGCTTGTGCCTCGTGTGGGAAAAGTTGTACACCCCTGCAGGGTTTTAATCTATTGCAATAGCCGCGCTCTCGGTCATTGAGCACGCTCTCGTACTTTGACTTTAATTTAGAGTTTACCGGAACGAGCATATGGAAGATTGAGCTCAAGTTACATGATCACTTTATTTATGTAATTGTTTGATGCTTGAATTAGAATATTTAGTATGCTATGTCCTTTTGCTTATTATAACTTGATCAAATGTAGATGCTTTTATGCAAAATAAATGACCTTGCCATTTCCTTGCTACTCAAACCAAATACATTCTCCTTGGAGTCGTTCTAAGTATATAACCATAACTTGGATAAGTTCTGTGAGTACCTTTTTGTACTCACGGTGCCACCGTTAAGTTGTTTCAGGTGAACCTCAGTCGGAGGCCGTCTTTGGGTACTTCTTTCCCGCGGACGGAAGTGCGGGGGAGCAGTAGATGGTCTTTGTCGTATGGAAGGGCACTAGTGTCATGTAGTGCGAACCTTCATATTTTGTTATGTATCGTATGAGCGCGATGTTAAACTTTCCGCTGCAAAACTCTAAGACATGATGATGTAAACTTGAATCTCTTTTATGTGTGTGATGATTATGTATGGACTTGCCTATATCTTGTGAAGGTGTTTATAATGTGTTTGTGAGGTGTGTCGCATGGGAATAATTATGGGCACATCTCAGGGATTACCGGGATTATTCTCCTTTAATTGGGTTGATCAATGGACGATAACTCGGTTAAATGAGGGTAATTTGGTCGGGTCCTCACACAAGGTCTCATCCATAATCTCACATAAGAGACCAATGACTTTGCTTTGCCTCACCCGTGAAGACCCTATTGTTCCTCTCAGACCAAATCTTCCAAACTACTAACATGACAAAAGAATCAAATCCTTTTGTAATGATCTTCGCTGTAGATTTCCTTACGTGAAGCCACCAAGTGCACAATACCACTTCTCTAGTTGGCACCCATGCTTGTCTCCCCGTCGAGCGCATCATCTTGAGCTAGCATTCCTTATGTAAACACAACCCGGTAGAAGATGATCTATCGTATCTATCTCCTGAGAGCATAAGACGCAGTTACCATGATTTGGTAACCCATGCCTCTGTAATCTCTCCAAGCCAACACCTCTTGTATGCCGCCAGCGAAAAGAAGGACTTGAATTTGAGTGGAGCACGTACGAGTCTTCCAAACAACCATGTGCGATAGGTGCTCGTGTCCATGAAATAATGCTCTATAGGTGCAGTTCGCAGAATAATATCCGGTTGAAGACCATTTCCAAATGAAACGATCTGTAGTATCCGTGTCCAGTTGTACAGCCTGCATCATGTCCCACAGGCGCGATCTCTCCTACTGAGCGACCATTAATCAACCGATCTTTCCAAAAAAAAAACTGCAGCCACTCCATCCCCTATATCTACTATAAGGGAGGCGTCAACCATAGCAACAATTTCTTTTTCACTGGTTGTCGGCAAATCACACGGGGAGACCAGGAGCGACTAGGATCGGTATGTTTAGCCATATCCATCTAGTACATCGTGCCCATCCAAGGATCTAAGACCTTGAAGACCTAGAGCGTGTTTAGTTGGGCCGTGGCTGTCAGAAAAGATGTTGTGGGCTGTGGCTGTGGAAAAAGCTACGGTGGGCTATGAGTTGCGAGAAAGTTGAAAGCCGTTGGTAAAACAGTTGTGGCTTTTGAAAACTTACTAGCAGACCCTATTTGCCATGTATATATACGTACATATATACATATATAGTTACGTATACATAAAACTAAATATATACATAAGTCGTTCACAATTATATATATAATATATTTTATATTTATCTATTTTTTATATCATATATATAATACTCACTCCGTCCCAGTATGTAAGCATTTGTAGGGTTCAAATTTTGTGCCAAAATGTAAGCATTTCTAGGGATCGGACAAAACTAAATGGGTTGGTGGGGTTGGTGGGTAGTGTAAAATGAGGGGTATAGAGGTCTTTTAGCATTCTGCTATTTTTGCATTTGAATGCTTCAAATGCTTATATTATGGGACGGAGGGAGTATAATATAAGAGATATATACATAGATATATGTATATAAATAAATAGATAAATATATATACATATACATATATATACATATGAATATATATATATATATATCTTATACATATAACATATATATATAAGATATGCATATAACATATATATATATATATATATCTTATACATATAAACATATATATATAAGATATAAATAAAGAAATAAAGAAATAAACACATAATATATATATAAAAGATATATCTTATATATGTATACATATATATATATTTATATATACTTATACACGTATACATATATATCTATATATAAGATATGTGTATATAAATAGATAAATATCATATAATATATTTATTATGTATATACATACATATACATACGTAGGTAATTTCTTCAAAATTGTGAAAGACAAAGCCCAAAAAAGCACCTTCATACCTGCTTTCACAAATGAACTAGCAAAAACTGCTTTTGGCCTTGCCTTTTATTGACAGCCAATCCTTTTGGTTGGACTACTGGCTTTTTTGAAAAGGCAAAGCCAGAAAAAAAAACCAACCAAACACATCCCTATTCCTCGCAGCTCCTAGGGCCGGCATGGGCAAGCCACTAGGCCCACGCCATAAAAAAGCACGATGAAACTTTCAATTGCCTTGATGGCCCATCCAAGGAGAGGAATTGACAAGGCAAAGTAAATCGTTATGGAGGTTAGGTTTATTTTTGATAAAGTGAGATGACCACCGGGTTAAGTAACCCCGATTTCCACGTTAGTAACTTGTCTGCAACCTTGTCTAGCAATGATTGGATGCCCACGTTGCATAATTTCTATACCCAATGGAAGACCGAGATATATTGGGAACTCTGTGATTTGGCAAGGAAAAAACTGTTGAGCAACCCGCAATTGATTCTAATCAGATACTAGGATTTCTCTATTATATATCTACTAGTTGATGCATGTCATCAAAATTTTAGCGGGGACTCCCAACTCATGTTGCCTACTTTAGGTCTGATCTAATGACAACTTGCACTTTGACTATATACTTATAGATTTTATAGAAATGATTTGAGACTAAAAAAACACATGCCATTTGTTTGTTTACAATGAAATGTCAATTCCTTGAATAACATAATGCAATTATTACAAAAGTCTATATTCCTATGTAACTAAAAATTATGTAAGTTTCTTGATGGTATTGTGATTTATTGGTGACTAAAAATCTCTATTCCTTTCTTATTATGGTACCCATGATCTATTGGCAATTAATGCCAACATAGTTGATGTGGATGCAAAGTAATTGACTTGGAAACCAAACATCACAAAAGGTGTAAAACGAGGCCAAATGAGAGCTTCATGAAGACATTATTGTTGACATGTTTAGACAAGTCACCATGGAGAGTGTTGGTGGTCATTACGACCCGATTTCCGACCTTCAACCGAGTATAAAATGAACATAATAGAATAATACACCATAGCTATAGGGTTTATCTCTAATCATTTCCACAAGTTTTGGTGTCTATTTGATTCCAGGAGGTGAATTACCAAAGCTGGGGCAAAACCACTCAAAATAGTGGGTACGACCGAATCCTATGATTCAACCGAACTCCACCCTCGTACCTGGAGTATGCCACGACATGAAAACATACAAAACACCAAGACCCTGGGCATGAGTGGACCATCAGGATCATCCCCAACACAAAGGTGGTGGATCCAAGGACAGACGGGAACCCGAACCAGTTCGGCCGAAGTACAGGGTTCGGCCAAAGTACAAGGTTCGGCCGAACACCCAACCAACCTACAACCGCCTCTAAGGTGCAATCTTGAGAGTTGGAAGGAAAGGCGGTGGAAATGGGTGGTTCGACCAAACTACGGCAGTTTGGCCGAACCGACCCACTTCGGTTGAACCCGCCTAGTTCGGCCAAAGTGCCTGGAACCGCCCCTGAGGTCCCGTGGCTGCTACTCCTTCCACCGCCCTTCCTTGCTATAAAAGGAGGCCTCCAGCACCTGCAAAAGAACACAAGAGTGTAGAGGAGAATAGCTCTCTAGCGAAGCGCTGCCATTGTCATATCTAGAAGATAGGGAGAGAGGACAGGAGAGCGTGCTGGAGAGGAGCCGGAGTGTCAGCCCGTCTTCCACCTGTACATCTACGGATTCGGCTATGCTTCAAGTAACATCTAGATCGTGTCTGGTAACTCTTGTATCCCTATCTAATTAATCGAGCATCAGTTGTTATTTTTATATGCTTGCTGGTTCCTCATTCAATGCTTAGTTGATTGGTATAATTGTATACTGGTTGCTTGGCTTGGGTGCTTATCTTTCTATAGTAGATAAGTATTAACTGACTAGTGTAGGCGCGACGCCTAGACTTGAGGTTAACTTGGTTTGCCCCTTATTCATACGTACGTGTGGTAGCCGTTTGGTGGTGATAGCCCTATACGGCCTATGTAATACACCACGTCTGTCTCAGCCTGTAGGAACCTGAGAGGCTATTAGTGGCTCCCATTCTCATCCCTTTTTGTGAGTCGCGTGCACCTTATCCCGATGGAAGTTTATAACTGTAGTATCTGGTTCGCTCATTTAGTCAGTAGGATATAGTTATCAGATTCATGGCCTCTCTACCCTCCGGGTGCTTTCCTTCTCTCCTCTTCGTTGCCATCCATTCCATCACTCCATCCATGGACAACTTAGTTTATAATTAGTTCACTTCTTGTTCCTCATGGAAATCGATACCTTGGATTACTCCATATGAAAGCTACATCGGTATCCATCTGCTTGCGGATTTATTTGTAGGCCGTAAGGAGTGCCAACAAGCTTTCTGGTGCCGTTGCCGGGGAATGGTAGTTGTTCTAATTCCGAACCCAAGTTGTTCGTGTTTCACCGCACCCACCATATAAATTCCACTCTTACCTTACGTCAAAATTTGGCTCCAATGGGCGATTGTTTGGAGTCACCACCTTCATCACATCTGATGGGACTAGAATTTCCCGATCTTCCATCAGGTGAAGGATAACTCATTTTGGGCGGAGCGCAACACACCGATCCGGCTTCAAGTTAGCAAACTCAAACCCTGCAATCTTAGCACCACGACTCCTCTGGTTATCAACCGTGTCACAACCCGGTTGACCTCGCCTAGAAGGCTAATCCCTGCCCGTGAACTGAAGAACACAAGCAAGAACTCGAAAGAAGCAGCTCTCAAAGGAAGTGACACTGCAGATGTATGATTAAGATCAAAAGTTGGGGTTCTACAAACCGATAACGACGAAACTATTCTCGACAGATTAATCTAAGCAAAACCCAAACCCTAATGTGGCGGCGGCTACTGATTATGTGAGGGTTGGGGCATGCATGACCCCCTAACCATGTCCATAATGGACCCCAACATGATACACGGGCCAACAGCCCAAAAGATGGCGGCGTAGCACCTTGGCAGATTCTGGACGTCCAATTGTTTCAACGATTCCTGATGACTCAGAACGAATTTTGAGGTGGGACCGGTGCCATTGGAAAGCTTATCTCCTTAGCTTTCCAAGCATATGTAGAACGTCAAAAACTGAGCCCATATGCGACTTGGTAGACGAATTTAGTGCGGGCTGCTCTTGGACTCCGAGGCGGACTCGAACTTGAGTTTCTTTGGGCCTCCACCTTGGGGACTCGTATCGGATTAGCCTTGGGCCTTCTTTTTGACTTGGAAAACCACGTTGGTATCCTTCTTCTCCACCCCATGCACCCCTAATGGACATATGTATGGGTGTCATGTCCTCATCATCCTCCCCTTCTTGACGAAAAGCCGTCCTCGGCGTCGTTTGTGCTCTAAGATGGCCATGCACAACACGAAGAAACACAAGGTTGTGGAAAATATGGGAACTGAGAATATTATGGGGAGTGACATGACCATAGTTGCAATCTCTCAAAGTATCTTCTCCTATAGAGTTGTCGGCAAATACGTAGACTCCTTGATCGAAACGCACACGATCTTTTTCAATACTATCCTGCAAAAGATTAGCACTAACCAATACAATGCAGGCATAGATGGTTGCATAACCGCTAGTATGTGTTCAATACAAGAAAAATCAGCACTAGCGCACATAGGTAATAGCCAACAATGCTCCCCGTCTTGAAAGTGAACCCGATTCGTTATAGTAAAACTAGATAGACAATCTAGTTGATCACAATCTTGTACATCAAAAGGAGATTTCAGATTTGCACAAATATAGACTCGATGCAACATATACTCTCCTTTATAATTATATTTACCAATAAAATGATATGTACAAGTAGACAAACATGGCAACTCAGCACATCTAAATTTCTCTTCCAAACCACTAAGAGCACATAAATTATCAAACTCAACATAACCCAAAGTGTTTATAGAAGATAATAATTTAAGTTCGTCATGTGCACAAGTAATCGGCATAATAATATTATTTTCAGCACATGTATGCTGCTTCAAATCAAAAGTATCATGCCCCTTCTCTATTTGTGACAAAGGTAATACAAGAGAAGGTTCTAGTATAACAGTATTTGCATCATTGGAGGGAAAATTCAGCACATCAAGAGAGCATTTACTTGAAAATTTTACATGTTCCTGTTCATTTGTATGGTCATCTTCATTATGTACATGCTGCAAAGTATCAGTTCCAACAATAGGCAAAACAATATCATCATTTTGTAAAAATTCAGATTTAGATGAATTTGTTGTGTCATTGAAAACAATCCATTCTTTTCTAAAAGGTTCATTTTTTCTTCTCTCCGCCCTTTGGAGATCGGCTTCTAAAATTTCAGCAATAGTCAAAGGTAGAAGTGTAATTTTTCTACCGTTGTACTTGAAGGAATATTTATTACCAACATGTTTGTGTACCACATTATTTATATTAATCCAAGGCATGCCTAGCAACAAATGATATGTTTGCATAGGTACTATGTCAAAATCAGCACTATCCTTATAAGAACCAATGCTAAATTCAATATGTGCAATTTCAGTTACTTTTATTTTATCATAAGAATTTACCCATTGCATGTAGTATGGATGTGGATGTGGCTTTGTGGTCAAACCAAGATTCTCAACCAGCTCTAAGCTTGCAAGGTTGTTGCAACTTTCACCATCAATGATGACTCGGCAACGTCTCTCCATCACAACAAAAAAAATCTGGAATAAATTGTTGAATTGATTTTGCTCCGTTTTCTCCATTTGAGAACTTAGTACTTCTTGAACAATCTCATCGCTCCCTGCCATTGTTAGTATGTAGACAAGAGAACAAAAGGTTATCCCTATCAACTACTATATCTGTGTCAGTGGAAACACTCTCTCACATACTTTACCAAATTCTTACAAATGTTTTTACAAAAGCTAAACAGTGGATGGTACAACCGGTGGCTAGTTCGTGATACCTGTGAGAAAGTAGTACCAAGATTGCAAGGGTCCTTCGCTGCACTGACGTGAAGTATAGTTTGTGGAGCTCGGAAGGCCAAATATGTAGCAAGGAGTAGCAAATAACGAATGCAGAATAGCAAAGTTCAAAAAGTATCCAAAGCACAAGTCACAATTGCTGGCTCAGATGTGTCCTTCACATAGCACAACAAGTTGGAACAAGAAACGATGGATAAAGCTCACAGAACAAGCAAAACAACACTCTATGCAATTGCTTTTTAATCTTTTCAGCAATTTCTCTGTAGCACTAGTAGGAATTAAGATGTTTTATTTTTCTCAACTACTGTTTTTATATTTTTCACTGAATAAGGATATCACAAGCTCCAACCATAAAAATTTGCATCCGTTTTTGAGGTGAGATGCGGCCTAGGGAATTTCAGGAACAATCTTGGAAACCCCTGAAACAACTTGATCAATTTTTTTATTTATATTTCTGATTCTTTTTGAATTTTTTGACTCGACCAAACAAGCCTAAGGATAGTTTGGGTCACCTCCGAATGAAGTCACGAATCTGCTGTAAAAATTTGAGCCAAAATGGAGCACCGAGTGAAAAGTTATGCCTATTTTATGGAAGGTATCTCAAATTATGTTTTCCAAAGGCATGAAAAATAGCAGCGGCTAGGGTAAACTTCCTCCTAGTGTCTGCGGCAGCAAGCAATAGGTATTTGCCAGATGAAACAAGGATCAAGTATGCAATGCAAAAGCAATCAAAGCGGCTTGCAACCTATCTAGGGCTTGCACGGCGAGAGTTCACACAAGGCGGCTAGCGAGGCAAATCGAGTAATGTGGTAGCTCGAATTGTTGTATGGCTAAACGTGGATGGGATAGCGGCGGAAACAAACGAATCATAGCAACGGGCGATTGAACTACGACACGAACACAACTAAAACCAGCAACGAGACTTGACCACGGACACAAACTCAACAAAGCGAAACTGAAACGAAATTGCAAAGGCTAAAAGGGGTACTAGGACAGCGGAATTATTTTTGGGGCTATTTTCTGGACTATAGGACAAAGGCGAAAGGACGAACCTGACGATAAACATGTCTTTGAATACCACTTGATGGAAACTGGGGTTCCCGATCTTCCGTCAGGTGAAGGATAACTCGTTTTGGGCGGAGCATGACACACCGATCCGGCTTCAAGTCAGCAAACTCGAACCCTACAATCTTAGCACCACGACTCCTCTGGTTATCAACGATGTCATAACCCGGTTGACCTCGCTAAGAAGGCTAATCCCTACCTGCGAAACGAAGAACACAAGCAACAACTCGAAAGAAGCAGCTCTCAAAGGAAGTGACACTGCAGATGTATGATTAAGATCAAAAGTTGGGGTGCTACAAACCGATAACGGAGAAACTGTTCTCGACAGATTAATCTAAGCAAAACCCAAACCCTAATGTGGCGGCGGCTACTGATTATATGAGGGTTGGGGCATGCATAACCCCCTAACCACGTCCATAATGGACCCCAACATGATACACGGGCCAACAGCCCAAAAGATGGCGGCACAGCACCCTGACAGATTCTGGACGTCCAATTGTTTCAACGATTCCTGATGACTCAGAACGAATTTTGAGGTGGGACTGGTGCCATTGGAAAGCTTATCTCCTTATCTTTCCAAGCATATGTAGAACGTCAAAAACTAAGCCCGTATGCGACCTAGTAGACGAATTTAGTGCGGGCTGCTCCTGGACTCCAAGGCGGACTCGAACTTGAGTTTCTTTGGGCCTCCACCTTGGGGACTCGAATCGGATTAGCCTTGGGCCTTCTTCTTGACTTGGAAAACCATGTTGGTCTCCTTCTTCTCCACCCCATGCACCCCTAATTGACATATGTATGGGTGTCATGTCCTCATCAACTTCCTATCCACACATCCGTCTTTGAGCTACGTCCCGGCTTCTATGAGCAAACATTCTCAGGAATGAATGCTGAGAGTCCCTATGAACATTTAAGAGAGTTTGAGCAACTCTGCTCTTGCCTCACCATTGCGAGCATGACACAAGAGATGCTCAAATGGAAGCTATTTCCGTTTTCATTAACGAGAGGAGCAAAGAAATGGTACTCTCTGTCTATCGGTAACATGAAAGGGACCTGGGAAATCCTTAGAGAGAAATTCTGCCTAAACTTCTTCCCAGTTTCCAAGGTAGCTAGTCTCCGAATTGAAATTCTTACCTTTAAATAATTAGAGGGAGAATCATTAGGAGCTGCTTGGGCTCCTTTCAAGGAAATCTTAGCTGTCGGACCAGACCTAGGCCTATCAGAACCTATCATTCTACAACATTTCAACCTTGGCCTTTGTCCCGTAGCCACCACTTTCTTGAACTCTGCTTTAGGAGGGTCGTTCTCTCATTTGATTCCTAGTGAAGCGAGGGTAATCTTTGATCGTATCTTGGATGACACTCCCTACACTAGAATCTATGACAAACTCCCCGATGAAGAGGAGAAGCAACCTGAACCTGAAGAGCCTATATGTCTACAATTCAAATCTATCAGCTCTTCCATTCCATTAGAACCTGATACTCATTTCGAACCACCACTTTATTCTAGCCAGGATTATTATGAGCCACTCTACACCACTTCTTATGATTTTGACGATGATCTATTCGATGACATCGGGAGTGCAATAAGTTTCCCATTGGAACAACGTGTAGAGCAAAAGGGTCAACCCCCCGACAAGGAAGAACTAGAATATCAGAGGGAGTACTTAGGTCATCTCTCTGCCATTATGAGTCGGGAATGGCTAGATGAAGCTGAAGCCTCGACCAAGGTCGTCAAGATGCCCAGGAAAATTAGAAGGATATTTTGTGAAGTTATGGGTGGAGACAAAGAAGTCAGGTACGACCCGAGCCTCGGAATTAACATCATCTCTAGCTCCTTGGTGCGAGTACGAGCCCCTGATGAACCATGGTCGTCATCTCAAAAACGTCTAAGTTTCAAATCAGGGAAGATCCTCGATTGTTTAGGGATCTTGCGGGTCACACCTGTTAAGATTAATGACCCTAAACTTTTCCTGGATTTGCATATCTTTGATCTACCCAATGATTCCACTCATTCAATCTTTATTGGTAGGCTAATCCTAAAAAACCTAGAAAAAGCACCAACAAATCAGCCAGTAGAGCTTAGGATTGGGAAAGAACTTGTCCCTGTCTCTTACTCTCATTCCTTGAACACCCCAGTAGAGGCAGATCCCAATCTTGATCCCATAGAGGAGGTCATGTCAACTTCGTTGACAGACTTCCAATTCATCCTCCACTCAAGCTCAATACAAGCGAAGCTCCAAAACAATCACCGATCGAGCTTAAACCTCTTACACCTGGACTGAGGTATGCCTTCCTCTTTAAGGACAAGCAAACTCCAGTAGTCATTAGTGATAAGGTATTCAATATAGAAACACAACAGTTTCTCACTATCCTGGAGAAGAATCGATCAGTCTTATGATATTCTCTCCAAGATTTGAAAGGGATTAGTCCTAACCTCTATCGCATCCCAATCGATTCTGAAGTAACACCATCTCGGGAACCTCAAAGACGGTTGAACAATTCCATGAGAGAGGTCGTTAAAAAGGAAGTTCTCAAACTCCTTCATGCTGGGATTATCTATCCGGTTCCCAATAGTGAATGAGTTAGCCCTGTTCAAGTCATTCCTAATAAGGGAGGAATGATGGTCGTGCGCAATGATAAGAATGAGCCCATTCCTTAGCGCACTGTCACTGGTTGGCGTATGTGTATCGACCATCGTAGACTCAATAAAGCCACCAAGAAAGACCATTTCCCCTTTCCGTTCATTGACAATGTGCTTGAATGGTTAGCCAAACATTCTTTCTTCTGCTTCCTTGATGGTTACTCTGGATATCACCAAATTTCAATCCATCCGGATGACCAAAGTAAAACCACGTTCACATGCCCCTATGGGACATATGCCTACAGGCGGATGTCCTTTGGGTTATGTAACGCTCCTGCCTCCTTCCAGTGTTGCATGATGTCCATTTTTCTTCAATATGATTGAGGAGATTATGGAAGTATTCATGGACAATTTCTCAGTTTATCGGAAGACCTTAACCCAATGTCTGAAAACCTGGATAAGGTCCTCCAAATATGTCAAGAAAAACACCTTGTCCTAAACTGGGAAAAGTGCCATTTTATGGTGTGAGAGGGAATTATCCTAGGACATAGGGTGTCGGAACGTAGAATCCAGGTAGACAGAGCAAAGATAGAAGTGATTGAGCAACTTCCACCTCCCACCAATGTTAAGGGGATTCGTAGTTTCCTTGGCCATACCAGATTCTATAGACTCTTTATAAAAAAACTTTTCTCAGATATCGCGGCCTTTAACCAATCTCTTGGCCAAGGACGCCCCTTTCATTTTTTATGAATAGTGTTATGCAACCTTTTACACCCTAAAGAAAGCACTCATCTCCGCTCCCATCATCCAGCCTCCCGACTGGAGCATCCCTTTTGAAATCATGTGTGATGCAAGCGACTATGCCGTAGCAGCTATTTTGGGCCAAACTAAGGATAAGAAGCATTATGCTACCTCATATGCTAGCAAAACGCTTACTGGCCCGCAGCTCAACTACGCAACCACGGAGAAGGAACTCTTAGTAGTCGTGTTCGCTATAGATAAATTCCGGTCCTACTTAGTTAGGGCAAAAGTCATAGTCTATTCAAACCATGCTGCTCTGAAGTACCTTCTGACCAACAAGAATGTGAAGCCAAGACTCATTCACTTTGTCCTTCTACTCCAAGAGTTTGACATCGAAATAAGATATAAGAAAGGAGTAGAGAACTCAGTAGGAGACCATTTGTCTCGGATGCAAGTCCCGTCTAATCTCCCAAATGATGATTATTTGCGGGATGACATGCTCCTTAAGGTCACCACCTTTGATCCACGGTATGCCAACATAGTGAATTACATGGTGTCCAAGTAAGTCCCACCAGGAGAAAGTAGGAAAAGACTAGCTTATGAGAGCAGACTCCACCTCTGAGATGACCCATATCTCTTTAGGATATGTAGTGATAGACTCCTTAGATGGTGCATACCTGCACATGAGGCATATAAAATCCTGGAAAGATGCCATGCAGCCCCATATGGAGGCCATTATGGTGCATTCATGACTAATGCTAAGGTCTGGCAGTGTGGTTTTTATTGGCCTAGCATGTATGAGGATGCGAAGACATTCATCAAAAGATGCACACACTGCTAGAAGAATAGAAATATAAGCACCAGAGACGCCATGCTACTTACGAGCAACCTTCAAGTAGAAATTTTTGATGTCTAGGAAATCGACTTCATGGGTCCCT
This sequence comes from Echinochloa phyllopogon, assembly GCA_033239725.1. Classification (NCBI taxonomy): domain Eukaryota; kingdom Viridiplantae; phylum Streptophyta; class Magnoliopsida; order Poales; family Poaceae; genus Echinochloa; species Echinochloa phyllopogon. The sequence goes on along the minus strand of BTCW01000018.1, from coordinate 25,935,334 downwards.
TCCCCCAACTTAGATGGCCATAGGTTTATCCTAGTAGCTGTAGATTACGTCTCTAAGTGGGTAGAAGCCATGTCGTGCATAGCCGCAGACTCCAAAAGCGCTAGAAGGATGTTCCAGGAAATCATCTTCCCTCGTTTTGGAGTCCCTAGGCTAGTCATCAGTGATGGAGGCTCCTATTTCATTGAGTCAGTTTTCCGTAGGTATCTATCCAGTTTGGGGGTACAACACAACTTAGTGACTCGTTATCACCCTCAAATTAGTGGTCAAGCAGAAACGTCCAACAAAGCAAATCAAGAACATTCTGCAAAAGACTGTAAATGAGATGGGAAAGCATTGGAAAGAGAAATTACCCGATGTACTATGGGCATACCGCACTGCATATAAGACACCCATTGGGATGACCCCATAACAATTGGTATATGGAAGGACATGCCACTTACCAGTAGAGATGGAGTTTAAGGCTCACTGAGCTATTAAGAAGTAGGGTATGGATCTCCCAGCGCCCAGCCTTAAGAGATGGATTCAGCTGGCCAAGTTAGAGGAAATGAGAGAGAGAGAGAGAGCATATCAAAGGTCCTGGCTATACAAGGTACGTACCAAGAGATGGCACGATAAACGAATAAAATCAAAATGTTCAAGCCATGAGATAAGGTTCTCATTTTCAACTCTTGCGTCAAGCTTTTTGATCGAGGGAAACTTAGGAGAAAATTGGATGGCCCGTTTACAGTAATCAACGCCTCATCCCATGGGGCCATCACATTGTAAAATGAGGATGGGAATATTTTTAAGGTCAATGGGCAATGCTTGAAGATCTTCTTAGAACCAGAACCGCCACCACTCGAGGACTTAGATGTCATCGAGTTTTTAGAAGTCTAAAGCTGGCCCTAGAACCTTTACCCATGAACCTCAATGAAACAATCTTCCTAGGAAAAATCCACCTTGACACCATCAACCCCAAAACCTTGGTTGACACCCTCCGGAAGGCCTTCATCACCAAATTCAAGAGGCTTGCCAAAGCCATAGAACATTCAAAGCTTTATGATCCACCTACAGATTAGATGTCCCGTGGTTGTATATTTTAGAGCACCATTAGTTTAAATTTATTTTCCAATTCAATTCCCCTTTTTTTAGATCATTGTTTAGGAGGTGTTCTTTTTATTTCCCTTCCAATATTTGTTTTCCCAAAAATTAGCTTGATGAATAAAATAAAAATCTTAGTTTGAATTGTCTGAAATACTACTCTGACTGGTGTAGTTGAGCCAGTCAGATAATGCTCAATTTAACCGATGCTACACGAGTCCAAGGATGACACAGGGGAGGAATAGGACGAGAACGCGTAGGACGACCTGTTCGGCCGAATCAACTAGTTCGGACGAACCAGCCCGGCTCAATCACTTCACGCACACACACGCTGGTTTGCACTCCTTACTCCTGTTCAATTCTGGTTTTTCCTGTGTTGCCACGTTTCAGTATTTGAACCTTGCACAACCCATTTAGATGAAACACTCTCGGTTTTCTTTCATGCCATGAATTATACCTATTATTTATGCCAAACTAAGTACCCACATGCATGAAAAACCTTTCATGTTAGGACCCCCTAGTCTAAGTTGTTGATAAATGTGATATGACTCGATAAAACAAACCTCTTGTTCATTTTATCATTCGGGAGAATTTATTTTGAAAATATAAAACCTTACCCTATCCTTTCATCCTAATCATATACTTTGATCATACACCTGACACATATGCTTGAGAGATCATCTTTGAAAAATCTTGTCATGACTTGTCAAATTTTGAGTCCCTAGAGATAGTCATGTTGCCCAGATCAATTGCAAAAATATTTATCATCAGAGCTGCATTAGAAGTCCTCATGCCTTGGCGATACCCTAAAAAAATGATGATGAGAGAAATAATGGACTCGTGAAAGTCCAAGTATACAAAAAAAGAGAGATGAAAAAAATCCCAAAAAGGGAAATAAAAAGAAAGCGGTCATGAGGCTAAGGACCAACAATGAGCTCTGCATCTCGAGTTGCAATGAGATCAAGGGTGATTGACATAGCTCCAGGAACCAGTCTTCGAAACATAATGTGTGCCTTGACAAGACCACCACCTGGGAGACAAAAGAAGACATATAAGAGAGAGTGAGTGAAAAGAAGTAGTGACTCCAGAGAGCATGAGAGTATCAGGGATGAAAGGACAAGGGTCATTTATTTGTGAAAATTAGAAAAACCCCGAATGCAGGATGATCAAGATCGACCTTGTTGTAAGAACCGTTCGATTCATCAACCGCCCAAGATCCAAGGAGTAGCCACTTCAAATTCATAGGTATGGAGAAAGGTTTGGACTAATAAATATGCATTGATTCATTTCATGAAAGAACCCTTACATTAGTTCTTGCTCTAATTTCATTCTTTACTCGGGACGAGCAAAGATCTTAGTTTGGCGGAGCTTGTTGGCGGTCGTTACAACCTGATTTCCTACCTCTAACCGAGTATAAAATGAACACAATGGAATCATACATCATAGCTATAGGGTTTATCTCTAATTATTTCCAAAAGTTTTGGTGTCTATTTGAGTCCAGGAGGAAAATTAGTGGGTTCGATCGAATCCCATGATTCGACCAAACTCCATCCTCGTACCCTGAGTATGCCACAACATGAAAACATACAAAACACCAAGACCCTAGGCATGAGTGGACCATCAGCATCATCCCCAACACAAAGGCGGTGGATCCAAGGGCAGACGGGCACCCGGACCAGTTCGGCCAAAGTACACGGTTCGGGCGAACAGCCAACCGACCAACAACCGCCTCTGGGGTGCAATCCTGAGCGTTGGAAGGTGAGGCAGTGGAAATAGGTGGTTCAACCGAACTGGGGCAGTTCGGCCGAACCGACCCACTTCGGCTGAACCCGCCTAGTTCGGTCGAAGTGCCTGGAACTGCCCCTGAGGTTCCGTGGCCGCTACTCCTTCTTCCACCGCCCTTCCTTGCTATACAAGGAGGCCTGCAGCACGTGCAAAAGCACACAAGAGTGAAGAGGAGAATAGCTCTCTAGCGAAGTGTTGTCACTGTCATATTTAGAAGATAGGGAGAGAGGAGATGTGAGCGTGCCGGAGAGGAATCGGAGTGTCGGCCCCTCTTCCACATGTACCTCTATGTATGCGGCTCTGCTTCGAGTAACATTCGAGTCGTGTCTGTTAACTCTTGTATCTCTCTCTGATTAATCGAGCATCAGTTCTTACTTTTATATGCTTATTGGTTCCTCGTTCAATGCTTAGTTGATTGGTATAATTGTATAATGGTTGCTTCGCTTGGGTGCTTATCTTTCTGTAGTAGATAAGTATTAACTGACTAGTGTAGGCACGGAGCCTAGACTTGAGGTTAAGTTGGTTTGCCCCTGATTAATACGTATGTGTGGTAGCCATTAGGTGGTGAGAGCCCTATACGGCCTACGTAATCCACCATGTCTGTCTCGGCCTGTAGGAACCTGAGAGGCTGTTAGTGGCTCCCCTTCTCATCCCTTTCTGTGAGTCGTGTGCACCTTATCCCGATGCAAGTTTATAACTATAGTATCTAGTTTGCTCAGTTAGTCAGTAGGATATATTTATCAGATTCATGCCCTCTCTACCCTCCGGGTGCTTTTCTTCCCTCCTCTTCGTCGTCTCCATTCCATCACACCATCCTTGGACAACTTAGTTTAGAATTAGTTCACTTCTCATTCCTCGTGGAAATCGATACCTTGGGAAACTCCCGGGTGAAAGCTACATCCGTATCCGTCCGCTTGCGGATTTATCTCTAGGCCGTAAGGAGTGCCAACATAGAGTGGACAACTATGTAGCTAGGTCTTAGTTTCTCTTTGATCATAGGGGTTTGGGTTTTGTACCTTAACACTGTGTCATTTGGTAAGCCATCTAGCTTGGAGGTGCACATTGGACTTAGATAGTTATCATTGTCCTTTACGAACCTAAAGTGTAAACTACAAGCGTTGACGATTCGTAGATGCCTGAATATTCCTAGGTTTCAATACATATCCAAGTTGTTCTATCTATCTTAACAAAAAACCCTAATAAAAAGTATAATTGCATATGAGAGTAAAAAGATAAATGAAGGGTGTCAAGAACATCATGATATAGTATAAAAAATTAAAGGACACCATGCATGTACCTAAATCTAGGGTTTTAGCCTATATGCAACGATAGTAGAAGTTCTAGCCATAATTGCTACCAAGTCTACACAACATCATGTCATCTATAATGAAGATTACTCAAATTTTACATGGTCTCTAAGCCTTTTGTCCTCGCATGATGTTATTATCAAGAAGGAATAATCAACCACCTGCTTATCAATGGACCTCTAGGATTTGGGAGAGCTCCGCTCTAGGATTTCCAGCTCTGCTCAAAAATAGTGTATGCAAACATTTTCAAGTCCAAGAAAAAAGTGGATGTATGGGTCAAGTCTACATTTTTTCTCGGAGTTATAGGTGCTCCAGAAACACTAGTTTTATACATCCTAGTGGAGTTGAGTGGTAATTACCAACAAATGCCATTGGTTACACAATTTGTGTACCGATTTATGTGAAAAAAGAGAGTGCCCCTTCAATTCTAGTCGTTACACACAATAACTCCTTGAAATAGAGTTTTCACGGACAATTCACCTTTAAAGAGTCAAACGGTCCGCACCAACAATAAATGCTTGTCACAGTTAACCATTTTGAAATTCATGGATTATCCACCTCACAAGGCCCGAACAGTCCACCGTTCAAAGTTTACTTCACATAGAGACTTCCATGACAGTTTCAGCTGAAACAAGGACTGTTGACGTAAAATCCGCACCTCACGCCAAGCACACAGCAAGCCGAATTAGCTAGCTTCACACGTGGCCCGGGCTTTTGAATCCGGAAGCGTGCCAGTCAGTTTGCCTGAAAACTAACAAAGGGACAAAAACGTTTAGATCAAAACCTGGAACGTGCCGGGTGAGACCAAACAGTTCCATATTTGCGGCATTGAAGCCAATCTCGAGAGACATATAGCTACGGACAAGCTATCTGTCGTTACTCAGAATATCATTCGGCAGTCGGTAGGAGCATATAAGAATCACACTGCCGAACGCACAACATCAGCATGACGTAAGATCGGTCTTTAAATAAACAAAGAGAGCAGAGTATATCCATGACCGATTAACGAGGACAGACGTGTTAAAATAAAGGGTGAGGCATGATCATAAATCCGCAGTAAACAAGAATGCATAGGCCGAAAGCAGCACCCGTCAAGCATGATAACGAACAAGTTAATCCACCGCATGATACGACTTGTTCGAGACCACACCACCAATCAGATTAAATTAATCCACCGCATGATACAATCTAATCGTGAAAGGCTAAAAGCATTCATTGTTCACTGCAAACCCACGAACACGTTCACTCGTGAGAGCACTGCCGAATGCGGCTGCTTAGCCGAATCGGGGTCCGCAGCGAAGGAACAAACTTAATCGATAAAGATAAATCTATCAGATCGAATCGAATTCTAATCCACCGGATGATTAGCTCTAAGACGACCCAAAAACCTGCATCTACCGCATGATACCCGGTTCTGTCAAGATCTACACGATACCAACAAGTTCGAACCCGCGACACGTGGCAACCTAGATCGGTTTCGGACTCGGCTATGAGGGGATAAGTCATCGCATCGTGAAGTAGAGCCGATTCTAACCGACCTAGATTGGGCAAAGGAGTGTTGCATGAATTAAGCACAGAGTAAAAACGAAGCAACACGGGGTAACTTAATGAATCTGTTAGATCTTGCCGAAATCTAACAGAGCCGATAACTTGGTCCATACTAGATCTTAGCCCACCGCATGGCTCATGACCTAACAGAGGAACCTTCTTGAGACCACAACTTAAATCCACCGGATGATACTAAGCATGGTAACAAGACTACTTGCATCAAAGCTTAAATCCACCGCATGATACTAAGCATGATACAAGGTTGCCGGAACTTACGGAGGTCGACGGATCGATGACTCCTCTCGAAGAACTCGACGACTCGACTAAAGGACTCGATGTTGGCACGGGGCCGGTTTGTTGTATTGATTGATTCGATGATCTTTTTACAATGACCATGGGTTTATATTTATACCCTGGTTTCGACACAACTCCTAGTCGGACACGACTACAATACTTGTTTCTAAAAATAAATGACGAATCTTCGTGCCCATATTGCGTTCCTTGTTCGAACCGGCCTTTTCCTTATGTTTTTCCACGTCATCACGCCTTCCCGAATGCTACCGCTTTTACCTGCGGAACTGTGCCTCTGCCGAATGACGACGCGTTCCCGACCGCAGAGCGTTATTGCCGAATACTTCAGAGAAAGCCTCTTAGCCGAATGGTATCCTTCCATCAAATCCGGCCCACACGTCAGCCTCTTCCTGGTGCTAAATTTTGGTGTTAACACATGCCCCTTCAATTTCGGGATAAAAGATGCTTTTATCTCGGAATTGACCAGGAATCCCCAACATCTCCAGGCTGAATCCGCTTTGATATCCGCTTTCCGCTTCCAAATCCTCAGAGTGCGTTTCCATACTCAAAACCCTAGTTCGTCGAATCTCTCAAGCTCCAATCTTCAAATGGCGAATCAGGATCAAATTCTTCAAGTAAGTTTTGTTTCCCTCAATTACATTCGGCATTACTCTTTTCGAGCTGCATTTTGAATCTCCGATTTGCTCTTCCTCTGCCCTTGATAGGCTCTGGCCACCGAAATCTTGACCCCCACTGAAGAACAATCCACATCTTTCTTCCTCGGCCCTTCAGGGAATCCAGATCCCTCCGAAATTATTGCGGCCGAGTCTCAGAGGATTCCTTTCAAAACTTCTCTGATGAAACCTCACGAATGGCAAGATGGATTCAAGAACTGGCCTCTGCCCCCAATCGCTGGCTGGAGAAACTGGTACAAAAGGATTCTTGAAGATAAAAGTCCTCAGACACAGAATTGGGACAGTCTTCGTATTTCTCACTGTTTGGAGCTATCTCTAGCCGAAACACCCAAGAATGAAAATCTCCTGATTGCAGCTTGTCACTTCTGGTCCAATGGCATGAATGCTTTTCTCTTTGGTCACGGACCAATGACTCCAACCCTGGCCGATGTATGCATGATGGTCCTCTGACTGACGTTGAATACAGGGCCTTTCTGAATATGTGGCTGTGCAGATTTGTTTTCTGTGGTAAAGCCAATGAGCCAACTCTGAATCACATAGTAATGGCCGAAGACCTGGCTGCAGGCACACTTATCCCTCTCGGGAAATATCTCCTGGGAAGTGTCTATCACATGCTCCATCAGACCATTTATCAGATGCACACCAACAAGAAAATTTCCTGCGTTAATGGTCCCTGGTGGTTCGTCCAGATGTGGCTGCAATTGTACATGCACCAAATTGTCTCCATTGACCTCAACAGCCGACATTTCCCCTCGGTCAATTACCAGGAAGCAGAAGCCCAGAGCACCAAAGGCTGTCAAACCTATGGGGAAGCAGCCTCCACTATTGCTATCAACAAGAGCATTGGAGAACTGTTTGAACTTTTCTTCAAAGGCTTTGCCAATCCCCTCTGGTTCCCATACATGGACAATGACAATCTCACTTTCCCTTGTGAATTCAGCTTCGAGACTGGATGCATAGATGTAGAGTCCACAGCAATTTTTAATGCTTTCATTCGGCCTTGCATCTTACCAACCGAATTTTGCGGAGGAAGGCTAGTTCAAAGTTCATATGAATATTATCAGCCGAACACAGTTGCCAGGCAACTAGGGTGTGGCCAAGTGCCCCCAAGATTATTTCTCCATGAATTCCTCAAGCCGAGGCAGATCATCAAAGACTCCACAGAAACAAAAAGGGTCTTTGATTACAAGTGCTGTGCAGCCATCTATCAACTCGATCCCTTTGTGCCAACAACACTCATTCATCCTTCCTTCACCTTTTGGTGGCAAGAATTCCATAATCATATCTTCAATACACCAGTTCACCCTCTTTGCCTTGAGTTAATGCCTGGTTATCAGCCGAATTCAGAGGTAAACATGCTTATAATCCATCTGTTTTTCCAATAACACCCTCTTTCATCGACTTTTGATTCTGTTATTCTGCAGGACACAGTCCCTGCCCTTCTGGCTAGAGCAATTGTATATAACATTGCTGGCCCAATATCTATTCTGGGGCATCTCTCTCCTTCTTTGGCTCAAATAATGTCCAGGCCTGCCAGTCTGGATCCAACTCTTGCTGCACCACCTTCTATCAAGAGAAAGATTTCTTCTCTAACTGCCCCTTCAGCTATAAAGAAGAAAAGAACAAGCAGCAAAAGAATTGCACAGGTCAAATTTCTCCTTCCTCGAGTAAAAATGCTAATTTCATTCTGCTCATTTCTGTTCCTTTATGATTTCAGGCCAAATCACAGCAATTGGCCATTAGCACAGAACCTGCCGATGCTTCAGTGATTAGTAAAATTTCTCACCATCTTGTCCTTTAAAACTCTTTTTCATCGGCACTAACCTTCTTTCAGTCACAGAGCAAGCTTCAATGGATCCAATTTCGGAGAGCTCCTCTTTTCATCAAGAACCAGCTTCAGCTCTACCTGATGTACCTCAGCCAGAAGCCTCATCCCCACCAAAGAACCTTCCAAGCTCTCCTCAGCATGACATACAAGAATCTTTGCCCGAGCTTGAGCTGCTCTCTCTCTCCATCCAAGAGGTCAGGAATGAGGTAGAGATGATTACCCAGTTCTCCCAGCTTTTATCCAATAGACCATCATTAATTCGGCAACAATTCTTTTCCAGGATAAAACAATTTCATCACCCAGCTACTCATTTGCTTTGGACGATCTTGTTGCCGAACAAGGAGAAGAAACTTCCTCTGGTCAAGCCTTATCAGAGGAGAACCAAGCAAAACTGAAGGAAATCCTCTCCTTTCTGCATAAGGACACTCGAGATCAAGTCAACAATGCTGATCTCTTAAGAGACTTGCTTGAATCATTTGATCAAGATCTTCCTGCCGATATCAAGATTTCTTTAGATCCAGTTTCTAGATTGGACGATCATTTTATTGCAGTGAAGCAAGCTCTGAAAAATCAATCTGCTCAACCAGCCTTGGAGCAAAGAAGAACATTGGCCAAGCAATCTGTAAAAGATTTGCACTCTAGAACTCAGAGCAATAAGGAACTGTTAGCTGGCCTACAGGCTGCACTTAAATCAAAAGAGACCAGAAAAGCCGAATTAGAGGCTGAATTGAAAAACTTATCGGCTGAAATTGAAGCTGATAAAAAGAAGATAGCCGAAATTCCTGGTCTGACAGAAAAGTTGCGCAAGGAGGCTTCAGCAGCTCTGAATGAAGAGAAGCAACTCAAAGCCAAACTTTCTGCCCTGGACAAGACTCAAGAAGCTGACAAGCAGCTATTAGAGAATGTCAGCAACATGATCTTGAATGCCAAAAATGTAATTTCAAAGTACTTGGGTGTGTAAATTGTGTCAAATAGTTTGATAGCCGAATGCCTGATCAATTCTACATTTTCCATCATCTTTATTCCGGCTTTGTTTCGTGGTGCATAACTTATTCGGCAACGTTGGCTTCTGCAGTATCAATCTCGAAAAGCTTAGTACAGCCGAATGTGACATCAGCATGAATTCCAAACGACACCGAATCCGTTCGGTTCTGAGAATCCTTTCCACCTTCCGAATTTTCGGGATACGCACCACGATCTTTGGCCACGATTTCCTCTGCGGGTTCTATAAATAAACATACCGAGTGCCGCTATCTCCTCACCAAGTCTTTTGCCTTCCTCGAACTCTTCTTTTTCCCAAGCACAGTAAACTCAAGAAAACCCCAATGACGAATGGAAGGCGACCGGCTGCCGACGAGCCCGAAGGAAGTCGCGCCGGCGCTCGCCGCAGGTGATTGGCTGCTTGCTTCTCTCTGTTCTTCTCGAGATTTGCCCTCTCCTTGACGAATCTCTTTGTTTTTCAGGGTAATCCAATGGATTGTCGCCGCTGGTGCGCCAGTTGCGGCTCCAGCCGCTGCTCCTGCGGCGTCCAGCTCTTCGAGCTCGTCCAATCGGACTCTCTTATCGGACGACTCCCGCTACTCAGACGGCGATGCTCGCCGATTCAAGGCGGAGCGCGACGACTCTCGTCGCGAACTGGAGGTCATTTCCAAGCAAGCCGGGATTGCGGACCTCGAATGGCAGGCCGAGCGCAAGCAACTGCTCGAAGTCATCGATGGTAATTTCCATAACTTGTTCAATCCTAATCCCATCTCTAGTCATTATTGATCTACCTCCATTTTGTAATCTTGCAGAACGCGATGACGAGCTCAATCGGCTGAAGGCGCTGGTGGATGAGCTGGCGAACAAAGTGAACGCCCAAGGAGACATACCCGAGGCTCGCCTTGGCGCGGTGGCAGGCCGCGTCGACGAGGTGGCTCTCCATGGCGTTCGCCTAGGCGTCGCTGTGGGTCTTGTTGCCATGTTGACACACACCGGCACTGACTATTCCAGGATGCCGGTTGGTTTCGCCAACAGCAACCCAGAAGACATCGATGACATTGACGCCTCCATTGATCGTCTCGACGGCCATGGTGCTGCTATTGCCGATTCCATTCATCCCCAGTCTGTTTTGAACAGGCTCTTCCAGTAGTTTGTACTAGGGATTCGGCAATAAAACTTATCTTTTGTGATCTTGTATGAACTCCTGATGCAATATATTTTGTGCTAAGGGCAATACATTCAGTACTGGCCATTTTTCTTTTTCTCCAATGTCTCTGTCAATTTCCTTCTAAAGACGATTTCTTCCCGAATATCGGCTGTTCGGCAATTTAATATATCAATCACCGATCGATTTCAATACTGGGATAATACCTCTTCAAATATCTTCCATTTATAGCAGAAGCAAATTCTTCTCCCAATAATGTCTTCAAAATATATGCATTTCCAGGCACGCATCTAACCACTCTGAAAGGACCTTCCCAGTTTGGAGACCACTTACCGAATGCACTGTATTTAGTCCCAATCGGCAATATTGCCTTCCAAACCAAATCTCCTTCTGCAAATTGCTTGACTTTCACCTTCTTGTTGTAATATTTAGCAACTCGCATTTTATTTTTTTTCAACATTTTCCAAGGCCCTGAGACGAATCATATGCAAATCTTCTAATTCATCCATCATTAAATCATTATAATCTTTAGAACTTAAATCCTTTTGCAACTTTATTCTCCTTGAGTCTAATTGCATCTCCCATGGCAAGATAGCATGATGTCCATACACCAACTCATAAGGAGACGTCTGTGTAGCCCCATGTGGAGCCATTCGGTAAGCCCATAAAGCCTCATTGAGTACCGAATGCCACTTTCTCGGCTTCTGATCAATCTTCTTCTGTATAATTTTAATCATAATCTTGTTAGAAGCCTCTGCCTGACCATTAGCTTGGGCATAATAAGGAGAAGAATTCAACAATTTGATGCCCATACTTTCAGCAAAATCTCTGAACTCTGAAGATGTAAATTGAGTCCCTTGATCTGTGATGATTGTTTGAGGAATCCCAAATCTGTAAATGATATGTTCTTTAACAAATTCAACCATATTCTCCGATGTCACCTTCTTTAATGGAATTGCCTCAACCCATTTGGTAAAATAATCGGTTGCCAAAAGCACAAACTTATGCCCCTTGCTAGATGGAGGATTTATTTGGCCAATCAAATCTATTCCCCATCCTCTGAATGGCCATGGCTTGATAATAGGATTCAGAACTGATGCTGGAACTCTCTGAATATTTCCAAATCTCTGGCAATCTTGGCATCCCTTATAATATTCAAAGCAATCTTCCAGCATTGTAGGCCAATAGTACCCAGATCTCCTAATAACCCATTTCATTCGGTAGGCCGATTGATGTGCTCCACACAACCCATCATGTACTTCATTCATCAGCCTTTTTGCTTCTTCATTATTTAAGCAATGTAACAGCACCCCATCCAAGGATTTATAATATAAATTATCATCAAGAAGAACAAACTTTAAAGCTTTATACCTGAGCTTTCTAGAAACCTTTCGGGATGGATTCTCCAGATAATCGGCAATCTCTTTTCTCCAATCATCTTCTGCCAGATTACTCCCGAAAGCATGTACATCATTAGCAAAAACTTCTTGAAGCTCTTTATAACCCGAAGCACCTTGAGCTAATCTGTTTGCCTCTTCATTGTCTCTCCTAGGAATATGCTGCAGAATTACTGACTGAAATTCCTTTAAGATTTGCTTGCATTCCTCATAGTAATTCCTCAAGACATCATTTCTGCACTCATACTCGCCATTTAGTTGCCTTATGACTAATTCTGAATCTCCAAAAATTTCAACTGCAATGGCCTTTGCTTCTCTCAAGTATCGAAGCCCTCTGAGCAACGCTTCATACTCAGCTTGATTATTAGTGACAGTAGGTTGAATAGGAATAGCAAATTCAAATACCTCTCCTCTTGGTGAAATTAACAAAATACCTACTCCACCACCTTTGTCACATGAAGAGCCATCGAAGAATAATACCCAAGGAGCAATTTCAAGCGAATTGACTGATAAATCGCGATGCTCAGTAATGAAGTCAGCAATAATCTGTCCTTTAACAGCCTTTGCCGATTCAAACTTTAACTCAAATTCAGACAAAGCTAAAATCCATTTGCCAATCCTTCCGTTCAAAATCGGCATAGACAACATGCGTTTTATCACATCAAACTTTGAATACACAATGCATTCGGCATGTAATAAGTAGTGCCGAAATTTTGTACAGGAATAGTAAACACATAAACAAAGCTTCTCAGTAGCCGAATACCTCGTTTCGGGATCAAGCAACTTTCGGCTAAGGTATGCAACTACCCTTTCCTTTCCCTCGAATTCTTGTATGAGGGCCGATCCAATAGTTTGGGCATCGGCCGCCACGTACAACTTAAAAGGCTTGTTAAGCTGTGGAGGTACCAACACTGGCGGTTCTTTCATGTAATCCTTGATCTCATCGAAAGCCTTTTGTTGTTCGTCACCCCATACAAACTTCTGATCTTTCTTGACTTTTAGCAGTGAAGAGAAAGGCAACACCTTCTGTGATAAGTTTGATATGAATCTTCTTACAAAATTGATCTTACCAAGTAATGACTGTAATTCCTTAAGATTAGTTGGAGGAACAACTTCATCAATGGCTCTCATACTTTTCCTGCCAACTCCTATTCCTCCTTCATGCACCAGAAATCCCAGAAATTCTCCTGCCGAAACTCCAAAAGCACATTTATTTGGGTTCATTTTGAGCCCATGTTTCCTAATGCATTCTAGAGTTTTCCTTATGTCAGCCAAATGTGCTTCATGATCCAATGACTTAATCACGATATCATCGATATATATCTCCACAATCTTGCCGATCAACTCATGAAAAATATAATTCATAGCTCTCTGATAAGTTGCACCAGCATTCTTCAAACCAAAGGTCATGACAACCCATTCAAACAACCCTATATGTCCTGGACATCTGAAAGCCGTTTTCGCTATATCTTCCAATGCCATAAAAATTTGATTGTACCCTGCATTACCATCCATGAAACTAATCACTTTATATCCAGCAGCAGCATCAACCAACGAGTCAGCAACAGGCATTGGATATCCATCCATGGGTGTAGCTCTGTTCAGATCTCTAAAATCTATGCAAACTCTCATCTTCCCATTTTTCTTGTACACAGGAACAATATTAGAGATCCATTCTGCATATCTGCATGGCCGAATAAAATTTGCTGCTATTAATCTTTCCACTTCCTTCTTCACATCGGCCAACACTTCATCTTTGTAGATTTTCCGGGGTGGTTGCTTGTAAGGTTTATAACCAGGCTTGATCGGCAATCGATGCTCAACAATGGAATGATCTAAACCAGGCATCTCCGAATAATCCCAAGCAAAGCAATCTTTGTATTCTTTTAACAACTCAATCAACTTCTCCCTGAAAACCGAATTCAAGCTAGCACTGATGAATATCGGCCTTGGTTTGTCACCGTCTCCAATGTCTACTTCTTCTAATTTATCAGCCGACACAAATCCATATCCTAGCTTCCCGTCAGTTCCATCGATTGGATTATCCATTAAAAATTGCTAAAAGAGCCGACTGCTTTGATCGGCTGTTGATCACTGCTGACTGGCTCAACAGGACCTTCTCCCCAGTCCTTACCTGAGAAGCAATCTATGCCTTGATATTCCCAGAAGGCCGGTTCCACATTAGCCACGCTAATTGAATCATCTGCTGGGACAATTTCCACTTCATCATCTATCCACTGAATAAGCTGTTGATGCATAGTAGATGGAATACAGCAATTCGCATGAATCCAATCCCTTCCAAGTAGCAAGCTGTATGCTCCTTTGCCTTCAATAACAAAGAAGGTTGTAAGCAGAATCTTAGATCCAATCATCAGGTCTACATGTACACATCCTTTGGTGTCCGAAGGATTTCCAGCAAAATCATTCAAAACGATGCTTGTCGGTGTTAAATCTCCAGGGCTCATGCCAAGTTTCCTGAATGTGTTGTATGGCATCACATTAACAGCAGCTCCACCATCAACAAACATCTTCGTCAGTGGCTTTCCGTTGACATATCCTCTTAAGTACAGTGGCTTCATGTGCCGATTCTGGACTGGCTTCTCGAAAATAGCTTGTTTATTCAATACCAATTGTGCCATTAACCCACATTGCTCGGCTTCGTCCACTTCTGACAATATCTCTTCCTGTACAATTTGATTAGCCGGAGCCATGAATTCATTCGGCAAGAAACATACCATGCATGTAGGAGCCGAATGACCCGATTCATCAGGTTTGTCTTTTGGACGCCATATCGATCTCAACCTGGTTCCTGCTCGTTTCAACTCTTGATTCCTCAGGCGCTGGACTCTTCTCTTCTGGCTCCTTCTTAAACCAGGTGGACACCATTGTCCTTTTTGCCAGACATACTCACGATCTTCTTCTTCAGCATGTCTTTTCCTGGGTTGATCATCATTCTCATATATCTTTAGACGCCGATCATCACTAGGATGTATCCTTCCAATTCTTTCGTGGACGGATCGGCGACTGGCACCATTTTGCCTATATTCAATAAATCCACTATTGCATTCAGGACAGTTATTCCATGTAGGCAACTTTAAACCTTCGTTCCAACAGTGTCTGAAGAAGGCACAATCCCAATGTGCACGTTCTTGTTCTCGGACATATTCCTCTTGTTCTTCCTTATACCTTCTTTCTTCGCACCTCCTCTTCTCCTCCTCGTATTCACGTCTCTGATAGCGTTCTTTTTCTTGCTGATGCTGCCACTTATTGAGGAGAATGCGCGATGTGATTCTGGGTTTGTAAGATTTCCCAATTTCAAATCGGCTATTCGGGAAGCGAGACTTTTCCTGCCGAATCTGTTCGATCGTGATTTGCTGATTAGGATCGACTGAGCCATTCTGCTTCGCTTCTTTCGACGTCAGGACTCTCATCTTTCCCTTGTCTCCAGATTCGGCAACATTCACCATATTGATTGAGAACCCAATCATGTTCTGAGGAAACGGGTTATTGTCCAACTTCATCTTATTGTCGAATTTCAAATGCCCTTCTTGGATAGCTTTCTGAATCCTCACTCTAAAAACCCTGCATTCATTGATGGAATGAGAATTTCTATCATGGAATCCACAGTACCTCTTATCTTTCACTCCATCAGGCCGAAGCATAGAATGCCCCTCTGGTAGCTTGATTCGGCCTTCCTTTACAAGATAATCAAATAATTTATCTGCCTTAGTTACATCAAAATCATAGGTACCCTTATTCTGTTTAATCCACCTCTGATTCACCATGACTGGTTCTTTACTCCACACTATCTCTGCTGCGGCTATCTCCTCGCTATCTTCATACTCATCTTCTTGATCTGCTCTTTCAAGGAATTGGTTATAGATGTCAGCTACATCATTATTTTTAGCAAATCTGGCATCTTTCTTGAAACCGTATGCCTGGTTACTCATCAAGGCCAATCTGTGTGACAACTGGCCCAGATCATCAAACTCCATCCCGAATAGCTTCTCCCGAATGGCAGGCAGCATGCCAGCTACAGCCATACCAGCCAGCTGGTCATCAGGTATGTTAAGAGAAAAGCACATGCTCTTTGTTTCCCTAAATCTCCTGAGGAACTCCGTAGGTGTCTCATTATTCCTCTGCCTTAAGCTGGTCAAATCAACCAACTTTTTCTCGGTACTGCCGATGTAGTAATGAGCATGGAATTTCTGCTCCAGGTCTTTCCAAGTACAAATTGACTGAGCAGGCAAAGAAGCAAACCATGTAAAAGCTGGACCCGTTAGTGATAAAGGAAAGTATCTTATTCTAAAAGCCTCGTCCGCTGAAGCTTCTCCAAGCTGTATCAGATATCGAGCTATATGTTCCACAGTGCTAGTATCATCTTGTCCTGAGAACTTAGTAAACTCTGTAGGCACCTTGACTCTATTCGGCAATGATACCCTCTGGTACCATTCTGGGAAAGGAGACGAGTACATGTACCCCTGACTTTTAGGTTTCAAACCGAATTGATTTTGCAATACATCGGTCATTTTTTGCACCATGAGGTCAACACTGGTATCTTGATTCTCTGGTCTTTCAGCAAGCATGCCTGCAGTACCAACATACCCAGGATTCGGGAGAGCGTTAATAGCATTGTAATCCATGAACTCTGAATATCCGTTCCCATACATATCCCTTTGCAGCCTGTTGTTCAGAGGGGATATCTTATAAGCAGAAGCAGGCGGATTCCCTGTGGTGCCGAATGCCATATCACCGTATGTGCGAGTTTTCGGCAGTGCAGGCTGAGGATCTTGCCGAATCGGTTGTCCATTTGTATCTTTAGTACCAGAACCTCCAGTTTCATCAGCATTTCCTTTACCATGTGGCCTCTGAGCTTGTGCTTGAACATTGAAGTATGTCGGGCCGCCCAATTGCCCATGTATCTGCTCGAAGGGTTTATCCACATGCTGACCAAAAATGCTTACCATTATATGCCGAAAGCTGTTCAAGAACGCAGCATTGTGATTGGTCATTGTTTCTCCCAAAGCCTTGTACAACAAGCTAGAAAGCTTCTCCCTTTCTTCATCTTCAGTAAGATCAGATTGTCCTGGCAGAAGAACCCTTGGCAGATCTGACTTGAGAAACGGCGCACCGCCCCTGTTCTTAGCAAAAGACAGCAAGCACTTCTTGATGAACTGATCTGCAGCAATCTTCACCATCTGTTGATGTTCATCAGATAATTCTTCGAAAGTGACATCCAGAATGTCTTTTAATTCAGGCATCTTCAAAGCTTGGGTCCCACTGGGCGTGCCAAAAAGTGTGTTGACGTAAAATCCGCACCTCACGCCAAGCACACAGCAAGCCGAATTAGCTAGCTTCACACGTGGCCCGGGCTTTTGAATCCGGAAGCGTGCCAGTCAGTTTGCCTGAAAACTAACAAAGGGACAAAAACGTTTAGATCAAAACCTGGAACGTGCCGGGTGAGACCAGACAGTTCCATATTTGCGGCATTGAAGCCAATCTCGAGAGACATATAGCTACGGACAAGCTATCTGTCGTTACTCAGAATATCATTCGGCAGTCGGTAGGAGCATATAAGAATCACACTGCCGAACGCACAACATCAGCATGACGTAAGATCGGTCTTTAAATAAACAAAGAGAGCAGAGTATATCCATGACCGATTAACGAGGACAGACGTGTTAAAATAAAGGGTGAGGCATGATCATAAATCCGCAGTAAACAAGAATGCATAGGCCGAAAGCAGCACCCGTCAAGCATGATAACGAACAAGTTAATCCACCGCATGATACGACTTGTTCGAGACCACACCACCAATCAGATTAAATTAATCCACCGCATGATACAATCTAATCGTGAAAGGCTAAAAGCATTCATTGTTCACTGCAAACCCACGAACACGTTCACTCGTGAGAGCACTGCCGAATGCGGCTGCTTAGCCGAATCGGGGTCCGCAGCGAAGGAACAAACTTAATCGATAAAGATAAATCTATCAGATCGAATCGAATTCTAATCCACCGGATGATTAGCTCTAAGACGACCCAAAAACCTGCATCTACCGCATGATACCCGGTTCTGTCAAGATCTACACGATACCAACAAGTTCGAACCCGCGACACGTGGCAACCTAGATCGGTTTCGGACTCGGCTATGAGGGGATAAGTCATCGCATCGTGAAGTAGAGCCGATTCTAACCGACCTAGATTGGGCAAAGGAGTGTTGCATGAATTAAGCACAGAGTAAAAACGAAGCAACACGGGGTAACTTAATGAATCTGTTAGATCTTGCCGAAATCTAACAGAGCCGATAACTTGGTCCATACTAGATCTTAGCCCACCGCATGGCTCATGACCTAACAGAGGAACCTTCTTGAGACCACAACTTAAATCCACCGGATGATACTAAGCATGGTAACAAGACTACTTGCATCAAAGCTTAAATCCACCGCATGATACTAAGCATGATACAAGATTGCCGGAACTTACGGAGGTCGACGGATCGATGACTCCTCTCGAAGAACTCGACGACTCGACTAAAGGACTCGATGTTGGCACGGGGCCGGTTTGTTGTATTGATTGATTCGATGATCTTTTTACAATGACCATGGGTTTATATTTATACCCTGGTTTCGACACAACTCCTAGTCGGACACGACTACAATACTTGTTTCTAAAAATAAATGACGAATCTTCGTGCCCATATTGCGTTCCTTGTTCGAACCGGCCTTTTCCTTATGTTTTTCCACGTCATCACGCCTTCCCGAATGCTACCGCTTTTACCTGCGGAACTGTGCCTCTGCCGAATGACGACGCGTTCCCGACCGCAGAGCGTTATTGCCGAATACTTCAGAGAAAGCCTCTTAGCCGAATGGTATCCTTCCATCAAATCCGGCCCACACGTCAGCCTCTTCCTGGTGCTAAATTTTGGTGTTAACAAGGACCGACGAAATTTCCGCCTCTAGGAGGCGGATTGTCTTCCGTTCATGGTGATGCTGAACTCATCAACATGAAATTTTTCTAAATTTCATAGTTAGTTGGTGGACTATTCACCCCTAGGGCCGATGCCACACCCGGATTTACACAGAAACCTGAATGCGGCCATATGTGTGCCCAGGAAGTCATGGTACACATATAGCAAACAAATATAATAAACAGAGAACATATGCTTGAATAAATTCTTGAATAAATAGAGTTTTACATCAGAGTGCATCATAAATAAACTAACCAATACAGCGGAAGACTAATAACTCTCAAACTAAGAGGAGCCGCAATCCACAGGGACTCTGTCTGAAAGATCACAACTCAGTAGTACGGCAGATCTTCTGGAAACCCAGCAGCAGACTCATGCACAGCCCAATCTGTTTACCCATCCAGGATTTTGTTGAATAATAGCAAGTGTAAGCAAAACATTTACTTAGCAAGTATAGCACAGGAGTATGAATGCTCAAAATAAGGCTAGACACAGCTTAACTGCATTAACATTTTTAGTTGGTTCGTTTTAGCATTATCCAAATTACTATAAGTGAATGAAACCCAGTTGCACCCAATTAATAAAGTATAAGTTACATTAAGCATAAATAAACATCATCTTCTAATCAAAAAGGATCCAGGCCGCTCGTGACCTTGAGCAAGGCTATCATGATAGATTTTACACTCTGCAGATGTTTCACCCTTTACACACCAGTCACGTAAAAGCTCAAACGAACTTTAAACCCAACCACGCGGAGGTCGATCAGACCTCACAAATCACACTTCCGAGGTGTGACCGCATAGGAACGCTATGAGGTTTTTCACAAGACACCCTAACAAGACAGTGGCCGATTATGGTACAGTACAGGCAGCATGGCCCAGGCACCGAGATTGACGTACACCTACGGAGTCACACCATAGGGGGTCAATGGCGTCCAGAGCGCGGGCATCACACCCAACAATGCGCAACGTGTGGAGTTCCCCATCGCAGGGACTCCCAGCACGGGACTGTGCCTCATGGGGGCATAGCCGACGGATCACCCGTCCTCGGTGGATCAAGACATACTCTCACCCATGTTTCCCATAACGCCGTCGGCCACTCCGGTAACCACTGACAAGCTAGAGACGTACATGCTACTTGACCAAGACTAGAGCCATAATAGTTCTAGCGGTGGTGACAGTCTCCTGGGTTGCCGCTTTAAGAACTGGACCTTATGGAGGGACACTAGATCAAAGAACGAAGCACATGCTCTAGTTCCCTAAACCAAGTTGCTAAAAAGCAAGTTTTATCTTTAACGTTAAAGTGAACCATTAAGTCAAAGTTATCAGTTAAATAATGGTGATAGTAGCTGTGCATAGCAAAGATCTACCCATATGCATAAACCCAAGGTAAACAATGATATGGTAATCAACACTAGGTATAGCATTAATGGTACATCAAATTAGACACATGCATTTATGAAATAATTTAATACAAAGTGGGTAGGTAACAAGGATTGTCCGTGCTATAACTTGCCTTCCTCAAAAGGTGGTTGCTGCTGCTGCTGTGAGTCCTGCCCTGGAAGTCCTCCTCGTACTCGAAGTCCAACGCGAAAGGCTCACCGACTGGACACGAATCACCATACAAGCATCCACGCAAGCCAATACATGCAAACAAATAATATTCTATTAGAATAGTACACCAAACTGTAGAAACATCACAAATAAAGATTTTAGAATTAATCTACGCATTATTACGAACACATGAGTACGAAAATCACTCTAATCGGAGCTAAAACGGAAAAGATATGGCAATTCTTAGTTACAGGGACCTGCTGGCAAGTTTTTAAAAGTCCAGGGGCTTATTTGAAGAAAACCGAGGGCCTATACGTAATTACGCGTTAAAACCCGAGGGCCTATCATAAAAATAACGAGACAGGACGGCGGGTTCTAATATTTAAAAGCTTAGGGGGGTTTTTCAAAAGAAATATGACCTATCTGTGATTATTTCCTAACAGGGGTGGACCGCGGGTTCTAATCTAAAAAGTCGAGGGGCTTTTCTGTGAGTTTGCCAGGGTTGACCGTTATCCTGGGATTTGACTCGGGCGATGCACGTGATCTATGCCGTCAGATCTGGATCCAAGGGCCAAGGGAGGAAGGGGGGTGTGGGCCGCCGCCGGCGACCAGGGAGGCGGCGGCGTTGCGTGCGGGGCGGCGGCGCTTCGCTGGAGCGAGGCCGGAATCACACTACGGGCCACCATTTGGTGAGCGGATTGGTCCTACAGCTTTGGGGAGGGACGGCGAGCGCAACCAGGGGGTTCAAGTCAACGTTCGGGGCACCGAGGCGGCGGGCGACGGTGAACCGCGGTGGGGCTTTGCCGGCGAGGATGGGGGGCGCTATAGTGCACGGTTTTGGGCGTGGAGCGACTCTCGAGCAACAGGAGGGGATACCGTGGTGACTTGGGTGGTCCAATTTGGCGGCGGAGTGACGACGACGAAGGCTAACGAGGGCGGGCGGCGGTGTTTGAGGATGGTGGCGCTGAGCGGGATGAGGAGGGCTTTGCTAGGTTGGGGGCTCGGTGTGGAGATTTGGAGTTCTGGGGGTGGCTTTTATAGCCCCGAGGAGGGTCGCCCTAGGCGTGCGGGTCACGGCCGAGGATAGGGCACCGGCGGGGAAGTTTCCATGGGGGGAAGCTCCTTCCTTGCGGGAGCGGCGCGAAGAAAGGAAGGGCGGGACGGGGAAGGTGCGAGGAAGCTTCGGGAGCGGCCCAAGTAGCGCAGGGGTGGGCCCGGTGCAGGGTTTGGTGCAGCATAAATGCAATAAAAATGTTTCTACTCCTTATATTTGATTTTAATTTCTAGAAATTATTTATTTATCCAATATTAAATATGGGAAAACATAATAAAATTAAATTAATTGCTAGAAATTTTAAATGGGTAATTTTAGGGTGTTATAGCCGAACTGTGTGCCGGTCACTTTTTAGTTCCCACCAGAAACAACGAGTTTCTGTCCAAGACTAGACATTAGCGGGCGGACCATTTGCCACCACTAGCCATGACAGTCCACCATTCAAAGTTACCCCGGCATCGAAAGGGTGCAATATTTGGCTAAGTTAAAACGATCCACCCATATACAAGGATACCGTCTATTGTTCACACCCCATTTTCCCTTTTTAAAACTTGATTTGAACCCGTTCTTCCCACTTTTTTCAAATGAAATGACCTATATGCATGCAATGCAATTTTTTGAGCAAAGTGGCACAACTATCAAGTAAATGAAAATGGACCCCGATTCATAGTACGACTAGCTATCCTCTAATCACCTCTTGACCGGTAAAATAGAAACTATCCATATACCTTTACCTTGAGCTCCTCATTATTTACCAGAACTTGCAAGTTAGGGACCACATACAGTCTATATTCTAATTTCACTAGACACCAAAAGTTGCCAAACAAATTTATAAATTTTACTAGAGATCGATATGGACATGATACATAGCACCACAAAATGTCATTATCGTGCTTAGCTAAATAAAAACATATATCTTTTTCTTGATGTTTATGCAATTTTGTAATTAACCACTAAAGAAACTCCATGTGAAAATGTCATTTCCACATGTGGCTCCTTAAGTTCTCTAACTCTAGCATCGCTCCATTTCCAAATGTGGTTTTCTTAAGGAACCACATCTAGGGTCATTTCACATGTGTCTTATGACCTGACGTAACCTCCTCTGTATCCATAGGTTGACAATAATTTGAAAAATAGGTAAAAAATTTTGATAAAGAATCAGGATTATTGTTTTTAGTGAAATACTAATGCCGACATAGATGCCCATGCACACACATCCATATGAATAAATGCACACAAATCCTACCTCTATGATTTTTCCTAACCACACGATTTGGTTGATGCCTTCCTGAACGATATAAGGTAGGGGCAAAGCTCTTGCAAATCACAAGGAAATACAAGAATAAATGGTAGAGAAAAACTCCCAATCCTCAAGGGGCAGCTATAGTACAACCCTAAGGATAAACACACTTGGCTTCTCTATTTTTCTAAGTTCAATATGTGGTTAGGCTTTATAGCAAGTATACACGTGCTATTTATACCAAGAACATCCCTCCTGGTTGTGATTGGGTTGTTGGCTCTCCTTACGGCCTACAGATAAATCCGCAAGCGGACGGATACCGATGTAGCTTTCACCCGAGAGTATTCCAAGGTATCGATTTCCACGGGGAACGAGAAGTGAACTAATTCTAAACTAAGTTGTCCAAGGGTTATGGAATGGGATGGATGAAGTGGATGACAACAACAAAGAGGGAAGAGAAGGGATGAAAGGGTAGAGAGGGTACGAGTCTGATAGAGCCACTCTACTGATTAATTGAGCGGATCAGAGGGTACAAATAGATACTTGCTTCGGGACAATAGAACCGATGACACGCAAAAAGCGATGAGAAGGGGTGTCACCAATCCTACACTCTGGGATCCTGCAGGCCGAGACGAATGTAATGGACTACGTAGGCCATATAGGGCTGTCACCACCTAACGGCTACCACCTTCGTAGACTCAGGGACAAACTAAGTTAACATCAAGTATAGGCACCATGCCTACACTAGTCGGTTAATACTTATCTCCTATAGAAAGACAAGCACTCAAGCCAAGCAACCAGTACACAATTATACCAATCAACTAAGCATTGAACGAAGAACCAGTAGGTAAATAAAAGTAGAACTGACTGCTCAATTAATCAGGAAGAGATACAACAGTTACCAGACACGACCCGTATGTCACTCGAAGTAGAGCCGCATCCGTAGAGGTACAGCTGGAAGAGGGGCCGACACTCCGGCTCCCCTCCGGACGTTCACCTCTCCTCTCTTCCTATCTTCTAAGTATGAAAGTGGCAGAGCTTCACTAAGAAACTTCTGTCTTGTGTTGTGTGTGAAACCGAGCATGGGACACCTCTATTTATAGTGGAGAAGGATGGTGGGAGGCAGAGTGGCAGCCAAGGCACCTCAGGTCGGTGCCCGGCTGATTCGGGCGAATTTCTTGGTTCGGGCGAACCGGGGAGTTCGGCCGAACTGCCACATGCACCGACCTTGAGTCCTGCGGCCTGGATCCTTCCTCAGGGTCGGTGTTGAGGCGGTTCTTTGATTCGGCCGAATCCAGTGATTTGGGCGAATTGGGCATGGCCCACTCCTGCACCACCCTTGCCTCCATCACATGTTGGTCCAGCTCTTGAGGCAGTTTGGAGGTCGGCACTTTGATCTGGACTGAGTTGGAGGCCTTCCGGTGGACTGGTGGGCTTCGGTCGGGTTGGACTCTGATGAGGAACTGACACCCACGCATATGTCAATGAGTGGTGTATGGGGTGGAGAAGAAGACCAAGAAGGTTTTCCAAGTGAAGAAGAAGGCCCAAGGCTAATCCGATTCGAGTCCCCAAGGTGGAGGCCCAAAGAAACTCAAGTTCGAGTCCGCCTCGGAGTCCAGAAGCAGCCCGCACTAAATGTGTCCTCCAGGTCGCATACGGGCTCGGTTTTTTAAATTCTACATATGCTTGGAAAGCTAAGGAGATAATCTTTCCAATGGCTCTGGTCCCACCTCAAAATACGTTCTGAGTCATCAGGAATTGTTGAAACAAGTGGACATCCAGAATCTGCCAGGGTGTTGCGCCGCCATCTTTTGGGCTGTTGGCCCGTGTATCATGTTGGGGTCCATTATGGACGTGGTTAGGGGGGTATGCACGCCCCAACCCTCATATAATCAGTAGCCACCACCACATTAGGGTTTGGGTTTTGCTTAGATTAATCTGTCGAGAACAGTTTCGCCGTTATCGGTTTGTAGAACCCCAACTTTTAATCTTAATCATACATCTGCAGTGTCACTTCATATTGAGAGCTGCTTCTTTGAAGTTCTTGCTTGTGTTCCTCGTTTCGCAGGCAGGGATTAGCCTTCTTGACGAGGTCAATCAGGTTGTGACACGGTTGATAACCAGAGGAGTCGTGGTGCTAAGATTGCAGGGTTCGAGTTTGCTGACATGAAGCCGGATCGGTGTGTTGCGCTCCGCCCAAAACGAGTTATCCTTCACCTGACGTAAGATCGGGAACCCTAGTCCCCATCAAGTGGTATTCAGAGACACAGAGTTCAACAAGCTACAAGTGAGTTTAATGATTTTGCCTTTATTTGGTGGTACGGACTAGCTGCAACTAATGCTTTACCTAGTACATGGGAACAACTTAAAGAAGCAATGCGTGATCATTTTATTCCTCTTTCTTATAAACATGATTTGCTTAGAAAAATGCAGCGCTTATTGCAGGGCAATATGTCTGTTCAGGAATACTATAAGGAGTTTCAAAAGTGTAGAATATGTTATAAAATTAAGGAATATGTAGAAGCAATAGAGAATAGATTCTTACATGGTCTTCGACCTGAAATTCAGAATATTCTTATGGGTCACTCTTATAGTTCTCTTTCACGATTATTGAAACATGCTTGTATGGTTGAAAAACAACTTTTAGGTGATGATAATGTGTCAAAATTAATTGCACCTATTTGCCAAGATGAGGTAAAATATTTGGAGGAGAACACCATACATTTTCTTGTCCCTAACATTTTGCAGCATGTACATAATGAAGATAGCCATACAAAAGAACAGGAACTGATAAATTTTTTAGGTAAAAGCTCTCTTGATGTGCTGAATTTACCCTCCACTGATGCAAATATGTTATACTAGAACCTTCTTTTGTATTACCTTTGTCACAAGTAGAGAAAGAACTTGATACTTTTGATTTGAAGCAACATACATGTGCTAAAAATAATATTATTATGCCGATTACTTGTGCACATGATGAACTGAAATTATTATCTTCTTTAAACACTTTGGGTTATATTGAGTTTGATACTTTATGTGCTATTAGTAGTTTGGAAGAGAAACTTAGATGTGCTGAGTTGCCATGTTTGTCTACTTGTACATATTATTTTATTGGCAACTTTTGATATTAATCATATAATCAGTAGCCGCCGCCACATTAGGGTTTGGGTTTTGCTTAGATTAATCTGTCGAGAAATGTTTCGCCGTTATCGGTTTGTAGAACCCCAACTTTTGATCTTAATCATACATCTGCAGTGTCACTTCATATTGAGAGCTACTTCTTTCGAGTTCTTGCTTGTGTTCTTCGTTTCGCAGGCAGGGATTAGCATTCTTGCCGAGGTCAATCAGGTTGTTACACGGTTGATAACCAGAGGAGTCGTGGTGCTAAGATTGCAGGGTTCGAGTTTGCTGACTTGAAGCCGGATCGGTGTGTTGCGCTCCGCCCAAAACGAGTTATAATTCACCTGACGGAAGCTCGGGAACCCTAGTCCCCATCAAGTGGTTTTCAGAGACACAGAGTTCAACAAGCTACAAGTGAGTTTAAGGATTTTGCCTTTATTTGGTGGTACGGGCTAGCTGCAACTAATGCTTTACCTAGTACATGGGAGCAACTTAAAGAAGCAATGCGTGATCGTTTTATTCCTCTTTCTTATAAACGTGATTTGCTTAGAAAAATGCAGCGCTTATGGCAGGGCAATATGTCTGTTCAGGAATACTATAAGGAGTTTCGAAAGTGTAGAATATGTTGTGAAATTAAGGAATATGTAGAAGCAACAGAGAATAGATTCTTACCTGGTCTTCTTCCTGAAATTCAGAATATTCTTTTGTTGATCACTCTTATAGTTCTCTTTCACAATTATTTAAACATGCTTGTATGGTTGAAAAACAACTTTTAGGTGATGATAATGTGTCAAAATTAATTGCACCTATTTGCCAAGACGAGGTACAATATTTGGAGGAGAACACCATCCATTTTCTTGTCCCTAACATTTTGCAGCATGTACATAATGAAGATAGCCATACAAAAGAACAGGAACTGATAAATTTTTTAGGTAAAAGCTCTCTTGATGTGCTGAATTTACCCTCCATTGATGCAAATAATGCTATACAAGAACCTTCTCTTGTATTACCTTTGTCATAAGTAGAGAAAGAACATGATACTTTTGATTTGAAGCAACATACATGTGCTAAAAATAATATTATTATGCCGATTACTTGTGCACATGATGAACTGAAATTATTATCTTCTCTAAACACTTTGGGTTATATTGAGTTTGATACTTTATGTGCTCTTAGTAGTTTGGAAGAGAAATTTAGATGTGCTGAGTTGCCATGTTTGTCTACTTGTACATATTATTTTATTGACAACTTTTGATCTTAATCTAATCAGTAGCCGCCGCCACATTAGGGTTTGGGTTTTGCTTAGATTAATCTGTCGAGAACAGTTTCGCCGTTATCGGTTTGTAGAACCCCAACTTTTGATCTTAATCATACATCTGCAGTGTCACTTCATATTGAGAGCTGCTTCTTTCGAGTTCTTGCTTGTGTTCTTCATTTCGCAGGCAGGGATTAGCCTTCTTGGCGAGGTTAATCAGGTTGTGACACGGTTGATAACTAGAGGAGTCATAGTGCTAAGATTGCAGGGTTCGAGTTTGCTGACTTGAAGCCGGATCGGTGTGTTACGCTCCGCCCAAAATGAGATATCCTTCACCTAACGGAAGATCGGGAAACCCTAGTCCCCATCAGACTCGGGCCTCTCCCGTCTTTTGGTCCACTGGGTTCGTGTTGGCAGTAGCCGTGGCGGTCCATCCAAGCCCGGGTTCAAGGATGGAGTTCGGTCGAATCTCGGGATTCGGCCGAACTCGTCGTTCCACGTGCTTTTTGCCTCAACTTTAGTCATAAGCCTCCTGGAATCGAATAAACACCAAAACTTGTGGAAATGATCAGAAATAATCCCTATATCTATGGTGTGTGATTCCATTGTGTTTGTTTTATACTCGGTTGGAGGTCGGAAATCGGTCTGTAACGACCGCCAACAGGGGCCTTTCAAACAAGCCCAGTCTAAAAACTCGTAGGCCTGAAACAGTCTTCATTAGAACAAGCATAACTCTATCCATAGAGGTTCAATGAAGATACCTTTTGTTGCATATGAAAGTAGACGTCGTCCATAAGCTTTCCATCCATGTACTCCTAAAAAATGCTTTCCATCCATATATAATACTTGAGGTATCACCTCTCTGGGCATTAACTTATTCCCTGCGAATATCAAATGGTCTTCCCTTGCTGGACCTGAGCTTCAAAGCCGATGAAAAGTAATGCAGTTCCATCATGTAGTACATGGTTCTTAGGAGTGGTACGTTCACAGTTAGAGCATCTCCAGCAGATTTGGTAAAATGGATTGCTATACCTAAAAACCACCAAAATACCTGAAATTTGCTAAAAACAGCTCCAGCAGATGACCTATATGGTTTGCTATACCTAAAATTTTTTGGCTATGACCTAAATTTCTCTCTCCTATATGAAAATATGCCAAACCAACTCCTGGATTGCTATATTGCCTCTTCACTACTGGGAAGAGCCAACCGTTTCTCATGGCTCCCTTCCGCGCCGGTCCAATTCGCGTCGCCTTCACCCTCCCACCTCCGACCATTTGCGCCGCAGCCTCCCTCGGCGTGCAGGCGAGCATGAGCGCGGCCGAACTCGAGGAGCGAGCACGTGTGCGGGCGAGCGCCGCCGGGGCACGGCCAACCTCGATGGGCAAAATCGAGCTTCACGCTTGGGCCAGTGGCATCGCGCTAGAGTGGTAAGTGTGCCGCCGCACGGGCGCGCCCAACCTCGAGCCTTACGCGCGGGGCCATGGAAGCAGTGGGGCGGCACGACTTCACTCATCGTCGGCCCAGCCCCAGTTCAAGAAGCAGTGGGGCCGAGAACGGTAAGCAACGGGCGGCGCGAGCGGGGTGTGGTGCGAGCACCGGTCAGGGTAGAGGCACGGGATTGCGGGGGGGATTGGAGAAGAAGATGGTTTTTTCAATTTAGCCCTTGAAAAAATATATCCACTCGCAAATTAGTCCCTAAAGAGTTTATAGGTATCCAAGTTTAGGTATGCTGCTTGAGAAGAGCGTAAAACCATCTAAAATTTTTCTCTCTTTTGAGGTATTCATTTTTACATATGCTGCTGGAGATGATCAAGCATAGATCATATCGTAGTTGTTTTACTCTTGCGCACGTCCGAGGGTCATGATCTTATTCAAAATTTACCAACCGAATGTCATGAGGTGTCCTCGTCAAATGTGGAGGTCGGCCAATCACTTTTTAAGATATAAGTCGACCAAGAACTCGGTACTTGAAACAAGTGACTCTCTTTGATTTTGAATAATACACTTCAGGCGACTTCAATCTCTTTGATTTTGAATAATACACTTCAGGCGACTTCAAAGAGTATAGCAAAAAAATGAGCCCTTGTTTAGTTTCCAAATTTGGAAGCCAAACTTTAGCATTTTGAGATACGTGCGCATTGTAGCATTTCGTTTGTATATGTAAAAAATTATCCAAAAATTGATTAATTAAGCTCAAAATGTTCGTCAGCAGAGTACAACAAAACTGTGTAATTAGTTTTAATTAATTTTTAATTTTATCTACATTTAGTACTCCATGTCCGTATCGACATTTTGATGTGATGAAAATCTTCTTTCTGCATAGCGAACTTTGGGTGGAATTTTCTGCATGGTTGGAATTTAGCATCTAAACAAGGTCTGAATTGGGAAACAAAGAGGGTAATTCACACGCAACCAACCATTTCAATATACTACAGATAACAATTAAACAGCCACATATATATAACACGGTCTTGATCATTACATTACAATACATGATTATATATAACGACACACTATGAGAGAACTAGCCACACCAATAAAATAGGCACCTTCATGACGGTTCGACGACACTGATTAGGCCCTGGTAGCGATGAGACGCAAACATATCTAGGGGTTAACTCCTAATACGCACCTTGCCAAAATTGGAGCCCCGGTGATGGTGTGAGAGACAGTACTTTGCAAGCAAACCAAACCCTAGTAGTCACAAATTAAACCAACCAACGAAACAAGCTTAGCGAAGACGACCACACAGAGACAAGAGACGGTCCGGCCCGATCAGGCGGCGCGGGGGACGGCCGCGGCGGCGAGCGGCGTCTTCATCTCCAGCGAGAGCTTGAGGACCTCGTCGAGGCAGACGGGCGGCGAGCCGTCGGGCAGGGCCCACTCGAAGGCGTGCACGAGGCGGGCGACCCAGAGGCCGACGGTGACGAGACCCAGGTTCTTGCCTGGGCAGACGCGGCGGCCGGCGCCGAACGGGGCCAGGCGTAGGTCGCCGCCGCGGACGTCCACGTCGGCGCCGCCCTCCGACGGGAGGAACCGCTCGGGCGCGAAGGCCTCCGGGTCGGCCCACACGGCGGCGTCGTGGGTGATGGCCCACATGTTCACCATCGCCGTGGTGCCGGCCGGCACCACCATTCCGTTGGAGAGCTGCACGTCGCCGGTGGCGAGGCGCGCCCAGCTCAGCAGCGGGCCGGGCGGGTGGACCCTCAGCGTCTCCTTCACGACCGCCTGCAGGTACGGCATCCGCGCCACATCGGCGTCGGTGGGGCAGCCGCCGGCGCCCACGGTGGCGTCCAGCTCGGCGCGCAGCCTCGCCTGCACCGCCGGGTGGCGCACCAGCTCCGCCATGCACCACTCCGTCAGCAGCGCCGTCGTGTCCGTCCCACGGAAGATCATCTCCTGCGCCGAAACAAATTGTTTTGAATTTCAGAAACTGACGCAAATTATTTTTGATTTTTTTTCGCGAACAACTGACACCAAACTGTTGGTTGACCCGAGAAGTATGCGTGCGTGCGTGGTGCTGTTGAAGGAGGAAAGGAAAGTGATTTGAAGTTACCCAGAGGACGGCGACCATGTCGTCGTCACGGAGATTCTCGTCGCCCTCGAGGGAGAGGAGCACGTCGACGAAGTCAGCATTGTCGTCGGGGGCGGCGGAGCTCTCGCAGCGGCGGCGGTGCTCGTCGATGACGCCGCGGACGAAGGCCTGGACGCGCGGCACGAGCTCGGCGCACCGGTGGGCGACGTTGCTGGGGTCGTAGAGGTGGGCGAGCCAGGAGAGGTGGTCGGACCAGTTGAACGAGCCGAGGAGCTCGAACCCCTCGCGCACCATGCTCTTGAGCTGCTCGGCCTCGGCGGCGCTGGCGCTGGCGCCGGAGGAGACGTCGTAGCGCCTGCCGAAGACGCTGCCCATGATGTTGTTAAGCGCGGCGTCCTGGAGGTGGCGCCGGAGGACGACGGCGCCAGACGCGGACTGCTCGGCGGCGATGGCGCGGAGCATGGCGGCGGCGTCGGCCTGGCGGCCGGGCTCGTGCGCGGCGACGCGGCGCGGGGAGAAGAGGTGCGTGGAGGCGACGCGGCGGAGGCGGCGCCAGTACTCGCCGCTGGGCGCAAACCCGATGGCGCGCGCGAACATGAGCTCCCGCGCCGACCGCTTCACGGGGCGGTCGGCGAAGCACGGATGCGCAAGCACCTCGCGCGCCGTCGCCGGGCACGACGACACCACGGCGGGCGTGTCACCGACGGAGAACGCCATGAGCTCCCTGGCCCGGGGCCCCGCGGCGCGGGCCATGGCGGCGAGCGCGCGGTGGGGGAGGCCGCGAGACAGCGCGAAGATGCTACCGAACACGGGCAGGCCGCGCGGGCCGGCGATGGGAGTGGCGCCGAGGCGGCCACGGCCGTGCGCCCACGCCGGCCCGCCGGGGGACGCGGCCCACGCGAGCAGCGCCGCCGAGGCGGTGGCCAGGAGGAGCGCGGCGGCCAGGAGGGCCGGGTGAGCGCACAGGGTGTCCGCGCCGAGAAGCGCCGGGAGGGCGTACGCCCACCAAGTACCGTCCGTGCAGGAGGAAGCGGCGGCGGCGGCCATCGCCATGGGCGAGGTGGTGTTCTTGTTGTTAGCTTCTGCTAGGTGCTGCGTTGCTACTTGCTACGAGATGGTGATGATTATGCTGAGGCTATGGAGTGAATGAGTGGGGGACTTGGGCAGCGGGAGCGGCGGTATTTATAGAGGAAGACTCGGCGGTATTTTTAATATTAATATTCCTATCAGTCCATAGGAGAATTCAATGTGCTGGTCTCGCAGACTATACAAGTGACATTTAATTTTTTTCCCCTAGGGATATTTGTAAAAAACAAATATTTCGTGAAGTTTGTATACTACCATTTTTCTCTAGCTTCGTGTGCTTCGTCTTCCTTTCCTTCATCAATATTATTTAATAAATAAACCATATACCCCAAATTCCACTGTAAAAAAAACATTTTTATCACATCAAAACGTCGGCACATGTATAGAGTACTAAATATATATGAAATTAAAAACTAATTACACGGTTTTGTTATACTTTACGAGACGAACATTTTAAGCCTAATTAATTAATGTTTGGACAATTATTTATAAATACAAACGAAATGCTACGTTACCGCATTTATGAGAAACTGTAAACTTTGCCATCCTTAAATTAGGATCTAAACGAGGCCATAGTCATATTGATCTGGCCTAACAGGCTAGTAAAGGGTGATGAGCCCATGATCCAGAGACCTCAATAGATTTTCGTGACAGAGCGGGGACATGATGTGAACTGAGCTTCGCGATGTAGCACGACGTGCGCTGCCTAGTACAACTGAGAAATATTCAGCTATTTTAAAACAAAAAAGCGTGCCCGAAAGGGGAACCAGCCGATTGCAAGCATATACTGGCAAAAAGGCACGAAACACACGGACATATACACACTTCATGTACTACTTTACCATGAATAGTAATTGAGCCAGTAAGGCATCATATCGTATCATGTGCGCATGGGCAGTGACACCGTATCTATTGTGATTTTTGATTTGACAATGTGAGCGACTCAGCGTGCGAGGATCTCTAATTTTATCGTGATCTCCAAACGAAAATCATGTGATGTATGCATGCATTATTTGGAGGGAGAGACCGGTGGTGTGTATTTTATATACGCGAGTATATGTGAGATTTTAGGTGTGAAGCAAATCGCGTGGTTTGGGGAGCTGGAGACAGTGCGGCACTGTGCAGGCCGTCACACTTGCCGCACTGAATAACAACGAGCAGTGCAATTAGAATTCAACCAGGCATTTCTATTCTTTTTCCCTCCATACATACGGTATAGCCAAACTCCTTATTAATTATATATAAGCATACGCACAAAAGTCATACCTTTATAAAAGGATACTCTATTGTCAATGTGAATGTTGTCTGTCACCCTATTAATAAGAATCAATGCATCATTCCATCAAGCCTAAGGATTCAACACTAGTACACAAGTGAGCATAGTTATTATAGTTTGTAAGGTTCGGTCTCCATTCCAAATTAGTATTCGTCGTAGATTTTTTTCCTTAAAGTTTGACCATTGATCTTGTTCAAAAAATTATGGAAGTATTATTTATTTTGTTTATGACTTATTTTATTATTAAATATACTTTAAGCATGACTTATTATTTCGTATATTTCAGCTAAAATTTTGAATAAGACGAATGATCAAATGTTCACTAGTAGAGAATCGGGCTTTTAGTTCCGGGCCTCAACCACCTTTAGTCCCGGTCGTGGCGTCCGGGACTAGGAGGCCGGGACTAGAGGGTCCAGACCTTTAGTCCCGGTCCTCACGTCCAGGACTAAAAGTCTCTGACGCCAAAAAATATTTGCAGTCAATGGGATTCAAACTCACAACCTCTTGCATGGTGTCACACACAGCCACCTACCTGTGGGACCAGGATCCCTAGGGCCACTCATCTACGGGATTAAACTACCGATAGGGAAGGTTTAATCCAATTACTTTAAACCAGTCGGCTATGGTGCAAGATGCCGTAGTTGATTGGAAAGACTAGTCTTGTACTGTTAGGAGACTCCCCAAAGTACCCTGTTGTAGTACTCCTTGTTGTATACGACTAGGATCATGTAACCGACTTGTAACTCTGCTCCCCGGATATATAAGATGGAGCAGGGACCCCCTCAAAAGAACTCACATGCAATACAACGAAACATATATGACGTAGGGTATTACGCTACTCGCGGCCCGAACATATCTAAATCTTTGTCTTGTTCGTGCACTATCGTTCCTAGAACTTGGTGAGACCCACTAATCTACTTTCTAGGGTACCCCCTAGCAGACGTGCTCGACATAAATCGTCGACACATGGCGCCCACCGTGGGGCCTACTCGCCGAAGCACGACATTAGGCGCGATGGGATCAAGCTTCATCACCTACGACATTGAGGAGGGTGCAACTTTCGTCATCGGCGCGTGGACCTTTGTCGTTGATGGAAAGGGTGACTTCACAAGTTTCCTTGCCGATCACCCAGGACCGTACTCGATGATGGCGTCTCCATTGAAGACGCTCCGTGAAAAACCAGCCTCGACAACCACTCTGGCAACGATTTTGATCTCAATTCCGACACCTTGCAGGATTTCGAGTTCGATTTCGACCCCAACTCCAATCGGGATTACCCCAAACGATATCGGGTATAACTCGCTTAAAAATATGGAAGGAGTTGGGAACTCCGAGCCAGCTACGCCATCGAACAACCCCTTCAATCAATTCCCACTTGGAGTCCCCAAAGCCGCGGCTACATATCAACAGATCTACACCGCGGAGCAGAAGGAACACGTACTAAAAGTCGACAGTACAACCGTGGAAAGTAACAAGGACTCTGAGCCGGCGTTTGAGCCATCAGAGGACAACAAAGACGATGATTTCACGGTTCTATTGAGCGACAACCCCGACAACGTGGCACGCCTAACCTGCTGTGCCCACTTCAAGACCGACTATGATCTTGAAGAACCACTCGTCTATCTCCCGTCAGGACTCGTAGTAACCAGCACACCAGGAGGACTTGTTGTTCACTAGCCTAGCGCGATACCTACCGAAGCCTATCGAGACAATGAATCAAGGCTAGCCGCAACGATCCTGGAAGAACTACCCTACCAGGACGGTCAGACGGCCTCCATCACCTCCTCCTCAGACAGCACAGGAGACAACTTTTCCAACGCCCCGACTCTACTACTACAGACTTCTCTCGACCCTAGCAGACAAGTCTTCATGGTCGGCTCGGGCGATCAAGGCACCCAATAAGATCGTGAGCTGATTGGCAACATCTCCGAAGAAGAACCCACTGCCAATGGAGAATCTGAGGAACAGAGAACCTTAAGACAAGCAAGGAACGCCAAGCGCAAGCAAAGGCGTATTAACGCAGCCATATGTGCCAACGCAACTCGAAACCTCACACGGGATTTTGCGATGGTTGATGACCAACCGGTGCCCCAGGACGCTCCAATGAACATCTCCGTTGCAGCAGAAATCGTCAGGTCCATGCCTAAAACACCACAAATCAGGCAAGTCTTGGCCCTCCTAGAGACAACTCGCGAGAACATCAGCACCGGTCCTGCATTAAGCCACCACTCCTCAAGTAGCAGACGTCCTGG
This sequence comes from Echinochloa phyllopogon, assembly GCA_033239725.1. Lineage (NCBI taxonomy): Eukaryota > Viridiplantae > Streptophyta > Magnoliopsida > Poales > Poaceae > Echinochloa > Echinochloa phyllopogon. The sequence continues at coordinate 25,899,916 of BTCW01000018.1, read as the reverse complement.
TGGCAGACGCTCGCACGTCGAGCCCACAACATTGGCCCACCCGAGTCGTGCTCCCCGAGAGCCATCGGGCGGAGCAGCTGGAAGGCAAGCTAACGCGCAAGTCCCCAATGCTAGACCACAAGATGGCAACAGGCCACGTAACGGGCCCAATCGCAATAGCGACCTCCGCTCCCACATCAACGCCAACCGAGATGCTCGCTCTGTAATACAGTCAAGTAGAGCAAACCAGATCAACTCGGAGCTCCGCAGGCATGAAGAATTCGACCGTCGCTACAGACCACTACCCCGCGACCACACTCGCGACCGCGACCGTCCTCCACGCAGCCGCGACCGTGACCACCTACGTGATGAAGATCGTCAACCACACAACAACGATCCCCCCCCCCCCCGCGATAACAATCGCGACGGTGATCGCCCTCCACGCGGATGAGACTATGACAAGGACCGTGATCACAACTGCGGACGCCCGAGGCATAACAACTCACCAGGCCACAGCTCGAACAGTCGTGGAAACCACTATGACTCTGACCGTAGTGATGGCATCACGGACGTAACCATTCGCCAGCAGACAAGTACGATGGCTTCCCAGTATTCTTCCAGACGCATCAAGAAGATCAAGCTACCCAGCAAGTTCAAGACAACTGGCATCGGGAAGTTCACAGGCAAACAAGACCCTAAACAATTGCTAAGAGTCTACTCGACTGCGATCCAGATGGCCAGAGGATACAACGACGTAAAAGTCAGCTACTTTCCCATCATGATGGATACTACTCTGCTCACATGGCTCGAGGGCCTTCGCCCCGGGTCCATCGACTCCTGGGAAGACCTCACCAAGAATTTCACCGCCAATTCCAGGGAACATGGTCTCAGCCTGGGACCCGATTTGAATTGGTAGCCTGTAAACAGGATAAAAGTAAATCCCTGCGCAAATTCATCAAGAGATTCTTTGAAAAAAGAGCAACAATTGTGGACATATCTAACCGTGAGGTCATAGATTGTTTCCATGACGGACTCTACACCAGAGAACTACATCGTGAGTTTGGCAAACGACGCCCAACAACTATCCCAAAGTTGTGGCGCATGGCAGCCGAGTGGGCTGATCAAGATGATCGAGAACGCGAGCGCTTTGACAGGCGACGCAACAACAGCAATAATGACAATAACTACCACAGAGGAGGCAAGGATCGTCGCAATGATAACAACCGTGATTTCAACCGCGACAACAAAAAGTGCAAGCCAGACAACACTGTCACGGCAGTTGAATGCCCCGCGCGGAAGAAAAGCACGGTCTCTATCGACAAAGTGATGAATAGACCTTGTCCATATCATCCGAACGGACGATACAAGATGGCCGACTGCTTTCAGCTTAAACAGGAATTTGATAAGCAAGGACCAACAAAGACAGACAAAGAGGACGACAAGAAGGATGACAAGGATGAAAACAACCATGACAATGGTTTTCCTCAAGTCCAGAATGTCGTAGCAGTCCTGTTCAGCGGCGAGTCCTTAAATCAGTCAAAGCGGGCAAAGAAACTATCGTTCCATGAATGATGGCAATACAACCAGCCACCCCGACATATCTCAAGTGGTCTGAAGTTCCCATCACCTTCTCCAAAAAGGATCAGTGGACCAACTTCGCCAACCCAGGCAGATACCCGTTGGTTTTGGATCCAGTCGTGGCACAAGCCAGACTAACCAAAGTTCTCATTGACGGAGGCAGTGGGCTCAATGTCATCTTTGCGAAGACCTTCACCAAAATGGGACTCGATATCACCAAACACCTAAAGCCCACAGAATCTCCGTTCTACGGTATCGTGCCTGGTAATGCGTTAATTCCCCTAGGACAGGTCACACTCCCAGTAACCTTCGGCACAGAAGCCAACTTCAGGACAGAGTACATCAAGTTCGAAGTGGCCGACTTTGAGAGCTCGTATCATGCGATCCTTGGGTGTCCGGCCCTTGCCATATTCATGGCGATTCCGCACTACGTGTATCTTGTTCTCAAAATGTCTGCTCCTAAAGGAGTTCTCTCCTTAAAAGGTGATTTGAAGATCGCTTACGACTATGACGTGGAAGCAGTAGAGTTCGCCGCCACCTCACAAGTTCCCATCCAGATGCTGGAAGTACTCGCTCTAGCCAAGAAGTCGAAAGAAGAAGACCCGGAGGTTCCAAGCAAGAAGCTCCCAAGCACAAGTTTCAAGCCTTCTGAAGAAGTACAGATTAAAACTATAGACCTTGAGATGGGCAATTCGTCCAAAACAGCCCTTATAGGGGCTGACTTAGATTGTAAATAGGAAGACGCGCTTGTCAAGTTCCTTCGTGATAATAAAGATATATTTACATGGAAACCATCTGATATGCCTAGTGTTCCTAGGGAGCTTGCTGAGCACAATTTAAAAGTTGATGAAAAAGCGAAGCCTAAAAGGTAACGCCTACGGCGTTTTGCTCAAGACATACGTGACGCGATCAAAGAGGAAATCGCCAAACTACTCGCAGCAGGATTCATCAAAGAAGTTTTCCATCCAGAGTGGTTGGCCAATCCAGTCCTGGTCAAAAAGAAAAACAACGAGCGGTGGATGTGTGTTGACTATACAGATCTCAACAAACATTGCCCTCCAGACCCCATGGGTCTCCCGCGCATTGATCAAGTCGTAGACTCCACAGCTGGATGTGCGCTCCTCTATTTCCTCAATTGCTACTCAGGATATCATCAGATAGCCCTGAAAAAGGAGGATCAGATCAAGACTTCATTCATTACACCTTTCAGTGCTTATTGCTACACGGCAATGTCGTTTGGGTTAAAGAACGCCGGTGCCACATACCAACGAGCCATACAAAAATGCTTGTCATCCCAGATTGGCATCAATGTAGAGGCATATGTTGATGATGTGGTTGTAAAAACAAAAGAACCACAAAACCTCATCGCCGACTTACAAGAAACATTTGATAACCTTAGAACGTTTCACTAGAAGCTAAACCCGACCAAGTGCGTCTTTGGTGTTCCCTTAGGGAAAATACTCGGGTTCATTGTCAGTCACAGAGGCATCGAGGCTAACACTTCCAAAATCATAGCTATCCTTAACATGGAAGCCCCAAGAAGCATCAATGACGTACAACAACTCACAAGCTGCATAGCATCCCTTAACAGATTCATCTCAAGACTTGGAGAGAAAGGGACTTCCTTTCTTCAAACTACTCAAGAGCCGAGACCAATTCAATTGGACATAAGAAGCACATGAGGCTTTTGAACAACTCAAAGCCTACCTATCTACACCTCCTGTGCTCATGGCTCCTGCCAAAGACGACCACCTCTATTTATATATTGTGGCCACAACACATGTGGTCAGCACGGTCATCGTGGTTGAGTGCAAAGAGGAAGGCCATGTATTCCCAGTACAGCGGCCAGTATACTACATCAGTGAAGTACTCTTCGACTCCAAAATACGCTACCCTCAAGTACAGAAGTTACTCTATGCGATCTTTATTACTTCAAGGAAGCTAAGACATTACTTTCAGGCTTTCCACATAACTGTGGTGACCAAATTTCCCTTAGGCGAAATCCTTAATAACGCTGATGCCACTGGACGGATATGCAAATGGAAGGCAGAAATAGCGGCATACAACCTCGACTTTGCCTCTCAAACGGCCATCAAGTCGCAAACCCTTGCAGATTTCACGGTCGAGTGGATGGAGCTTCAGTACTTAAGGACAACCACTCGCCCAAAACATTGGATCATGTATTTCGATGGATCACTAAAGCTGGAAGGTGGTGGAGTGGGTGTCCTATTAATATCTCCTAAAGGTGACCAACTCAAGTATGTTTTGCAGATTCTCTTCAAAGTTACCAACAATGAAGCAGAATACGAAGCCATGTTACATGGACTTCGTTTGGCCACATCTCTTGGTATCAAATGTCTATGCGTATATGGAGACTCCGCTATCACTATCAATCAAGTCAATAAGGATTGGGACTACTCTAAAGAGACAATGGATGCCTACGTCAAAGAAGTTCGTAAACTCGAGCACCACTTCTATGGCCTGGAGTTTCATCATGCCGTCCGAGATTATAATGTCGCTGCTGATGTCTTATCCAAGCTAGGTTCAAAACGTGCGAATGTTCCAGCTGAGATCTTCGTTCACGAATTACATCAGTTGTCTATTAAGGAGCCAACACTTTAGGAGACCACTCTAGTTCACGTACAACCAGAACTACATGTCATGGTCATCGACTCCGATTGGATGACTCCATTTATTGAATATCTGAGAGATCATAAACTTCCAGATGATAAGAAAGCACAAATACGTATCAGACGTAGAGATGTGAACTATGTAGTGGTGGACAACACACTCTATCAACGTGGGGCTTCGGTCAACGTTCTGATAAAGTGCATCACAGCTGACTATGGAAAAGCACTGCTAGAAGAAATTCATGGAGGTGTTTGCGGTAACCACGCAGCCTCCCGTACTTTGGTAGGAAAGGCATACAGAGCTGGTTTGTTCTGGCCATCAGCCAAGGCCGATGTTGAAGACATCGTCAGAAAGTGTCAAGGTTGCCAATTCTTCGCCAGACAAGCCCATGTCCTGGCTCTTGAACTTAACACAATTCCGTTATCTTGGCCCTTCGCATGTTGGGCTCTTGATCTTGTGGGCGCCCTAGCTAAAGCTCCGGGTGGTTTCGAGTGGCTTATTGTAGCTATCAACAAATTTACAAAATGGATCGAAGCTCAGCCCTTGGTAAATGCGCGAGAAGAAAACCTGATCAAATTTTTTGATGGAATTGTTCAAAGGTTTGGAGTACCACACGAGATCATAACAGATTTGGGATCAGTTTTCACAAGTGAAGAATTTTAAAATTACTGTGAAAAGTACTCAATCGAGACACACTACGCTTCGGTGGCTCATCCACGCACCAACGGACAAGTCGAAAAGGCTAATGGCTTATTGCTACATGGGCTAAAGCCTAGACTCTATGATCCCCTGAAAAAATACGGTGGCAAATGGGCCAAGGAGTTACCCGCAGTACTTTGGGGTTTACGCACACAGCCCAGCCGTGCAACTAGACAGTCGCCATATTTTCTAGTCTATGGGTCTGAAGTAGTTATACCCGTTAATCTTCTTTGGGAGGCGCCACGACTAGAAAATTATGACGAACAAACTTCCCAGCAAGAAAGGTTCCAAGATGTTGATGGCATTGAAGAAGCTCGAGTGGCAGCTCTTATCCAGAACACACGTTATCTCGAAGGTTTACGACGATACCACCAATGCTCTGTTCAAACTCGTTCTTTCGTCATAGGAGATTTGGTCTTGCGGCGCGTATAGAAGACTGACGACCTACACAAGCTTATGTCACGATGGGAAGGGCCTTTTCTCGTCAAGCAAGTCATTGGAGTTGGAACATATCGCCTCTAGACTCAAGAATGAGAAGATCTACCAAATGTGTTGAACATCGAGCATTTGAGGAAATTCTACCCAGAAAAAGGGTTTATGTAACAGCTTCAATGTACTCTCCGATGATCACAAGATCAATAAAATTATGGTCTCCCTGTCAATTAAAAATGGTGGTTCATCTTTTACCTTTTAACTATACTCTCATTAGAGAGACTCTGCGTATAGCCTGTGGCTTAAAAAGCCTGGACTCAGAGTAGTTGTCGTTTCATGCGCAGAAAACCAAGACTGCTTCTCTTTTTACAAAGAAGAAGTGGCGCTAAGCTTCAAAAGTCTTGGCAGAGCTACCCCAACCAATACACGGTTGTAGGCGATATCTCGTTTTCTCGATGCCTTACCTTCAATGGAAGGTTACGGTTCTGTTCTGCTCTGTGTCCTTTGTTGACTACATCAGACTTCCTACTTATGCATTACAAGAACTCATGAGAGTTTTACCTTGATATGCATAGCGTACATTAGTACCGCTTTTTATGCAATTAAGCATAAAACTACTTTAAATCATGCCATGGCTCTGCGCTAGCAACCAATTATGCCTTAATAGGACTAACATAGGCAAAATCTTTACCACTAGATATTGCTTTAAATCCTTGGTACACAAGTACTATGGCATGGCATGCACCATATCATAAACTACTACTGTAGTATTCTAGACTTGCCCTAGCAGTCTACCCAATCTTACTGAGACTATATGGACACTATCACGACCACAAGCAGTTATACTACAAGTCCTCTACGCAAAATGTTTGATATTTTCTGCAAACATACTTGGCGGTTCACCAGTTACTTTTCAAGTAATATGTCAACAAATGATCGTTAATAAACGGCATAAAAACGACTACTTAACAGTAGCCAAAATCATCGATTACTTTTATAGTATCATAATTCACAAACTATTTTATTGTAGCAATTTACATGCACCAAGATGGATCTCTCACTATTGTTCTAAAGAACTGATGAACTCATTGGCCCTAGGCTCGGTTTCGGCCACCAGTGCTTCATATTGTTCTTTCGTTGCGCCAGGAGGCAGATACCTTATCTCCAACTTGGCTTCAGGGTTATGCGCTTTTAACAAAGCTAAGAGCCTATTGGTGCACTCCTTCAGAGTTGATTTACAAAACTCTGACACTTGTTCTGGTACTTGATATAGCCGCTGCAAAAGTGTTTGGTTGTTTGCCTCCGTACCTTCCGGAGTTAACATCCCCAGGATTGGTTTAATGGCTTCTTCCATAAGCTTCTTTCAAGCTAGCAATGTATCTACTTCCTTCTACTTGGACTGTGTAAGTTTCACAGCTTCCATGGCTTGACTCTCCCAGTCTTGGCGGATCTTTTGTTCTTCAGCGAGGTTCTTCTCATTTTCTTCCATGGTTCACTTAAGCTGAGAAATCTCATCCGCCCGGGACTGTGAGAGTTTGAACCATGAAGCAGCATTATCTTTTTCTTCTTTCAAAGTTTTCTTTATTCATGTTCCATATAACATGTTGTTAAACACAACAAATCAATTGGCGCTACTCAAAGGACATGGGTTACCATAGAAAAGAGTACTTACTATTGTTTTCCTTCACCAAATTGCTGCACCGGCCGTCCAGCCTGGATCTTTCATCACCAAGAGCTTGGAGTTGCACATGGAGGTTATCAATCGCTTTTTGATGCCCCAGCTACATTTCTACTTGTTGCTCGAAAAAACTGGCCAGATCCGCCTCTAGTTCTTCAATCCGTGCTGCCAGTTTTGCATCGCCTGGTTTCTCAACCATGTCTACTAAAGCCTGCAATTATGGCATATTTGTTACCAGATGCTATGCTCTATTGCTTAACATGATTTAAGTTAAGAGTTTCTACCAGGGCAATTTGAAGATGGTTCCTGAGTTGCGCAGCTTCATGAATTTGGTTCCTCTACCGCAACTTCAACCTATCACAGGATTATGTAGTCATTAATCACACTACTTTCCTTTGCAAATTATATGTTTCTCAAGAAATTACTTACATTTCTCAAAACTTTTTCGCCAGCTACTGAGACATTTACATTAACATTTTTGTTAATCGTCTCGACCTCCTCTGTTCCGCCAGACTGTTGACATTTTGCAGGTTACAGAATAACATCAAATGAATTTCATATATGGATAATTCAAAGTTGATAAGCTCCAGTATGAGAAGTACCTTAGCACCAGAAGAAGTGATCACTTCCATGTCTGAAGGCGAAGCAGCGATCTTAGGTGCTTCAACCATGTCTGAGAGATTTTTTATGCTCTCATCAACCTCCATGGCCACAACAGATTCTTTAGCCTTAGTTACAACATTTGGCTCCTCAACATCCTTCACACTTGCCTCGGCTTTGACCCTTCCGCCAGCTTCGTCCGTGTTGATTTCAACGATTTGAGCAACTTGGGTAGTTTCTTCGATTATATTCGCCATTGATGGATCTTTGACAATCCCCTCTACAACAGTTGATTGCTTTACTGCTTCATCGGCTTGTATCACCTTTATGAAGGCCTTCGTTGGAGATCTGTTTAAAAATACAGATAAGATAAGAAGTTGACAATTAGATATCAACAAAACTACTCACTAGCAACTGATATGTTTTATCTACTTACTCCATGGGAGGTGTCGGAGCAGTCAAAAGCTGGAAACTGAACTTTTTCAGGACGGGTAGATGCTTTTTTTAATTTGTAGTGCTCCCAGTTGTTCCACTCGTCATAGCACTTGTCGTGGATGAACATTGTGGCCTGGCAATGCATTTGGACACCTTGCCTTGTTCGGCAAGATCTGCTTCAGAAGGAGCAGATTCCAAGACTGGCTTTGGACGACTCACAAAGGAGTAGCTTGATCGCTTTCTTTTGGCACCCGCAGGGATTGTCAGGGGGTGCCTTTGAACTTTATGGTTTGAAATTTTCCCATAAGATTTTTGGCAGTGGTGGTGAGTCATCAGAATTTGTCACTCTAATGTTATGATAATCATTAATGAATAGAGGACTAGGCACAGGGGACTTACCCTTGACATCTCCTTATTTTGGGTCTGTCGCCGCTGTATCCGCATCAGAATATGCGACGCACTCTTCATCAACTATGGCGGCAGTGTCAGGAATGTTCCCAGCACTTAATGTCCTTTCCGATGAAGTCTTGCTGATGTCCTTCCATGCTTCCGCAGTTAATTCATCAACAAGCATCGGAGCCTAGGTTGTTAAAAACAACTTGGATGTGTATTATCTCAAATATTAGCTTCTGAAGAAAATACTACAATTACTTACAGGGTCTGGAGGGCTAGACTTCAAGTACTCTCTGACGATGACTGGTTTTCCCGTGACACCAGTGAACAAGCGATCCAATCACATAAAAATTGTCTCGTCAGAGAGTTCTTTAGGTACCATGCATGATGGATCTGTGTTCCCTTCGTACTCATATCCAAGATTGCATCGTTCTTGAAGTGGCTGAATCCTTCGCTTTAAAAAGCTGAAGGCAATTCCAACACCAGTCAAGCCTCTTTCCTTTAATGCTTGTACTCGCTTTAAGAAAGCAGGTACATCTTTGGCTTCTTCAAGACTCAGATGTAGATTCCTGTTGGACAGATCTCACGGATACCACCCATCTTTCTCTGGACAGCTCTTGATGTGATTACCTGCTGCATTAAAATGATTCAAGAGATGCTCAGATAAACAAATATGCAATGTTATTGATACAAGGTATACACAATACTGTCGACTCACCAATGGTAAACCATTTGGCCTTCCAATCTCCATAGGAGTCCATGATGGGCATGTCAAACCACTTAGCCTGCATATTCTGGTGAAATTGAATCCCAGCTCCTCCGACTACTTCTATCCGTTGAAAGTTGGGCTGTGGCTTGATGTGGTACAGTGTACGAAACAAAGCTAGGCTTGGTTTTATACCTAAGAATGCCTCGCACGCGTGGACAAAGACAGAGATATAGAGAACTCCATTTGGATTAAGGTGATGGAGTTGAAGTTGTAAAAAGAAAGAAATTCTCTCATAAATGATGACAGTGGCAATCATACCCCTCGCTCACAGAAGGAAAGAAAGAGAGGAACTTCTTCATTGTTTTCTGTTGGGAAGGGTTGTTTCCAACATGATTTCCACTCTAAAGTTGCTTGGGAAAGGAGCAAACCTTGTTCCACCAGATTATTAAGATCGTCGGTGGAGGCTGTGCATTGTTTCCAAGCATTAGCTGGACACGGAGGATCTTTGAATTCAACCCTGGCAGTTGGATCAACCAAGGACACCATTTTCCTTGTGGATTTCTTCTCTGGTGGTTGAGCAGATCCAACATCTCCAGTTTTCTTCACTGCTCCTTGCTTCCTACCCATGATGATTATGGGAGACAAATAGCTGACGAGATGCGCTAGGGTTGCGAAAAGCTCGGGGGCTAGAAGTTCAAGGACTAAAGATTGGGGGCTCAATATCAAGCTCTGGGAGGCTGACGGCGATTGCAAACCTTAATGAAGTGTACTGAACCAAGGCTTATCGCTTCAAAATTTATAACCATTGTTAGGGTTACTGTTTGGCACAGTACTGTGGCATCTCATATTCTATTATTTGGGCCGGTTTTTTAGGAATAACCTTCCTAACTAAGCCACGAGTGATGGAATATTCAGAAATTTTGAATTATGGCAGGTTTTTTGAAAGATTTCCTTGATCTTTAAACCAAAGATATTTGCTTTAAAGCTCGGGGTTGTTACCGGAATATCCGGGATTTTATTTTCTGAAATTTTTGGTTCAATTCAAATGAAGACCTTTGACTAGTTTTAACAAAACTACTCGAAGCTCGGGGGCTATACCCAATGGGTGCACCTACTCGGTGCACGCCACTAAACTACTCAAGATAAAGATAGAAGACTGCTTTTGAACCTTCGACTACTTAAAAAGTACTCGAAGGCTCGGGGGCTACACCCATTGGGTGCATCTAAAGATGCACTCCAATGTAAACTACTCTACAGAGAAGACTTGAGCGTCTTGGGATTAGCTCCAACTACTCGAATTGTCTAGAGATGATGCCATGAAGATGTTAAAGCAGATTCAAGACTTGAAGCAAAGGCGCAAGATGCTCGGGGGCTTGTGGGACTAGGATCCCTAGGGCCACTCATCTACGGGATTAAACTACTCGATAGGGAAGGTTTAATCCGACTACTTTAAACCAGTCGGCTATGGTCCAAGATGGCGTAGTTGATTGGAAAGACTAGTCGTGTACTATTAGGAGACTCCCCAAAGTACCCTGTTGTAGTACTCCTTGTTGTATACGACTAGGATCATGTAACCAACTTGTAACTCTACTCCCTGGATATATAAGGTGGAACAGGGACCCCCTCAAAAGAACTCACATGCAATACAATCAAATATACAGGACGTAGGGTATTACGCTACTCGCAACCCAAACCTGTCTAAATCTTTGTGATGTTCGTGCACTATCGTTCCTAGAACTCGGCGAGACCCACTAATCTACTTCCTTGGGTACCCCCTAGCAGACATGCTCGACATAAATCGTCTACACTACCCACTCCACCTACGCAGTACATGTGATGGAAGGTGAGATGCTTTCTCTTTATTGTAACCCGTGAAACACCTTCACCCGGGACTAAAAGTCACCATTTTAGTCCCGGGTGAAACCACCGCCCGGTACTAAAGGTCTCGGAACCTTTAGTCCCGGTCGGTGTTTCCGCCCGGGACTAAAGGTCCTCCTTGGACCAAGAAAAATACGAACCGGGACTAAATGACTATTATCTCGGTTCAAAACCTAACCGAGACTAAAGATAGGGGATGAAAGGTCCTTTTTCTACTAGTGGTTGCGGAAAAAAGTCAACAGTAAATAGTGATTAAGGACAGAAAGAGCATTTAACAAAGAAAAAATGAATAGCTCCTCATGTTGGCTCACGATTTGTTTGGTTATACTGGTTGACCACCGGTTCAACTACAACGATTTTTACATGTAAATCACAAACATAACAAGGGCCTGGGTAAGATTCCTAAAAACTATTTCTTCACAAGCCACAACATCACATGCATGCATTTTCTAGGATTCGAAACCAGAACCTCTCTGTTAACAAGTTGTGCCTTTAACATCTCGTCTACACATCACTTCTGGAGCAGATACTTCCTCCAGTTTGGTAAAGGAAGTTGTTTAGGGAGTAAGGGATTATATTTTTACTCACCTCTTCAAAATTTGCATTGCACATTTAGCACTCTAAATGATCTTAGATGAAAATATTGTCAACTGCAAAATTGTAGATCTCATCAAGCACTAAAACTTTATCTCTCCAAGGTGATTTAGAAGATTCATAATTTTGAATTTACAAATCTGAACACTTGCTCGAATATTTAGGCCACAAAACAATCTCAAATGAAATAATGTCAACTAAAAAATTTAATGTCTCATGAGGTTCTACAATTTGGATATGAAATTTGATAGCATCCACTTCATCATAGAAAAAGATACAAAAATGTTTACAAGGCAAATATATCTAGAACCAGTCCTCTTAAGGGGGTTAACATAATAGACCATCCCTATAAATGCTATTTCGAGAAACATTCCCTTATGGAACATAAATACAGATATTTTTAGGAGCACTCCATGCTGACCGCACCTGGAAACAAATGGCCAAGGCAGGCGAGGCCTTCTCTCGACTTGCACAACATCAAAATCAACCCTGTCACTCCTATGTCATATATTCTAGGAATCTGGCCTTCCTCCAGGTTCCTCTGGCCACTACTAGCCAGGGAGCACTTTCCAAAGGTCCGTGGCATGGGTGGCTTCTAGATAATTTGGTTGGCTTCATAATCCACCACTTAGGAGAGGTGACTTGGAGATGTTACTATCATTTTTAGGTTACAACCCACTCTCCCAATGGGGGTCATTACATACATATCACAATTATAGTATGTCATGACCCATCTATTTTCTTTTCTTGAAAATGAATGTTATGGACTTTTGCATCATCCAAGGCATACAACTATTTGTTCCTTATTACATTCTTGAGATGCTCCATATCCGAATGGGAAAATCAAATAGAATGAATCAACTTCATTGCATGGCATGTTTTGATGGTATTAATCTTTCTAACTTGTTCCATAAAAACTTTCAGAATCTTAGCCCATATATTTGTCCCCAAAAAAATTGCCTACAAAAAATCGGTCATAGGTTTATTATTAAAATGGGCCTTTTGATGTCATTTAAACATAATGTCATTTAAACATAACCATATGGCCCAAAAGGGATCATCCACCTAGACTAATGCTTGTATCAGTTATCTAAGTCCTATGTTGCTAAGAAAATCATCCATTATAATAAATATCCTAGGTGTATGGAGGCCTAAAATTATTTTAATAGTACAAAAAATGAACATACCAAAGTGATGCTAGAAACTTGAGAATGATATTATCATGGTTACACAAACTTTAGAACTGCCCTTATTCAACATCTGAGAGCCAAGGGCTAAAAAGAGGTCCACTAGGGCCTCTGCTACATCCATGTTTTGGGCAAACCTCCAAACCCCCTACCTCCTAGACCTGGGGTTCTCCCTCGACAACCCCATTTGGCAGCTTATTTTTCATGTTATGGAAAATTTTGCCTACTTCCTCGTGCCACTAATCCCTAGTCTGTTTCCCTCGTGTCGTTTGTCGTTCGCTAGTGACTATTGTCATCTGAAGCACTGTCATTACTAGTATGCCTCCCTCTTGTCACTTGTTGCCCCCTAATCACCATTTACTGTGAAGTTTTGCCAACCATGCCGAGCTTCTACATGCTATGGGACATCACCGACGCTCCTTCGCAACATGGGTTTCTCATTGATCTCCTTCACACTGTGAGACATCACATAGGGCTCCTAACTACTATGAGCTCCTCCTACATATGGATGTCATGCATGCCTTCCTATTAGGACAAGACCGCGCTACCTCCTAACTCCTCTCGATTTGACTCAATTGTGCTCAGGTTGTCCGACGTAGAAGAAAGGAAACGGGAGAGAGTCCCATTGATGGGTGGGTGTGGGTTCCTGTTGACACCACATAAGGTGCTAATTTGTAAACCACAAGCGCATGGATTTCTTTCTCCTTAGAATTTCCATCCAAGGTTATCAATTCGTGGATTGTCGAGCTGACTATGGTTTTCTATCTAACTCAGTAGAGCTAATCCCATCATGAAATATAATTACATATAAGTGTAATAAAGTCAAATATGAATTATGAATAGGCATCGGTCATATTCACATATACAAGCAAAATGTTACATAAGCGGTGGGTAACCAGAGCATACCACCTTCTAGTTGAAGCCTATCATCTTTTGCGGGTCCTTGGTTTCGGATCTTGTCCATTTGCAAACACAACATTCTCCAAAACACAACGCATATGCAAATATAGCCTGATTATTAGGTACGATCCATAATAGTGTTGGCACTCCTTATGGCCCAGTATCAGGATTGGTGGTCCCGATAACGGCGCAAGGAGTGTCTTGGTGCGTTTTCTAATGGCTTATTAAAATAAATAAATGTTCTGCAAGCGCATAGAATTACCGATGTAGCATTTCACCTGGGAGTAATCCAAGGTATCATAATTTATATTTTCCAAAGGGAAGCTTTGGCAAAAGTACTAGTAAACAAGTATTCGAGGATGTCACAAAAGGATATACTACTATCAAGACGGGGGATAATGGTGACGATAAGAGTGAAAGACGATGACACACAGCTCAAGGATAACTCGGATAAGAAAGAGAAAGGACTAGCTAGTTGGGAGAACAACGATACGAGATAAGATTCCTAGGTACTTCATCTATTCGGGTCACTCGGGTAAAGAGATACAACAGGTGGGGAAACAACGCTTAAAGATCAAGCTTAACTCTATTGTCTTAATGTCGGGGCAAGGCACCCATGGTTCACAGAAAGGGATGAGAAGGGGAACTACCAACTTCCTCAAAAAGACCCTACAATGCTGAGACTAACGTGACCGATTACAAAGGCCGACAGGGTTGTCATCACCTAGTGGCTACCATCGAACCGTTGAATCGGGTGCAATCAAAGGTATAAATGACTTGAAAATTATGATAAAGATGATATTTTGATAACTAAAATTCTTACAAAAGTAAAAGATACAAGACCTTATACCAGAACTTCTAAAGACGACTCCGGATCCTCCGAGGCAAAGCTCGACTTGACTCTAACTCCCAAACTAAACTAAACTATCCTAACTCTACTAAAGCAAGTGACAAATGGAGCTCATTGTCTTGGTGTGTGTTGAACCAGGGAGTGGACCTCTGCATTTATAGGTCGATTAAGGCGGTTGAGTGGAGCACCGGACAAGGCAGTGCTGAGGTGGTTGCCCGGCCAGTTCGGCCGAACCGACCTAGTTTGGCCTAACCGTGGATGCTCCATAGCCTTACTCCCACGGTCCTAATTTTCTCCTAGATGGAGGTTGTGAGGCGGTTGTGGGTTCGGGCGAACTGACCTGTTCGGTCGAATTGGCCCACAGCCCCCGCTACCCTCTGTTGCACCATCTCTGCACTTGGACATCCTGGATTGCCTCCACTTGGTCGGGGTTTTTCTTGTTTGCCCCGGATTAGTGACGTCATCGCTTGGTCATCATTGACGTGGATTTCATGCATGGGACCTCCTAGTTGTGCTTCGCTTCATTGAATGTATATGGCTAAGGGGGGTAACTTGGCCGAACCAGGTTCGGCCGAATTGGCCAAATCTGTCCCTTCTAGCACATATTTGTCAATTATGTACCTGCACGTTAGATACTCACCAAAACTCGTAGAACTTTATTAGAATCTAAACCTAAGTGTATGAAATGATGCATACGACCTCATTTATTCCCGAGAATTGGTGGTCGAAATTGTGCCGTAACGACCGCCAACAAATAGTAATGCCATTTATATGCTTAAATTGTGTCAATAAAGTGCATCAACACTCCCACATGCCATAAGTGAATAGGGGTAGAAATTTGGGTGCTATTGTTAGAGCTCAAACAATAATTCTGAACCCCCATAAAGTAGGGGCAAGTCCGAATCAAAGGTAGAGGGCCTAATTTAGAATTTCTTGCTAGTGTTGACCTAAATAATATTGGAGGCCTCTTTCTATTTCTTTTGAACAATTAACTTTTTCTAGAAGCTTCTACCAATTTACCATTCGAAAATCATACTTTGAGTGAGAATTTCCACTTCAATAACAATCTTTGTAGCTGTGATACCCATGTAACAAATAGCCTTGGCATCAATCCCTTTGCCTCTCATTCTCTCAGAATCAGAGGCATCCCCTTATTATAGTTTTTGTTGTTTAACTCAACTATGAAATTTTGGGTCATTTGATTTTACTAGCAAGAACTCACGTGTGTCACACAGGTTTATTGATGACATATAGGTATTAAAACAATGTCACTTGACTGGGCCAAGGTAAACATACCAGTCATGCGAAGTGCTTTTAAATATACTTTATATTCGCACTCTCATTTATAGAGAGCTTTAGGTATTCTCAAATCCAGAGGCACATGATTTCTTGAGATAGTTGGTCTTTATTTATATGGAGAAAAACTCTCCAATCTATTGTTTATTGGCAATACGGGATAATTGTGTATAGACACAAAAAAACTGCGAGGAGGTTTTACCAGTTCAGACGTTGATTCTTTTAAAAAAACTTGTTTTTTCAGTTCAGAACTTCATATATTCCTTTCCAAAAAAAGCTCCGAGGGGGTTTTACCGGTTAGGACGATGATTCCTTTAAAAAAACTCATTTTTTCTTTCCAAAAAAAGTGGGTACAAAAAACACTGGTGAAAAAAACAGGGGGGCTAGGGGTGAACTCACAAAAAAACTTGTTTTTTCAGTTCAGAAAAAAGCTCGTTTATTCCTTTCCAAAAAAAGCTCTGAGGGGGTTTTACTGGTCAGGACGATGATTCCTTTAAAAAGAACTCATTTTTTTCTTTCCAAAAAAAAGTGGGTACAAAAAACACTGGTGAAAAAAAGGGGGGCTAGGGGTGAACTCACATGGGTTTTTCGCTCTGTCAAAAAAACTTTTGCAATATTTTCTTTTTCTTTCTTCAACGTGGGTCCAGGTGGGTCCATTGTGAGGGGTATAGGGGGTTTTAGTTGGTAGCAAACGTTTTCAAAAGAACTCGATCCTTTTAGTATAGATTAATAAAACACGCCACATAATGCAATAAAATAAATTTTAGAGTAAAATGCATCAGAGATCCATCAATATATAAGGGTTGTCACTTAGGTCCATAAACTTTTAGACTGCATTTCTAGGTCCATAAAATTTTCAAGTCTTTCACTGTAGGTCTATCCAAATCCATGTATGCTCCTAGCGCCAACATGGCACGCTTACTTTGCATCCCCATTCTCACACCTCTCCATCTTCCTCTCGCTCCCCATGGTCTCTGGCTGGACATTTCATCAAGCACATTGTGGGTGAGATTGGAGGACGCCACCATGGGCAGGGAGGGGATACACCTACTTCTCGTTGGTGCCTCTCCGTCCTACTACTCATTGGTGCCGCTGCGCGTCGATCACATGACCAGGTGGCCTGCTCAAACAAGATTGGAGGACGCCACCATGGGCAGGGAGGAGATACACCTGCCACTACCGCTGAATCCGATCACTGCTCCTAAACTATGCAACACAAGTCAACAATCGCTCGGTTGTTCTCCATTCGATAACCTCATAACGATTGTTTGCTATATGCAATTGCATTCCAATCTTTTGTTTAAGTGGGCCATCACCGAGGCGGAGCGGAGGCAAAGGAAGTGGCCCCACAATGACTCAGTGGAGGAAAGTGTGGAGTCGTTGCGACCTTCGCAAGGATCCGGAGCTACGAGGTCCGCAGGGAGATGCGTGCAATGGTGTGTGTGTCTAGGAGGCACGCTAGCAGCGCATGTGTGTTCTAGTGCCTGATTCTTGGCGCCATGGTTCTGTGGCTGGTCACCAAGATGGAGCATGTGATCTGCTGCCAATTGTGGGGCTGTCGACGGTGGAGGGATTGAGCTTGCGCCAAATGGAGGAGCCAAGCGCGCTCTTAGCAGCCAAGGGCTTGGACATGTTCGACGCGCTGCTGCCACTCATTTTCCCGCCGCTGCTGGAGATGACCATCGTGAGGACGAGTGTGTGTGTTGGGGGGGGGGGGGGGGGGATACAAACTCCGCTAGTGTGCGATTTCTGGCTCTACTTGTGAACATAGATGATGGCGGCGCCCAGGCTCCAAGGGCTGGTTGACAAAGTGAGAGCGGGTGGTCCATGAGTGGGAATAGGGCACGGGCCGCGACGACGCCCAACTAGCGGAACATCAGTACAAGGGGTGGAGGTAGTGGCGCTGATGTTGCCCACAACCTGCTTGGCGAAATGCCTTATCCATGAGCTGCTTCATGCAGCCAAGTAAGGCCTTGTTTAGATGCAAAATGGGGGTGGGGATTTGGGGTTTTGGGGTCACTTCGTAATCATTACGCTACTGTAGCATTTCGTTTGTATGTGTAAAAAATTGTTCAAAAATTGATTAGTTAGGCTCAAAATGTTCGTCTCGCAGAGTACAACAAAACTGTGCAGTTAGTTTTGATTTCATCTACATTTAGTACTACATGCATGGGCCGACATTTTGATGTGATGGGAATCTTCTTTGTGCATAGTGAACTTTGGGGTTGCTTTTTGGGAACTAAACAAAGGCTAAGCGTGCAATGTCAACGCTAGAAGCACATGTGGACCGCTATGGAGCTATGGTGACTGACTTGAAAAGTTTATAGATCCGGAAATAAACTCTCAGAATTTATGGACCTAAGTGACACTCCTTAATTTAAAGTTGATATACTCTCTCCGGTATCGTATTAGAAGTCCTTTAGGACAGCGACACGGTCACCAAAGCACAACTTTGACTCTACTTTTCTATAAAAATATTTTTTGAAAAATTATATATGTATATTTTTATGAAAGTAATTTTCAAGACCAATCTATTTATATGTTTTTCACATTTCCAAGACTTGAATGTTATTCATGATTTATATTCCCAATGTTTGACTCAAACCTTGTCCAAAAGGACTTCTAATACGATACCGGAGGGAGTACCTACGGTACATTTTACTCTAAATTTTAATTGTTTGCTGGTGTCTAAATAAATATCCTAATTAAGAAACTGAGATCATATCGTCATCTTGATACCCATTGCTACTTGCTCAATCAAGCTACTGTAGCTTAAATATCTGAAGAGAACACAACCAATTAAGAACGACTGCTTATACTGTTTTCTTTGAAGCAAAATCATTACGTGGCAAGCTATTGTCACACCCGGATTTACACAGAAACCCGAATGCTTCTATATGTGTGCCCAGGAAGTCCACAGAACACATATAGATAACAAATATGATAAACAGAGTACAAATGCTCGAATAAATTGGTTTTATATCAGAATTTGACTAAAATAACTAAATAACACAGCGGAAGACTAATTATTAACTCTCTCTCTAAACGAAGACGAAGACGAAGCCGAAATCCATAATCCACAGGGACTCTGACTGGTTGAGCACAGCTAGTAGAATGGCAGATCTTCAGGAAATTCAATAGCAGCAGTACCATCTAGTCCATCTGCTACCCATCCGGGATTTTGTTGAATGGCAAGTGTAAGTAATTGTCTTACTTAGCAAATACAACACGGGTAATGAAGGCTTAAAAGAAAGGCTTGACACGGCTGTACTGCATTAGCAATTTTAGTTGGTTCATTTTATCATAAACCAAGATTACTACAATTAAGTGAATCCCAGTTGTAACCCAATTAATGAAGTAGAGGTGAACATTAAACCATAATCAATATCAACTTCTAATCAAAAAGGATCCAGGCCGCTCTTGACCCTGAGCAAGGCTATCATGATAGATTATACACTCTGCAGAGGTTTCGCCCTTTACCCACCAGTCGCGTAAAAGTTCAAAGGAACTTTGCACCCAACCACGCACATCAACACTTCCGAGGTGTGACTGCATAGGGACGCTACGAGGCTTTTCACAAGACACCCTAACAAAACAGTAGCCGTTATGGTACAACCTAGGCAGCATGACCCAAGGCACCGAGATTGACTGACGCTCATGTCGCAACACGAGGGGGTCAATGGCGTCCAAGCGCGGTAATAAACATCAACAACAAAATAAATAGCGCAACGTGTGGAACCCCCGCCATACGGAAGCTCCCAACACGGGACTGTGCCTCACGGGGACATAGCCAACGGATACTCCGTCCTCGGTGGATCAAACCATACTCTCACCCATGCTTCTCATAACGCCGTCGGCCCGTCGGTAACTACTGTCAAGCTAGAGACGTGCATGTTACTTGTCCAAGACCAGAGCCATTATAGTTCCGGCGGTGGCGACAGGTTCCTGGGTTGCCGCTTTAAGAACCAGTCCTTACGGAGAGACACTAAGGCCAAGCATAAAACATACGCCCTAGCTCCCTGATCCATGTTGCTAAAAAGCAAATTTTAATATTAACATTGAAGTGAACCATTAAGTCAAGATTAACAGTTAAACACTGGTGACGGTAGCTGCGCTTAGCGGAGTTCTACCCAAATGCAATAACCCAGGGTAATCAAGGTATAGGATAAACAAAGCTAGGAATAACCTTAATAGGAACAATTTAGACACATGCATATGCAGTAAATAATGTAAAGGTGTGTTTGGGTAGCAAGGATTGTCCGTGCTGTACTTGCCTTCGTCCAACTGCTGCTGTTGCTCTTGCTGCTGCTGTTGGTCCTGCTCCTCGTAACCCTCGAACTCAAACGCGTACGGCTCACCGACTGGACTCATACATCAACACACAAGCATCCATACAAGCCAGTACATGCAAACAATATTAATCTATTAGAACAGTACACCAAACAATAAAAACAGAACAAAAGAAGGCTTAGAAGCTAATCTACGCTTCGCTACGAACACGTGAGCACGAAAATCACTCAAATCGGAGCTAAAACGAAGAAGTTATGGCTTTTCTAAGGTTCAGGGACTTGCTGGCAAAGTTTTAAAAGTTCCAGGGGCTTATTTGCAAAAACTCAGGGGCTAAAACATAATTTTATAAAAAAACAGGAGGGTTTATTTGCCATTTAACCAAAACAGGACCTCGGGCACTATTTTTAAACAAGTCAGGGGGTTTTCTGTAAAAATCAGGACTTAATTGTAATTATTTTTGAATAAAACAGGACTGCGGGTTAATTTTGAAAAAGGCCAGGGACTCTTTTGCAAAACGGCCGAGGCTGACTCAGTTGACCGGTACGGTCAACTTTGACTGGGCTTGGCTGACTTGATCTGGGACGTCGGTTTGAACACGGACGGCTCAGATTAGATCGAGGGAAGGGGTTCGCCGGCGGTGAGCAGAGCTGCGGCGGCGAGCGGCGGCGCTTCGCCGGCGATGGGTGAACTCGGGCTACGGGGCACGGGTCGGGGCGCGGGCTGGCTCTACAGGACCGGGGCGACGCGGGGAAACGGGTGGGGGTGTTCTCGTCGGCGGCGGAGCAGCAGCGGCGGCGCACGACGAGATACAGCGGCGGCGGCGGTCGGGTAACGGCGGCGAGGCCTCGGCAGAGCGGGAGGGAGAGCAAAGAGGGGCTTGGGAGGTTCATTACCTCCATGCAAAGGCGCTGGGGCAACTCGCCGGGACGGGACGGCGACAGGCGACGAGATCGACGGCGGGGCGGCGGCTTCGGGCGGCGGCGGCGCGGGTGAGCTTGGAGCGGCGGCTTGGGCGCGGATTTGTTGGGGGAAAAAAAAGCGGCGGGGCTTCGGCCTTAAGTAGCGCAGACGAGGGGAGAGTCCGGGGGGGAAAAACCTCGGCGTCCGTGCCGTGTCCGGCCGGGATTCCGGCGTCGGGGCCGAAAGGGAGTCGGGCGGGAGGTTGGGGACGGGGCTGACACGGGGGTTGACCGGTATGGGTTTAAGCGTAGGGGTGGAGTTCTTCCAGGGGGTTTTGTGCAAAAGGGCCCGGGGCCTTCTTCCCCATTGCCGACAGGGGCTTTGGCCGGCGGCGGTGTCGGCGCACCGGCGACCTAGGGCGGTCGGGTCCTAGTGCGGGAGGTGGAGGAGAGTGAGGAGAGCACGTGGGGCTTCTCACTAGCGGTGGATGGAGATGTCAGTGGCCGGAATTTGGCCCTCGGCGGAGGCAGGGGGTCGGCGGCGATGGCACCGCGTGGAGGAGGCGCTCCGGCGGTCTAACGGCGGTGTGGACCGGCGGAGAAGATCCGGTGCGACGCGAGGAAACTCGCGGTGGCTTCGGCTTTTCCCGGGAAGGGTCGACGACGGCGAATCGAGGCGGAGGGCGTCCGGCGACGCTGCTCTGCTCACGGCGGCGGCGCTGCACGGGGAAGAAACGAGGCGGCGGCAGGGGTGGCTAGGAAACAGCGGCGGCCGGGCATGCGAGCTTTATAGGAGCGCGGATGCGGCCCTGTCTCGCGCGCACGCCGAGGTGACCGTGGCGCGCACGCCAAGGAATTCCGGCGGCGGCGAGTTCGCATCGGACACGGGAGGGCGGAGCATCGTGGGCCGCGCGGTGGAAGATGGGCCGGGCGAAGCTGGGCCGGCCGGGGAGGGGAAAGCCGCAACAGGCCGCGTCGCTCCTTGGGCCCGAATCGGGCCTCGCGTGGCTCGGCCCGAGGGGAAGAGATAGGGAGAGAGCTGGGCCGCGAGGTAGCTGCAGGCCGCGGCTGGGCCGGACTGGGCCGCACGGGGAAGGGAAAAGGAAGGGGCTGGGCCGGCTGAAGAGAAAAGAAAAGGGGGCAGTTTCGGCCGAGAAAAAGAGTTCAGGGGAAAAAGTGGACTCGGGCCAAAACAACTTTTCCAGAGCTCCAAACACAGCGATTCAAATTCGAATTTAAACAGAATTTAAATTCCAATTGAACCACACACAAACAAAACTCAATGCAGCCAGCATGAATGCAACAAAAATGTTTCTAACCTTATATTTAATTTTATTTCTCATAAATAATTTATTTTCCTTAGATAAATATGAGCATAAATTTAAATAAAAACAATTTAATTACTAAATTTTTAAAATAGGCATTTTTAGGGTGTTACAGCTATAGACGCTGTAACTGATATCCTTGCCGAATTATTTCTCAGATTATTCACTCAGATATGTACAAGGCAAGTACTACACTTACCTCACATAATCACCTCCGTCATGTCGCAATTAAAGAAACCATGAGCTGACTTTGCATAGTTCTGCAGTAACTGCTTCATGTATTCTAAAGATTCAGAGACGATTGTTTAATCGTCCATGAGAGTCTGGTGATCAGTTATTTAAATCCATGAGGAGGATATAATTGGTTTTGCTGACGCGTCACGCGTGGTTGAGCGCCAGCTGTCCCTTTTTATGGATAAGAACTTGCGATTATGATATGTCTTTGC
Organism: Echinochloa phyllopogon; assembly: GCA_033239725.1. Classification (NCBI taxonomy): domain Eukaryota; kingdom Viridiplantae; phylum Streptophyta; class Magnoliopsida; order Poales; family Poaceae; genus Echinochloa; species Echinochloa phyllopogon. The sequence continues at coordinate 25,877,117 of BTCW01000018.1, read as the reverse complement.
AGATCTATCTTGAAATCCGCACGGAATGTTCGAGCGGTGTGAGATGTTAACAATCTACTGCTCAGTCTAAACTCTTGTGTCATCTTTGCATGTTTAATTGGACGAGTGCATGGTGATTACAAGGTGCACGTATGCTGCATTGCTGCTGGCATGTTGTGTATGTATCCAGCAAAAGCTTGCTGACTAAATGGGGTGTGATGTCCCCGTGTTTTCTGGAGGACACGTAGGAGTTGACACCTTATTAGCTTACAAGGCAGGATTTGTTGGGTTTATGGACATCACCAGTCTAGGGAGGGACTGCTCAGCAACCTCTTAATCATGATACAATCTCATCAAGTTCGTTTGCATTTTTCCTCCCAATAGTTATTTAATATGCCACTTTCGAATAGCAAGGGTTAGATATTGCCTATTAACATAAAGGCACATAAACCACATGATCTTAAACATAATATAACGCATGATGAATCTAATCTATTGCGGAATACTGAACTAACCATCATCAACATTAGCAGCCATGTGTGATGCTCAAGCCGCAGAGGAAGTAGTTGTTTTTGTTGGTGCAGCTAGACCACGACGTCCTTCCGGGCATCACCGGCACTGCCTTGGTCGAGAGCAAAGGCTTCTGCACCCTCCAACACCTCAGTAACCGGATTGATAATAATGACTAATCATGAGTTGGGACTTAACCTCAAAAATGAAATAGTCATCCCCTTAGATCTACAGTGTTGTGGGTGCAAGGCCTTGCCTCTTAGATATGGAAACAAGCAATAGGCCCACCGATTATAGCCCATTACTTTCCTTAATGACGTTTAGGTGTTAGTCACGTCATTAACTTTCATTAACTGTTAAGATCACCTTTTTGAATATATTTGAATTGTTTTAACTGTGGAATTGCTTTCTAAATATATATTTCTAACAGCAAGTACTCTGATTTGTTTTCTAGAACTAAATTAAGAAAAAATATTTTATCGCATACTCCTATGTGGAGAAACTGAGAATACTAGAGGACTATACGAATATAATGCTTATTTGGCTGTCCATTCCACATGGTCCAGTAGCTAAAAATCAACCGTCATAGTACTAGCTAGTCTCCAGTAGCTGGATCAACTTAGGTCGGCAGTAGGCCGGCTCCAATCTTCAAGTTGTAGCCGCGCGCTCATCGATCGAATCCCCTTGTGACCTGGGTTTGCGCGCACGCAGCAGACTTTGTGAGCTAGGGCTCGCGCGGGCACACAGATTAAAGCTTCTAGGTGAGACACTTGTTGGCGGCTCATGGTCATGCATGAAGACGACCGAGCTGAAACTGAGATCTACTATACACACACCCAAGCTTACCGACCTGCTAGTAGTTTTTGTGCCTTACCGAACAAGCTGAGTATTGTTGAAGCATTAATTCCATGCTCAGGAAGCTTGCAGGCTACTGTAGTTTGCAAAAGGACACATGCTAACTGGTAACGACAGCCACCAGTGCATGCAGTACTACGTTGCGGCTGACACAAGCCTTTTTTGTGGAATGTGAAACCGACTGAACCAGTTAACCTTGGTTAGCGAAACAAAACGTACTGAAGGACACAGGTCATTAGCCGCCCGGCATGCATGTGCCTTATTAGGTTTAGTCTCCCCTTGGGAACCCTTCCTTACTTGTCCTTGGCTCATTAGTCAAACGAAGGACAGATGGGCAGTACTAAAAGAAGGGTGAGCAGCAAGCAATGCAAACGGCCTGCCAGGATCTTCCAGAAATGGTCAGATTTATGGCCATGCCGAGGTTGCAGCTTGGGAATAACTAAGCAGATTCGGCTAGCGCTATTCAAAGAATTAACGAAAGCGTGCTTGCTTTACAGGGCAGGATGTTCTTCATGCTGGCCGGGTTGATATATCCTCCGACACACAGACACGCGGGCGGCCGGCCAAACATGAGAAAAAAAGTAGTTTAAAAAATACAATCTGACGATTGATTCACACAAGCTAGGTAGCAATCAGACAATTGCTAGAGTATATGGTGGTACTGGCAACTGTACACGTTTTGACTGGCGATGAATCGATGACCTAACAAATATCTAACCACACCCTGCTCGATGATCCCAATGCCGCCCCTGGTTCCTGACACCCCAATACCACTCCCACTTGTTCATGCAATGCCTTTCTCCGCCAGGTTCCGACAAACAAAAAAACACCCTTTAGATTATTGTATAATAATAATAATAGGACTTGTATAATTCAAATTTATCATAAATAACATAGGCTTCTAAGATATAATTATTTCATATTATTCGAAACCAATAATCTAGATTGTGAAACCTCTTTATGACTTATTTATCTACAGATTACTGTATAACAATATATAACTTATTTATCTACAGTTATAATAATATATATGGATTAAATACCTTAGCACACGTAAGCTGGATTATATAATCTACCTAGCAAATACCTAAAGCCACCGATCCTCCCTGTTGTCACCATTGTCCACATCTTCTGCGTGGCGTGTTTAGATCCGTGAAATGTTGGGTGAAAAAGTCACATCGAACACTGTAGCACACTGTAACACTTTTCGTTTGTTTGTGGTAATCGTTGTCCTACCATGACTTAACTAGGCTTAAAAGATTCGTCTCGTCGTGTACATCAAAATTATGCAATTAGTTTTTTTATTTACCCACGTTTAGTATTCAATGCATGCGTCATTTGCTATATTTAATGTTTCGATGTGATGTGGATGTGATGGAAAGTTGGGGGATCTAAACAACCTCTACATTTAGTATTCCATACATGCTATGATATTTTGATATGACGAGAATCTTCTTTTTGCATAGTGAACCTTAGGGGTAAAATTTGAGATCTAAACAACGCCTAATAGAAGCAGCGAACGAGAGAGGTGCAATTTCCCACGCACTGCACATGACATGATATCGAATCTTCCACAAGCTCCAAAGGTAGCAGACATCCTCCGTTAAGCTATGCGCAATGCTTCTTCTTCGAGGCCTCGTTTAGTTCTCACTTTGGTAATGCAAAGATGAGACTTTATCATAAATACGGCACTGTAGCATTTCGTTTGTATTTATAAATAATTATCCAAACATATTGTCGGGGACAGACGCAGGGGGTCCCCTAACCACCGGGGTAACCACCCTCAAAAAACGTTAACCACAGAGGGCCGAATCACCAGCAGCCCGAAAGGGCCACCAAGGCAGCGCGGCCCGTCACAGCTTATCACGGCCCAAAACAGCCGTCCGAGCTCGCCTGTCGAGGGGACCCAAGTGGCGACCCCCGTCTCCGCCTCGCTCGAGGGCCGCGCACCCCCTCAAGCAGGCGAGCCAACTCCGCCTCGCTCGAGGCCACCCCTCTACTCAACGCGGCGCGCCCCGGCGCCCCGCCCGACAACGGCATTTAATGCCCGCCCCATCGGGCAGGCGCCGAAGTCAAAGGGCGATCTGTCTCCACGCCGCGCCTCTGACACCGCAGAGCTCGCTGTTCTACCTGCTCCGGTCGCTATGCGTCCTCACCGCTACTGTGCAAACGCATGCGGCGCTGCGCAAGGCCCTGTGCAGACTTGCAGACGTCATTCCGCACCACTATTCTACCTGCTCCCGTCCTCCCCCCCCCCCGGTGCAGCCCTCGAATGGGCGTGAAGAACCCTCGAACGAATATATGAGCAGCGACCGAGCATGGACTCCGGTCAGGCGCACCCCGGTGATGACGAACGCCGGGTCAAATCCACCAACTCTCGGCCATTCCCCGGTAAACCGGGCACGCCGCGCACTGTGGTCAACAGCAACCACCATGCCGATCCCTGTGCCGCCAACTCCTGTCCTTCCCCACCTGCCACGCCCTCAAACCAACCAGCGGCGGACGGCTGGGTGCGGATTACGGCGGCACCGCCCCTCGAAACCACTCTAGGACAAGCACAGGGACGGCCGTGACACCCGCAGAAGCCGGAGCTCGCCATAAATCCCCTGCCAGGGTCAAGGACGACCGCACGCCCGGCGCCATGCTCTCCAGTGCGCGCCCCTGTAGCACACACTGTACTTGTACTTGTAGGCCCCCCTCTCATTGGCCTATAAAAGGAGGAAGGGGGCGAGAGAGAAAAGGGATGGAAACGCACACGATCACCGCCTTCCACGATATTGGCACTCTCCTCAATCACTTTCACACCCATTTTCAAGGACTTCGAGACTTCCTCTCCTCTCCCGCCGTGCTTGTAGCCCCCCCCCCCCACTGCAGGCACCTCGGTGCAACATAGTATAGTGCCGCGAGCACAGTCTGTTGGACGTACGGCCCCGCGGCTGGAACCAGGATAAACTCTTGTGTCATCGTGCTAGCTCTTGCATCAACCGTCAGGGGACGGGACACAGCGCATTCTGTGTGGCACTGAGGTTGGGCGGCCAATCTCAGCACCGACAGTGACGCGCCAGGTAGGGGGTTGCGCTGTGATCAACCCACTTCACCCGATCAGTTCCCTTGACGGCAAGCCACGCCAAGGCCATGCCGCCACGATCCGCCACGGGGTCCCCCGGTCCCGCTTTCGCGCGGGTACCGGATCACGTTTGGGAGACTGGAGTTCGAAGCGACCGGTGAGGGCCTCCTCATGCGGCTCGCCTCCAGGACGCCCGACATGATGGCCATTACCCCGGCGCCGCCAACGCCGCCCCAGCTCAGGAGACGTCGAAGACTGCACAAGCTGCAGATTCGCTGGAACGGCGCGTTGCCCCACGCATTGTCCTCCCTGATTGGGACGCACACCTGTTGCTCTGGCCCGCTGCCGCAGTACAGGGGAGCACACCCCCAACAGCGGCTCCTGCGGAGGGAGCACGCTGGGAAAATGCGGCCGGGCCGGTGCAGCTCCCTTACGGAATGAGCAACGCGGCCGCAAGCTACTCCGCGGCAATCAGCGCCAACCAGAACGCGCAAGAGGATTCGCCGGGTCTCCAGCTGGGTTTGATCCGCGACCTCAACATTTCCTCGCCCGGCGGGTCCCAGCCCGAGTCGGACGACGGGGAAAGTGTGCGCGGCTAGGAGCACCCAGGCCTGGACTACTCCGGGCTACGCGACCGCGAAGGTCTAGCCTATTTTGAGCCTTCAACAAAATCCCGGATGGGTAAACAGATTGGGTTGTGCATGAGACTGCTGCTGAGTTCCCTAAGGACCTGTCGTACTTCTGAGTTGCGCTCTAGCCGTCAGAGTCCCTGTGGACTGCGGCTCCGCTCTAGTCGAGAGTTATAGACTTCCGCTGTAATAAATATTTATGTTATACTCTGATGTAAACTATTTTATTTCGAGCATTTGTACTCTATTTATCATATTTGTTCGTTGTATGTGTTCTGTGGACTTCCTGGGCACACATATGGCACCATCGCCCCCATCGGAGACATCGACGACCCCCAGCTCGCTGCTACTGTGGCACTTGTGGCTACCCTCAACACTGACCTGGAGGCAGCTACTGATGAGATCGCCGCTCTGAGGGAGCAGCTGAGAGGGACCCAGCAAGAGTTGGAGCAGCTGGACCAGATGATGGCAGCACCACCGCCACGCAGCCCAGACTACCATGCAGAGTCACCGCCTCGCAAGAGGCACCGCTTCGGATCTGCCGCCGCCAGCACCACCATCCAACAGGGTCCTTAGGAGTTTACCATGAGTCTGTAATAAGATCGAGTAGTCATCGTTTTCCTTTCTAGTCAAGTCAAAAACCAGTGAGTCGAGTCAGTGTGAACCGTGTCTTTCGATATTTGGTTTGATTATCATTATGCTTATGTATGAGTTAGATTTTTGTAATGATTGTGATGGGCGTGGACGCAAGTCTACTACCATCTAGATTTTGGATTAAGGCATAAGGACATTATTGAATACATAGAAGGGGTTATTTGCTTCACTTGCTATTTACCTACCTTATGCTCTATCATAACCAGTTCAATGTTCTCAAGTACTTCTGTTCCAAACCTAAGTTACTTGGTTTTGTCCAATAAAATTTACGGGCATCTCTTATTGATGATAGAGGGTGAACACAAGGAGCAACGCCAGGGCCAGTGGACTGCCACCACCCCCCCACCACCACCATTGAGCAGATGATGCTCACAGAGACCCAGCTGATGCAACAGATGGCTCAAACGATGGCCATGATCCAGCAGAACCAGCAGAATCCGCCGCAGCACAACATGCCACCCTGTGACAGGAGGGGTGAATTTCTGAAGGGACGCCCGCCCACCTTCAGCAAAGCAACTGATCCCCTACATGCAGTGGATTGGCTCAAGGCAGTGGAGCGACAACTCGACATCGCTCAGTGCAACGACCAGGAGAAGGTGCTGTACGCAGGAGGACAGCTTCTTGGACTAGCCTTGGACTGGTGGGACTCGTACCAGTACGCTCACCCTAATCGTACTCAGATCACATGGCAGGAGTTCCATGACAGCTTCCGCTCGCACCATGTGCCTGAAGCCCTGATGACTTTGAAGAAGAAGGAGTTCCTGGCACTGAAGCAGGAAGGGATGAGCGTCACAGCTTACCGTGACAAGTTCATTGAGCTTGCCCGCTATGCGCCAGAGGACGTGAACACGAACAGGAAGAAGCAGTCCCGGTTCCGCGATGGCTTGCAGGATGCCCTGCAGTACCAGTTGATGTGCACCAAGTTCCCCAACTTTCAGGAACTAGTGAACGGCGCCCTGATGCTAGAGCACAAGCGCCGTGAAATGGAGGAGAAGAAGCGGAAGTTCCAGGGCCAGCATACTGGGAGCAACAACTGCCCCCGCTTCACTGCTCCCAAGGCTAATATATGGTGAGCCAGCAGCGCTTCCAGAGTCAGTCCGGCTCGTTCAACCGTGGCCAGAACCAGCAGCGCCCCAGTATCCTCAAGCACCGCAGCAACAGCGCTTCCAGAACCAACTGCAGGATGCCCCAGCTCAGCGCAACCAGGTGCAGCAAGGGCCTGTCCAGCGTCCCAACAATGCCAACAATGTACCAGTGGGCCCAAGGGCGTGCTACCACTGTGGTGAGTAGGGTCACTACGCCAATGTCTGCCCCAAGAAGGCTCAGAACGCTGCAGGCCAGAACAACCCCCAGAAAGTTGGGCAGAATGGGAACCAGCCATAGGCACAAGCAGGCAGAGGTCCTCAAAACCCCATCAGGGGCAAAGTCAACCACATGGGTGCTGAGACCGCAGAGGGAGCTACCGACGTGGTTGTGGATACGTTCCTCGTCAACTCGACCCCTGCAACTGCTTTATTCGATTCTGGAGCTTCGCATGCTTTCAGCTCTGCTGCATTTGTTCAAAAGAATAGGCTGGCCCTACGACCTGTGGGGAATACTATGATAGTTAGCTCACCAGGGGGAGCAATGGGCCACTCTACGTTGCACCCGGACCCTCATCTCAATAAGGGGGGTAGACTTCGAAGTATACCCCATAGTCCTGAACTCCGTTGGTTTTGACTTGATCCTGGGAATGAGCTGGTTAGCCTACTATGGCGGAGTGATCAAGTGCGCTGAAAGGATGATACAGTTAACAACCACGACTGGAGAAAAAGTGGAGTACCAGGCAGCCAAGCCCACTGAGCAATGTCAAGTCAATCAAGCTGATGGAGCAGCTCCCGAGGACATCAAAGTGGTGTGCGAGTTTCCGGATGTTCAGGTATGCCCCCGGAACGCGAAGTTGAATTCGTTATTGAACTAAAACCTGGCACTGCACCTATAGCTAAAGGGCCATATAGGATGGGAGTGAAGGAACTGGAGAAACTTAAGGAAGAATTAAGCTCTTTGTTAGAAAAGGGTATATTCGTCCTAGTTCTTCACCTTGGGGAGCACCAGTGTTGTTCGTGGACAAGAAGGATGGTACGCAAAGGATGTGCGTGGACTATCGAGCACTCAATGAAGTGACGGTCAAGAACAAGTATCCCCTGCCAAGGATTGATGATCTGTTCGATCAAATGAAGGGATCTTTTGTGTTCTCCAAGATAGATCTTCGATCGGGCTACCACCAGATGAGGATTCGACCATCCGACATGCCCAAGACGGCCTTCACTACTCGGTATGGGCTATATGAGTTCACAGTCATGTCCTTTGGACTAACCAATGCTCCAGCATACTTCATGTACTTGATGAATAGCGTCTTCATGGACTACCTAGACAAGTTTGTGGTAGTGTTCATTGATGACATACTGGTCTTCTCAAAGAATGAAGAGGAACATGAAGAGCATTTGAGGATGGTGATGCAGAGACTCCGGGAACATCAGCTATATGCCAAGTTGAGCAAGTGTGAGTTCTGGTTGAAGGAAGTAGCATTCTTGGGCCACGTGCTATCCAATGGAGGAGTGGCAGTTGACCCGAAGAAGGTTAATGATGTGTTGAGCTGGAACCCGCCCCGGGATGTTAGCGAGATCAGGAGTTTCCTTGGGATGGCCGGATATTATCGACGGTTCATCGAAGGATTCTCCAAGATTGCTAAACCCATGACGGCGTTATTAGAGAAAAATGCCAAGTTCATCTGAACAGATGAGTGTCAGACCATCTTCGAAGAGTTGAAAAAGAGGCTGACAACAGCACCCGTGTTGATATTGCCCGACATAGCCAAGAGCTTCTCCATCTACTGCGATGCATCCCGTCTAGGACTGGGGTGTGTACTTATGCAGGAAGGGAGAGTCGTGGCATATGCGTCAAGATAGTTACGGAAGCATGAGCCGAACTATCCGACACATGATCTAGAGTTGACAGCTGTAGTGCATGCTCTGAAGATTTGGAGGCATTACTTGATTGGGCACAAGTGTGACATTTACATCGATCATAAGAGCCTGAAGTATGTCTTCACTCAGTCAGAGCTGAATATGAGGCAACACCAATGGTTGGAGTTGATCAATGACTATGATCTGGAGATCCACTACCACCCAGGGAAGGCTAACTTGGTGGCAGATGCTCTGAGTAGGAGAAGCTATGTGAACAAGATCACTGGCTGTTGTCTGCCGGAAGAACTCAGCCGGGAGTTTGAGAAGATGAGTCCGGGATTTGTGACTAGCATCACAGAGATGACAGTAGAACCGACTCTCGAATAGGAAATCTGGAAAAGTCAACTTGGTGATGAAAAGATCGAGTTTGTGGAGAATGTTGCCCCAGGAAAGGCCCATGGTTTCCAAGTGGATGAACAAGGAACCTTGTGGCACGGGAAGAGGATATGTGTGCCCGATATTGCGCAGATCAAGGACACGATCTTAAGAGAAGTGCATGATTCAGCATACTCGATACACCCAGGAAGCACCAAGATGTACCAAGACATCAAGGAAAGATTCTGGTGGTACGGATTGAAGCGTGATGTGGCGACTTATGTGGCACTATGTGACACTTGTCAAAGGGTTAAGGCTGAACATCAGAGGCCAGCTAGATTACTCTAGCCCTTGAAGATACCGGAATGGAAATGGGAAGAAGTTGGTATGGACTTCATAACGAGTCTACCCCGCACACAGCGTGGATTTGACTCCATTTGGATGATTGTGGACCGCTTGACCAAAGTGGCACACTTTCTTCCAGTAAAGACCACCTACACGGGAGTCAGACTAGCAGAGCTATATATGGAGAGGATTCTGTGCTTGCATGGAGTGCCAAAACCGATAGTGTCTGACCGAGGTACTCAGTTCACGTCACACTTCTGGCAGAAGCTACATGAGTCTATGGACACTAAGCTGCATTTCAGCTCAGCTTATCACCCACAGACGGATGGACAGACAGAGCGGACCAACCAGATTCTGGAGGACATGTTGAGAGCATGTGCTCTGCAGTATGGTGTCAGTTGGGACAAAAGTTTGCCCTATGCGGAATTCTCGTACAACAACAGCTACCAGAAGAGTCTGCAGATGTCACCATTCGAGGCTTTGTATGGTAGGAAGTGTAGGACTCCACTATTCTGGAACCAGACTGGAGAAAGTCAAGTTTTCGGTCCAGAGATACTGAGAGAAGCAGAGCGACAAGTGCAAGTGATTCGGCAGAACTTGAAAGTGGCACAGTCAAGGCAGAAAAGCTATGCCGATGTCAGAAAGAGTGATCTCACCTTCGAAGTCGACGACTTTGTGTATCTCAAGGTGTCACCAATGCGAGGCGTTAAAAGGTTCAATGTTAAAGGCAAGCTAGCACCTCGGTACATCGGGCCATTCAAAGTAGTGGAACGAATGGGTGAAGTGTCTTACCGGCTAGAGCTACCTAAGAAGCTGACCGGAGTGCATGATGTGTTCCACGTATCTCAGTTGAAGAAGTGCTTGTGGGTACCTGAGGAGCAGATCCCGATAGATGAGCTGAATATACAGGAAGATCTCACCTACGAGGAGTACCCTGTCAAGATTTTGGAAAGGTCGGAAAGAGTAACCAGAAACAAGGTCATCCGTATGTGTAAGGTGCAATGGAACCGACACTCGTAGGATGAAGCAACTTGGGAAAGAGAAGAGGATCTCAAGACCGAATATCCACAACTCTTCGCTTCCACATCCGAATCTCGAGGACGAGATTCATCGTAAGGGGGTAGGTTTGTAACACCCAAAAATGGCCCATTTAAAATTTTTAATAACTAATTGGCTTTTATTTTAATTTTTCATATTTAATATAAGTTAATTGAATTATTTATGAATATTAAAATCAAATATAAGTTGTAGAAACATTTTTGTTGCATTCATGCTCCTGCACTGTATTTTGTTTGGTGGCAAGTTAAGTTGGAATTTAAATTCTGATTAAATTCGAATTTAATTTGCCTTTGATTGAATCCTAGAAAAGTTAATTTTAGCCGAGTCCATTTTTGCCCCTCGAACTTCCTTCCCTGGTTCACTTGAACTCCCTCTACGCTTCTCCCAGTCCAGCCCAGCCCCCCTCTCTTTTCCCCGCCCAGCCCAGCGCGGCCCAAGTTTCTTCCCCGCGCACGGCCCAGCCCCCACTCTCCTTCCTTCCCCCGCTTGGGCCTCGCCCACTCGCCGAGCCGGCCCAACCGCGCGCTGCCCGCACACCCCTCCCCTCTCTCTCTCTCTCTGGCTGACGCCCCGGCCCCACTCATCAACTCCATCACCTACCTCCCGCCCGACACTCCCTCTTTCCCCGACGCAACGGGCGCCGCCTCGGCCAGCCACACCGCCCGCCATCTCCGCGCCCTGGGCCCGCACGAAGCTTCCCCGAAGCCCCCTCCCCCGCACCTTTCCTTCTGCGGCGTCTTCCCCGCAAGGAAACCCCCCTACCCGCAAGGAAAGGGGCGAGTCACCCCCCCAATCGCCGGCCGCCGCGGATTCTTGCGACTTGCCAAGCCTAGCACCCCCCCTGGGCTATTTAAGCCGCTCACCCGACCCTCCAGCCTTCACCAAGTCAACCGACCGCCACGGTCCCGCTCCAGCCAAATCAAGCTGCCCAGGAGCTCCACGCGGTGGTGAAGACCCTCCCAAGCTTCTTCTCGCTCCCTGTTAGGCCCCCTAGCACGCGTGTGATCTCGTCGGAGCCCCGCCTCCGCTGCTCGCCGTCGTCAGACACACTCGCCAAGAATTGGTCGACTTGATCTGGCCAGTTGCACTCACCACTCCCCGCTGGTTCTGTAGGGCCAAGAAGCTTGCCATTTGATGCCCTGTAGTGCCGGATCGGCTCCACTCCGGCGAAGCACCGCCACCGCTCGCTCGGCGCCGCCGCGGGACTTTCCCCTGCCGGCGACCAGATCCCCCACCAAACCCTGGCCGTCCAGATCCGATCCAACGGCCCAGATCCGAGTCACCCCGAGTCAAAAGGCCAAATAACGGTCAGCACTGGCATTTTTCTAAAAGTGCCCCTGCCTTTTCCACAAATCAACCCGCGGTCCTGTTTAGTTCAAAAATAATTCCAGATAGGTCCTGATGTTTTTGGAAAACCCCCTGATCTTTTTAATTATAGAACCCGCGGTCCTGACTTGCGCCTTTTACGCGTTAGCCCTCGGGTTTTTATACGAAATTATGTTTAGGCCCCTGGTTTTTCACAAACTAGCCCCTGGAACTTTTAAAACATTGCCAGCAGGTCCCTAGAACTTAGAAAACCCATATCTTTTTCGTTTTAGCTCCAATTAGTGTGATTTTTGCGCTCTATGTGTTTGTAGAGATGCGTAGAATATTTCTAAAACCTTTATTTGTACTATTTCTACTGTTTGTTGTACTGTTCTAATAGAATATTATTTGTTTGCATGTATTGGTATGCGTGTATGCTTGTGTGGTGCTTCGTGTCCAGTCGGTGAGCCGCTAGCTTTGGATTTCGAGTTCGCGGAGGACTTTCCGGAGTAGGACTCGCAGCAGCAGCACTTCAAGGAAGGCAAGTTATAGCACGGACAATCCTTGCTACCTACACACACCTTTTATATTCATTTACTTTCATACGCATGTGTCTAAATTGATGTCCCATTAAGGTTGTACCTAGTTTTGTATATCCGGTACCTTGATAACTTTGGGCTTATGCATATGGGTAGAATCTTTGCTAGGCACAACTACTGTCACCTATGATTAAATATTAATCTTGATCTAATGGTTCACCTTAACGATAATGTTAAAACTTGCTTTTTAGCAACATGGTTTAGGGAACTGGGGCATGTGCTGTGTGCTTTGCTCCAGCGTCTCTCCCTAAGGTCTGGTTCTTAAAGCGGCAACCCAGGAGCCTGTTGCCACCGCTAGAACTATTATGGCTCTGGTCTTGGTTAAGTAACTTGTACGGCTCTAGCTTGCTAGTGGTTACCGTTGGGGCCAACAGCGTTAGTGGACACAAGGTGAAAGGGTGTTTCCGGATTCCACCGAGGACGGGCGATCCGTCGGCTAGGTCATGTTAGACTCAGTCCCGTGTTGGGAGTCCCTGCGATGGGGAACTCCACATGTTGCGCATGGATGGGTGCGATGCCCGCGCTCTGGACGCTATCGACCCCCTTATGGTGTGACTCCGTAGGCGTATGTCGATCTCAGTGCCTATGGTCTCACCGCCTTGTTAAACTAGCGGCTACTGTCTTGTTAGGGTGTCTTGTGAAAAACCTCGTAGCGTCCCTATGCCGTCACACCTCGCTAGTGTTGATGTGTGTGGTTGGGTGCAAAGTTCACTTGAACCTTTACGCGATTGGTGGGTAAAGGGCAAAACCTCTGCAGTGTGTAAAATCTATCACGATAGCCTTGCTCAGGGTCACGAGCGGCCTGGATCCTTTTTTATTAGAAGATGATGTCTATCTGTGTTAAATGCCACTTATACCTTATTAATTGGGTTACAACTGGGTTTTCATTCACCTATAGTAATTTGGTTAATGTTAAAATGAACCAACTTAAAATGCTAATGCAGTTAAGCCGTGTCTAGCCTATTTTGAGCCTTCATACCGTGCTATACTTGCTAAGTAATTATTTACTTACACTTGTCACTTTTCAACAAAATCCCGGATGGGTAAACAGATTGGGCTGTGCATGAGGCTGCTGCTGAGTTCCCTGAGGACCTGCCGTACTTCTGAGTTGCGCTCTCCCAGTCAGAGTCCCTGTGGACTGCGGCTCCGCTCTAGTTGAGAGTTATAGACTTTCGCTGTAATAAATATTTATGTTATACTCTGATGTAAACTATTTTATTTCGAGCATTTGTACTCAGTTTATCATATTTGTTCGTTGTATGTGTTCTGTGGACTTCCTAGGCACACATATGGCCGCATTCGGGTTTTGTGAAAATCCAGGTGTGACAAGCTAGATGTGAGATGATTGATAAGATACCATGCTATCGAACCAGATATCTTCCCAATGTGTGACCAGCCACAAATTAAGAACTATCGTCACAATTGAGTTGATGGATCAAAGGATCTAGAATCAAATCTTTGAAGCACAAAACACACATAATTTCACAAACTTTTGTTTTTCAAGAAACCTATACTACAACCACTCAACTATGTGCAATATATCAAGCCAAGTTACGAGAATCCATGATATTTAGCTCACTCCTCAAAGAACACAACCTTTGAGCATCGAGGGGCTTGGTGAAGATATCGACTAGTTGTTTATCGGTTCCCACATGGCTTAGTGTGATATCTCATTTGGCTTCATGATCTCTTAGGAAATGATGTCTTATGTCAATGTGCTTGGTTCTAGAGTGTTGGACAGGGTTGTTTGCTAGTTTGATGGAACTCTCATTGTCACACAAGAGAGGGATATTTTTGAACTCACAACCAAAGTCACTCAAGGTTTGCCTCATCCAAAGTAGTTGAGCACAACAATCACCGGCTGCAACATACTTGGCCTCGTCGGTAGATAGCGCAACAGAATTTTGTTTCTTAGAGCTCCAAGACACCAAGGACCGACCAAGAAATTGGCAAGTCCCCATTGTGCTCTTTTGATCTACCTTGCAACCGGCATAATCCGAATTGGAATAGCCAAGTAGATCAAAAGTGGAGCCCTTGGGATACCACAAGTCAAGGTTTGGAGAATGCACTAAATATCTAAAGATTCTTTTAACAGTCATCAAGTGACACTTCTTAGGATTGGCTTGAAATCCTGCACACATGCACACACTAAGCATAATATCGGGCCTATATGCACATAGGTAAAGCAAGGAACCAATCATGGAGCGATATACCTTTTGATCAACCGATTTTCCATCTTCATTGAGATCAAGATGACCATTCACGGGCATAGGAGTCTTGATAGGCTTAGCATTGGCCATGTCAAACTTCTTGAGCATATCACTTGTATATTTAGTTTGACATATGAACGTTCCATGCTTCAATTGCTTAATTTGCAAACCAAGAAAGAATTTCAATTATCCCATCATAGATATTTTAAACCTCTTGGTCATGATCATACTAAACTCTTCACAAACTTTATCATTGGAAGAACCAAAAATGACATCATCAACATAAATTTGACATACAAACAAGACATTGTCTACTTTTTGAGTAAAAAGAGTAGCATCGGCTTTTCCTACCACAAAGCCATTTTTGAGAAGAAATTCCCTAAGGCATTCATACCATGCTCTAGGAGCTTGCTTTAGCCCATAGAGCGCCTTATGGAGTTTGTATACATAGTTGGGATGCTTGGGATCTTCAAAGCCTGGTGGTTGCTCCACATACACCAACTCGGAGAGTGGTCCATTCAAGAATGTATTTTTCACATCCATTTGATGAAGCTTGAAGTCATGATGAGCGGCATAGGCTAGAAGAATACGAATGGATTCAAGCCTTGCCACCGGAGCATATGTTTCACCAAAGTCTAGACCTTCAATTTGAGCGAAGCCTTGAGCAACCAATATAGTTTTGTTTCTTGTGACAATATCATTTTCATCTTGTTTATTCCGGAAAACCCACTTGGTGTCAATCACATTTTACTTGGGCCTTGAGACCAACTCCCAAACTTCATTTCTTGTAAAATTGTTCAATTACTCTTGCATAGCAATGACCCAATCCACATCGCCAAGAGCATCTTCCACCTTGAGAGGTTCCAAAGAGGAAACAAACGAGTAACATCCACAAAAATTAGCTAAACGTGAATGAGTAGTTACCCCTCTTTGGATGCTCCCAGGAATATTATCAACAGGATGATCCCGTTGGATACTTTGATGAACTCTTGGGTGAGGAAATGTTGATTGACGTTGGATAGGTCCATCATCATCATCTTCAACATGAGATGAATCATTTTGAGTATCATCAAATTGAACTCCCCTTTGATCATTGTCATGATCATGATCGTCAACATGAGCTTGGACTTGATCTTGAGAAGAGCTTGGTGGTTCAACTCTTGTTGATGATGATGGATCAATACTAAAATTGATTTCCAGAACTTGAGCTTGCTCTTGATCTTCAACTTGAGCTTCATGAGGCCTCACCTCTCCTAGTCCCATTCTCAAGATGGATTGACTTGGAGGTTCTTCATCATCTATAAGGTCATTTTCAACTTGCTCTACTAGAGAACCATTTGATTCATTAAATTTCACATCTACCGTGACCTCAACACAACCGGTGGTTTTGTTGAAGACACGATAGGCGTGTTCGTTAGTACCATAACCAAGTAGAAAACATTCATAAACTTTAGGTGCAAACTTGGAGCTTTTGGCCTTCTTGTTAAGAATGTAACATTTGCAGCCAAAAACCCTAAAGTAATGCACTTTGGTTTGTTACCGATGAGGATCTCGTATGGAGTCTTGCCCAAGAACTTTTGAAGATAGAGGCGGTTTGTGACATGGCAAGCCGTGTTGATCGCCTCAGCCCAAAAGATATCCGGAGTATTGTATTCATCAAGCATGGTTCTTGCCATTTCAATCAAAGTTCGATTCTTCCTCTCAACAATGCCATTTTGTTGAGGTGTATATGGAGTGGAGAGCTCATACTTGATTCCTTCTTCATCAAGAAATTCTTCAACATTAAGATTCTTGAACTCCGTGCCATTGTCACTTCTCATGCGCTTGATCTTCAATTCAAACTCATTTTGTGCTCTTCTAATGAACTTCTTGATGATCCCTTGAGCTTCACTCTTGTCTTGTAGAAAGAAAATCCATGTAAAGCGAGAGAAATCATCAACAATAACAAGACCATATTTGTTGTCTAAAATGCTAATATATGCAATCGGACCAAACAAATCCATATGGATCAACATCAACGGCCTTGAACTAGTCAATATTTTCTTGGGTGGATGTGGAGCACCAACTTGCTTCCCGACTTGACATGCACTATATAACCTATCTTTCTCAAAGACAACATTTGTTAGTCCTAGAATGTGTTCATCCTTTTGAAGTTTGCACTCCGGCATATGTTCCACTTGGGTAATGGTTAAAAGAGTTTGCCAGGTGCCATCCTCATTTATCAGCTTAAACAACCATTTACTGAGCAAACATCTATTCTGGACATCTATATTTAATACTCCAAGTCCTCCCAACTCTTTTGGGGTGCACACAACCCGCCACTTAGTGAGTCTATACTTCTTTTTATACTCCTCACACTGTCAGAAGAACCTAGATCGAAAGTATTCAAGCTTCTTAAGTACACCTCAAGGAATCTCAAGAAGGAAAGCATACAGGCAAACTACTAAGGACTGAATTAATTCAAACTAGTCTACCCCTGTCGATAACATCTTACTTTTCCAGCAACTTAATATTTTCTGGAATCGTTCCTCTACTTGGTGCCCGTATGCATTTTTTAGTTTTTTATTTTGCATTGGAATCCCGAGGTACCTGAACGCCATCGAGCCTACGTCACAGCCAAATATCTGTGAAAACTCGGCTTGCCGATCCCTTGCGGCCCCAAAGCAAAACATCTCGCTTTTATGGAAGTTAATTTTTAAACCCGACAACTGCTTAAAGGCGCACAGCCAAAAGCTTTAGATTCTTTGCTTGTTCTAAATCATTTTCCATGAATATAATGGTGTCATCGGCATATTGCAAGATAGACAAACCATCATCGAAGTACCTAGCCTAAGCGAAATTTACCCGGGGTAACTATATTCTGACATGGAAACAGACCTGTACCAATGACTAGAATGCTGATTGGCGATGATGTCCAACCTTCTCTGAGTTGCATGCCATTAGGCAATCGATGCAGCCATGTGTATTCTAATTCGAGCATCCCATATTGTTTGTGGTTCCTTGCATACCATGATTATTTAGTAGATTCATGATATTCATCGCAGTTGTACTAACATTACAACGAGTGCATAAATTTAGCACCAAAAGATAAGCAGACTTGGTTTGTACGATCGATCAAAACTGAAAATGAGCCCTCTTAGTGCTATTTCAATTTTAACAGCACTATTTTCCTCCAATTTTTTTATTTATACCTTTACTTCTGTGAAACTATAGTCAGCTTAAAAAATCTCCAATCTGGAAAACTATCTGCATGCTGAATTCAGAACCCTGCAGCAGCATCAAAATATGAGAACATTTTTTTCTAATTTAGAGATGGGGCTTTGGAAATAAATATCTGTAAACATATATTGAATTCATGTTCCTTCTCCTTGCCCATTGTAGTGTATACATGCATGGGCCTTCAGTAATTGCTGTTCTTTCTTGCTTAATTGCCTCCTAGGCACCTCATTGCTGGCTATCCAAGTATTTACCTTTGATTTCAGAGTTTGGAGAGGGCTGATATGATTGCCTATACAGGATTTGTATCCTTCATACTTGATGAAACAATAAAGAAAAACGTTCAGTTTTTTTTTGCACAACTTATTGCACTGATTGCTACGAGCTAAGAGATACAAAATCGCTACTTCATTAGCCATGACTAACCTGACAATTTGCTTTTGCATTTGCAATCCCACTTATTCTGAACATATTAGCTGGCTCTGTTTCGAACGGTTGCTTATTATATACGTATCTAATTATGTCAAATAAAAATGGAAGCACGGGCCCTTGCAGAGAACATTTCTGGACTTACACATATTCTTTTACTGAAAATGTGAGAGTCTTTTCCTTTGCATCGCCGAGCTGAATATAGGGCACTCCATAGCTTCATTGACTGTGGCTTCCTTCTTTTTTACTTGTGTTGATGTGAAAATGCTCCATTCAGACATATACAGCTGCCAGGTCAGTCATCTTTCCTCTGTACTTATATATGGCCAGTGATCTTTCATTTCTCCATTGATGTTGTTGCGTGGATTATACTTTATCCTTTCCTAATTGTCACCTAACTGTGCCATAGATAAATGTGTCCTTTTTCTACAGCAAGTTACAACCAACAGAACAACTATTGTTGTTGTCTCTCAAGCCCAGGCTTAAGGTCAGTGCAACAATGGCAAGCTACAAATGGTTTATCCAGTAGGGCGAGGTGTATAGATAGATAGGAGCTGATGATGGACAAAAGATATCAAATTCTTGCTTCTCAATATTATTTTAAGATGTTCACCATATTATTACACACAAGGAATGGTACGTGATTGACGCCTTCACGACAACGGTTGAGCTAGAGCAGGAAGCATTTTTTCAGCAATTATCCAGTTCTCCATCTGAGCAGCAGAAGCATCTTATTCCTGCATTTTCATTTTGGGCATGGGCATAACTCGAGCTTGTTGCTATCCACCGGACCAATACTCTGACCTGCATGCGTACGTCCAAGATTGTTCAGTTCAACTGAGAGTCATGGTAAAGTACGTAAAAGATTTTTTTTGAAAAAAAGAGAACACTAGTGTTGTTAGAAGATTGAACTATACAAGACCATCATTTTCATGCAATCAATATATAAATTTGTCAAAATTCAATTGACTGGTTTGATGTGCACTTACAGTATGAAATAACCGTGCAGCATCCGAGCAAGAGCATCAAAAATATGACTGCCTTGCTTCCCTCCATTTTAGTTTAACCAAATATGTAGCTCTTCCTAGTCCGGGATTGTACGTTGCTCTGACAACTGAACATACTTGCAGAAGGTTCATATATATACCACAATGAAAATTTGGTAACTTCTAAAATTTGGTGGTTTCACTCTGGTAGTAAGTAATAAATACAGTTTAATATGGTAGCTGGAATGATACTATCCGGGCTTGCATAATGCAGAGTTGATGTTTAATTGCCTACATAAGCTATGAGATATTACATTTGCTTGAGGTCCAATATCACCAATAATTGTGATATTAAACTCTAGTTACTACTTACTAGTAGAACGAAACCACCAAATTTTGGAAGTAATCACATGCTACTTGATAGCCAGTATATGACTCGCTCAATTACTCCCTATCTACATCGATCAAAAGTACACCAATATATACTTTGTAAAGACGAAAATCAGTAGTTTATATATACGGTACTAGTAGTTTGTTTTAAAAAGGATGACGAAGCTGAATGGGCTCTTTACTGGGCCAAATGAGTCAGATGAGCGTAGAACCAAATGGTTTGTCACACGGCCGGCCTATTTAGGGAAGAGACAGCCCAGACAAAAGTTCGTATGCACGCGCTGGGGCCAGCAGCCCAAGAGCCCAAAAGTCTCAGTATAATTGCCATGTCCCATTTCTCATCTAACACGTCATTTTAGGGGTTACAACGCGGCAGTTAAACAATCTCCAAATCTGCCGGGTGCCCAGTCCTTCGAAGATGCTCATAGAGGTAGGGTTTGCGTACGTGTATTTATAGGGGTGATTGTGCGTACGTATATGAGCGTCTGCGTTGTACTGTATAATTCTCAAAAAAAACAAGCATTGGTTATTCTTAATATTGGTAGAAGAAATGTTCATTTGTGGATTTAGAGTGTTCATGTTGTGCTTATTTTTTTAAAAAAAATCTAGGTGTTGATGCAAAGTGTAGTGCATATGGATGAGGAATTTGTGCCGTGTACATCATATTATTATTATTATTATTTAGAATAATAAATAGTTTTTATTCTGACCCTTGTACGAGTCGCGCACTCAACTATTTAGAATTCTAGCCTCTGTCTGATAAACCATTGCTCGCAAATAGCAAAGAAAAAGTAAACACAAACTCATCCACTATAAATTAAACGATGAATAGTAAAGTCTCAACTATCTAAAAAGTCCCAATTTCATCCTTGATGTATAAAACTGGGTTCGTGCTCCCTCAACTCTAAAAACCATTTGTTTCCCCACAAAAGGCAAAAAAATATTTATTCTTAGGAAAATTATAGAAAATCCATTTTTGATTAAAAAACATCTTTATAGTTTATTCCAAAAGAAGCTCTATGATTAAATATATTTTTAGGATTTTTGATGATATAAGAACTATAAAAGATATAGATACATTCAACCTGGACACTGGAAGGTAGATCATGATTTAGGGAAAAAAAGAAGTTGGTTTCATATTTTTCCAATCCAAATAAATTTTCTAGGAATCTTATTAGATTAGATTTTAGGGTTTTTAATCGTATAATTTTTGCCCGGCAAAATAATTATATAATTTATTTTGATAAAGTCCATTTGACCACCTCGAACTATGTGTAAAAGTCTAATTTACCCCTCTTGAAGTTGATGTGGCGCCACGTTAGCCAAAACCGCCTTCAATATCACCTCGGGTGGAAAAACAAACAGTTGTCAAAGTCAAGGGAGCACGGATACCCGGTTTTACACGTCAAGGAGGAATTTCAGACTTTTACAATAGTTAAGGGAGATATAATGGACTTTTTCCCAAAATAGAACTGAGACGAAATCTAAAACAGATGTGGGAATGGATCCAAATTCAAATGCAGATGAATCAATCTAATTAGAATTCAAGTAAAAGAATTAATGTCCAATAAAAAACCGATACAAGATAGAGAAGTCTAACTTCATGAACCAAACATCACAAATGTTCGGTATTTAAAATTTCAACATTTAAAACCCATTAAGAAACATTTTAAAAGTTTAAATTGGCTTAGGAGCATCTTCGTACAGTTAGTTTTTGTGAAATAGAGATGTAGACCCTCACATATAGACACACATCCTACATCTATGAGCGTCTTTGACTGAGCTGACTAATTTTAAAATTGGGGAAGTTAATACAAGTGACTTCTTGTTGAGGGATACATCACATACCACTAAAAAAATAGTGCCATTAAATCGTGAAATAAATCTAATAAAATATTAGCACCCATGCCGAGTCGAGAATTCGAACTTAAGTGATCAGGTTTTATCATAAGAAATCTTACTAGCTGGATCACACTCAATCAACCCTCTTCATACTAATTGGTGAGTCTAAATGTTTAGAAGTGATTCACGATAAAGTTTAATATTTAAATCTTTGACTTTGTGTCCACACTTCAAAATGTTCATTAGAATCTCTTGTAATTGAGCTAGAAAAATGCCTAGAAATATGTTGCAATTGAACTAATGTATGAGCTCTTGTATAAGCTAGCGAGTTTAGATGCACATACAGGACCTAAGTGAATTTTGGCTATTCATAATTCTGTAAATTTGCGTTCACACTGCAAATCAGTGGGACAAATGTTGATGAAAACCTTATATATAGTACAAAACAGCAATATATAGCAATCTCGATTAACACGTAATGCAACATCCAACTCTACGATCTGGGCCTTTTCAATTGGAGAAGGGTCGCTCACATCGAGACGAGTCCATTATCAACACACAAGAGAAAAAAAGAGGATCGCCGACGAATGCAAATCCTGCTTTCCTTTTGTTTTTTCCCTTGTTCGAAGGATCTAGGCATCTACCACATCGATCGAGACGAGTCCGTTGTGGCGTTTTTCCAACCAAAGCACAAAAAAGCATAATCAGTGGAACGCAACCACACACAAGTGACCCATGTCGTCCGCTGCGGCGCCGGAGCACCAGTCGCCGCGCCCCGTGCGCTTCGGCATCCTGGGCTGCGCCTCCATCGCGCGCAAGCTGGCGCGCGCCATGCTGCTGGCACCCGGCGCCGCCGTCGCCGCCGTGGGGAGCCGCTCCGAGGAGAAGGCCCGCCTCTTCGCCGCCGACAACGGCCTCGACGGCGCCGCCACCCGCCTCCACGGGACCTATGAGGCGCTCCTCGACGACCCGGACGTCGACGTCGTCTACCTCCCGCTCCCCACCAGCCTCCACGTGCACTGGGCCACCACCGCCGCCGCGCGGGGCAAGCACGTGCTCCTCGAGAAGCCCACCGCGCTCTGCGCCGCCGACCTCGACGCCATCCTCGCCGCCTGCGACGCCGCGGGGGTCCAGTTCATGGACTCCACCATGTGGATGCACCACCCGCGCACCGCCAAGATGCGGGACCTCGTCGACGACAAGGATGTCATCGGCGACATCAAAGTGGTGAGTTCTCCAAACATCGAGCTGAATTCCATTGGAAATGCCTAATTTCAGTCGCCAGTAAGAAACACCATGAAAATGATTCCTAGAGAAAGAAACTTAAGGAAAGAAATGATTCTTTTTCCGGCCTATTGTTAATGCCGTCTAGACTCGAGTGAATTGCTTGTTTATCAGCAAATTGTCGTGTTGCCATAATTTTGACAGAGTGTGATAAGATTACCTGGGGCATTGTACCTTATTGTATAGTTTGTCCTCGGATCCATTTCAAAAAATAGTTTGTCCTCGGATCTAGCAAGGGCTTGCTGCTACTTAGCAGTAAGAAACACCTTGAACACACATCCTGACAATAATCAACACTCCAACAAGCAAACAACAGATAGATGTTTTATTCAGGCAATACAACAGATAAATGTGAAATCCTTTCCTTTTTTTGAAATATGAATCTGAAATCCTTTCCTACAAACCAAAAATAGAACCATGATAAAACAGCATGGTACTCAAGCACAACATGGTATCTACTCCCTCCGTTTCAAATTATAGCTTGTTTGACTTTTTGACTCTAAGTTTGACCGTTCATCTTATTTAAAATTTTGTGCAAATTATCATATTTTTGTGGTGGCTTGCTTTATTAATAAAAAAATCTTCAAAAATGTCTTAAATTTGACTATATTTACATAATTTTTTTGAATAAGACGAGCGGTCAAACTTGTGGTAAAAAAAGTCAAATAACTATATCTTAGAACGGAGGGAATACTAAGAAAGATATATCATGTACCTTTCCATGTTGGCTACGGCAAATGATTGGTGACTTTTGTATCTAGCTCTTGGAACTACTATCTAGCTTGTTTGAAATTTATACTTTGTTAATCTTTTCCTTTCTTCAAGACGCATAGGATCCCTGACTCCCTATCCTTGTGAACTTAATAAAACCATAAGCCATTATCAATCAAGTTACAGGATCAATATCCTTGTCTCACTGATCAATTTGTTCTGATGAAGCATAGCGACATTTTGTTGCTAGCACTTGGATGCAGAATTTGTTTCTTCTTTTTCTCAGTTTGAAAACTTCTGTGAAGTCATCCCAGTGAAGGTCCAACAAAGAATAAACCTTTATATATATGCACACCCGTTAACCGTAGGTGGTTCACCACTCTGCCTTTCTTTTTCTGGTTAATTAATGGGTCCGATGAATTTGTATTATTAGTTCTCTGCCTAAATACTCAACTATGTGTAAGATCATGCCATTTTTATGAATATGTAAATGAGTCCTTTTGCTACATGGTTCGGAATTTTGTTACTGTTGACTGGTGACAAGTTGAAGGCTGGTGTGTTGTCCTGAATAACCTTATAAATTTTATGTCATGGAATAGGAAAATCGCATAAAGAAAATGATAACCCAGTGAACGACATATGCATGTAATAGGGGCTTTAGAACTAACTCAGCCTGCTGTTGCTGCTTAGTGCTGTTTTGAGGATGATGTTCTCCATGGTCTCACAAAGGATGCTGGGCAGTTGTGAGAAGCATATTTCAGGACGCCTGGAGTTGTTTTAGATTGT
Source organism: Echinochloa phyllopogon (assembly GCA_033239725.1). NCBI lineage: Eukaryota > Viridiplantae > Streptophyta > Magnoliopsida > Poales > Poaceae > Echinochloa > Echinochloa phyllopogon. Next base: position 25,852,941 of record BTCW01000018.1, on the reverse strand, counting down.
TCAGTCCTCTTTCCTTGGTTTTACCTCATGGTTTTGGCATTTCTATACAACAAATTAATGCTTGATGGCTTGGCATATAACAATACTGGGGGGCTTTGTTTTAAGACCTGCATTCCGTCGAATGTGTTGCAGATGTTCAATAATCTTTTTTTTTTTTAAAGATGGAGTCCCTGGGTCTCCTCTTGTCCAAAAGCAAAAGGGTTAACATACGGAGTAGATGGTACTGTCTTTCCGTTGAAGTCTAAATATGTACATGTTATACCAACTCACTCTTAACTAGAAGTTGATCTTATCTCATTCACATCGAGGTGTCACCTCATAAGATGGTTTATCAGTCTAGTTAATCTCTTTCTCATTTAATGGTGTGTCCTCTTCTTATTACATTTCCAAAAGAAATTTTCATTGTTTTATAATGGTGAAGGGTTGAATAGCATATCAATAGACACAATTGATCATCTTAATTTTATTTTAATTCTGTATCTCTAATGAAAGGGAAATGTTCAGTAGAAGGATCTTCATCTAATTCTGCAAAGTTGGTTAAAAATCCACTTCTTTGCTTGCCCTTCTGTTATTGGTATGATTTTATCTTGTTAGCTATCATAGTTTCATTAATGTAAATGCACACGAAGAAATTTGCAACCACTCTGTTCAGCTGACCTGTTAGCAGAAGCTAATATATGAACTGCAAAGCATTTCTGAAATGTTATGGGTTAACATACGTGTTACAATTCACAAAGCATGTTATGATGTTTTGCTTGTCATAAACTGTTTGATTCCACTTCATCCCTCTAGGGTTTTGTAGGTTAACAAAAAGCATTGGTTTTTCTTCTTTTGCTGCAGATAAACAGCGTGTTCGGCTTTCGAGCAGACGAAGATTTCCTCCAGAATGACATCAGGGTAAAGCCAGACCTTGATGCCCTGGGCGCACTCGGCGATGTTGGGTGGTACTGCATCCGTGCAATCTTGTGGGCTGTTGACTATGAGCTGCCCAAGACCGTGATTGCATTTCGTGATCCTATCAAAAACCAATTTGGCGTCCTTCTTTCCTGTGGTGCGACGTTGTACTGGGCGGATGGCAAGACGGCCACCTTCAGCTGCTCCTTTCTCACCAACCTTACCATGGACATGACCTTAGTTGGCACAAATGGTACTCTCCATGTCACTGACTTTGTCATTCCATATGAAGAGAAGTCTGCAGAGTTCAGTGTGGCCTCAAAGTCAAACTTTGTCAAGCTTCACATTGGATGGGATCCTCTGCCAAGCAAGCACGTCGTCACGACGGACCTGCCGCAGGAGGCCCTCATGGTCCAGGAACTCGCGAGGCTTGTGCGGAACATCCGGGACGCTGGTGGCAAGCCTGAGGGGAAGTGGCCGGCTATCACCAGGAAGACGCAGGTGGTGATGGATGCAGTGAAAGCTTCGATTGACAAGGGGTCTGAGCCAGTTGAGGTTGCCGGCTAAATGCCACAAACGACTGCTCGTCCTGGTGAAAACTCTGTACGCAATTGCACTTGATATCTCTGCTCAAATTATACTTCTGTATCCTACACAAAACCATTACTTGTAAATTGTAATAATCTTTCAGACTTTGGATTAAGTTGAAAACTATAAAGCAAATGTTATGTCAGATATTTTTTGTAGTAGTGAAGGCAGATAGAAGCTCTGACTGATCCACTGATGGTCCGGCTGCCAAAAGTTACCAGTGCCAAAGGGAGTTTGTTTTGTGTTTCATGGTACAAAGAATTTTTCTAGCTCAGCCAGTAGGTTTTGTGGGTGGAGAGGGTGATGTGCATCACAGAGTCGATGTCGAGGCAAATCAAAATGGGCCGAAACAAATAGCATGCACCATCAACTCCACACAACATATAAAGCCGGCAGCACAAAGCAGGAGAATACCAGCCAGAGTCAAAATGAACAACAATTGCCACACTTCTACAAACTCAATCCATGTAGGCCCAAGAATGAAAACAACAGCAAGCGCAAGAGGAAGTGAAACTGTGAGAGCATGTTTTCAATTGTAGGCTATGTAGGCCCATGTAGGAGCTCTCCGAAACAAAGCATAGTGTATACGTTACCTAGCGAATATCACCAAGGAAACAACACCTATTTTAGAGGAAGTGAAAGCATGTTTTAAAAAAGAATAGAGCAGGCACAGGGCCTCATTCATTTCAATTATTCGAATAACCTTCTAATCCATCTTTTTTCTTCATCTATCCACTTAACACCCTCAGATTCTAAAAGTAGGGTTTTGTTTTTTAAAACACAGTCACGTTGCCGTTAAATAAATTTTAAAAAGTACATTTGTGCTAAAGTCAAGGACTCAAATCCGGTTAGATTGATTCCACCATAAATAAATCTTATGATCAGTTCACTGCTAAGTGGTTTTGTTGTTGTTGATGCCATCTAATATGATGTTTCCTAATGTTTATTTGTACTAGTGTTAATAAATTTTTCCTCCGATTTTTTAGTCTCCCCACTTTTGCAAAAGCAGTTGTTTGGTTGGCTCCTATCTTGCAGCCGCCACAGCTTTCCATGTACAAATATTGTAGATTTCTTTTTCTTGGCTGAAAGATGAGTCAAGAACGCGAAGACATTCTAGGCAGCGTAAACTCATTTGATAGTTTAGCAACGAAGAGCCAAGCAAATTAAAGAGGAAAAATACTTTAGAGCAGAAGGAACGGGGTCCAGGGATGTTGTATTGTACAGTAGATTTGTAGTATTGCATTTTAGGAATCCAACCTGTCGTGATCCTGAAAGCTGAACTGAACACCCCGCACCACACACACTGACACAGAGGATCACTCGAGACACCGAGAGGGGTGGCCGGCCACCCGCCGCCGCGCCAACCGAGTCAATGTCGTCCCCCGCCGCGCCGGTGCAGCCGCCGCCCCCGCGCCCGGTGCGCTTCGGCATCCTGGGCTGCGCCGACATCGCGCGGAAGGTCTCGCGCGCCCTTCTCATGCTACCGCCCGGCGCCGCCACCGTCGCCGCCGTCGGCAGCCGCTCCGAGGACAAGGCCCGCCGCTTCATCGCCGATACCGGTCACCCCGCGGCGCGCCCCCACGGCTCCTACGAGTCCCTCCTCGGCGACCCGGACGTGGAGGCCGTGTACCTCCCGCTCCCCACCAGCCTCCACGTGCCATGGGCCACCGCCGCCGTCGCGCGGGGAAAGCACCTGCTCCTCGAGAAGCCCACGGCGCTGTGCGCCGCCGAACTCGACACCATCCTCGCCGCCTGCGACGCCGCGGGGGTCCAGTTCATGGACACCACCATGTGGATCCACAACCCGCGCACCGCCAAGATGCGGGAGATCGTCGCCGACAAGGACGCCTTCGGCGACGTCAGAATGGTCAGTTCTTGGAAAGACTTTCTCGCTCCCCTAGATTTGTGTGGAATTTGGAAATGCCTCATGTCAGTTGGCCAATTGCCAGTACGAAAAGAAATGCCAACGAATACCATTTTTGACGAGAAATAAAGGAATATCATTGTAGACAAAAAGAAACTTTTTCCCTATTTATACCAGTATAAGAGAAAAAAAATCACTTCTTTGCATTGTTGCTGATCCAGACTGATAGTGCTTGTTTATCAACCACCTGTGGTGTTGCCTTAATTTTGTTATGCGCGATAATTAAGACTGATGTGCACCTTATTTTCGATTTTCCTCGTGTCTAACAAGGGCTTGTTGCTGCTTGACAGAAAAAATATAGCTAGGAATGTCAGAGAGCACAATGTGTGCACTCTTTTTGCTGAAAGCCTCACTGTCTTGAGATATGTTGGCTTCTGAATTGACCCAAAATGACACCGACACAACTTAGCAGTTCATTTCAATTAATTACTTGTCACAATGAATATAGCAGGAACACTGAAAATGCCTTCAATTAATATAGATATCAATCATATTTGAATACTTTTTCATGTAACTAGCTGCCATAATGCCAAAGGTTGGGTTCCTCACCAGCTATTCTTACAACCCTAAGAATACTCGCAGATATACACAGTTGAATACACAATTGTTCCTGTGGTTCCAAATTAGCCGTGGCCCAAAGATTATTAATGAATTGAGCCCTCATTTCACTGGCTTGGCTACCATTCTATTCCTACTGATTATCATCCATCAGGATCTGAAGTCCATGTCAGTTGCTTGTGGCGAGAGATCATGCAGACCAAATCTTTGAAAGGGGAAGAGCCAGATCTGTCTTGAGAAAATACATGAGGTTAAGGGGTGCTGAATGGTCTCCTCTTCTTGAGTTCATAGCGAACAACTCTCATCAGTGGCGGATCCACAGGGGGTGCTATAGGACCCCATTGGACCAAATAAGCCTATGAAGCTTGAAACTAGTACATATTTAGCTCATAAAGGCTGAGGTTAGTCTAATGAGAAGTGGTCTAGCACAGGGACCAATACTAGATCCACCCCTGACTCATGTTGTGGTGGTCTCATTCGGGCTAGATGATCCACTGTCCAGCAGCGTTTACGGAATGCTAGCCATAGGAAAAAATTGCATTTCCTTGATTTCCATATATGTCCCCAGGGCTCAAAATGAATGGACCTTTGGAAATATGCAAGATATATCAGAAATCTATATAACTAATATAAATGATAAATAAAAATTCGGTACAACTTCATTAACATGTAGTCTCACTAAACATTTTCCTTGTCCGTCATCTCACCAATCAAGTTTCGGGTAAGTAACTAATCCCCTCAATGCTTGATTTTTGAGTTGTGGCGTTTCAAAAGGGAGTAGCCAGTATACTTCTTATTTGGCTTGAACGAGTTGTCTATGGATGGCTAAGACTTATCAGAAATCTCAGGAGTATAGAGGTCAGAGGGAGTACCTTTAAAGGGCCGTACAAACAATCATATATTTATGCCAACTTTGCCACTTAGGGGTCTAGTGTTGATAATTCTCTGGAGTTCGGATGCCCATATTTATGCCAACTTTGCCACTTAGGGGTTTAGTGTTGATAATGCTCTGGAGTTCGGATGCCCATATTTACAGAGCTAATATTCAAGCTTAGTTGAGGTAGAATTTTCTAAATGAACCACCTTTTTTGTGATGCAATGAACCACCATTCATAAGGAAGCAATTAAACTCTGGAAGGTATTCTGTTCTGTTCTAGCTTCACCTGTTAATTCTTTTACACTATATTTCAACTGCATGACATAAATTTATCTGTTTTTGTAATTGATAGAGTTTAGCTGTATTATTCCAACTATGAAGAAAATAATAGCATATGAATATGGCTATAGCATTTCCAGCTACAAAGAAAAGGATAGCATATTGATTTAATGATTCCACTCCAAAGAGTTCGTTAGTCTCTTGTTTTTTGCTTAATTTGAGCAGGGCAATAGTAAATTAATGTGATTCTTGGTTTATGCACATGGAAATTGTTGTGGACGCTTTTGTGGGCATCCAGTGTAAGTGTAGACCGAAGAAGGCACAGGCGTCCACCAGCTAGTAGATTTGCTTTAGCGTCCTTGTTTGAATAAATATTGTTTAGAGATTGTTAGTTAAGTTGTTAGTTAGGGAGAAATTTAGTAGTTTGATAGGAATCTGTTACCGCCAAGGCTATATATAGCTGGTGGCAGAACTTTGTAATCAGGCAATCAATAGGAATTAATCTCTCCGACACTCCTAGGGAGGGCGAGTTACCATAACAGAAATTTTTCTTCAAACCATTAAAAACAGTCACAGAAATTGTTGGTTGCAGAACATACTATTATGGTATATGTGACTTGGAAGTGTATATGTAATCTTATAGGTATGCATGTGCTTTGTAGCCTTAGTGTACAACAGAATGATATTTTCTTAAAGAATTTTAAAGGTTAACAAAGGTCATGCCTTTTTTCTTTTTCTGCTGCAGATAAACAGTATGTGTGGCTTTCGGGCATCTGAATATTTCCTCCAGAATGACATCAGGGTAAAGCCAGACCTTGATGCCCTGGGTGTGCTTGGCGATGTTGGATGGTACTGCATACGTTCAATCTTGTGGGCTGTTGACTATGAGCTACCCGAGACTGTTATCGCTCAGCGTCATCCTGTCAAGAACCAAGCCGGTGTGCTTCTTGCCTGTGGTGCAACATTGTACTGGGCAGAAGGCAAGATCGCCACCTTCAACTGCTCTTTTCTTACCAACCTCGCTTTTGATGTCACCATATATGGAACAAATGGTACCCTCCATGTCACTGACTTAGTAATTCCCTATGAAGAAAAGTCGGGGGAGTTCAGTGTGGCCTCAAAGTCAAACTTTGTCAAACCCACCATCGGATGGGATCCTGTGCCAAGTAAGCATGTTGTTGCTACAGATCTGCCACAGGAGGCACTCATGATCCAGGAATTCGCAAGGCTTGTGCAGAACATCCGGGACACTGGTGGCAAGCCTGAGGGGAAGTGGCCAGCTATCACCCGGAAGACGCAGGTTGTGTTGGATGCCGTGAAAGCTTCTATTGACAAGGGATTTGAACCAATGGAGCTTGCTATCTAAATACAAGGAGTGGCAGGTCTCTGTACCGTACATGAACGTAATTGTAATAACTTGGAGGAATCTTGTCAAATCGAGGGGTGCATTGCAATGTACTGAATTGGTGGTTATTATGAATAAATTGTGTAATTGACGGGGGGTAGATTGAAGCTCTGAGTGATCCAGCGTGTTCCAAATTATGTTCAGGAAAGAAGGTTCAGGTATCAGACATTTGTTTGTGCTTGCTGCTGCATACGCGTAGTGATGTTGTTGTTGCAGATGACTTGGCAGCTACCAATCTGCTACGATGTCTTGGAGCCTCGTAGGAGACCAAAATGGCAAATTATCCCGTTTCTCAGAAATTTACGTCCCCTGATCTCTGAAGAAGAATCTAAGAGCATCTCCAACAACATATATAAATTTGGATACCTAAGAACAGTTTTAGGTAGAAGAGAGAAAAAAATATTTAAGTATTCAAAAACGGTCTTCTCCAACAGCATATGTATATTTGAAGACATATTTTCAGCACAAAAGACACTGACAGGTAGGGCCCACAAGTTAGTGTCACGCCCCTTCTCTTCTCCGGTGTTCTTCTTTCCGGAGAGTGTTCGATGCAAGAGAGACAATGCATGTGCGGGTGTTTGGTATGATCAAGGAAGAAATGAAGATACGGCTGATGGCAAGCCGGGAGGAGTGGCCTTTAGTTTTTTAAGACGATTGCACCACCTTGTGTGTTTGAGTTTTCATTAATTTTTGTAATATCGACCATGTAATGACTCGCTTGCTTATTCTTATATGATATGGCAGTGCTTCTGCCCAAGTTTTCAAAAAAAAAGTTTCGTCGCCTCGCCCTGTCGTTTCTTGCATCATCGTCTGCCTCTGGCCGTGTGGATTCCACCCGTCCCAGCCGCCCTTCGCCTCCGCTAGCACCTCCCGCCCTTCGCCTCCGCTAGCACCTCCCTCCCTCCCTTCGCCCCGTCCTCCCTGGCCACCCTTTGCCTCGGGCCATCCCGGACCCTGGAGCGGTTGGGGCGGGGTCGATCTCTCCCGTGGAGTAGGTAGAGCGGAGGGCGGGTTAAGATAGTTGGGTCTGGTCGGTGGGCTAGTGGGCGAGGCCGCTGAGTGCGGTGGTGTAGCTAGTGGCGCCGACGGTCAGATCTACTTGTGGCAGCAGTAGATCAGCGCGGACAGGACCAACATAGGCCAAACTAGGGGCGGAAGGGTGAAGGAAAGCAACAGGTTGACGAGCTCTGGTAGCTGGCTAGCAGCCAAAGGCGGCAAGCTCGGGGGAGGGCCTGATGGCGGCAAAGGACAGATGGGCGTGGAAGCGACGGTTGGCTTCTACCGCTCATGGGAAGGAAATATAGCAATCCAAGGTTTGGTTTGGTATATTTAGGTTATAGCCTAAAATAGCAAACTATGGAGCAGGTTTTTGAGCTATTTATATGTATTCTAACAGTTCTTAGATATATCACCTCACTTTAGGTAGTCTGCTGGGGATGATCTAAGGAAGATGGAGGTAGGCCATTGCAGCAATGGCTTCTGTCAGCTATTGTTGTTCATGATGGGTGGGTAATAGCATAAGGTTTCTCCCAAAAGTGCCCTGAAGAAAAGGTTTCTACAAAAACTGTCATCTTGGGGGAAAGCCCGAAACGTTGGGATTCTGTAGTGATTTGATCTGAAGATTTCGAGACTCTAGTTCTGTTGAGATCTTTCGAAATTGGTTAAGTGATCCGATGATGATGATGATGATGTTTATGAATTAATTATACATTGGCTGGTAAGGTTCCTTGCGGTGGAACTCAGTGGTAGACGAGGCGTCTGTGATGACTTCATGAATTTCAGGATCGGATCTGCCGGTCCAGTCTCTCAGAGGTGCTCATATGGGTAGGGTTAGCGTACGTGTATTTATAGAGGTGAGTGTGCGTACGTGTGAGCGTCTGCGTCTATACTAGTTTTTCAAAAAAAGTGATATGATGTATTTATTGGAAGAATTTGCAAAGGATTGACATGATCGAAATTGCAACAATATATCCAATTGCGCAACTGGCATGCAGGTTTAAAGCTTCAAAATAACACGATGTATATTTTTTACAACAGTATGGACTAATTTATCTGTTAAATGTGAGCTTCAAAATCTTCACCAAAGTTGCCACTAGTAGGATCAATTCGGTAGCGGACAAAATTATCAGCCCAACCCAAACCACTTTTACGTGAGGACGAAACATCCTAGATGGAGTCGTCATCTTGTATGAGACAGTTCACGAGATGCACAGAAAGAAGCAAAAGTGGAGTTATTTTTAAAATAGTTTTTTAAAAGCTTATAATAAAGTAAAATAACCCTTCTTAATGCAAACACTTCAGATGAAAGGTTTCTCGCATAAATGGATCTTGGGTGCAATGTTTCATATCCGGGGGAAGTGGCACAGTCAATGTTAATGGTGAAGTCGGACCTTTTCTCCAAACAAGAAAATGACTTCGACAGGGAGATCTATTGTCTCCCATTTTGTTTAGTATTGTTGCGAATATGTTAGCAATTTTGATCAAAATGGTGAAAGCAGATGATCAAGTGAGTGATGTGATGCCACATCTTGTAGACGGGGCTTATCCATATTACAGTATGCTGACAATACTATCCTCTTTATGGAACTTGACCTCAAAAAAGCACGTAACATGAAGCTCCTACTTTGTGCTTTTGAGCAACTATCAGGGCTTAAAATTAATTTATATAAGAGTGAATTTTTTTTTGCTTTGGTGATGCGTATGAAGCAAAGGCCCAATACACTTCACTTTTTGGATGTAATCCAGGGGATTTTCCAATGAAATATCTGGATATACCTATTCATTATAGAAAACTTTCAAATGTTGATTGGAAAAGAGTTGAGAAACGATTTGAAAAAAGACTTAATAGTTGGAAAGGAAAGCATATTTCAACGGGCCTGCCATTTATTAACTAAGTTCTTAGTAGCTTGCCTATGTACACGATGTCTTTCTTTGCAATTCCTAAGGGTCTGTGTGGAACGCAGGAATCCAAAACAAAGGAACGGGAGAAAACGCAGAAATAGGAAATGTGTGTGTAGAGGAAATTCTCAAAAACCTGTGTTTGGAATGCAGGAATGTAGGTTCATAGGAATTTGGTAGTCAGCAAGTAATCAACTTCATTTAGACTAAGGCTGAGCACTAAATACCAATTGATTAGCGGCATCACTAATTAAAGGTCTTGGAATAATTGCACGGCTAGCTGTAACATTCTTATCTACTCACCTGGTCGGTGTGTAGTCGGTAGTGTACTATTTACTGCTCGCCTCCTTTACCCATGCACGGCTTCACATTATCCTGAGTAGAAAAGCTACAGGACTTGTCACCGTGATGAGATTACCAAAGTGGTTAGAGTGCCTTGAGACGCATGAAATTTTTTCAAGAGCTTGGAGTGGATGTTTTCATTCCTCCATTTTGCATAGGAACCTTTCCTTTGGAAATGGAAACTCCATGCCTCCGTTCCAAACACTAGATGATGTCAGCAAAACATAGGAAAGGAATTCCTTTAAAATTTCTTTGAAAATCCTCCGATCCAAACAAGCCCTAAACGAGTACTAAAAAAGCTAGATTACATCCGATCACGTTTTTTCTGGCAAAGTGATGAACAGAAACATAAATACCGATTAGAAAAATGGGATATTCAATGCCAACTAAAAGAACATGGGGCCTAGGAATTCATAACCTCGACATTAAGAATACAGCTTTGCTTAGTAATTGGCTCTATAAGTTACTGACAACTGATGGAACTTGGCAGTAGATCCTACATAACGAGTACCTAGATTCCAAACCTCCTCACAAGTTCAATGGAAGAATGAGGACTCCCATTTTTGGGTTAGCCTTATGAAGGTTAAACAAGATTTTCTTCGTTTTAGTACCTTCATAACTAAGGATGGATCTCAAGTTAGGTTTTGGGAAGACATATGGTCGAGGGATAGACCCCTGCATGAATAGTATCCTTGTCTTTATAACATAGCCCATCGTAAACAAGATACTGTCACATGTACTTGGCATCACTCCACCTAATCTTTCATGGCGTAGAGATCTAATTGGACACAAGCTAGTGGCGTGGAATAATCTTTTGCCAAGTATCATTAACATTGTGTTGAGCCAAGAGGAAGATGAATTTGCTGGAATTTGCGTTCCAACGGACATTTCTTGGTGAAATCTCATTATTTGGCCATGATCCATAACGATGTCCGCAACATAAATAAACAACTTTAGAAAATAAGAGCACCGCTAAAGATCAATATCTTTCTTTGGTACCTTCGTAAGGGCGTAGTCTTAACATACGATGATCTAGCTAAGCGAAGTTGGCAGGGTAGTAAGTAGTGTTGTTTTTGTCGTAAAGATGAAACAATTAAACACCTGTTTTTCGATTGCTATTTTGCTCGAGCTATGTCGTCAGTTATATACGTGGCATCAAGTTTATCTCCTTGTAGGGTCGCAAATATGTTTGGGACTTGGCTAGGGAGGAGTAGTAATGATGTAAAGCCAATTTTTACTTGGAGCAGCGGCCTTTTGTTGGTCCTTGTGCCTATGCAGGAATGATATAGTATTTGAAAAGAAATATGTTGCTACCCCTTTGTAGGTTATAGGACAACCTGACAAGATACGGTTGCAGTGGCGTGTCAACGATTGGCGCATGTGGCCAAGAAGTTTTTTACCCGGGCACATGGATAGCAGTCTAGCCTAAGGATTGCGGGTCATTAGTGTGCTTTTTTGTCTATAAGACTGCGTTCATCTTAGCTATACAGATGTCGGAAGGATCTCAAGATTTTTTTAATCATTTCGATGTAATAATCTTGATTTCAATAAAACTATCCTTATCGATTTTCTTTTACTTCAAAAGTTTTCCATGGTGATTGCGACGGTGGGACAGCCTACACGTACAGGAAGACAAACATGTCGTTGCGTGTTCCCCCAAAAGATCGTGTTGGGCATATATATATATGCGGGGAGCTGCTGGTAAAATACAGGTGGGCTCGCCGCCTGTGCTGTCAGCCGGCAATGATTCCGGCCGGCATTGCCCGCGGACCGTGTCACGCGCCGGCAGTATGGGCGCTGGGCCACGCGTGATGCCGCCCAGGAAGCCAGAGATCCGACAGCGATCAGATCACCCGGCGATTGTGGCCATGCAAAAGCTATTCTAAAACTTCCATCGACACTTGCCTTGGGAAAAGAAATCTGTTTTTATCGTTATTACTTGGTATCTAATCGAGGGGATATTTAATTTATTGCCATCCTTATGGATGACGCCGTAACACCTTAAAATAGCCTATTGAAAATTTTAGTGATTAATTTATTATTTACTAAAGTGCTCATAATTAATATAGAGCAAATAAAATCTAGGGAATTAAAATCAAATATAAGACTTAAAAATATTTTTGTTGCATTTATGCCGGTTGCATTTAGTGGTTTTATGCGTGTAAAGTTTTAAAAAATGCGGAGCCTAATGGAAATTTTCTAGATTTTTCTGGAAATTAATCCTATTTTTTCTAGAGCAAATTCCAATTTTTAAAACATGCTAAGATCCTTTTCGTGAGCTCTAAATCTTTGTAGACCAACCTTGGCCCAAAGTTGACCCAATTTTAGGCCAAATCCATCCCATCACTTTAATGGGCCAAATTTCAAAGCCCATTCGCATTGGAATGGGGCAAACCACCTTTAGTCCCATATTGCTAAGGAACCTGAAAGTGAGATGTTTTCTCCCTATATATATATGAACCACCTCTCCTCTGGAAAATGTACACCATCGACTCCTTTATAGGGAGGCCCCTTTGTTTGGGATTCCCTAAGGTAGTCTTCTTCCACCATATCTTCCACTACTGCCCATTCTTTATCTCGTCGTCGCGTCGAGCCTTCCGTTGTTTTTGGCCTCAAGATTTTCAGTAAGACCCTCAGTGCATCTTGTAATTTTCTATCATATTCGTTTAGTCTATACTCTTTCGTAGAAAAGCCCCTGCCTTTTTTGTGTGTTAGCCCTCGGGTTCTTACATAAAATTAAATATAGGTCCTCGGTTTTTCACGAATAGGTCCGTAGAAGTTTTGAAACATTGCCAGCTAGTCCCTGAACCTTAGAAACGCCGTAACTTTCTCGTTTTAGCTCCAATTAGTGTGATTCTTGCGCTCACGTGTTCGTAGCAAAGCGTAGATTAGTTTTAAAACCTTCTTTTGTTCAATTTCTACTGTTTGGTGTACTATTCTAATAGAATACTTTTGTTTGCATGTATTTGCTTGTGTGGATGCTTGTTTGGTGATTCGTGTCCAGTCGGTGAGCCATTTGTGTTGGAGTTCGAGTACGAGGACTTTCAGGAGCAGGACCAGCAGCAGCAGCAACAACAATACTTTGAGGAAGGCAAGTTATAGCACGAACAATCCTTGCTACCTACCCACCTTGTAATTATTTTTTTCATATATGCATGTGTCTAAATTAATGTACCTTTAAGATTGTACCTAGTCTTGATTGTCATGTCTTTTGATTAACTTAGGTTTATGCATATGGGTAGAATCTTTGCTACGCGTAGCTACTATTACCATTTTTAATTGTTAAATTTGACTTAATGGTTCACTTCAACATGATGATAAAACTTGCTTTTTAGCAACTTGGTTTAGGGAGCTAGAGCATGTGCTTCGTGCTTTGTTCTAGTGTCTCTCTGTAAGGTTCGGTTCTTAAAGCGGCAACCCAGGAGCCCGTCGCCACCGCCAAAACTATTATGGCTCTAGTCTTGGTCAAGTAGCATGTACGTCTCTAGCTTGTCAGTGGTTATCGACGGGGCCGACGGCGTTATGGGAAACATGGGTGAGAGTATGTCTTGATCCATCGAGGACGGGAGATCCATTGGCTATGCCCCCGTGAGGCACAGTCCCGTGCTGGGAGTCCCTACGATGGAAACTCCACACGTTGCGCATTGTTGGGTGTGATGCCCGCGCCCTGGACGCCATTGACCCCCCCTATGGTGTGACTCCGTAGGCGTATGTCAATCTCGGTGCCTTGGCCATGCTGCCTATGCTGTACCATAATCAGCCACTGTCTTGTTAGGGTGTCTTGTGAAAAGCCTCGTAGCGTCCCTATGCAGTCACACCTCGGAAGTGTTGATGTGCATGGTTGGGTTTAATGTTCTTTTGAGCTTTTACGCGACTGGTGGGTAAAGGGCGAAACCTCTACAGAGTGTAAATCTATCATGATAGCCTTGCTCAGGGTCACGAGCGGCATGGATCCTTTTTTATTAGAAGATGATGTTTATTTATGCTTAATGTCACTTATACTTTATTAATTGGGTTGAAACTGGGTTCCATTCACTCGTAGTAACTTGGATAATGTTAAAAGAAACCAACTAAAAATGCTAATGCAGTTCAGCCGTGTCTAGCCTTACTTTGAGCCTTCATACACCCGTGTTATACTTGCTAAGTAAATGTTTTACTTACACTTGTCATTTATTCAACAAAATCCCGGATAGGTAATAGATTGGGCTGTGCATGAGTCTGCTGCTGAGTTTCCAGAAGATCTACCGTACTACTGAGTTGCGTTCTCCTAGTGAGAGTCCCTGTGGATTGCGGCTCCGCTTAGTTGAGAGTTATTAGTTTTCCGCTGTATTGGTTAGTTTATTTATGTTAAACTCTAACTTAAAACTCTATTTATTAAAGCATATGTTCTCTTTTTATCATATTTGTTTTCTATATGTGTACTATGACTTCCTGGGCACACATATGGCCGCATTCGGGTTTCTGTGTAAATCAGTGTGAAAGATTGGTATCAGAGCCGTGTTGACTGTAGGACCGCAGCCTAGTTAGAACGGTTGATTAAACCTTAGGTGACCACCGTGATTATGTGATATGGATCATCTAGTAACACTTTTTTTCAAAACCCAGTGCTGTCAAGTCTTGTGTGAATCATGTGCTTAGGTGCTTGATATGGTTGTCGTTATGTTTATGCGTGATTTGGATCTTTGTAATGATTGTGATGGGCGTAGACGCGAGTCTACCACCATCTAGATATTGGATTAAGGTTTAAGGATATTAGTGTTTACATAGAGGGTGGTATTTATTTTCTCTTGCTCGTTATCTATCAAATCCTCCATCCTGACAAGTTTAGTAATCTTCTTAAGTCTCTGATGCATAAAATCTAAGTTACATGGTTATGTCCGAAGGAGTTTTGATAGGAATTACTTGCTGATGATAGATGATGAACACAAGGAGCAACACAGGTGGCAGTGGAGGCAACTACAACCAACCAACACTGCCACCACCACCTCCCACTATCGAGCAAATGATGCATACGCAGACCCGACTGATGCAGTAGATGGCTCAGACCATGACATTGATGCAGCAGAACCAGCAGAATTCACATCACCAACCTAACATGCCGTCCCGGGACAAGAGGGGCGAATTTCTGAAGGGACGCCCTCCCACCTTCAACAAAGCCAATGACCCCCTACAGGCAGATGATTGGCTCAAGGCGGTGGAGAGATAGCTCGACATCGCGCAATGCAACGACCCAGAGAAGGTGTTGTACGTAGGAGGACAGCTTCAAGGACCAGCATTGGACTGGTGGGATTCATACCAGTACGCTCACCCCGATCGTACCCAGATCACCTGGCGGGAGTTCCGTGACAGCTTCCATTCTCACCATGTGCCGGAGGCTGTAATGACCCTGAAGAAGAAGGAATTCCTGGCGCTGAAGCAGGAAGGGATGAGTGTCACCGCTTACCGTGACAAGTTCATTGAGCTCGCCTGCTGTGCTCCTGAGGATGTGGCCACAGACAAGAAGAAGCAGACCCAGTTCCGTGATGGCTTGCATGATGTGCTACAATACCAGCTGATGTGTACCAAGTTCCCCAACTTTCAGGAACTGGTGGATGGCGCCTTGATGTTGGAACATAAGCGTCATGAGATAGAGGAGAAGAAGAGGAAGTTACAGGGCCAGCAAACAGGGAGCAGCAGTCGTCCCCGCTTCACTCCTCCACAGGGGAATCAGCAGATGGTGAACCGGCAGCGTTCCCAGGGTCAGCCCAGCTTACCAAGCCGTGGCCAGTACCAGCAGTGCCCCCAGCACACTCAGGCGCCACAACAACAGCGTTTCCAGAATCAGCTACAGAATGGCCCAGTTCAGTGCAACCAGGTGCAACCAGGTCCTGTTCAGCGCCCCAACCCCGTCAACAATACACCAGTGGGTCCGAGGGTGTGTTACCACTGTGGAGAGCAGGGGCACGTTGCCAATGTCTGCCCCAAAAAGGCCCAGAAAGCCAACCAGCAAGCCAGACAGCAGTAGGTGCAGGCCAACCGAGGACCGCAAAACCCCACTAGAGGCAAGGTCAACCACATGGGCGCAAAGACTGCAAAGGGAGCTACTGACGTGGTTGTGGGTACGTTCCTTGTCAACTCGACCACTGCAACTGTTTTATTCGATTCTGGAGCTTCGCATGCTTTCATCTCTGCTGCATTTGTACAAAAGAGTATGTTGACCCTGCAACCCATGGGAAACCCTATTTTAGTCAGTTCACCTGGGGGAGAACAATGAGCCAGTCTACGCTGCTCCAAAGTCATCATTACAATAAGGGGTAGATTTTGAGGTATACCCCATAGTCCTGAATTCTCTTGGGTTCGATCTAATCCTGGGAATGAGCTGGCTAGCCAAATATAGTGTTGTGATCCAGTGCGTCGAGAGGGCAGTACAGCTGGTAGCAATAGGAGGCAAAAAAGTGGAGTACCAAGCAGTCAAGTATTCAGAACAGTGCCAAGTCAATCAAGCTGAGGGAGCAGCCCCCGAGGACACCAGAGTGGTGAGCGAGTTCCCGTATGTGTTCCCATATGAACTTCCAGGTATGCCCCCAGAACGCGAAGTTGAATTCGTTATTGAACTTAAACCTAGTACTACACCTATAGCTAAAAGACCCTATTGGATGGGAGTAAAGGAACTAGAAAAGCTTAAGCAAGAACTGAGCTCCTTGCTAGCCAAAGGGTATATTCGTCATAGTTCATCACCATGGGGAGCACCAATGTTGTTCGTGGACAAGAAAGATAGGACACAGAGGTTGTGTGTGGACTATCGAGCCCTCAACGAAGTGACCATCAAGAACAAGTACCCACTGCCAAGGATTGATGATCTGTTTGATCAGCTGAAGGGAGCTTTTGTGTTCTCTATGATAGATCTTCGATCGGGCTATCACCAGATGAGAATCCGGTTGTCGGACATAACCAAGACGGCTTTCACCACTCGGTATGGATTGTACGAGTTCACAGTCATGTCCTTTGGAATGACCAACGCTCCTGCATACTTCATGTACTTGATGAATAGTGTGTTCATGGACTACTTCGACAGGTTCGTGGTGGTGTTCATTGATGACATTCTGGTCTTCTCCAAGAATGAATAAGAACATGAGGATCACTTGAGATTGGTGATGCAGAGACTCCGGGAGCATCAGTTGTATGCCAAGTTGAGAAAGTGCGAGTTCTGGTTGAAGGAAGTGGCATTCTTGGGTCACGTGTTGTCCAATGGTGGAGTGGCAGTCGACCCAAAGAAGGTTAGCGATGTGTTAAGTTGGAACCCGCCTTAGGATGTGAGTGCAATCAGGAGTTTCTTTGGGATGGCCGGACATTATCGAAGGTTCATCGAAGGATTCTCCAAGATTGCTAAGCCCCTGATGGCATTATTGGAGAAAAATACTACGTTTGTCTGGACAGAGGAGTGTCAAACCAGCTTCCAGGAGTTGAAGAAGAGGCTGACAATAGCACATGTGCTTGTTTTGCCTGACATAGCCAAGAACTTCTCTATCTACTACGATGCATCCCGTCTAGGATTGGGATGTGTGCTCATGCAGGAGGGAAAAGTTGTGGCTTATGCGTCGAGGCAGTTGAGGAAACATGAGCAGAACTACCCGACACATGATCTGGAGTTGGCAACTGTGGTACATGCTTTGAAGATTTGGAGGCATTACTTGATTGGACACAAGTGCGATATCTACACCGATCATAAGAGCCTCAAGTACGTCTTCACTCATTCTGATCTGAATATGAGGCAACGCTGATGGTTGGAGTTGATCAAGAATTATGATCTAGAGATTCACTATCACCAGGGAAGACTAACTTGGTGGCAGATGCTCTGAGTAGGCGGAGCTATGTGCACAAGATCACCGGACATTGTCTGCCAGAAGAGCTCAGCTTGGAGTTTGAGAGGATGAGTCTGGGATTCGTGGCTAGCATCACGGAAATGGCAGTTGAACCAACTCTGGAATAGGAGATCCAGAAAGGTTAGCTTAAGGATGAGAAGATCAAGAAGATTGTGGAGCAGGTTGCTCTAGGGAAGGCCCCTGGTTTTCGAGTGGATGATCAAGGAACCTTGTGGCACGGGAAGAGGATATGTGTACCCGACATGGCGTAGATCAAGGACACGATCCTAAGAGAAGCGCATGATTTGGCATACTCGATCCACCTGAGAAGTACGAAGATGTACCAAGACATCGAGGAGAGATTCTTGTGGTACGGATTGAAGCGTGATGTGGCAACATATGTGGCCCTATGTGACACGTGTCAGAGGGTCAAGGCTGTACATCAGAGGCCAGCAGGATTACTCTAGCCCTTGAAGGTACCTGAATGGAAGTGTGAGGAAGTCGGAATGGACTTTATCACCGGTCTACCTCGCACTCAAAGAGGATTTGACTCCATCTGGGTAATCGTGGATCGCGTGACCAAAGTGGCACACTTTCTTCCAGTGAAGACCACTTACACAGGCACCAAATTAGCAGAGCTATATATGGAGAGAATTGTATGCTTGCATGGAGTGCCGAAGCGGATAGTGTCTGATCGCGGTACTCAATTCACATCACACTTCTGGCAGAAGCTACATGAGTCTATGGACACTAAGCTTCACTTTAGTTCGGCTTACCACCCACAGACGGATGGACAGACAGAGCGAACCAATCAGATTTTGGAAGACATGTTGAGGGCGTGTGCTCTGCAGTATGGTGTTAGCTGGGACAAGAGTTTGCCCTATGCGGAATTCTCGTACAACAACAGCTACCAGAAAAGTCTACAGATGGCACCATTCGAGGCTCTATATGGTAGAAAGTGCAAAACACCACTGTTCTGGAATCAAACTGGGGAGAGTCAAGTTTTTGGGCCTAAGATACTAAGAGAGGCAGAGCGACAAGTACAAGTGATCAGGCAGAACTTGAAGGTGGCACAATCCCGGCAAAAGAGTTATGCTGATGTCAGACGGAGGGATCTCAGCTTCGAAGTTGATGACTTTGTGTATCTCAAGGTGTCGCCAGTGAGGGGTGTAAAAATGTTTAATGTCAAGGGCAAACTAGCGTCTCGTTACATCGGACCCTTCAAGGTATTGGAACGGATGGGCGAAGTGGCATATCGGCTAGACCTACCTGAGCAACTGACCGGAGTGCACAATGTGTTCCACGTGTCTCAGCTGAAGAAATGTTTGCGGGTACCTGAGGAGCAGATCCCGATAGACGAGCTGAATGTGCAGGAAGATCTCACTTACGATGAGTATCCAGTCAAGATTTTGGAGGAGTCTGAGAGGGTGACAAGAAACAAGGTCATCCGAATATGCAATGTACAATGGAACCGACACTCAGAGGATGAGGCGACTTGGGAAAGAGAAGAAGACCTCAAGGCCGAGTACCCACAGCTCTTCGCATCCACATCCGAATCACGAGGACGAGATTCATATTAAGGGGGGTTAGGTTTGTAACACCCTAAAATAGCCCTATTTAAAATTTTAGTGATTAATTTTCTTTTAACTAAAGTGCTCATAATTATTATAGGGCAAATAAATAAATTCTAGGGGATTAAAATCAAATATAAGGCTTCAAAACATTTTTGTTGCATTCATGCCGGTTGCATTTAGTGGTTTTATGTGTGTAAAGTTTTCAAAAATGCGTTTAGGAGCCAAATGGGAATTTTCTACATTTTTCTGCAAATTAATCCTATTTTTTCTAGAGCAAATTCCAATTTTTGAAACATGCTAAGATCCTTTTCGTGAGCTCCAAAAACAATATTTGGGTTCGTCATGTCCAACTCTATCTCTCTAATTTTTCCTAGGATTTTTAGAATTTTTAGAACATTTTTCATAATTTTATAATTCTGGACTTATATAATTAACATGGAATTTATTATATAAAAATAATCCAAAATAAAATAACATAGGTTATAATATTGAGTGCTTTGCATTCATACCGGTTGCATTTAGTGGTTTTATGTGTGTAAAGTTTTCAAAAATGCGTTTAGGAGCTAATGTGAGTTTTCTAGATTCTTTGTGGAAATTAATCATATTTTCTCTAGAGCAAATTCCAATTTTTAAAACATGCTAAGATCCTTTTCGTGAGCTTCAAATACAGTATTTGGGTTCCTCAAGTCCAACTCTATCTCTGGAAATTTTCCTAGTATTTTAGAATTTTTAGAATATTTTTCATGGTTTTAATATCAGTTCTGGACTTATCTGGAATTATTTTATAACCAGGAAAATAATTATTCCGAAAATTAAAATCACCCTAAATCTTAGTAGACCAGCATTGGCCCAAAGTTGACACAATTTTAGGCCAAACTCATCCCATCACTTTATTGAGCCAAATTTCAAAGCCCATTCGCATTGGAGTGTGGCAAACCACATTTAGTCCCATATCGCTAATAAACCTGAAAGTGAGAGGTTTTCTCCCTGTATATGAACCACCTCTCCTCTGGAAAAAGCACACCATCAACTCGACCATATCTTCCACTACTGCTAATTCTTCATCTCGTCGTCGTGCCGAGCCTTCCGTTGTTTTCAGTAAGACCCTCAGCGAATCTTGTAATTTTCTATCATATTCGTTTAGTCTATACTCTTTCGTAGAGAAGCCCCTACCTTTTAGCGTGTTAGCCCTCGGGTTCATATATGAAATTGCGTATAGGTCCTCAATTTTTCACGAATAGGTCCCTGGAAGTTTTTAAACCTTGCGAGCAAGTCCCCGAACCTTAGAAACGCCGTAACTTTCTAGTTTTAGCTCTGATTAGTGTGATTCTTGCGCTCACGTGTTTGTAGCGAAGCGTAGATTAGTTTTAAAACCTTCTTTTGTTCTGTTTCTACTGTTTGGTGTACTGTTCTAATAGAATACTTTTATTTGCATGTATTTGCTTGTGTGGATGCTTGTGTTGTGATTCGTGTCCAGTCGGTGAGCCGTTTGCGTTGGAGTTCGAGTACGAGGACTTTTAGGAGCAGGACCAGCAACAGTAGTAGCAGCAACAACACTTTGAGAAAGGCAAGTTATAGCACGGACAATTCTTGCTACCTACCCACCTTGTAATTATTTATTTCATATATGCATGTGTCTAAATTGATGTACCTTTAAGGTTGTACCTAGTCTTGATTATCCTATCTTTTGATTACCTTGGATTTATGCATATGGGTAGAATCTTTGCTATGCACAGCTTCTATTACCATTGTTTAATTGTTAAATTTGACTTAATGGTTCATTTCAACATGATGATAAAACTAGCTTTTTAGCAACCTGGTTTAGGGAGCTAGAGCATGTGCTTCGTGCTTTGTTCTAGTGTCTCTACGTAAGGTTCGGTTCTTAAAGCGGCAACCCAGGAGCCTGTTGCCACTGCCATAACTGTTATGGCTCTGGTCTTGGTCAAGTAGCATGTACGTCTCTAGCTTGTCAGTGGTTACCGACGGGGCCGACGACGTTATGGAAAACATGGGTGAGAGTATGTCTTGATCCACCGAGGACGGGAGATCCATCGGCTATGCCCCCATGAGGCACAGTCCCGTGCTAGGAGTCCCTGCGATGCGGAACTCCACACGTTGCACATTGTTGGGTGCGAGGCCCGCGCTCTGGACGCCATTGACCCCCCTATGGTGTGACTCCGTAGGCGTACGTCAATCTTGGTGCCTGGGCCATGCTGCCTATGCTGTACCATAATCGGCCACTGTCTTGTTAAGGTGTCTTGTGAAAAGCCTTGTAGCGTCCCTATGCAGTCACACCTCGGAAGTGTTGATGTGCATGGTTGGGTTTAATGTTCTTTTGAGCTTTTACGCGACTGGTGGGTAAAGGGTGAAACCTCTGCAGAGTGTAATTCTATCATGATAGACTTGCTCAGGGTCACGAGTGGCCTGGATCCTTTTTGATTAGAAGATGATGTTTATTTTTGCTTAATGTCACTTATACTTTATTAATTGGGTTACAACTGGGTTCCATTCACTTTTAGTAACTTGGATAATGTTAAAATGAACCAACTAAAAATGCTAATGTAGTTCAGCTGTGTCTAGCCTTACTTTAAGCCTTCATACACCTGTGCTATACTTGCTAAGTAAATATGTTACTTACACTTGTCATTTATTCAACAAAATCCCAGATGGGTAACAGATTGGGCTGTGCATGAGTCCTCCCAATCAGAGTCCCTGTGGATTGCGGCTCCGCTTAGATGAGAGTTATTAGTCTTCCGCTGTATTGGTTAGTTTATTTATGTTAAACTCTGATGTAAAACTCTGTTTATTCAACCATATGTTATTTGTTTATCATATTTGTTTGCTATATGTGTACTATGACTTCCTGGGCACTCATATGGCCGCATTCGGGTTTCTGTGTAAATTCGGGTGTGACAGACGCTGCTTCAATAGCCATTGTTAAATGGCTCCTACATTTTTGCCATCCTTCTATACTTAAGTCTTACAAAATTACCCATTTGGACACTGTGGCATGACACGTCTGTTGCCACGGTGGAATGACCTTGCAAAATGACGGCCATACCCCTGCCTTATCCTTTCCCTCACCCACGCGCTGCCAAAACCGAACCCCATTCTTTCCAATGCTCCACATCCCTCTCTTGTTCCCTTGGAACCCTAGGCAGCAGCGGCGGCGGGCGCATCGAGCCACGGAGTCACGCGGAGGCCAGGAGGCAGTGGCGTCGCGCGGGCCCAGGGAGGCCCCGGGAGGCTGCGTGGAGCAGGGAGGCCAGGGTTTCTAGGAAAGGTACGTAAATCTCCCTAGTTGTTCGTGGTGGGTTTCCTTGGTTCAAGTGTTTCGATCTGATTAGGATGTTGAAAATTCTAGGGCCGGTGTTGAACTTAATGCTATGATATCATTCTGCATAACAATGTATCCTAGTGTTTGCCCCCTTTTGTAAGTTTTTACTTACTCCCCAAATGATGCAAATCCCTGTAGTTTCTGTTTGCACTAGAGTTGGTTGATTCTGACTTGCTTCAACATGTTTTCTCTTTGTTTATATGTCAGGATCGATCCTGAAAATGGGTTTAAATTAATTGTTAAATGTGAAAAATATAAGGCAATCACAGATTATGGCATTGTAGACATGGCTGAGCAATTGTTTCATGTGTGGTTCGATAGCAACAATGGTTACAATCTTGATAGTTTTGTAGTTGATATGGCCAACAAGATAATTTGGGGTCCTAGTCAGGTTCTTACTGTGTGGGTAGTTGATACTGATAGTGCTGCTAAGTGGAAGATAAGAAGAAATGAGCACTTTGAGAAGATGATTCAGTCGAGGCTTGTTGACAAATTTGCATATGTTGTAGTTGAAGTAGTTGATAAGGAAGGGTATCAGCAGGAAAACCAACATGTGCATAACACAACTAGATCAAGAGGCAGTTCTGGTGTGACAAGTCAAGCTATTCCTCCATATTATGCTGAGGGTGCAGGGGAGACATTTATCTCCCAAGAACAGGCAGAGCAGATTTTTGAGGAAGTGGATTGGACTACTTTGACAGTTATTCCTGAGGATGATAAAGATGGGGAAGCTTATGTACTGGTTGATGAGGATAGAGTCTTGGAGGCAATGGGATTTAAGGAAGCAGATGATACAGCAGAACAGGATGTTGTGGAAGAAGAAGCTGCTATACCATGCATGCCACCAGAACTTGCAGAAGACATGCTTGATGCAGGAGTAAATGTTGATGACAGTGCAGCTGTAGAACCATCAATGGATTGGGATAGGGACAATCCAGATATGTCGGTGGGTACAATATATCCTTCTATGGCAGACTTCAGGTTGGCAGTTGGCAGCATGCTATAGTGCATGAATTTGAGCTTGGCACAGAGAAGTCTAACAAATCAAGGTTTAGGGGGTATGGCAAGGCCAAAGGCTGTCCCTGGATTATTAGAACTAGGACACAGGATGATGGTTGTGTCAGGGTACATTTACTAACTATATTTTTATGTGTATTGTATAATTTTTGTGTCCCTGGATTATTTTTGTGTGTATTCTATACTTCCTAGTTGCTGATTTTTACTAAACTGTGTCGGCTTGTGCAGGTACAAATAAACAAATTCTCTCATCAATGTGCTTCAAGAAGTAGAGTGAGGGCAAGAATGGCCAACCAAGCTTGGGTATGTGAGAGGGCCATTCCTATCTTAAAGAGAAAGCCTAGATGGGGTGCAAAGGAAGTTAAGGATGCATTGGAGGATAAGTATAATATTGAGATAAACTATCAAACTGTTTGGTATGGTAGACAAAGGGCAACAGACAAGTTGTTTGGGAAGTGGGATGATTCATTTGATTGGCTGTACAGGTTCAAGGCAGAGGTTGAACTGAGATCACCCGGTAGTGTAGTTGAGGTAGACAGTGTGGAAGTTGGTGATAAGAAACATTTCAGTAGATTTTTTTGTGCTTTCAAAGGAAGTATAGATGGTTTCTTATATGGTTGCAAGCCTTACATTAGTATTGATTCCACTGCCCTCAATGGATAGTGGAATGGTCACATGCCTGCAGCATTAGTATTGGATGGCCATAACTAGATGTTTCCTTTGGCATTTGGTTTTTTTGATTCAGAGACAAAGGATAGTTGGAAATGGTTTATGGAACAACTTCGTAAGGCTATTGGGGTGCTTCCAAGATTAGCAGTCTGTACTAATGCTTGCATGGGATTAGAAAGTGCAGTTCATGAGGTGTTCCCATGGGCTGAACAAAGAGAATGTTTCAGACACCTTATGGAGAACATGAAGAAGAGGTTTCATGGAGAAGTATATGCTGAAAACATGTGGCCTGTAGCTAGGGCTTACACACATGGAAAGCACAAATACTTCATGGATAAAGTATTTGCAGCTAGCCCTCATGCAGTGAAATGGCTGCAGGAACACCACAACCTCTTATGGGCCAGGTCCAAGTTTTCACCTGATATCAAATGTGAGTGCATCAACAATAACTTGGCTGAATCATGGAATGCTTGGATCAAAGAGTTCAAAGATTTGCCACTCCACTGCATGGTAGATGCTATGAGGGAGAAGAGGGTCACCATGTTTGAGAAAAGGGGAAGGATATCAAGAGCCTTAAATGGAGTCATTCTACCAACTATAATTCATCACTTGAATGCTGCTTCCAAAGGGTTAGGCCATCTAAAAGTCACAAAGGGCCTCAATGGCCAAGCTGAAGTGACTAAGATTTATCAGGATGAAGAAGTTAGAAGGCATGTGGTGTACCTCAATGACCAGATGTGTACTTGTAGGCAATGGGAGGTTACAGGTAAGCCTTGCCCACATGCATTGGTTGTCATTACCACTAAAAGGCAGCCAACATATGAAAAATATGTGGACATGGCTTATTCTGTAGAAAGATTCAGGCTTACTTATGCATGTGGTTGGCCAAACATCACAGACAGGAACCAATGGCCACAAGTGGACAAGGGTTTCAAGTTATTTCCACCAGAAGGGAAGAAAAGAGGAGTGGGTAGGCAGAGAAAGAACATGATACTATCATGCCTTGAAAGGACAGGGAAGGCAACCAGGCAAGTCAAGTGTGATGGTTGTGGTGAAAAAGGACATAGGAAGGGAAGTTGGAGGTGTGCACTAACCAGAACAAAAAATAGGTACAATCCTCAAATTGTGTTAATCTCAGTTCATGTTTTTCAAGTTTTTTTCATATAATGATTAATCTTTTTTGCAGGAAGAGGATTAAGAAGAATAAAGCCAAGCCTGGAAGGAAGAAGAGCAAGAAGGATTCTACCAGTATCTTGGAAGTTGAGGTAACAACACCGAGAACCCAAGCAGCTGTAGCTAGGGAAGCTGCTCAAGCAGCAGCAAAGGCTGCAAGGGAAGCAGAAGATGCAACCAGAGAAGCAGAATTGGCTGTTGCAGCATCAACAAGCAATGCTAAGAGGTAGGCTAGCTCATAATGGTTGTATTATTTATGTCACACTAAGATATACTCCATACTAATCCTCTTTCCTATAACATTGACCAGGATACTTGCTTTGGAGGCACCTGTAGCTTTGGAGCCATTTGAAGCTTTGGAGCCACCTACATCAGTGGCTGTGGTTCCCAGGAAAATGACACAAAAAAGAAGCAGCTGGCCAGCAAGGTGAAAAAGACCTCACCAGCCAAGAAGAAATGAGAACCAAATGTTTGACAACTTTTGAGATGAACTCTACATTTTCATGTGTGTTTTGTGTGGATCAATATGTGTGAAATTATGTGTTTCCCTTTCTGTGTTGAACTATTTGATGTCAAAGGGCAGAACAATTTGATGTCAATGTGTTGCTCTATAAATTTGTTATTCGTGAGAGCTTTTTTTCATTTTAAAAATTGCTGAACGTGAATGTCTTGGTGGAGGTCTTTTTAACTGTTTCATTGTTGAATGTGAATGCCATTTTATGTGTTTCATTGCTGAACGTGAATGTCCTGTCATTGCGCCCATTTCATTGCTGAAAGAGATAAGACAGGGGCATGGCCGTCATTTCCCATGCCCATTCCACCGTGGCAAGCACATGTCATGCCACATTGGCCAAAATGGTGAATCCGTAATATACAGTATAGAAGGATGGCAAAAATGTAGGAGCCATTTTAACGGTGGCTATTGAAGGAGCGCCATCCGTAAGGGTGGCAATAAATTAAATATCCCCTGATCGAGTGATCGAAGGGAATATGTGCCTACAGCACAGGTAAATAAACAAAATATTATAAAGTACTGATTGTTCAAAGTCTTGTCTAACGAACGGCACATACGCCTTGTAAAAGAGATGGGAGTATCGGTGTCAGTTCATGGCTTGAACCATTGCGCTGTCCAAGAGTGTGAAGTATAAGTTCGGCTTGATCAAGTAACGATGTTTTATCATGCTGGGATTTTGAGCCCTTGCGGCCAACGACTATATATAGGTATCATTACAGTTATGTTTAGATCTACCGTAACTAAAATTTAGCTAACTAGTACAGATTTATTTTAGCTAACTAATGCTAAAATTTACCGGAGGTGTTCAGATCCTCGAGCTAATTACACATGATTAGAAACAAGTGAGCATACTACCCCTCGTTTATTGCATTGTGTTAGGTTGAGTTTTGAAGGAACTTAAGCAATTTCAACCCCAAGGGCAATCTCAACTCGGACACTGCAGTAGTTTCTATATTTACCATGTTACGTAGACACTATAAATTATCAAGGGATCCCTTTTCTTCTCTCTTTTCCTCTCTCAATCCCCTTTCTTTCTTCCTTGGTTCTCGCATAGACATAGTTATATATGCATAAGAAATCATTTCCTTCTCTCACATTATTAATTCTCCTGCCATCTCATCAAACTGCCTAAATAGCAAACTATTATTAAACACCATGAAAACTATCCTAGTCAGTGGATTCTGATTGCCATAAAGTATACTCTATATTGCTTGGCTACCCCATTTCAGCGTATGCGCACCGCTTATGAGAGCATCTCCAGAAGTGCACAAAATAGAGTCCTAAAAATCAGTTTTGGGAGGAACCAAAAAAACCTGTTCCAATAGTAGCCCAAACCAATGCCCAATTTATTGGCACGCCCAATTCTAACAGTAAAAAGAGCTAGATTTGCCCCTCTGTTGACGTGCCCAATCTCGAAGAATCAGCCGATGCTCGTCGATTTTTCAACCTCCTGTGTGTTATCGGTCGTTTTCTTTCTTTTATGGGTAATGCTTCGATACGGCCGTCCGGTCTGGCACGTACCGTCGGACGCTACGTGGTTGTTTCCTGTCCATGTATATCCTATCCTGATTCCTCCTCTGCAGCAGCGAAACTTCTCAGTCTTTCTAATCTTTCTCTTCGTGCAATCCATTGCTTCTCTCCTACCCCATTAGATCCACCGTCGGTGATCGGCCACCGGAGGGAGATGGAGGACGCCTTCTCCGTCGCGCTCTCGTTCCTGGCCTCGGCTGGCGTGGGGGCTAAGGGCGGCGGCGGCTCGGACGGGGAGGAGGACTTCTTCACGGTGTACGACGGCCATGGCGGGGAGCGGGTGGCGGAGGCGTGCTGGGAACGGCTCCATGTCGTGCTCGCCGAGGAGGTGGGCCTGCGTCGGCGCACCAGGAGCGACGCACGCTGGAAGAAGGCGATGGTGGCCAGCTTCGCTCGGGTGGACGATGAGGTCACCGGCGGCCTCGCACCCCGCCCAAACTGGCCGGGGACGTCGACCCCGACCCGCCATACTGCACCGTTGGGTCCACCGCCGTGGGGCACCGCCACTGCCGCTGCCCCTCCACACGCCGCCGCCGCCTCTCCCATGGCTGCCGCGTGCGGAGCTTCTGCTCTCCATCCCCTTCCTCCTCCTCCTTTTCGTCCACCTGTACAGTTCTCCTCTTTGGCTAGGTTTCGTTGTAAGTTGCAGGTTACAGTTCTCCTCTTTGGCAAGTTGCAGGTGTATGTTTCATGTGTTTCAGATGTTTTAGATGAATGTTACAACCGTTTTGTTTGATTGTTGCAAAAGTAGATCTGGATGTTGGGATGTTGCATTTTTATTGAGAGGTTTTGACTGCGGCCATGCGTGGCTGAGAGCTGGGAGCGCGTCTTTTTTGATGTTGCAAACGATGGCTATTCATGTTGCGGCTACTATTATTTGATGTTGCGTACGCCATTCTTAGATGTGGCAAAAATTTTACATGTTGCATGCAACAATATACCTATGTTGCGGCGGAAATTTTTGGTGCTACAATACCGTCCGATTTTTTTCCATCTATCGGACGTCCGGACACTAGTAGTACCCTTCTTTTATTTCCCGGAGTCCGTCTAATTAGTCTATGGGATGGAGATCAAGTAGGATAATTATCCTCTTTTTCCACGGTAGTAGTTCTGGTCAAGGTAATCTAGTTCATCTAAGCGTTGGAGATCAAGTAGGAAACCACACATTTTTTTTTCACGCGAGCATGTTGTAGTCGAGATATAGTTTTTTTAATTCGGTGAGTTTCGTCAACGACAATATGAGTAACATTCCGTAGTCCCTGCAGAAAAATTCATGCACTAAGCTTACTGATGAAGACATGGCAGTAATTAAATTGATGTTGGGAATCGGTTTTTAGGAACTGTTGGTGGAATGGTTTTTTTTACTCCCAATACTTTTTAACAAGGACCTAAAATCAAGTTTTTGGAACTCTATTTTTTGGACACTCTTGGAGATGCTCTAAGTGTTCGTCTGTGCTTCTTGTCAACACCTCTTAGAACTGACAAAAACTATGCACTATTTCCTAGTCACTGCTATAGAATTGTTCGTGTTACCGTGTGTCTCCGTTAAGAACTACTTAGCGAAAAACTATTCCCCCCAATACTGAGAGGAAAATTAGTTAATTTCTAAAGCATCTTCAGCTTTAATTGCTTGAAACCCTTTCTTTCGCAGTAGATGTCAGATCTGATTTTCACATTTTCATCTTCCACTTGAATTCGTTTGACCTAGACTCTACTGCACTCTATCTGAACTATTGTATGTCATTTTGATGCGGTGGACCTACTCCTATTCATGTAATGATAACCAAAAGTAAATATAATTAATGTGCGTAACCTGCCTAAAAATTATGGAATAATATGTTGATGCCTTATCTGAAACTGCATGCATTATTACAACTTAGTTAAATTATCAACAAAGAGGCACAATCAAGATTTTGTATTTCAGTGTTTTTCTCCTGCCTTTAGCCAATTCTCAAACATGTTCATACACTTTTTTAGAGGCATGAGATCATATAAGCAACTTAAACCATTCTCCATATAAACGTATCAAAACTACAAAAAAAAAGTTGTTGCATTAGATTCATTTATTTTGATTATGGAAACGACATTTAATTTGAAGCTACTTCTCATATATTGACGTACTCTTAGTTAATCTCTATAGTTAGGATTATACTAATATAATGTGAATATATCGTATTAAGATTTTAATCTTTAGGGGTTGTTTAATTTCAACATGTAGCGATTATATGGGATGATACACTATCCTTTGTTATTCTATCTTAGCGCGCAAATATGTCCGTGCTATACTATGGGATGAGTACAGCACGGGACAGAACAACTTATGATCAAATCTTATCCAATAGAGCCTCCGTTGCTCGCACGTCAAGAATCGTATTGGAAGCGGACACTAATTCTGATCTTATTCAGTTTCTTTCTTTTTATTTTTTTGGACATGAGGGTCCACCCGTCGGTGTCTAATGACGGACCAAAAGTCAAACTACCGTTGAAACGGTCCTCGCTTTAGCATATTATTATTAATTATTATATAGGTAGAGATATTGTAGATAAGGTTCTAAATTGCACACTATGTAAATACAATCTAAAGATCACGTATCTCATCAAGTGCGGACATGCATTACCAAGCGCATCTAGTTTGTTACTCTCATCACCAAATAGTATACCAAGCGCATCTAGTTTGTTATTCACCGAGCAGGCTATAGATATAGTCTATAGAATGAGACATTGTTAAGTATAACAGAACTAAGAATACCTATACAGTTTTGTCTTTCTCTCTTCCAAACAATATTATATAAAGGATAAGGCATTGTTCTTCAAGGGTCGTTTATTTAGCCAAGCCAACCATCTTCCTGGAACCTTATCTATGTGCCTCTTTTGCACAATGCACATAGTAAATGAGCCTAGACTTAAGGAATATTTTTAAGGGCACGTACAACGCGCCGTCGTCTGCCGTCGACATGCAAAGAATTTCTGCAAAAAAACCCCGCGCGATCAGATCGAGACGAGGCCATCGCCTGGTTCATCTATGAGCCGCGCGCGTGCTCGCAGGCGACGCGATGAAGAAGAAGGGTCTTGTACGGCACGTTGCGGGGAGACCACGGCGGCGACCACGGCGGCGCGGGATCAGCTGCGCGCGGTGGGGGATTCGTTTGGCGCCCAAGTTTGAGCCTTCCTCATCCGCGAAGGTCGAGCTCAAGCCATGGCCGTTCCAGAGCAAGAAGCGCAGCAAGGCGGTGAGGTCTTCGCGTGGGCGGCTGCCTTCGACGAAGGGATGGCGACGAGGAGTAGTGTCAGGGCTTCGGCTTATCCTCGCGAAGCTCCCGGTGACCACGGATTTGTTCAGCGAGCAACGCAGGCGGTATATCGGCGACGATGGCCGGCGCGGATCGACGCGGCGGCGGCGCTCGGCTCCTCGGACGGTAGAAGATGAACAGTACAAGCTAGCAAGCAATATGCTTAGTAATACTTGTGTGTTCATGATTTTGCAAAATTCATAGTAAAATAAATATAGGCTCAAATGATCTCAAACTTGTTTTTGTCGGATTTGTCTTGTGATTCTGTACATTTAAAAAAGTATGAATACCCATGATATTTTCCTGTGTTTTATCTATAAATTTATTTGTGCTAGGATATTTAAATGTAACAAAATGGCTAAAAAGTTCAATTATACACTAGATCACCGTGAGTTTATATGTCAAAGAATAAATTAATCACTCTGCCGACGGCCAAACAAACATCTCATTTCGGCACTGTTGTACTTGCTTTAACATAAGCAAGACATTCTAGAGTTGTGTGTACAAATACGAAATAGATGTCGCTCGATTGAATATAGTTGGCCAAATGGGCGAGGCCCGTTGGGCCGGCCCTAGCCCGGCCCTATTCAGCACGGTCCGAGCATGGCTTGGCCCGACAGCCTTAGTGCCAGTGCCGTGCTAGTGCCTAGCCCAGGCCGTGCCTGGGCCGCAATCTCGGCCCGTGGCACTAGCACGGGCACGACACGCTAATGGCCGGCCTAGCCTCGACACTACGGCGGCACAGGAGGAGGCACGACAGCCGCCCGATTATTGCACAAGCTCCTAATTAATTAGTATTTTTGTTAACTTATTGTGTTTGTGATCTCTTTTAGAGTTGAGGTTGTGTTTGAATTATTATTGATGAAATTCTGTTAAGTTAGATATATGATTGTGTTTGACTGTTTGTCATCTTAGTGCCAGTGCCGGTACGGACACTATAGTGCCCTTTGGCACGACACGGCACTAACCATTGGCCATAGTGTAGTGCCAGTGCCTAGAGTTCGGTACGGCGGCACTAAGTGGCACGGCATGACTAATCAATAGTGCTACTTAGTGCCGTGCCAAATAGTGCCGGTGGCATGCCGGTACGGCACGGCCGTTTGGCCAATAATCGTGAAATGCACTTTTATAGTTTAATATATTATCACAGAAATTGCTAGATGAAGTGTCACCTTGTATATAAGTAGATGAAAGAGAAACAGCCACAGAACCACATTAGCACGGAAGCAACAGAAATGACCCAAATTTGCATCACACATATACAAACATACTCTATGAGCGAGGTTCTTGTTTGCGTGTCTCAACCAGAAACCAATACGAGCTACTATATGTTCAGCAGAGCCAATGTAAACGAAAGCAAAGATTGGAAGACACTGAGTATACTCATTTGTGCCTGCCCTATATATTCTAGCTAGAGCGAGCGGAGGAGGTTGCGGATGATTTCGGCCCGGGGGCTGTCGCCGTCCATGGTCGCCATGAGCTCCGATAGCCGGTTGCTGAGGTCGTCGACCTCCCAGTGCAGACTCCTTATGTACCGGCACGTTTCCTGTAGCATCTTCGACGCCGACGACTGGGAGCAGCAAAAACATTTCACAGAGACGATTAATCGACACATGATGAATAATGCGGGAGCGCTGATGAGCATGCAAAAGCCTATACCAGCTAGCCAAAAAAAAGTAGCTAGCTTCTTAATTCCTATCCATAGTGCCATTACATGCATGGACGGTTTTACCAAATGACAAATGTATAGCATTGAGCAGATGAAAGAAGAGCCTGTCATTCCATTGATTATATATAGAGTGCACACAACGCCATGAAAACCTAAATACACATATCATCATACCCGACCGGCGGCTCCGCGGCGGGATGACTCAGGAAGGAGGGACTGGAGCTTGGAGATGAGCTCGTTGATCTCGTCGTCGGTGATCCTGCCGGCTCGGTGCCTCGACATCTCCGGCGCTGGCGAACTCGCTCTCTTATTTTGAGCTCAAGCACAAAGGGATCGATGAGAGGGGATTGGTGGATATTAAAGTACCTAAAGGTGAAAGGGACTCCAAAAAGGAGAGAATTATGATCGAGAGAGAGGTATGAGAAACTGGGTAAAATGTGAATTACTAGGAGGCGGAGCGATGGCCTACGCCTGTCCCCCTGTTCGGTCTGATGCCTGCTGATGGGACCAGATTGTCGCGACCTGACCTGTGGGCCCTCCAGTCATATCCAGTAAATAAGGAAAATACAGATTTGGTAGCCTGATATTTCACACATATAATAAGAAAATTTTGTTAGAATTGGTATTTGAGATTGCACTGCAAAACACAGAAGACAGTAAAAGAAAAAAAAAGAGTAGCTGAGACCATAGCGAGAGGTTTGTCGTTGTCATGTTTTTGCTCTCGATTGTTAGGATAATATTTGTGGCGTTGTATTATATAGGCCAGTAATTTTGGTTTGGCGAAAGAAAGTTTAGAACCTACGGTTTTGAGATGTTGTAAGAGAAATAACTGGATGCTTCTAAAATTTGATCTAGGGAAGAACACCTATGGTGGAACACATGTCCATCCAGATTTGAGTCTTTGATAACAGCGATACGGTTACGATTACTCATATTTTTTCTGGATTTATTCTAAGATTTAGTGGCGTTATTTTTTTGATAGTAGGCGACAGTGGCCTATCGACAACGATACAATTACAATGATTTCATCGTCAATCTATAGATAAGCCGTCTCAGTATCTAGAAGTTGCTCATAGTGGTGAGTATGTATGTATCTTAATAGACTTAAACCGCGTCGCGGTGTGGACAAGCAATTGGGCCACGTCAGGAAAAAAAAGATGATTCACCGTCCGATTAATATTGAATGGTGAAAAATAAACACAAGCATGAGAAGCCATGAGAAGCATC
Source organism: Echinochloa phyllopogon (assembly GCA_033239725.1). Classification (NCBI taxonomy): domain Eukaryota; kingdom Viridiplantae; phylum Streptophyta; class Magnoliopsida; order Poales; family Poaceae; genus Echinochloa; species Echinochloa phyllopogon. The sequence continues at coordinate 25,819,335 of BTCW01000018.1, read as the reverse complement.
TGCACTGGTCTCCAACCATCATCCGCGTTGACCACCCAGCATGATCCCTCCATGCCATGGCCACCGCCGGGCCAGACGCTTGGAACTAGCAGGAGTGGTGCTGCTCACGTCTAGGGCCAAGAGCCAGAATCTTGGAGTAGAGGAGAGCAGGAAAAAATGCACTCAAGGCAGCGCAGGGAATACAAAGCAATCTCACTACTGAGAGCACGTAAATAGATTGAGCCGGCACGTGTCTAGGGTCTACTAGAGAAACAATACATGTGACTGGCAGTTGCTGATTCAAAGGGGCAGCGAGGTTACTTTTTTTTCTAGGAATATATGTTTAAATTCTTATGTAAATTCAATATCGCCGGCCTAAACAAGCTCGGCTTCTTAGTAAATTTATTTAAATCTGTTACGTAGGTTTCTTCATAATGGTAAATTTGAAGGGGTTGGACTTCTTATTAAATTTAGACTTGACTTATACTCAAATCGTCTCAAGTTGACTCAACTTCTTAGCACAATAAAAACTCAATCTTGGTGAGTCAGGAAAATGTTTAGGATGAAACTTGCAGATGCCATGGAATGTTGTGGAGTAGACCACACTCGAGTTCATGATTTCCTTTACATGAGTATTATACTCAAACAATCACCTTTAATCACAACATAAAAATGAAAAAAGTATTTATGAAGAAAATTCGAGATGGGTCCATGACTACTAACATTGACAAAAATACAAAGGGGCGACCAAAAAAATTCTATAGATACTTACTCAACAAACGATTGAGTATTAACAAAACTTACAAGAGGCCAAATAGTATAGCAAGAGAAAGGATTAAATTCAACTCCTGTACATATTCACATTTTAAATTTGAACATAGTACCACTGCTGAATTCTAATAAACTTATAACAAAAACTCAAAGTACACTGATGGGCCATACAACACGGCATATACCTAGCGGAGATTTAAGGAAAGTCATCAAGTGTGCTTACTTGAATGTGATAGTTAACAAAATTAGTTGGTGCCACACGTTAAACATTAATTACGTGGGTTTCTTCGTGAGGTTCGATCTTTCAATCCTAAAATTCAGTAAATTTTTATTTGAAATCATTATTTGAGGTTTAGTTGACTACGAAATATTATGTGGCATATGTTGTGCTAAAAATTTAGAGTGAGACTCACATACAGATTCAAATCGTCAAGAGGTTCCGCTTCTTACTGTCTGTCTGGGTCCTTCTAACTAGCTTCAAATCCGGTTCCCACTTCTGTACATACTTGAAATCCCCATATCTCCTGGCTGTATATTTTTACTGTGGCTAATATGGCTGCGAGCATATTTCTGCGCGGCAATGGCGCGCAAAGTTCTAGTGTGTGTATATATATGACATACATACATATATATATATATATATATACATATATGTATAGTTTCAGAGGCCCTGCAGCCAACCGGACACTATGGGCCCTCCAGCCTAAATATTTTGTATCCATAGTATAAAAGTATAATAGTACTAATAATATAATATAATATTGATACTATAAAGAAAAGAAGCCGCAAAATGAAACGAGTATACCTCAAATGCTAGTCCACTAGTAGAAAACTCACCATTAGTTCCGGTCACCGATCCCCTTTAGTCCCGGGCGTGGTGACCGGTCACCCCTTTAGTCCCAGTCGCGCGCGCGGGACTAAAAGCCTCTTTTTAGTTCCAGTCGGTAATACGGACCAGGACTAAAGGGGTAAAAAAATTAAAAAAGCCTCGAACCTCGCGCCGCCGGCCACCACCATCCCCGCCTGGCCGCCGCCATCCCCGCCGGCCACCACAATCCTCGCCCGCCACCCCTCCTCCATCGATTCGGATCTGGAACCGGAGGACCGAGGGCCGTCGGCGCGGAGAGGCACGGGCCGCAGTGCCTGCCGCTGTCGCTCGAGGCCGGCCGCCCGCGCGCCGCCGCCCCCACGCGCTGCCGCCCGAGGCCAGCCGCCCGCGCGCCGACGCCCGCCATGGCTGCTGCGAGGGAATGGAGAGATAGAGCGGGGGAGGCAGGCGGGGAAGGGCGGCGGAGGGAGTGGAGAAGGAGATAGAGCGGGGAGGGTAGGGGCCGGGGGAGAGATATAGGAGAGAGATGAGGGAAGAAGAAAAAAAAGAAAAATATTACCGCAGACCACTTTTAGTCCCGGTGTAAAAGATTGATCGGGACTAAAGGGTCTTGAGACTTTTAGTAAGTTAATTACCTTTTAGTCCCGGTCGGTGTTTTCACCCGGGGCTAAAGGTCCTCCGAGACCTGGAAAAAATGCGAACCAATACGAATCGGGACTAAAAGGTTATTGTCTCGGGTCAAAATGTAACCGTACTAAAAGGGTGGATGGAAAGTGGTTTCTCTACCGGTGGTCCTTCATAAAAGAAGTTCATCGTGCATTTCTTGATGCAAATTCATTAAGAACAATATCAAGATCGAGTCCAATATATCATTTTCAATATCTTTCTGCCCTTGATCTTCATTAGCATCAACATCACTTGAAGCTGAAAAGAACCTATCGAAATCACTCATTTGTGTTTTAATAAATTTATCATCTCACTTTGTTTTATTTTTCTGATAATCCAACAAATATTTTTTTTAGCCAACAAATATGTTCATCTCACTTTGTAGCGGAGTCTGTGTTTGTACCATGTAATTCGAAAAAAAATATTGTAACTCGGAGGTAATCTTCGGCCTCTATATCAACTAAGAATATAATGCACAAAACAATTTTATCTTTTGAAATGCATATGCAGTAGAATTTAAGCCATGGTAATTAGAGCCACGCACCTACTACTTCACTACCGCACAGGTGGCCCAAAGGCAAGAATCTAATTTAGGTGTTGGTTTAATAGCTGTGTACCTAAGGCCCAAGGCACGCATGGCCCATCGGCTCCATATGTCGCATACTTTGTTTGTGGCGTCAGTGCAATTCACGTGCGTGCATGTGCCTTTTGTTTGTAATAAAAGAAATAAAATTACTGTATCATCACAATGCATACCTGGATTTTTCTGTAAACAAAAATTTACATCTAGGTATATACTGCCTCATCTGGTAATAAATAAAATTCCTCGAAAAAATGCAACCGGTACATATATAACATATTAAATTACTCTCACGGCTGAGGGTCAAAAAACTATACTAGATGACAATAACAATTACCTAATACCTACGTACGCAGACACATCATGGGGATTGGATGCCGGCATAGCCCGCTACAAAAAAAATTAGATGAACATACTCCACTACAAATGGGCAGCTTAAAATGGATTTGCTTGCAAGCTGAGAATTATTAGATATACTTCACATGGATACAGTGCTGAGAAAGAAAAGGATGCGCCATGTCATTAACAGTACTGATATGAGGAGAGAGTACACGTAGCAAGATGATCTGTCACGATCGACACAAACTTATAAAGGGCCGGGGTCACATGGCAATGATTTTGAAACGTAGCTAAGGTTATACGGTCGACCTCTTGGCAGACATGCAATATAGTGATTGGCAAGTTCGTCCAAGAGCGACATCAAGCGATATTTGCCACATCTTCTGAGACACATGTGTACGTCCCACGCAAGGATTTGCCACTAATTAGATTAGCGCGGGCTTGCACAACTTAGAGAATAAACATGCATGCCACAAAATTGCACGTTTTATGGACATTTTTAATAACATAATTGTATTCTTTATTAGTAACACATGCGCTAGCCACAAAATTGAGCGATTTGTAGACATTTTTTAATACCAGAATTGTATTCTTTATTAGTATACATATAATCTATAGATGGCATATTAGGTAAATGTGATAGACTTTTATAGACCACAAGTACCTTAATTCTACATATAATTTGTAGCTGGTATTTTAGACAACTTTTGTGATAGACTTTTATAGAGGAGAAAAGAAATAATGAATGAAGTGATTCTCTCAATGTAGCACCTTGCTTTCCAAAGCTGCACCACACAGCCCTTCCGAGAGACGTGCACACTGCTTATATTTTCATCCTCATTTCATGTAGAATGGTCAACTCGAAGGAGTTTTATGGAGGAGCTCACTGTCGGATCTAAGACCCGGCAATCCACTAGGGAGTACCAGAGTGGTAGATTTGTAGGAGAGGATCGCCCAGTTGAGTATCTTGAAGGTGACACAGGGAACACGATTTACACAAGTTCGGACTAGCCGGAAGTATAATACCCAACGTCCTGTGTCGGTGGTGGTTTGTATTGCTAGAACTCATCCAAGCTTCAGGAAGCAAGGGCGAGCGTTTTTGTTACAATGAATGGGGTTCTTCCTAATGGGGTTGCCCTAGAACGCCTTATATAGGGTGACAAGCTAGGGTTTACAAGTCGGTTTAAATCTAAACCTACTAGATTACAACAAGGAATTGTATCCGAGTAGGTTCCCACAGATGTTCTGAAGTATTCGGAATGTAGTCCACGGCCTCTTCACCAAACTTGTCCATCAAGCCGGGAATTCCTTGTGGGCCACCTAGTGGTCGGCCCACAACCTTGTCAGTCGTGGGCCCAGGTCAGCGGTTATCTCCTCGGATAGTGGGCCCAGTAGTACCCATATCCCTCAAGCCAAAGCAGTCGGCTGAATATTCTTCAACACTTGTCTCACCATAAGGGTCGACGATGCTTCAAAGAAAAATTCCCAACATGACGTCGAGTACCATGAAGGTGGCAACTAGTCCTCATGAGGATTTGTATGGAGGGTGACGCAAGGAGCGCTCCATATGGAGTAGCCCCCAAGTGTTGGGTTGTTTGGTATAAGCAGGCCAAGGCTCAAAAAAGAAAGCCAGACAACATGTTGTCAGAATGATCGGTGAGAGCATGCTGCCACCAAAGAAGAAGCCGAAATACAGCGCACTCGTGAATACACAGGCTACTGATGGCAGGGACAATAATTAACTGACAAGCATGCATGGTCAAAAGCAATAAAGTGAAGCACAGAAAAAGAAACTTGGCATGCTTATCCGCACCCGAGCCGGGGATGAGTCATGGGCCAATAATAACCAACCCGCCATGGCTATAAATAGAGGCATCCGCCCGGTATACCGAAGTACTCCACAACACAGAGAAGCACCAACATGTGGTACTCCAAATATCACCCTCCTGGGGAATTCATAGGCAATAGCATACTAGAAGAGTGCCACCATGTGCATCACTGATGCTAGAAGGAAACTTGCGAGTGACGAAGGAGATATTGAGCGAGAGCAGCACTAGGAGTTTTAGCCAAAGGCAGAGATGGAGATCAACTTTGCTAGGACAGAAGCGTCTCGCGCCGACCAGGGTTATGTCTCAGTGCCAAGGAAACCTGAGCGCTACTCCTCTCCAGTACCGTAGCCGTGTAAGTATCCCCAGCTGGTATGTTGCCAGAAGAAAATTTACAAGGACCCCAAGTGGCACTAACTTATTAGTCTTCTAGCTTGTGTCATGATGTGGATACCTGTGAGCTACCTGATAGGCAGTTTATTCCTTTATTCTTGTAAATGGCACATGGTCGACTACTCTTTTTGTTATAAACTTATCATGATAAGTCTTCTCTTAATTATGTAGTGATCTACACCTAGACCCAGCCCCCAAGCATGCGAGGTGTGGCAGGGTTCCTTTAACGCACCGACTACAAAATCCGGTGCCCAGCCCCCTAGCATGCGAGGTGTGGCAAGGTTCCTTGAACGCGCCAACTATGAAATCCGGCGCCCAGCCCCCGAGCATGCAGGTGTGGCAAGGTTCCTTGAACGCACCGACTATGAAATCCGGCGTCCAACCCCCGAGCATGTGAGGTGTGGCAGGGTTCCTTGAACGCGCCAACTATGAAATATGGCGCCCAACCCCCGAGCATGCGATGTGTGGCGGGGTTCCTTGAATGCACCAAGTACGACCCCAACCGCCGCCAGAAAGCGATGACGGTGGAGGAGGCTAGAGCCGACCTGATCCAGATCCAGGACGACCTGTGGGAGTCAGAAAAATTTGACACTCCACCGAGTGCTAGGGGTGCTGCGGAGACGCTAGGTCAATCCACCAGCTTGATGGGCAGATCTCGAGCTGCTACACGAAAGGTGTCAGAATCCCGGGTTGACATAGAGCAGGAGACCCGGAAGAGGTCGCCAGACGACAGCTCGCGGAGTTTGACTGATGCAGCCGTTAAGAGACTGCGCCATTGGGCTTCCCCAGCCGGCAGCGAAGGTGCCAACTCCTCAGCAGGTGCCATTGGGGGCGGGGGGGATATGCCCCAGCAAGACTTGTGGGAGGGAACGCCCGCGTCTATCACGCCAAAGGCCATCGTGCCCCTTTAGTGCCGGCCACCGAAACCACCAGGATTGAACTTCAGGAGGCCACTCAAAAGCAGCAGGTAATAATCATGATGATTTATTTTGTGAATGTCGTGAAGCTTCATTTAAAATCCAAATGTCATTATCAACCGCAGACCATCAAGCAAGAATTGTGGGGCACTGAGGTCCGAATCCTCGAAGTCTCACTACGGGGAAGACTCGGCGCCCCGGGTCGTTGACGTGCCACCACAGCGCATTGTAGTGATGTCCGAGGAGCCTCCCATCCTTCCCAACCCAGGGCTAACCTTGATGCCTGCACCCAATGTCCCCCCTGGGTGGTGCGCCTAGAGCATCAAGTGCCATCGTACCGCCTTCCACTGATGCTACAGTCGGGGCTAATAGAGCAAATCAATGGAACCAAGCTTCATGCCACCCCGACGACGAGATGCGTGACCTTGAGGACGACACTATGATTGACGTAGACATGCTAGGTCCAAAACCCGGGCAAGCTGGAGAGGAGGAGAGGGTGAGGAGCGTCGCCAAGCTATTCGAGTGCTTCTATGAGGAGGATCGCACTGCCATCGACAAGATGCACGACGCCAGCGAAGTTGTTCTGGATAGTCTTCAGGTACGCCTTGCTTACTGCCTAGTAGCATATTTTGATTTTTGAATTTGACTCGGGCTTCTATTCTGGCATCACAGACTCTTCTGGCACATGCTCGTGAGCGCACCAGGATGGTGAGGAGCGCAAGGAGCTTCTGGAGATTTTCCAGCGCGTATGCACGATCGCGATAGAGGCCAAGGAGATCGCCACGCAGAATGAGGCGGACATAGAGAAGACCGCTAAGCTAAATCAGGAGCCCATGGCCAACTTGGAGCAACTGACCACCAGTAAGTCGATCATTTATACTAGTCTTGAGTGCTTGCCAAATTCACTCGCTGCAAAATCATGTCTTGCCTATTTGCAGACGCTGAGAAGGAGAAGAAGATCTTCGAGGACTGGGTGGCGACTCTAGAGGCAGAGGTAAAGAGGCTGCACACCACGCTCAAGCAGGAGGTTGTCACACCCCAAAATTTTTGGATTTTGGGATGTGATTTGTTAGCATAATTAATATATTTATTTTCTCAAATTTTTAAAAATTTTCCAAGCTTTATATAATTAACATGGAATTTAGTAGAGGAAAAACAAATTTTCCTAAATTAAAATAAAAAATGCAGGTTTAACATTGTGTGCTTTGCATTCATGCTGGTTACATTTAGTGGTTTTATGCATCTAAAGTTTCTAAAATACGTTTAGATGCCTTCAGGGGATTTTCCAGAGTTTTCTGTGATTTATTCCTATTTTCCTTTAGCTAATTCCAATTTTTGGAAGGTGCTAAAATATTTTTCATGAGCTCCAAATATTTTATATGGGTTCCTCATGTCCAAATCTATCTTTGGGATTTTTCCTGGAATTTTTGCAATTTTTAGAGCATTTTTCGGGGCTTAAATGATTTATCTAGAATTTTCTAGATTTATCTTTGCACGAAAAACAATTTCTGAAAATAAAAAGGAATCCAAAATCCCTAAACGGGCCAAGCCCAACTAAACCCAGCCCAACCTTAACCCTCTCCCCCTTTCCCACGAGACGGCCCTGCTCGCCCTTCTCCACACCTCCGGCCCAGCTCGATTTTGACCTTGAGCTTTTCACTTAGTCCACTTTTGCCCCTCCTTCTTTTTCTCAGCTCCGGCCCAACCCCAAGGCTCTCCCTTCGCTCGGCCCAAGCGCACCCAGCCGGCCCAAGCCAGCGCCCGGCCCATTCGCGCAGGCCCAGCGCGCCTCCGTGCGGCCCACCCCGTGCACCAGCCCACTTCTCCCTTCCCCGCGCCTCCCGACGCGCAGCAGCGCCGCCACCTCGGCGTTCGTGCCGCGCCTTGGCGTTGGTACCGCCTCGCCGCCCGAGCTTCGGTGCGCCTCCCTCGGCCCTTTTTAAGCCGACGCTCCCCCGCCGTCCCTCTGCACCACCTTACCACCGCCGCCCTCTCCTCCCTGCGCACAGCAGCGCCGCCGCCGAGAGCAAGCATAGCACCACCGCCACCATTGCCGCCGTTCCGCCGCCTCCTCTGGTCGCTGGGTCGGTCAGAGGGCACCTCGAGCACCTCCTCGCCGGGACGGAGCTCCCCGGCCATTCCTCGTTGCCGGGCATCCGCCCAAACTCCTTCCCCGTGTGAGCCCCTCGCCGCCGGCCTCCTCCTCCGCCGTTCGACGCCTCTGTGCTGCTGCGCCGCCGGTGAGCACCCTCCACACGGTCCCCTACTCCTCACCTCTCTACTAAGCTAACCCGCTGGGACCCCTAGCCCCCATGCCGCCGGCAAGCCCCCTTCCCCCCTGTGTCAGCTCGAGGAAGACAATGGCACTTTTCAGATAGGCCATCGAAGAAGACACTGACCTTTTTGTGAATGACCCCCTACGAAATTTTGATTATTTTAGATCCAGTCTGAGCCCTACGCTTTTGCGGAGCTAACCCTGAGCTATGACATTTTTGCCAGCCCTGCTCGGTGTGTCTTGCAAAGCTTACCAGCTACCCCCTGGAGTCTACGGTGAATCACGTATAGGTCTCCGCAGTAATGTTTTAGGCATAGAATCCACGTTTTAGATCCGTTTAACTTCGTTCTTGTCGCGTTGGCTTCGTATCAACTTCATCTACGCGTTAGCACTGTTGCTTCACATATAAATTATTCCTGAATTTTATTTAAATGTTAATTTGACTAAAGATTATTTAAATGCCCTTTTGCAATTAAAATCTAAATAAGGTTTATACTCGGCTTTTAAATGTTAATGTTAGTTTGGTTAATATTTATCCAATTAGTTTTATAAATAAAATTTAACTAGGTTATATCTCGGTTTTGATAACCTGTTGTCAATTTGCTTAATAATTTATTAAATCAATTTTCTTATTAAAAGCAAATTAGAGTTTCACTTCAAGTTTTCATAATTATATATTAATTTGAATAATATCAACATTAATATGTTCTAAATATAATATTAGCTAGTTAAACATGAAATATCTTATTACTCGCTTAGATGCCCTCACATATTTTTATTACTTAAAGTTAAATGTTTTATTGTATAAATCCTACATAAACATTTATAAATAAAATATGATTAGTTTATTCCCGTCTTTTAGAAATTCAAATAAAATTTGAATTAATTCCAACATAAGATGTTTCTCTAGAATATCTTTTATATTATTTAATTAAAATTAATCAAGCATATAGTCTTTTATTTTCTGTTATAATATAAATCTTCCGATAGTTGTATCTTCTCAACCGTAGCTCCGTTTTCAACGATTCTTACGCTCAAGTGACCATGAAATCGAACCCTATCTTTTAGCGTGCTCTTTTAAAGCTTTTCTTTTGATTGGTGTACTGTTCTTAGTAGTATATTGTTTGCTTGCTTGTTTAGCTGCATGTTGTGCTCGATGATTGCTGTGAGTAGAGGAACGTCATCGAGAGATTTCAAGCAGAAGAGTCTGAAGATCAAGATTTGAAGACTATGAGTAATTATAATGGATTTGAGGCACGTTATAGCACGGACAATCCTTGCTACCTATACACACCTTTTACATACATTTACTTTCATATGCATGTGTCTAAATTGATGTCCTATTAAGGTTGTACCTAGTTTGTTTACTCCTATCCTTTGATTTCCTTGGGTTTATGCATATGGGTAGATTTTGCTAAGCGCAACTACTGTCACCTTTATTTAATTGTTAATTTTGACTTAATGGTTCACTTCAACATTAATGATAAAACTTGCTTTTTAGCAACATGGTTTAGGGAGCGGGGGCATGTGTTGTGTGCTTTGCTCCAGTGTCTCTCCGTAAGGTCCGGTTCTTAAAGCGGCAACCCAGGAGCCTATCGCCACTACTAGAACTATTATGGCTCTGGTCTTGGTCAAGTAACTTGTACATCTCTAGCTTGCCAGTGGTTACCGGTGGGGACGACGGCGTTATGAGAAGTAAGGCACGGGGGGTTTCTTGATTCCACCGAGGACGGTAGCCACGTCGGCTAGGTCTCGTTAGACCCAGTCCCGTGTTGGGAGTCCCTGGGACGGGGAACTCCGCACGTTGCGCATTGCTGGGTGCGATGCCCGCGCTCTGGACGCCATAGACCCCCAATATGGTGTGACTCCGTATGCGTACGTCGATCTCGGTGCCTAGAGTCTCACCACCTTATTGTACCTTAGCGGCCACTATCTTGTTAGGGTGTATTGTGAAAAGCCTCGTAGCGTCCCTATGCAATCACACCTCGGAAGTGTTGATGTGCGTGGTTGGGTGCAAAGTTCTTTTGAACTTTTACGCGACTGGTGGGTAAAGGGCGAAACCTCTGCAGAGTGTAAATCTATCATGATAGCCTTTCTGAGGGTCACAAGCGGCCTGGATTCTTTTTGATTAGAAGATGATGTTTATTTGTGTTTAATGTCACTTATACTTTATTAATTGAGTTGCAACTGGGATTCATTCACTTGTAGTAATTTGGTTAATGTTAAAATGAACCAACTAAAAATGCTAATGCTGTTAAGCCGTGTCTAGCCTATTTTGGAGCCTTCATACCCATGCTATACTTGCTAAGTAAATGTTTTACTTACACTTGCTATTATTCAACAAAATCACGGATGGGTAACAGATGGATTAGTGATACTTCTGAGCTATGGTCAACCAGTCGGTGTCCCTGTGGACTTGAGGCTCTACCTGTCGAGAGATATAGACTTCCGCTGTATTTTATTTCGATAAATTCTGATTTAACTATTTTTTTATTCGAGCATATGGACTATGTTTATCATATTTGTTAGGTGTATGGGTTTCGTGGACCTCCTGGGCACACATATAGCAGCATTCATGTTTTTGTGTAAATCCGGGTGTGACAGAGGTTACCGAGCACGAATGCTCCAAGCAATGTAAGCTTAGAAGTCTGCTCTTGCATCCCCATATTCATCTTGTAGTAGGCCAATTTTGCTGGCAATCTGAGTGTGGTTGATCGTTGTGCACAGGTCATGCCAGTGAAAACAAGATGTACGAGGAGAAACTCACTCTCATGCAACAGGAGGTGGAGCACATCGGTCAGCCGCACCGTCGTGCGCAGGGCTCACACGAGGCTGCCATGAAGCGTAAGATTTCTTTCTTTTCCCTGGTTGTTATCCCATCTTGTCTTCAAAGGGGTTTCTATTAACCCTTGTCGCTATCTTGCGTACGCCAATGTTTGTTGAGAAGATGCAGGCCTTGCAGGATGCCGGGTGGTATACCTGCAATGCCATCGACCCCGAAGAAGCCGGCGCGCCAGCTCAGGCTCTGGAAGACCAAATTCAGGCGGCCCCGGGCAAAGCCATGGTGCTGGTAAAGGACGGAGCCCTTGGCGTGGCGAAGAACTTGCTGGCCACCATGAAGACCCACTTTTCCGACATCGACTTGGACTGCGTCAGGGAGGGTATTGCGGCCGACCCCAGAGGACGAGTACGAGGCTTTGGCTAAGACCTTGAAGGCTTGGCCCTCAAAGTGGTCAAGGGTATTGGCCGATAAAAACATATGAAGAGAGACTATGGAGAGGTCGTAAAACTTGTTTCTGTTATGCAAACTCTGGTTTTGTTATTGCTTTTAAATTTTCTTGTCTGAATTTGATCAATCAACCCTCGTCACATCACCTGTAATCATGACAACACTAGGTACTCGGCTTTAAGTGGCCAATGCTCACATGGAGGATAGCGCTCTTGCATGATATGATGCTCTCATGGAGGCTTAATCATAGGCAAGGTGTCGGGCCGAGTACTTTTGCACATATTTAGATGACATAGTTGTGGGTCGGACTAGCCGATTTAAGTGTGGTCTTTTAGATGAGCGAACACATGGTTGGCTTATGGAGAAAAAACTTAGTAATTTATATAGAGAGGGGAGACAAAAGTTGGTGTGACACAAAGTTGTTATTGGACATAAACAAAGGAGTAAAGGTACATAGTTGGATTTCAGACTAAGGATAGAACTTAGTAAGTTGCTGAATGTTCGAAACGTTAGGTATTGTATTGCCATTAACCCAGTCTAGGCGGTAGGTTCCTGGAGAGATGACTTCCTTGACGATGAATGGGCCTTCCCAAGGTGCCGATAGCTTGTGTTGGTCCTTTATAGACATAACTCTCTGAAGAGTGAGGTCGCCCACATTGAGGGACCATTCCCTGACATTTCTGTCATGGTAGCGGCGAATCTACTGCTCATGGCGTGTATGTTGAATCAAGGCGCCAAGCCTGTGCTCTTCTAGAGCGTCAATGTCCGTCTTCTGACTTGATTCGACTTCTCCTTCCTCGTAGAACTGTATGCGCGGGGCGTCTCCATGCATGAGGTCAGCCGGGAGGACTACCTCTGACCCGTAGACCATGAAGAAAGGCATGTATCCTGTTGCTTGGCTCTTCTGGGTCCGCAGCACCCATACCACGTGCGGTACTTTCTTGTCCCACCGGCCGGCTCGTGCGTTGAGTGCGTCGTACAAGTCTTTTTTGAGAGCATCTAGGACCATGCCGTTGGCTCGTTCGACCTGCCCGTTGCATCTGGGATGAGCGGAGGACGAGTAGTAGATGTCGATATTGCTATCTTGACAAAAGTCCCAGAATTCATGACCTGTGAATTGTGGGCCTAGGTCGGTCACGATCCGGTTGGGAACGCCGAACCAGTGCGTGGGCTCCTTGATGAAGGCTGCCGCTGTAGCCAACTTGGTCTCGGTGACCACATTGTATTCGATCCATTTGGTGAACTTGTCCACCGCCACTAGAATGTGCTTGAAGCCGCCCGGGGCCGGCTTGAACGGTCCTACATTGTCCACACCCCATACTACGAATGGCCAGGACGGCGGATGGTGCCGAGTGTCTAGGCTGGTAGATGGTTTTGCTTTTGGAAGAATTGGCACCCGACGCAACACTGGATGAGTTCCTTTGCGTCGTTGATCGCCGTGGGCTAGAAGAATCCGGACCTGCAGCCCTTTCCTATGAGCATCTTGGCCGCAGCGTGGTTGATGCAGCTGCCAGAGTGGATTTTGTGGAGTAGTTTCAACCCTTTACTTCACAGAATGCACTTCATGAGCACATTCCTGTATAGCTACGAGCCGATCATGGCGTAGTTTGCCGTGCGCTGGGATAATCTTTCCAGTGTGATTTTGTCCTCCTCGAGCTTGTTGGTAGTAGTCACCACTTCATCTTTGATGAACGCGATCAATGGCTCGCGCCAGTCTTCCTCATTTGGCTGCTTTGGATGTCCTCCGATGGTGGTGACTTTGCTGGCCGACTCCTTTTCCGTGCCTTCACCCTCCAGCAAGTCAAACGAGAGCATATGAAGTAATTAGAATCCAATGACCTGGCCTGTCGGTTACAAAGTGCCATTCTCACATATGGATTGCAACAATGAGATTGGTCGTGATCATATGAAGTAGTTAGAATCTAGTGACCACGAACATTACTAACATATGTGAAGGATAACCAATTAGAGGATCCAATATTTTTTATGCCATGCAAGTAGATAAAGAAGATGGTCGGATAGCTAATTCCTTTTGACACCAGGTTTCAGACTGATAATTTGAAATGCCTTTTGATCCAATTCTCGGAACCAACCATCATAAGCAAACAATAATTTTTGGAGTTGCAGTGATGTATAAGAAACAATTGAATCATTTTGGTTCTTTGAAACCTTTCTAACAGCAATGTCACGAAAGCATCCCAACACAATTTTCATTGATCAAGACATGGCCAACCATCATCTTTGTTTGTGTCAAATTCACACTATGTGTTCTCTGTATTCCAAGAGAAAATTTAATAACAAGAGGGCCAAGACCTGAAGCATCAAAACAAAATAGAGAATTAGGAGCAAAAACAATGTGAACTAACTAAACACATGTATGTGAACCTGTAATATCCCAAAGAGCTCACTAATTTGGCCGTTGCTCCATCTTTCACTAGTCCAAGCCCTAGCAGAACCAGCATCTTCCATCTTAATTATTTTCTCGGAAAGCATCTTCCATGTTAACTCAAGAAGTTGGAGTACGGTATATCCAATTAATTATAAGAGAAGCAAGTAATTGCAAAGAGAGAAGTGGATTAGTGTGAAACTTAGATTTGAAACAAAGAAACGAACAAATTTAGGTTGCTGCACCCAAGACTGGAAGTGGAGGCCACAGATGTTGGGCATTGAGGGAGATGTTAGCATTGAAGCATCAGCCTTGTCTCCCCATGACATGTGTAGGATCCACCTCCTACTGCTCTCCTTTGGCATACTTGAACTTGTGCGTATCCCTTCTTCTTTGTATCTCTTTCACTTCTTCTTTTTCTCATCCTGTTCACTAGATGACGGAAAACACAGTGGCAGACCATGAATAGATAATAAGGGTACATTTTTTTTCCTACGATCCAAGCTATCGTATAAAATCTGAGCCACTGAGAACCGAGTCAAATCTTTACTAGACAAAAAAGAGTGCGTTCGAGGAGTTGTCGAATCGCTCTAGTAGCCACACGTCGCCAATCCATGGAGGGTCTACATGGAAAGGAGTCTGTGGACGGTCCCCATTTAATTTTTTAGTTGTTTATTTTGTGTGCAAGATACCTATGCTTATTCCCAATGCGTGTGTCATCTTCCACGTAGAGCAGGCTGAGCCAAAGTGCACCGTCATCCAGTGTTGCCACCCCTGATGAGTGCTCAAGCGGGTGGGCTGTAAAACAACCTATGAAAATGTTTCCATTTCCACAAGTGCATGTCATAAGCAATCACTAGTGAAAATGATATTTTCAAATGTGGTTCCTTATGTAAACTACCTTTGAAATCATGCCATTTCCAAATGTGACCCAAGACCACTAGGAGATCTCCACCAACTTTTCGTGTAGGTCTTCAAGAGCTGCTTTGCACCACTCTGATAAGTTATTCATGCAATCTCTGATGAATAACATGAGGATGATTCATAATCTTCGTGAAGAGCCAACGATTCCATATCCTCCAAGACAATTAGAAGATTGCAACCTCCCAAAGTAACAATCTGATGTTGTTGCTTCAAGACTCACTAGCAACATAAGCTCAAACTATGCAAGCTCGCAATCTCTCAAGAGTTCAACCACTAAGCAAAAGAGGAAGGATAGTATGTCAAGAATGCTTTCCAAATGGCTAAGAGACCTCCCACAAACATGGTTGGTAGGTACATAAAGAGCACTCAATTTCTCGCTATTATAGAGATAAACTCGAATTTGCACCAATGGCTCGAATTTCAAGTAGAGTCCTCATGGTATAATCACTTCTACTACCAATGGCTCTATTTGCACCAAATGTTTTCAAAACTCAAACCTTGAAGCCCTAGACAATTTAATGGCATCCTCGGGAAGTCTAACTGTATTTCAATTTTCTCGAGATACAAGAGCCATGACAACTTCAATCAAGGCTATATATTTATAAACTATAGAGGTAGGTAGACCGCGAGGACATGTTTGCCAAGTCAAGGGATGAATTTGTCAAAGAATGCTATGACCGTTTTAACCACATTTGTCACTAGGAAGTAGTTGCTTCTAATTTGATAAGGGAACAAATACTTCCTTGAGAAAATTATTGCCTCAATGGAGGAATATGAAGACATAAAACAACAAGGTAGACATGACTTAGAAAATATTGCCTAGTAGATAGACTCCATTTTGCCTTTTTTTCTAGATGGAAGCCTACTTATCAAAACACGAAATAAATTATTTATATGACATAAGTTACTGGTAAATCCATTTTTAGCTATATCAAACTATTTTTTTGTGTTGAGTTTGGATACTTAAAAATACCAACCTAGATATCAATCTTGCCTACATTCAGGCCTATTAGATGATTGCATGCATGACCAAAATCTTTCCAGATGAACGTGAAGGTAAAAAATGAGAAAAGAATCATACCATGAAAAGAAACAACCCCAAGATGACCTACACAAACAACTCCATCTAGTTACATATAATAGATGTTTGTTAACTCTCATTCCAAACTTTAGATACAAAATTACTTTTGCGTGCTGAATTTGGATATTTAAAAATAATAGCCATAGATTTGTTTGTAAATGTAGTTTTAGGAAATTGCATGAAAGTATTTGATACATTTTATGACTATTTTATAACAAAAGTTACAAATCAAAATTGTGTATTGGAGGCTTTATCAACATCTAAATGTTCACTTATTTATGACTAGAGATGATATATGGGCATAATGAAACCGTCAACCATCTTGCCACCATCGGAGCATCCTTGAAATGGATAGCCCACGGGCTAGTTAGCTATCAACCAAACTTTGTTGTAGAGGCTCTTCTATTTATCATTGTGGTCATACATTTGGATAGAGGTGTAAATGGTAAAGATATTTCCCGACCGACCAACTGAAAGAGGTCAGATAGTGCTATGAACACTATTTTGATATCCTGACATTTTCTCGGATATCAAATGTCACACCCGGATTTACACAGAAACCCGAATGCTTCTATATGTGTGCCCAGGAAGTCCACAGAACACATATAGATAACAAATATGATAAACAGAGTACATATGCTCGAATAAAATGGTTTTACATCAGAGTTTGACTAAAATAACTAAATAACACAGCGGAAGACTATTTATTAACTCTCTCTCTAAACGAAGACAAAGACGAAGACGAAATCCATAATCCACAGGGACACCGACTGGTTGAGCACAGCTAGTAGAATGGCAGATCTTCAGGAAATTCAATAGCAACAGTACCATCTAATCCATCTGTTACCCATCCGGGATTTTGTTGAATGGCAAGTGTAAGTAATTGTCTTACTTAGCAAATACAACACGGGTAATGAAGGCTTAAAAGAAAGGCTTGACACGGCTGTACTGCATTAGCAATTTTAGTTGATTCATTTTAACATAAACCAAGATTACTACAATTAAGTGAATCCCAGTTGCAATTCCCAATTAATGAAGTAGAGGTGAACATTTAAACAATAATAAGTATCAATTTCTAATCAAAAAGGATCCAGGCCGCTCTTGACCCTGAGCAAGGCCATCATGATAGATTATACACTGTGCAGAGGTTTCGCCCTTTACCCACCAGTCGCGTAAAAGTTCAAAGGAACTTTGCACCCAACCACGCACATCAACACTTCCGAGGTGTGACTGCATAGGGACGCTACGAGGCTTTTCACAAGACACCCTAACAAAACAGTAGCCATTATGGTACAACCTAGGCAGCATGACCCGAGGCACCGAGACTGACTTACGCCCGTGCCGCAGCACGAGGGGGTCAATGGCGTCCAATCGCAGAAAAGTAATGCAGAAACAGAATTAAATAGCGCAACGTGCAGAACCCCCGCCAAACGGAAGCTCCTACACGGGACTGTGCCTCACGAGGGCAAAGCCAACGGAAACCCGTCCTCGGTGGATCAAACCATACTCTCACCCATGCTTCCCATAACGCCGGTGGCCCACCGGTAACCACTGCTGAATTAGAGCCGTACAAGTTACTTGTCCAAGACCAGAGCCATTATAGTTCCGGCGGTGGCGACAGGTTCCTGGGTTGCCGCTTTAAGAACCAGTCCTTACGGAGAGACACTAGGGCCAAGCACAAGCATACGCCCTAGCTCCCTGATCCATGTTGCTAAAAAGCAGATTTTAATATTAACATTGAAGTGAACCATTAAGTCAAGATTAACAGTTATACATTGGTGACAGTAGCGGCGCTTAGCAAAGATCTACCCAAATGCAATAACCCAGGGTAATCAAGGTATAGGATAAACAAAGCTAGGAATAACCTTAATAGGAACAATTTAGACACATGCATATGCAGTAAATAGTGTAAAGGTGTGTATAGGTAGCAAGGATTGTCCGTGCTGTACTTGCCTTCGTCCAACTGCTGCTGTTGCTCTTGCTGCTGCTGTTGGTCTTGCTCCTCGTAACCCTCGAACTCAAACGTGTACGGCTCACCGACTGGACTCATACATCAACACACAAGCATCCATACAAGCCAGTACATGCAAACAATATTATTCTATTAGAACAGTACACCAAACAATAAAAACAGAACAAAAGAAGGCTTAGAAACTAATCTACGCTTCGCTACGAACACGTGAGCGCGAAAATCACTCAAATCGGAGCTAAAACGAAGAAGTTATGGCTTTTCTAAGGTTCAGGGACTTGCTGGCAAAGTTTTAAAAGTTCCAGGGGCTTATTTGCAAAAATTCAGGGGCTAAAACATAATTTTATATAAAAACAGGAGGGTTTATTTGCAAATTGACCAAAGCAGGACCTCGGGTACTATTTTTAAATAAGACAGGGGGTTTTCTGTAAAAGTCAGGACTTTATTGTAATTATTTTTGAATAGTTTTGGACTGCGGGTTAATTTTGAAATAGGATAGGGGCTCTTTTGAAAAACGGCTCGGCTGACTGGGGTTGACCGTTATTGACTGCCTGACTTGGCTGGGTTGACTCGATCTGAGCCATCGAATTCGGATTGGATGGCGGGGATTAGATCGGGGAGAGGGGGGTGTCGCCGGCGAGGGGTGCTGCGGCGGAGGGTCGCCGGCGAAGATGGAAACCGAGCTAGGAGCGTCGGTTCGGGTCGGGAGCTGGTGCTACGGGCGCGTCGCGGCTCGGCGAACTCGTCCAGGGGGCTCAAGTCGACGGCGGAGCAGCGGAGATGGCTCGCGACGAGCGGAGGCGGCGGCGGCGCTCGGGCAACGGCGGCGACATAGCTACGGCGCGCGAAACTGAGCTAGATCGGGCTTGGGGGCATGCTTACCACCTGGCGGAGCTCCTTGGCCAGCCAATTCGACTCGAGCGACGGCGAGTCGGCGGGTCCGCGGCGGCGCAGATCTCGGGCGGCGGCGATGGCGGTGGCTGCGCAGGAAGCGAGAGCGAGGGCGGGGCTTGGGGGTCGCGGGGCGGAGGAGTCGAGGGCGGCGCGTTTTATAGGCCGGCCGAGGAGAGACCGGGCCCTCGACGACGACGACGTGGCCGGGCGGGACTCCGGCGGTCGGGTCCGAGCCGGACTCGGCGAGAGGTAGGAGATGGGGCTGACACGGGGGGCCCGTGCGTCAGTCGGCGGAGGGGAGAGGGCGAGGCGGAGCAGGCCGTGCTGCTGGGCCGAATTCAGCGAGCGCGTGACGGGCCGGCGGGAGAGCGGAGCGGGCCAAAAGGGAGAGCAGGGGGGGGCAACGCAGACTTTTACGCGCGCGTGGGCCGAGCGAGCGAGCGGCTGGACCGGGCCGGAAGCGGGGCGCGAGCAGGCCGGCAGCTAGCTGGCGGGCTGGGCCGAAAGCGGAGAGAGGAAGGCTGGGCCGCTGCTGAAGAAAAAGAGAAGGGGCCAAATTCGGACAGGAAAAAGAGTTTAGGGGGAAAAAGTGGACTCGGGCCGCAGAAACTTTTCTAGAGCTCCAAACGAGACGATTCAAATTTGAATTTAAACAGAATTTAAATTCGATTTGAACCACACACAAACAAAACACGATGCAGTCGGCATGAATGCAACAAAAATGTTTCTAACCTTATATTAAATTTTATTTATCATAAATAATTTATTTTCCTTAGATAAATATGAGCATAAAATTAAATAAATACAATTTAATTACTAAATTTTTAAAATAGGCATTTTTAGGGTGTTACAAACCTACCCCCCTTAAGATGAATCTCGCCCTCGAGATTCGGTCGTGGATGGGAACAACTATGGATACTCTGCTCTGAGATCTTCTTCTCTTTCCCAAGTTGCTTCATCCACTGAATGACGGCTCCACTGTACCTTGCACATCCGTATCACTTTATTTCTGGTGACTCTTTCTGACTCCTCCAAAATTCTGACAGGATGCTCCGTATAGGTAAGATCTTCCTCCACATTTAGCTCATCAATGGGAATCTGTTCCTCAGGTACTCGCAAACACTTTTTCAACTGAGACACATGGAACACATCATGTACTCCCGCTAACTTCTCTGGTAGCTCTAACTGATATGCCACTTCACCTTTCCGACCAAGTACCTTGAACGGTCCAATGTATCGAGGTGCTAACTTGCCCTTGACGTTGAACCTCTTCACGCCTCTCATAGGTGACACCTTGAGATATACGAAGTCTCCAGCTTCAAAGCTGAGATCCCTTCGTCGGTTATCTGCATAGCTCTTCTGTCTGGATTGTGCCACTTTCAGATTCTGTCTGATTATCT
Organism: Echinochloa phyllopogon; assembly: GCA_033239725.1. Taxonomy (NCBI): domain Eukaryota; kingdom Viridiplantae; phylum Streptophyta; class Magnoliopsida; order Poales; family Poaceae; genus Echinochloa; species Echinochloa phyllopogon. Next base: position 25,798,877 of record BTCW01000018.1, on the reverse strand, counting down.
GTACCTGTCGCTCTGCCTCTCTTAGTATTTCAGGTCCGAACACCTGACTTTCTCCCGTCTGATTCCAGAATAGTGGTGTCCTACACTTTCTGCCATACAAAGCCTCAAAGGGTGCCATTTGCAAACTCTTCTGATAGCTGTTGTTGTACGAGAATTCCGCGTACGGTAAACTCTTATCCCAACTGGCACCATATTGTAGAGCACATGCCCTCAACATATCCTCCAATATCTGATTTGTCCGTTCTGTCTGCCCATCTGTCTGTGGATGGTAAGCGGAACTGAACTGTAGCTTAGTGTCCATAGACTCATGCAATTGTCGCCAAAAGTGTGATGTGAACTGGGTACCTCGATCTGACACTATTCTTTTCGGTACCCCATGCAAACACACAATCCTCTCCATATACAACTCCGCTAGTCTGGCTCCCGAATAGGTGGTCTTTACTGGTAAGAAATGCGCCACCTTGGTCAGACGATCCACGATTACCCAGATTGAGTCAAATCCCCTCTGAGTGCGAGGTAAGCCAGTGATGAAATCCATACCGACTTCTTCCCACTTCCATTCAGGTACCTTCAGGGGCTGGAGTAAACCTGCTGGCCTCTGATGTTCAGCCTTGACTCTCTGACATGTGTCACATAGAGCTACGTATGTGGCCACATCTCTCTTCAATCCGTACCACCAAAATCTCTCTTTGATATCCTGGTACATCTTGGTACTACCTGGGTGTATTGAATACGCCGATTCATGGGCTTCCCTGAGAATTGCATCCCTGATCTGCACTATATCTGGTACACAGATTCTCTTCTCATACCACAATGTTCCTTGGTCATCCACTCGAAAACCAGGGGCTTTTCCTAATGCCACCTGTTCTACGATTTCCTTGATCTTCTCATCTGTGAGCTGTCCTTTTCGGATTTCTTGTTCCAAGGTCGGTTCTACTGCCATCTCGGTGACGCTAGTCACAAATCCCAGACTCATCCTTTCAAACTCTAAACTGAGTTCCTCCGACAAACAATGTCCCGTGATCCTATTCACATAACTCCTTCTACTCAGCGCATCTGCCACCAAGTTGGCCTTCCCTGGATGATAATGAATTTCCAGGTCGTAGTCCTTGATCAACTCTAACCAACGACGTTGCCTCATATTCAGATCTGACTGTGTGAACACATACTTGAGACTCTTGTGGTCAGTGTAAATATCACACTTATGTCCAATCAAGTAATGCCTCCAAATTTTCAAAGCATGTACTACAGCTGCTAACTCCAGATCGTGTGTCGGGTAGTTCTGCTCATGTTTCCTCAGCTGCCTCGATGCATAGGCTACTACTCTGCCTTCCTGCATGAGCACACATCCCAATCCTAGACGAGATGCATCGCAGTAGATAGAGAAGCTCTTGGTTATATCCGGCAACACTAGCACAGGTGCCGTTGTCAATCTCTTCTTCAATTCCTCAAAGCTGACTTGACACTCTTCAGTCCAGACAAACTTGGCATTTTTCTCCAATAACGCCGTCAGAGGTTTAGCAATCTTGGAGAATCCTTCAATAAACCTCCGATAGTATCCAGCCATTCCAAGGAAACTTCTGATTTCACTCACATCCTTAGGCGGATTCCAACTCAACACATCACTAACCTTCTTTGGATCAACTGCCACTCCACCGTTGGACAGTACGTGTCCCAAGAATGCTACTTCCTTCAACCAAAACTCACACTTGCTCAGCTTGGCATACAACTGATGCTCACGAAGTCTCTGCATCACCAACCTCAGATGTTCTTCGTGTTCTTCCTCGTTCTTGGAGAAAACTAGAATGTCATCAATGAACACTACCACAAACTTGTCAAGATAGTCCATGAACACACTGTTCATCAAATACATGAAGTATGCCGGTGCATTTGTCAAACCAAAAGACATGACTGTGAACTCATATAGACCATATCGGGTTGTGAAGGCTGTTTTGGGGATGTCAGTCACTCGTATCCTCATCTGATGGTAACCGGATCGGAGATCGATCTTAGAGAACACACATGCTCCTTTTAACTGGTCGAAGAGATCATCAATCCTTGGCAACGGGTACTTGTTTTTGATGGTCACTTCATTCAAAGCTCGATAATCCACACACAATCTCTGGGTCCCATCTTTCTTATCCACAAACAAAACTGGTGCTCCCCAAGGAGACGAACTAGGACGAATATACCCTTTTGCTATCAATGCCCTTAATTCCTCCTTAAGTTTCTCTAGTTCTTTTACTCCCATTCTATATGGCCTCTTAGCTATAGGTGCAGTACCAGGCTTAAGATCAATAACAAATTCAACTTCGCGGTCTGGGGGCATACCTGGTAACTCATCTGGAAACACGTCTGGGAATTCGCACACCACTCTGATGTCTTCCAGTGCTACACCTTCTGCTTGGTAGATCTGATTGTGTCCCACGGGACTAGCTGCTTGGTATTCCACTTTCTCACCAGTCTTCGCTGTCAGCTGCACTGTTCTTTTGGAGCATTGAATCACCCCATCGTATTTGGCTAACCAGCTCATTCCCAGAATCAAGTCAAACCCAAGAGTTTCTAGGACTATCGGATTCACCACAAAGTCTACCCCCCTTATTGTGATGGTGATACAGGGGCAACGTAAAGTGGCACGCTGTTCTCCCCCAGGTGAACTAACTACCATGGGGTTCCCCATAGGTTGCAAGATCATCATGTTCTTTTTCACGAAAGCAGCAGATATGAAAGCATGCGAAGCTCCAGTATCAAATAAAACAGTTGCGAGAGACGAGTTGACAGGGAACGTACCCACAACGACATCTGTTGCTCCTTCTGCGGTTTCCGCACCCATGTGGTTGACCTTTCCTCTTGCTGGGTTCTGCTGCTGATTCCCGTTCTGGTGCTGCGGTTGTCCAATCCTCGGATTGTTGTTCTGACCAACGGTGTTCTGAGCCTTGCGAGGACAAGCGCTGGCATAGTGTCCCAGCTCACCACAACCAAAACACCTCGGAGCCGTGGGTGCATTGTTGGTTGGATTGGGGCGTTGGACAGGACCACTCTGTGGTTGGTTCTGAGGACGCTGCTGAGGTAGTGCTGAGGGGTACTGGGGACGTGGCTGGTACTGGGGACGCTGCTGATACTGGTTGCGGTTCATCAAACCGGACTGTCCCTGGAAACGCTGTGGAGTCACCATCTGCTGGTTTCCTTGCTGAGGATTGTAGCGAGGGCGAACATTGCTTCCTGACGGTGTGCCTTGAAGCTTCCTCTTCTTTTCTTCCATCTCACGGCGCTTGTGCTCCAGCAGTAGTGCGCTATCCACCAGTTCTTGAAAAGTGGCGAACCTAGAGCACAGGAGCTGGTACTGGAGTGTATCATGCAGGCCATCACGGAATCGGGTCTGCTTCTTCTTGTCCGTATTCACGTCCTCTGGAGCATAACGGGCCAACTCAATGAACTTGTCACGATAAGCGGTGACACTCATACCTTCCTGCTTCAAAGCCAGGAACTCCTTCTTCTTCAAGGTCATCAGCGCTTCCGGCACGTGGTGAGAACGGAAGCTGTCGCGGAACTCCTGCCAAGTGATCTGATCAGGATTGGGGTGAGCATACTGGTACGCATCCCACCAATCCAAAGCTGCTCCCTGGAGCTGTCCACTTCCATACAACACCTTCTCCCGGTCGTTGCACTGTGCGATGTCCAGCTGTCGTTCCACTGCCTTGAGCCAGTCTTCTGCTTGCATTGGGTCGCTAGACTTGTTGAAGGTAGGAGGGCGTCCCTTCATAAACTCGCCCCTTTTATCTCTGGGTTGCACGTAGTGCTGTTGGGGCGGGTTCTGCTAATTCTGCTGCATCAGTGCTATGGTTTGCGCCATCTGCTGTGTCAGCTGAAGTTGCATCTGCATCATCTGCTCCATGGTGAGTGGCGGTGGTGGAGGTGGTGGATTCTGGTTCTGGATGCTTCCACTGCCTCCGGGGTTGCCTCTGGTGTTAACCATCTACCATATCAAGAGATCTCCCATCAGTATTACCGCCAACTGGTATTAGATAACCCATGCTTGCAGATAGTGCATAAGAAGATAGCAGTACTTGGAAAGATGTGATTCAGAGGTATAGAGAGTAAGCCAGAGGAAGTGCAAAGGGAATAGATAACCCAACTATTTATTCACTAATATTCCTTAAACCTTAGTCCTATCTCTAGATGGAGATAGACTTGCATCTATGACCATCACAATCATTACAAAGATCCAAATCAAACATAAGCATAATAACAGTAAAAATCAAGCATCCAAGGACATGATTCACACAAGACTCGACAGCACTGGTTTTGAAAAACGTAACTAGATGATCTGAAACAAAATCATGGTGGTCTCCTAGTGATTTTTCAACCGTTCTAACTAGGCTGCGTTCCTACAGTCAGCACGGCTCTGATACCAATCTGTCACACCCGGATTTACACAGAAACCCGAATGCTTCTATATGTGTGCCCAGGAAGTCCACAGAACACATATAGATAACAAATATGATAAACAGAGTACATATGCTCGAATAAAATGGTTTTACATCAGAGTTTGACTAAAATAACTAAATAACACAGCGGAAGACTATTTATTAACTCTCTCTCTAAACGAAGACGAAGACGAAGACGAAATCCATAATCCACAGGGACACCGACTGGTTGAGCACAGCTAGTAGAATGGCAGATCTTCAGGAAATTCAATAGCAGCAGTACCATCTAATCCATCTGTTACCCATCCGGGATTTTGTTGAATGGCAAGTGTAAGTAATTGTCTTACTTAGCAAATACAACACGGGTAATGAAGGCTTAAAAGAAAGGCTTGACACGGCTGTACTGCATTAGCAATTTTAGTTGATTCATTTTAACATAAACCAAGATTACTACAATTAAGTGAATCCCAGTTGCAATTCCCAATTAATGAAGTAGAGGTGAACATTTAAACAATAATAAGTATCAATTTCTAATCAAAAAGGATCCAGGCCGCTCTTGACCCTGAGCAAGGCTATCATGATAGATTATACACTGTGCAGAGGTTTCGCCCTTTACCCACCAGTCGCGTAAAAGTTCAAAGGAACTTTGCACCCAACCACGCACATCAACACTTCCGAGGTGTGACTGCATAGGGACGCTACGAGGCTTTTCACAAGACACCCTAACAAAACAGTAGCCATTATGGTACAACCTAGGCAGCATGACCCGAGGCACCGAGACTGACTTACGCCCGTGCCGCAGCACGAGGGGGTCAATGGCGTCCAATCGCAGAAAAGTAATGCAGAAACAGAATTAAATAGCGCAACGTGCAGAACCCCCGCCAAACGGAAGCTCCTACACGGGACTGTGCCTCACGAGGGCAAAGCCAACGGAAACCCGTCCTCGGTGGATCAAACCATACTCTCACCCATGCTTCCCATAACGCCGGTGGCCCACCGGTAACCACTGCTGAATTAGAGCCGTACAAGTTACTTGTCCAAGACCAGAGCCATTATAGTTCCGGCGGTGGCGACAGGTTCCTGGGTTGCCGCTTTAAGAACCAGTCCTTACGGAGAGACACTAGGGCCAAGCACAAGCATACGCCCTAGCTCCCTGATCCATGTTGCTAAAAAGCAGATTTTAATATTAACATTGAAGTGAACCATTAAGTCAAGATTAACAGTTATACATTGGTGACAGTAGCGGCGCTTAGCAAAGATCTACCCAAATGCAATAACCCAGGGTAATCAAGGTATAGGATAAACAAAGCTAGGAATAACCTTAATAGGAACAATTTAGACACATGCATATGCAGTAAATAGTGTAAAGGTGTGTATAGGTAGCAAGGATTGTCCGTGCTGTACTTGCCTTCGTCCAACTGCTGCTGTTGCTCTTGCTGCTGCTGTTGGTCTTGCTCCTCGTAACCCTCGAACTCAAACGTGTACGGCTCACCGACTGGACTCATACATCAACACACAAGCATCCATACAAGCCAGTACATGCAAACAATATTATTCTATTAGAACAGTACACCAAACAATAAAAACAGAACAAAAGAAGGCTTAGAAACTAATCTACGCTTCGCTACGAACACGTGAGCGCGAAAATCACTCAAATCGGAGCTAAAACGAAGAAGTTATGGCTTTTCTAAGGTTCAGGGACTTGCTGGCAAAGTTTTAAAAGTTCTAGGGGCTTATTTGCAAAAATTCAGGGGCTAAAACATAATTTTATATAAAAACAGGAGGGTTTATTTGCAAATTGACCAAAGCAGGACCTCGGGTACTATTTTTAAATAAGACAGGGGGTTTTCTGTAAAAGTCAGGACTTTATTGTAATTATTTTTGAATAGTTTTGGACTGCGGGTTAATTTTGAAATAGGATAGGGGCTCTTTTGAAAAACGGCTCGGCTGACTGGGGTTGACCGTTATTGACTGCCTGACTTGGCTGGGTTGACTCGATCTGAGCCATCGAATTCGGATTGGATGGCGGGGATTAGATCGGGGAGAGGGGGGTGTCGCCGGCGAGGGGTGCTGCGGCGGCGCCGCCTGCGCGCGCGGCGGAGGGTCGCCGCCGAAGATGGAAACCGAGCTAGGAGCGTCGGTTCGGGTCGGGAGCTGGTGCTACGGGCGCGTCGCGGCTCGGCGAACTCGTCCAGGGGGCTCAAGTCGACGGCGGAGCAGCGGAGATGGCTCGCGACGAGCGGAGGCGGCGGCGGCGCTCGGGCAACGGCGGCGACATAGCTACGGCGCGCGAAACTGAGCTAGATCGGGCTTGGGGGCATGCTTACCACCTGGCGGAGCTCCTTGGCCAGCCAATTCGACTCGAGCGACGGCGAGTCGGCGGGTCCGCGGCGGCGCAGATCTCGGGCGGCGGCGATGGCGGTGGCTGCGCAGGAAGCGAGAGCGAGGGCGGGGCTTGGGGGTCGCGGGGCGGAGGAGTCGAGGGCGGCGCGTTTTATAGGCCGGCCGAGGAGAGACCGGGCCCTCGACGACGACGACGTGGCCGGGCGGGACTCCGGCGGTCGGGTCCGAGCCGGACTCGGCGAGAGGTAGGAGATGGGGCTGACACGGGGGGCCCGTGCGTCAGTCGGCGGAGGGGAGAGGGCGAGGCGGAGCAGGCCGTGCTGCTGGGCCGAATTCAGCGAGCGCGTGACGGGCCGGCGGGAGAGCGGAGCGGGCCAAAAGGGAGAGCAGGGGGGGGCAACGCAGACTTTTACGCGCGCGTGGGCCGAGCGAGCGAGCGGCTGGACCGGGCCGGAAGCGGGGCGCGAGCATGCCGGCAGCTAGCTGGCGGGCTGGGCCGAAAGCGGAGAGAGGAAGGCTGGGCCGCTGCTGAAGAAAAAGAGAAGGGGCCAAATTCGGACAGGAAAAAGAGTTTAGGGGGAAAAAGTGGACTCGGGCCGCAGAAACTTTTCTAGAGCTCCAAACGAGACGATTCAAATTTGAATTTAAACAGAATTTAAATTCGATTTGAACCACACACAAACAAAACACGATGCAGTCGGCATGAATGCAACAAAAATGTTTCTAACCTTATATTAAATTTTATTTATCATAAATAATTTATTTTCCTTAGATAAATATGAGCATAAAATTAAATAAATACAATTTAATTACTAAATTTTTAAAATAGGCATTTTTAGGGTGTTACATCAAATAAGAATTTAGATGGTTTATCTAGATATCAGAGTGGACATAAGAATAGTAGTTTCTGACGGATATCTGGCTAGAAAATTTGGATAGCCAAGTTGGCATCTTAGATTCGGATAGTTGTATTATTTTAGATACATATAAAAAATCTGGTTTAATCTATGAAAAATCATAACTAATTCATTTCAAAGTATAAAAATATCAAACTAACACCCAAAAACTTTTCGAAACATGATCTATCTACTGGCGCTCTATTTGGAATTATCGGGATGTTATTTATTTGTATCGTTTTGTTCTAGGACTAAAATTGGACAAAAGACTCTTTGGCTAGTCTATTAGTCTATGATATGTCTATATGGTTTAACTCAATAATGGTATGCCATATATAATTTCATTATTTTACTAAAGTAATTTCATTATTTCATTGTTAGAGTTTGGACTCATGGAGTGGGAAAGTAATCACAACGAGTTTGATATATATGGTTATTGCTTTTACTCAATATCCGAGAAAATACTCGTGACCCACATTGTCCGCATATAACTAGTTCCATATTCAATATGTATTTACTCATATTTGTGAATGAGATAATCCGCATTCGTATTTGTATCAGACAAGTGTCTGTGTCTGACTTCAAAGAAAAATATGAAAACATATATGATGCGAGTAATATCCATCTATCCAATCCATTTAAAACTACATTGATTCTTTGCTCGGGGAAACCATATATCTTGTTCGATTTTATACCAATTATCATAGATTTGAGAAACAATGGTAGTAAATTGAACTATATTTCTTGTGATTCCATACTTATCTCTGCAAACCCCTCTAAATTGAATAACGCCGAAGGTGGAAGTGAGATCACGAGAAGGAATAAATAAGAAAAGGTGATCTTTAAGGGGGTTTGACTGCCCCGTGTACCGATCACTTTGAATTTTATCAGCCTAAAGTACACCTAACCCTTCCATCACAAAGCAATTTCAATTCTAGATAAATTGACCCATAAATAACGCAAGAGTAGCATTTGGATCGGTTTATGGGGTCCAATTAATTGCGCTCTTTTCTTTAAAAAACTTATGCATGCATTATTACTTGTGTTGTTTCGTTTAGAATTTTGTATGCAAGATCAATTTAGCAAGTTAGTGAAACTCCATTTGAACTTATTTCTAATAAAGGGGCATGTAAGTCATCTTTATTCACTACTTCTGTTGTATAATTTTTAGGATTGTATTCTTCATGGAGTAAGAAGGTACTATAAAATCCCTAAACAGAAGAGTAAACAAAACCGAGAAGCAAAAGAGGCCCAACACGAATATATGGATATCATCGCCTATCTAGATGGGGAGGTCCCTTTTGTTATCTTGGCATTCCAATTATAGTTGTCCAAATGGGCCACCCGGCCCGGCCCAGGACTGGGCCCGCCCTTCACCGTGCCGGGCCATTTCAGCCCACGGGCTGTGCCGACAGCCCAAGCCCGGGCCTGCGGGCTCCTTTCATGTCGGGCTGGCCCGACGTAGCCCGACACTGTATCACAGGCTGGGCCGCCCTCGGCCCACGTAGGCAGCCCCGGCCTTGCCGCAAGTCCTCCAACGGCCGGCGCCCGGCGCCACCACCGCAGCTCCCCATGCCCCCCTGGCGTTGCCGCCCACCAGCCCCGCCCCCCTGGCCTGGCCTGGGCATCGCTGCCGTACACCTATCGGCCGCGTGCCCTTGCCGGCCTGCGCGCTGCCACCCGCGTTCCCGCCGACCTACGCGCCGCCGCCGGCCGTGGGCGGCTGCCTGTGCGCCACCGGACGCGCCCCGCCATAGCCGCTACCGCCGTAGCCTGGTCCAGTGGAGGGTAATGGATAGGGTTAGGGTCTGGGCATCCGGCGGCGTGGCCCTTGGCCGTCGGGAGGGGTCTGGGGGTCTGGCGGTGAGGTAGGGGAGGAACAAATAAAGGGGAGGCCGGAGGGAGAGGAGGGGGCACCGGTGGAGGGGAGGTGTGGTTGCGGCGCGGAGGGGAGGGAGGCGGGGGAGACGCTGGGGAGGGGGGCGGCGGCCGAGTGGGGAGTGGGGGTGGAGGGGGGTAGGCTTTGGGAGCGCCTTTATATGGTGTGTTGGTGGCTGTTGACACTTCTTATGGTCCACTATCAGGATTGCCAATCCCGGTAATGGTGCAAGGAGTGTTTATTAGTATTCTCATGACATAGATATAAATCCGCAAGTGCACGGATACCGATGTAGCATTTCACCCAGGAGTATTCCTAGGTATCGTATTTATTTCCTCAGGGAAGCATTGGATAAAGAGTATTGATTATTAACAAGGATGTAACTACTAATTAAAGTACTGGCTAACAAGGTGGGGATAAAGGATAGCATATGAGTGACATGCAAATGACACACATAAGGAGAAATCTAGGATAAGTGATTTAGATAGAAGAGCGGTCTAGCTAGTGGTAGGACAACAATACAGGAAAGAATTCCTATATACTTCCACTGGCCTTGAGATATCTCCAGCAAAGATTACAGCTAGCATGAAGAATGGCATCTATGGTTCTTTTCCTAGCTCTATTATCCTAGCATCGGGACAGTAGAACTAATGGCACGCAGAAAGGGATGAGAAGGGGTGCCACCACGTCCGCACTGGGGGATCCTACAAGCCGAGACGAACGTGATGGGCTATGTAGGCCGTATAGGGTTGTCACCACTTAACGGCTACCACCTTCGTAGACTCAGGGGCTGTAACACCAAAAAAATACGCATTTAAAATAGGCCATTTAAAATTTTTAGGTTAAATGAATTATTTATGAATATTAAAATTAAATATAAGTTCTCGAAACATTTTTGTTGCATTCATGCTGTTGTACGATGTTTTGTTTGATAGGAAGTTAAGTTGGAATTTAAATTCCGTTTCAATTCAAATTTAATTTGCTTTTGTTTGAATCCTAGAAAAGTTAATTTCACCCGAGTCCGCTTTTGCTCCTCAAACTTCAACCTTGGCTCGCTTTGGATGAAATAGTGTGAGTTGGATTTATTTGGATTTATTTGGATTTTTGGTTGGTTTGAATTCAAATTCTAGATTTGAATTCAAACTCTAAATGGCCAAACTAATTGTCAAACCATTTCTAACTGCTCGTGGGCCAAATTCCCGAAGCCCAAGTCCATCTTTCACCCTCCAACTTCTTTCCCCGAGTCAGCCAGCCAACCGGCCTGCTCGGCCATTCGGCCCAGCTGCGGCCCATCTTTTTCCCCGCCGCGTCGACTCCGCGTCGTCTCTCTCTCTCTCTGACGCATGGGACCCGCCTGTCAGCCTTTCCCTCTCCCCCGCGTCATCTTCCTCCTCGCGACGCCGCTCTCTCTCTTCCGCGGCCGCAGCCCGTGACCCAACCACCCGAGCTCCATGCGGCCCGACGCGATTGCGCCGCGTGTCCGCAGCCGCTCGAGCATCCCAATCTCGTCGTTCGTGCCCGCGAAGCCCTAGCCGACGCCCTATAAATCGCCCCCGCCGGCCGCACTCCCTGTTCAAGCCGCCGCCGCCCCATTGGTGTTTTCCAGACTCCAATTCGAGAGGGAAAAGGGAAGAGGAGGACCAGGGGAGGAGTGGTGAAGGAGAGGAGGAAGGGAAGAGGAGCCGGAGCACCGTCCCCGCATCGCCGCCGAGAACCGGAGCGCCGCCTCTCGTGGAGCCATCGACCCCGAGCTGGACCAGGGACGGGAGGATGAGCACGAGGACCGCCAGACCGCGTCGAGCCCTTCCCCGAGCTGCAGCGATCGTCTACGTGACCCTAGGTGAGCGCCGCCGAGTTACCCCTTTCTCTCCTGTCTCCGGCCAAGTTCCGCCGCCGCCGTTGCTAGCCACTGTGAGCCAACCTTCGAGTCGTGGCCGACTTCTTCTGCAGGTCCCCGTCGCCGCTGAACCATGCGCAACCCGTCGTCGCCTTGTTTTACCCGTAGCCGAGGCCCGCCGCGGCCGAGCTCTGCTCCCCGCGCGCGCGAACGCCGAGGCCATGCGCGGCCGTGGATGACCACGTGCCCGCGCATGAGCACCTAGTTGCGTCCCAGCTATCGCTGAGGACTGCGTGCGTGCGAAACCCAGCCAAACCACGCGCTGTTGAACCCAAATCCCGTGTCGCCGTTGAAGCTCGTCGGCGCCATGGTCGCATCGCCGCCGTCCGCGTCGGGAGGACCCAACCGAACCCAATCACCCGCCTTTTTCACCCCGTTCGTGTTCAACACACCCAAGCCATGCTGTTCCGACCACCCTAGGCCCGGGCCGACCTCGTTTCCGGCGAGTTCGCCGCCGACCGACGCCGCCGGCGTGCTCCAGAGCGCGCCGCGCGCGCGCTGTGTCGCGTCGTGGCCACGCCACACACAAGACCACACCAAGTCGCCACACGTGCACCGCAGAAAATCCCGATTTGGCCACAGATCGATCCCATGCACCCGGCTCACGTGAACCACACTCACGGTTCACGGTGGACTTGGTCGAGCAGAGCAGCACCAGCAGCCACCCCTTCGTGGGCCTAATGTTCGCGTTTAAGTCTGTTTAACCACCCTAAACTCTTCCGGCCCAGTCACTTTTGGCCCAGTTCCAGCCCAGCCAGCGTTTAATTCTTTTTCTTTTTCTTTTAACTGCGCTGACGTATGGGACCCACCTGCCATACTCTGCGAGTCACTGACACATGGGACCCACTGACCAGAGTTGACCCGCTGACCGTTGACCGTTGACCCCGTTGACCGTTGACCAGTCAACACTGATGTCAGCAGGGCCCACTGCTGACGTCATCCTAGGCAGACCCCCCTGCTGACGTCAGCATGACGTCATGCTGACGTCAGCAGGCTAAATTATTGTCTGTTTTTCTTTTTTTGGAAATTATTTAATATTTTTAGAAAATGATTTAACCTTGTAAAATTAATAATAAATCAACCGTAGCTCAGAAAAATATGAAACCAGTTTCTATATTTTTCTAAAATCATGACCTACGCGATAGTGTAGAGTTTGGTGTTATTTGAGTCTTCTTTCGTCGCTGTTTTAGTGTTTCTTTGCTAGTAGTCGCGTCTTATTTTATTTTCCGCGACCCTAGGAGCTCTGGAGAGTCAGGAGGAGCCGGACCACTACAACAACTGCTTTGACGAGGACGAAGACCTTTGCCCAGGTTCACGCTCGACCATTCTCTGAAATACCTATTAGACATGCAACTAGTATGCTAGCGCTTTACTTTACTCGCATGATAAACCTGCACTGCCTTTGTTATTATCCTGTTACCTTGCTACCTACTACTCACTTTATGAAATATGCTATGCTATGCATGTGTTGGGATGGTTGTGATTGATCCTCTTGGTGTGAGTTGTGGGTGGTTTGGGAGGAGTAGTGCAGCTAGGCGGTGTAAGCGAGTAATAACAACTCGATCGTTGATCGAGGTGCTGAGGGGCTGCACTCGGGCAGTCCCTATGGGGTACCTGTTGCGGGTACATGGTTACTTGAGGGATTGGTACTCGGGGAGTACTTGAGGAGTTTGGGCGGCAATACCTGTTATGGGTGCCGATTGTGGACCGTTGCGGCGGATCGCTTGTGATGCAGATACTCGCTTTACCGAAAATTAAGGACCGAGTCGTGCCCCCACTTCGGACTTGGGAAATACCGTGCTCACCATCTACCCAGTATGTGGAGGGTTCCAGCAAGCCTACTCTAGTGCGGTGCCGAGACTGTAGGAGAATCGAGTTTGATATGTGTAGGGGGGATTCGTTGCGGCGTAATCTCCCTGATTTACCACGGCCCCCGACTGGCCCCGGTGGGAAGGTTTCACGACCCTGGGGCAGATGTTAGATCGGATGTTTCCCGAGCCCAGGGAGACAGGATTGGCGTCGTTACTGTTTAGGGTCTTTGCTGTGGGCTGTGTCGCAGGTTGGTTGCGGACTAGCCTTGCAGCCCGGATGGATTCCTGGAGTACCACCTCTGCAGATTGTAAACTATACGTATAGTCGTGTCCACGGTTACGGACGACCCATTTCTGAGAAGCCCCGGCTAGCATGGGAATCTGCTTTCTTACCTCATCCTTGATTCAGATTATGAGAGATTGGTCCAGCTGAGGCTGTTGAGACGAGGTGGGGAGGGAGCTCACCGAGTCGACTAGTGAGTGAAGGCGTTGGTGGATGATGTTCTTGCGGGAACCTGCCGTGGCAGGACGAGCCCGATGGGAAAATGTGAGGCTGATGGTTGGTTTTGGGGAGTGGATGTGCGTGTGTGAGCAGGAGTTGGTGATGAGATGAAATTGGGTTATTGCTGCTGCTTGCATAAGAAAACCCTGGCTTAAACCTTAATTATTTCTATATCCTTAGAATAGGCCACCTTAAAGCTTGCATCATATTATGGTTGGTGACGTGGACCTGTCCCATTTCCTTGGGGACAGACTTTGGGTTCTCAGGTGAAGACCCCGACCACGAGTTCAACCAGGACGGGTGGTACGACTGAAGGGTGTGCGCTACGCTCAAGGATGCATGTGGAGGAGTGGACCCTGTTGTTCTAGCTACCGCTGCGCAGATGTTTCTTATTGTCGATTTAGCCCAGAGGGCTTGTACGAGACGCTTTGTCTTTATATATGTCATGTAATGAACCTTTTATCGTTGTATGGATGTGATATTCGACTGAGATGAGTTTTGTACGAGATAGCTGCTATTCCTAGGACTATCTCAAGGGTACAAGGAGTCGGGTTCTCGTCGGTGAGAATCCGGTTCGTCACAGTTGGTATCAGAGCCATACTTGACCGTAGCGCATAACCCTTAGAACGAAAACTTAGAACAGAAGCTCTAACTGAGTCCTCTATTTTATATGAAACCCCTTGGACTATTTGAAAACTATATATAAGTATATCTCAACTGTTTACAAAACTTTTACCCTTACCTTACCTTACTAACTTGCTAACTTACTAACAACCCACTAACTGTCTGGCAGATGGAAGGAAGGTCAGCAGATGAACGACGGGAGATCAGGACCACAGGAGCAGACTGTGGAGGTTTGGCAGTGCTACTGAGGGAGGTGTTGCGTACAGTGGGGATAGACGTGGACAACGTTTTCTATAATGGCTCGACCTATGGCCCTGGTGAGGGACTACACACCCGGTTGCAGATGGTAGTACCCAATATCCCTGGACGACCAAGGTCACTGATGTTACGAGCAGCTACCAGTGAGAGCACCTTCAGTCGAGCAGTGCAGACTATAGCCATGAGGATACTCCGACTTGCCACACTTGTGTACCAGAGTCAGCTCAGCCACACTCATTTCCGGTACCTACCGCGGGCTCTTGAAGATCCAACTGACAGAGACGCAGTCAGCTTGTAGGCTCACGCAGCAGACCGAGAGCGGAACGTGACTCTGCGGACCTCAGTCCAGTGCATGCTCGAGCAGGAATACTTAAACATTGGCCTAGAAGAGAAAGTTGCCAAGCTGAAAGAGAGGGTATGGAAGCAAGACCTCCAGCTGATGGAGAAGGACAATAGGATCGCCCTACTTGAGGAGCAACTCAAAGCTAAAGCAAGAGAAGTCAGAATCTTGGACTACGAAGCACGCAACAACACGCAGTTGGCAGGACTGATCCGAGCAACTCACCATGCTCGAGATGTCCGCCTGGAAGATCAACTCACAGAGAAAGACAAGGAACTAGCAGCCAAGGAAGAAGAGATAGAAGAACTGAAGGAAGAAGTATATTGGTTGGACAGTCACAACTCAGAACTTCAGGAAGAGGTGGATAGCTACAAGGAGAAGAGTGGACGGAACTACCAGCTGATGAAGTACCTGAGTCTTCAACAGATTATGGCAGAGGATGAAGCTCAAAGGTCCCTTAGTAGTTGGGTAAGATCAGACAGGAAGAGGGTAGCAGAAATGATCACAGTGAACCAAGGACTACCAGAAGAACACAGAGTTGAACCCAGAACAGAGAACTACAGAGTCTCACCAAGCCGAGTTGAGCCGATACCACCACCTGAGACTCGAACCCTTACTCCCGAGATGACAAGACTGAGACAAGAACTGGCACACCTAGAGAAGCAGATGACAGGACCTGAGATGGACACTATGAGGTTGGCAGCGCGCCTCAGGGACACTCTCCACGACGACAGGCAGTGATCAAGCAGGAGACAGAGACTGAGGCTGTGAGGTTGGCAGCGCGCCTCACAGGCACTATCAGCAGTATGAGACAGATGCAGTAGGCTGTATCAGCAGATGTCAGTAGCAATGATGAGACTTGTATCTATCTTTTTGAGCAGATGTTTAGACTTAGTAGATCATGACCACCTTTTGGCTCAGCCACGATGTAGCATTCGCTTAGATGTACTAATCCTCAAGGTTTCAGGAGCTGACCTCGGGATAGTACTCATGTCTAGGGTGTAATGCTGTAATGAATGATCGATCTTGTTGTCTGTTCTTGCAGTTTTATTGATGTTCATCTTGAGTGTACTTTAGTGTTGAGTCTATTTCATGTGTACAGCTCCTACTCTAGTTACGCTAACCTAACCATTACCGACCGCCACTAAAACCTGCTCTATGAAAAATACAGCGAGATGTCGATCCGAAGATCCAACCGACTGCTTGCACGTTTTGAGGAAGCTGAGCAAGAAGAGGCAGCAATGGCAGTTAGAGGCAGAGGACGTGGCAGAGGTCGTGGTCGCGGAAGAGCAGCAGTTGTAGTTGGAGGCAGGGGTCGTGGACGCGCAGCAGGCGTGCTCCAGCCCGAGAACAACGCACCAGGAGAAGAACAGGAAGTGGAAATGGAAGAACCAGCAGTGGAACCTCAGCAGAACTAGCAGAACAACCAGCAACCACCGCTACCGCCTAACTTGGCAGAAGTGATGACTACTCAAACATAGCTGATGCAACAGATGACACAGGCTAACACACAGATGATGCAAGCTATGCAACAGATGCAGGGAAACCAGAACCAGAACCGTCAGGGACACCGTGAGGAAGACCTACAAAGGAAGATCGAAAGGTTCATCAGGCTGAAAGCACCCACCGTTGACTACTCGGACGAACCACTCGACGCACACGACTGGCTACGTACCATCGAGATGCAGCTGGACCTGACAGACTACACTGAAGACGAATGTGTGGCCCTTGCGGCGCACCAGCTTGAAGGAGCAGCGAAAGCGTGGTGGGAGAGCTACTGTGACTCTCACGCAAACCCAGCTCAAATCACCTGGCTAGAGTTTTGTGAAGCTTTCAAGGAGTACCACATACCAGAACAAGTCATGGTGCATAAAGCAATGGAGTTCAGAACAATGACCCAAGGAAGTTTGTCTTTAACTGAGTACGCTTTTCACTTTGCTAAGATGTCAAGGTACGCTCCTGAAGACGTCAACACTTAAAAGAAGAAACAGTTTTGGTTCCAGCGTGGTTTACACAGAGGTCTAAGGACAGCACTCGCAGCGAGTTCACACAGGTCACTCAGAGAGCTGATTGACAGAGCCATTGCAGTTGAGAAGGAAAGAGTGGGACTTGAAGATACTTGGCGAGAGAAGAAAAGAAAGGCTGAATAGTTGCACAACCACTGACTAAGTCAGAGGCCGAGGAGTGGCCAAAGCAACATGCTTAGGAGAAGCTTTCAGCAGAGCAACAGCCAAGGAAGCTCAGGATTCAACAGGAATAGTTACCAGGGTAACCGAGGCAGTAACAGCAACAACTTTGGCAGCAGAGGTAACAACTACAACAGTTTTGGCAACAGAAACAACAACTACTCAAGTCAGGGAAACCCAAACTGGAAGCCAAACAACACACCCAGAATTGGTGGAGGGACCTCAGTGGTCTGTTTTGCTTGTGATAAGCCCGGTCACAAGTCTTTTGACTGTCCGGAGAAGAAGAACAAACAAACCCCAGCCAAGGCACCGGCACCTGGAGGACAGGACAAGCAGCCAGCAACAGCGCAGAGAGGACGCCTCAACCACTTGACCGAGGAAGAAGCCGAGGACGCTCCCGACGTTGTGCTCGGTGAGTTTTTAGTAAATGGCATTCTAGCTTTGATATTATTTGACTCTGGAGCAACTGGATCTTATATCTCGACAAAGTTTGTGAGAGAGAAGTCACCCCCGACAATACCTAAGGCTAGACCTATAGCCACTACTTCTCCCTTAGGAGAGCTTAGGTGCACCTTAGAGTGCCCAGCAGTTAGTCTGATGATAGGTGGGCAGGAGTTCGTAGGAAACCTGACAGTCCTGGAGTCAGATGGAATTGACGTGATACTAGGAATGAATTGGCTTACAGAGCACAAAGGAGTAATCAGTTGCTCGTCCAGAACAGTTGAGTTGACACACCCTAGCGGAGTCAAAGTAACAGCAGAACCACAAAGAAGAAGGACAGGGAAGACATCCAGAACCTGTATTCTAAGGCAGTTGGTATACTCTATCGAGAAACAGACGATCGAAGAAGTGCCTGTAGTATGTGAGTACACTGACGTGTTTCTCGAAGAACTACCAGGATTACCACCAGACCGAGACATAGAGTTCATAATCAAACTGCAACCAGGCACAGGGCCCATTGCCAAGAGACCGTACAGAATGTCAGTGGAGGAACTGGAGGAACTCAAAAAGCAGCTGAGAGAGATGCTTGAAAGTGGTGTGATTCGACCAAGTGCATCCCCATGGGGATTGCCAGTGTTGTTTGTGAAGAAGAAAGATGGATCAATGCGCATGTGCGTAGACTATCGATCCTTGAATGCAGTGACGATCAAGAACAAGTACCCATTACCTCGAATTGATGATTTGCTAGATCAGTTGAAGAAAGCCAAATACTTCAGTAAGATTGATCTGAGATCGGGATACCACCAAATGAAGATTAGAGAAGGTGACATTCCCAAGACAACTTTTGTGACTCGGTACGGACAGTACGAGTTCACCGTTGTGTCTTTCGGATTGACCAACGCACCTGCTTATTTCATGAACATGATGAACAAGGTATTCATGGAGGAACTGGACAAGTTCGTAGTGGTGTTCATTGACGACATACTAGTCTACTCAGAGACAGCTGAAGAACATGAGGAGCATCTGAGGATTGTACTAGAGAAGCTGAGGCAGCATCAACTCTACGGGAAGTTCAGCAAGTGTGAATTTTGGCTGGAGAAAGTAGCCTTTTTGGGTCACGTGTTAACAGCTGAGGGAGTAGCAGTAGACCCAGAAAAGATTGAGGCAGTAGCAGAATGGAAGCAGCCGAAGAGTGTCACGGAAATCCGAAGCTTTGTGGGATTGGCAGGATACTACAGAAGGTTCATTGAGAACTTCTCCAAGATTGCCAAGCCAATGACCGAACTACTCAAGAACAATGTCCCATTCGAGTGGACGGACAAGTGTGAAAGAAGTTTCCAATAACTCTAGCACAAGCTCACTACAACGCCAGTCTTGACACTACCAGATATTCGCAAAGATTTCGTAGTCTATTGCGATGCTTCAAGGCAAGGTTTGGGATGCGTACTAATGCAAAAAGGCAAGGTTGTTGCTTACGCATCAAGGTAGCTGAGGAAACATGAGGAAAACTACCCCACACATGATTTAGAACTGGCAGCAGTGGTATATGCATTGAAGATCTGGAGGCACTATCTGATTGGCAACAAGTGCGATATCTACACGGATCACAAAAGCCTGAAGTATTTCTTCACCCAATCCGAACTGAACATGAGGCAGAGAAGATGGTTAGAACTGATCAAAGATTACGACTTGGAAATACACTACCATCCTGGCAAAGCTAACGTAGTGGTAGATGCATTGAGCCGAAAGAGTTACTGCAACAACTTGATGATAGAAGAAAGTCAGCCAGAGCTAGCAAAGGAATTGTATATGCTGAAACTCGAGCTAGTAGAAGAAGGAAAACCCCAGGAAATGAGGGTGAAGTATAACCTAGAAGACCGTATCAAAGAAGCACAAGGAAAGTGTTCAGAAATCCAAGAAGTAAAAGAGGATATTCAGTGAGGAGTAGCACCTGACTTCAGAATAGATGAAGCAGGGACAATATGGCTGAAAGACCGAATTTGTGTACCACAGGACAAGGAAATCAGGAGAACAATTCTCTCGGAAGCTCACGAGTCCAAGTACTCGATACACCCAGGATGCACCAAGATGTATCAGGATCTGAAGGAAAAGTTCTGGTGGAAGAAAATGAGAGAGGACATAGCAGAGTATGTAGCCAAGTGCGACTCTTGTCGAAGAATCAAGGCAGAACATCAAAGACCAGCAGGACTGCTGAAACCACTGGAAATTCCAATGTGGAAGTGGGAAGATATCATCATGGACTTCGTGGTTGGCCTACCTCGCACTCAGAAAGGAAATGATGCCATTTGGGTCATAGTTGATCGATTGACGAAAGTAGCTCACTTTATACCAGTCAAAAGCACACACTCAGTAAGCAAGCTAGCAGAGTTATATATAGACAACATTCTCAAGCTGCATGGGGCACCCAGAAGTATTGTGTCAGACAGAGGACCACAATTCACAGCTCAGTTCTGGCAAAGCCTACATCAAGCCATCGGGACAACCTTGGAGTATAGCACAGCTTACCACCCTCAGACAGATGGGCAGACCGAAAGAGTAAACCAGGTCCTTGAAGATTTGTTGAGGGCATGTGTTCTAGCTTACAGCACAGACTGGGAGAAGAGTCTATCTTATGCAGAATTCTCCTACAACAACAGCTACCAGGCCAGCCTACAGATGTCACCCTTTGAGGCATTATATGGCAGAAAATGCAGAACACCTCTAATGTGGTCAGAGGCGGGAGAACGAACATTCTTTGGACCTGACATGATTGTAGAGGCAGAAGAAAATGTGGCCAAGATCCGAGAGCACCTGAAGGCAGCTCAGAGCCGACAAAAGAGCTATGCAGATAAAAGGAGACGAGATCTAGAGTTCGAAGTAGGAGACTTCGTCTACCTAAAAGTGTCACCCCTCAGAGGGCATAAGAGATTCCAAGTGAAAGGAAAGCTAGCACCCCGTTTTGTTGGACCGTACCAGATACTGGAGAGGATAGGGAAGCTGGCCTACAACCTAGACCTACCAGAGGAACTAGCAGGAGTACACCCAGTGTTCCATGTATCTCAGCTGAGGAAGTGTCTGAGAGTACCGGAACATGAGATCAAGACAGAGGCATTAGACCTACAAGACACCTTGGAGTATATGGAGTATCCAGAGAGGATACTAGACAGAGCAGTCAAAGAGACCAAAAGCACAACTATCCCGTTTTGCAAATGCAGTGGAGCAATCACTCAGAAAGAGAAGCTACTTGGGAGAAGGAGTAAGTACTGAAAGAGAAATACCCCCACTTGTTTAAACCGTAGGTAATCACAAATCTCGAGGACGAGATTCTTGTGAGGGGGGTGACTGTAACAACCCTAAAAATACCTATAGGTTTTGTTGAGTGCAAAAATTCGAATTTAAAAATTTTTGGTGGAATTGTGTGC
Organism: Echinochloa phyllopogon; assembly: GCA_033239725.1. Lineage (NCBI taxonomy): Eukaryota > Viridiplantae > Streptophyta > Magnoliopsida > Poales > Poaceae > Echinochloa > Echinochloa phyllopogon. The sequence continues at coordinate 25,777,851 of BTCW01000018.1, read as the reverse complement.
ATGCAAACAAACATATAAGAGTACCTTCTATTTGCTTCCTAAATTCCTATGCAATTTAAATTTGAAATTTAAAATCAATTTGAAGTGCTAAGGATGAAATAGTGTGAGTTGGATTTATTTGGATTTATTTGGATTTTTGGTTGGTTTGAATTCCAATTCTAGATTTGAATTCAAACTCTAAATGGCCAAACTAATTGTCAAACCATTTCTAACTGCTCGTGGGTCAAATTCCCGAAGCCCAAGTCCATCTTTCACCCTCCAACTTCTTTCCCCGAGTCATCCAGCCAACCGGCCTGCTCGGCCATTCGGCCCAGCTGCGGCCCATCTTTTTCCCCGCCGCGTCGACTCCGCGTTGTCTCTCTCTCTCTCTCTTACGCATGGGACCCACCTGTCAGCCTTTCCCTCTCCCCCGCGTCATCTTCCTCATCGCGACGCCGCTCTCTCTCTTCCGCGGCCGCGCGCCCGTGACCCAACCACCCGAGCTCCGTGCGGCCCGACGCGATTGCGCCGCGTGTCCGCAGCCGCTCGAGCATCCCAATCTCGCCGTTCGTGCCCGCGAAGCCCTAGCTGACGCCCTATAAATCGCCCCAGCCGGCCGCACTCCCTGTTCAAGCCGCCGCCGCCCCATTGGGGTTTTCCAGACTCCAATTCGAGAGGGAAAAGGGAAGAGGAGGACCAGGGGAGGAGTGGTGAAGGAGAGGAGGAAGGGAAGAGGAGCCGGAGCACCGTCCCCGCGTCGCCGCCGAGAACCGGAGCGCCGCCGCTCGTGGAGCCATCGACCCCGAGCTGGACCAGGGACGGGAGGAGGAGCACGAGGACCGCCAGACCGCGTCGAGCCCTTCCCCGAGCTGCAGCGATCGTCTACGTGACCCTAGGTGAGCGCCGCCGAGTTCCCCCTTTCTCCCCTGTCTCCGGCCAAGTTCCGCCGCCGCCGTTGCTAGCCACTGTGAGCCAACCTTCGAGTCGTGGCCGACTTCTTCTGCAGGTCCCCGTCGCCGCTGAACCATGCGCAACCCGCCGTCGCCTGGTTTTACCCGCAGCCGAGGCCCGCCGCGGCCGAGCTCTGCTCCCCGCGCGCGCGAATGCCGAGGCCATGCGCGGCCGTGGATGACCACGTGCCCGCGCATGAGCACCTAGTCGCGTCCCAGCTATCGCTGAGGACTGCGTGCGTGCGAAACCCAGCAGAACCGCGCGCTGTTGAACCCAAATCCCGTGTCGCCGTCGAAGCTCGTCGGCGCCATGGTCGCATCGCCGCCGTTCGCGTCGGGAGGACCCAACCGAACCCAATCACCCGCCTTTTTCACCCCGTTCGTGTTCAACACACGCAAGCCATGCTGTTCCGACCACCCTAGGCCCGAGCCGACCTCATTTCCGGCGAGTTCGCCGCCGACTGACGCCGCCGACGTGCTCCAGAGCGCGCCGCGTGCGCTATGTCGCGTCGTGGCCACGCCACACACAAGACCACACCAAGTCGCCACACGTGCACCGCAGAAAATCCCAATTCGGCCACAGATCGATCCCATGCACCCGGCTCACGTGAACCACACTCATGGTTCACGGTGGACTCGGTCCACCAGAGCAGCACCAGCAGCCACCCCTTCATGGGCCTAATGTTCGCGTTTAAGTCTGTTTAACCACCCTAAACTCTTCCGGCCCAGTCACTTTCGGCCCAGTTCCAGCCCAGCCAGCGTTTAATTCTTTTTCTTTTTCTTTTAACTGCGCTGACGTATGGGACCCACCTGCCATACTCTGCGAGTCACTGACACATGGGACCCACTGACCAGAGTTGACCCGCTGACCGTTGACCGTTGACCCCGTTGACCGTTGACCAGTCAACGCTGACGTCAGCAGGGCCCACTGCTGACGTCATCCTAGGCGGACCCCACTGCTGACGTCAGCATGACGTCATACTGACGTCATCAGCCTAAATTATTGTCTGTTTTTCTTTTTTCGGAAATTATTTAATATTTTCAGAAAATGATTTAAACTTGTAAAATTAATAATAAATCAACCGTAGCTCAGAAAAATATGAAACCAGTTTCTATATTTTTCTAAAATCATGACCTACGTGATAGTGTAGAGTTTGGTGTTATTTGAGTCTTCTTTCGTCACTGTTTTAGTGTTTCTTTGCTAGTACTCGCGTCTTATTTTATTTTCCGCGACCCTAGGAGCTACGGAGAGTCAAGAGGAGCCGGACCACTACAACAACTGCTTTGACGAGGACGAAGACCTTTGCCCAGGTTCACGCCCGACCATTCTCTGAAATACCTATTAGACATGCAAATAGTATGCTAGCGCTTTACTTTACTCGCATGATAAACCTGCACTGCCTTTGTTATTATCCTGTTACCTTGCTACCTACTACTCACTTTATGAAATATGCTATGCTATGCATGTGTTGGGATGGTTGTGATTGATCCTCTTGGCGTGAGTTGTGGGTGGTTTGGGAGGAGTAGTGCAGCTAGGCGGTGTAAGCGAGTAATAACAACTCGATCGTTGATCGAGGTGCTGAGGGGCTGCACTCGGGCAGTCCCTATGGGGTACCTGTTGCGGGTACATGGTTACTTGAGGGATTGGTACTCGGGGAGTACTTGAGGAGTTTGGGCGGCAATACCTGTTATGGGTGCCAATTGCGGATCGTTGCGGCAGATCGCTTGTGATGCAGATACTCGCTTTACCAAAAATTAAGGACCGAGTCGTGCCCCCACTTCGGACTTGGGAAATACCATGCTCACCATCTACCCAGTATGGGGAGGGTTCCAGCAAGCCTACTCTAGTGCGGCGCCGAGACAGTAGGAGAATCGAGCTTGATATGTGTAGGGGGATTCGTTGCGGCGTAATCTCCCTGATTTACCACGGCCCCCGACTGGCCCCGGTGGGAAGGTTTCACGACCCTGGGGCAGATGTTAGATCGGATGTTTCCCGAGCCCAGGGAGACAGGATTGGCGCCGTTACTGTTTAGGGTCTTTGCTGTTGGCTGTGTCGCAGGTTGGTTGCGGACTAGCCTTGCAGCCCGGATGGATTCCTGGAGTGCCACCTCTGCAGAGTGTAAACTATACGTATAGCCGTGTGCACGGTTACGGACGACCCATTTCTGAGAAGCCCCGGCTAGCATGGGAATCTGCTTTCTTACATCATCCTTGATTCGGGTTATGAGAGATTGGTCCAGCTGAGGCTGTTGAGACGAGGTGGGGAGGGAGCTCACCGAGTCGACTAGTGAGTGAAGGCGTTGGTGGATGATGTTCTTGCGGGAACCTGCCATGGCAGGACGGGCCCGATGGGAAAATGTGAGGCTGATGGTTGGTTTTGGGGAGTGGATGTGCGTGTGTGAGCAGGAGTTGGTGATGAGATGAAATTGGGTTATTGCTGCTGCTTGCATAAGAAAACCCTGGCTTAAACCTTAATTATTTCTATATCCTTAGAATAGGCCACCTTAAAGCTTGCATCATATTATGGTTGGTGACGTGGACCTGTCCCATTTTCTTGGGGACAGACTTTGGGTTCTCAGGTGAAGACCCCGACCACGAGTTCAACCAGGACGGGTGGTACGACTGAAGGGTGTGCGCTACGCTCAAGGATGCCTGTGGAGGAGTGGACCCTGTTGTTCTAGCTACCGCTGCGCAGATGTTTCTTATTGTCGATTTAGCCCAGAGGGCTTGTACCAGACGCATTGTCTTTATATATGTCATGTAATGAACCTTTTATCGTTGTATGGATGTGATATTCGAATGAGATGAGTTCTATACGAGATAACTGCTATTCCTGGGACTATCTCAAGGGTACAGGGAGTCGGGTTCTCGTCGGTGAGAATCCGGTTCGTCACACGCTTTAACTCCCTCAACTCTCCCTCGGCCCAACACCCCTCCTCCTTCCCTTTTTCCCCGCCTGGGCCAACTTCCCCCGATCCGGCCCAGCTCGCCACTTCCGCGCGCCCCACCAGCCACAGCTTCCCCTCGGCCCAGTTCTCCAGCGGCTCAGCGAGCCTCTCCTCCCTCTCCCACTCGCTGACAGGCGGGTCCCACCCGTCAGCTCTTCCTTCCTCCTCTCGCCTGCGCCCTCCTCCTTCCCCAACGCGAATCTCGCCGCCCGGCCGGCCACCCCAGCCCCACCCCGCGTCCGTGGGCCCCTCTAGAAGCTTCCCCGAGCCTTCCCTGCCGATCCCCTTCTTTACTAGCGCGGCTCCCCGCTTGGTAGGTATCCTACCCGCATGGAAGGCTCAAATCGCCGCCAATCACCGCCGATCCTCGAGGCCTGCTCACTAAGGAACCCCTGAGCCCCTATAAAAGCCAGCCCTCGTGCCCTGGCACTGCACCAACTCCGCCCGAGCCTCAGTTCTTCCCCACCGAGCAGCACTGCCGCCTCCCCCACCCCCCAAGCCAAGCGCCGCCGCTCACTGATCATCGCCGCCGGATGCCGTCGTGCCTCCTTTGTCGATGAGACCACACTAGGTAAGACCGCCTCCCCCTCCCGATGCTATAGGATCAAATCCCATTGGTGTTCGTGCCCCGTAGCCCGAGATCGACTTCCTCCGGCGAGCTTCGCCACGGGTTGCCGCTGGTAGCCACCTCTGCCGCTTATCCCTCGTCAAGGCCCCCCTGGTTGGACTCGCCTTGGTCCTAGCTTACTCCCCTACTAGATCCCGTCCCGATTGGAGGCCGGCAGCTCGAAATCAAGCTTGCTCTTGCGATGCGCCGCCGCATCTCGCGCAGCGCCGCCGTCCCTGCTGTTGTCGGCCGCCTGTGACCGCCCGATCTGATTTGGGCCGCCCGATTTGCATCCAACGGCCGCAATGCGTTCCCTCCCCCGAGTCAAACATTCCATACCGGTCAGCCTTGGCAAATATGCTAAAGAGCCCCTCCAAGATCTAAAATTAACCCGCGGTCCACCCCTTGTTGAAAAATAATTACGGATAGGTCCTATTTTTATCAAATAGCCCCCTGCACTATTTAAATATAGAACCCACCGTCCTATTTAGGTTTATTTGCTCGTTAGACCTTCGGTTTTTATGCGTAATTATGTTTAGGTCCCTGGTTTCTTCAAAATAAGCCCCTAGAACCTTTTAAAAATTGCCAGCAGGTCCCTAGGACTTAGAAAACCCAAATCTTTTCCGTTTTAGCTTCGATTAGTGTGATTTTCGCGCTCATGTGTTCGTAATAAAGCGTAGAATATTTCTAGAACCTTTATTTGTACTGTTTCTATTGTTTGGTGTACTTTTCTAATAGATTATTATTTGTTTGCATGCATTTGTTTGCGTGCTCGCTTGTATGGTGATTCGTGTCTAGTTGGTGAGCCGTACGCTTTGGACTTCGAGTTCGGTGAGGACTTTCCGGAGCAGGACTCACAGCAGCAGTAGCAACCGCCCTTTGAGGAAGGCAAGTTATAGCACGGCCAATCCTTGCTACCTAAACACACTTTTTATATACATTTACTTTCACATGCATGTGTCTAAATTGATGTCCTATTAAGGCTGTACCTAGTTTTGTTTATCCTATCCTTGTTTACCTTGGGTTATTGCATATGGGTAGAATCCTTGCTATGCACAGCTACTGTCATTATTATTAAATTGTTAATCTTGACTTAATGGTTCACTTTAACATTTATGATAAAACATGCTTTTTAGCAACTTGGTTTAGGGAACTAGAACATGTGCTGTGTGCTTTGTTCTAATGTCTCTCCGTAAGGTCCGGTTCTTAAAGTGCAACCCAGGAGCCTGTCGCCACTGCTAGAACTATTATGGCTCTGGTCTTGGTCAAGTAACTTGTACATCTCTAGCTTGCCAGTGGTTACCGGTGGGGATGACGGCGTTATGGGAAGTAAGGCACGGGGTGTTTCTTGATTCCACCGAGGACGGTAGCCCCGTCGGCTAGGTCTCGTTAGACCCAGTCCCGTGCTAGGAGTCCCTGCGATGGGAAACTCCGCACGTTGCGCATTGTTGGGAGCGATGCCCACGCTCTGGATGCCATTGACCCCCTGATGGTGTGACTCCGTAAGCGTAAGTCAATCTCGGTGCCTATAGTCTCACCATCTTATTGTACCTTAGCGGCTACTGTCTTGTTAGGGTCTCTTGTTAAAAGCCTCGTAGTTTCCCTATGTAGTCACACCTCGGAAGTGTTGATGCGCGTGGTTGGGTGCAAAGTTCTATTGAACTTTTACGCGACTGGTGGGTAAAGGGCGAAACCTTTGCAGAGTGTAAAATCTATGATGATAGCCTTGCTCAGGGTCACGAGCGGCCTGAATCATTTTTTATTAGAATATGATGTTTATTTATGTTTAATGTCACTTATACTTTATTAATTGGGTTGCAACTGAGTTTCATCCACATGTAGTAATTTGGTTGATGTTAAAATGAACCAACTAAAAATGCTAATGCAGTTAAGCCGTGTCTAGCCTATTTTGAGCCTTCATACCCGTTCTATACTTGCTAAGTAATTGTTTACTTATACTTGTCATTTTATTCAACAAAATCCCGGATGGGTAAACAGATTGGGCTAGGCAAGAGTCTGCTGCTGAGTTTCCCGAAGATTTACCGTACTACTGAGCTATGGTCTCCCAGTCAGAGTCCCTGTGGATTGCGGCTCCATTAGTTGAGAGTTTATTAGTCTTCTGTTGTTATTGCTTAGATCATTTATGAGGCACTCTGATGTAAAAACTTTATTTAATGAAGAGTTTCTTTAAGCATATGTTCTCTATTTATCATATTTATTCGCTATATGTGTACGATGACTTCCTGGGCACATATATGGCCGCATTTGGGTTTTTGTGAAAATCTGGGTGTGACAGATTGGTATCAGAGCCGTGCTGACTGTAGGATCGCAGCCTAGTTAGAACGATTGACAAACCTTAGGAGACCACCATGATTATGTCTTACATGTCGTCTAGATTCACTTTTTTCAAAACTTAAATCTAGTCAAGTCTTTTGTGAATCATGTCTTTAGGTGCTTGAAATGATTGTCATTATGCTTATGCCTAATTTGGATTTTTGTAATGATTGTGATGGGAGTAGACGCAAGTCTACTACCATCTAGACGTAAGGACTAAGGTTTATGGACTTTAGTGATTAAATAGAGGGGGTATTCATTTCTCTTGCTATTTTTCTATTTAAGCCCTCCATCAAAACAACTTGGTAAACCTCTGAAGACATAACCATCGGAGTTTTTATGAGAAATATTTAATGATGATAGATGGTGAACACAAGGAGCAACCCCGGTGCCAGCGGACTGCCACCACCACCTCCCACCATTGAGCAAATGATGCTCACGCAGACCCAGCTGATGCAGCAGATGGCTCAGACGATGGCGATGATGCAGCCGAACCAGCAGAATCCGCCGCAGCACAACATGCCGCCCCGTGACAAGAGGGGCGAATTTCTGAAGGGACGTCTTCCAACCTTCAGCAAGGCTACCGACCCCCTGCAGGCTGATGATTGGCTCAAGGTGGTGGAGAGATTGCTCGACATCGCACAGTGCAACGACCGGGAGAAGGTTTTGTATGCTGGAGGACAGCTCCAGGGACCGGCACTGGACTGGTGGGACTCGTACCAGTACGCTCACGTCGACCATACTCAGATCACCTGGCAGGAGTTCCGCAGCAGCTTCCGCTCCCACCACGTGCCAGAAGCTCTGATGACCCTGAAGAAGAAGGAGTTCCTCACACTGAAGCAGTAAGGGATGAGTGTCACCGCCTACTGTGACAAGTTCATCGAGTTGGCCCGCTATGCTCCGGAGGACGTGGACACCAACAAGAAGAAGCAGTCCAGGTTCCGTGACGGCTTGCAGGATGCACTGCAGTACCAGCTGATGTGCACCAGGTTCCCCAACTTTCGGGAACTGGTGGACGGTGCTTTGATGTTGGAACACAAACGCTGTGAGATGGAGGAGAAGAAGAGGAAGTTCCAGGGCCAGCAGATAGGGAGCAGCAGTCGCCCCCGTTTCGTTCCTCCTCAGGGCAGTCAGTAGATGGGAAGCCTGCAGTGCTTCCAGAGTCAGCCCGGCTCGTTCAACCATCGCTTGTACCAGCAGCGCCCCCAGGCGCCACAGCAGCAGCGACTCTTGCAGAATGCGCCAGCTTAGCGCAACCCGGTGCAGCAGGGTCCCATTTAGCACCCCAACCCCGTCAACAACACGCCAGTGGGTCCCAGAGTGTGTTATCACTGTGGAGAGCAGGGGCACTTTGACAATGTCTGCCCCAAGAAGACACGGAACGCCGCCGTCCAGAACAACAATCAGCAATCTGGACTAATGCAAAATTAGCAGCAGGGTCTGGCCAACCGTGCTCCGCAGAACCCCGCCAGAGAAAAGCTCAACCACACTGGGGCGGAGACCGTTGAGGGAGCTACTGATGTGGTAGTGGGTACGTTCCCTGTCAACTCCACCCCTGCGACTATTTTGTTCGATTCCGTAGCTTCGCATGCTTTCATATCTGCTGCTTTTGTGAAAAAGAACTTAATGGCATTACTGCCCATGAAGAATGCTATGCTAGTTAGCTCACCAGGAGGGGAACAGCGCGCCACTTTATGCTGTCCCCATGTTACTATCACCATAAGGGGGGTAGACTTCGAGGCACGCCCGATAGTCCTGGAGTCTATTGGTTTCGACCTGATTCTGGGTATGAGTTGGCTAGCCAGATATGATGCAGTGATCCAGTGCGCCAGGAGGACTGTACAATTGACGACAGCATCCGGAGATAAGGTGGAGTACCAGGCAGCCAGTCCATTGGAGCATAATCTGGTCAATCAAGCTGATGGTGCAGCTCCCGCCGACATCAGGGTGGTGAGCGAGTTCCCGGATGTGTTCCCCGAGGAATTGCCAGGTATGCCCCCGGAACGTGAAGTTGAATTCGTTATTGAACTTAAACTAGGCACTGCACCTATAGCTAAAATGCCATATAGAATGAAGGAGCTGGAGAAACTGAAGGAGGAATTAAGCTCATTGCTAGCCAAGGGGTATATTCGTCCTAGTGCTTCACCATGGGGAGCACCAGTACTGTTCGTGGACAAGAAGGATGGGACACAGAGGATGTGTGTGGACTATCGAGCCCTCGATGAAGTGACCGTCAAGATCAAGTACCCGCTGCCAAGGATTGATGATTTATTTGATCAACTGAAGGGAGCTTGTGTGTTCTCCAAGATAGACCTTCGATCGGGTTATCATCGGATGAGAATCTGGTCGTCGAACATACCCAAGACGGCTTTCACTACTCGGTATGGGTTGTACGAGTTCACGGTTATGTCCTTCGAGCTGACCAATGCTCCCGCATACTTCATGTACTTGATGAATAGTGTATTCATGGACTACCTTTACAAGTTCGTGGTGGTGTTCATTGATGACATACTGGTCTTCTCCAAGAATGAAGAGGAACATGAAGATCATTTGAGGATGGTGATGCAGAGACTCTAGGAACATCAGCAATATGCCAAGTTGAGCAAGTGTGAGTTCTGGTTGAAGGAAGTGGCATTCTTGGGACACGTGTTGTCCAATGGGGGAGCAGCAGTTGACCCGAAGAAGGTTAATGATGTGTTGAGCTGGAACCCGCCTCGGGATGTCAGCGAGATTAGGAGTTTCCTTGGGATGGCCGGATATTATCGACGGTTCATCGAAGGATTCTCCAAGACTGCTAAGCCCATGATGGCGTTGTTGGAGAAAAATGCCAAGTTTGTCTGGATGGAGGAATGCCAAACCAGCTTCGAAGAGTTGAAGAAGAGGCTGACAACAGCACCTGTGCTAATATTGCTCGACATAGCCAAGAGCTTCTCCATCTACTGCGATGCATCCCGTCTAGGACTGGGGTGTGTACTCATGCAGGAAGGGAGAGTCATGGCATATGCATCAAGACAGTTGTGGAAGCATGAGCAGAACTATCCGACACATGATCGGGAGTTGGCAGCTATGGTGCATGCTCTGAAGATTTGGAGGCATTACTTGATTGGGCAGAAGTCTGACATCTACACCGATCATAAGAGCCTGAAGTATGTCTTCACTCAGTCAGAGCTGAACATGAGGCAACACCGATGGTTGGAGTTGATCAAGGACTATGATCTGGAGATCCACTACTACCCAGGGAAGGCTAACTTGGTGGCAGATGCTCTGAGTAGGAGAATCTATGTGAACAAGATCACCGGCCATTGTCTGCTTGAAGAACTCAGCCGGGAATTTGAGAAGATGAGTCCGGGGTTCGTGACTAGCATCACAGAGATGACGGTAGAACCGACTCTTGAACAGGAGATCCGGAAAGGGCAGCTTGGTGATGAAAAGATCAAGGAAATTGTGGAGAATGTTGCCCTAGGAAAGGCCCCTGGTTTCCAAGTGGATGAACAAGGAACCTTGTGGCACAGGAAGAGGATATGTGTGCCCGATGTAGCGCAGATCAAGGACACGATTCTAAGAAAAGCGCATGATTTGGCATACTCGATCCATCCAGGAAGCACCAAGATGTACCAAGACATCATGGAAAGATTCTGGTGGTACGGATTGAAGCGTGATGTGGCGACACATGTGGCACTATGTGACACTTGTCAGAGAGTTAAGGCTGAACATCAGAGACCAGGCGGATTACTCCAGCCCTTGAAGATACCAGAATGGAAATGGTAAGAAGTTGGTATGGACTTCATAACGGGTCTAGCCCGCACACAGCGAGGATTTGACTCCATTTGGGTGATTGTGGATCGCTTAACTAAAGTGGCCCACTTTCTTCCAGTGAAGACCACTTACACCGGAGCCAGACTGGCAGAGCTATACATGGAGAGGATTGTGTGCTTGCATGGAGTGCCCAAGCGGATAGTGTCTGATCGTAGTACTCAGTTCACTTCACACTTCTGGCAGAAGCTGCATGAGTCCATGGATACTAAGTTACAGTTTAGTTCAGCTTACCACCCCCAGACAGATGGACAGACAGAGCGGACTAATCAGATCCTGGAGGACATGTTGAGGGCATGTGCACTGCAGTATGGTGATAGCTGGGACAAGACTTTACCCTATGCAGAATTCTCGTACAACAACAGCTATCAGAAGAGTCTGCAGATGGCACCATTCGATGCTTTGTATGGCAGGAAGTGCAGAACACCACTGTTCTGGAATCAGACTGGAGAGAGTCAAGTCTTTGGGCCTGAGATACTCAGGGATGCAGAACGCTAAGTGCAAGTGATTAGGCAGAATTTGAAGATGGCACAGTCCACGCAGAAGAGTTATGCTGATGTCACACGAAGGGATCTCAGTTTTGCAGTTGGAGATTTTGTGTACCTCAAGGTGTCACCGATGAGGGGCGTGAAGAGGTTCAATGTCAAAGGCAAGCTAGCACCTCGATACATCGGACCTTTCCAGATACTTGAAAGGAAAGGCGAAGTGGCATATCAGTTGGGACTACCCGAGAGATTGGCCGGAGTGCACGATGTGTTCCATGTGTCTCAGCTGAAGAAATGTTTGCGGGTGCCTGAAGAGCAAATCCCGATAGATGAGCTGAATGTGCAAGAGGACCTCACTTACGAGGAGTATCCAGTCAGGATTCTGGAGGTATCTGAGAGGGTGACAAGAAACAACGTCATCCGGATGTGCAAAGTACAGTGGAGCCGACACTCAGAGGATGAAGCCACTTGGGAAAGGGAAGAAGATCTCAAGACCGAGTACCCACAGCTCTTAGCATCTACATCCGAATCTCGAGGACGAGATTCATCTTAAGGGGGTAGGTTTGTAACACCCAAAAATAGCACATTTAAATTTTTTAGTAATTAATTGGATTTTATTTAATTTGTTCATATTTAATATAGGTTAAATGAATTATTTATGAATATTAAAATAAAATATAAGTTGTAGAAACATTTTTGTTTCATTCATGCTGCTGCACGGTGCTTTGTTTGATAGCAAGTTAAGTTGGAATTTAAATTCCGTTTAAATTTGAATTTAATTTGCTTTTGTTTGAATCCTAGAAAAGTTAATTTCACCCGAGTGTGCTTCTGCTCCTCAAACTTTGACCTTGGCTCGCTTTAACTCCCTCAACCCTCCCTCGGCCCAACAACCCTCCTCCTTCCCTTTTTCCCCGCCTGGGCCTCCTTCCCCCGATCCGGACCAGCTCGCCACTCCCGCGCGCCCCACCAGCCACAGCTTCCCCTCGGCCCAGTTCTCCCGCAGCCCAGCGAGCCTACCCTCCCTCTCCCACTCACTGACAGACGGGTCCCACCCGTTAGCTCTTCCTTCCTCCTCTTGCCCACGCACTCCTCCTTCCCTGGCGCGAATCTCGCCGCCCGGCCGGCCACCCCAGCCCCACCCTACGTCCGTGGGCCACTCTAGAAGCTTCCCTGAGCCTTCCTCGCCGATCCCCTTCCTTACTAGCGCCGCTCCCCGCTTGGCAGGTAGCGTCCCCGCATGGAAGGCTCGAATCGCCGCCAATCACCGCCGATCCTCGTGGCCCGCTCGCCAAGGAACCCCTGAGCCCCTATAAAAGCCAGCCCTCACGCCCTGGCACTGCACCAATTCTGCCCGAGCCTCAGTTCTTCCCCGCCGAGCAGCACCGCCGCCTCCCCCCCCCCCCCCGAGCCAAGCACCGCCGCTCACTGATCATCGCCGCTGGACGCCGTCGTGCCTCCTTTGTCGACGAGACCATGCTAGGTAAGACCACCTCCCCCTCCCGATGCTATAGGGTGAAATCCCGATGTTCGTGCCCCGTAGCCCGAGATCGACTTCCTCCGGTAAGTTTCGCCACAGGTCGCCGCCGGTAGCCACCTCCGCCGTTTATCCCTTGTCAAGGCCCCCCTGGTTGGACTCGCCTTGGTCTTAGCTTACTCCCTGACGAGATCCCATCCTGATTGGAGGCCGACAGCTCGAATTCGAGCTTGCTCCGGCGATGCGCCGCCGCATCTCGCTCAGTGCCGCCGTCCCCGCTGTCGCCGGCCGCCTCCCCCCGCACGATCTGATTTGGGCCGCCCGATTTGCATCCAACAGCCGCAGTGCGTTCCCTCCCCCGAGTCAAACATTCCATACCAGTCAGCCTTGGCAAATATGCTAAAGAGCCCCTCCAAGATCTAAAATTAACCCGCGGTCCACCCCCTGTTGAAAAATAATTACGGATAGGTCATCTTTTTATCACATAGCCCCCTGCACTTTTTAAATATATTACCCACCATCCTATTTAGGTTTATTTGCACGTTAGACATTCAGTTTTTAAGCGTAATTATGTTTAGGTCCCTGGTTTCTTCAAAATAAGTCCCTAGAACCTATTAAAAATTGCCAGCAGGTCCCTAGGACTTAGAAAACCCATGTCTTTTCTGTTTTAGCTCCGATTAGTGTGATTTTCACACTCATGTGTTCATAGTGAAGCATAGAATATTTCTAGAACCTTTATTTGTATTGTTTCTATTGTTTGGTGTACTGTTCTAATAGATTATTATTTGTTTGCATGTATTGGTTTGTGTGCTCTCTTGTATGGTGATTTGTGTCCAGTCGGTGAGCCGTACGCTTTGGACTTCGAGTTCGGTGAGGACTTTCCGGAGCACGACCCACAGCAACAGCAGCAGCCGCCCTTCGAGGAAGGCAAGTTATAGCACGGACAATCCTTGCTACCTAAACACACTTTTTATATACATTTACTTTCATATGCATGTGTCTAAATTGATGTCCTATTAAGGCTGTACCTAGTTTTGTTTATCCTATCCTTGTTTACCTTGGGTTATTGCATATGGGAAGAATTTTTGCTATGCGCAGCTACTGTCCCTATTATTAAATTGTTAGTCTTGACATAATGGTTCACTTTAACATTTATGATAAAACATGCTTTTTAGCAACTTTGTTTAGGGAACTAGAACATGTGTTGTGTGCTTTGTTCTAGTGTCTCTCTGTAAGGTCCGGTTCGTAAAGCGGCAACCCATGAGCCTGTCGCCACTGCTAGAACTATTATGGCTCTGGTCTTGGTTAAGTAGCTTGTACGTCTCTAGCTTGCCAGTGGTTACCGACGGGCCGACGACGTTATGGGAAGTAAGGCACGGGGTGTTTCTTGATTCCACCGATGACGGTAGCCCCGTCGGCTAGGTCTCGTTAGACCAAGTCCCGTGTTGGGAGTCCCTGCGATTGGGAACTCCGCACGTTGCGCATTGTTGGGTGCGATGCCCGCGCTCTGGATGCCATTGACCCCCTATGGTGTGACTCCGTAAGTGTAAGTCAATCTCGGTGCCTAGAGTCTCACCACCTTATTGTACCTTAGCGGCTATTGTCTTGTTAGGGTGTCTTGTGAAAAGCCTCATAGCGTCCCTATGCAGTCACACCTCGGAAGTGTTGATGCGCGTGGTTGGGAACTTTTACGCGACTGTGGGTAAAGGGCGAAACCTCTGCAGAGTGTATAATCTATCATGATAGCCTTGCTCAGGGTCACGAGCGGCCTGGATCCTTTTTGATTAGAATATGATGTTTACTTATGTTTAATGTCATTTATACATTATTCATTGGGTTGCAACTGGGTTTCATCCACATGGAGTAATTTGGTTGATGTTAAAATGAACCAACTAAAAATGCTAATGCGGTTAAGCCGTGTCTAGCCTATTTTGAGCCTTCATACCCGTGCTATACTTGCTAAGTAATTGTTTACTTAAACTTGTCATTTGATTCAACAAAATCCAAGATGGGTAAACAGATTGGGCTGGGCATGAGTCTGCAGCTGAGTTTCCCGAAGATTTACCGTACTACTGAGCTATGGTCTCCCAGTCAAAGTCCCTGTGGATTGCTGCTCCATTAGTTGAGAGTTTATTAGTCTTCCATTGTTATTGCTTAGATCATTTATGAAGCACTCTGATGTAAAAACTTTATTTAATGAAGAATTTCTTTAAGCATGTGTTCTTTGTTTATCATATTTGTTCGCTATATGTGTACTATGACTTCCTGGGAACACATATGGCCGCATTCGGGTTTTTGTGAAAATTCGGGTGTGACAGGGGCAAACCAAGGTTACCAACTAGTCTGCGCACCACGCCTATACTAGATAGTAACTACTTACTCTCCTAGAAAGAGCAAGCAACCCTGTCAATACCCCAGTGACAATTCACCGCAAGCATTGAGCAGAATCGAGGAACCAGCTGAGACAAAGAACTGAGAGAACTTATAGAGCCAGACTACAACAACTTATAACCAAGGCCAGACATTCCACAATTATCCTAGAAATGAAATACAGAATAAATAACTCAAGTAAATGCAGAAGATAATATATTAAATGCTCAGAGTCTTGCATAAAGAAAAGGAAGAGATACAAGAGCTTTACCAGAACCCCAGAAGACGACTACGAAACCCCGAGCAAAGCTCGACCCTGACTCTAACTCCCAACAGACTAGTCTAACTCTACATCTTGAAAGAGAGTAATGGAGACTTGCTCCCAAGTGGTGTGTTTTGAACCATGGGTGAAGGCCAGCATTTATTGGAGTTTGGAGGCGGTAGAGGAAGAGCAGGGGCCAAGGCACCGCAAAGCGGCGACCCCAGCCAGTTCGGCCGAACCGGGGGGGTCGGGCAAACTGGTCAGTTCGGCCGAACCATTGATTTCGCACTGCCTTGCTTCCCACGGTCCTGATTTGCTCTAGAAGGCGGTTGTGAGGCGGTTGCGGGTTCGGGCGAACCGACTAGTTCGGCCGAACCAACCCTAGGGCTCGTTTGCCCTCCGATGCACCGCCGCTGCCCTTGGATGGCTTGGATTGCATCAACTTGGCTGAGGTTGTGCTTGTTTGCCCTGGATCAGTGATGTCATCAGTCCACGTGGCTTGTATCGTCACTGCTTCATCATCGTTGATCTGGACTTCGTGCATGCGGCCTCTTGGTTGTGCTTCGCTTCATGTAATGTGCATGGCTAAGGGGGGTAATCTGGCCGAACAAAGTCGTTTGGCCGAATCGGTCGTTCCCAACCCCTTGTAGCATATATTTGTCGATGTTGTACCTGCACAATGGATACACACCAAAACTCGTGGAACTTTATTAGAAATAAACCTAAGTGCATGAAATGTCACATATAACCTCTTTTATTCCCGGGTATTGGTGGTCAAAAATGTGCCGTAACGACCGCCAACAAGCTCCCCCAAGCTTAGACCTTTGCTTGTCCTCGAGCAAAGATAGAAACTTAGGCTTGATGGATCAATAGTTGCTACAATGTCAGTGTCTTGCAGGTAGTCTATGTGCACGACTGGCACCCTATAATACTCAAATTATTAGCAAAGTGATAACTCACCTTATTACCCATGGGGCTTATAGCAATCTCCTCGTCTTGGGCGGTTGAAAGGTTGAACAACTTGACTTAGTGTCATTCCACTCCCACACTATTCAGGATCCTATCTTGGAGTTTTTCAAACTTTTAGAAAAATTAATTCCTCAGTTGGCACACTCAATCACTCAAGTGGTATTTGAATCCTTACCAAAGGTTTGCGTCTTCTTTCATCCTAATATCTAATAAAGCTTTTGTGTGGCTCAGGGACAATGGATGAAGGCATAATTGCATCTTATATTTTGCTAAGTCAAAGACCGGACCTTTGGGGAACCAAATCACACCTTTAGATCAAGAAGTGCAAGTGTGTAGAATATGTGGAGTGGAATGGAGTGGAATATTTTGGAACTCCTTGGTATGATTCTTCCTCTCCTTGATTTATTTTCGAGATCATGGGCTATCTTTCTTTTTTTCTCATATTTTTGCCATGCCTTTTTTGCATGCTTTTCTTTTTCTCATTTTTCATTTCTTTTTGCCATGCTACTTAGCATGTTTTTCTTTCTTTTCTTTTTGTCATGCTCCTTGGCATGCTTTTCTATTTTGCATAGCCCGTGTCTCTATCAAGGATATTTGGAGAGGGAATCGTAAAACATGGAGCATCTATTTTGTGGATGGATAACGGAAAATATTTGCTAACTCCCGGTGTAGGAATTTGCAAGTCAGAGTGGGGTGTACGTGAATCTCGATCTTAAAAGCATGAAAGATTTCACCCAAAGGTCACAACAATTTGACAAAGCTCACTAAGATGATAAGCAGCATATGTATGAAGGTTTTTCAACTAAGATTATCATATGGCTTTGGTAGGAGTTTCAACCAATGAGGAACTTCATAGTATTTTTTTTAAATAAATTCATCCGAGATTTTCACCGTACTAAGAGCAAAAGCAAAAACTCAACCAAAGTCTCACTATATCAGTCCTCACAACAACCTAGACTTGGAATAAAGCATGTGCTCCCACAAGGTTTTTAGGTTCATATTTCACCCATGCCAAATAATTCAAGCACCAATAGAGTAACAAGTTGTGAACAAGGAACTTGCAAGATATATGACAGAGCAACTATTCATCATTCCCAAAGTGAGAGGCATACGATTCATTCCATGCATAGTTGGGAGTTATTTTTTTGAAAGCAAATATTTTTGGTATTTTTATTATTCAAACTAAATTGAAGCAAAATGATCAAAGATGCGAGCTTGCAATGGTACGGTTGGGACTTACCTCATGGGGGTCCTCTCCCCCAAGCTTGGCTTGGAACATCGGTGTCGGTGATCTCTGACTCGGCCTTCATCGGTGTCGAGGCATGTGATAAGGAAAGGGAGTTGTCCCTAACTTCACCAATGCTCGTGTACCGAATGTGCTTGATCATCCTTAGGAATAGTGTCGGGGACAAACCTAGGGGGTCCCCTAATCATCGGGGTAATCACCCTCTGGAAACGATATGCCACGAAAGGCCGAATCACCGACAGCCCGGAAGGGCCGCCAAGGCAGCTCGGCCCGTCACAGCCTGTCGCGGCCCAAGAACGGCCGTCCGAGCTCGCCTGTCGGGAGGACCCAAGTCGCTACCCCCGTCCCCGCCTCGCTCGAGGGTCGCGCACCCTCGAGCAGGCGCAACGCAAACCCCGCCTCGCTCGAGGGTCGCGCACTCCCTCGAGCAGGCGAGCAGACTCCGCCTCGCTCGAGGCCAACTCTCTACTCAACACGGCGCACTCCGGCGTCCCGCCCGACAACGACATTTAATGCCCGCCCCATCAGGCGGGCGCCGAAGTCAAAAGGCAATCTTTTCCCCACGCCGCGCCGCTGACACCACAGAGCTCGTTGTTCCACCTGCTCCGGTCACTGTGCGTCCTCACTGACGCTGTGCAGACGCACGCGGCACTGCGCAAGACCCTGTGCGGGCTGGCAGGCGCCATTCTGCGCCACTGTTCCTCCTGCTACCGTCTTTTTCCCCCTGGGCCGCCCCTCGAATAAGCATGGGGAACCCTCGAAAGAATATCTAAACAGCAACTGAGTACAGACTCCGGTCAGGCGTGGCCTGGTGATGACGAACGCCGGGTCAAATCCACCAACCCTCGACCATCTCCTGGTGAACCAGGCACGCCGCGCACTGTGGTTGACGGCAACCACCATACCGACCCCTGTACCGCCAACTCCGGTCCTTCCTCACCTGCCCCGCCCTCGAAGTCAACCAGCGAACGGGCGGCTAGACGCGGACTACGGCAACGACACCCCTCGAAGCCGCCCCAGGACAAGCACAGGGACGGCCACGACGCTCGCAGAAGCCGGGGCTCGCCATAAATCCCCCGCCAGGGCCAAGGACGATGCATGCCCGACGCCATGCTCTCCGGTACATGTCCCTGTAGCACGTCACGCTTGTACTTGTAAACCCTACCCCCACCAATCTCTCCTTGACCTATAAAAGGAGGTAAGAGGGGAAGAAAGGGGGGGAGACCGCCACACACGATATTGGCACTCGCCTCAATCATACTCGCTTTCAGGGACTTGGAGACTCCTCCTCCTCTCCCGCCTTGCTTGTAGCCCCCCTCTGCAAGCACTCCGGTGCAAGATAGTACAGCGCTCCGAGCGCACCCTGCTGGACGTACGACCTCACGGTCGGAACCAGGATAATCGCTCGTCTCATCGTGCTAGCTCTTGCATCAACCGTCAAGGGACGAGACACAGCGCATTTTGTTTGGTGCTGGGGATTGGTCGACCGATCCCAGCGCCGACAGTGGCGTGCCAGGTAGGGGGCTGCGCTGTGATCAACCTCGCCCGATCAGTTCCCTTGACGGCAGGCCACGCCAAGGCCATGTTGCCACGATCCGCCACGGGGTCCCCCGGCCCGCTTCCGCGCGGGTACCGGATCACATTTGGGAGCCTGGAGTTCGAAGCGACCGGTGAGGGCCTCCTCATGCGACTCGCCTCTAGGCCGCCCAGCATGATGCCCGCTACCCCGACGCCGCCAACGCCGGCCCAGCTCAGGAGACGACGAGGACTGCGCGAGCTGCAGATCCGCGCGGAGCGGCACGTTGCTCCGCGTATCGTCCTCCCTGACTGGGACGCACACCTGCTGCTCCAGCCCGCCTCCACATTACAGGGGGCGGACCCCCGCCGGCGGCTCCCGCGGAGGGGGCGCGCTGGGAAAATGTGGTCGGGCCGGCGCAGCTCCCCCACGGGATGAACAACGCGGCCGCAAGCTACTCCGCGGCAATCAGCGCCAACCCGACCGCGCACGAGGATTCGCCGAGTCACCAGCTGGGTTCAATCTGCGGCCTCAACGTTTCCTCACCCGGCGGACCCCAGTCCGAGTCGGATGACGGAGAGAGTGCGCGTGGGCAGGAGCACCCGAACTTGGACTACTCCGGGTTGCGAGACCGCGAAGGCCTTATCTCCTTCCAGGCCGTCGCAGACTTCTGCCTCACCTGCTCCGACGACTCCAGCGAGGGGGAATACGACCCCACGCGGGAGTGCTTCGTCCTCGACGGCGAAGTAGAGTCCGTGGGAGATGATGGAGAGACGCGCGACGGGGCCGGACATGACGAACCGCCACCGGCGCCCGCCGAGCCAGCGAGTGAAGCCGCACTCGCACAGGCACAGCTTGCGCAGGTGCAAGAGCTGGAAGCCAAGCTCCAACAGGAGCGCCAACAAGTACGGGAGCTGCGCGCAGCCCTGGAAGCCCGGCAGCCCAAACGCGGCGAACGCGCACGAGCTGCCGGGCGCATTGCTCAAGCGCGCGTCATGGGTGACGGCGACGACGCCGGTCCTGCCATGCCACCAAGAGTAAGCCAGAAGCTCGTCGCCGCAGCAACCCTGATTCGGGCCATGCCCGAACCATCGACACCAGAAGCACGCAGCATGCGGCGTCAGGTACAGGCCCTTGTCGAAGAAGCGGCCGTTCAACAAGCGGAAAGTTCCGCCTCCCGCATGCGCCACCCGGACAGTTCGAGAGCCGGAGGCGGCAAGTGGGATAAGGAGCAATCCATCTACACCCCACCCAGGGGCGCGTGGACGCCTCACCGCCCGACGAACGACGGAAGGGCGCTCGTGACCGGCGACCACGAGACGAGGAGGTCCGCGAAGGACCGACTCGTGGACACGCGGGGCGCCGTCGACACCACGTCCTGAACAAGAAGAGGCAGGACGCAGCGCCTCCCCGCAGCAGGCACCCCCGACGGGGAGGTCGCTATGACAGCGAGGAGGACAGAAGCCCGACGCCGGAACCCCCGGGAACCCCGGTGTTCAGCCGGAAGATCCGTTCGGCCGCCATCCCGTCGCGTTTTCGCCAGCCAACCACCATCACCAAGTATTCGGGTGAGACGAAACCCGAGACGTGGCTCAACGACTATCGCCTGGCCTGCCAGTTGGGCGGGGCCACCGACGATGCCATGATCATCCGCAACCTTCCGCTTCATCTCGCGGACTCGGCGCGGACATGGCTCGAACACCTACCCGCGAACCAAATCCACGACTGGGACGACCTGGTCAAGATGTTCGTGGGTAACTTTCAGGGCACATACATGCGCCCCGGAAACTCCTGGGACCTGCGCGGGTGCCGACAGGCGGCCGACGAGCCGCTGAGGGACTTCATCCGCCGTTTCTCCAAGCGCTGCACCGAGCTCCCGAGCGTGGGTGACTCCGAAATCATCCACGCCTTCCTCGAAGGCACGACCTGTCGAGAGCTGGTGCGCGAGCTGGGACGAAACCATCCCACCAGCGTCAACGCTCTGTTCGACATCGCCACCAACTTCGCCTCTGGAGAGGAGGCTGTCGGGGCAATCTTCGACGGCAAGACCAAGGGGAAGCGCGCGGAGGAGCTGCCCGCTGAGGGCAGCAAACCCAAGGCCAAGACAAAAAAGCAGAAACGGGCCAGTAAAGGCAAGAGGCCTAGGCAAGCCGCGCAGCAGCAGCAGCGGGGCGAAGACTCTGACGACGCCCTCGTGGTCGAGCGAGGCCGCAAAGGCCCTCGGGGCCCCCCTCATGGGGGAGGCCTGTTCGACGAGATGCTGAAGAAGCCATGCCCGTACCACAAGGGCCCTGTCACCCACACCCTCGAACAGTGTGGGATGATCAAGGGTTACTTCAGGCGCACCTCCGCGAAGGAGGATTTCTCGTCGACCCCGTCATCGGCAACACGCGATTCTCCAAGGTGCTGATGGACGGGGGCAGCAGCCTCAACATCCTCTACGTCCACACCTTAGAGCTCATGGGCATCGGCATGAACCAGCTGAGGCCAAGCAAGGCGCCGTTCCACGGCATCGCGCCGGGAAAACGGGTCCAACCCCTCGGGCAGATCGACCTGCCCGTTTGCTTCGGTACTCCCGAGAACTTTCGGAGGGAGACCCTCACCTTCGAGGTGGTGGGATTCCCAGGAGCGTACCACGCTATTTTCGGGCGACCGTGCTATGCCAAGTTCATGGCGGTCCCCAACTACGCCTACCTCAAGATGAAGTTGCCAGGGCCAAAGGGCGTCATCACCGTGGGATCGTCGTACGAGCACGCCTATGCGTGCGACGTCGAGTGCGTCGAGGGCGCGGAAGCGCTCGCCTACAGCGAAACCCTGGTGGCGGATTTGGAGAAGATGGCAAACGAGGCCGTCGACTCCACCAAAAGGCACGCGGGCACCTTCGAGGCTGCTGAACACACCAAAGCGATGCCCCTCGACCCCATCGCCCCCGAGGGCAAGGCGTTGAGGATCAGCACCACCCTCGACCCCAAATAGGAAGCAGTGCTCGTCGACTTTCTCCGCGCCAACGCCGACATCTTCGCGTGGAGACCCTCGGACATGCCGGGGATCCCGAGGGAGGTCGCCGAGCGCAGCCTCGACATCAAGCCACACTCCAAGCCGGTGGTACAGCGACTGCGGCGGTTCGACGAGGAAAGGCGCCGCGCCATCGGGGAGGAGGTGCACAAACTCCTACAAGCCGGATTCATCAAAAAGGTATTTCACCCGACCTGGCTTGCTAATCCTGTTCTAGTTAAGAAGAAAAACGGAAAATGGCGCATGTGCGTAGATTATACCGGTTTAAACAAAGCATGCCCTAAGGTTCCATTTCCTCTGCCTAGAATAGATCAGATAATAGACTCCACCGCTGGATGTGAGTTGCTATGCTTTCTTGATGCTTATTCCGGTTATCATCAAATCAAGATGAAAGAGTCCGACCAGCTCGCGACTTCTTTCATCACCCCGTTTGGCATGTTTTGCTACGTCACTATGCCGTTCAGCCTCCGAAACGCTGGAGCTACATACCAGCGATGTATGCAACACGTTTTCGGAAGCCACATCGGGCGGACCGTTGAGGCATATGTTGACGATATCGTTGTGAAAACCAGAAAGGCGAACGATCTGGTCAACGATCTGCAAATCACATTCGGTTGCCTCCGGGCGAACGGGGTAAAGTTGAATCCGGAAAAATGCGTATTCGGGGTGCCGCGAGGCATGCTATTGGGTTTCATCGTCTCCCAACGAGGCATCGAACCCAACCCCGAAAAAGTCTCGGCCCTGGAACGAATGGGGCCAATTCGGGACCTCAAGGGGGTGCAAAGAGTATTGGGCTGCCTCGCAGCTCTCAGCCGCTTCGTCTCTCGACTTGGCGAGAAGGGCTTACCTTTGTACCGGCTCCTAAAAAAGCACGAACGCTTTTCATGGACCCCCGAAGCCCAAAAAGCCCTCGACGGGCTAAAAGCATCGCTCGCACGCGCACCCATCCTCACGCCGCCGTGGAACGGTGAGCCTCTCTACCTATATGTGGCTGCGACAACGCAAGTTGTCAGCGCCGTCATCATTGTGGAAAGGATAGAGGAGGGCCACGCTCTGCCGGTCCAGAGGCCGGTGTACTATGTCAGCGAGGTGCTGACCGAAACCAAGATGCGGTATCCACAGATCCAGAAGCTAATCTACGCCGTAGTGCTCGCGCGTCGAAAGCTGCGACACTACTTCGAGGCCCACCCGGTCACCGTGGTCTCATCTTTCCCTTTGGGGGAGATAGTCCGCAACCCGGACGTCTCGGGTAGAATAGCGAAATGGTCTATGGAACTCGTGGGGGAAACTCTCTCCTACGCACCGCGCAGGGCGATAAAATCGCAAACCTTAGCGGATTTCGTCGCTGAGTGGACCGACGTCCAACTTCCGCCGCCACAGATCCAGGCCGAATGCTGGACCATGTACTTCGACGGGTCGATAATGAAAACCGGGGCAGGTGCGGGCCTCCTTTTCGTCTCGCCCCTCGGAGAACATATCCGATACGTGGTTCGCTTGCACTTCCCAGCGTCGAACAACATGGCGGAGTACGAAGCCCTCCTCGCTGGGCTCCGCATCGCCATCGACCTCGACGTCAAACGTCTTGACGTCCGGGGGGATTCTCAGTTGGTCATCGACCAAGTGATGAAGAACGCAAGCTGCCGCGACGAAAAGATGGAGGCGTATTGCAATGAGGTTCGTCGTCTCGAGGACAAATTCCATGGCCTCGAGCTGAACCACGTCGTACGCAAATACAACGAGGAAGCGGATCAGCTGGCTAAGATCGCGTCAGAGCGAATCACCGTTCCTCCGAACGTCTTCGCCCGCGACCTCGATCAACCCTCCGTCAACTTCGAGCGAAGGGCCGGAACCCTCAGGACACCCTCGGGGGCTGCGGGGGTCGAGCCCATAGAGGAGGACCCCTCGAAAGAGGGGCTCGAAGCCCTCGACGCTGAAATTTCTTTGGCCGAGGCCATGGAAATCGACGCAGACACGCGACCACAAGACTGGCGTGATCTGTACCTCGCTTGGATCGACCGCGGAGAGCTGCCCTCGGACCGAACCGAGGGGCGCCGCATCGCCAGAAGGGCCAAGACCTTTGTCTCAGTCGGCGGCGAGCTGTACAAGCGCAGCGCCTCAGGAATCTTGCAGCGATGCATCCCCATCCCCGAGGGAAGGCAGTTGATCCGCGACATCCACGCCGGGGCGTGCGGACACCACGCAGCGCCGCGCACCCTCGTGGGTAACGCATTCCGGCAAGGCTTTTACTGGCCCACCGCCGTGTCCGACGCGAACGAGGTCGTGCGCACCTGCGAAGGGTGCCAATTCTACACACGAAAGACGCATCTCCCGGCGCACGCCCTGCAGACCATCCCTGTAACATGGCCTTTCGCGGTCTGGGGGTTGGATCTCGTGGGGCCCTTCCGCCCAGCGCCCGGGGGATTCACCCACTTGTTGGTAGCCATCGACAAGTTCCCGAAGTGGATCGAGGTCCGGGCCATCACCAGCATCAGATCTGAGCAGGCCGTGATGTTCTTCACCGACATCATCCACCGATTCGGGGTACCCAACTCGATCATCACTGACAACGGCACCCAATTCACCGGCAAGAAGTTCTTGGAGTTCTGCGACGACCATCACATTCACGTGGATTGGTCGGCCGTGGCACATCCACAAATGAACGGCCAAGTAGAACGTGCCAACGGCATGATACTACAAGGTCTGAAGCCAAGAATCTTCAACAAGCTGAACAAGTTTGGCCGGAAGTGGGTTGCTGAGCTGCCATCAGTGATCTGGAGTCTCAGGACAACCCCAAGCAGGGCCACAGGCTTCAGCCCGTTCTTCCTCGTCTATGGCGCCGAAGCCGTCCTCCCAACAGACTTGGAGTACGGGTCTCCGAGGCTTAAGGCCTACCAGGAAGACCGAAACCAGCGGGACCGCGAGAATTCGCTGGACCAGGTGGACGAGGCTCGCGACGTAGCGTTGCTTCACTCAGCGCGCTACCAACAATCGCTTCGGCGATACCAAGCTCAGAAGGTACGGCGTCGAGACCTCCACGAAGGGGACCTGGTGCTAAGACTACGCCAGGACAATCGAGAGCGCCACAAGCTCACTCCGCCATGGGAAGGACCGTTCATCATCGCCAAGGTCCTCAAACCCGGCACTTACAAGCTGGCGAATGAGAAGGGCGAGGTCTTCACCAACGCCTGGAACATCCAACAGCTACGTCGCTTCTATCCTTAAAACTCTCAGTATTTCTTGTAAATACTTCGTGTTCTTAGTTAAAAATAATAAAGAGTTTGCGAAAAACATGAAAACATTGTTGCTAACAACACAAACAAGGGGGACTTGGTTCTATTTTCAAATAAAGCTAAGCCCCCCTCGGGGGCTGCAGGGGGGTTTACCCTCCCTAATCGTCCCAATTTTCGAGAATTGTGTTAAAACTCGAGGCGCTTAGAGAGGATGCGGGGCGCGAGCTAGCTAAAGCTGGAGCTGGTTGAGCCGTGAGACCGCCTATGCCCGCGAAGGGATATGGCATCTCCCTCTCCACTCCACGCTTTAATCGCTCGCGGATTCGAAATACCCGGCTAAAATCTCTCCAAGCCAAGAGTAGCACAATGGAACAATCGAACAAATTTGAAACGCACGATCGACTTTCGATCTTAGTTTATTCACAGAGCTAGTCTCCTAAAAACTAAGATACATCTAGATACTAAGCCTGAACCCTTCAGGCTCCACCTTCCTGCGGGGGCGCTTTGGCCTCGGCGGCAACGGTCGAGGGAACCGATGCAAGCGCCCCAGGACCATCGTCATCGCGGCACACCGAGGCGATGTCCTCCTCAAGGGACGCCACGGCGTCGGCCTCAGGATCAACCTCGGCTTTGGTGGCGGTCGCAGCCTCAGGCCCAACGTCGGCGCGCGCATCTTCATCCTCCTCGGGGAAAAGATCGCGCCCGAACTTGGCGGCAAGTGCCGTGCCGGCATCCTCGGCGCCGTCATCAGCCTCGTCGAGGGCAGCGAGGGCGGCGTCGTCGTCCAGGTCTGCGTCGATGAAGTAACCGCGTGCCACCGCCGCGAGGTCAATGTCGTAATGCGTCGACACCACGCCGAGTGCCTTCTTCACTCCAAGGTGAAGCGCGTGCTCGAGGCGCTCCGCCACGCAGCTCTTCAGAGACCTCAGGCAGCTGGGCAACGACGACCCCGACTGCACGTCGACGCACTGGACGTCCCGGCACGCCGCATCGGCGGCGACCTTCAGCGCCTCGAGCTCCCCCTGGGCCTCAGAGTAGGCGGCCTGAACAGCCATCACCTCATCCGCCTTCTCCGCATCGGCCCTCCGCAGCCCTGGCAAAGCTCAAGCACGTCAAGATGAACTCCAAACACAGAAATCCAGGAAAGTATAAGGACATACCGTCCACCAAGGCCCTGGCCTCGGTAAGCGCTGTGCGCTCTTGCTGGAGCAGGCCCTCCGCGGTCGCCAGCGCACCCTCTTTCTCTCGAAGCGCGCGGCCAAGCTGCTCGGCCTCCTGGGCCTTTTGCCCCGCCTGGGCAACCGCCTCCGCGAGCTGGGACTGCGCGGCCTCGCGTGCCTTGCGCTCAAGCTCGAGCCGCTCCAACGCTGCGGCCGAGGCTCGGGCCTCCCGCTCCTCCGCGCCTCTCTCAGCGTCGCGCTCCCGCTCCGCGCGAGCCTTGGCTTCTTCATGTGCGCGGGCGGCCGTCTCTGCTTCCCTCACCCGGACGGTGAGCTGGGTCACTTCCGTGCCCAGGTCCGCGTTCGCCTGGCGGAACTGACGAAGATCGGCGTACAAGCCCGCGATGCACACGGTCTTGTCTACCGCCTCTTGCCGCAGAAGCTACACGAAGAGCCATCAGGGATAAGACACAGACTAAAAATAATCTCGAAGTGCTGGGACGAGCGCGGGGATACCTGGAAAAGCTCCAGCGCCTGCCTGGAATGGAGATCGGCGGCAGCTGAGATGGCCCGCTCCAGGTCCGTCCCGACCCGTTCGGCCTGAGCCCATAGCTCATTCTCCTCCGCCATGCTCTGCCAGACCCGGGCGGAGACGCCAGGCTCCTCCGGCCACGCGCTCGGGCCGCGACGACCCTTGGAGCAGCGCCACCTCGGCCGCATCCCACTCGGCCGCTCCCCCGGCCACGGGCATCTGCGGCGGCCCCTGAGACAAGAAGCGCGCCGCCGACACCTCGACCGCAGACACCCCAGCAGGGGGAACGAGCCCTCCATCGCCACCCTGGGCCACGCCTTGTGCGCGACCCAAAGCCGGCAGGATGACCGTGCCACCGACCGGCACGTCCGCCTCCTGCCTCCTTCCAGTAGGGGCCGCGGCAGTGGCATGGCCCTCCTGCTCGCCCACTTCCGTCACTGGGGCGCCGTGCCCCGGCTCCACCTCAACCACCGGGGCGTCCTGCCTCGGCTCCGCCACCAGGGGCGTCCTCTCCCGCTCCTCCTCCGCCGACCCGGGGTCTCGCGCCCCCGGCGCCGGATCCATCGGCGTCGCTGCGGACATCGCTGCGGGACGCGGAGTCCCGCGCGAACGCGATCCTCCGGCGTGAGGGGAATCCGACCCCCCAACCTTCAACGCCTTCTTGGGCGCGAGGTTAGGGGCGGCCTTGGCGGCACCCCGCGTGCTAGATCAAAAAGAAAGAATGGAAATCACGAAACAAAAAACCGAACAGGGACGGAAAACTACGAAAAAGTTCATGGCAAAGCTTACCGGATGCAATCCTGCAGCGCCTGCAGCTTCCGCTTCGAGCCGCCCGTTGAGGGAGCCCTCCTCGAATTCGAGGAGCCCCTCAAATCGCTCGAGGGCTGCGAACCCCTCGAGCCCTCGACACTCGCTCCGCTGCAGTGCGGCGCGCCCGCAGCGGAGGAGAAAATTGCTCGCGCCCGCGGCGCCGCGGGTCGAGCGGGCGCGACCACCGTCCGTGCCGCCACCGGCGCAACATCGCCCGGGGCCAGCACGCCCGCCTCGGGCAGCGGCGCAGCCATCTCCTCCTCCTGACCGGCGGGCGAAACCCCGCCGGCATCGATCTCCTCCTCATCCTCCCCCTCGCTCGGAGGGTCCGGGGAGTCCTCGGGGGACGACGGCTGCGCCCCGCCGTCCCTCCTCCACCGGCGAAGCGCCGCCTGGTGCGCGTCCCGCCGGGCCTGCCTCCTCCGGCTGCTGGCTCTCCTCGCCTCCTTCGTGTCCCTCTCACGGTCACGGCGAGCGCAGTTCGAAGCACGCACCTCCGGAGTCGGCGCGAGGGAGCGGTAGAGGCCGCAGTTCACATCCTGAAATCATGATGAATTAAGGAAGGAAATTCTAAATTAATCAATCCAACAGCCCGGAGAGGGAGAATGACGACTCACCGACAAAACATGGCCCTCGTCGGGGCGCAGCCGGAACGACCGGAGGTCGCTCGGCATGGTGTCAGGATGCACCACTGTTCGCACCCTCGTAACGACGTACTCTTCAAGCAGCGGCTCCGGCAACATGCGCGAAGCCGCCAGTGCCGCCGGGTCGGCACCCTCCGTCATCCGGAACAGAGGGAGCTGCCTCTCCATAAGGGGAACCACCCGGCGGCGATGACAGTGCGCGAGCACGTGCGCCACGGTCAGGCCCGACCCCTCCAAGGCACGAAGGGCGTCGACGACGGGGCGGAGCCTCTTCCGCTGACTTTCGCCGGAGACGCTGTAGCTCCAGGAGTCGGCCTTCTCCGTCAAGACCTTGCCGGTGTACTCCGGCAACCCCAGGCCGTCGTTGCGCAGGTAAAACCACCCCTTGGCCCAGCCGCTGTTGTTGGTGGTCATCTTGCAGGCCGGGTACAAGTGCTTCCTGGACTCGACCGGCGCGAGCGTGAGACCGCTGGCGCACAAAGAACGGCGCACCCCCCTCCCCGCGCCGGACGTGCTAAGCTCGGCGCGGAAGAGGTGGACCCACAGGTCCCAGTGCGCCTCGATCCCCAGCACAGCCTCGCAGACGCCGACGAAGGCCGCCGCCTGTGAGATGGCGTTGGGGGAGAAGTTGTGGAGCTCCACGCCGTAGTAGTGGCAGAGGCCCCGCATGAACTGGCTGTCGGGCGCGTTGAAGCCCCGCTCGTGAAAGCGGATGAAGCTCACCACGTACCCCGCCGGTGGGTTCGGGGCCCTGGCCGCCAGCGCCGGGACAATCCACGCCGGCCGCGCGGAATCGCCTCTCGGCGAATGCTGTCCGCCGTTTACCAAGCCCTCCAGGAGGTGCTCGGTAGCGGTGGACGGAGTCCACTCCGTGACGCCTTCGATGATCACCATGGCGGACGGCGGAGCCGGGGGCGCAGAGCAAAGGCGTCGAAGGCGTGAAGGACGAACAGAGTGCGACTAGCGGACTCGCAAGCAAGCGAAAAGCAGAGGCGAGAGCTGGTGCGAGGAATAGCGAAGGTAAGAAATCCCCTTCCTCCCCTGCTTTCCTTTTATAAGGGAGCGGGCTCGTCCCTGCCGCAACACGCCAACCCGCTAGCAATGGGCCAAACCCACGCGTGGCCCGTCGCTGACAACCGGGGACCCCCCCTCCCCTTCTTTCCTGCGGAACGGCACGCGTGGGCAGCGGCATTTACTGCGGCACGGCAAAACAAAACGACGCAACAGCGGCGCCTGACCGCCGTCGCCTCGCCTCTCCCCGGCGCACGCCAACTCTGCCTAAAAAGGCGCGCCCACTACGTCCATGTCACCCACTCCGCGCCACGTCAGCCACGACCACGCCCGCCAGCAGTCGTGCGCGGGCCCGAACGACCTAACCGTTGGATTCCTTCCCAGGTAAGACAACGACCCCCCTCCGCCTCGAGGCGCAGGGCGCTACCGACCAGGGACTCGAAACCCGGGCCTCGAAAAAGGTTCGACGGGCGCCCCAGATTAAGCGATGCGAAGGCAGCCGGTCACGCTCGACCAACCCTCGAGCCCGCGCTCGAGGGCGACCTGCACCTTTCGCAAGGCCCTACTGATCAGGAGTACGAAGCTTGGCCCTCGAAAGGGTTCGACAGGCGCTCCAGATCAACAGAGTTAGGGACAATTCGGGCGTGTCCAACGGACTTTACCCCGAACGCGAAGTTTGGGGACGCCCCTGTTGTGTTCAAGGCCGGACAGAGGCAGCTAGTAGGGGGATCCTAACGAGGGAGAGCTTTCGCGCCCTCGGTCCCTGCGAAGGGGACCGAGCCCCACCTAGCAAACCTTTGCAAGCGCTACATGGACGTGTCTCCGGACCACGAGCCGACCCCCAGCGAACGGGGCACGGACGTCCACTTGAACTACCCGCTAACAGCTCACCGAGGCGTCCGTGTACGCTGCCCAATTCGAGGGTTGCACGAATGACCTCACCCCTCTCCCCCGCGAAGGGGAGGCGAGGGTCGCAACTCAAAGACAAGAAGCCCCTCCGATCGCCTCCGCGCGGGCCAGGAGCTCGGGGGCTCCTTGCGGCGTCTCCTCCTCCTCTTATGTGCGAAATACATCAAAGCCGTGCAGGGTCCGCCCCCCGAATTCCATATAACTCGGTCTCACCCCCGCCACATCAAAAGGGAAACGACTGACACAACCCTCGAAAGTCAAAGCCCTTGCACGAGTGAACTCACTCCTCCAAGGGCTCGGGGGCTACACCCGCGGGTGCGCTCGCGCGCCCCCACGGAAGAACGTGCATAACCGAGAAGGAGTAATCCCCGCAGAATGCCCGGGAACGGTCCCACGAACCATCAGCCTCTGCCCGACTAAATCCTTAGTCCGGCAGAGGCTCGGGGGCTACTGTCGGGGACAAACCCAGGGGGTCCCCTAATCATCGGGGTAATCACCCTCTGGAAATGATATGCCACGAAAGGCCGAATCACAGACAGCCCGGAAGGGCCGCCAAGGCAGCTCGGCCCGTCACAGCATGTCACGGCCCAAGAACGGCCGTCCGAGCTCGCCTGTCGGGAGGACCCAAGTCGCTACCCCCGTCCCCGCCTCGCTCGAGGGCCGCGCACCCTCGAGCAGGCGCAACGCAAACCCCGCCTCGCTCGAGGGTCGCGCACTCCCTCGAGCAGGCGAGCAGACTCCACCTCACTCGAGGCCAACTCTCTACTCAACACTGCGCACTCCGGCGCCCCGCCTGACAACGGCATTTAATGCCCGCCCCATCAGGCGGGCGCCGAAGTCAAAAGGCAATCTTTTCCCCACGCCGCGCCGCTGACACCACAGAGCTCGCTGTTCCACCTGCTCCGGTCACTGTGCGTCCTCACTGACGCTGTGCAGATGCACGCGGCACTGCGCAAGACCCTGTGCGGACTGGCAGGCGCCATTCTGCGCCACTGTTCCTCCTGCTACCGTCTTTTTCCCCCTGGGCCGCCCCTCGAATAAGCATGGGGAACCCTCGAAAGAATATCTAAACAGCAACCGAGTACAGACTCCGGTCAGGCGTGGCCTGGTGATGACGAACGCCGGGTCAAATCCACCAACCCTCGACCATCTCCTGGTGAACCAGGCACGCCGCGCACTGTGGTTGACGGCAACCACCATACCGACCCCTGTACCGCCAACTCCGGTCCTTCCTCACCTGCCCCGCCCTCGAAGTCAACCAGCGAACGGGCGGCTGGACGCGGACTGCGGCAACGACACCCCTCGAAGCCGCCCCAGGACAAGCACAGGGACGGCCACGACGCTCGCAGAAGCCGGGGCTCGCCATAAATCCCCCGCCAGGGCCAAGGACGATGCACGCCCGACGCCATGCTCTCCGGTACATGTCCCTGTAGCACGTCACGCTTGTACTTGTAAACCCTACCCCCACCTATCTCACCTTGACCTATAAAAGGAGGTAATAGGGGAAGAAAGGGGGGGAGACCGCCACACACGATATTGGCACTCGCCTCAATCATACTCGCTTTCAGGGACTTGGAGACTCCTCCTCCTCTCCCGCCTTGCTTGTAGCCCCCCTCTGCAAGCACTCCGGTGCAAGATAGTACAGCGCTCCGAGCGCACCCTGCTGGACGTACGACCTCACGGTCGGAACCAGGATAATCGCTCGTCTCATCGTGCTAGCTCTTGCATCAACCGTCAAGGGACGAGACACAGCGCATTCTGTTTGGCGCTGGGGATTGGTCGACCGATCCCAGCGCCGACAGTGGCGCGCCAGGTAGGGGGCTGCGCTGTGATCAACCTCGCCCGATCAGTTCCCTTGACGGCAGGCCACGCCAAGGCCATGTCGCCACGATCCGCCACGGGGTCCCCCGGCCCGCTTCCGCGCGGGTACCGGATCACGTTTGGGAGCCTGGAGTTCGAAGCGACCGGTGAGGGCCTCCTCATGCGACTCGCCTCCAGGCCGCCCAGCATGATGCCCGCTACCCCGACGCCGCCAACGCCGGCCCAGCTCAGGAGACGACGAGGACTGCGCGAGCTGCAGATCCGCGCGGAGCGGCACGTGGCTCCGCGTATCGTCCTCCCTGACTGGGACACACACCTGCTGCTCTAGCCCGCCTCCACATTACAGGGGGGCGGACCCCCGCCGGCGGCTCCCGCGGAGGGGGCGCGCTGGGAAAATGTGGTCGGGCCGGCGCACCTCCCCCACGGGATGAACAACGCGGCCGCAAGCTACTCCGCGGCAATCAGCGCCAACCCGAACGCGCACGAGGATTCGCTGAGTCACCAGCTGGGTTCAATCTGCGGCCTCAACGTTTCCTCACCCGGCGGACCCCAGTCCGAGTCGGATGACGGAGAGAGTGCGCGTGGGCAGGAGCACCCGAACTTGGACTACTCCGGGTTGCGAGACCGTGAAGGCCTTATCTCCTTCCAGGCCGTCGCGGACTTCTGCCTCACCTGCTCCGACGACTCCAGCGAGGGGGAATACGACCCCACGTGGGAGTGCTTCGTCCTCGACGGCGAAGTAGAGTCCGTGGGAGATGATGGAGAGACGCGCGACGGGGCCGGACATGACGAACCGCCACCGGCGCCCGCCGAGCCAGTGAGTGAAGCCGCACTCGCACAGGCACAGCTTGCTCAGGTGCAAGAGCTGGAAGCCAAGCTCCAACAGGAGCGCCAACAGGTACGGGAGCTGCGCGCAGCCCTGGAAGCCCGGCAGCCCAAACGCGGCGAACGCGCACGAGCTGTCGGGCGCATTGCTCAAGCGCGCATCATGGGTGACGGCGACGACGCCGGTCCTGCCATGCCGCCAAGAGTAAGCCAGAAGCTCGTCGCCGCAGCAACCCTGATTCGGGCCATGCCCGAACCATCGACACCAGAAGCACGCAGCATGCGGCGTCAGGTGCAGGCCCTTGTCGAAGAAGCGGCCGTTCAACAAGCGGAAAGTTCCGCCTCCCGCATGCGCCACCCGGACAGTTCGAGAGCCGGAGGCGGCAAGTGGGATAAGGAGCAATCCATCTACACCCCACCCAGGGGCGCGTGGACGCCTCACCGCCCGACGAACGACGGAAGGGCGCTCGTGACCGGCGACCACGAGACGAGGAGGTCCGCGAAGGACCGACTCGTGGACACGCGGGGCGCCGCCGACGATGGCGATGCGCGCAACGTCCTGAACAAGAAGAGGCAGGACGCGGCGCCTCCCCGCAGCATGCACCCCCGACAGGGAGGTCGCTATGACAGCGAGGAGGACAGAAGCCCGACGCCGGAACCCCCGGGAACCCCGGTGTTCAGCCGAAAGATCCGTTCGGCCGCCATCCCGCCGCGTTTTCGCCAGCCAACCACCATCACCAAGTATTCGGGTGAGACGAAACCCGAGACGTGGCTCAACGACTATCGCCTGGCCTGCTAGTTGGGCGGGGCAACCGACGATGCCATGATCATCCGCAACCTTCCGCTTCATCTCGCGGACTCGGCGCGGACATGGCTCAAACACCTACCCGCGAACCAAATCCACGACTGGGACGACCTGGTCAAGATGTTCGTGGGTAACTTTCAGGGCACATACATGCGCCCCGGAAACTCCTGGGACCTGCGCGGGTGCCGGCAGGCGGCCGACGAGCCGCTGAGGGACTTCATCCGCCGTTTCTCCAAGCGCTGCACCGAGCTCCCGAGCGTGGGTGACTCCGAAACCATCCACGCCTTCCTCGAAGGCATGACCTGTCGAGAGCTGGTGCGCGAGCTGGGACGAAACCATCCCACCAGCGTCAACGCTCTGTTCGACATCGCCACCAACTTCGCCTCTGGAGAGGAGGCTGTCGGGGCAATCTTCGACGGCAAGACCAAGGGGAAGCGCGCGGAGGAGCTGCCCGCTGAGGGCAGCAAACCCAAGGCCAAGACAAAAAAGCAGAAACGGGGCAGTAAAGGCAAGAGGCCTCGGCAAGCCGCGCAGCAGCACCAGCGGGGCGAAGACTCTGACGACGCCCTCGTGGTCGAGCGAGGCCGCAAAGGCCCTCGGGGCCCCCCTCAGGGGGGAGGCCTGTTCGACGAGATGCTGAAGAAGCCATGCCCGTACCACAAGGGCCCTGTCACCCACACCCTCGAACAGTGTGGGATGATCAAGGGTTACTTCAGGTGCACCTCCGCGAAGGAGGATGGCCCGAAGAAGGATACGGGCGATGGTGGCAACAACGAGTTCCCCCACGTGGAGAATGTATTCTTCATCGTGGGGGGGGGCCACCATGAACGCGACATCCCGGGAGCAGAGACGTGAACGCCGAGAGGTCTTCTCCGTTCACCCCGCGACGCCGACTTACCTCGCCTGGTCGGACGAGACCATCTCCTTCGGCCGCGAGGACCATCCGGACTATGTCCCGAATCCGGGGCGCTATTCGCTTGTCGTCGACCCCGTCATCGGCAACACGCGATTCTCCAAGGTGCTGATGGACGGGGGCAGCAGCCTCAACATCCTCTACGTCCACACCTTAGAGCTCATGGGCATCGGCACGAACCAGCTGAGCCCAAGCAAGGCGCCGTTCCACGGCATCGCGCCGGGAAAACGGGTCCAACCCCTCGGGCAGATCGACCTGCCCGTTTGCTTCGGTACTCCCGAGAACTTTCGGAGGGAGACCCTCACCTTCGAGGTGGTGGGATTCCCAGGAGCGTACCACGCTATTTTCGGGCGACCGTGCTATGCCAAGTTCATGGCGGTCCCCAACTACGCCTACCTCAAGATGAAGATGCCAGGGCCAAAGGGCGTCATCACCGTGGGATCGTCGTACGAGCACGCCTATACGTGCGACGTCGAGTGCGTCGAGGGCGCGGAAGCGCTCGCCTACAGTGAAACCCTGGTGGCGGATTTGGAGAAGATGGCGAACGAGGCCGTCGACTCCACCAAAAGGCACGCGGGCACCTTCGAGGCTGCTGAACACACCAAAGCGATGCCCCTCGACCCCATCGCCCCCGAGGGCAAGGCGTTGAGGATCAGCACCACCCTCGACCCCAAATAGGAAGCAGTGCTCGTCGACTTTCTCCGCGCCAACGCCGACATCTTCGCGTGGAGACCCTCGGACATGCCGGGGATCCCGAGGGAGGTCGCCGAGCGCAGCCTCGACATCAAGCCACACTCCAAGCCGGTGGTACAGCGACTGCGGCGGTTCGACGAGGAAAGGCGCCGCGCCATCGGGGAGGAGGTGCAAAAACTCCTACAAGCCGGATTCATCAAAGAGGTATTTCACCCGACCTGGCTTGCTAATCCTGTTCTAGTTAAGAAGAAAAATGGAAAATGGCGCATGTGCGTAGATTATACCGGCTTAAACAAAGCATGCCCTAAGGTTCCATTTCCTCTGCCTAGAATAGATCAGATAATAGACTCCACCGCTGGATGTGAGTTGCTATGCTTTCTTGATGCTTATTCCGGTTATCATCAAATCAAGATGAAAGAGTCCGACCAGCTCGCGACTTCTTTCATCACCCCGTTTGGCATGTTTTGCTACGTCACTATGCCGTTCGGCTTCCGAAACGCTGGAGCTACATACCAGCGATGTATGCAACACGTTTTCGGAAGCCACATCGGGCGGACCGTTGAGGCATATGTTGACGATATCGTTGTGAAAACCAGAAAGGCGAACGATCTGGTCAACGATCTGCAAATCACATTCGGTTGCCTCCGGGCGAACGGGGTAAAGTTGAATCCGGAAAAATGCGTATTCGGGGTGCCGCGAGGCATGCTATTGGGTTTCATCGTCTCCCAACGAGGCATCGAACCCAACCCCGAAAAAGTCTCGGCCCTGGAACGAATGGGGCCAATTCGGGACCTCAAGGGGGTGCAAAGAGTATTGGGCTGCCTCGCAGCTCTCAGCCGCTTCGTCTCTCAACTTGGCGAGAAGGGCTTACCTTTGTACCGGCTCCTAAAAAAGCACGAACGCTTTTCATGGACCCCCGAAGCCCAAAAAGCCCTCGACGGGCTAAAAGCATCGCTCGCACGCACACCCATCCTCACGCCGCCGCGGAACGGTGAGCCTCTCTACCTATATGTGGCTGCGACAACGCAAGTTGTCAGCGCCGTCATCATTGTGGAAAGGATAGAGGAGGGCCACGCTCTGCCGGTCCAGAGGCCGGTGTACTATGTCAGCGAGGTGCTGACCGAAACCAAGATGCGGTATCCACAGATCCAGAAGCTAATCTACGCCGTAGTGCTCGCACGTCGAAATCTGCGACACTACTTCGAGGCCCACCCGGTCACCGTGGTCTCATCTTTCCCTTTGGGGGAGATAGTCCGCAACCCGGACGTCTCGGGTAGAATAGCGAAATGGTCTATGGAACTCGTGGGGGAAACTCTCTCCTACACACCGCGCAGGGTGATAAAATCGCAAACCTTAGTGGATTTCGTCGCTGAGTGGACCGACGTCCAACTTCCGCCGCCACAGATCCAGGCCGAATGCTGGACCATGTACTTCGACGGGTCGATAATGAAAACCGGGGCAGGTGCGGGCCTCCTTTTCGTCTCGCCCCTCGGAGAACATATCCGATACGTGGTTCGCTTGCACTTCCCAGCGTCGAACAACATGGCGGAGTACGAAGCCCTCCTCGCTGGGCTCCGCATCGCCATCGACCTCGACGTCAAACGTCTTGACGTCCGGGGGGATTCTCAGTTGGTCATCGACCAAGTGATGAAGAACGCAAGCTGCCGCGACGAAAAGATGGAGGCGTATTGCAATGAGGTTCGTCGTCTCGAGGACAAATTCCATGGCCTCGAGCTGAACCACGTCGTACGCAAATACAACGAGGAAGCGGATCAGCTGGCTAAGATCGCGTCAGAGCGAATCACCGTTCCTCCGAACGTCTTCGCCCGCGACCTCGATCAACCC
The DNA here is from genome assembly GCA_033239725.1 of Echinochloa phyllopogon. Classification (NCBI taxonomy): domain Eukaryota; kingdom Viridiplantae; phylum Streptophyta; class Magnoliopsida; order Poales; family Poaceae; genus Echinochloa; species Echinochloa phyllopogon. Next base: position 25,740,685 of record BTCW01000018.1, on the reverse strand, counting down.
TCCGTCAACTTCGAGCGAAGGGCCGGAACCCTCAGGACACCCTCGGGGGCTGCGGGGGTCGAGCCCATAGAGGAGGACCCTCGAAAGAGGGGCTCGAAGCCCTCGACGCTGAAATTTCTTTGGCCGAGGCCATGGAAATCGACGCAGACACGCGACAGGCTGTGACGGGCTGAACACCATGGTCCGACCGAACGCCATCTCACAATGTTCTTGGGCACCTTTCACTTCCGACAGGCGAGCTCGGACGGCCGTTCTTGGGCCGCGACAGGCTGTGACGGGCCGAGCTGCCTCGGCGGCCCTTCCGGGCTGTCGGTGATTCGGCCTTTCGTGGCATATCGTTTCCAGAGGGTGATTACCCCGATGATTAGGGGACCCCCTGGGTTTGTCCCCGACAGTACCACTGTCGGCGCTGGGATCGGTCGACCAATCCCCAGCGCCAAACAGAATGTGCTGTGTCTCGTCCCTTGACGGTTGATGCAAGAGCTAGCACGATGAGACAAGCGATTATCCTGGTTCCGACCGTGAGGTCGTACGTCCATCAGGGTGCGCTCGGAGCGCTGTACTATCTTGCACCGGAGTGCTTGCAGAGGGGGGCTACAAGCAAGGCGGGAGAGGAGGAGGAGTCTCCAAGTCCCTGAAAGCGAGTATGATTGAGGCGAGTGCCAATATCGTGTGTGGCGGTCTCCCCCCCTTTCTTCCCCTCTTACCTCCTTTTATAGGTCAAGGAGAGATAGGTGGGGGTAGGGTTTACAAGTACAAGCGTGACGTGCTACAGGGACATGTACCGGAGAGCATGGCGTCGGGCGTGCATCGTCCTTGGCCCTGGCGGGGGATTTATGGCGAGCCCCGGCTTCTGCGAGCGTCGTGGCCGTCCCTGTGCTTGTCCTGGGGCGGCTTCGAGGGGTGTCGTTGCCGCAGTCCGCGTCCAGCCGCCCGTTCGCTGGTTGACTTCGAGGGCGGGGCAGGTGAGGAAGGACCGGAGTTGGCGGTACAGGGGTCGGTATGGTGGTTGCCGTCAACCACAGTGCGCGGCGTGCCTGGTTCACCAGGAGATGGTCGAGGGTTGGTGGATTTGACCCGGCGTTCGTCATCACCAGGCCACGCCTGACCAGAGTCTGTACTCGGTTGCTGTTTAGATATTCTTTCGAGGGTTCCCCATGCTTATTCGAGGGGCGGCCCAGGGGGAAAAAGATAGTAGCAGGAGGAACAGTGGCGCAGAATGGCGCCTGCCAGTCCGCACAGGGTCTTGCGCAGTGCCGCGTGCGTCCGCACAGCATCAGTGAGGACGCACAGTGACCGGAGCAGGTGGAACAGCGAGCTCTGTGGTGTCAGCGGCGCGGCGTGGGGAAAAGATTGCCTTTTGACTTCGGCGCCCGCCTGATGGGGCGGGCATTAAATGCCGTTGTCGGGCGGGGCGCCGGAGTGCGCCGTGTTGAGTAGAGAGTTGGCCTCGAGCGAGGCGGAGTCTGCTCGCCTGCTCGAGGGAGTGCGCGACCCTCGAGCGAGCCGGGGTTTGCGTTGCGCCTGCTCGAGGGTGCGCGGCCCTCGAGCGAGGCGGGGACGGGGGTAGCGACTTGGGTCCTCCCGACAGGCGAGCTCGGACGGCCGTTCTTGGGCCGCGACAGGCTGTGACGGGCCGAGCTGCCTTGGCGGCCCTTCCAGGCTGTCGGTGATTCGGCCTTTCGTGGCATATCGTTTCCAGAGGGTGATTACCCCGATGATTAGGGGACCCCCTGGGTTTGTCCCCGACAAATAGAGACCACGAGATGATGCCTGCAAAATGTTAGAACGACCATACCCGAAGGACTATGGGATCGAGGTTATCATTTAGTTGTTCGGGGTTTGTCATTTTGCAGGGATTTAACCTCCACAACAGTGTTAGTCCTTCACGACATCCACAAACCGTTTTCAAGAAGCAGCATAATGATCAAGACAAAAGAAATATTTTTGTTGTTTTTATGTTTTAATCATGCAAGTGAATCAAACATTGTATAGAATTGAGAGAGAAATGTACTCAAGGGATGTGCAAGTGCAAACCTGAATGGAGTAAGCTTCCTCCATGCATCCAGAGTGTCACCCACAGGCAAGTGAGAGGAGGGACTCGGCTGAACACCATGGTCCGACCGAACCAACCATGGGGGTGTTCCAGCCTATCAACCTCCACTTGCCAGCTTTGGAGCTTTGTCTAGCACTAAAGCATGGGAACATTGGTGGATTTTGTGGATAGGATGAAATGACCAAAGGATCAGACCACTCCCATGCTGCCATGATTATGATGGAATGAAGTGTGCGAGCATGTGAAGTGGTGGAGACCATGCTTTTGTGCTGGCTGGGGCAAATTTTGTAGTAGATGGTGTAGGTCCAGATCGATCTAGGGTGAAACCCTTGGACGAACTGACCAAATATGAAGTTTGCATAAAATTTGGCTCTGAATGGATGGGTGTGAATGCTTTGAGTGTTGGGTGGAAGGATATTGCAAGTGGAGTATGTGGCACAGGGTGAAAGGATTTGGATATGAATGGTGTACCTGGCCAACTGTACTCCTCTAGGTTTTCCTCGATATGACCCTGCAGGTTAGTGCACATTTGGACACAGGGGTAGGTTCGGTCGAACTGGAGACATCGGCTGAACTACCTACTGTCCTGAAAATTTTCCTTTTGTTTTCTCTTAATTATAATGCAAGGGTGATTCACATTTGGAAGGGGAAATATGCAAATGCAGTGATGGAATTAAAACTTTGGAAAGGGAAATATGGGGTACATACCGGTTTACCTCACAGCGAGAGCTCGTGTTTTTAGTCCGTGAGGGAGACTTCTCCTTCCTTCGATTGTTCTTGTCACCGTCCGATCTGGAGAGGATGCTTCAGACGATGCAACTTCCTATTCCAAGTTAGTCCAGTCCATTCGCCCGAACTGCACCTAGAGCCCAGCAGCCCTTTGATGCATCGCCTCTGCACTTAGACATCCTAGACCATTTCCAATTGGTCGGGGTTGTGTTTGTTTGCCCTGGATTGGTGAAGTCATCGATCCACGTGGCTTGCATCATCATTGCTTGGTCATCGCTGACATGGACCTTGTTCTTGAGACCTCCTTGTTGTGCTTCAATTCATGGAATGTGTATGGCTAAGGGGGGTAACCCAGCCGAACCAAGTGGTTCGGCCGAATTGGCCAATTCTATCCCTTTTAGCATATATTTGTCAATTATGTACATGCACATTGGATATTCACCAAAACTTGTAGAACTTTATTAGAATATAAATCTAAGCGCATGGCATGATGCATATGACCTCATTTATTCCCGAGAATTGGTGGTCGAAATCGTGCCGTAACGACCGCCAACAGACACGAAGGGCCCACCCTGGGATGGTAAGCGTGTGTAGACGTACCAACGGGATGCGCCTGACTCACCTAGGCAGACCAGGACCACGGAGTGAGTCGGCCCATAAATAGGCATCTGACTGGGCCCATGAATGTGCGGGACTAACAGCACGCTCCACCAACTCCAATGAGGGATAGACGCCCCATGCCGCCGCCCCAAACCAACGATGGGGCTCGGGTCAAGAAGAGCAGGGGCCCCGAGCCCCCGAAGCGTGACACGCCCAGCGAAGGCCCTGCGCCGCACGATATCCATAGGATCAAGGGTACATGGGCCATCCCTGCACGGCGCAGGACTGGCTCCACAGTTGTCACACCCCAAAATTTTTGGATTTTGGGATGTGATTTGTCAGCATAATTAATACAATGATTTTCTCAATTTTCTAAAATTTTCCAAGCTTTATATAATTAACAGGGAATTTAGTACAGAAAATAAATTCAAAATAAAATAACATAGGTTATAATATTGAGTGCTTTGCATTCATGCCAGTTGTATTTAGTGATTTTATGTGTGTAAAGTTTTCAAAAATAGGTTTAGGAGCCTAATGGGAATTTTCTAGAGTTTTTCTGGAAATTAATGCTATTTTCCCTAGAGAAAATTTCAATTTTTAAAACATGCTAAGATACTTTTCATGAGCTCCAAATACAATATTTGGGTTCCTCATGTCTAACTCTATCTCTAGAATTTTTCCTAGGATTTTTAGAAATTTTAGAATATTTTTCATGGTTTTAATATCAATTCTGGACTTATCTGGAATTATTTTTATAACCAGAAAAATAATTATTCCGAAAATTAAAATCATCCTAAATCTTAGTAGACCAGTCTTGGTCCAAAGTTGACCCAATTTTAGGCCAAACTCATCCTATCACTTTATTGGGCCAAATTTCAAAGCCCCGTTCGCATTTGAATGGGCAAACCATCTTGAGTCTCATTTTGCTAATGAACCTGAAAGTGCGAGGTTTTCTTCCTATATATACGAACCACCTCTCCTGTGGAAAAGGCACACCATCGACTCCTTTACAGGGAGGCCCCTTTGTTTGGGATTCCCTAAGGTAGTCTTCTTCCACCATATCTTCCACTACTGCCCATTCTTCATCTCGTCGTCGCGCCGAGCCTTCCGTCGTTTTTTGCCTCAAGATTTTCAGTAAGACCCTCAGCGAATCTTGTAATTTTCTATCATATTCGTTTAGTCTATACTCTTTCGTAGAAAAGCCCCTGCCTTTTTGCGCGTTAGCCCTCGGGTTCTTATATGAAATTGTGTATAGGTCCTCGGTTTTTCACGAATAGGTCCTTGAAAGTTTTTACACCTTGCCAGCAAGTCCCCGAACCTTAGAAACGTCGTAACTTTCTCGTTTTAGCTCCGATTAGTGTGATTCTTCCGCTCCTGTGTTCGTAGCAAAGCGTAGATTAGTTTTAAACCATCTTTTGTTCTATTTCTACTATTTGGTGTACTGTTCTAATAGAATACTTTTGTTTGCATGTATTGGCTTGTGTGGATGCTTGTGTGGTGATTAGTGTCCAGTCGTTGAGCCGTTTGCGTTGGAGTTCGAGTACGAGGAGGACTTTCCGGAGCAGGACCAACAACAGCAGCACTTTGAGGAAGGTAAGTTATAGCACGGACAATCCTTGCTAACTAGCCACCTTGTAATAATTTTTTTCATACATGCATGTGTCTAAATTGATGTACCTTTAAGGTTGTACCTAATATTGATTATCCTGTCATTTGATTACCTTAGGTTTATGCATATGGGTAGAATCTTTGCTATGCGCAGCTACTATCACCATGGTTTAATTGTTAATTTTGACTTAATGGTTCACTTCAACATAATGATAAAACTTGCTTTTTAGCAACATGGTTTAGGGGGCTAGATCATGTGCTTCGTGCTTTATTCTAGTGTCTCTCCGTAAGGTCTGGTTCTTAAAGCGGCAACCTAGGAGCCTGTTGCCACCGCTAGAACTATTATGGCTCTGGTCTTGGTGAAGTAGCATGTACGTCTCTAGCTTGCCAATGGTTACCGATGGGGCCGACGGCGTTAAGGGAAGCAAGGCGCGGGGTGTTTCTTGTTTCCACCAAGGATGGTAGCCCCATCGGCTAGGTCTCGTTAGACCCAGTCCCATGTTAAAGTCCCTACGATGGGGAACTCCACACGTTGTGCACTGTGGGTGCGATGCCCGTGCCCTGGATGCCATTGCCCCGCTTATGGTGTGACTCCGTAAGCGTAAGTCAATCACGGTGCCTAGAGTCTCACCACCTTATTGTACCTTAGCGGCCACTTTCTGGTTAGGGTGTCTTGTGAAAAGCCTCGTATCGTCCCTATGCAGTCACACCTCGGAAGTGTTGATGTGCATGGTTGGGTTTGAAGTTCTATTGAGTTTTTACATGACTGGTGGGTAAAGGGCGAAACCTCTGCAGAGTGTAAATCTATCATGATAGCCTTGCTCAGGGTCACGAGCAGCCTAGATCCTTTTTTATTAGATGATGTTTATTTATGCTTAATGTCACTTATACTTCATTAATTGGGTTGCAACTGGGTTTCATTCACTTGTAGTAACTTGAATAATGTTAAAACGAACCAACTAAAAGTGCTAATGAAGTTCAATCATGTCTAGCCGTACTTTGAGCCTTCATACACCCGTGCTATACTTGCTAAGTAAATGTTTCACTTACACTTGTCATTATTAAACAAAATCCCGGATGGGGAACTGATGGAGTAAATGAGTGCTGCTACTGAGTTTTTTGAGGATCTTCTATACTTCTGAACTGTGGTCAACCAGTCGGTGTCCCTGTGGACTTGGGGCTCTACCTGTCGAGAGAGTTAATACATAGACTTCCACTCTATTTTATTTAGGCAAACTGTGATGTAAACTATTTTATTCGAGCATATGTACTCTGATTTCCATATTTGTAAGTTGTATGTGTTCTGTGGACATCCTGGGCACACATATGGCAGCATTCGGGTTTCTGTGTAAATCCGGGTGTGACTGATTAGTATCAGAGCTGTGCTGACTGTAGAACCGCAGCGTAGATAGTATTAGTCATCCATTAAGGTTCATTTTGCCTACAACCCTTTCTCTCTCTATCCTTGAGATTTTATTTATAAAAAATGCTATCCTTGAGCATTTCCACTCCTTGATGATTTATCTTTTGCTCATTATATCCTTGAATGTTTTATCCTCCCCTTGATAATTTGCTTCTCACCATTGACCTCTGATTAGTTACCTCCACCTTGGTTGATCTTCAATTCTTGCCTATTTAACTCCTCCTTAATTATTGCTTTACCTTGATCGCTTACCCCGCTCCTTGAAATTTGTATTACTGCTGTGACTATCCTTGTTCACTCGACTCCACCTTGACCTTACTCTAAATGCACTCCTTTTACTCTGACCCCTCATATATCAGTAATGCCACTTTAGATCCTTGTCCTTGATTTCTAATTATGAAGTGTCTTTCTACTTTTCCTTTATTCTAAAACACATAGATTGTCTGTATCGTGCTGATGCATGCCCAAGTCACTTGAAGAATGAAGATACTACTCTACATCACGAAGTTCAAGCTTGAGCGCCTTTAGAGTACAAGATGACGTCACACTCATTGCCGCTACAAACAAGAAGTTGGACACCACACTAGACGAGTTTGAAGATGTTAGGATGAAGAAGACTGAATAGATAACCTTGCTTAGGAGCATTCCTGTGACATTATTGACAACGTTTAGAGTCGCTTTTATGCTTGTGTGTTTAACTTTGGTTGAGTGTGCTTGTAATGCCTGTTCTTATGCTTTTGATTGATTTTCTTCTTTCAAATGATTGTCTAGTTGGGCTCTCTCTGTTTTCCCCACACATCCTTGATCTTCTTGCTATGTATTCACGTAAATCAAGTGTAGAACATCAAGAAGGAAACCTGAAGCCAATCCCCGCAATGAGGAAACGAAGATAAAGAAGATTTGAAGTAGAGACTTCGCAACTGCATCAACAAAGAATATGAAGAAGATGGAACCATCTACATCAAGTGACACATTTGGATATCATGTTTCCTCCCTTCTAGAATATTGTTGTCCCATTCTCCTCCTTGTCCCTAGTCCTTGTGAATCTCGGGACAAGATTCCGTTTAAGGGGGGTAGTTTTTCACACCCCAAAATTTTTGGATTTTGGGATGTGATTTGTCAGCATAATTAATACAATGATTTCTCAATTTTCTTAAATTTTCCAAGCTTTATATAATTAGCAGGGAATTTAGTACAGAAAAAAATAATTCAAAATAAAATTACATAGGTTATAATATTGAGTGCTTTGCATTCATGCCGGTTGCATTTAGTGAATTCATCTGTGTAAAGTTTTCAAAACTGCGTTTAGGAGCCTAATGGGAATTTTCTAGATTTTTTCTGGAAATTAATCCTATTTTCCCTAGAGCAAATTCCAATTTTTAAAACATGCTAAGATCTTTTTCGTGAGCTCCAAATACAATATTTGGGTTCCTCATGTCCAACTCTATCTCTGGAATTTTTCGTAGGATTTTTAGAATTTTCAGAATTGTTTTTATGGTTTTAGTATCAATTGTGGACTTATCTGCAATTATTTTATAACAAGGAAAATAATTATTTCGAAAATTAAAATCACCCTAAATTTTAGTAGACCAGCCTTGGCCTAAAGTTGACCCAATTTTAGGCCAAACCCAGCCCATCACTTTATAGATCCAAATTTCAAAGCCCATTCGCATTGGAATGGGGCAAACCACCTTTAGTCCCATATTGCTAATGAACCTGGAAATGAGAGGTTTTCTCCCTATATATACGAACCACCTCTCCTGTGGAAAGGGCATATCATCGACTCCTTTACAGGGAGCCCCCTGTGTTTGGGATTCCCTAAAGTAGTCTTATTCCACCATATCTTCCACTACTGCCCATTCTTCATCTCGTCGTCACGTCGAGCCTCCCGTCGTTTTCGGCCTTAAGATTTTCAGTAAGACCCTCAGCGAATAGTGTAATTTTCTATCATATTCATTTAGTCTATACTCTTTCGTCGAAAAGCCCCTGCCTTTTGTGTGTTAGCCCTCGGGTTCTTATATGAACTTGCGTATAGGTCCTCAGTTTTTCTCGAATAGGTCCCTAGATGTTTTTAGACCTTGTCGGCAAGTCCATGAACCTTAGAAACGTCGTAACTTTCTCGTTTTAGCTCCGATTAGTGTGATTCTTGCGCTCACGTGTTCGTAGTGAAGCTTAGATTAGTTTTAAAACCTCCTTTTGTCCTGTTCCTACTGTTTGGTGTACTGTTTTAATAGAATTGAGTAAATTACATCCGGGGTACAAGAACTAGACATGTGGGTGCAAACTAGTCCAAGAACTTGTAATCCGATCAATCTAACACAACAACTTGACATTTTGGTGCATATACAGTTCAAATCCTACCACGTTGTGTATTTGCCCATGGTGTACTATTAGGTGGCAGGGAAGAGTGGGGCGGGGTAGAACTGAATGGCCTGGCTCATCGGGAGCACAGACTCACCTTGGCTCGGCTCGATTTCTCCCCAGCAGGCTTCACGCTCTCGTTCGACTCAGCATCTTGTGAACAAAACAACTCGTTCAGACAACAAGCGTAACCTGCATAAGTTCAAGTTATGGCAAGTAAGAAAGGCTCACGATGGAGTGTTTCATATGTACTACTCGCACAAGCTACTAGTTAACAGGGGAAGGGAAATGCTTTTATACAGGCACAGAAAAACCTTGCTATGCTTCCTTTATCGAACTATCATCAAAATCATAAGAACAAAGCACAAGCAGAACAGAACATTAGGGCCAAGATCAAAGAGGGGACTCACCGTATTCAGGAGGATCAGCGTTGGGTTGTCGACGATGAGGCTCCATCTCCGGCGGCTTCAACGATTGTCTACGTCCAGTGGCCGCACCGGGTATTTGTGTTCTTAACAGAATCTATCAAACAAGGCAGCAAGCTCTTCTTCGTGCATCCTCCAAACTCTAGATCCTATTATTTTGGTAGCAAACCATTCCACCAAGCGTGATACTAACCGCTGGAAGGATATGTTCCATTGAGCCAAACGAGAGCGTGAAGCCTGCTGGGAGAATCGAGCCGAGGCGATGTGATCCCATGCTCCCAATGAGCCAGGCCATTCAGTTCTACCCTGGCCCACCCTTCCCAGCCACCTCATAGTCCACCATGGAAAAATACACCACGTGGAGGGATTTGGACCATATATGCACCAAAATGTCAAGTTGTTGTGTTAGATTGATCGGATTACAAGTTTTTGGACTAGTTTGCCCCCGCATGTCTAGTTCTTGTACCCCGGATGCAATTTACTCAATAGAATACTTTTGTTTGCATGTATTGGCTTGTGTGGATGCTTGTATGGTGATTCGTGTCCAGTCGGTGAGCCGTTTGCATTGGAGTTTGAGTACGAGGCAGACTTTCAGGAGCAGGACCAGGAGCAGCACTTTGAGGAAGGCAAGTTATAGCACGGACAATCCTTGCTACCTACCCACCTTGTAATAAATTATTTCATACATGCATGTGTCTAAATTGATGTACCTTTAAGGTTGTACCTAGTTTTGATTATCATGTCCTTTGATTACCTTGGGTTTATGGATATGGGTAGAATCTTTGCTATCTGCAACTACTATCACCATGGTTTAATTGTTATTTGACTTAATGGTTCACTTCAACATAATGATAAAACTTGCTTTTTAGCAACATGGTTTAGGGAGCAAGAGCATGTGCTTCGTGCTTTGTTCTAGTGTCTCTTCCTAAGGTCCGGTTCTTAAAGCGGCAACCTAGGAGCCTGTCGCCACCACTAGAACTATTATGGCTCTGGTCTTGGTCAAGTAGCATGTACGTCTCTAGCTTGCCAGTGGTTACCGATGGGGCCAACAACGTTAAGGGAAGCACGGCGTGGGGTGTTTCTTGATTCCACCGAGGACGGTAGCCATGTCGGCTAGGTCTCGTTAGACCCAGACCCTTGTTGGGAGTCCCTGTGATGGGGAACTCCACACATTGTGCAGTGTTGGGTGTGATGCCCGCACTCTGTATGCCATTGACCCCCTTATGGTGTGACTCCGTAAGCGTAAGTCAATCTCGGTGCCTAGAGTCTCACCACCTTGTTGTACCTTAGCGGCCACTGTCTCGTTAGGGTGTCTTGTGAAAAGCATCGTAGCATACATATACAGTCACACCTCGAAAGTGTTGATATGCATGGTTGGGTTTAAAGTTATTTTGAGCTTTTATGCGACTGGTGGGTAAAGGGCGAAACCTCTACAGAGTGTAAATCTATCATGATAGCCTTGCTCAAGGTCACGAGCGGCCTAGATCCTTTTTTATTAGAAGATGATGTTTATTTATGCTTAATGTCACTTATACTTCGTTAATTGGGTTGCAACTGGGTTTCATTCACTTGTAGTAACTTAGATAATGTTAAAACGAACCAACTAAAAGTGCTAATGCAGTTCAGCCGTGTCTAGCCTTACTTTGAGCCTTCTTACACACGTGCTATACTTGCTAAGTAAATGTTTTACTTACACTTGTCATTATTCAAAAAAATCCCGGATGGGTAACAGATGGAGTAAATAAGAGTTGCTACTGAGTTTCTTGAGGATCTTGTATAGTTCTGAACTGTGGTCAACCAGTCGGTGTCCCTGTGGAGTTGAGGCTCTACCTGTCAAGAGAGTTAATACATAGACTTCCGTTGTGTTTTATTTAGGTAAACTCTGATGTAAAGTATTTTATTCGAGCATATGTATTCTGATTTCCATATTTGTAAGTTGTATGTGTTATGTGGTCATCCTGGACACACATATGGCAGCATTCGGGTTTCTGTGTAAATCCGGGTGTGACAACAGCTTGCCACTGTGACAGGCACAGCGAGGAAAGCGGCACTGAGACGACCGATGCGGATGGGCCACAGTACGGGGCTATGCTCCCACAGCTAGAACTATGGCCTACACCAAACCCTACTCTGTGAAGGCTAAGGTTGTAGCTACGCCTCGGCCACCAGCCTAATGCACCACGCCGGCACCCTCAGTTAGTTCAAAGACCAGGGCGGTGATGTGTTGCCTCACTGACCCACCAAGAGAAGCCATCGAGCCCAAGGCTTGGAGGACCCCCCCCCTTCCTTTTTCCCACACTGTCACCTACCCTCGGGTCTATATAAGGGGAGTAAGGCCTCTCCTAGAGGGGGTTCGCACTCATTCACACACAATCACATGCATTGCAGCCACTCACACCCGCTTACGAGCACCCCCGTTGTCAGCTTGAAGCACTACTCGACTGGAACACAATCGGCCACTAGAAGTAGGGCCATTGCCCAAATCAGTATACTTCCTCATGTTCGATTGTTTTCCATCGAGACCGAAAGAGTGCAGTTTAAGTAAACTTGCTAGTGTCCACAACACCGACGGGCTAACTCTAATTAACTCAGTCCTAAGCAATCTCTGTGTGTATATGATTTCCTCCTTCAAAGTTGTGAAAGGGGTCCTTAAGAAGTTGGACTATTTTAGGTCTACATTCTTTTGGCAAGGAGATGAACATAAAAGAAAATATAGATTAACAAATTTGGAGAATCTTGTGTAGACCCAAAGATCAAAGAGGTCTAGGAATTGTGGATTTAGAAATCCAAAACAAATGTCTCCTAAGTAAGGTTTTTCGAGATCATAAATGAGCATGGAATATGGCAACAAATCCTCAAAAATAAAACTTACACTCCAAAAACATTTCTCAGGTAGAGAAAAAGCCAAGTGACTCACACTTTTGGTCGCGGTTAATGGAGGTTAAGGCTGAGTTCCTTTAAACTTCAAAGCGGGGAACAAATTAGATTTTAGGGAAATAAGTGACTATAAAATACTAGCTTTAGTGTCTAGTACCCATATGTTTACAACTTGGTAATGAGGAAGCACACCACATTGAAAAAGGTCATGTCATTGACTCCACTTGTTGTTTTCTTTAGGAAATCTCGAAGGGGAATAATCTTAGGAATTGGCACGAGTTGGTGACCATGATAGAAAATGTCCAATTTGTAGACCAATCAGACATGCTCAATTGGTCCTTACAGAAAATGGACTCTTCTGTGTTCAATCAATGTAGGGTTGCTCCTATTAAGAAAATGTCATGGAAATTAAAACTTTCCCTTAAGGTAAGAGTCTTCTTATGGATCCTTCACCAAGGGGTTATTCTGACTAAAGATAACTGGCTAGATGGAACTGGCACGAAAATGAGAAATGTTGTTACTAGTAACAATGAAACTATACAAATCTATTCTATGAATGCCACAAGGTTAGGTTGTTTTGGAGAATAATTCATACTACCTTTGGTCTATATAAACCTACTAATGTTATTCATATGTTTGGATCATGTCTAAAAGGGATAAGGTGGAGGTGAAAAATGTTAATTCTTACAGGAATATGTAGAAATGATATTGTTTTTAATGATACAAAACAACGATCTTGCTTGCAGATCCTTTTCAGGGCTACTCACTGGATCAGACTCTTGGTCTTACTACAGAAGGTGGAGGACAACGACACTATTCCAAGAGCTTGTGGAGCTTTGGAGGCCATGGCAATGAATATCTTTGCGAAGAACGGGTGATGATTTATTAATAGGGTTTGCTTATAAGTTGGCTACCTTTTTTTGCTTAGTTGGTCATAAATTACTCTATTTGTAATAGTGCTCAAATATATAGCATTTTGATGTAGAAGAACCGCGTCCGCCAACTACCGTCTGTCTGCCTCCTGCAGCCTAGGATAGTTTTTTTTTTCGACTCATTTTTACGGAAAAAAAAACCCATGCCCCAAGCCCCCTCCCTCCCTCGCGTCTATTTTTTTGACTCATTTTTTCCTATAAAAAAATCCCACACCCCAAGGCCCCTCCCTCCTTCGCGTCTAATAGTTTTTTTCGGTTTTTTCTCGACACATTTTTTCCATCAACCCCCCCCCCCCCCCTCATGTCTAAAGCCCTAGGCTATACTACAAAGAATGCCGAGAGAAACCGCATCCACCCCTACCGTCCATCTACGTCTTGCGCTTGGTACAGTTTTTTTACTCATTTCCCCATCAAAAAAATCATACGCCCCATCCCTCCCTCACATCTAAACGTTTTTTCGGTTTTTTTCAACCCAATTTTTTCTGTCAAAAAATCTGACGCAAAACCCTAGGCTACAATGAGCGTCTCACGCCGCCGCCACCCCCCACGCTGTGAATCCTGTGTCGCGCTCTGCCTCCGCCCGACGCCGATCCATCTGCCCCTGCGACACCCTCATCCAACCACGTAAATCACATTCCTCGTGCCCTCCTCTTCACAACAGTAGCCGCCCCAACCCCACGTCGCTGCAAAGCCACGGCCATGCAAGAGATTGCGCCAACCGTAAGGAGCCCAAGGTCGGGGACGAGGAGCGGTTCAGCCGTATGTCCTATTGATCTTTCCTGCACATCCATCCCTGAAGAGCTTCAGTTCCCCCAGGTATTTTATATGTCTACACCAGGGCTTAGGGCACAGTCGGCCGTGGACAGCCACCCGTGGCCAGGGATCAGGTGGCCATGGCCAGGACCCAGCAAGTTCCGACCGGCAACGGCCAGTGATCAGGCGGCCACGGCCAGGCCCCATCCAGTTCCAGCCGGCCTCGGCCAGTGACCAGGCGGCCACGGCCAGGCCCCAGCCAGTTCCAGCCGGCCTCGGCCAGTGACCAGGCGGCCATGACCAGTCCACAACCTGGCAAAGAAACTTACTGCCAGCAAATCAACTGTTGTTTGATTCCATAGTTAAAGAGATGAATATAGGAGGTTGAATGGGTTGATCAGATTGAAATGTATTTAATTCCATCATTTGACTGTCAAAGTGAACTGATGAAATCATCAAAGCTTAGGATCTGAATAGATCTTTGATCACCCAATTGATAAGCCAATTCTTTGTTGTCAGTAGTATTGGGAGACTTTGTCTTGTAAAATTTTGGCCCGTCAATTAAGTTTGTGATATATTATTTTGTACAGAAAATCTCTGGCCTTGTCTTTTGGTAATTATGCATAGTCCTTGAGGTTACGCAAATGAGACCCTACAATGGATTTGAAGTATTGGGACCATACGTATCCCAAATATTTAAGACTACAAAATATTGCCTAGCTAAAACCTTGGTATTCTGTTCTCAGTTTCCATATCATTTATAAATAGTTCAGAGTTCAGTTCACTGAACTGATTCACTCCCTAAAGAGGGTGTTCTATCACATTGGGTACACATGCAATTTTTAAGATACAGTTGATAATCTAGAACTGGAATATTTGAATGGTTCACATGCATCAAGGTAGCATTTGGTTTACACAACAATTTTTCATCACATCAATTATGAATTTTTCCAGAATTTTACTTGAAAAAGTGCCATATGTTCTTGATCTATGAGTGCATCAGATAGCCACATGGTTCTTGATCTATATCACCATGCAGATAGCCGCATGGTTCCTGAATTTTAAATGGCTGGTCGTTGCAGGTTTTGTCCAATTTGACTTGAACATGAACTATGTATTAACCAATCAGCGTCAACCTCTCACTATTATTGTCCCCGTGCATCTCTAGCTCCTTTTGCCAAAGGTAGGCATTGCTACTCATGGGTTGGTCTTTTTTTCTTTTTTGGCATTTTGATTGCCATGTGTGCTTGAGCAATTGCGCATCTAACCAACTTATGCTCATAAATATGTTCATATGATGAAATTTTTATCTAGCATACCTCATGATGTGAGTATGTCTCTAGATGTTCCAGAAATATGAGCTGACATCTGAATTTTGCAATGAAGTATCTTCCATTTGAGAAAGCTTTCATGCTCATTTTGATTATCAGTTGTTTAGGCACTTTTGGGGAAAAGATGGCTTTCCCAATCCGAGTTCAGTAATGGAGACCACTCAATGCAACGTAAAAAAATCATTATTATTATTTTTTCCCTTTTTCATGGCAATAATAATTGAGAGCATAGGTATACATATTGCTTAGCCTTTTGATGGCTCATATACGTATGCTAAAACTAAGAGTCAATTGTTGAAGCAAAAGGTACGGTATTACCTAAACTGCAATATGTTTTCTTAAGAACTTGGCTATTTGAATGAATTATAATCCTCTCCTTTTTAAAATATCTTCAGGGTGATTAAAATGTAGATACTTTTGAAGACCGTTGTTGGCCATCATGTCCCAAGAGAGCATACATTAACTATTTTTGACTTGAATGCTTAATTCTTAAAATAGTTAACTGATTTATCTTTTCCGATGTGCAGGTTCTCCATCTACCGTTCAAAGGCGAGAACTTTGGCGACAATGATCATCATTAGCTAAGGATGTGTCACACCCGATTTTCGAAGGAAAACCAAGTGCATTTCATATGTGCGCCAGGATCATGTTTACACACATATGATAGACAAAAGAGTGTAATATCAAAACACAGTGTTCTAAATTACAAGAGATTTATTATAATATTCATATTACACTCTCGGGAGACACGAAGGTCTTTATCGAAAACAAGCGATAGCTAAACGAAGCGTCTTCAGCTTCCATCTTCCACAGGCATCTTGACTGGGGGAAACGCAAGCCTTAGAACTCATCGTAGTCGCTGTAGTATTCTCCTCCATTTCCTTCTTCTGATTCAGCAATGGCAAGTGTGAGTACACCTAACTAGATACTCAGCAAGCGGGGTGAAAATGCAAGGCCACAAGGATAGGCTAGGGTTCACAGCAGTGAGCTTTTTAGAGTTGATCAAGTTTTATTAGCAATTTCCTATTTACTAGATGTAAGTTTATACCAACCCACTTAAGCATTTAAAAGAACATCTTATTCCAAAACCCACGAGTAAAACCACGATTTATACTCCATCTTTAAGTTTAATTATCATGTGAGGGTCCAAGCCGCTCTTGACCGTGAGCACGGCTGATATATCAGTTTTACACTCTGCAGAGGTTGTACACTTTCACCATAGCTCGTGTTCCCCATGTTGCCCGGGTTTGCAAGGCCCTTAAACACTTCCGAGGTGAGTGGCTAGGGGTCCACTACGAAGCCTTTACAAAGGTATGCAAAAGACCAACAACCCGCAAGAGTTACAGCTAGGGCGGACCACAACCCTCCTTAATGGTCAGCACCTTAGCAAAGGCTGCTACCCCAAGAGGACCGAGCTGTACCCCTGCAACCCCAGACCCCCTCTGCTCCTTTCGGATAAGGCCATCAGTACGATCACACCCCTAATTAATCGGCTAAGGTCAGAGCCCATTTTGACACCATGGTTGCACTGTTTTCTTGGGTGGTTCTCCATGTTCCGATTAAATAATTGTTCTCTTGTATTAACCAACATTCACCAACAGAGTTGCCATGATATAATCAATATTTTATAAAAGATCCAAATTTTATCATTCCCCAAGGTATAGCAACGCTAAGCATATCTAACCCAAAACTTTATTTAAATTGGGGTTGTTACAAGGAATCGTGGGTAAAAGACTAGGTAAATCCTTAAAAAGGTGTTCCCATCAAATTAATGCAATAAAAGTAAATTTTAGTTGTCATGCAATTGTTTAGGATAAAAAGAATATGCGGGGAGGGCCACTTGCCTTGTTCTACAAAGAAATCTTCCTCCTCTTCGTAGAATTGTTCTTGATCCGCGTCGACGGGTGACTCGGTTGCAACTGGCACGAGGTCTACGATCAACACAATAAAACAATAAGAAAACAGTACATCAAACATTCTTAACAGACTAAAACAAGCATCTAAAACTAATAAGCTCGAAAAGACGAACGCTTGGACACCAAGAACACTAAAAACGGAGCTAAAACGGAAAAGATATGGCCAAAACAAGTTTTAGGGACTTGTTGGCAAAGAAACTAAGTTTACAGGGGCTAAACTGAAGGAAAACCAGGGGCTAAAACATAAATATGCATTAAACCCGAGGGCTAACACGTAAAAGACAGGGGCTGGGCTTCGGGATACAAAAACAGAGAAGCTTAGGGTGCTTTCTGTAAAAATCAGGACCTAAATCTAATTATTTTTGAACTAGACAGGACGACGGGTTAATTAAGGAAAAGCTTAGGGTCTCTTTTGCAAAATGGCTGGCGCTGACCGTTATTTGGCCGAATTGACTTCGGTCAGATTTGATGTGGGCCATTGGATCAAGATCGGACGGCTGAAAAGAAAGGGCCGAGTCGGGCGGCGGCGGGAACGCCGGCGTGCGGCGGCGCCGGGCCGGAAAATTCGCCGGCGATGCTCGAACTCGAGCTGCCGGGCTCGGTTTCGGGCGCGGATAGGTGCTACGGCTTCGGAATGGGATGGCGAACAAGGCTGGGGGGTTCAAGCCGAGAGTTGCGTGGCGAGGGCGGTGGTTCGTCGTCGGACAGAGGCGGGCGGCGGTGAACTCGCCGGAGTTCACCCGAACTCGAGCTCGGGGTCGCGGATTCGAGCGCGGATAGGTTCTGTGCGCGAGTGGTGAGCTAGCGAACATGATCAGGGGGCTCTCGTCGTGGATTGCGCACCAAGGGTGGCAGGCGATGGTGAGCAGAGACGCGACGCGGCGACGCCGAGGCGGCGCATCGCCGGAGCAAGGCTAGGTGCTCGCAGGGGTGCTCGGGAGGCTACGATTGGGGTTCCTACAGCTACGGAGCGACTAACCGAAACAAAACAGAGGCCCTGGGCGATGCTAGGTGCGCGAGCGGCGGCGGCCGACGAGCGTCCGCGGCGGCTCACTCCGGCGAAGGCGGCCGGGCCTAGTGCTAAATAAAACAGGGAAAGAAGAGGGGTTGGGGAGCTTCGTTACCTCGGGGCGAAGGTCCTGGAGTGGAAGAAGAGAGCGGAGCGGTCCTGGAGCGGCGGTCCGACGAGGCGGCGGCGCTCGGCGATGGCGGCGGCTGAAATTGGAGCTGCTCCGAGGGGAATGGGTGGCGCGAGGGGTCGAAGGGGGTTCTCGGGGGCTCGGCCGAGGTATAAGTAGGGCGAAGAGGAAAGTGGGAAGGGTCGGTGCCGAGGGGAAAGGATGGGCCGGCCATCAATGGCGATCGGCGGTGGGAGGGCTCGGTGGTGCGGGCGTTTCGATGGGAGAGCGAGCGATTGGATTGGCGCAAGCGTTGCAGCGGCTCAGTGGAGATAGGAGGGTAAGGGACGCGGGAGAGGGAGCGGCGCGGGGGAAGCCGAGCGGCTCGGTCGGGCGGCGAGGCAGGGGAAAGGCGCTGGAGGTCGGGGGCGAGTCCGACAGGTGGGCCCCACCTGTCGGTGGCGGTGAGAGGGAGGGGAAGAGGATTGGGCCGTAGCCGGGCTGGAAGTAGGAGTGGGCCGCGCAGCGATGGGAAAAGGGAGAGGGGAGAAGGGCTGGGCCGCGCAGCGCTATTGGGCGGAATAGAAAGAGAGAGAGGGAGATGGGCCGCGGGAGAGAAAGAGAGATGGAGAGAGAGTTGAGGGAGCGTTTCTGGACTTTTTCATGGTTTTGAAATTCACACACAAATCAAACAAAAGACATGCAAACCAAATATGATGCACATGCACTTATTGCTCCAAAATTATTTAAATGATGTCTAAATATTTTTAGGCTCAAATTAATTTAAAAATTTAATTAAGTCCTTAGAAAAAATAAATTAAACCAAGTTGTTATGATTTGTTTGTGATGGAATTTTAGGGTGTTACAGGATGTTAAGGTGTGCTAATATGGAGAAACGAACTCCATAAAGTGTACTGAAATGCAAAATCATCTGCATGTGATGGTACATTATCCGGTAAAGATGAGAAAGCATTGATAAAAATTGAGAAGAAGAGACATCATTCTAAGAAGGATCATGTGTCCCAGAAGAGCCCTTTTAAAGGTACAAATCTTTGGTTACGCAATACTGAAGTTTGATTGCAAGAATTTGGGCTAGCAATGTTACGACCAATTTAGTTTTGGAAATTAACTCCTTCCTGGAGTATTTCTCTTCAAAGTTATGTTTTGTTTTGCCTATTTCATGATTACACTTGTGTCAATTGTATAGATTGCCAATGATGTTTGACCTTATTTGGCGAGTAAATAATGTTTCATCTATCTTTTCAAGTCTGTAACCTACCATCAGAAATTTATTAGGGTATGCACTAATTTTTAGTACCATCAAATTTGAAAAAAGAACTGTATTTTCGATCACTGCACTATTGTCGGTAGGATTCTTTTTCTGAAAAAGATATGGTTTACATGATTTTAACTTTAAAGTTTGAAGCTTCATTAAAATTTATTAAAAACAAAATCATTTCACCCAAATTTTTTTTCTATTGCCGTATGATGTGCATTGTCCGTAGAAACACACAGATACATTCATTACATAAATAAATTTTATTACCAATATTAATGGATTGCTCCCTTGTGGAAATTTACTGGCATTCTCTGATAATAAGTATATTTCAGCGGAGATTAATTGTCTTATGTCAATCATTGTCTATAGAGTATTTTACATCTATAGATCTAATATAGTTCTATTTAAATATGATTAAATCCGCAGCAACCCACGACCACTTACCTAGTATTGATCGTTCCTTTGTCTAAAAAATAGAAACCCTCAACCAGCATCTCTCTCTTTCTGCGCCCTCTCTCTCTCTCTCTCCCAGCTCCCAGCTAAAAGGGGTCGTTATCTTTTCGTTCCGTTTTTATTTGGGCCGTTTTTTTAAGTGCTGCCGGTCCAGAGGAAATGATGAGGTAA
This sequence comes from Echinochloa phyllopogon, assembly GCA_033239725.1. NCBI lineage: Eukaryota > Viridiplantae > Streptophyta > Magnoliopsida > Poales > Poaceae > Echinochloa > Echinochloa phyllopogon. The sequence continues at coordinate 25,720,653 of BTCW01000018.1, read as the reverse complement.
TCTGCGTCGTGTGTGATAGGAAATGGGCTGCTTATCTGCTTGGGCTGTTTTCCTAAAGCAGTCTGCACAGCCGGCCCGATCAACTACAACCCGGAAAAACTTATATAATTTTCACAAATTATTTTCTTATTTTACTTTGTAGTATATCTGTAATATAATATATGGATGGCATTTTATGATGATTAACTTATGGATAATTTTTCTAGTATTTTTTTGTTTTTCTTAGACCACTACCGTATTCATATTAATATTTACTTCCCGCATGCATCGTATTTTGCCATCGACATAATGTGTGGCTCATAAAGTGTTCTCTTGCGCCTTCTTTGCATTCTAAATATTAAAGTAGCCAACCCAAGAAAGTAACATAGAGTTCTTATATTGTTCAATAAGTGCAAAAAAAAAGTTTTAGAAACATTCGTGATAAAAGGTCGATGGACTGCTTAAACTAAATGGATCTAGATTGATCTGACGCTATTCTGTTCTCGCTCGCACCAAATCCATTCATCAAGCTTACAACTCACCAATTTGATTATCTTTATTATTTATCCAGCCGGTTACTTGTTCCTTGTACCATAGACCTCCCTTAGGCCCTCAATGACCGATAGCGTACAAGTACCGTGAGGGAAAGGTGAAAAGAACCCCAATCGGGGAGTGCAATAGAGAACCTGAGATCCGATGCGAACAATCAGTCGAAGGAGCGGAGCGCGGGCGCACTCACTCTAACGGCGTACCTTTCGCATGATGGGTCAGCGAGGAAATGGGAACAGCGGCTTAAGCCATTAGGTGTAGGCGCTTTCCAGAGGTGGAAGATTTACGTTCTTCCTATTTGACCCGGAACCGATCCATCTAGCCATGAGCAGGTTGAAGAGAGCTCTAACAGGCCTTGGAGGAAAAGGCTCCGTCCCTCAAGTTTGAGCCTAGCGCAAAAGCCGATTCCAAATTTTGGATTTCCTGGCAAGTCTATGAGAGTCCTATTACGGATCCTGTTTGGAAGACAGGTTTTAGGTCCAAAACCCTTGTAAATTACGGACCTGTTAGTTTTTTCGATCTGATCCAAGATTTGTTGCTCGGATGACCGGTAAGGTCATATTTGAAAGACATGTTTTAGGTCCAAACCCCTTATAAATTGCAGGCCTATTAGTTTTTCCGATCTGATCCAGGATTTGTTGCTTGGATGATCGGTAAGCCCACTATTTTTATCTCTGGTTTGGACCGAAACCACTGGAAAAAAATAATCATGTATCGAGGTCCGAAAAAAAAACACGACAACTATCGGGCCAATCCTTCCGTCGCTTGACTCGGCAGAAGCACCGAGCGGAACTTGGCGGCACGAGCTGCCGCAGATGCAATCGATCTGATTAATGCGGAGGAGCCGAGCATATCCTAGAGGAGGTGGCGGCTATGAGCGCATCGACACCGGAAGTGACGGTAGGTGCATCCACGGAGCGGGCGAGCGCATCGACAGTAACGACGAGTGAATCCATGGCAACGGCGAGCGAATCAGCGGTGACGGCGAGCAATTCCGTAGCGAAGATGATTCTGTGCCTCCGCTCTCTTGTCTCTCTCAAATCTGTTTCACTGACCTTCAAAATTTCAGGTAATCTGCCATCACCACACTCTGATCCCCATTCTCCTCCCTGTATTTCGCTTCTTTTGTTGTTTCTATGAATGCATCATGCATGGCTAGCTTTTTCTCCGCCAATCGATGTGATGATTGTCTTTACTGCACAAATGAATGAATCAATCCACAGGAATGGCAGTGGATTACTCTGTCTTCTCTTTGCCTTACTGACGGGATGGCCGATGTTCTTTGTGAGGTTTCTGTTGTTGCGGCAACGGATTACACTAGTGTGATTGTTTTCTATTTACCCAAACAGCTAATTCCAAGGGTGAAAAGAAACAATTGTATTCGTTGTGCACTAAAATTTACACCTGTAAACCAATTACAAAAAAAATACTACCTGCGTTCTAAATTACTATTCGTTGTTGATTTTTTCGCTTAGCGTTTGACCATTCATCTTATTCAAAAAATTTCACAAGTATCATTTATTTTGTCTGTAACTTACTTTATCATTATATATACTTCAAATATAACTTACTGCTCTGTATATTTGAACAAAATTTCTGAATAAAACAAACGGTCAAAGATCGTAGAAAAAAATCAACAATGAACGGTAATTTGGAATGGAGGTAGTACTAAACTGCCAAACAAGGCCTTAGCATGAATCGTGAGCCGGATAAGGTGCTAATGGAAATACACACGCGTGAAAAAGGCAAACGTTTTTAATGAGCCATTTGGCAATTCTACGGGACCATGCATGATCTGCATCCGCACGCATGGAAAGGTAGAAAGAAGGGAAAAAAATGCACGAGCAGCACGTTCAGCTCATCAGCTGAACCGAACCGCAATTGCTGACTCAGAAAAAATCCATCCATGAAAACGAAACCACACCCCCATGGTGACATGGACATCCTTTATATTCTTTTTCCCTGCTGCTGATGGGGCTGCGCCGACGAGCGCGAAAATTTCAAAGACCAGCTGCGTTGGAACAACTTAAAGGCAAAAAAAGATGACTGTGATGATGATGGCGAGAAACCTAAAAACAAAAGGAAAAATAAAGTTTGTTTGCTGCAAGTTGCAGCCAGAAACAGCAGCCATTACGATTACGTCCGTCTCTTATCCACGCCCCTGCAGGAGGCCAAACACAACTTTTCCAGACCAGACCATCCAATGTTTATGCATTTCACACATGCCAGTCCTTATATTCCAAATTATCAACAAAACAATTCCTTATATTGCACATAGAGGTTGGTTTTCACAGATACGTTGCCTTAATTAAAATCTCCACTGAGATATTCTCGTGCTGGCAAAAGCAAAATATGCTGTATACATGCCACATTTGGTGCTTCAACTAAAAGGGAAAAATAGTTCAGGCAACTGCATAATCTCGAAAGTTCTGAAAATGGTTCAGCTATTGCAGAGATCTATTGTTCTGAATGAACAATAGATGGTATTACTTGAAACAGAAAGTGCATCACCTGACAGCCAAACAAAGACAACCATCTTATATACACAGGATGGAGGTTACAGATTTTCTACCAAACAATTCGCCCTTTCGCATTTCAACAAGCGCATGCACCATATCAGAATAGCACAGATCTGAATAACATTCAAATTATCAAGGTCCGGTTCTAAATGCAATGCATTCCGTCAAATGTTGCAAAAATCAGCAACAGTAGTATATCAAGCAGGCACCAAATCAAATGGAAAAAGAGAATGAATAACGTCAGTTTTCAGAGTCAAAGGAGGAAAGTTCACGCCACACAAGAACAACGCATAGATGCACAACCTGCATACTCCATCATAAAGTGATTCCATTCCATTCCATTCCACAGTATAAACTGGCAAAAGCCTAGAGTTGTGTAAATAGAGGAGTTCTATCAAGTTGAATGACTAGAAATGGAATGAAGACCTGATTCTACCAAGTTGAACAACCATTTGCTGCCAAGGAACCCATGGAAACGTAGTTGCAATACTCGAGTCAAAATCTGACAGAAGGGTCAAGTAAACAAGCTTGTTTCGTCAAACCAACACCTGGGCATCTCAAACCAGTCAGATTTTCATCAAGAACAAGGATTCAAAATACTTTTGAAATCTAGTAATGGCATGTGAAGTCTAATGCTCTTTAGCTTTTAGGAAAAACTAAAGATCACTTCCCTACTTCCAAATGCTGCCACACATGTTATATCTCATACTTGTGCTTACTGACGACTAAACAAATTATTTGCCAGATCAAAATTAATTAAACTATTTTATACTGGATGAACCTCAGTACTCATCGATATGGTACCAAAAGAATATAACCCTATACGATACAATACAAAAATAACAGTGCAAAAAACCATAGCGTACAAGCTAGTAGTTATTTTTTTACTGCCCATGGGTAATGGTGGATCATGAATAAACTCAGCTATCCATAACAGGTAAAAGGTAAAATAAGAGATCTTTCAGTTGTTAAAAAAAGATCAAAATAAATTCCTGTTAGAGTCAGTTGATAGTTATAGTACTGATGTAGCTTTCTAAGTAAGCTTTACAGTGGCACTGGAAATACCAAATGTTTAAAAAGTTTGAACATTTTTAGCAATGCAAAGCAACCAAACCATTATGATTGGTAAATTATGAGGGATTCCCAAGTGGTTAACAATGTAATAGTTCTATCTCCCTATTTCGCCCTCCAAACTTCATGACGCATTTCACAAAGGGAAAATGCATCATATGCGCCCATGACAGCCACAGGTAATTCATGGGTCATTTGGAACAACCTCAGGTGTTTTGCAATGAACAATCCGAAGAGGTACTTGTCCAAAAAGAACCTGTCGCTAACAAGAATGACAAGTTTAAGAGTCATGAAACATGTTTGCTTGTATTCAGGACATGAACTTCAGCTTCTGAAAGGTATAAAAGAACATTTATCAAATTACTATAATACTATTATGATTCACCTTGAATGACTTCCTAACAGAGGGCACAAAGACATAATAATGCAATAGAGAAGAGCATGTGATTAATATAGCTACTGAAAAGGAAAGAGAGGAACAATTATGTCAAGGGTTTGCCCAATCAAGCAATTAGATTAAAGTGCAAACTTAGGAATTTAGAGTTACGATTACAGGGACATATTTCAGTGTATGGAAAGGAGCCTAAGTCTCAGTTTTGTTTTGTATCATTCTCACTTAAGACCTTGACACCAAAGTATACTACTAAACTTTCACCATATCTCGGATAACAGTAATACTGGATCTACTAAGATAAATAACAACCAAATCAATCCATAAGCAACGTCGACAGATTCACATATTTTTTTAATTGTTTTCACCAAAAAATAATGATCAATCACAGAAAGTTCAAATGAAGCACTCCAATACATGATAAGCACAAGCATCTCAGAGCAGATAAGATAAAAGGAAAAATATTCCACAAGCAGTGAATGAATCAAACAAAATGCATTCAATACCTGTAACTTTGCAGAGATTTATCTGATTTTTTTAAGGGAAGCAGATATACAGGCCAGACAGAGGTATCCAATTTGTAACCCATTGGTATTTTTCCAAATAGAGGTCTCTGCTCAATAGTTTAACTGGAACCCATGCTACTCAATATTTCCAAAGGTCATTCAGCCAAATAAACCCATAAAGGAAGAAATAAAAGTTTAACATATATGATAACTCAAAAACTAGGCATGCATGAATAACATGATGGCCACTTTGCTGCAGACATAGCCAATGGAATACGATCAAAATAATTTGCTCTATCATCATCAATGATCGAAAGACTCTGAAATATAATGTTTCTAGATTATTTGTATGACATTTTTGCATGGTATCACCTTCTAGATCATAAGACTGATCAGAATGTAAATGAAAGAAATGGATTAGCTGGGGCGGAAACTGATGTATGAACTCAAGGGTTACAAGATCCTGCTGCTGCTCTGCTGATGCCAACTAAATCAGCTACCAGGATGAAGGCAGAAACTCATGATGAAGAATGAGTGCTGAAGCTGAACAGGCCTGCCTTTGTGCATACCTCTTTGTAAATAGCACTGTGCGGACACTTGATCCGGTGACTCAGCAGCCCATCACAGCACAATTATACACAAAATTCCCAGATGGCCGTCTAGCAATCAAATTCCACACAGGTGGCTTATCATCAGGAATCCACGAGTTGAGCTCAATCATGCCCCCAACAGGAGTTCTTGGTCCACCAATGACGATCAGCCTCTCACCACATGCCCTGAACGCAAGGCCCCAGCCATTCATGGACACAGATCGCTCAGGCAATTTGCCAAGAGTAATCCACTTATTATTCTGCTTGTCGTACTTCTTCAGATCCTTCTGACTATAATCAGCAGCATACAGCTCATTCTTCACCACCGAAATAAGTGGGGGTGCACCGCTCACGCCATTTAGACCCCCAGACATGTTCTCAATCACCCTCCAAGACTTGCTCTGCACATCATACTCTTCACCACAGGTCAAGATCACGTTGTTGTTGGTCACACCGCCAATCACATAAAACTTGCCATCCATGAACATCCCAGAGCAATTTTTCCGTGCCCTGTTCATGCTAGGAAGGGGTGTCCAAGTATGTGTTTCAGAGTTGTACAACTCTGCTGAGCTAAGGATCCTGCCAAGAGAATCAGTTCCACCAGCAACATATGCCTTCTCTCCAACGCTTGCTGACCCAAACAAACACCGCGGCGAATTCATCACCTCGCCTCGTGTCCAAGAGTTTGTCAGTATGCTGTATCTGAAGACAATGTGAGCCATCCCAAACACAAGGAGCTCGGTGCCTACAGCCAAAGACTCCTTGTCCGAGCACATGAAGCACTCGTCAGGCGGCATCTTGGGCACCGAGATCCAGCGCTCACGGTAGGGGTCATATGCATCCCACTCCAGAACATTGCAGGAGAAGTACACCCAATGCTCAGAGATGTTATTCTGCCGCCGCAACTTATAGATCTCCCCTCTACTCACCAGAGACCGGAAATTCCGGTTCAGTGACGCCACCGAACCATATTCCGACCGGGACAGCCGGAGGAGGCAGTTGATGGACAGGTCCCGGCCGATTTCTCCTATGAGCTCACCCCCACCGCCGCTGTGCTCCCCGCTACTGGCCGCCGCGGCGCGACGGCGGCCAGGGGCATGAGCCTCACGGATGTCCGGTGTGTGCGGCGACGGCGACGGCGGCTTGCTCCGCTTGCCGCCGCAATCCACCTCATCCATTTCCTGGACCTCGTCCTCGGACTCTTCCGGCGCGCGGCGCTTCCGGCCGCTGCCTTCCACCAACTGCGGCTCCGTCTCGCAGGAGTCCTCGCCTTGCAGCGGCATGTCCCCTCTCTTGTCGCCGAGATCCATCCTCGCTGCTGGTTCTTGGGAGAACCGGACACGGCAAGAACAAGAACCGAGCCGCTTCAATCCCTCTTCCTCCTCAAGAGATTTACACGGCGCGCCTAGCTCCAATCTGCGGGCAGGGCAGAAAATCCAAGTGGGTAAACGAATTGGGCAAGAAATAGCGAAGAACGACGGATCAGAAAGCGGAAATCTGACCATCCGCCCACTAAGCCATCCCCCAATAACCCGAATCCCCTTTCCCCAAGCCAATCCAATAATCCCGACAACGAACTGATCCAAGAGGACACGGACGAATTCCCGAATGCAAGAAACGGCGCACGCACCTTGGCAGAAGAACGCATGAAACTCCGAATCGCCGACGAGAGTATGCGGCGGTGGTGGCGGCGGCGGTTGGATCCAGGAAACAAAGAGAAAAGAAAGCGCAATCACATCAAACCCTTCCCATCAACTGCCCCCTCTCTCTCTCTCTTTCCCTATACAAAATTTCCTTCCCCACTCCCTCTCTCTCTCTCTAATCTCTGTCTAATTGGCCATATAATTATACCTGCTATATATAAGAGATATAAAGAGACATAGGTGGCCTGGGCTCGCCCTCCTCTTCTACTGCGGCGTCTGATGCTTCCCCTGCTGTGCCGCCGCCGCAGCTCTCTCTCTCTCTCTCTCTGCGATGCGGGGTGCAGGCAGCTACGACTTGGGATTCTTCTCCTTTACCTTATTTTAGTTCTTTTTCTCCTCTTCTTTCCCACTGCTTTATATTTTATTTTGGTTCTGTTCTCTATCTGCTTTTATTATTCCACGCTTTCTTTTTAAGGCTTCGTGTGCATTTAGCTTTCTTATAGTCTTTTCCAGGTGGAAATATTCGTTGATGATTTTCTTCCTTTATTTCATAGCTGATTGGTCCAAAATGGTGATTCTAATGTGATATCTTGTATTAATATTTCGCAATGCATTATTCTTTATACAGGACGCACGTCTTGTATTATCTGTATCTTCATATGATGTCATACAGTGGTTAATGTGACATGTTTTGTATGCTACGTACAATTTTATAGCCGTACTAATAAGTACTACTATATTCCTATGGAATGTATTCCTAATGTTTTTGGCGCCATAAATCAACTAATTGCTGCCTACTACCAATTACCTGCTTTAAAATATCAAAACCGATTGTTCTATAAATCAACCATTGACTGGTGCAAAAACTCTTGCTTAATGATTCTATGAAATATGTTTGCTCATTTTGCTTGCAGATCATATTTTAGCATATTAAGACCTAAAAGTAAGAAAAAGCAGTTAGCATATGCACTAGTTGTCTAGTATACTCTATTCCATGGCGTCCATTGGTTGTACTTTTATCTTTTTGGGTAAGTGGGTGAAATAGGTCCTCAATATATCTCCGTTTAGTACATTATAATAATATGGCCACACAAAATATAATGTTGGGCCACAAATATCAACTACAGATTGCCGGCCATAGATATAAAATTTGACGGTCTTAGAAATTGACAATGTACAACCTTTTGCAGTTTGCAACTATGGTGTGTCCTTATAAAATCCTAAAGCATTTGTCTCATCGTATAACATAAAAATGTTTTATTCAACATACTTGTTTTAATATATAAATAATATCGCTCTTTGACCTTTGGGATCTATTTTAGTGTCTTGAGAGATAAAAGGTATATGAAAGTAATTGTCATATATATACCACTCCATTTAATGTCACATATTGGTTAACTTTATTGTGTTTGCCACATATGAATGAAAAAAAAGATTAATATAGTGTATTTTCAATATCACGATCTTATAACCATACTATTTTACTACATCGTTGCTAAGAAATACGTACTAGTATTGTTCTAACCTTTATATTAATTAATGGTTGTGTAGTATCCGAGCCAACTATCTCTAAAACTGGTATTTGACCACATATAACTTTGCATATATATTGTTTGAAACTGAGATCTCTCCATCACGCAATAATAAGAAAGTATAATTGTTTTTTCTCCATTTGATATTTAATCTAAAAGTCTCCTAAGACGAAATAAAATGGAAAAAAATAGTTGCCCTTCCCAGGTTAGATCAGCGGTTTGCTGGTCCACCATCCACAGACCCAATGGATTCGAGAGCCGTCCACTCGGCTTTGCAAAAGCCGCATCTAACTAGAATACTCTAGTGATTAAGTACCTTTGTTTGCTCTTGAATCCAGTTGGCTACCTTAGGTTTGTAGCCTCCTGTTTCGCAACAAGTTGCTATGCCCACCAATAATATTTTACACAAATTTTCATCAAGCCCAATGTCACACCCGGCCCAGTTTGTATGGCCCGATAGTGGCCCATTAGTGCGGGATGCACATGTTTAGTGCCACATTGCTAGTTGAGTAAGGGTGGAGGCAACTTATAAGCCTTTGTCTTCCAGCCATAGCACCTTCGGGTTAACCCTTTTACATGAAGCGAGGACGAAAGTGTAAGCAGAGTGCTATGTGAACGCGTGCACGCCCCTCGGAAGGGCTGTGCGGTGCGGTTTTGGAGGGCGGGGTGTTACACCCAATATGTGTACACAGATCTTTTTCTCTTCTAGCTTTTTTTTTCTCATGTCACATGGTTAGTAGAACAAGATTTTTGTTTCCCCTTTTGCTAGTCTAGCGAAATAGTATAAGGAAGGCAAAGGTCGTCATTGCAACAAATAGGATTCAGGAAGAACAGTGAGCGCATATCGTAGGTAGATCGAGCAGCAGTTCGATTTATATATATATATATATATGTATATATATGTATATATATATATATGTATGTATATATATATATATATATATGCTCCGTCGTTCCTGCACGAAAAGAACAGTGTCGCTACTTTCTACGTTTCCCTTTTTGGGCGTTCGAGGCGAAGGCGCGCTGCTGAAGTGGGAGAAAGCTAGGAATATTTGGATCTCCAGGCGGCGGTGCTGCTGCTTGCTGAATGCTTCCGCCGCGGGACAAGCAGGCGCTGACGCGCATACGCCCACACGTGCGGGCCGGGGTGCCGCTGCTGTATTCCGTGCATCGCATCAAATGTGAAGGAAAAAAAAGAAGACAAGTGGATTCAGAAAAAAAAAGAAAAAGAAAAGCTAGCGCTGACATATGTGGACGCCGAGCCCGTTGTGTAGCTTGTCCTTGCATTGCACGTACGTGTGGGTCGGGTTTCATCCTCGGTTTATATGTGTTACAAAAACGGTGGTATAGTACGTAGGCGTAGATTGTACCCCGTACGTGTCTCTGCTCGCTGGCTCGTCTTTTTGTTTCCAGATCCATGTTCGGCGTGTGGGTGCGTCCATATGCGTAGCCCATGGATCGCATGCATGTGCGGGCCACCGGCCGTGTCACGCGCCCAACTTGCACGCCAAATTGTACGTGCTCCTAGCTGGCATCAGGTGCCGCCTCATTATTCTACTGGATTATTCAGAGACTAGTATCAGGGCCTCGTTTAGTTACCAAAATTAAAAGCCAAACTTTGGGCTTTAGCACCGGGTATCCCAACCGGTGCAGATCTTCCGAGGCTAAAGGGGTACCCCTTTAGCACCGGGTTGAATAACCGGTGCTAAAGGGTCCCTTTAGCACCGGTTCCAGACACAACCCGGTGCTAAAGGGCCTGCCCCGCAGCGCCTTTAGCAGGGCCTTTAGCACCGGCTGCTGTCTGCAACCGGTGCTAAAGGCCCCGGATTTCTTTTTCTTTTGCTTTTTTCAGTAGCCATGCATGCACGTCTATATACGTGTATATACGTATATATTCTAATACGTGTATTCTAATGCGTATTCGGCCGACTCAATATTCATATTAGCTGACATTTCATTAAAATAGAAGACATATATATTACAAAAGTAAATATTCATGCGTGTCAACTCGAGTTATATATATTTAAACTGTATTTTCTACTTAATTAAGATTGACGACTTGTTGAACTGTCCGACACGTCCTCCAGTGGCATGTTAGCGGCGACGACGAAGGGCGGCGCGGCCGGGGACGATGGCGGCGCGGGGAAGACGGCGAGGGCGTGAGCGGCGGCACGGGGACGTCCGCGGGGACGACGACGACGAAGAGTGGCGGCGCGGCCGGCCGGGGACGTCGGGCGGCGCGGGGACGACGGGCGCAGGCGCGGGGACGACAGGCGGCGGCGCGGGGACGACCGACAGCGGCGCGGGGACGACGGCGAGGGCGCGGGCGGCGGCGCGGGGACGTCGGCAGGGACGACGGCGACGAAGAGCGGCGGCGCGGCCGGCCGGGGACGTCGGGCGGCGCGGGGACGACGGGCGCAGGCGCGGGGACGACGGGCGGCGGCGCGGGGACGACGGGCGGCAGGCATGGTGAGGACGGGCGGCGGCGCAGCGAGGATGGACGAGGCCGCGGGCGACGGCGGCGAGGGCGACGGGCAGCGGGCGCGGCGACGACGGCGGCGGGGGCGAGGCGAGGAGGAGGGCCGGCGGTTTGGGGGAAGACGAAGAGCTGCGGGGGCGGGGGCGGGGGCCGACGCGAGGCTATATAGATCCGGGGCATTTAGCACCGGGTGCATCCACGACCCGGTGCTAAAGGCCCTTTAGCACCGGGTCTATACAACACCCGGTGCTAAAGGCCCCCCCTTTAGCACCGGGTCTTCCCACCACCCGGTGCTAAATGCCCTTTAGCACCGGGTCTTCTACAGCCGGTGCTAAAGGCCGTAACTGGCGCCAAACGAAAATTGGGGGCCTTTAGCACTAGATTTTAGATCAACCCGGTGCTAAAGGCCCCCAATTTTCGTTTGGCGCCAGTTTCCAAACCGGCCTTTAGCACCGGTGGCTACTATTTGGGAATCTTATAAATATAGTTTTTAATATATAGTTATTAATACTTGTTTTAATTCAGTTATTAATACCTATTAAAAATATATATTAAATAAGAAAATCTTATAAATTAATAGAAAATCTTATAAATTACTAGAAAATCAATATAAAATGCTAGAAAATCTTATAAATTATTAGAAAATCTTATAAATTACTAGAAAATCTTATAAATTACTAGAAAATCTTATAAATTACTAGAAAATCTTAGAACATAGGTGGAACATAAATGCAAATATAGTCATTACAAATTGGGTGGAACATAGTGCAATTAAATTACATGGCCTCATCGTTTACTCGGACACTAATAAATAAAATACATAAGCCTTATACTATTCACAAGTCATACAAAACAAAATACTAACTAGCTTGCCTTCTCTCTCCATTTAAAACACAACATGAACACTCTCTCCACCATGAACTCAAGCTCTCTCCTCTCTCTCCTCCAAGAACACAAGCTCTCTCTAGCTAGCTTTACTTTGATTCACAAATCCCTCTATTTCTAAATCATAGAAGGATTACAAGCTAAATAAAACATTAGAGAATGAAAGAGTGTACCTTGTAGTGCTCCTTAGATGAGTAGAATCTTCACAAATTTTAAAAAAAATTTGGGCAGCACCTCCCCTCCCACGGCCGAGCAGCATGAACACAACGCCTAAGTGTTCAGCTGGCTCGGCCGGGGGAGGAAGAATGTGCTATATACAAAAGACATTAGCACCGGGGCGTGGCAAGACCCGGTGCTAATGTGCACCAATTAGCACCGGTTGCAGCCAGCAACCGGTGCTAAATGGCCTCGGGCACATTAGCACCGGTTGCTGGCTGCAACCGGTGCTAAAGGGGGAGCATTAGCACCGGATCTCGCCACGACCCGGTGCTAATGTGTCCGCCCTGACCCCTCGCAGCGCCGCCCCGCTCCTAGCCGTTGGACCCGGTGCTGAAGCCCCATCAGCACCGGGTCCAAAAATGGCCGAGGCGGAGGAGGCGGGCGGACGTGAAGCATTCTGGTAGTGTAAATTCGATATAACAATGCCAGATGAAATGATTCCACATCAATCTGATAGATCCTGTTATAATTTGCGACCCCGCACATTTGGTCAGCCGTATATAGTACAACGTGATACCACCCTGACGTACTGTACTCTTTTACTTATTAGTATATGTATGTTTCTGTTTACACTCATATATACTTAATTGCATTTGCCAAATGTACAAAGACAACATTATAATTAGTTGATTCAAAAATATCCTGGATTAAACTGGTATCGTACACACATCCCTTTTTACTCACTTGTGCCCCCTCCATTTTTTAAATATATGGCGTTTATTAGAACCAGCTGGTAAATGAACTAATTAACTCATTCTAATAAACACCATATTTTTTTAAAAAAATGAGGGGGTGTTTTGATGTCTACACTGATGCCTAGTTTCCAAACTAATATTTGAATTTTTTTTTGTTAAGTAGCTCGTTTTTTCTAAGGAGCAAGGAAATGGGGAAAAAGGTCCTATATGATGGAAAACATGGGAGAAGTCTACATAACCCCCCACCTATCAACAGTGGACTACTTAACCTCCAAACTATAAAACTGGACAGATAACCCCCAATCTTTTCAAAACTGGACACATAACCCCCCAAACGGTTTCAGACGATAGTTTTGTATTTTTTTCTTTTTTATTTATTTTGGCTGAATCTTTGAAAAATCATAGTAATTCATAGAAAACTCATAAAATATGAAGTCTAATTTTGTTGGACTCCACATGATCAGAACTACACAATAAACTTATAATATAGTATGCTTTACTACAAATTGTTTTCTGAAGATTTTGATCTATTCTTTTCTATAATTAATTGGAATAATTCTTAACTGCTGTTTTCATGGTCCGATTGCGGTAAAATTTTTATGGTGTCCTAAATATTGTATGCTTGAATTTTAGTAAAAACTTCATACTCATTGGATCATGCATTACATACTTATAAATTTATTTAGTGTTTATGCTTGTTAAATCTATAACCAAGTTAAATCCGATCCAATGAGTATGAAGTTTTTACTACGGTTCAAGCATACAACAGTTAGGCCACCATAAAAATGTCACCACAATCGGACTATGAAAACAACAGTTAAGAATTATTCCAATTAATTATACAAAAGAATAGATCAAAATCTACAGAAAACAATTTGTAGTAAAGCATATCATATTATGTGTTTATTTTGTAGTTCTGCTCATGTGGAGTCCAACAAAATTAGAATTTCTATTTTATGATTTTTCTATGAATTACTATGATTTTTCAAAGATTCAACAAAAATAAATAAAAAAAAGAAAAATACAAAACCACCATCTGAAACCGCTTGGGGGTTATTTGTCCGGTTTTGAAAAGGTTGGGGGGTTACCTGTCCGGTTTTATAGTTTGGGGGTTAAGTAGTCCACCGTTGATAGGTGGGGGGTTATGTAGACTTCTCCCTGGAAAACATTAACGAAAAGTATAAAAGCAATGCTTGCATATTAATTAATCTGGATCAGATTGATGTTGTTGTAACAAGTTTTGCACATAGGAGCCCATATGATTAGTTGGATGCGGCGCCTAACTATATGGGTGCAATAATAACGTTAATTATGCAATTGTTGCTTGCATTTAATTATGTTTCAATAAACTAAAATGCCAGGTAAACTTCGATTTAAACTCATCTTAATAATGTCAGGTCAAAGGGTTCCATGTCAACAATACAATAGCTTAGTTCACTATATATGTTAATTCATCCCTGGCATATTTAATTTGGTCAACGGCATAGTACACAAATCACATAGATGTATACGTCAACCTAACTGTACTCTTTCAACTGTTGCCACTAATTTATCCGCTCCTCATTGTGTTTTATACTCCTATATATCTGTCAAAAGTACAGAGACGACTTTACTTATATTTCTCAAATGTGTACTGTGTTTTGTAGCTCGTTGTATATGTAAACGATTATATTAATCTTTATAAATTAAAGATGCACCTCTCTCTTACCGGTGGCCACACAAATTTAAAAGGTTTTTTCTTTATCCCAGCATCGAAATAAGTTTTAGACCAGTAATGATTTGTCAATAAGGAAAAAAACTGAAAGAAGATTTTACTCAGGCCCAATAGAGCCCAACAACAGAGCTACGAAAGAAAAAAGGCTACCACTCCGCGGTGGAAACGAAGAAAAGAAAGGTCCCGTGCCGCTACACACTTTCTCCATGTCTATTCCGTTAAATAGAATGTCTGGTGCGGAAGTACTCTTGTGCTCTTTTTTTCTTTCTTCATTTTTTTCAATTATCACTAGCTAAAATATGTAGTTATAGGAGGTACGATGTTGTAGTTAACATTCCAAAAAGAATAGTTCAACATTTTGATTATATCACTTTAACATTTTTCAAAAAAAAGTTAAATTAACATGCTCAAAGTGTTAAACTAATGCACTCAACATTTTCATGTACTGGGTTCAATATTTTTTAAACTTAATTCAATAATTCGGACAAACTAGATCAACATTTTATATTAAAATGTTGAAGTAATAAGTATAAAATGTTGAGATAGTTATTCAAAATATTGAAATAGCACAATGAAAATGTTGATTCTAAAATATCCATATATAAAATAAAAATATACTCATGTTGTATCTTATTTTGTTGTATTAATTCTAAATAACATGGTGGTTCAAACGGATTTTAAAAAAGATAAACGGTCTAAAAGAATATCACATTTAAAGGTTGAAACTCAAAAAAGATTCTCGTCGTGCGCTGTCTGTCAGCTCTCCACCGCGCGCTACGAACCGCTTCGGCCCACGATCTTAGTTGTTGCACGAATCTCCAAGTGGAAGCTATGTTGTGAAAAAACTTCCGGAAGCCATATAGGTTTCCTGGTCCAGCATGCCTCTTCTTTCAAGTGACAGGTGGGCCACAGAAAGGGCTGTTGTTTCAGTTTTGTTTGTCACTGCATGGTAAGAAAAGATTGAAGTGCATTAGGCCTAAAAACATTTTTTATTATTTGGTTAATTTTTTAATACAGAAATTTAAATATCAAAGTGCATTAAGATTGGAAAATTGTTTTTCCGGATTGACCGGTTAGTTTTTTAATATAAAAGTTTCGGTTTCTAGAGATCAAGAATTAAAATTCTTCTCAGAGAGATGGAAACCCGAAGGTTCGGTTCTCAATTGTTTAGTTCGGTTTTGGTTCCACCAAAGCAATAATTACACTCTCCCTGTTTGGCTCACGGCTCACCGCGCCTTGAGAAAAATTGTTTGTGTCATAACTATGTTGCTTCCCACACCTTGCCTAGCCGTGGGCTGCTTATTGTGCTTCACTAGTGGCTCTTACTTGCCTCGTGTTGCCATGCGTTGTTTGTCACTCGTTGTACTCCGCTACCACTTGTGTTGGCCTGCCATTAGCCGCTTATCATGTGCCACTACTCTCCAATTGGTTTATCACACCTTCTTACCGAATGTTGACATTAACCTTATTTATGCCTGCTCTTATTTCTAAAAAAACTCATGCCTGCTTGTCCTACCACCCTTGTGCCAATAGAACCGATGAGGTGATGCCATGAGAAGTGGAGGGGTGAGTAGGTGGACTTCATGGGTACGGTGCCTTTGGTCGGGCTTCCAACCTGCTTTTGCTTCCAAAAAAGCCAAAAGCACAACTAAAGAGATTGGCTGTCATCCAAAGTCACGGTTAAAAGCAGCTTTTGCCTAATACAAATTTGAAAGCAGGTCAGACCCTGCTTTCACCTGCTTTTGGATCATAAAATTACCCACCATACCACTATTTACGTAAAAAACGGTTCCTTCTATTCTCCCGTGAGGGAGCCGCGTGACTCTGTGCGGAAGGGAAAGGATAAGAAAAAAAATGCACTTTTCCAAAAGGAACACCGAGGAAACGTGTAAATTCTATTTATTTTATGTGTCATGCATCTTTCACAAATAACTCCCTGAAAAAATTAGATAATCACAACTTAATTTAGTAAACAAATTATTTTGTTATGATCAATTTTTATATAAACATGTCCCTAGGTCTTCAGGGGCATTACACCACAGCCTACGATTTGATAGCACATTTTACCAAACGGCCTTCTGCTTTTCCTACCGCTGTTTTCTCACAGCTGCTTTTGCACAGCTCACAGCCCACAACAGCTTTTCCAAAAGCCATAGCCCAACCAAACACACCCTAAGGGATAGAATGAGGTGGCCCAGCCATGAGATGGGTGAGCTTGGAGATATTAGTTTTATTTGATGTCTTAAAACTGAAAGCCCTAGAAGATGGAAAGCACTAAAATATCGGAAAATCGGAACCAAAGAAACCGCAAAAACCGAAACATCGGTTACTTTAGTTTGGTTTCCGTGTTCTTTTTCCCACCCTTAGAGTGCATGCATACTCAACTGTGAGATGCAAATTGAGAAAGGCGTAGCCCAAACATTTCTCTCCATTCACGCATATTCACTCCCCACGTTGGAATGCATCTTCGGCTTAATATTACTATACCAGTTTGATGTAGGAAAAAAGAATATTTGATTCTAGTATCAATGTGATCTTTTGTGTTTTTGGTAGTTTCATATTCCGTCAATGTTTCTGCCATTTGATTAGTGAAATGAAATTTCGTTTACAAAACAATTAAACTGTCAGTAGTAATAGTTTACCAATGTTGGCTCACAGCACAACCCAATAGTCATGCCCTATTCGGCTGGCTGGTGGCTGGTGCTGGTTTGTGCTGAGAGAAAAATACTGCTGGCTGGCTGGTGACTGGTGCTGGTTTGTGCAGAAAGAAAAATACTGCTGGCTGGCTGCTGATAAGCCAAACAAACATGCGTTATCATATCCACAATTTATTGGGCACGGTCTCTTTCCATCGTGCTTCACTCATGAGAGTACTTATAGCACTCTAAAGTACATAAAAATATCAATATAATAATAACATGGTAAACCAATAACATATAAAATGTTTAAGCAACAAAGTCGATTGACATGCATGTTGTATATATGAAATCACCCATTCAAGGTCTCGTGTGACTTAGTGTGCGCCAATATTCAGTTCTAAGCTGGATGAAAAGAGCGATAAATCATACAAATTAGATAAATGATCATCTAAGAGTTAGTTACACGTTGAATACGGTTATTAATTTTGAATAAAGGGAATACTTTTTAGGTTTATAGTGAGATGTTGTAAATTTTGTAAAATTTATTCCTCTATACGATCTACAACTCTATAGTTATGTCCTTTAGTTTGAAATCATTTATGTAGATGGCAAAACAATTGTGATAAAGTTTTTTAAAGTATAAAATAGAAAGTATCCAATTGTTATCATCACATAGTGATGGATGATATGGTAAAAAAAAAGTTTGTGGCCATGTTGATTCTGTTGATGGCCAAAACGGCACGGGCTGATCTAGCGAGGCAATCCAGTCTGATTGCATCAACAAATCCAAACGACAACTTAGGCCAGTCTCAGTGGGAGTTTCATGTACAATAAATTGACTGCAATGTCAGCATTTTTGATGATGTGTCACTGTATTAATTAAGAGAGGTGAAATAAGTTTCATGGTGACGAAACTCCATGTACACAGTTACCTAGACAGCTTGTATCTTGCATGTGACCTCGAAAACAATAATTGATGAAGCTATGCATTAAGAGGGAGGCGTTTCATCCTAATTTCAAACACTTTTAGATGACATAGATTATGATGTGGCCTTAAATCCACATTGAGACTGGCCTTAAATTATTGATGAGAAGAGGCAGCTGTGAAACAATTTCCGTTTCACGGCTGCCTCTTCTCATCAATAATTGAAGACAGTTATTCATGTAGATTATGAAACTTCAGTGACGATTAAAAGAAAGGATAGTGTCATCACGCCCATATGCCGGGATGGTTTACTGGTACAACAATTTCTCTTCTTTAGAAACATTTATTTAGAGATGGTGTGAGTGAAAATATTGTAGCAACTATAATTTTCATATTTTATAATAGATAACTTATGGTCCAACATTTCCGCCCATAGCAATCGAATAGAGTATTATTTTAGTCGAGACTTGTCCCACCTCTAGGACCAAAGGAGAAAATGATGAACCGAGCAACCACTGACAGATATATTGAGTAAGCGCTCCGGTGCCGGATGTTGTACTCTCCTGGTTTCTATTTGTAAGGCGCATTCATATATTAAGATTTAAACTTTACAATATTTGATCAATAATTTAGTTAATAATATATTTAACCTTTATAATATAAAGTTAAAATAGTTGAATTTGTAACTAAATGTACTCTCTAATGATCATAAATTTATAACAATGAATAATATACTATAAGATAAATGAATGTTCAAAGTAAAAAACAATAAACGGAGGAAGTAATCTCCAAGGTAAAAATCAATCAACCGTTGGTGCCTATTGGTCGCTACTAGCTGCACTTTGCCCTCTAGGCAGCACTCCATTTATCGCGCTTTTGCGTCTCATTGGCACTCGTTGGGGTAATGCTACTTTCGGTGGGGATTTTACGTGGAGTTTCATAGCATTAAATGTTATGACGTGGGAGATGTGAGAGGAGTCTCATCACCATAAAACTCTTTTGGCTCAGTTATCTAGTTTTTAATCTAGATAACTGTGTAGTAAAACTGTACACCGAGACTGACCTAAGTGATTTGCCATGAAAAGATGTGCCCGCCCAAAGCGCAATGCATACTCGCCGCCTCTACGGCCCTACTTACGTTTGACGACATGCTTAACCTTGCTTTGCTTCACCGAGATGTTGCTTTGCTTCTATCTTGGACGAAAAAGTTGCCGGGATTACTTGTATCTGTTGTCCAACTCGATGATCACTACCAGAATGCTTCACATCCGCCCGCCTCCTCCGCCTCGGCCATTTTTGGACCCGGTGCTGATGGGGCTTCAGCACCGGGTCCAACAGCTAGGAGCGGGGGCGGCGCTGCGGGGTGTCAGGGCGGACACATTAGCACCGGGTCATGGCGAGACCCGGTGCTAATGCTCCCCCTTTAGCACCGGGTGCAGCCACGACCCGGTGCTAATGTGCCCGAGGCATTTAGCACCGGTTGCTGGCTGCAACCGATGCTAATTGTTGCACATTAGCACCGGGTCTTGCCACGACCCGGTGCTAATGTCTTTTGTATATAGCACCTTCCTCCCTCGGCCGAACACTTAGGCACTGTGTTCATGCTGCTCGGCCGTGGGAGGGGAGGTGCTGCCCAAATTTTTTTCAAAATTTGTGAAGATTCTAAATGGAGAGAGAAGACAAGCTAGTTATAAGGCTTATGTATTTTATTTATTAGAGAGGTTTATTTATTAAAAGTTGGAATAGTTATTTATTTATTTAACGGAAGGTATATTTATTTATTTAATGAATATAGTAATGTAGTTTTAGAAATTTATTTATATAATGGAATATATATTATAATTTGTATTTATTTATATATTAATTTTTTATCTTTAAATTGTATTGTATATTTGTGGGAAGACCCGGTGCTAACTATATATTAAAAACTATATTTATAAGATTCCCAAATAGTAGCCACCGGTGCTAAAGGCCGGTTTGGAAACTGGCGCCAAACGAAAATTTGGGGCCTTTAGCACCGGGTTGATCTAAAATCCGGTGCTAAAGGCCCCCAATTTTCGTTTGGCGCCAGTTACGGCCTTTAGCACCGGCTGTAGAAGACCCGGTGCTAAAGGGCCTTTAGCACCGGGTGGTGGGAAGACCCGGTGCTAAAGGGGGGGGCCTTTAGCACCGGGTGCTGTATAGACCCGGTGCTAAAGGGCCTTTAGCACCGGGTCGTGGCTGCACCCGGTGCTAAATGCCCCAGGTCTATATAGCCTCGCGCCGGCCCCCGCCCCCGCAGCACTTCGTCTACCCCCAAACCGCCGGCCCTCCTCCTCGCCTCGCCCCTGCCGCCGTCGTCGCCGCGCCCGCCGCCCGTCGCCCTCGCCCACGCCGCCGTCGCCCACGGCCTCGTCCATCCTCCCCGCGCCGCCGCCCGTCCTCACCGCGCCTGCCGCCCGTCGTCCCCGCGCCGCCGCCCGTCGTCCCCGCGCCTGCGCCCGTCGTCCCCGCGCCTCCCGACGTCCCCGGCCGGCCGCGCCGCCGCTCTTCGTCGCCGTCGTCCCCGCCGACGTCCCCGCACCGCCGCCCGCGCCCTCGCCGTCGTCCCCGCGCCTGCGCCCGTCGTCCCCGCGCCGCCCGACGTCCCCGGCCGGCCGCGCCGCCGCTCTTCGTCGCCGTCGTCCCCGCCGACGTCCCCGTGCCGCCGCTCACACCCTCGCCGTCTTCCCCGCGCCGCCATCGTCCCCGGCCGCGCCGCCCTTCGTCGTCTCCGCCGTCGATGTTGCTTCTAAAGTTTGGAATGTTTTAGATACTTCTGGAAGGATAACAACTTTGGTTCTTTAGTGATGATCTGAATTATTTTCTGCACCTAAGCACTGTAAATGTATGAATCAATTCCTTTAGAACATCTGTTATCTGTTGTACCTTCAGACATGCTGGAAGAATGATTACAACCTTTAATTTTATTACATCCACAGAAGCTGGACATGGTTCTACTTGAATTGGTATTAGCATGAATACCGGTAATTAGTTCTATGACTCTTTACTATATCTTCTTTACATGATTGGAAGTAGGTTACATGCATGGCTACTGAAAAAAGTAAAAAAAAAAAAGAAATCCGGGGCCTTTAGCACCGGTTGCAGACAGCAACCGGTGCTAAAGGCCCTGCTAAAGGCGCTGCGGGGCAGGCCCTTTAGCACCGGGTTGTGTCTGGAACCGGTGCTAAAGGGACCCTTTAGCACCGGTTATTCAACCCGGTGCTAAAGGGGTACCCCTTTAGCCTCGGTTTAGTTGCACCGGGTGGGAAACCCGGTGCTAAAGGGCTTTCCCACCCGGTGCAAATATCAACTATTCTGGTAGTGGATTGTCAGAACAGTAGAGTTTTAACAGATGTTTTATAGTAGTAGAGAAAGTGATCTGCTCAGCGGTGTTGTACGTAGGAATTTGATCAACAGAGAGTTATAGGAAGTTTAGGATTGCGGCATACTCCCTCCATTCTAGAAAGAATCGTAACTCTGGGTGTAGTCAGAGTCAAAGTATCTTAACTTTAATTACATTTATAAAAATTAGTATTAATATTTATGATTTTAAATAGGTGTCGTATGAAACTATATTATATGATGAATTTAATAATACATAGTAAATACTATAAATATTAGTATTTTTAATACAAATTTGGTTAAAGTTATAAGAATTTGATCAAACACCTAGAGTTGCATTTTAGGACGGAAGTAGTAGCAACTACCGGTGGACACGGGTCTAGTGCTACGAAGGTGACAAGTCAGACATCATCGTTCCCGGCCGGCCGCCTTAGCTATATGCATCATTTGTGTAAGAGGCAACAAACAAGAACCTTCCCTTAGCTTTATTTGGTCCGCTGCAGTACGTGTTTTCCATACCTAGTTTCAACTTGTCCCTAGCTATGGCTGCTGAACAAACATTTCTCCAATATATGAATCCAAAGACACACGTGCTAGATCTTGGAAGAAGAAGGTGATCTGACCGGCAGAAATTTCATTCGTTCAACATCAGCGGCGGGTGTTCCGTGTGCGTCCCTCGGCCGCGCAATGCAACAGCGGATCGGAGCTAAGCTAGGGTTAGCTAGGCAGCTAGCATATTCCCTCTCCAAAGCTCAGCAGATGTCAGTTGGAAAGCGCGTGATGACTAACGATATGATGACAATTGACAAGCCAAGCCACCACATTCGAAGGGAGAGAAAATTTTAAACCATTCCAAAGCCAAAACATTCGGGGCTTGTTGAAAGATCAAAGCTAGCTAGCTGCTCCTGCTGCTTGACAGAAGAAGCAAGCAAGCGAAAAAGGAAAAAGGAGAGATACAGAGAGAACGCACACTAGTTAGGAACACATTCACATCATCATTCAACTGAGAAAGAA
The DNA here is from genome assembly GCA_033239725.1 of Echinochloa phyllopogon. Classification (NCBI taxonomy): domain Eukaryota; kingdom Viridiplantae; phylum Streptophyta; class Magnoliopsida; order Poales; family Poaceae; genus Echinochloa; species Echinochloa phyllopogon. The sequence continues at coordinate 25,697,940 of BTCW01000018.1, read as the reverse complement.
TATATACATATACTATACTAGTATATTATTCTCTAATAATTAACGAATTCTCTCTTTCTTTCTCTAAGCTAGAAGCTATGTGAACGTACTGTTTGCATTGCTTGTGGTATACCAAAGGCTAGCCGCCCTTTGGTGTGTGTAATATATATATATATATATATATATATATAACCTATAGTCTATGGCCGGCCATAGAATAACTATTCTATAGCCACTTTGAGTTACTATAATTATTATAGTAATTCACGAGATTTTAGTAACTTCTTACTAAGTAATTTACTATAATATAATGGTAAATATCTCCATGCGTGTTATAGTAACCCAATTACCATAAATATGTATTGAAATTATAGTAAATTACTACATAAAACTACAGTAAAAAGAGGTGGTTACAGAATAACTATTCTATGGCCGACCACAGAGTATACAAAAATGCATTCTACACGCGCGCGTAGCTACACCCACCTGTGTATCTCATGATACATGATGAATTTGATCCGATTAAGAGTATGTACATGTAGTATATGATGATACTAGACTATCTGTATATATATAGGGTATGTAAGCATACATTAAGTATATGGACATACTATTTTATATAGTATTATAAAGGTATAATCAAAATATATTTTAAAATAGGATTGATTTTGAAATTTTTTCGTGTAACTCGTTTTGAAGTATCTTAGATAAACTAGTATGCGGACATACGTACAATGATATACTGATTGTGGGTGTAGCTACACGCATGTGTAGATAAAACTCATCATATATATATATTGTGTGTGGGGTGGGGGGAGGGGGGGGGGGTGGTGGGGTCCGGGTGCGCTGGAAAAGGCGAGATCGATGCATGAGATGAGGTTAAAGGGGAGTAAACTAACGCATGCCAATCAAGTTGTTAATTAATCAGGGTTAATTAGTTGATCAAATCAAAAGCGTGGATCATTGGCTGGGTGCGTGCACGGCGTCGCTGTCTTATCTGGACGGATCACGGATGCATGCAGTTGGGTTCGTTGCCCCTGCTTGTCTTATTCGGCGCTCGGCCGCACATTGGTCGCCATTGACTCTTCCCTAGCTTTGGAGGCGGAGCCAGCTTTCATCCATGCTTCAACCGGCGAGTACTAGCTAGTAATTTACACGCATGCAAATGCTTGCATTATTCAAACGTGCTGTACGCATGTACTGTACGCGTGGTGATGTGATCTTCTGCATTGTTTTTGTTAGTCTCTAGTCATCATACTGCTTTAAGGTTTCAAGTAATTAACAACCAAAGTATTAGGAGAAAGCAATGGATGGAGATGATGAGACAGGAAGCGGAGGCTCACAAAACCTTATCTCTTCGCTCGCTCACGTCCGCCCCCGGGCGCTCCTCCTCCTCTCGCGCCGCCGCCACTCCCTCACGGCCCCTCCTGCCACGCCGCCGCCCGAGCGGGCCGCCAGAGGTCGCGAGGCCTGTTGTGAATGCTTTGGCGGGGTCTCTCCCCTCCTCTCCGGTGGATTGGGGCGGCCGGCCCCCGGAGCTCCTCGCCTACGCGGGCCGCCCCTACGGCGACGATGCCTTCCGTCCCAGATCCGGTGTTGCTGCGGCCGGATCAGGGGCTGCACGCGGTGGGGGCGCGCAGAAGTGGGTGGGGCAGTGGCGGCCTGGGCAGGGCGGCGGCGGCGGCTATGGCCAGCGCGCGTCGTCGGCAGCGGCAGTGGTCGGGGCGATGGCGCGGAGGAGGCGGATGCGGCTGGCGGCCATGGCCTCGTGCCGGCGTTGCTATGGCTGGCCGCGGCCGGCTGCTGGCCGTGGCTAGCCGGCGATGGCCGCGTTCGGGTGTTGGCTTTACCAGATCTGGGCCATGGCAGCCCGGAGGTGGTGGGTCGGGGGCTTCTGCGCTTGAGCGATGGGTGCTAATGTGTTCCCCTTCTCTGTTGCGATATTGGTCCGACGTCGCCTTGGTGGTAGGGCTGGGGTGCTTGCAGGTGGTGCCATGGTGGTGCTTCGGGCTATGCCGGGCCTCTTCCATTAGTGACGCTGCGGAGGCGAGGAGGGGCGGTATACTGGCTTGTCCAAGTGTGTGGGTTAGGAACGGTGCTGAGTCGGGTGAAAACCTTCACTTACTGTCTGTTGGTGGCCATGGTGGCGGTGCCCTTATGGCGTTGTCCTCCCTGCTGGGGGACCATTGTGATGCACCGTGTCCTACTACACAGGGTTCTCTAGGGTGAAAATCCTGTCCATTTATGGACGTGCGACGGTGGCGCCATTGGCATCGTGCCCCCCTTGGTGGCACCACATTTGGAGACCCGCCTTGGCTAGACAGCAGGGGTTGCTTGGTGGTGTTGCTCACGCGCGGTGGCAGTGGAGGTGTGCTTCGTCCATGTTGGCAGGAAGGTATAAAGGGCCAATAGGTGCGGTGGTGACTCCGGTGACAGATGGGCGGAGGTCTTGCTCTCATAGCGGTTTCAGATATTTGAGTCCTTGGCAGAGGAGTGCAAGATGGTGGGAGAGGCGAGGCCCCCACGCAGAGTGGCCAGGATCAGTGGTTTTCTTCGGCACCGTGATGGGAGTTTCTGCTGAAGCTCCACTGGGACGGGGGGATCGACGATCATGTGTGTACAGATGGAGGAGGATGGCCCCATGGTGGAGGAGTTCGAGTTGTCGCCTGGGCTTCTAGAATGCCGCGACATTTGGCGTGGCACAGCTGTCACACCCGGCCCAGTTTGTATGGCCCGGTAGTGGCCCATTAGTGCGGGATGCACATGTTTAGTGCCACATTGCTAGTTGAGCAAAGGTGGAGGCAACTTATAAGCCTTTGTCTTCCAGCCATAGCACCTTCGGGTTAACCCTTTTACACAAAGCGAGGACGAAAGTGTAAGCAGGGTGCTATGTATACGCGTGCGCGCCCCTCGGAAGGGCTGTGCGGGGCGGCTCGTGAAAGGCGGGGGGGGGGGGGGGGGGGGGTGTTACAAATGGTATCAGAGCCGACCCTTGCGGTTGCGCGTACGGGTCAGTGTGCGGGCATAGGGCGCATGGCGCGTATGGCCCGGGTAGGGCATACGACATGGACTATGGCGCCGGCACTGGACGTACGGTCGTGCGCTAAGGGGGAACGTTCCTGTACATTTGCCCGGGTGGGTGAGTTGCGCCGACGAGGACGTCGGGTTATTTGAGGGGGGTGTATGTCACACCCGGCCCAGTTTGTATGGCCCGGTAGTGGCCTATTAGTGCGGGATGCACATGTTTAGTGCCACATTGCTAGTTGAGCAAAGGTGGAGGCAACTTATAAGCCTTTGTCTTCCAGCCATAGCACCTTCGGGTTAACCCTTTTACACGAAGTGAGGACGAAAGTGTAAGCATGGTGCTATGTGTACGCGTGCGCGCCCCTCGGAAGGGCTGTGCGGGGCGGCTCGTGAAAGGCGGGGGGTGTTACAACAGCGTTGGCGACGACGGCACAGTTGACGGGCGGCTTCTTTTGGCTTCTCTCCCGGTTTGTGGTGGTGTAGTGTTATATTGTGTGCATTGTTGATGTCGTGGTGGTGTTTGCTTCGGCGTGTTATGTACGGATTCTTCTTCTTCTTATAATGCGGCAGTGCTCCTGCCTTTACTTTCGAAAAAAATAGATGATGAGACTGATGGTAAGAAGTAATGCATGGATATAGGGAGGCAGCAGCTAGCTAGCTACCGGCAACAAAGTAGTAAGCAATGACCTGTTAAGTTGGGTGGATCATATCTATGGACGACGTAGAGACACATCGACCAGGACAGTGTAGATGGGGACCATTCTTGCTAAAGAATTTTGGCTCACAATGGGGCCGCGGGTTTAACAAACCATCGAATTCCTCTTGCTGTGACGAGGTTCCCTTCCTCCTCAAGCATGCATGGCTAAGGCCCACGAATCAATGACAAAGAAGCATAGCATCTTTTCTTTAATTTGCCATGCATGTTAGGGTATTGGATTCAAGAGAGAGGCGGCATCTCTTCCCTTTCTTTCCATGTTAAGGGGTATTGGATTCAAGATGAGGCATATCCAATGTTAAGAGTATTGGATTCATGGACCCGATATATATTTATGGGCAATGTGTTGCACTACCGGAAACCACTAGGTTGCCGAGTGTCTATATATTTGTCGAGTGTATTTTATTGGGCACTCGGCAAAGCCTCTGTTAAAATTTTCGGGGACCTCACCGTCCGTTAGAGCTTTTTAATGCCGAGTGTCGACACTTCACCCTGTTTGCCGAGGGTGTAAGTCTTTGCCGAGTATTTTTGGGTGTCCCTGTCTCCCATAGTGTTGGTTGGGTAACAAACTTAGGTTGCTACGGGGCATTTTCAACCTCCGTCGCCTTCAGAATATGCTTGGCACGAGGACGGAAGAAAGAAGATGTTTCAGGTTTGACTAGCTTCAAAATTTCGGCATGCAGCATTACACAATGCATTATCGCAAGAGTACAGTAAACACCTGTTGCAACGTATGGATATTAATTAAGACATGATTTTTTGTGACAACTGCCAAGTTTCCTATGTATTCCTGCTTCAAAGTAAGTGGATTTTGCTTGCATTATATATATATATACCATATAATATAAGATAACAACCTTCGGTGTAGTGGTAAAACATTGTGCCTCCAACAAGATGGTTTCCGGTACGTTTGACTCCTACTAGTAGCATTTTAACCTTTTTTAATTTATTTACAATGATGTTATTTGCCAAGGCCAAGTATCATTTGCGAACTAAGAATGGGTTTATTGCAACAGGTACATTTATTGCCTCGTTTTAGGTGTCGCAAATGTTGCTTACTCCGTATAGCTTATTGCCCCGTACGCAGTATTCGCGACGCACGAGGCGTGATGTCTCCCAGCTGCCCGACGGTGAAGCCCCTCGCCGACGCTGTCAAGATGAGAGAAAGAGACAAGGGTAAAATTGTAACTCTGTTTCACCGTATTCATATTTACTGGCAAGACTAGTCAACAATCTATCAGAAGCTAACAGATATGGCACATAGGGAAAAAGGTTTCACTCTATGGCATTGAGGTAACTTTTAAAAAAAATTTGACACCGAAGGAATCAACATAAATTTTTGTGGCACCGAGGGCATTGACTCAATCTTTAGAGCGCTCTACTAGTTGGCAACGTGAATACATTGCTGCAATCTTTTACCATGGACAAGACAACAAGGTCGCTGACGTCTAAGTTCGTTAGTGCAACAAGGATAGTTGCTTAGGTTGTCGGGGGTGTTTCTAATTGTTTTTTGGTTGTTTTTGTTAGTGTTGTTGGCACATACCGGTCCTGCAGTGGTTATTATTATTATTATTATTTTATTTTAAATCTAGTTGTTTACTTTCTTCTTGAGTTGTGTTAAGGGCCGGAGTGGTATTGTTGTTTGTTTTTCTTCTTCTAATACAAATTTCGGCAAACTGTTACCGTTCTGTTAAAAAAAAGAGATATATGTCCTCGTGTTGGACGTACGATACACTAGAACAAAAACAAACTCTTATCAGTACCGGCTAGAAACCCCCTATCATTACCGGTTATCCCAACCGGTACTCACTGGCCGGCATTAACGTGTAAACTAGTTAGTACCGGCTGCCACCGACTGGGGCAGGCGGTACTAACAAACGCAGTTTAATGGCTCCGCGCCCAAAAAAGAAAAAAAATTTGGACCGCCCCCCGGTGGCTCGCACACAAGTCACGAGTCACGTGATTCTTTTCACGCGTAAATGCGCGTACGCGTCTGCGAGGATTCGAACCCATGACCTCCAACCTCGCGCGTTGCTTTCTTTCCGTCTCACCTATGCATCACTTGTGACTGAGTGGAAGATGCTTTCCTTTTGAAGTAACCCGTGGAGGACACTTTAATACCGGCTCGTGACACGAGCCGGTACTAAATGACACTTTAGTGCATGTCACTTTAGTACCGGTGATTTTAGTACCAACTGGTACTAAAGTGGCTCCCGGGGCCTTTCAAATTTAGAGCCGGTACTAAAATGGCTTCGAGCCACTCTAGTATAGGGTCACCAATGTGAGTTTTTCTAAGTAGTGATAAGACGATGATATTTGCATGTCCCGCGTCTCCAATCTCTTTTCCTTTGGAAATTCACCGTTGCTCGAGCTCACGCGTGCTGCGATCCCCTCCTTTTGAACCCACGCTCTGCTCTGTACAGTACTGGACGCTGTCTCAGCGTACGCTACTGGACGTAGATATACAGATCGAGCTAGTACTGACTTTGCTGCTGCTGCCGTGCGTGTAACGCATGCATGCAAAGCCGCCATGCTTTGGCAGGCCGACGTACGTACGTCGCGCGCAATAGCGCGCTGACATACGACGTACACACGTGCAGACGTGCGTGCGCTAGCTTCAGTTCGTCCGTTTGCAAGCAAACCTGCTCCGTTTAGATCCGTGAAAAGAGGTGAAAAGAATAACATCGAAGACTATAGCGTGTTAGAGTAATCTTGTTGTTTAGATGTTTTTTTGTGTATTTTCAATCGTGTCATGTGTCAGGTGTAACAGCGTTTGAGTCGTGTAGCGTCTGGAGTCCAAGTAGCGTGGCGTTGTGTCTGTGTGAGTTGTTACGTGTAGAGTCTGGTGGACAGAAGCAAGCAGTGCGTGCATCTGCAGACCGGCGGTGAGTGCGTGCACATGCAAGGTGGAGGCAATTTGCATGCAGGTGCATCCGTTCGTGGAGTGCCGATATGTGCGGCTGAAGAATGGAAGTGGCCAACAGGAAGGAGTGATCTTCATGGCGTGAACGTGCAGCCGGGTCGTGCGGTAGAGAGGGACACGTGTGGTGTTTAGCTAGCTGCTGTCCGGTTCCTACGGCAGGGTGAAAGGCCTGGAACAGCCAGGCTTGCGTGTGTGTCTATTTATTCCGTCTGTAATCATCGTTAGTGTGTGTGGTGTGCGGTGAAGTGAAAAAAGAAACAGAAAAGGCCGCTGGTGTGCAGCGCCACAAAAAAATTGCTTCTGTGTGCATCTCGTGCTTGTGCGTGAGTGCTTCTGTGTTTATCTATTAGCCTATTTCATCATCGTGAGTTCTTGAGAGTGCTGTGTGTGTGAGTTGAGAGTGTGAGCTGTGAGAGCTGGGCCATCAAGTGGTATTCAGAGCCTCGTTTGAGAGATGGGGAAGATCGGCGACGGCAGCAAGGCGGTTGCCGGCGACGACGACGACAACAAGATGGTGGTGCCACAAGTGAAGGAGGCGGGGGTGACACTACGTTACCCCATGCTTTCGGAGAACAACTACGGCGTGTGGGCGGTGAAGATGAAGATCTTCATGCGCGCCCAAGGCGTGTGGTCTGCCGTGGCGAACAAGGGAGGTGTCGATGAGAAGATGGACCAAATGGCTCTTGCCGCCATTGTCCAAGCTGTGCCAGAGGCCGTGGTGATGGCCATATCCGAGAAGGAGACGGCGAAGGATGCGTGGGATGCCCTCCAGGAGATGCACATGGGTGAAGAGCGCATCAAGAAGGCCCGAGTACAAACCCTCAAGAGGGAGCTTGCTGGTATGTATATGGGTGAATCTGAAAAAGTAAATGAGTATGCTTTGAAGGTTAACACGATTGTGAACGAGATACGTTCTCTCGGCACAATTGTGGAGGAGACAAGCGTCGTCGAGAAGATCATGTACTCCGTCCCCGACAAGTTCCTACCTATCATCAGCACCATCGAGCAGTGGGGGGATGTGTCGGCGATGAGGGTGACGGAGGCAGTCGGGCGTCTGCGGGCGTTCGAGGAGTCTTCAAAGGGGCGGCGACGTGAAAGGGAGGGGGAGCAGCAGCTGCTGATCGCGGAAGCTGAGCCGCGATTCACGCGTGCTGAGTGGGAGGCCAAAGTTGCTGAAGAGAAGAGGAGCGGAGGTGGCTCCAGCAGCGGTGGTGAGAAGAAGTACCGCGGCAAGTTCGACAAGTCGAAGATCGATTGCCGCAACTGTGGTGAGTTCGGACACTTCGCCGACGAGTGTCCTACAGGGAAGAAGGTGACCAAGGCGGTGGCGCAGCTTGCCATTGCGGACGCCGACTACGAGCCGGCGCTACTGTGAAGCCCAATGTGAAGGTGCAAAATAAAGGCAACAAGATTAGGAGGTGATTGTTAGAGTAATCTTGTTGTTTAGATGTTTTTTTGTGTATTTTCAATCGTGTCATGTGTCGGGTGTAACAACGTTTGAGTCGTGTAGCGTCTGGAGTCCAAGTAGCGTGGCGTTGTGTCTGTGTGAGTTGTTACGTGTAGAGTCTGGTGGACAGAAGCAAGCAGTGCGTGCATCTGCAGACCGGCGGTGAGTGCGTGCACATGCAAGGTGGAGGCAATTTGCATGCAGGTGCATCCGTTCGTGGAGTGCCGATATGTGCGGCTGAAGAATGGAAGTGGCCAACAGGAAGGAGTGATCTTCATGGCGTGAACGTGCAGCCGGGTCGTGCGGTAGAGAGGGACACGTGTGGTGTTTAGCTAGCTGCTGTCCGGTTCCTACGGCAGGGTGAAAGGCCTGGAACAGCCAGGCTTGCGTGTGTGTCTATTTATTCCGTCTGTAATCATCGTTAGTGTGTGTGGTGTGCGGTGAAGTGAAAAAAGAAACAGAAAAGGCCGCTGGTGTGCAGCGCCACAAAAAAATTGCTTCTGTGTGCATCTCGTGCTTGTGCGTGAGTGCTTCTGTGTTTATCTATTAGCCTATTTCATCATCGTGAGTTCTTGAGAGTGCTGTGTGTGTGAGTTGAGAGTGTGAGCTGTGAGAGCTGGGCCATCATAGCGTACTGTAGTACTTTTTTGTTTGTTTATGATAATTGTTGTTCTATCATAACCTAACTAGCCTCAAAAGATTCGTCTCGCCGCGTACATAAAAACTATACAATTAGTTTTTTATTTACCTACATTTAATGCTCAATGTATGTGTCATTTGCTATATTTAATGTTTCGATGTGACGTCGATGCGATAGAAAATTTGGAACGTCCTGCGGAACTAAACACGGCCCCTCTTACTTGGAATGCAAATGCCGGCCGGCTAGCAGAGGTGTTTGTGGTTACCTCAGTGATCGGGTCCAGTAATCAATTGAAGGGTAGGGTCATATGTAATTTGTGGTCAAACTCAAAACATTAGTTTTGGCAGCGAGGGTGAAGGTCCACGGACTGGAGCTTCATTGATTTGAGCACTACAGCTACAGGTCCAGTCTCATGCATTATGATTCCTTCAATTTCTTGCGTTGTCCTCCATCGTCAAATAAAATGATACGTACAGCGAAAGTTTTGGAGAAATACGCTGCAATAAAACCAGGACATTTCATTTCATTCTGGGGAAAAGAATCTCATTTTGGTCTCGAGGCAATCGAAGAAAAGCCAAATTTAGCTTCTCCTCCGACCTTTATCCTACCCGTACGTGAGTACGTCCACAAAAGCTGATGGCGAGAGCAAAGAGGACAAGCAAACATCGTGTCGTCCACCGTAACCAGAGCCAGCCAAGCCTCCTAATCTAATCTCGGTCCAAGCAAATCCTGCCCGTCCACACCAAATTAATTAAACCCAGATATATATATCTCCGTAACATCATGACCCGCGCTTTGCATTTGCCCATTGGCGACCCAGCTGGTTGATAGAAATAAACGATCACGGAGGTTGACCGCGTCCGGTCAACCTTTCTTTCCTCTTGTCGTCTTCTGGGTATACGTGGACTTGTGAGTGATGACAGCCAGGTCGCACTCGCACGCGCTAACGACCTGGCCCTCCCTCTTTTCCCCCTTGGGCTCTTAGGCCATCCCCAACCCTCCCAGTCAGCCAGTGTCCATAGAATTAATGAGGATGCTAAGTAAGCAGAAATTCTATGTGGCAGAAGAGTTTAAGGAGGAGAGAGAAGAAAAATATGGAAATCGGGTTACATGCAGGAAATCAGGTCGTCGCGCATTTCAAGAGAGGGAAGTCAGTAAAAACATTCTGACACGTGTTCCAAAAAATTGGAGGAGAGTGAATAGATTAGAAAATTAATTAACGGCCCACGAGAAGACACTATGGGTTGGGTACCATAGTTTCTAGATCTGATGTCTTGATGACATGGCAACATAGACATCACTTATGAATATTTTGGGTTGGGATTGACCTTATGCGGCTACCATTCACCCATTAACCAAGCTAACTTAGAGGCCCAATAAACCCCACCAACGGAGCACCTATGAGAAAAAAAGCCCACCAAAGCGTAAGGAAATGAACCATGCGCGATGGACAAACTTATCGCTCCGTTAAACCCGGAGCGTAGTGGAGAAGTATCCTCCTGACGTGACTTTTTTACGGACAAGTGGTTAGAAGGGTAAAGTAACGGGTGGGAACTTTAAAATACAAACTTGAAGTTCCAATTCGAAAGTGTATATAAACTATTCGTTACATATAAATCTGTATAAATTAGAAAGTTTACTGACTTATAGTATTAAATCTGATTTTTAGGCAACGGTTCTCACAAGTAAATCTGAATTGTTTATATGAGAGCTTTTAAATGAGAAATCATCACAATATCTTCTCATGAACCGTTGATGTATTGAACCTGTGAAAAATGTTGAACAAACCTCAGTAAATTATTGAATTAGATATATACAAATTGTTTAATAGAATAATATAAATAGTTGAATGCCGTCTAATTCAACCTTTATTCAAATGTTGAACTACATTGATTAAATTATCGAACTAGATATACAAAATTGTTCAATTTATAGTAGACAAAAGTATTAAATATATTAACATGAAAATGTTAACTTAAACTCATTAGATTGTTTAGAGCAGTATATTTGGAGCGAGCGTTGAAAATAACACAACAAATTGTTGAGTTTTTACAAATCTGTAAACAACTTTTTTTGAATTAGAGAAGCATCTCCGTGAACTTCCCAAGAAACTTGTTGTGCTTATAAGAGAGAGGCCGAAATAGTAACTTCTGATGTAGTGGTAATCAGTCAACCTGGTGAGATGAGTTTACAATAGGCAATGTATTTTATAACACTTGTACTTTAGTAAGAACTATTTCTGAAAACATGTGTTAATTATCCATACACAAATCATCAGTTAAGAGCAATACATTACAATGTTCTCAACAACCCTTCCATCGTATGTCTGCAAATATCCCAGAGTCATATCTGTGTGAGAGAAATAAATTAGAAATATCAGCAAATTGCTACAAATGTAGTTACACAGTTTAAAAGAAAACATCTGAATTTTTATTTCCGTACCATCATGTAACAAGGCTCAAAGTATCGAATGTTGAAACGAACACAACAAGGATAAGCTAGAATAAAAAGACACTTGAAATTGTAGACCACTCTATTATTCAATTGTTGATAGTCAACAGCCATATAATCTGAACGGAGACAATCAACAACAATGAACAATTGATGCTTAACAACAGATGTAATAAAAACCTATAAAACAATAGTTAGTAAGAAATTACACAATAATTGTTGCATGAAGATAAAACGTGTATACAAAGAGATTTCATAATTACTTACATGATCTATATTTTTAAGTTTGCAAAATGTTAACATGTGACTGAAAGAACACAACAATCTACATATATCAACAATTGTCTATGTCTAGTTCAACAATTTACTACATTTTTTTCAACATTGCTCATCTATGTAGCAACATGTTCAAACAAAACTTCTAGCTTAAATAATGTTATCCACTGCATTGAACATATTTATTAAACTAATACATTTCCAAATTGGAACATTAATTTTGTATTTTCAAGTTCCCACCCATTACTTCCCCTTCTAATCACTTTTCCCAAAAAAAGTCACGTACGAGAAAATTTACCAAAATGAAGTTGATAAAAAAGTTACATAAAAAAGACACATATGAACACTACAAGTTCCTCTTCCTAGTCTACCATGGTTGTAGCGCGTGTGAGATATGATATTATTTTGAATGAACAGGAAAATAGCAGCTGAATAGGAGAACAAATATATGTGTAGATCAAGAATGCAGGCAGAACAACGCGTAACTATCTACTGCATCATGTGGTTAGTAGATTTATCAAATGCACTGCAGTAACTATTTAGATTGGAGTACCAATTCTACCAATTTGATTGGATCCATTAGCCTCGCAAGTTACTACAAATATTTGACATGTTTCCTGATATTGCTACTTCCAGAAAATAGAATACTCAAAATATGTGTTTCATGATATTTGCAGTAAACTACTTCAACATTTGTAGGAAACTAATTCTTTACAATAAACATTGGAGTACCCCAGTGCATTTACACATCATTTAATATAAGTATTATATAAATAAAGAAAATTTAACAACTACATTAGCACTGCATATAACCAACATATGAGATCCACATAAAGACAGGAAGTAAGAGCAAAAGTCTACCTCTTAAACATGATCATGTCTAAGTTTTAGAGAAAAAAAACAATGTTTGAAATCTCTTAAATGTTAATATAGGGTAACAAAAGAGCATGCTCATAATTCAAAAACAAAAAAATGTTACTATTAATAGTTGGCCATGTCTTGTTCAATAATTTAATATTGTTAGTTTAACATCGCTCAGGTATGTAGCAACATTTGTAGGCACATTTCTAAATTGTAACTTCAAATTGGAATGAGTTCTTACCCTAGTTACCGGAACAGAAACGGGAGCTGGATCCAGCGGGGCGGGGCATGAATCTCACACATCAGCTGGATCTGCCGAGGGAGGGCCTGAATCTGAAGCAGCAACGAATGGATCTGCCGGGGCACGAACCGAATCAGCGGCAGTGGCACTTGAATCCAGTTGAGAAGAAGACGATGTCAACACAGAACAACAAGTACATCGCTTGCATCGTCGCAGCTCTTAAAAGATAAAAAACAAAACAGAGAAAGACACAATTGAAACGAACCGGATTCCCAATTACGAGAATCTGAATCCCTGTACCATTGTGATAGTCCCAGAATCAACAGCTATCACGTACAGAACTCATTTCATCATAATATCACATCCATACATCGATTAATGGTTCATAATCAAGATATAAAAACATAGTGATCTGATACAAGCCCTCTGGGCTAAACGATAATATGAAATCAGCTACACAGCGATAGCTAGGATCTTCTGGTGCTTCCGGCCTTCACCTCCACAGGCATCCTTGAGCGCAGTGCACAACCTTCAGTCATACCACCAATCGTGGTTGAACTTGTGGCCAGGGTCTCCTCCTGCTTACCCAAAGTCTGTCCCCAAGGAAATGGGACAGGTCCACGTCACCAACCATATATGCAGCAAGCTTTAAAGTTGACCATTCTAGTAATAAAATATTCAAGGAATATAAGCTGGGTTTTCCTATACGTGCAGCAGTAGTATAACCAAGTCAACTCATCTCCAAACACTTTTCCTCACAAGCACTTTCAAAGAACCAACCACAAATCTCACATCCTCATCGGGCTCGTCCTGCCGCAACAGGTTCCCGTATATTCATCCACCAACTCCTTTCACTCACTAGTCGACACAGTGAGCTCCCTCCTTACCTGTCTCATCAGTAACGCTGGTCCAACCTCTCATAATCTAGATCAAGGTAAAGGTAAGAAAGCAGAATCCCATGCTAACCTAGATGATATCAGATGCGGGTTATCCGTGACCGTGGACACGGCTATACGTATAGTTTACAATCTACAGAGATCATTATTCAGGACCCATCAGTGCTGCAAAGCTAGTGCGCAGCCAACTTGAGACACAACCCACAACAAGTAACGATACCATCCTGCTTCCTTGGGCTCAGGAAACATCTGATCTAACATCTGCCCCAGGGGTGTGAAACCTTCCCACCGGGGCCAGTCAGGGGTTGTGGTATATCAGGAAGAGTACGCCGCAATGAGGCTCCCCTTACACAAATTAATCTCGAATCTCCTAACAGTCCTGGTACTACACTTAGATAGGCTTGATGGAACCCTCCCCATTATGGGTAGATGGTGAGCACTGTAATTCCCACTTCCAAAGGCCACCATCGACAGGGTCCTTAATTGTCGGTAGAGCGAGTATCAGCATCAAAGTGATCCGTCGCAACGGTCCGCAATCGGCACCCACAACACGTATTGCTGCCCAAACTCCTCAATAGTCACCAAAAGGTTGTACCCGCCACAGGTACTCCATAGGAACTGCCTGAGTGCAGTTTCCAAGCACCCCAATGTCACACCCAGATTTACACAGAAACCCGAATGCTGCCATATGTGTGCCCAGGATGTCCACAGAACACATACAGCTTACAAATATGGAAATCAGAGTACATATGCTCGAATAAAACATTTTCCATCAGAGTTTACCTAAACAAAACACAGCGGAAGTCTATGTATTAACTCTCTCGATAGGTAGAGCCTCAAGTCCACAGGGACACCGACTGGTTGACCACAGCTCAGAAGTATAGAAGATCCTCAAGAAACTCAGTAGCAGCAGACTCATTTACTCCATCTGTTACCCATCCGGGATTTTGTTGAATAATGACAAGTGTAAGTAAAACATTTACTTAGCAAGTATAGCATGGGTGTATGAAGGCTCAAAGTAAGGCTAGACACGGCTGAACTGCGTTAGCATTTTTAGTTGGTTCGTTTTAACATTGTCCAAGTTACTACAAGTGAAAGGAACCCAGTTGCAACCCAATTAATAAAGTATAAGTGTCATTAAGCATAAATATACATCATCTTCTAATCAAAAAGGGTCCAGGCCGCTCGTGACCCTAAGCAAGGCTATCATGATAGATTTACACTCTACAGAGGTTTCGCCCTTTACCCACCAGTCGCGTAAAAGTTCAAAGGAACTTTGCACCCAACCACGCACATCAACACTTCCGAGGTGTGACTGCATAGGGACGCTACGAGGTTTTTCACAAGACACCCTAACAAAACAGTAGCCACTATGGTACAACACAGGCAACATGATCCAAGGCACCGAGATTGACTTACTCTCAGGGCGCAGCGATAAGAGGGTCAATGGCGTCCAGAGCGCGGGCACACACGCCAACAAGTAAAAGAGCGCGACGTGTGGAGTTCCCATACCACAGGGACTCCCAACACGGGACTGTGCCTGATAAGACATAGCCGACGGTACCCCCGTCCTCGGTGGATCAAACCATACTCTCACGAGTGCTTCCCATAGCGCCGTCGGCCCCGTTGGTAACTATTGTCAAGCTAGAGCCGTACAAGTTACTTGAGCAAGACCAGAGCCATAATAGTTCTTTCTAGTGGTGGTGACATGCTCCTGGGTTGCCGCTTTAAGAACCGGACCTTAGGGAGAGACACTGGAGCAAAGCACACAACACATGCCGCAGTTCCGTAAACCATGTTGCTAAAAAGCAAGTTTTATCCTTATTGTTAAAGTGAACCATTAGATCAAGATTAATATTTAAACATTGGTGACAGTAGCTACACCTAGCAAAGATGCTACCCATATGCATAAGCCCAATGTTATCAAGGTACAGGATATACAAAACTAGGTCCAACCTTAATGGGACATCAATTTAGACACATCCATATGAAAGTAAATGAATATAAAAGGTGTGTTTAGGTAGCAAGGATTATCCGTGCTATAACTTGCCTTTATCCAACAAAGATACCGCTACTCAGAGTTTTCAATCTTGTTCTTGCAATCTCTTGATGACGTTCCTCTGCCCGCGACACGAGCACAACATGCAGCTAAACAAGCAAGCAAACAATATACAACTAAGAACAGTATACCAAATAGTAGAAACAGAACAAAAAAGGTTTTAAAACTAATCTACGCTTCGGTACGAACACGTAAGCGCAAGAATCACACTAATCGGAGCTAAAACGAGAAAGTTACGACGTTTCTAAGGTTCGGGGACTTGCTGGCAAGGTTTAAAAACTTCCAGGGACCTATTCTTGAAAACGGAGGACCTATACGCAATTTTATATAAGAACCTGAGGGCTAACGCTCAAAAGGCAGGGGCTTTTCTACGAAAGAGTATAAACTAAACGAATATGGTAGAAAATTACAAGATTCGCTGAGCGTCTTACCGAAAATCTTGAGGCCAAAAACGACGGAAGGCTCGGCGTGGCGACGAGATGAAGAATGGGCAGTAGTGGAAGATATGGTGGAAGAAGACTACCTTAGGGAATCCCAAATAAAGGGTCCTCCCTGTAAAGGAGTCGATGGTGTGCCCTTTCCGGAGGAAAGGTGGTTAGTATATATAGGGAGAAAACCTCCCACTTCCAGGTTCATTAGCAATATGGGACTAAATGTGGGTTGCCTCATTCAATGCGAATGGGCTTTGAAATTTGGCCCAATAAAGTGGTGGGATGGATTTGGCCTAAAATTGGGTAAACTTTGGGTCAAGGCTGGTCCACTAATATTTAGGGTGATTTTAATTTTCGGAATAATTATTTTCCTGGTTATAAAATAATTCCACATAAGTCTAGAATTGATATTAAAACCATGAAAAATATTCTGAAAATTATAAAAATCCTAGGAAAAATTCCAGAGATAGAGTTCGACATGAGGAACCCAAATAAAATATTTAGAGCTAATGAAAAAGATTTTAGCACCTTCCATTAATTGGAATTAGCTATAGAAATATAGGAATAAATCCCAGAAAGTTCTGAAAAATTCCCATTGGGCTTCTAAACGCATTTTAGAAAACTTTACACACATAAAGCCACTAAATGCGACCGGCATGAATGCAAAGCACTCAATATTATAACCTATGTTATTTTATTTTGAATTATTTTTCTGTACTAGATTCCCTGTTAATTATATAAAGCTTGGAAAATTTTAGAAAATTGAGAAAATTATTATATTAATTATGCTGACAAATCACATCCCAAAATCCAAAAATTTTGGGGTGTGACACCCAATCAAATGATCGGGTTGTTATTACTCGCCTTCACCGCCTAGCTTCACTACATCACCCAAGCCACCCAACTCACACAAAGAGAATCAATCACAACCATCCCAACACATGCAAGCATAGAAAATATATAAAGTGGATAATTGGGTAGCAAGCTATCAAGATAGATAAAAAGCAGTGCGGGCATATCATCATGCGAATAAAGTAAAGCGCTAGCATATTAGTTGGCATTTCTAATAGGTATTTCAGAGAATGGCTGGGCGTGAACCTGGTACTGCGTCTTCCTCCTCATCAAGGTAGTTGGGGTAGTAGACGTCCTCCTCTTGAGTCTCCGGAACTCCTAAGGTCGCAGAAAGGAAATAAGAACTGGGACTACTAGCAAAGAAACACCAAGACGGTGAAGCAAGAAGACCCAATTAACACCAAACTCTACACTAACACATAGGTTATGATTTTAAAAAATATAGAAATTGTTTTCATATTTTTCTAAGCTATGGTTGATTTATTATGATTTTTCAAAGGTTAAAATATTTTCTAAAATTATTAATAAATTCTAAAAAAAGAAAAACAACGAACAGTAACTGCTGATGTCAACATGACGTCATGCTGACGTCATCAGTGGGGGTCAGCCGTGCTGACATCAGCAGTGGGGCCCGCTATTGGCACTCCTTGTGACCTGCAGATAATTCCACGAGCGGACGGATACCGATGTAGCTTTCACCCAGGGAGTATTCCAAGGTATCGATTTCCACGAGGAACGAGAAGTGAACTAATCCTAAACTAAGTTGTCCAAAGATAATGGGGTGAATGAAATGGATGAGGTGGTTGACAACAAAGACGAGAGAAGAAAAGCGATAGGACGGTAGAGAAGGTACATGTCTAGAGCTAATGTCCTTTCTTGACTAATTAAGCAGACAGGCACTACAGATAAATGTTTGTGTGGGGACAACGGGGCCAACGACACGTAGAAAGGGATGAGAAGGCGTGCCACGAACCCAGCACTGTGGGATCCTATGGGGCCAAGCTAGGCGTGACGGACTACGTAGGTCGTCTAGAGCTGTCACCACCTAACGACTACCATCTCCATGCCAACTCGGGTACAATCCAAGCCAACGTAAAGTCTAAGCACCGTGCTTACACTAGTCGGCTAGTACCTACCTCCTATAGAAAGGCAGACACCCAATCTAAGCAACCAGTATACAATTATACCAATCGACTAAGCAATGAATGAGGAACCAACAAGGATAATAGTAAGAACTGAATGCTCAATTAATCAGAGAGAGATACAAGAGTTACCAGACACGACCCGGATGTTACTCAAAGCAGAGCCGCATCCGTAGAGGTACAACTGGAAGAGGGGCTGACACTCCGGCTCCTCTTCGGGACGCTCACCTCTCCTCTCTCCCTATCTTCTAAGTATAGAAGTGGCAGCGCTTCGCTAATGCTTCTATCTCTTGTGTTCTATCTTTGCAGGTGAATGGATGCTTCAATTTATAGTGGACCATAGCGGCTGAAGGTAGAGCAGCGACCAAGCCATCATAGGGCGTGTTGGTGGTCGTTATGGCCTGATTTCCGACCTCTAACCGAGTATAAAATAAACACAATGGAATCACACACCACAGCTATAGGGTTTATTTCTGATCATTTCCACAAGTTTTGGTGTTTATTCAATTCTAGGAGGCATATGACTAAAGTTGAGGAAAAAAGCACATGGAGTGATGAGTTCGGCCGAATCCCGAGATTCGACCGAATTCCATCCTTGAACCCGGGACATGCCACGACATGAAACCCAGCAGAACCCCGGGCTTAGATGGATCGCTATGACTGCCGTCAACACAAAACCAGTGAACCGGAGGCCCGAATCCAACCCGACGAAAGCCCGCTAGTCCACTGGAGGCCTCCAACTCAGTCCATACCAAAGTGCCAACCTACAAACTGTCTCAAGAGCTGGACCAACAAGTGATGGAAGCAAAAGCGGTGCAGCAGTGGGCCAGGCCCAATTCGGCCGAATGCCAGGGTTCGCCCGAATCCAAGAACCGCCTCAAAACCGACCCTGAGCAAAGATCCAGGCCGTATGACTCAAGGTCGGTGCACGTGGAAGTTTGGCCGAACCAAGGGATTCAACCGAATCAGCCGGGCGCCGACCTGAGATGCCTTGGCTGCCACTCTGCCTCCCACCGACCCTGTCCGGCTATAAATGGAGGTGCTTGGCCCCTGCATCACCACACAACACAAGAGGAGAGTCCCTTAGCGAAGCTCTGCCACTTTCATACTTAGAAGATAGGGAGAGAGGAGAGGTGAGCGTCCCGGAGAGGAGCCGGAGTGTCGGCCCCTCTTCCCGCTGTACCTCTATGAATGCGGCCCAGCTTCGAGTGACATCCGGTTCGTGTCTGATAACTCTTGTATCTCTCTCTGATTATTTGAGCATTCAGTTCTTACTTTTATATGCTTGCTGGTTCTTCGTTCAATTGGTTGCTTGGCTTGGGTGCTTGTCTTTCTATAGGAGATAAGTATTAGTTGACTAGTGTAGGCGCGGTGCCTAGACTTGATGCTAACTTAGTTTGCCCCTGAGTCTGCAGAGGTGGTAGTCGTTAGGTGGTGACAGCCCTATACGGCCTTTGTAGCCCATTACGTTCGTCTCGGCCTGTAGGATTTCCCAGTGCAGGATAGATCACACCCCTTTCTCATCCCTTTCTACATGTGATAGGTTTTGCTGTCCCGAAGCAAGTATTTAGTTGTACCTTCTGACCCGCTCAGTTAATTAGTAGAGTGCTTCTACCAGGCTCGGGCCCTCTCCGCCCTCTTATCGCTTCTCTTCCCTCTTTGTTGTTGTCATCCACTCCATCCCATTACCCTTGGACAACTTAGTTTAGAATTAGTTCACTTCTCTTTCCCCATGGAAATCGATACCTTGGAATACTCCAAGGTGAAATCTACATCGGTATCCGTTGGCTTGCGGATTTATCTGTAGGCCGTAAGGAGTGCCAACAAGCTTTTTGGTGCCGTTGCTGGGGAACGGTAGCTGTTCTAATTTCGAACCCAAGTTGTCCGTGTATCCCCATCATCCACCATCCATATGGATTCCACTCTTACCTTACGTCAACATTCGGCTCCAAACGGTGATTGTTTGGAGCAACCTCCATCATCACATCCCATCCACACACCCGACTATGAGCTGCGTCCCGGCTTCATAGCCATGGTTCGAGAGCAAACGTTCTCAAGAACGAATGCTAAAAGTCCATACGCGCATTTGCGTGAGTTTGAGCAGCTCTGTTCGTGTCTCATCATTGCGGGCATGACACAAGATACACTTAAATAGAAGCTATTCCCGTTCTCATTGACGGGAGGAGCAAAGAAATGGTACTCTCTAGCTGTCGAAAATATGGAAGGGAGTTGGACACCCTTAGAGAGAAATTCTACCTAAATTTCTTCCCAGCTTCCAAGGTAGCCAGCCTCTAAATCGAAATTCTTACCTTTAAACAATTAGAGGGAGAATCGTTTCAAGCAAATTTTGGCCTCAGGACCGCACCTAAGCCATCCAGAACCTGTTGTTCTACAACACTTCAGCCTTGGCCTCTGTCCCGTAGCCACCACTTTTTTAAACTCCACTTTAGGAGGGTCGTTCTCTCATCTGATTCCTAGTGAAGCCAGGGTAATCCTGGATCGTATCCTAGACGACACTCCCTACACTGGAATCTATGATGAACTCCCCGATGAAGAGAAGCAGCATGAGCCTGAACCTGAAGAGCCTATACACCCACAATCTAAATCAATCAACTCTTCCATTCCATTAGAACCCTAAGCTCATTTCAAACTACAACCATACTCTAGCTAGGACCATTATAATCCACTCTACACCACTCCCTATGATTTTGACGATGATCTATTCGATGACATCGAGAGTGCAGCAAGTTTCCCATTGGAACAACGTGTAGAGCAAAAAGATCAACCTCCCGACAAGGAATAACTCGAATATCAGAGAGAGTACTTAGGACGTTTCTCTGCTATCATGAGTCGGGAATGGCTAGAAGAGGCTGAAGCCTCGACCGAGGTCGTTAAAATGCCCAAAAGGACCCGAAGGATATTTTGTGAAGTCATGGGCATAGACAAGGAAATCGGGTACGACCCGAGCCTCGAAATCAACATAATCACTAGCTCTTTGGTGCGAGCTCAATTCCCCGATGTACCATGGTCATCATCTCAAAAACGCTTAAGGTTCACATCAGGAAGAATCCTTGACTGTTTGGGGATCTTGCGGGTCACACCCGTTAAGATTAGCGACCCTAAACTGTTCCTGGATTTCCATGTCTTTGACCTACCCAAAAATTCCACTCATTCTATTTTTATCGGGAGGCCAATTTTGAAAATATTGGAAAAAGCACCAATGAATCAGCTAGTAGAGCTTAGGATCGGGAAAGAACTTCTCCCTGTCTCTTACTCTCATTCTCTGAACACCCCAGTAGAGATAGATCCTAATCCTAATCCTATGGTGGAGGTCATGTCAACAGCCTTGACAGACTTAGAGCCTACCATCCCAGAGGAAGACATCCAATTCTTTACGGCGGAACTTTACGGAGGAAGATGATACTCAACCTCCAATTAAGCTCAATCCAACTGAAACTCCAAAACCATCTCCAATCGAGCTGAAACCTCTTCCTCCTGTATTAAAGTACGCTTTCCTCCTCGGGGACAAGCAAACTCCAGTGATTATTAGTGACAAGCTATCCGACCTGGAAACCCAACAATTGCTCACTATCCTGGAGAAGAATCGAGCAGTCTTAGGATATTCACTCCAAGATCTGAAACGGATCAGTCCTAACCTCTGTACCCATCATATCCCAATCGATTCTGAAGCGACACCATCTCGAGAACCTAAAAGACGGTTGAATAATGCCATGAGGGAGGTCGTGAAAAAGGAAGTTCTCAAAATCCTTCACGTAGGGATCATTTATCCTATCCCTAATAGTGAATGGGTTAGTCCTGTTCTAGTTGTTCCTAAGAAGGGATAAATGACGGTTGTGCACAATGATAACAATGAGCTCATCCCGCAGCGCACCGTCACTGGTTGGCGTATGTGTATCGACTATCGTTGACTCAACAAGGCCACCAAGAAAGACCATTTCTCCCTTCCATTCATAGACGAGATGCTTGAACGGTTAGCAAAACACTCTTTCTTCTGCTTCCTTGATGGTTACTCTGGATATCACCAAATTCCAATCCATCCAGATGACCAGAGTAAAACCACGTTCACATGCCCCTATGGGATGTATGCCTATCGGCGGATGTTCTTCGGGCTATGTAACGCACCCGCCTCTTTTCAACGTTGCATGATGTCCATCTTCTCTGATATGATCGAAGAGATTATGGAAGTGTTCATGGACGATTTCTTAGTTTATGGGAAGACCTTTACCAAGTGTCTGAAATATCTGGACAAGGTCCTCCAGAGATACCAAGAAAAGCACCTCGTCCTAAACTGGGAAAAGTGCCACTTCATGGTGAGAGAAGGGATTGTCTTAGGAGTCATTGAGCAACTTCCACCTCCCACCAATGTTAAGGGGATCTGTAGTTTCCTTGGCCATGCCGGATTCTATAGGCGTTTCATCAAAAACTTCTCCCAGATCTCCAGGCCGTTGACCAATCACTTAGCCAAGGACGCCCCTTTTGTTTTCGATGAAGAGTGCTATGCAGCCTTTCACACTCTTAAGAAAGCACTCATTACCGCTCCCATCATCAAGCCTCCTGACTGTCGCATTCCATTTGAAATCATGTGTGATGCTAGCGATTTTGCCGTAGGAGCTGTGTTGGGCCAAACCAAGGACAAGAAGCACTAAGGTATATCATATGCTAGCAAAACGCTTACTGGCCCCCAGCTCAACTACGCAACCACGATGTGTTTGCTATAGACAAATTCCGGTCCTACCTAGTTGGGGCCAAGGTCATAGTCTATTCAGACCACGCCTCTCTGAAGAACCTTGTGACAAAAAATGATGCAAAACTGAGACTCATCCACTGGATCCTTCTACTCCAAGAGTTCGATATTGAAATAAGGGATAAGAAAGGAGTAGAGAACTCAGTTGCTGACCACTTGTCTCGAATGCAAGTCCCGTCCGATCTTCGGGATGGCACGCTCCTTAAGGTCACCACTATTGATCCGTGATATGCCAACATAGTGAATTACAAGGTGACATGGTATGTCCCACCAGGAGAAAATAAGAAGAGACTGGCTTATGAGAGCCGACTCCATCTCTGGGATGACCCATACCTATTCAAGATATGTAGTGACGGACTCCTCAGAAGATGCGTACCTGCACATGAGGCGTATAAGATCCTTGAGAGGTGTCATGCAGCCCCATACGAAGGCCACTATGGCGCATTCCGGACCAATGCTAAAGTCTGACAGTGTGGATTTTACTGGTCCAACATGTATGAAGATGCTAAAGCATTTATCATGCGATGCCCACGCTGTCAGAAACATGGAAACATAAACACTAGAGACGCAATGCCGCTCACCAGCAACCTCCAAGTAGAAATCTTTGATGTTTGGGGAGTGTACTTCATGGGTCATTTCCCGAACTCAGAGGGCTGCAAATTCATTCTAGTGGAGGTAGACTACATCTCTAAGTGGGTGGAAGCCTTGCCACGTGTGGCCGCTGACTCCAAGAATGCAAGACAAATGTTTCACAAAGTTATCTTTCCTCGTTTCAGTGTTCCTAGGTTAGTAATCAGCGACGGCGGCTCCCACTTTATCGACTCAGCATTCCGTAGGTATATCTAAAGTTTGGGGTTGCAGCATAATGTAGCTACACCTTATCACCCCCAGACCAGTGGTCAAGCAGAAACCTCAAATAAACAAATCAAAAATATCCTGCAAAAGACCGTGAATGGGATGGGCAAGCACTAGATGGATAAATTACCAGATGCACTCTGGGCCTACCACACTGCCTATAAAACACCCATAGGAATGACTCCATACCAGCTAGTCTATGGCAAGACCTGCCACCTACCAGTAGAAATGGAGTTCAGAGCTCACTGGGCTATTAGGAAGTGGGGGTATGGACCTTCCAGCTGTTGACCTTAAACAGCGGATTCAGCTGGCAGAGTTAGATGAGATGAGAGAACGAGCATACCACAGCTCCCGGTTATACAAGGAACGGACCAAAAGATGGCATGATAAAAGGATCAAGGTCAAAACGTTCAAGCCGGGAGACAAGGTCCTTGTCTTCAATTCTCGGGTCAAGCTCTTCGGTCATGGGAAGCTTAGAAGTAAACGGGATGGCCCATTTACAGTAATAAATGCTGCATCTCATGGGGCCATCACCCTACAAAGTGAGGATGCAAATACTTTCAAGGTCAATGGACAACGACTGAAAATCTTCCTAGAACCAGAACCTCGACCTCTCGGCGACTTAGACATCATTGAGTTTGTGGAACTCTGAAACACGTCCAACCCATCGGCCCAAGACATCCACTTCCAAATCCCTTTGGGCCAAGAACCACCTCATCTTCGTGACCCAAAGCTCATCCCCCAACATGGCCCGCACAACAGGAGGCCCAGGGGCCAGTTCGGCCGAACCTAGCTGGTTCAGGCGAACTGGCCAATTCGCCCGAACCCTAGGATTCGGCCGAACCAGTCCCCATCACCCTATGTGCGGATATTCGCTTCCAATCTCATCTACAACCAAGTCTATCCCGAATCACGCGAGGAAAATGTCGGGGAAGTCATTTTTCGATAGGGAATTCCTCAATAAAAATAGAGAGACCCTTGTCATCTCTTGTCATCCCCTCGACAGAAAACTCCTGCCCCTTAGCCACCATGGCCTCCTCATCTTCCTCCAAAGATCTGTCCTCAGCTAAGGGCTCGAGCTTGGCAAGACGGATCGAAGGATCCCCTCATCGCGAGCATGCCCTATGCATCACCAACGTCGACCCGCTGAGCGGAGGGCGACGTGGAAGGACACCGGCTCGTAGCCTGATGGGTCAAGCTGACTCCCCACGCCGCTCGTCTACAAACCGGTCGATGTTTGATCCATTCGCGCCCACCGGTGCGATCGCCAAGGTGAAGCCCCCTCGTTCGGCCTCGCCAGTGCGTCTCACCACTGGACAACTACGGCTGAGGTCGACATCCACAAGGAGGCTGAACCTTGACATGATGCTGTCGGCGCCCAAGGAAGAAGGGGCAAAGACGCCGGATTACACGCCTGAGAGCGCGCCATGGTTCATCATCAAGGGCAAACGTACCCCCATCGGGTACGGAAAGGTGTTGATCCCGCCGCTGAACCGGGACGAGCTGAGACTGGTAGAGTCCTCCCAGTCTACTCCTCCTCGGCGGCACCCGAAGCTGAGGTGCCACAGGCAGCCTCCGCGCATCAAGTGTCTACCAGGACAGATGGAGTTCTCCGAGGAGGAGGATGAGGAGGATGAAGAAGAAGAGAAACCACCCACTCTAGAGAGCCTGAAGGAAGAACTGGCGCAAGCACGCCAGAAAATAAACTACCTGGAGGAGAAGGTTGTAGAGTGCGAGCTAGGATGGATGGAGACGGAGGACAAGATGGAGGTCCTCCGCAAAGGCCTGTCCGCTAAAATCAAGTGGTTCGCCAAGGCCACAGGACACTTGGACCTTCACGACCCACCTGCAGAATAGTGTCATGCGGTCATTTCGTTTTAGATAGAGCGTCATTAGTTTAGTTCGTTAGTTTGATTTAGTTTCATTCAGTTGCTTTCCTTAGAATAATGTTTAGGGTGCTCTGATTTATTTCCCTTCCAATCATTTTGTTTTCAATAGTTTGATTAATAAAATAAAGTTTGAGTTGAATGAATAAAAGTGACGCTCCGGTTGGTGCCATTGAGCCATCTAGAGTATGTCCTGCTTAACACAAAGAGTACATGAGCACAGGACGACGCAGGAGCGACACGGGATGAGAAAGCACGTACCGAGCCAATCAGGCCGAACCAGTTGGTTTGGGCGAATTGGGCAATTCGGCCGAACCGACCTGTTCGGCCGAACTAGTCCGGCTCACCCCCTTCGCGCACCTACACGCTGGTTTGCACTCCTTACTCCTGTCTATTTTTTCTATGTTGTCACGTTTCGAATTCTAAACTTGCACACATCATCTAAACGAAATGTTCTCGGTTTTTCTTTTATGCCATGAACTTGCCTATTGTTCATCTCAAACTTAGTACCTTTTGCCTGTGAAATCTTTCATGATAGGACCCCCTGGTCTAGGTTGTTGACGAGTGTGATATGTCTCCATAAAATGAACCACTTGTTCATCTCACCGTTCGGGAGAATTTAAGTTTTGAAAATATAAAACCATGCCCAATCCCTTCATCCTGTCCACTACTTCCACTTTACACATATGCTTGAGAGTTTATCCCTAAGAAACTTGTCATGGCTAGTACAATGTCTTATCACATTTTGAGTCCCCAGAGATGATCATGTTGTCCCAAGTCCATTGCAAGTATATCTATCAATAGAGTGTAGTAGAAGTCCTGATGCTTTGGTGATACCCTGAAAAAAAGAGAGAGAAAAAGGAAAATAAAAGGGCTCATGAAAGTCCAAATGAAAAAAAGAAGAGAAAAGAAAATTCCAAAAAAGGGAAGAGAAAAGAAAAGGGGTCATGAGGCTGAGGACCGACATGAACTCTTCATCCTTAACTTGAAATCTGACCAAGGGCGATGATGAGAGCTTCGGAAACTAATCTTCGACTTTACAGAAGTACATGACTTGACAAGATCACCACCTGAGAGACAAAAAAATATAAAAGAGAGTGAGTGAAAAGGAGTCACTCAAGACAGCTGACAGTTGTTAACACCAAAAATTGGCACCAGGAAGAGGCTGACATGTGGGCCGGAGTCGTCGAAGAGATATTATTCGGCAAAGGAGTTTTTCCCCAGAGGCATTCGGCAAAGACGTTCTGCGGTCGGGAATGCGTCGTCATTCGGCAGAGGCATGGTTCCGCAGGTAAAAGCGGTAGCATTCGGGAAAGCGCGACGACGTGGAAAAATATAAGGAAAAGGCCGGTTCGAAACAAGGAACGCAATATGGGCACGAAGATCCGTCATTTATTTTTAGAAACAAGTATTGTAGTCGTGTCCGACTAGGAGTTGTATCAAGACCTGGGTATAAATATAAACCCATGGCATCTGTAGAGAACACAATCAATCATACAGCAAACCGGCCCCGTGCCAACATCGAGTCCTTTAGTCGAGTCGTCGAGTTCTTCGAGAGGAGTCATCGATCCGTCGACCTCCGTAAGTACCGACAACCTTGTATCACGCTTAGTATCATGCGGTGGATTTAAGCTTTGATGCAAGTAGTCTTGTTACCATGCTTAGTATCATCCGGTGGATTTAAGTTGTGGTCTCAAGAAGGTTCCTCTGTTAGGTCATGAGCCATGCGGTGGGTTAAGATCTAGTATGGACCAAGTTATCGGCTCTGTTAGATTTCGGCAAGATCTAACAGATTCATTAAGTTACCTCGTGTTGCTTCATTTTTACTATGTGCTTAATTCATGTAACACACCTTTGCCCAATCTAGATCGGCTAGAATCGGCTTTACTTTACGATGTGACAACTTATCCCCTCACAGCTGAGTCCGAAACCGATCTAGGTTGCTACGTGTCGCGGGTTCGAGCTTATTGGCATCGTGTATATCTTGACAGAATCGGGTATCATGCGGTAGATGCAGGTTTTTTGGGTCGTCTTAGAGCTAATCATCCGGTGGATTAGAATTCGATTCGATCTGATAGATTTATCTTTACCGATTAAGCTTGTTCCTTCGCCATGGATCCCGATTCGGCTAAATAGCCGTATTCGGTAGTGCTCTCACGAGTGAACATGCGTTCATGGGTTTGCATTGGACAAAGAATGCTTTTACCCTTTCACGATTAGATTGTATCATGCGGTGGATTGATCTAATCTGATTGGTGGTGTGGCCTCAAACGAGTTGTATCATGCGGTGGATTAACTTGTTCGTTGCTATGCTTGACGGGTGCTGCTTTCGGCCTATGCATTCTTGTTTCAATGTAAATTCGTGACTGTGTTGTGGGTTCGTAATTAAACATTGAATGCTTTTAGCTTTTCACGGTTAGATTGTATCATGCGGTGGATTGGTCTAATCTGATTAGTGGTGTGGTCACAAACAAGTCGTATCATGCGGTGGATTAACTTGTTTGTTATCATACTTGACGGGTGCTGCTTTCGGCCTATGCATTCCTTGTTTACTGCGAATTTATAATCATGTTTCACCCCTTTTATTTATCTATCATGCTCTGTTTCCCGTTAATCGGCTATGAGTATGTGCTACAATGTTTATTCGGTTGAAAGCCGATCTTTCGTCATGCTTACGTCACGCATTCGGCAGAGCGCTCCTTGTGTGCCTTGCCGATTGCCGAATGAGGTTTTAACTGCCGACAGATAGCTTGTCCGTAGCTATATGTCTCTCGAGATTGGCTTCAATGCCGCAAATATGGAACTGTCTGGTCTCACCCGACATGTTCCAGGTTTGATCTAAACTTTTTTGTCCCTTTGTTAGTTTTCAGGCAAACTGACTGGCACGCTTCCGGATTCAAAAGCCCGGGCTACGGGTGAAGCCAGCTAATTCGGCTTGCTGTGTGCTTGGCGTGAGGTGCGGATTTTACGTCAACACACTTTTTGGCACGCCCGGTGGGACACACACAAGTTTTCAAGATGCCTGAGTTGAGCGACATCATGGATGTCACTTTGGAAGAGTTGTCTGAAGAGCATCAACAGATGGTAAAGGCTGCTGCTGGTCAATTCATTAACAAATGTTTACTGTCTTTCGCCAAGAACAGGAGTGGTGCACCGTTTCTCAAATCCGACTTGCCAAGAGTTCTCCTTCCTGGGCAGTCTGATTTTACTGAAGAAGAAGAGAGGGAGATATTCTCGGGCTTGTTATACAAAGCTTTGGGAGAAGCAATGACCAATCACAATGCTGCGTTCTTGAACAGTTTTCGGCATATAATGGTAAGCATTTTTGGTCAGCATGTGGATAAACCCTTCGAGCAAATACATGGACAATTGGGTGGTCCGACGTACTTCAATGTTCAAGCACCAGTTCAGAAACTACGTGGTAAAGGAAACGCTGATGAAACTGGAGGTTCTGGTGCTAAAGATACAAATGGACAACCGATTCAGCAAGATCCTCAACCTGCACTGCCGAAAACTCGCACATACGGTGATATGGCATTCGGCACCATAGGGAATCCGCCTGCTTCTGCTTACAAGATATCTCCCTTGAACAACAGACTGCAGAGGGATTTATATGGAAACGGATATTCAGAGTTTATGGACTACAATGCTATCGATGCTCTCCCGAATCCTGGATATGTTGGTACTACAGGCATGCTTGCTGGGAGACCAGGGAATCAAGATACCAGTATTGACCTCATGGTGCAAAAAATGACCGATGTATTGCAAAATCAATTCGGTCTGAAGCCTAAAAATCAGGGGTACATGTACTCGTCTCCTTTCCCGGAATGGTACCAAAGGGTATCATTGCCGAATAGAGTCAAGGTGCCTACAGAGTTTACTAAATTCTCGGGACAAGATGATACTAGCACTGTGGAACATATAGCTCGATATCTGATGCAGCTTGGAGAGGCTTCGGCAGATGAGGCTTTCAGAATCAGATACTTTCCTTTGTCACTGACAGGTCCAACTTTTACATGGTTTGCTTCTTTGCCTGCTCAGTCGATTTGTACTTGGAAAGACCTGGAACAGAAATTCCATGCTCATTACTACATTGGCAGTACCGAGAAAAAGTTGGTTGATTTGACCAGCTTAAGGCAGAGGAATAATGAAACACCTACGGAGTTCCTCAGGAGATTTAGGGAAACAAAGAGTATGTGCTTTTCTCTGAACATACCTGATGATCAACTGGCTGGTATGGCTGTAGCTGGTATGCTGCCTGCCATTCGGGAGAAGCTATTCGGGATGGAGTTTGATGATCTGGGCCAGTTGTCGCACAGATTGGCCTTGATGAGTAACCAGGCATATGGTTTCAAGAAAGATGCCAGATTTGCTAAAAATAATGATGTAGCTGACATCTATAATCAATTCCTTGAAAGAGCAGATCAAGAAGATGGGTATGAAGATAGCGAGGAGATAGCTGCAGCAGAAATAGTGTGGAGCAAAGAACCAGTTACAATGACTCAAAGATGGATCAAATAGGTGAAGGGAACGTATGATTTTGATGTGACTAAGGCGGACAAATTGTTTGAATTCCTGGTGAAAGAAGGCCGAATCAAATTGCCGGAGGGGCATTCTATGCTTCGGCCTGATGGAGTGAAAGATAAAAGGTACTGTGGGTTTCATGATAGAAATTCTCATTCCATTAATGAATGCAGAGTCTTTAGGATGAAGATTCAGAAAGCTATCCAGGAAGGACATCTGAAATTCGACAACAAGATGAAACTGGACAGTAACCCTTTCCCTCAGAATATGATCGGGTTCTCGGTTAATATGGTGAATACTGTTCCATCTGGAGAAAAGGGAAGATTGAAAGTTTTAACCTCAAAGAAGGCAAGACAGGATGGTTCAGTTGATCCCACTCGGCAGATCACAATTGAACAGATTCGTCAGAAAGATCTTCGGTTCCCGAATAGCCGATTTGAAGTGGGAGAATCCTTTAAACCTAGAGTTACTACACGTATTCTCCTCAACAAATGGCAGCGTCAGCAAGAAAAGGAGCGTTTTCAAAGGCATGAATACGAGGAGGAGAAAAGAAGGCGCGAAGAAGAAAGGTTTGAGGGAGAACAAGAAGAATATGCTCGAGAGCAGGAACGTGCGCATTGGGGGTGTGCATTCTTCAGACACTGTTGGAACGAAGGTTTGAAGCTTCCCACATGGAATAATTGTCCTGAATGCAATAATAGGTATGATGAATATAGGCAGGGAACTGTTAATCGCCGGTCTGTCCATGAAAGAATTGGCAGGGTGCATCCTAGTGATGATCGGCGTTTTGATGATCGACCAAGAAAGAGACATGCTGATTACAAATGGGTTGATCATGAAGAAGAAGAGGATCATGCTTATGTTTGGCAAGAAGGACAATGGTGCCCACCTGGTTTGAGGAAGAGCCAGAAAAGAAGAGTACAGCGCCTGAGGAATCGGGAATTGAAGCAAGCAAAGGTCAAGGTGAAATCAATATGGCTCCCAAAAGACAGGCCTGATGAACATGGTCATTCGGCTCCTACATGTATGGTATGTTTTCTGCCGAATGAATTCATGGCTCCAGCTAACCAAATTGTACAGGAAGAGATATTGCCCGATATAGATGATGCCGAACGATTTGGGTTAATGGCACAATTGATGTTGAACAAACAAGCTATTTTTGAGAAGCCAGCCCAGAATCGGCACATGAAGCCACTGTACTTGAAGGGATATGTTAATGGCAAACCATTGACCAAGATGTTTGTCGATGGAGGAGCTGCTGTCAATGTAATGCCATATACCACATTCAGGAAGCTTGGTATGGGCCCTAGAGATTTGACACCAACGAGCATAATTCTAAATGATTTTGCTGGAAATCCTTCGGACACCAAGGGATGCGTGCACGTTGATCTGATGATTGGGTCCAAGACTCTGCTTACGACTTTCTTTGTCATTGAGGGCAAAGGGGCATATAGCTTGCTGCTTGGAAGAGATTGGATTCATGCAAATTGTTGTATTCCATCTACTATGCATCAACAGCTTATTCAGTGGATAGATGATGAGGTGGAGATTGTCCAAGCAGATGATTCAATAAGCGTGGCAAATATGGAACCAGCTTTCTGGGAATATCAAGGCATAGATTGTTTCTCAGGCAAAGACTGGGGAGAAGGTCCTGTGGCACCAGCCAGCAGTGATCAGCAGCCGATCGAAGCAGTCGGCTCTCATAGTAATTTTTGATGGAAAATCCAATTGATGGAACTGATGGAAAATTAGGACGTGGATTTGTGTCGGCCGATAAATTAGAAGAAGTGGACATTGGAGATGGTGACAAGCCAAGGCCGACATTTATCAGTGCTAACTTGGATTCGGTTTTCAAAGAAAAGTTGGTGACATTGTTAAAAGAATACAAGGACTGCTTTGCTTGGGATTATTCGGAGATGCCCGGTCTAGACCGTTCTATTGTTGAGCATCGGTTGCCAATCAAACCTGGATACAGGCCTTACAAGCAACCACCCCGAAAAATCTACAAGGAAGAAGTGTTGGCCGATGTGAAAAAGGAGATTGAAAGATTACTAGATGCAAATTTCATTCGGCCATGTAAATACGCGGATTGGATCTCTAATATTGTTCCTGTCTATAAGAAAAATGGAAAGATGAGGGTTTGCATAGATTTTAGAGACCTAAACAAGGCTACACCCATGGATGGATATCCAATGCCTATTGCTGATTCATTGGTTGATGCTGCTGCTGGATACAAAGTGCTCAGTTTCATGGATGGTAACGCAGGATACAATCAGATTTATATGGCATTGGAAGATATAGTAAAGACAGCTTTCAGGTGTCCTGGACACATAGGATTGTTTGAGTGGGTTGTCATGACCTTTGGATTGAAAAATGCCGGTGCAACTTATCAAAGGGCTATGAATTATATTTTTCATGAGTTGATCGGCAAGATTGTGGAAATATATATTGATGATGTGGTGATCAAGTCATTGGATCATGAATCTCATTTGGCCGACATAAGGAAAACTCTAGAATGCACCAGGAAACATGGGCTTAAGATGAACCCGAACAAGTGTGCTTTTGGAGTTTCGGCTGGAGAGTTTCTGGGATTTTTGATACATGAAGGAGGAATAGGAGTTGGTAAGAAAAGCATGAAGGCAATTGATGAAATTGTTCCTCCAATTAATCTTAAAGAGCTACAATCGCTGCTTGGCAAGATAAATTTTGTGAGAAGATTCATATCAAACTTGTCACAAAAGGTGTTGCCCTTTTCCTCACTGCTGAAAATAAAAAAAGATCAAAAGTTTGTATGGGGTGACGAACAACAGAAGGCTTTTAATGAAATAAAGGAGTACATGAAGAAGCCACCAGTATTGGTACCTCCACAATTGAACAAGCCTTTCAAGTTGTACGTGGCGGCCGATGCCCAAACTATTGGATCGGCCCTCATTCAAGAATTTGAAGGGAAAGAAAGAGTAGTTGCATACCTTAGCCGAAAGTTACTAGATCCAGAGACAAGGTATTCGGCTATAGAGAAACTTTGCTTATGTGTTTACTACTCCTGTACAAAATTTCGGCACTACTTACTACATGCCGAATGCATTGTGTATTCAAAGTTTGATGTGATAAAACACATGTTGTCTATGCCAATTTTGAACGGAAGGATTGGCAAATGGATTTTAGCTTTGTCTGAATTTGAGTTAAGGTTTGAATCGGCAAAGGCTGTTAAGGGACAGATTATTGCTGACTTCATTACTGAACATCATGATACATCAATAAATTTGCTTAACATTGTTCCTTGGGTGTTATTCTTCGATGGATCTTCATGCAACAAAGGTGGTGGAGCAGGTATCTTATTAATTTCACCCAAAGGAGAAACATTTGAGTTTGCTGTTCCCATTCAATCTGCTGTTACTAACAATCAAGCTGAGTATGAGGCATTGCTCAAAGGGCTCCAATATTTGAAAGAAGCAAAGGCAATTGCGGTTGAAATTTTTGGAGATTCAGAATTGGTCGTAAAACAATTGAATGGTGAATATGAGTGCAAAAGTGATACCTTGAGGAATTACTATGAAGAATGCAAAGAAATATTGAAGAGCTTTCGGTCAGTAATTCTACAACACATTCCTAGAGGGGATAATGGAGAGGCAAATAGATTGGCCCAAAGTGCATCAGGTTATAAAGAGCTTCGAGAAGTTTTTGCTAATGATGTATATGCATTCGGGAATAATCTGGCAGAGGATGATTGGAGAAAAGAGATTGCCGATTATCTGGAGAATCCATCCCGAAAGGTTTCTAGAAAGCTCAGGTATAAAGCTTTAAAGTTTGTTCTTCTTGATGATAATTTGTATTATAAATCCTTGGATGGAGTGCTGTTACATTGCTTAAATCATGAAGAAGCAAAAAGGCTGATGAGTGAAGTACATGATGGGTTGTGTGGAGCACATCAATCGGCCTATCGAATGAAGTGGATTATTAGAAGAACTGGATATTACTGGCCGACAATGTTGGAAGATTGTTTTGAATATTATAAGGGATGTCAAGATTGTCAGAGATTTGGAAACATTCAGAGAGTTCCGGCATCGGCTTTGAATCCCATTATCAAGCCATGGCCATTCAGAGGATGGGGAATAGATTTGATTGGCCAAATAAATCCTCCATCTAGCAAGGGGCATAAGTTTGTGCTTTTGGCAACCGATTATTTTACCAAGTGGGTTGAGGCAATTCCATTAAAGAAGGTGACGTCGGAGAATATGGTTGAATTTGTTAAAGAACATATCATTTACAGATTTGGGATTCCTCAAACAATCACCACAGATCAAGGGGCTCAATTTACATCTTCAGAGTTCAAAGATTTTGCTGAAAGTATGGGCATCAAATTGTTAAATTCTTCTCCTTATTATGCCCAAGCTAATGGTCAGGCAGAGGCTTCTAACAAGATTATGATTAAAATTATACAAAAGAAGATTGATCAGAAGCCGAGAAAGTGGCATTCGGTACTCAATGAGGCTTTATGGGCTTACCGAATGGCTCAACATGGGGCTACACAGACATCTCCTTATGAGTTGGTGTATGGGCATCATGCTATCTTGCCATGGGAAATACAATTAGACTCAAGGAGAATAAAGTTGCAAAAGGATTTAAATTCTAAAGAATATAATGATTTAATGATGGACGAATTAGAAGATTTGCATATGATTCGTCTCAGGGCCTTGGAAAATATCGAGAAAAATAAAATGCGAGTTGCTAAATATTACAACAAGAAGGTGCAAGTTAAGCAATTTACAGAAGGTGATCTAGTTTGGAAAGCGATATTGCCGATTGGAACCAAATATGCAACATTCGGCAAATGGTCTCCAAATTGGGAAGGCCCTTTCAGAGTAGTTAGATGCGTGCCTGGAAACGCATATATTTTGAAGACATTATTGGGAGAAGAATTTGCTTCTGCTATAAATGGAAGATATTTGAAGAGGTATTATCCCAGTGTTGAAATCGATCGGTGATTGATATATTAAATTGCCGAACGGCCGATATTTGGGAAGAAATCGTCTTTAGAAGGAAATTGACAGAAACGTTGGAGAAAAAGAAAAATGGCCAATACTGAATGTATTGCCCTTAACACAAAGTATGTTACATCAAGAGTTCATACAAAGGATAAGTTTTATTGCCGAAATTCCATAAATCCCTAGTACAAACTACTGAAAGAGCCTGTTCAGAACAGACTGGGGATGAATGGAATCGGCAATGGCAGTGCCATGGCCATCAAGACGATCAATAGAGGCGTCAATATCGTCGATGTCTTCTGGGTTGTTGTTGGCAAAACCAACCGGCATTCTGGAATAGTCGGTGCCGGTGTGCGTCGACATAGCGATGAGACCCGCAGCGACGCCCAGGCGAACGCCATGGGAGGCCACTTCGTCGACACGACCTGCCACCGCACCAAGGCGTGCCTCGGGTGTGTCCCCTTGGGCGTTCACCTTGTCCGCCAGCTCCTCCACCAGCGCCTTCAGTCGATCAAGTTCAACATCACGCGCTGCAAAGTCACAAGGGGATAACAGATTAATATCATTTGGAGGACGAGAATTGAGATTGAGCAGATTGCAGGACTCACCATCAATGGCTTCAAGCAGCTGCTTGCGCTCGGCCTGCCATTCGAGGTCCGCAATCCTAGCTTGCTTGGAGATGATCTCCAGTTCGCGACGAGAGTCGTCGCGCTCCGCCTTGAATCGGCGAGCATCGCCGTCTGAGTAGCGGAAGTCGTCCGATGAACGAGTCCGATTGGACGAACTCGAGGAGTTGGGCGCCGCAGGAGCAGCGGCTGGAGCCGCAACTGGCGCACCAGCGCCGGCAATCCATTGGATTACCCTGAAAGAACAAAGAAGATTCGTCAAAAAAGAGAAAGGAAATCTCGAGAAGAACAGAGAGAAGCAAGCAGCCAATCACCTGCGGCGAGCGCCGGCGCGACTTCCTTCGGCCTCATCGACGGCCGGGCGCCTCCTGTTGTTGTCGGCCATTGGAAGTTCCTCGGAGTTACTGTGGATGGGGAAAAGAATGGCTTGAGCCGGCAAGGACTTGGAAGACGAAGAACTTGGTGAAAAACTGTGGGCTGCCTGGGTGTTTATTTATAGAACCCACAGAAGAAATCGTGGCCAAAGATCGTGGCACGTATTCCGAAGAGTTCGGAAGGTGGAAAGGATTTTCCAGCTGATCGGTTCTCATGTCGTTTGGGATTCTTATCGAGTCGTATTCGGCTTTGACTGGATGAGATTCGGCTATGTCATAGTTGAAGCGTTTTCGGGTCTGACGCTATTAAAGCCAGCTTTGCCGAATGAGTTATCCACAATGGAGAGAAAGCAAAGATTGATGAGATTACCGGGTTGATAAAACATTCGGCTATCAGACTATTTGACATAATTTACACACCCAAGAACTTTGAGATTACATTTTTGGCATTTGATATCATATTGCTAATGTTCTCTAATAAGTTTTTGTCAGCTTCTTGGGTTCTAGCCAGGGCAGCAAGCTTCGCCTTGAGTTGTTTGTCTTCGTTTAGAGCTGCTAAGGCTTCCTTTCGCCTCCTCTCTGTTAACTTGGGAAGCTCGACTATCTTCTTCTTGTCAGCTTCAATTTCGGCCGATAGATTTCTCAATTCGGCTTCAAGTGCAGCTTTTCTGATCTCCTTCATTTCAAGTTCAGATTCTAGTTTGGTCAATGATTCCTTGTCATTCTGGACTTGAGTATGCAGGTCTTTTACAGATTGCTTGACCAAAGTTCTCCTTTGCTCCAAGGCTGGTTGAGCAGATTGATTCTTCAGAGCTTGTTTCACTGCGATAAAATGATCATCCAATCTGGAAATTGGATCTAAAGAAGTCTTGATATCGGCAGGAAGATCTTGGTCAAATGATTCAAGCAAGTCTCTTAAAAGATCAGCATTGGTAACTTGTTCTCGAGTGTCCTTATGCAGAAAAGAGAGGATTTCCTTCAGTTTTGCTTGGTTCTCCTCTGATAAAGCTTGACCAGAAGAAGTTTCTTCTCCTTGTTCGGCAACTAGATCTTCCACAGCAAATGAATAGCTGGGTGAAGAAGTGGTTTTCTCCTGAAAAAAGATTCTGCCGAATTATTGATGATCCATTGAATAAAGAACTGGGAAAACTGGGTAATTATCTCTACCTCATTCCTGATTTCTTGAATGGAGAAAGAAGGCAGCTCAAGCTCAGGCAAAGGTTCTTGTGTGATATGCTGAGGAGGGCTTGGAAGATCTTTTGGTGGAGAAGAGACTTCTGGCTGAGGAACATCAGATGAAGCTGAAACTGGTTCTTGATGAGAAGAAGAACTCTCCAAGATTGGGTCTATTGAGATTTGCTCTGAAACTGAAAAAAGAATCAATGCCGATGGAGAGGAACTTTAAAGACGAAATAGTAAGAAATTTTACCAATCATTGAAGCATCGGCAGGACCTGTACTGATTGCTGGCTGCTGTTCTCTGGCCTGAAATCAAAGAAATAAAGCTGAGCAAAAACACCAAAAGCATTATAGTCAAAGAAAAAGGACTCTGACCTTGATTTTGCTACTTGTTCTTTTCTTCTTTACAACTGAGGGAGCAGCTATAAGGAGGGTTTTCCTCTTG
The DNA here is from genome assembly GCA_033239725.1 of Echinochloa phyllopogon. NCBI lineage: Eukaryota > Viridiplantae > Streptophyta > Magnoliopsida > Poales > Poaceae > Echinochloa > Echinochloa phyllopogon. The sequence goes on along the minus strand of BTCW01000018.1, from coordinate 25,660,365 downwards.
ACTGATGATGGTCTAGTGAGTATTGGATCTGAAGAAGCTTGTCTAGCCATCAGCCGAGCCAAGGTAGGGGATTGATGCCCCAAAGCAGATATTGGGCCTGCGGTTTTGTATAAGATTACTCTGGCAAGGGGGGCATGTGTTATGTCCTGCAAAATAATAGAGTCAGAATCAATTAGAGTTAATGTTATGAAGACAGATAAAGGAATAAGCATATTACCTCTGCAGTTGGCTGATAATCAGGCATTAACTCAAGGCAGAAGGGATAGATTGGCATATTGAAGATATGATCATGGAATTCTTGCCACCAGAGGGTGAAGGAAGGATGGGCAGATATTGTTGGCACAAAAGGATCAGGTGCATAAATAGTTCCACAACATTTATAGGTGAAAATCCTTCTTGTTTCTGTGGAATCCTTGACTATCTCCCTGGGCCTGAGGAATTCATGGAGAAATAGCCTAGGGGGCACTTGGCCACATCCCAACTGTCTAGCCATCATGTTTGGTTGATAATATTCATAAGTGCTTTGGACTAGCCTCCCTCCACAGAATTCGGCTGGCAAGATGCAGGGCTGGATGAAGGCATTAAAAATTGCTACAGATTGTACATCAGTGCATCCAGTCTCAAAGCTGAATTCGCAAGGAAGAGTGAGATTGTCATTGTCCGAATATGGGAACCAAAGAGGATTGGCAAAACCTCTGAAGAAGAGCTCAAACAGTTCACCAATGTTCTTGTTGATAGGTACAGTGGAGGCAGCTTCTCCATAGGTTTGACAACCTTTGGTTCTCCGGGTTTCTCCTTCTTTATAATTGATTGAAGGGAAATCTCGGCTGTTGAGATCAATAGCAACGATTTGGTGCATGTATAATTGCAGCCACATTTGGACAAACCACCAGGGACCATTGACACAGGGGATCTTCTTGCTAGTGTGCATCAGGTGGGTGGTTTGGTTGAGCATATGGTAAACACTTCCCAGGAGGTATTTCCCAAGTGGGATGATTTTTCCAGCAGCCAGCTCTTCGGCCATCACGATATGATTCAAGGTTGGCTCATTGGCTTTGCCACAAAAGACTGATCTGCATAGCCACATGTTCAGGAAAGCTCTGTATTCGACATCAGTCAGAGGACCATCAGACATATGATTCTGGATATATCTCTTGTATCCAACCCCTGTTCTTACTCCTGTCTGCTTGGAGGAACCTTTATGGTCATATGGGTACACAGTTCCTGTAACATTCAGGCCGGTCATCATGTAGACATCGGCTAAGGTAGGGGACATTGGGCCATGGCCGAAAAGAAAAGCATTTGCACCATTGGACCAGAAGTGGCAAGCTGTGATCAAAAGGTTCTCATTCTTTGGTGTTTCGGCTAGAGATAGCTCCAAGCAATGAGAAATACGAAGACTGTCCCAGTTCTGCGTCTGGGGACTTTTATCGTCGGAAATCCTTTTGTACCAATTTCTCCATCCGGCAATTGGGGGCAAAGGCCAGTTCTTGAAGGCGTCTTGCCACTCATGAGGTTTTGTCAGTGAAATCTTAAAAGGAATCCGCTGAGATTCGGCCGCGATGATTTCAGAAGGATCTGAATCTCCTACGGGACCGAGGAAGTAGGATGGAGATTTTTCCTCAACAGGGATGAGGATTTCGGCAGCTAGGGCCTATCAAGAATGAAAGAGGATAAGAAGAAATTTAAAATGCAAATCGAAAGAAGAATGCCGAACATGCTTGGAGGGATTGAAGTTTACCTGGAGAGCAAGATCTTGGTCCGCCATTTGAAGGTTGGATCTTGGAAGTCGATGACTTAGGGTTCGGATCCGGATGAGAGCTCTGAAGATTCAAAAGGAGAAGTGGGTGCCGAGCAGAACTAACTTGGAAATGTTAAGTGCTTCTGGTCAATTCCGAGATAAAAGTTACCTCTTATCCCGAAATTGAAGGGGCATGTGTTAACACCAAAAATTGGCACCAGGAAGAGGCTGACATGTGGGCCGGAGTCGTCGAAGAGATATTATTCGGCAAAGGAGTTTTTCCCCAGAGGCATTCGGCAAAGACGTTCTGCGGTCGGGAATGCGTCGTCATTCGGCAGAGGCATGGTTCCGCAGGTAAAAGCGGTAGCATTTGGGAAAGCGCGACGACGTGGAAAAATATAAGGAAAAGGCCGGTTCGAAACAAGGAACGCAATATGGGCACGAAGATCCGTCATTTATTTTTAGAAACAAGTATTGTAGTCGTGTCCGACTAGGAGTTGTATCAAGACCTGGGTATAAATATAAACCCATGGCATCTGTAGAGAACACAATCAATCATACAGCAAACCGGCCCCGTGCCAACATCGAGTCCTTTAGTCGAGTCGTCGAGTTCTTCGAGAGGAGTCATCGATCCGTCGACCTCCGTAAGTACCGACAACCTTGTATCACGCTTAGTATCATGCGGTGGATTTAAGCTTTGATGCAAGTAGTCTTGTTACCATGCTTAGTATCATCCGGTGGATTTAAGTTGTGGTCTCAAGAAGGTTCCTCTGTTAGGTCATGAGCCATGCGGTGGGTTAAGATCTAGTATGGACCAAGTTATCGGCTCTGTTAGATTTCGGCAAGATCTAACAGATTCATTAAGTTACCTCGTGTTGCTTCATTTTTACTATGTGCTTAATTCATGTAACACACCTTTGCCCAATCTAGATCGGCTAGAATCGGCTTTACTTTACGATGTGACAACTTATCCCCTCACAGCTGAGTCCGAAACCGATCTAGGTTGCTACGTGTCGCGGGTTCGAGCTTATTGGCATCGTGTATATCTTGACAGAATCGGGTATCATGCGGTAGATGCAGGTTTTTTGGGTCGTCTTAGAGCTAATCATCCGGTGGATTAGAATTCGATTCGATCTGATAGATTTATCTTTACCGATTAAGCTTGTTCCTTCGCCATGGATCCCGATTCGGCTAAATAGCCATATTCGGTAGTGCTCTCACGAGTGAACGTGCGTTCATGGGTTTGCATTGGACAAAGAATGCTTTTACCCTTTCACGATTAGATTGTATCATGCGGTGGATTGATCTAATCTGATTGGTGGTGTGGCCTCAAACGAGTTGTATCATGCGGTGGATTAACTTGTTCGTTGCTATGCTTGACGGGTGCTGCTTTCGGCCTATGCATTCTTGTTTCAATGTAAATTCGTGACTGTGTTGTGGGTTCGTAATTAAACATTGAATGCTTTTAGCTTTTCACGGTTAGATTGTATCATGCGGTGGATTGGTCTAATCTGATTAGTGGTGTGGTCACAAACAAGTCGTATCATGCGGTGGATTAACTTGTTTGTTATCATACTTGACGGGTGCTGCTTTCGGCCTATGCATTCCTTGTTTACTGCGAATTTATAATCATGTTTCACCCCTTTTATTTATCTATCATGCTCTGTTTCCCGTTAATCGGCTATGAGTATGTGCTACAATGTTTATTCGGTTGAAAGCCGATCTTTCGTCATGCTTACGTCACGCATTCGGCAGAGCGCTCCTTGTGTGCCTTGCCGATTGCCGAATGAGGTTTTAACTGCCGACAGATAGCTTGTCCGTAGCTATATGTCTCTCGAGATTGGCTTCAATGCCGCAAATATGGAACTGTCTGGTCTCACCCGACATGTTCCAGGTTTTGATCTAAACTTTTTTGTCCCTTTGTTAGTTTTCAGGCAAACTGACTGGCACGCTTCCGGATTCAAAAGCCCGGGCTACGGGTGAAGCCAGCTAATTCGGCTTGCTGTGTGCTTGGCGTGAGGTGCGGATTTTACGTCAACAACAGTATTAGGGATGAAGGGACACATGTCATTTATTTGTGAAAATCAGAAAAACCCTGAATGCAGAATGAGCGAGAAGGTCTTGTTGTAAGAGCCGTTCCTTTCATCAACCGCTGAAGATCTATGGAATAGCCACTTCAAATTCGCAGGTATGGAGAAAAGTTGGGAATATTCAATATGCAATTGTTCATATCATGAAAGAACCCTTATCTTAGTCTTGCTCATGTTTTAATTCTTTACTCGGGATGAGCAAAGATCTAAGTTTGGCGGAGCTTGTTGGCGGTCGTTATGGCCTGATTTTTGACCTCCAACTGAGTATAAAATAAACACAATGGAATCACACACCACAACTATAGGGTTTATTTCTGATCATTTCCACAAGTTTTGGTGTTTATTCGATTATAGGAGGCATATGACTAAAGTTGAGGCAAAAAGCACATGGAGTGATGAGTTCGGCCGAATCCCGAGATTCGACCGAATTCCATCCTTGAACCCGGGACATGCCACGACATGAAACCCAGCAGAACCCCGGGCTTGGATGGACCGCTACGGCTGCCGTCAACACAAACCCAGTGAACCGGAGGCCCGAATCCAACCCGACGAAAGCCCGCCAGTCCACCGGAGGCCTCCAACTCAGTCCAGACCAAAGTGCCGACCTACAAACTGTATTAAAAGTGGGACCAACACGTGATGGAAGCAAATACGATGCAACAGTGGGCCAGGCCCAATTCGGCCGAATGCCATGGTTCGCCTGAATCCAAGAACCGCCTCAAAACCGACCCTGCGCAAAGATCCAGGCCGTAGGACTCAAGGTCGGTGCACATGGCAGTTCGGCCGAACCAAGGGATTCAGCCGAATCAGCGGGGCGCCGACCTGAGATGCCTTGGCTGCCACTCTGCCTCCCACCGACCCTGGCTAGCTATAAATGGAGGTCCTCGGCCCCTGCATCAACACACAACACAAGAGGAGAGCTCCTTAGCAAAGCTTTGCCACTTTCATACTTAGAAGATAGGGAGAGAGGAGAGGTGAGCGTCCCTGAGAGGAGCCGGAGTGTCGGCCCCTCTTCCCGCTGTACCTCTACGGACGCGGCTCAGCTTCGAGTGACATCTGGGTCGTGTCTGGTAACTCTTGTATATCTCTCTGATTAATTGAGCATTCAGTTCTTACTTTTATATGCTTGCTGATTCTTCGTTCATTGCTTAGTTGATTGGTATAACTGTATACTGGTTGCTTGGCTTGGATGCTTGTCTTTCTATAGGAGATAAGTATTAGTTTACTAGTGTTGGCGCGGTGCCTAGAGTTGAGGCTAACTTAGTTTGCCCCTGAGTCTGTGGAGGTGGTAGTTGTTAGGTGGTGACAACCCTATACGACCTTTGTAGCCCATCACGTTCGTCGTGGCCTGTAGGATTCCCCAGTGCAGGATAGATCACACCCCTTTCTCATCCCTTTCTTTGTGTGGTAGGTTCTATTGTCCCGAAGAAAATATCTAGCTGTACCTTCTGACCCGCTCAGTTAATCAGTAGAGTGCTTCTACCAGGCTCGTGCCCTCTCTACCCTCTTATCGCTTCTCTTCTCTCTTTGTTGTTTTCATCCACTCCATCCCATTACCCTTGGACAACTTAGTTGAGAATTACTTCACTTCTCGTCCCCCATGGAAATTGATACCTTGGAATACTCCTGGGTGAAAGCTACGTCGTTATCCATTCGCTTGCGGATTTATCTGTAGGCCGTAACGAGTGCCAACAGGGTGGTGCTCGGCTGATTTGGCCGAACAAGCCGGTTCGGCCGAACTACCATGTGGCACCGCCTTGGTGCTGATGCGGTGCAGAGGCGGTTCGTGCACGTGGGTGGTTCGGCCGAACACGTGGACTTCGGCCGAACCATCCCCTGTACCACATTTGCTTCCCATGGTCTGGATTGCCTCCCCTACATTGGTTTGTGAACTTGGGCTGCAGTGGGGGCCTTCTGGTGCACTGGTGGGCTTCGGCCGGGTTGGACTTGGGTCTCCCCTGACTTCCGGTCCACTGGGTACATGTTGATGGCAGCCGTAGTGGTCCATCCAAGACGGGGGTGCTGATGGGTTTCATGTCTTGGTACGTCCCGGGTTCAAGGATGGAGTTCGATCGAATCTCGGGATTCAGCCGAAGCCATCATTCCATGTAGTTTTCGCCACAACTTTCATCATACGCCCCCTGGAATCGAATAAACACCAAAACTTGTGGAAATGATTAGAAATAAGCCCTATATCTATAGTGCATGATTCCATTGTGTTTATTTTATACTCGGTTGGAGGTCAGGAATCAGGTCGTAACGACCGCCTACACTTGTTGACGTCAGTGATCAACGGGTTGAAGGGCCCACTGGTCAGCCTCTGCTAGTGTATGACGCGTGGGCCCAGATTGCAAGCAGTTAAACATGAAAAAGAAAAATATTTAAGGGTTAACAGGCTGGCCTTGGGCTGAAACAGATGGGCCGGCCCACCAGCACTGGGCTTGCGGCCTGGTCAGAGCTGATGGCTCGGTGGACTTGGTCCACCGTGAGCCGTGAGAGCAGCTCACATACGCCGGGTGTCGACGATTTATATCGAGCACGTCTGCCTGGGGGTACCCCAGAGAGTAGATTGGTGGGGATCGCCGGACCTGGAACTTGATGGTTAACGCAAAGACACAACACACAAGGATTTAGACAGGTTCAGGCCGCTAGTGTAGCGTAATACCCTACGTCCTGTATGGGGTTTGTATATTGTATTCTTCTCGTTGGGTGGTTCTGTAGAACTCTACCGAACTAGGGACCCCTGCCCTCCTTTATATATACCAGGGGGCAAGGGTACATGGTAAGTTTCCTAGTCGGTTACAATATGAGAGTAGTTCAACTTGGAATAGGAGTTCTCCAAGTCATTCTACTAGGACTCGGTCTTCTGTCTTGAGGGTACCCGGGGATGTATATCCGACAAACCCCCGAGCATCTTGCACCTTTGCTTCAAGTCTTGAATCTGGTTTAACATCTTCGAGTAGTTGGAGCTAAGTCCAAGACGCTCAAGCCTTCTCTGTAGAGTAGTTTACATAGGAGTGCATCTTTAGATGCACCCAATGGGTGTAGCCCCCGAGCCTCCGACTACTTTTTAAGTAATCGAAGGTTCAAAAGCAGTCTTCTATCTTCATCTTGATTAGTTCAATGGCGTGCACCGAGTAGGTGCACCCATTGGGTATAGCCCCCGAGCTTCGAGTAGTTTTAAAACTAGTCGAAGATCTTGAATGGACCAACAATAGGCACAAACAATGTGTACCCCTTGAGTGTAGCCCCCGAGCCTTGAAGCGAATGGTTTGCATTCGGTCCAAGGGTCAAGAACATAGTCTTCGGGTTGTTGTAATATGCAAGCACCGACTAGTTTAAAGTACTCAGCTGGCATTGTAAGGCCGCGCCGTTTGAGTACCGACTAGCTCCAATACTTGTCTTCATGTGTTGGCTTGTACTGTGCAGCCCCCAAGCTTCAAGCGACTGGTTGAAGTACTCCGCATGTGAGCACCGACTAGTAAAAGTACTCAAGTGGCTCCGTGGTCGTGTTATGAATATTCAACTGGTAACCCTGCAATTCAAATACATAGGATGAGTAGTATCCGATCAAGAAATAGGCATTAATAGCATTTGTAATGCATGTTTTAAACTTGTTGCTTGTTGCTCTTGTTAGACTCTCAACCACTCGAGTAGTAGCCCAGTTACGTTTAAACACTTAGTCCTGCTTAACCAGTCCTTTAGGTACGTAGGTGTTGCAAAGAAGCCGAAGTTTCACGAATTAAGGTGCATGCTACCGAGCGGCTTCTGGTCATTAAGAGTGCAGAGAAATAATAAAGTAGTCGGTTAGGACTTTTCTCATGTAGGAGAGGTTGCACGAGGGTTTGTAACCCGTCGGCGAGAGGTCATGCGAGGGTGTAGCCCTCGAGAATTATTGTTGTTGAGAGATGTACTATATTAGAGTACTCGGCTCATGGCAAACCATGTTTTTAAACAAGCTGATTAAATTATTATAAACAAAATAATTATTAAATAAGACTTAGCTTTATTCGCGGACGATCGTTGTCGAAACCGTGGCGGTCGGCGATGGAGCCGCGATGGTTGTCGTTGAAGTCGACTAGTCGAGACCGATCTCGACTAGTTTGTTGAAGGCGCGGCAGCCGATCTCGACTAGTTTTAACTAGTCGAGACAAGTAGTCGAGGTAATCGACGGCGAGTTGGCGTTGTCGAGCGTCGATGTAGTTGCGCTCGAGTAGTCGAAGTAATCAACGGCGAGTTGGCGTTGCCGAGCGTTGACATAGTTGTACTCGAGTAGTTGAAGTAGTCGACGACGAGTTGGCGCAGCCGATCTCGACTAGTTTTAACTAGTCGAGATGGGTAGTCGAAGTAGTCGTATGGCAAGTCGATGCAGCCGATCTCAACTAGTTTTAACTAGTCGAGACAAGTAGTCGAAGTAGTCGTACGACGAGTTGATGCAGCCGATCTCAACTAGTTCTAACTAGTCAAGACGAGTAGTCAAAGTAGTCGTACGCCGAGTCGATGCAGCCGGATGTCGATGTAGTCGTACACCGAGTCGATGTAGTCGTACTTGCGTATATCTTCTCGTGTGCGGTAAGCGGTGATCTTCAAGCTTTGTTGGTAGTCTTTGGTGTACGAGTAGTAATTTTGCCATCCAAATTGATTTGCAGCAGGTGTTGGCTGTCTCCATCCGCTAGCTTTAATGTGTCTGGACGCAGCAATATTGAATAGCATATCAACGAGCAGAGCGGCAGGAGATTAGCCTTCCGTGCTTGCAAGACTGGATGGAGGACTTGAATACTCGACAAGATCGAGTGTCTTCGGTCGGACTCGAGCATGATTCCGGATAGGACTTGACTCGATGCCGCCGTCTTGATCTCGACCGTGACGCGGGCTGCGGCAGGTCATCTCCACCAGTAAGACGCGGACTAGGCATCATGTGACCTTGAATGGGTAACTCGAAATCGATCTTGAGTACTTGCGAAGAATCTCTTCGAGTCGGCGAGTTTGGGTGGAGACGCCTTCGTCGACTCTGTTTAGAAACAAGAGTGCCTGTCCTGCGCCCACGTAGCACGCTGTTGATGACCTGGTGACCACATAGATTGATTTTGTTGATAAAGCTTGATCCCATCGCGTCTAATGTTGAGCTTCGGCGAGTAGCCCCGCGTGATCCGCTGCGGTCACGCGGGATCTTCCGCGTCTCATCGCGGCATGGCTTGGTGTGGCCCGCACTGCGGCCGGCTGCACGCGAACGCATGCGCGCGACGTCGCGGCTTGGCGTGACGCGTGGCGCCGTCACGTTGACGACGGGTTAGGTGAGCGGCTGAAACGACTCGAGACCACGTGCGTAATCTCGACGGCCCGAGTCTATGGCGGCGTCAGTGTGTGGCTCGGTTAGCGCGCGAGCTCCAGTGTCGCGGTTCCGTGGTGGCACTCCACCGGCAGTTAGCGCACGTGGGCGCAAGCACTAGCTTGCGCTGGGTCGTGCCACGGCTAGAAAAGGGCTGGGAGCGCGTGCGCGGGTTCATGGTTGCCCAGGGCCACGACACGGCCTCAGCTCACGCGCGGTGGCCGGTTCTCCGGTCCGCGGTGGCTTTGGCTGCCAAAGGTCGATGTCGGGTTTTGCAAAGGGGTCAGCGGCGGCGACCGGTCCTGCAAGAAGAGCTCGGCTCGAAGGCCGGCAACACAAAGGCCTGCACTGCGGCGGCAGTGAAGCTCATCGGCGCGAAGGCTGGCATAGGGAAAACGACCAAGGCGGAGTGGCGGCGCACCTTGGGCAACGTAGTCGTGCGCTGCAGCTCGACGAAGACTCGCGGTGAGGCTTCGCGTCGGTGCTCGTCTCCTCCTCGCGCTCAGCTCTGGTCCGGCTCCACGGGCGGCGATGACTCGTGGTGCAGCGGCGTGACGGCTCCGCGTCGCCCGGCTCCTCCTCCTCCTCTTCCCTTCCAAAGGGGCGGCGGCGGCTAGGGCAGTGATAAGGACACGCCTATGATGTCCAGAATTTGTCCCAATCTTTCACGGTACGATGCGAGAAGAATATAACTTTTCTGAATTTACATTATTCAAATATTCAAAAACCCACTATAATACGTACTAAGCCAAACCTATAGTATAATCACGTAGAGGCAAATATATATGGTCCAGCAGATTAAACAAACTATAGTCTTTCACCCCAACAATGATAAACAACTCGAATATATTTCTCAATCAACAGAAGCATAAAACTGACTCACGTCTGGGCAATCCAATCAGGAAAATATGTGAGAATGTAATCCAAAACCCTAAATAGGTCTTCCACCCGCGGCCTTGATGAACCATGATCAGAAGATGAGACCTCGATGAGATCGAACCAACGCACCCAGGGGACCCTGAGCACACAATTCTTCACAATCCTTGAATGGATCAGCAGCCGTCACCACGGCAAGGAAGCAGCGCCACCGTTTCGTTTCGGAGGAGAAGAAACCCTCGACCAAACAAAACTCACGAACCAATCTAATCCTCTGGCAAATACAAGGGTGATGCCCCTTATGTATTGGCACGCAAGCCCGGACTACAACTCCAACATGGTGTACGCAGGTTGCTAACTCAACCAACTAGAGAGATGGACTCGAATAAACTAGTGCACGTATGCACTAACCAAAACAAAGAGACCCAAACCATATTAGATTAAAGCTAAATGAACTATATTTAATAAACAAATCTGGCTGGAGCTCTTTTATGTTATTACTTAACCTTCACAAGCAAGGATCAAACCATAATAAAATTGCTTGGCATTTGTTTCGGCTCTTCTAGCTTCCTGTGCTAATTAATTCCTTGGAAAATATTCTTGCTTGGGCCACATCAGCAGTAATAGATAATACACTTCTCTTGATCTTGCTTTTCTTTTCATCAAATAAAAATGAACCAAGATGAATAATTTGAGGTGTCATGGACTCATCATCCTCTCATCCTTGAAACAAAGTCATCCTCGGCTTTGATATAAATTCTAGACCTTCCTTTTGGTGATGCTGAGAATTACTAATTTTATGCTGGCAGCTAGCTTCGACCATGATTTTCTCATCTTTATGTTTGATAACAACAAATGAGTTATTGGCATTAGCTTCCAAAGAACTTCCTGCAGAAATATTGGGATCATTGCACAACATCCCCAAAATATTTGGAGAATCGACAGCCACATCATCCATGCCATCATGAAACAAAATATTCCTTGGTTTTGATATTTTCATAGATGACTCAGCATGTTCAGCAACGACCTTCTCTATCTTCTTGATAAAAGGTGTGCTTGGTGCCATTGTCACACCTTGTTGTGAAATAGATATAGAGCCAAACTGGATACAAGACTGTTCCATATCCTTACATGTAACTTCAGAATTGGAGGTACTAACAGGCACATCATTCTCTCCCTCTTGAAGCAAAGCCATCCTCGGCTTTGTGGTAATTTCAGAAGTCCCTTTCTTCTTTTTCTAAGAAGCAAACACCTCAGCCTTTATAGAATTCTCTGCCATCGGTTTAAGTGCATGATGAACTCCCTTGTGCACAAACGAATAACTGTTGGAGCGACCGCCATGTGTTTCATGAAGATCAAACTGCCATGGTCTACCCAACAATAAATGACATGCACTCATCGGTGCAACATCACAGCCTACACTATCCACGTGATCTCCAACAGAAAATTTAACTCGTGCCTTGTGAGTAATTTTAAGAGTACCACTGGTGTTCATCCATTGCATATAGCGAGGCGTGGGAAGCCGCCATGTAGACAAAGATAATGCACGCACCATATCCGAGCTGATAGCATTGGTGAAACTACCACCATCAATAATTAATTTGCATACCTTGTCTTGTATTTTGCACTCTGATTGAAAAATATTGGAACGCTGCCCTTTCACGGCAGAGATCGTGCCATCACTGTGCACCTCATGTGACATGAGAGATAACCCACTTCCCATATGAACATCAAGGGATGGCTCGGTAGAAAAATCAATAGAAGAGTCCACAACTGCAGCAATAGTTGTAATTAAAGCTTCCACATGATCATCGCAAGAAGACCCACAAACTTGCTGATCTGGTGTAGAAGAAAGATCAGAAACACTATCTCTCACTTGGACACCTGTTTCAACAATGGATGTGGCTGTAAAAGAATCACTAGGTAACACCATTTGAACTGGGCTCTCAGTAGAAGCATTCTTCTCAAATTGTTTGGAACCAGAAAATTCAGAAGCATCCAACGAAAAACCTCCACCGAAGGATAATATATGCTTCTTTGGCTCAAGAGCAGGAGAAAATCGATGTCGTAATACCTCCTTTATCTCATACTAAGAAGTACAATGATCCTCACCATGTTGTTCCAACTGCAATCTCTGAAACCATAATTTCACAAGAGAAACTTTGTCTCACCAAATTTACCAACTGATTTAATGGCAATTCACCAGCCATATAACAATTTATTATAGCATTCTCCCACTCGTAATACCCGGAAGAAGAAGTTGTTGCATATAGCGTCGGCACAAACTCAAAGTATATGTCAAAACAGTAAGCCATCACCACAAATCAATAGAAAGCACCGTGAGCAACCCAGCTAAACTGATACCAAATGATAAGGACACGCCTACGATGTCCAGAATTTGTCCCAATCTTTCAAGGTACGATGCGACAAGAATATAACTTACCTGAATTTACTCAATTATTCAAATATTCAAAAACCCACTGTAATACGCACTCGGCCAAACCAATGGTATAATCACGTAGAGGCAAATATATACGTTCCAGCAGATTAAACAAACTATTGCCGTTCACCCCAACAACGATAAACAACTCGAATATATTTCTCATTCAACAGCAGCATAAAACTGACTCACGTCTGGGGCAATCCAATCAGGAAAATATGTGAGAATGCAATCCAAAATCCTAAATAGGTCTTCCACCCGTGGCCTCGACGAACCACGATCGGAAGATGAGACCTCGACGAGATTGAACCAGTGCACCCAGGGGACCCTGAGCACACAATTCTTCACAATCCTTGAATGGATCAGCAGCCATCACCACGGAAAGGAAGCAGCGCCGCCGTTTCGTTCCGGAGGAGAAGAAACCCTCGACCAAACAAAACTCACGAACCAATATAATCCCCTCGCAAATACAAGGGTGATGCCCCTTATGTATTGGCACGCAAGCCCGGACTACAACTCCAACATAGTGTACGTAGGTTGCAGACACCTATCCTGCCGTGACTCAACCAACTAGAGAGATGGACTCGAACAGACTAGTGCACGTATGCACTAACCAAAACAAAGAGACCCGAACCATATTAGATTAAAGCTAAATGAACTCTATTTAATAAACAAATATGGCTGGAGCTCTTTTATGTTATTACTTAACCTTCACACGCAAGGATCCAACCATAATAAAATTTCTTGGCATCTGTTTCGGCTCTTCTAGCTTCTTGTGCAAATTAATTCCTTGGAAAATATTCTTGCTTGGCCCCACATCAGCAGTAATAGGTAATACACTTCTCTTCATCTTGCTCTTCTTTTCATCAAATAAAAATGAACCAAGATGAATAATTTGAGGTGCCATGGACTCATCGGGCAGGGAATAGTGCGGCGTCGGTGTTTTATAGGGCGGCTGCCGCTAGGGTTCGGTGGGCACAAACGGCGAGAGATGGTGGCGTCCGTGCCGTTTTCCACGCGTCACCATCCGATCGGGCCGCGACGTGCATGCGCCGAGCGGCGGGGGTGCTCACGCGCAGTGCGTGCGCGGGCGAAAGTAGAGCGCCAGGCGTGGGAGAGGAGAGTGGTTGGAGGAAGGGGAAAGCTGACAGGTGGGACCCACCTGTCGATGAGAGGGAATATAAAGGGGCATGACGGTGGCTGTTGGGCTGGCTTGAGGCACTGGGCTGGGCCGGCTGGGCTGGGCGCGGGGTTAGGAGCGTTAGCGGGTTAGGTTATGCCGGGTTAGATGGTTAGGAAGGTTAGGGCCCAAGTTAGTTACGTTAGTTTTGTTATTTATGTTAGCTTTAATTTGAATTCAAATGCAAGATTTGAATTCAAATTCAAACAAAGAACCAAAAAGTCAAAACAAAAATCCAAATCAAACCTATTTGATCCTTAGCACACAATTAAATTTTAAATTTAAATTTAAATCGCCTAGGAACATGGGGAGTAAAATGAATGCATCCTTATATGTGATGGCATGCACACAATTGCACAAGAAGTTTTCGAAATTTAAGATTTTTGCATTCAACAATCCTACAAATTTTCCGGGATGTTATAGTCTCCCCCCCCTCATTAGAATCTGTTCCTTGAGATTTAGGTCTACCTAGGGCTTAAACAAACGAGGGTACTTCTCCTTCAGAACTGACTCTTTTTCCCATGTCTCTTCTCTCTCTGAATGGTTACTCCACTTAACTTTGCAGAACGGAATTGATGTGCACTGTGTGTCTTTGACTACTCTGTCCAAGATCTCTTATGGGTACTCTAAGTACACTAGTGTGTCTTGCAAATCAAACGCTGCTGTCTTGACTTCCTGTTCTGGCACTCTCAAGCGCTGTCTTAGCTGAGATACATGGAACACTAGGTGTACTCCGGCTAGGTCTTCATGTAACTCTAGCTTGTAGGCCAGTTTCCCTATTATGTCTATTATCTTATAGGGTCCTACAAATCGAGGCGCTAGCTTCCCTTTAATATGGAACCTCTTGTTGCCTCTGAGCGACGATACTTTCAAGTAAACAAATTCTCCTATTTTGAACTCAAGGTCCCTCCTTCTCTTATCCGCATAGCTCTTCTGCCTACTTTGGACAATCTTCAAGTTCTCTCTGATCTTAGCCACATTCTCTTCCGCTTCTACAATTGCGTCTGGACCAAATAACGTTCTCTCCCCCGCCTCTGACCACATCAGGGGTGTTCTGCACTTCCTTCCATATAAGGCTTCAAATGGGGACATTTGCAAGCTGGCTTGATAGCTGTTGTTATAGGAGAACTCCGCACAGGAGAGGCTCTTCTCCCAATCCTTGTTGTAGGCTAGCACACAAGCTCTCAACAAGTCTTCCAGTAATTGGTTTACTCTCTGGGTCTATCCATCTATCTGTGGGTGATAGGCGGTGCTGTACTCTAGAGTGGTCCTGATTGTGGGGTGTAGGCTTTTCCAAAATTAAGCCGTGAATTGTGGACCTCTATGAGAGATGATACTTCAGGGTGCCCCGTGCAACTTGAGAATGTTTTCCACATATAGCTCTGCCAACCTATGCACCAAAAGGGAGTCCTTTATTGCTATGAAGTGTGCCACTTTAGTCAATCAGTCCACTATCACCCAAACTGCATTGTTACCCTTTAGAGTAGTAGGTAGCCCCACTATGAAGTCCATACTAATATCCTCCCACTTCCACATTGGAATCTCCAGAGGTTTAAGTAGTCGTTCCGATCTTTGGTGTTCTACCTTGATTCTCCGGCATGAGTCACACTTGGCAACATACTCAGCTATGTCTTCTCGCATCTTTTTCCACTAGAATCGATCCTTAAGATCCTGATACATCTTAGCGCATCCCGGGTGAATCGAGTACTTAGAGTTGTGGGCTTCTGCAAGTATGGTCCTTCGAATGTCTTCATCTTGTGGCACACAGATGCGTTGCTTAAGCCATATGGCTCCTTGAGCATCCATACGAAAATCTGGGCCTACACCACGCTAAATATCCTGAATCACCTCCTGCATCTCCGGACAATCCTTCTGTGCCTTCTTGATGCTTTGTTCTAGGTTGTATTTCACCCTCAACTCCTCTGGCTGGCGTTCTCCTACTATCTCCAATCTGAGTAGGTTCAGCTCTCTTATCAGCTCCGGCTGACTCTCTTTCATCAACAAGTTGTTGCAGTAGCTTTTATGGCTTAGTGCATCTGCCACTACTGTGGCTTTCCCTGGATGGTAGTGTATATCTAGGTCGTAGTCCTTGATCAGTTCGAGCCACCTTCTCTTGCCTCATGTTCAGCTCGGTCTGGGTGAAGAAGTACTTCAGACTCTTGTGGTCACTCTGGATATCACACTTGTTCCCAATCAATTAGTGCCTCCAAATCTTCATAGCATGTACCACTGCAGCTAGCTCTAAGTCATGCGTGGGGTAGTTTTCTTCATGCTTTCTCAGCTGTCTCGAAGCATAGGCTACAACTTTTCCTTCTTGCATCAGCACACATACCAATCCTTGTCTGGATGCGCAGCAATAGACTACGAAGTCTTTTCGAATGTCTGACAAGGTCAACACTGGTGTTGTGGTGAGCTTCCACTTGAGCTCCTTAAAGCTTTCTTCACACTTATTAGTCCACTTGAAGGGCACATTGTTCTTGAGCAATTCAGTCATCGGTAGTAACCTGGAGAAGTTTTCAATGATGTACGTAGTAACCTTGGAGAAGTTTTCCAGCAATCTTGGAGAAGTTTTCAATGAATCTTCTGTAGTAACCTGCCAATCCCAAGAAGCTTTGAATTTTTGTAACACTCTTTGGTTGTTGCCACTCGGATACTGCTTCAATCTTTTTAGGGTCCACTGCTACACCCTCAGCTATCAGCACGTGACCCAAAAAGGCAACTTTCTCTAACCAGAGCTCACACTTGCTGAATTTCCCAAAGAGTTGGTGCTGTCTTAGCTTTTCCAGCACCACACGCAAGTGCTCTTCATGCTCGTCCACTGTTTCCGAGTAGATCAGTATGTCATCAATGAACACTACCACGAACGTGTCCAGTTCTTCCATTAATACCTTGTTCATCATGTTCATGAAGTATGCAGGCGCATTCATCAGTTCAAAAGACACTACAGTGAACTCGTATTGCCAATATCGAGTCACGAAGGTTGTCTTAGGGATATCTCCTTCTCTAATCTTCATCTGGTGATACCTCGATCTTAGATCGATCTTGCTGAAGTACTTGGTTTCTTTAATTGATCTAGTAAATCATCGATCCGAGGTAGCGGGTACTTGTTCTTGATAGTCATTGCATTTAGAGATCGATAGTCTACGCACATGCACATAGAACCATCCTTCTTCTTCACGAACAGTACAGGAGATCCCCATGGGGACGCGCTGGGTCTGATCACTCCACTATCCAGCATCTCTTTCAGTTGTTTCTTCAACTCTTCTAGTTCTTCCACAGACATCCTGCACGACCTCTTGGCAATCGGTCCTATGCCTGGTTGCAACTCGATTATGAACTCCACATCTCAATCAGGTGGCAGGTCTTGTAGTTCTTCTGGGAAAACATCTTGGTACTCACACACTACTGGCACCTCCTCCAAGGTCTTTTCCTTGATCGAGCATACAAACTGTCTCATGGCGTACATCTTGGATTCCTTCTCGGTCCTCTGTGGCTTAACTGACACTTTGATTCAGCTTGGGTGTGTCAACTCTACTGACCTCGGTGAGCAACTGATAACTCCTTTATGTGATGTCAACCAATCCATACCAAGGATCACCTCAATACCTTCTGACTTCAGCACTGTCAAGTCCCCCAGGAATTCTAGTCCTCCTAGCGCCATGCTAATTGACGGGCATTCATGGGTACATCTAAGCTCTCCTAGGGGAGAAGTTTTGACTATAGGTCGAGCTCTAGGTATAGTAGGGAGAGACTGTTCCACCACAAACTTCGAAGAAACATACGATCTAGTGGCACCAGAATCAAATAGAACTAAAGCTTTAATGCCATTTACTAAAAACTCACCGAGTGCTACGTTGGGAGCATCCTTGGCTTCCTCCTCAGTCAGGTGGTTGAGTCTTCCTCTGAGAGCTATGGACTGCTGCTTGTCCTAACTGCCTGGTGCTGGTGCTTTAGCTAGGGTTTGCTTGTTCTTCTTTTCTGGATAATCAAATGACTTGTGACCTGGCTTCCCGCAACTGAAGCAAACGAACGGTGTCCCACTGCCATCTCTTGGGTGTTGTTCTGCCTCCAGTTCGAACCTCCCTGAGCAGAGTAGTTGTTGGTTCTGTTCCCAAAGCTGTTGTTGTTACAGGTCCTGTTCCATGTGTTTGGGTAGTTGCTTCTACCAAATCCGGACCCTGCTGGAATCCCCTGCGGAGCATGTTTCTCTGGCCACTCCTCGGCCTCTGACTCAGTCTAAAGTGGTGTTGCTATTTAGCTTTCCTTTTCCTGGACCTGAGATAGACCTCCAAGTCCACCCTCTCCTTCTCCACTTCTATGGCTCTGTCAATCATCTTGCGAAGCGACCTGTGACTGCTGGAAGCGAGCGCTGTCCTCTGTCCTCTGTGCAAGCCTCGGTGGAACCAGAACTACTTCTTCTTCTTAGTAGTTGTGTACTCTGGGGTGTACCTTGACATCTTAGCAAAGTGTCGAGCGTACTCTGCCACTGACATGCTTCCTTGTGTCATAGTTCAGAACTCCATTGCCTTCTGAACCATCACTTGCTCAGGAATGTGGTACTCCTTGAAAGCTTCGCTGAACTCTAGCCAGGTGATCTGTTTTGGGTTCTTGTGAGAGTCACAGTAGCTCTCCCACCAAGCGTTTGCTGCTCCCTCTAGCTGGTGTGCAGCAAGGGCTACACACTCTTCATCTGTGTAGTTAGTCAGGTCCAGCTTGGTCTCAATGGTCCTAAGCCAGTCGTGAGCATCTAGTGGCTCGTCTGAGTAGTCAAAAGTGGGTGCTTTCAATACGATGAACCTCTCCATCTTTCGCTGAAGTTCTTCTTCATGTGGTCCCTGACGGTTCTGGTTCTTGTGTTGCATGGTCTGTGCCATCTGTTGCATAAGCTGTGTCTAAGTTCCCATTACATCTACCAAGTTGGGTGGTGGTGGTGGTGCATTGGGTTGTGGGTTGTTCCTGCGCCCACGTCAGTTCTGTTGTGGTACCTCTGCCGGTTCTTCTTCTGCCACCACTCCTCCACTGCCGGAATGTTGTTCTCAAGCTGCTCGGGCTGCGGTGCGCCCACTGCGCTACTTCAGCCCCTACCTCTGCCTGCTGCGGGTGCCCGCCCGCGTCCTCTGCCACGCCCCCTGCCTCGACCTGCCATTGTTGTTTCTTCTTGCTTAGCTTCCACAAAACGGGCTAGCAACCGGTTCAATCTTCTGATTGACATAGCGCTGAATGACACAAAGCAAATATGATGGTGGTCAGGTAGGGTTAAAGGCACTAGTATTCTAGGAATAGGAGTTGCACACAAGAAAATTTTGAACACTAAATGACAATCAAGGAGAATATCAATTAAAACTGCAAAAACAACCACGAGAACCAATCACTCAAGCTTTGCAATACACCCTAGATATTGCTATTATCTCGAGGCCAACTCCTGGAACCTTGCAGATTAACACATCTAATTGATATAGTACATCATGGTTGAGCCATAGGTGGGCATGAACTATACCTACATCTACTACTGCATGACGGAGAGTACATGACTCGATCCCTACATTATTACATCAACACTGCCTGACTTCACTGCTCAGCCAACTCTGTAGAACCCTCCGAGCTAGGTCACTCCTACAGGCCACCATACCCGTGTAGAAGTCTCTCATGGCTGTGGCGTCTGCGTCCAGTCCCTCTGCTCCGTCGTACATCGGAGCTAGCTCTTGTGATAGACGTACCATCTCAAGTGTCAGAGTCCTGGTACATGGGAGTTATGGCGACTATAGCTGTGTGGGTGGAACCTGAAAGTACTCATGTCGCAGCTCCGCTCTTTGGTCGACTGGTAGCCTGAGGTTGACTGCAATCAGCTCAGCTACTCTCTGTCGATCCAACCTCATCCAACTCTTAAGTGTCCTCTTAGTCTCGTCCTTTGACTAGATCTGCTGCACTCCCTTGAATTTCATGTTCTGGTAGTTATGTTCTCCCAACTGCTTGAGCCTGGCGACCTCGTCATCTAGATCTATGTTCCTTTCATCCAGGTAGTCAATCTCCCCTCTTCGCTCTTCCAGAGCCTCTTCTAGCCCTACAATGAACTTGTCCTTGGTAGCAAGCTGGTCCTCTAGTCTGGTGACATGAGCCTACTGAGCGGCTCTGATCAGACCCTGAAGCTGCATGCGGTCTGCTGCCTCTCTTTCAAAAATCAGTATCCTCCGAGTCTGTTTCTCCATGATAGTCTCCAACTGATTGATACGACAATCACAGTCTTCTAGCCTGACATCTCTGTTTGCAACCATCACTTTCATAACTTCCTCTTGTTCTTCCATTTCTGTCAACAAGTACTCCTGCTCGACTAAGCATCGAACAGAAGCCTTTAGGGTTTCATTCTTCTCTCGGTCAATAGTTTGTGCAAACCGGCTGATAGCAGCCTTGTCCCCTGACTCTGGAAAGGCATGCGGTAGGTAGCGGTAACGGGTGTTCTGCAGTCTGTCCCCATAAACTGTCACTACCTGACGCAGAGCTCTCATAACTGTCATCTGCATGGCTCTAGTGTATGTCTCCTCAAAAGTGGCTACTCGAATCTCCATTGAGCCCCGTACCTTCGGGTCAGCGGGGATGACTAGTTCCAGCTCGGCCATTGCTTCTTCATTCACACTGAAGATCTCTCCATCGATGAGAATATAGTTAGCATCAAATTTGAGTTTCCATAACACCTCCCGAAGCAACACTGCCAGTCCTCTGCACCCAATTCCATCAGCAGTGATCGGCCACCAGGTGTTGTTCGGGTCTCTTCTCGTCGCCATCTACCATGCAGTTAGAGGGGTTGTTAGTAAGTTAGTTAAATTAGCAAGGTAAAGATAAGTGAACAATAGTACAAGGTATTATAAGGAGTAGTTCAAGGATTTCATATATAGTAATGGTCTTAGTTAGAGCTTTTGTCCTAATTTTCTGATCTAAGGCTGCGCACTACGGTCAAGTATGACTCTGATACCAACTAAAACGAACCGGATTCCCAATTACGAGAAACCGACTCCCTGTACCATTGTTATATTCCCAGAATCAACATCTATCACATACAGAACTCATTTCAGCATAATATCTCATCCATACATCGATTAAAGGTTCACAATTAAGATATAAAAACATAGTGATATGATACAAGCCCTCTGGTCTAAACAACAATATGAAATCAGCTACGCAGCAATAGCTAGGATCTTCTGGTGCTTCCGGCCTTCACCTCCACAGGCATCCATGAGCGCAGTGCACAACCTTCAGTCATACCACCCATCGTGGTTAAACTCGTGGTCAGGGTCTCCTCCTGCGTACCCAAAGTCTATCCCCAAGGAAATGGGATAGGTCCACGTCACCAACCATATTGCAACAAGCTTTAAAGTGGACCAGTTTAGTAATAAAATATTCAAGGAATATAAGCTGGGGTTTCCTATGCGTGCAACAGTAGTATAACCAAGTCAACTTATCTGCAAACACGTTTCCTCAAAAGATAACTCTTGATGGGAACTAGGGTTTTCTGATCTTCCGAAAGGTTCTGATAACTCTCAATTTGGTGGAGTCGTGACTCAACTCAATCCGGCTTCCGAACTACACGTTTCGAACCCCACAATCGCAGCACCACGTCACATCGGGTTATCAACCGGCGTTCCACGGTTGACCTTACACAGAAGGCTAATCCTTGCCCTTGAATTGAAGAACACAAGCAATAATGAGAAAGGCCGCAACACAATTGCAGATGTATGATTAAACTCACGAAGTTGGGGTCTCACAAACCGACGAGCGGCAACACTGTTCTTGACAGAATTGATCTAAGCAAAACCCAAACCCTAACTTAGGTAGCGGCTACTGTTTTAAGGAGTCTAGGGTCATGGTCGACCCCCCTGGATGCGCTCCTATTGGGCTGAACACGATACACGGCCCAAAGGCCAAAATACAGCGACGCAGCACCGAAACAGATTATGGATGTCAACTTGTTTCATCGATTCCCGATGACTCCAGATGAATTTTGACATGGGACCAGTGCCATTTCAAAATTTTCTTATCTTTCCAATCATATAAATAACATTAAAATCCAAGCCGGTATGCGACCTAGGCGTCCGATTTAGTGCTGACTGCTCCAGGACTTCGATGTGGGCTCGAAGTCGACTTGATTTGGGACTCTATCTTGACTTGCACGCCCTTGCTGGACCTCTCCACCTTCAAGCCATTCTCCAACTATCCTCTGGTCCTATCCATGGTTCCTAATTACAAAAAAATCAATAGATAGCAATCTATTCTCATAATCACATAGAGAAGTACTGAGGAACTGGCACACCCGGATTTACACAGAATCCCGAATACGGCCATATGTTTGCCCAGGAAGTCATAGTACACATATAGAAAACAAATATGATAAACAGAGAACATATGCTTGAATACATAGAGTTTACCTAAATAAAACACAGCGGAAATATAACTCTCTCAATGGGTAGAGCCTCAAGTCCACAGGGATACGGACTGGTTGACCACAACTCAGAAGTATTAAAATCCTAGAAAACTCAATAGCTATCTCAATCACTGATCCATCTGTTACCCATCTGGGATTTTGTTGAATAATGGCAAGTGTAAGTAAAATATTTACTTAGCAAGTATAGCACGGGTGTATGAAGGCTCAAAGTAAGGCTAGACACGGTTGAACTCCATTAGCATTTTTAGTTGATTCATTTTATCATTTACCAAGTTACTACAAGTGAATAGGACCAGTTGCAACCCAATTAATAAAGTATAAGTGACATTAAGCATAAATAAATATGATCTTCTAATAAAAAAGGATCCAGGCCGCTCGTGACCCTGAGCAAGGCTATCATGATAGATTTACACTCTGCAGAGGTTTCGCCCTTTACCCACCAATCACGTAAAAGCTCAAAAGAACTTTAAACCCAACCATGCACATCAACACTTCTGAGGTGTGACTGCATAGGGGCGCTACGATGCTTTTCAGAAGACACCCTAACAAGACAGTAGCCGCAAAGGTACAACAAGGTGGTGAGACCCTAGGCATTGAGATTGAGTGACGCTTACGGAGTCACACCATAAGGGGGTCAATGGCGTCCAGAGCGCGGGCATCACACCCAACAATGCGCAACGTGTGGAGTTCCCCATCGTAGGGACTCCCAACACGGGACTGAGTCTAACGAGACCTAGCCAACGGATCACCCGTCCTCAGTGGAATCAGGAAACACCCCGTGCCTTGCTTCCCATAATGCCGTTGGCCCCATCGGTAACCACTGGCAAGCTAGAGATGTACAAGTTACATAACCAAGACCAGAGCCATAATAGTTCTAGCGGTGGCGACAGGCTACTGGGTTGCCGCTTTAAGAACCGGACCTTACTGAGAGATACTAGAACAAAGCACGAAGCACATGCTATAACTTGCCTTTAGAGTAGTAGGTAGCAAGGATTGCCCGTGCTATAACTTGCCTTAAATCCATTAAATTAATCATGGTCTTCAACTCTTGATCTTCAACCTGTTCTCCTTCATGGGAAACAAAGCATGTTCCTTCTAGTCGTAGCAATCAACCACACGAGCATACACGTAGACAAACAAGTTGTCACACCCGGATTTACACAGAAACTCGAATGCTGCCATATGTGTGCCCAGGATGTCCACAGAACACATACAACTTACAAATATGGAAATCAGAGTACATATGCTCGAATAAAACATTTTACATCAGAATTTACCTAAACAAAACACAGCGGAAGTCTATGTATTAACTCTCTCGACAGGTAGAGCCTCAAGTCCACAAGGACACCGACTGGTTGACCACAACTCAGAAGTAATGGAAAATCCTCAGGAAACTCAGTAGCTGTCTCAATCACTGATCCATCTGTTACCCATCCGGGATTTTGTTGAATGGGCAGTAGTGGAAGATATGGTGGAAGAAGACTACCTTAGGGAATCCCAAACAAAGCGGCCTCCCTGTAAAGGAGTCGATGGTGTGCCTTTTTCAGAGGAGAGGTGGTTCGTATATATAGGGAAAAAACCTCTCACTTCCAGGTTCAATAGCAATATGGGACTAAAGGTGGGTTGCCCCATTCCAATGTGAATGTGCTTTGAAATTTGGCCCAATAGAGTGATGGGATGGGTTTGGCCTAAAATTGGGTCAACTTTGGGCCAAGGCTGGTCTACTAAGATTTAGGGTGATTTTAATTTGCGGAATAATTATTTTTCTGGTAATAAAATAATTCCAGATACGTCCAGAATTGATATTAAAACCATGAAAAATATTCTAAAAATTCAAAAAATCCTAGGAAAAATCGAGAGATAGAGTTGGACATGAGGAACCCAAATAAAATATTTGAATCTCACGAAAAGGATCTTAGCATGTTTCAAAAAGTGGAATTTGCTCTAGGGAAAATAGGATTAATTTCTAGAAAAATCTAGAAAAATCCCATTAGGCTCATAAACGCATTTTTGAAAACTTTACACACATAAAACCACTACATGCAACCGGCATGAATGCAAAGCACTCAATATTAAACCTATGTTATTTTAATTTAACTTAGAAAACAAAATTTTCCTATAGTAAATTCCCTGTTAATTATTTAAAGGTTGGAAAATTTTATAAAATTGAGAAAATCATTGCATTAGTTATGCTGACAAATCACATACCAAAATCCAAAAATTTTGGGGTGTGACAAACTACCCCCCTAAAACAGAATCTCGTCCCGAGATTCGCAAGGACTAGGGACAAGGAGGAGAACGGGACAACAAGATTCTAGAAGGGAGAAAACATGATATCAAAATGTGTCATTTGTTGTAGCTGGTTTCATCTTCTTCGTATTTTTTTATGCAGTTGTGAAGTCTCTACTTCAAATCTTCTTTAGCTTCGTTTCCTTATTGCGGGGATTGGCTTCTGGTTTCCTTCTTGATGTTCTTCACTTGATTTACGTGAATAGATAGAAGAAGAACAATAATGTGCAGGGAAAACAGAGAGAGCCCAACTACACAATCATTTCAAAGAAGCAAATCAATCAAAAGCATAAGAACAGGCATTACAAGCACACTCAACCAAAGTTAAACACACAAGCATAAAAGCGACTCTAAATGTTGTCAATAATGTCAAGGGAATCCTCCTATGCAAAGTTATCTCTTCAGTCTTCTTCACCCTACATCTTCAAACTCATCTAGTGTGGTGTCCAACTTCTTGTCTATAGCGGCAGCGAGTGTGACGTCGTCTTGTACTCTGAAGTCGCTCAAGCTTGAACTTCGTGATGTAGACTAGTATCTTCATTCTTCAAGTGACTTGGACGTGCATCGTCACGATACAGACAATCTATGTGTTTTAGAATAAAGGAAAAGTAGAAAGATACTTCATAATTAGAAGTCAAGGATAAGGATCTGAAGTGGCATTACTGATACATGAGGGGTAAGAGCAAAAGGACTGCATTTAGAATAAGGTCAAGGTGGAGTCGAGTGAACAAGGACACTTGCAGCAGTAATACAAATTTCAATGAGCGGGGTAAGCGATCAAGGTAAAGCAATAATCAAGGAGGAGTTAAAATTGGGTCAACTTTGGGCCAAGGCTGGTCTACTAAGATTTAGGGTGATTTTAATTTTCTGAATAATTATTTTTCTGGTTATAAAATAATTCCAGATAAGTCCAGAATTGATATTAAAACCATGAAAACTATTCTGAAAATTCTAAAAATCCTAGGAAAATTTCCAGAGATAGAGTTGGACATGAGAAACCCAAATAAAATATTTGGAGCTCACGAAAAGGATCCTAGAATGTTTCAAAAATTGGAATTTTCTATAGGGAAAATAGGATTAATTTCCAGAAAAATCTAGAAAATTTCCATTAGGCTCATAGACGCATTTTTGAAAACTTTACACACATAATACCACTACATGCAACCGGCATGAATGCAAAGCACTCAATATTAATCCTATGTTATTTTTAATTTTCCTATAGTAAATTCCCTATTAATTATTTAAAGGTTGGAAAATTTTAAAAATTGAGAAAATCATTGCATTAGTTATGCTGACAAATCACATTCCAAAATCCAAAAATTTTGGGGTGTGACACAAGCACAAATAAGAACAATACACCAATCAAAGGAAATGCTTTAAAAAGAGCGCACTAAACGACAAGGCTCGATTCTAGGATCACGAGAGCGCAAGAATCGCTGAAAACGGAGCTACGGTTGAAAAGATACAACTACCAGTAGATTAGGATTATAAAAGAAAATAAAATACTATATGCTTGGTTAATTTTAATTAAATAAATAATAAAAGGTATTTCAGAGAAACATCTTATGTTGGAATTAATTTAATTCTATTTGAATTTGTAAAAGCTGGGATAAAACTAATCATATTTATTTATAATTGTTTATGTACAATTTATACAATTAAACATTTAACTTTTAGTAATAAAAATATGTGAGAGCATCTAATCGAATGATAAGATATTTCGTGTTGAACTAGTCAATATTATAATCAAAACATATTCATGTTGATATTAAGCAGCGTTATCATTTGTTTATAAAAACACGAAGTGTAGCTCTAAATGGTTTTAAATTAGAAAAGCTAGTTATCATATACAGTAAGCATATTAATATTAGTTTATGAAAACTGAGATATAACCAAGTCAACTTTTATTTATAAATCTAATTGAATAAATATTAATCAAATTAGTGTTAACATGAAAATCGAGTTTAAACCTTAAATTGCTATTAATTTAGAAAAGACTTTTAAATAATCTTTAGTCAAATTAATGCTAAATAAAATTCAGGAACAAATAACATGGTACATATGAGTGCTAACACGTAGTTTAGGTTGATATGAGTCTAACGCAACAACAACGGATTAAATCGGAGCTAAAACGTAGATTTTATGCGTAAAACAAGTTTTCAGGGACCTCGACGTAATTAACCGTAGCCAGCAGGGGCTAGCAAAGGGTTATCACTAACATTGCTTAATAAATGGAAAAATCTCAGGGTTCTATCTATAAAAGTGCTTTGGTGGGGTTTAAGTGCGGAAGTGGAGTTCTTGTAGGGGGTTTTTCGAAAGATGGCCAAGACACACAAATAGATCTAATGTTTATGCAATTCTTCAGGGGCCTAAACGCAAAAAAATGCCATCTTCTTCCCTGAGGCAACACAGGGGTGCTCGCCGGCGCTCCTAGTGGCTCGGCTCGCCGGAGGTCTGGGGCCTTAGGGGGGCGGGGGGGGCGACGAGGGGCGCAAGAGGAGGGGGAGGGGTAGGGGAACGCGAGGGGCTGCTCACCGACGGCAGGATCCACGCAAGCGGCCGGAATCTTGCCCATAGCGGAAGCAGTGGACGGCAGCGGCACCCTCACACGGAGGAGCTTCACCGGCAATGGGAAAGCGGCGGGTGGTGGCGCAACATGAGCGACTCGATGAGGGGAAGCTCCAGGAAGGCTCGGCTTCATCCGGCGTTGACCAAGGCGGTGGATCGGAGGTGGCCGGTGGTCGGTCCCGGCGGCGAGCTCGCATGGCGCGTGCGCAAGGCGCAGATGAGTGGAGGCATGGGCGGCCGCTAGGGTGTCATACCCGGATTTTCACAAAAACCCGAATGCGGCCATATGTGTGCCCAGGAAGTCATAGTACACATATAGCGAACAAATATGATAAACAGAGAACATATGCTTGAATAAATTCTTGAATAAAAAGAGTTTTACATCAGAGTGCATCATAATAAACTAACCAAATACAGTGGAAGACTAATAACTCTAAAACTAAGTGGAGCCACAATCCACAAGGACTCCGACTAGGAGATCACAACTCAGTAGTACGGTAGATCTTCTGGAAACTCTGTAGCAGACTCATGCACAGCCCAATCTGTTTACCCATTCGGGATTTTGTTGAATAAATGAAAAGTGTAAGTAAACATTTACTTAGAAAGTATAGCACGGGTATATGAAGGCTCAAAATAAGGCTAGACACGGCTGAACTGCATTAGCACTTTTAGTTGGTTCATTTTATCATTAACCAAGTTACTACAAGTGAATGAAACCCAGTTGCAACCCAATTACTAAAGTATAAGTGACATTAGACATAAATAAACATCATCTTCTAATAAAAAAGGATCTAGGCCGCTCATGACCCTAAGCAAGGCTATCATGATAGATTTACACTCTGCAGAGGTTTCGCCCTTTACCCATCAGTCGCGTAAAAGTTCAAAAGAACTTTGCACCCAACCACGCACATCAACACTTTTGAGGTGTGATTGCATAGGGACGCTACGAGGCTTTTCACAATACACCCTAACAAGTCAGTAGCCGCGAAGGTACAACAAGGTGGTGAGACTCTAGGCACCGAGATTGATTGACCCTCAGGGCGCAACGTAAGGGGGTCAATGGCGTCTGAAGCGCGGGCAACACAATGCCAACAAAAAAAACAAAGACTATGCCTAATGAGACATGGCCAACGGGGCTACTGTCCTCGGTGGAATCAAGTAACACCCCGTGTCTTGCTTCCCATAACGCCGTCGGCCACTCCGGTAACCACTAACAAGCTAGAGATGTACATGCTACTTGACCAAGACCAGAGCCATAATAGTTCTAGCGGTGACGACATCCTCCTGGGTTGCCGCTTTAAGAACCGGACCTTATGGAGGGACACTAGAACAAAGCATGAACCAAGTTGCTAAAAAGCAAGTTTTACCATTAACATTAAAGTGAACCATTAAGTCAAGATTAACAATTATACATTGGTGATAGTAGCTGCGCATAGCAAAGATTCTACCCATATGAAAAAACCCAAGGTAAACAAGGATATGATAATCAAAACTACGTACAACCTTAATGGTACATGAATTTAGACACATGCATGCATGAAATAATTTAATACAAAGTGGGTAGGTAGCAAGGATTGTCCGTGCTATAACTTGTCTTCCTCAAAAGGCGGCTACTATTGCTGCTGTGAGTCCTGTCCCTGGAAGTCCTCCTCGGACTCGAAGTCCAACGCGAAAGGCTCACCGACTGGACACGAATCACCACACAAGCATCCACGCAAGCCAATACATGCAAAAAAATAATATTCTATTAGAATAGTACACCAAACAGCAGAAATAGTACAAATAAAGGTTTTAGAATTAATCTACCCTTTACTACGAACACATCAGCGCGAAAATCACTCTAATCGGAGCTAAAACGGAAAAGATATGACAATTCTAAGCTACAGAGACCTATTGGCAAGTTTTAAGAGTTTCCAGGGGCTTATTTGAAGAAAACCGAGGGCCTATACAGAGTTACGCGTTAACAAGCTAGTTACACGTTAAGCACTAACAAGCTCGGGCGGCTGTTGGCACTCCTTACGACCTACAGATAAATCCGCAAGCAGACGGATACCGATGTAGCTCTCACCCAGGAGTATTCCAGGGTATCGATTTCCACAAGGAACGTGAAGTGAACTAATTCTAAACTAAGTTGTCCTAGGTAGATGGAGTGGAATGAATAGAATGGATGGAGTGGATGACAACAACAAAGAGATAGGAAGGGCACTAGGAGGGTAGAGAGGGTATGAGTCTGAAAGCGGTACTCTACTGATTGATCGAGCAGATCAGAGGATACAAATAGATACTTGCTTCGGGACAATGGACACCAGTGACACGCAGACAGGGATGAGAAGGGGTGCCACCAGCTCCACATTGGGGGATCCTACAGGCCGAGACTAATGAGATGGATTACAAAGGCCGTATAGGGCTGTCACCACCTAACGGCTACCACACGTTCGTTGAATCGGGGGCAAACTAAGTTAGCCTCAAGTTTAGGCACCGTGCCTACACTAGTCGACTAATACTTATCTCCTATAGAAAGATAAGCACCCAAGCTAAGCAACCAGTATACAGTTATACCAATCAACTAAGCATTGAACGAAGAACCAGCAAGCATATAAAAGTAAGAACTGAATGCTCAATTAATCAAAAAGAGATATAAGAGTTACCAGACACAACCTGGATGTCACTCGAAGTGGAGCCACATCCATAGAGGTACAGCGAGAAGAGGGGCCGACACTCCGGCTCCTCTCCGGGACGCTCACCTCTCCTCTCTCCCTATCTTCTATTGATACAAGTGGCAGATCTTCACTAACGCCTAATCTCAAGTGTTGTGTGCTTTTGCAGGTGTGGGAGGCCTCCTTTTATAGCAAGGAAGGGCGGTGGAAGGAGTAGTGGCCACGGGACCTCAGGGGCGGTTCCGGGCCATTCGGGCGAAGATGCCGGGTTCGGTCGAAGGGGGTCGGTTCGGCCGAACCCGAACCACCCATTTGCACCGCCTCGGCCTCCAACACTCCAGATTTCATCCCCAGGTCGGTTATGGGTCGGTTGGGCTTCGGCCGAATCCTGGAAGTTCGGCCGAATGGGTCCGGGTGCGCGTCTGCCCTTGGATCCACCGCCTTTGTGCTGAGGTTGATCCTGATGGTCTACATATTCCCGGGGTCTTGGTAAATCACTTGTGTTTAGGTCCTGGTACACTCCGGGAATGAGGGTGGTGTTCGGTCGAGTCATGAGACTCGTCCGAACGCACCATTTTGGGTGGTTTTACCCCGACATTGGCAACCTACCTCCTGGAATCACATAAACACCAAAACTTGTGGAAATGATCAGAAATAATCCCTATATCTATGGTGCGTGATTCCATTGTGTTTGTTTTATACTCGGTTGGAGGTCGTAAATCGGTCCGTAATGACCGCCAACAAGCTCCCCCAAACTTAGATCTTTGCTCGTCCCGAGTAAAGAAATTGAAATATGAGCAAGACTAAGGTAAGGGTTCTTTCATGACATGAATAATTGCATATTGAATCTTCCAAACTCTTCTCCATACTTGTGAGTTTGTAGTGGCGATTCCCTGGATCTTGAGCGGTTGATAGTCGGAACGGCTCTTACAACAAGATCCTCTTGCTCATCCTGCATTCGGGGTTTTTCTGATTTTCGGAAATAAATAACCCTTGTCCCTTCATCCCTGATGCTCTCAGCTCTCTGGAGTCACTCCTTTTCACTCACTCTCTTTTGTGTTTTTCTTTGTCTCTCAGGTGGTGGCCTTGTCAAGTCATGTACTTCTGTCGAGTCGAAGATTGCTTCCCGGAGTTTCTCATCGTCGCCCTTGGTCAGATTGCAAGTTAAAGATGAAGAGTTCATGTCGGTCCTCAGCTTTGTGACCCCTTTCTTTTCTCTTCCCTTTTTGTGGATTTTTTTCTTTTCTTTTCTTTCTCTCTCTTTTTTCATTTGGACTTTCATGAGTCCTTTATTTTCTCTATTTTTTCAGGGTATCACCAAAGCATGAGGACTTCTACTACACTCTGATGAGAGTATACTTGCAATAAACCTTGGGCAAACATGATTATCTCCGGGGACATCAAAATTCAACAAGACTTTGTACTAGCCATAACAAGTTTCTCACGAATAAACTCTCAAGCATATGTGTATGTTGGAAGTAGTGGACAGGATGAAGGGATAGGGTATAGTTTTATGTTTTCAAAATTTAAATTATCCCGAATGGTGGAGTGAACAAGTGGTTTGTTTTATCGAGACATATCACAATCATCAACAACCTAGATCAGGGGGGTCCTATCATGAAATATTTCACAGGAAAAAGATACTAGGTTTGAAATAAGCAATAGGCAAGTTCATGGTATAAAAGAAAAACCAAGAACGTTTCGTTTATGTGAGGCATGCATTGATCAAAATTTCAAAACGTGGCAACATAGAAAAAGTGGTCAGGGGGAAAAGTGCACACCAGCGTGTAGGTGTGCGAGCGGGACGAGCCGGGCTGGTTCGGCCGAACTGGTGAGTTCGGCCGAATTGCCCAATTCGCCCGAATCGACTGGTTCGGCCGAAGTGGCTCGGTGCGTGCTCCGTCGTGTCAGGTTGCTCCTGTGTCGTCCTATACTCATGTATCTTTTTCATTAAACAGGGCAATCTCCGGTTGGCTCAAATGCACCAACCAGAGCAATAATTTTATTCTTTTTGCAATCAACTATAATTTTATTTATTCATCAAGCAAAGATTGGAAACAAAATATTTGGGAAGGGAAATAGTTCAGAGCACCCTAAACAATATTCTAAAGGAAAAAAATGAAAAAAACAAAATAGCAAACCAATCTAACGGTGCTCTATCTAAAAACGAAACGACCGCGGGACACTATTCTGCAGGTGGGTAATAAAGGTCCGAGTGTCCTGTGGCTTTGGCAAACCTCTTGATCTTGACGCACAAACCCTTGTGGAGGACTTCCATCTTGTCCTCCGCCTCTAGGTGCACCAGCTCCGCTTCCGCCACTTTCTCCTCCAGGTGGTTTTTCCGCTTGCGTGCTTGTACCAGCTCCACCCGCAGGCTCTCCAGTGTGGGCAGCTTCTCCTCCTCCTCATCGGAGAACTCCATGTTTCCTAGCGGCTACTTGATGGTTGGAGGCTGCCTACGGTGTTGAACTCTGGGGTTCCGCAGTGGAGTGGACTGGGATGACTCTGTTAGTCCGAGCTCGTCCCAGTTCAGCGGCGGGACCAACACCTTGCCGTACCCCGTGGTGGTGCGCTCGCCCTTGATGTTGAAATGGGGCAGACTATCAGGTGTATAGTTCGGCATCTTTATGCCCTCCTCCTTGACTGTAGGGAGCGCGAAGTCCAGCACCCTTGTGGAGGATGCCGACTTCGGGCGCAGCTGCCCAGTAGTGGGCCGCCCTGGCGATGGTGAGCGAGGGGGCTTCTTGATCGCCTTTAGCGGTGCGAAGGCATTGAACATCGCTGACGGAGAGCGGCGTGGGTAGTTGGACCACCTCATAGGGCTGCGGGCATGCGCCCTTCCTCGCTGCCCATCGCCTGATAGCTCAACGTCAGCAATGCAGAATGCTTCCTCACGTCGGGGAGACTCGCCGATCCGGCTGGCGAGGCTAGATCCCTTGGTTGAAGATGTATCTTTGGAGCAGGAGGAGGCCATGGTGGCTATGTATATGGGCAAGGAAGCTTGTAGATGGGATGATGGAGTCGACACAAACCCCCTGGCTTTTATCGATGTTTCTCCCGATCGAAAAACGAGATTCCTGACGTTTCTCTCACGGATTTTGGGATAGGCTCAACTATAGATGAGTCCAGAGCCAAATATCCGCACGGAGGACCAGGGGGCCTGATTCGGATGAATCCTAGCCTTTGGGCGAACTGGCCAATTTGCCCGAATTGGTCTAGTTCGTCCGAACCGGCCCTTGGGTCTCCAGGTATGCTGGCCAGGTCGAGACTCGTGCCTTAGGTCAGGGGTTTTGTGGTTTGAGGGGGTTTTGGCCTAGAAAGGTTTGGAATTGAAGGATTTGGGCTAGATTTCATGGACGGGTTTCAGAGTTCTATGAACTCGACAACATCTAAATCATCGAGTGGCGGAGGTTCTGGTTCCAGGAAGATCTTCAATCGTTGCCCGTTAACCTTGAAGGTATTCCCATCCTCACTTTGCAATGTGACGGCGCCATGGGATGCAGCGTTGATCACTGTGAATGGGCCGTCCCATTTGCTTCTTAGTTTCCCATGACTGAAAAGTTTGACACAGGAATTGAAGACGAGAATCTCGTCTCCCGGCTTGAACGTTTTGACCTTAATCCTTTTGTCATGCCATCTCTTGGTCCGTTCTTTGTATAGCCGGGAGCTGTGGTATGCTCGTTCCCTCATTTCATCTAATTCGGCCAGCTGGATTTTCCTTTTGAGGCCGGCTGCTGGAAGGTTCATACCCCACTTCCTAATGGCCCAGTTAGCTCTAAACTCCATCTCTACTGGTAAGTGGCAGGTCTTGCCATAGACCAGTTGATATGGGGTCATTCCTATGGGTGTTTTATAGGCCGTGCGGTACGCCCAGAGTGCATCTGGCAGTTTATCCTTCCATTGTTTTCCCATCTCATTTGCGGTCTTCTGCAGAATGTTCTTAATCTGCTTGTTTGAAGTTTCTGCTTGACCGCTAGTTTGGGGGTGATAAGGCGTGGCTATAAAAATGCGGCTCCCCCAAACTTGAATATTACCAGAGCAGATATGGGTCACCCCGGGTGAAGTCTCCCGGCTTGAACGTTTTGACCTTAATCCTTTTTTCATGCCATATCTTGGTCCGTTCTTTGTATAGCTGGGAGCTGTGGTATGCTCGTTCCCTTATTTCATCTAATTCCGCCAGTTGGATTTTCCATTTGAGGTCGGCTGCTGGAAGGTTCATACCCCACTTCCTAATGGCCCAGTAAGCTCTAAACTCCATCTCTACTGGTAAGTGGCAGGTCATGCCATAGACCAGTTGATATGGGGTCATTCCTGTGGGTGTTTTATAGGCCGTGCGGTACGCCCAGAGTGCATCTGGCAGTTTATCCTTCCCGTGTTTTCCCATCTCATTTGTGGTCTTCTGTAGAATGTTCTTAATCTGCTTGTTTGAAGATTCTGCTTGACTGCTAGTTTGGGGGTGATAAGGTGTGGCTATAAAAATGCGCCCCCCAAACTTGAATATTACCAGAGCAGATATGGGTCATCCCATAGGTGAAGTCTGCTCTCGTAAACCAATCTTTTCCTATTTTCACCTGATGGGATGTACCCAGACACCGTGAAGTTGACTATGTTGGTGTACCACGGCTCTAGTATTGTGACCTTGAGGAGCGTATCATCCCGTAAGAAATCATCAATGAGGTGATCTAACGAGACAGACCCAACGAATGAGTCTCGGTTTCGCATCCTATTTGGTCAAAAGATACTTCAGAGCAGCATGGTCTGAATAGACTATGACCTTTGTCCCAACTTGGTAGGACCAGAATTTGTCTATAACAAACACAACTGCTAAGAGCCCTTTTCCATGGTTGTGTAGTTTTGCTAGGGCCAGTGAGCGTTATGCTAGCGTATGAGATATCATAAAGCTTCTTGTCCTTGGTTTGGCCCACAACAGCTCCTATGGCAAGGTCGCTCGCATCACACATGATTTCTAGTAGGACGCTCCAGGCTGGAGGCTGGATAATGGGAGCAAAATTGAGTGCTTTCTTGAGTGTGTGAAAGGAAGCGTAACACTCTTTATCAAAGATGAGAGGGGTTTCCTTGGCTAGGAGATTAGTTAACGACCGGGCTATTAGAGAGAAATATTATATGAAACACCAATAAAGCCCGGTGTGGCCAAGGAGACTACGAATCCCCTTTATGTTAGTGGGAAGTGTAGGAATAAGGTCGTGTTTAGGAGTAGGATAGTGGAAGATGATTGCTTCTGACCTTGAATCTATTCTTTCCTCGATCAAAGATGAATCTTCGTGACACTTTCCTTGCGACCCCAAGATAAGATGAGATAGGGATATGATGTGTATGATGATTACTAGTAATCCATTCTAAATCTTGATCAGAGTGATCTTTCTCCAGGACAGTGAGAATATGTTGAGTTTCAACATCAGATGGCATGTCACTAATGGTCACTGGAGTTTGTTTGTCCCTAAAGAGGAAGGCATCCTTCTGTCCAGAGGGAAGAGGCTTAGGCTCGATTGGAGGATAAATTTCTTCTACCGCCATAAAGAATTGGGCATCTTCTTCTAGGATAGGTTGCTCTAAGTCTGCCAGAGTTGTTGACATGACTTCCTCTACAAGGTCAGGATCGGGGTCCGTCACTATTTGTGGGTTCAAGGAATAGGAATAAGAGACCGGGACATGTTCTTCTCCGATCCTAAGTTCTACTAGCTGGTTTGTTGGTGAATTTTCCAGGATTTTCATGATTGGCCTACCAATAAAGATGGAATGTGTGGAATCATTAGGCAGGTCAAAGATATGGAAATCCAGGAAAAGTTTAGGGTCATTAATCTTAACGGGTGTGACCCGCAAGATCCCTTAACAATCGATGATCCTTCCCGATGTGAACCTTAGATGTTTTTGAGATGATGACCATGGTTCATCGGGGAGTTGAGCTCGCACCAAAGAGCTAGAGATTATGTTGATTCCGAGGCTCGGGTCGTACCCGATTTCTTGGTCGTAACCCAGAATTTCACAGAAAATTCTTTTGATCTTCTTGGGCACTCTGACCACCTCAGATGAGGCTTCGGCCTCTTCTAGCCATTCCCCACTCATCACAGTAGAGAGACGTCCCAAGTATTCCCTCTGATGTTCCAGTTCTTCCTTGTCGGGAGGTTGATCCTTATACTCTACATGTTGTTCCAATGGGAAACTTGTTGCACTCGCGATGTCCTCGAATAGATCATTGTCAAAACCATAGGGAGTGGTGTAGAGAGGCTCATAGTAGTCCAGGCTAGAATATGGGTGTGGTTCGAAATGAGCGTCGGGTTTTGATGGAATAGAAGAGCTGATAGATTTGGATTGTGAACATGTAGGCTCTTCAGGTTCAGGCTTCTTCTCTTCTTCATCGGGGAGTTCGTCATAAACCCCAGTGTAGGGAGTGTCATCCAGGATACGATCCAAGATTATCCTCACTTCACTGAGAGTCAAATAAGAGAACGACCCTCTTGAAGCGGAGTTCAAGAAAGTGGTGGCTACGGGACAAAGGCCAAGGCTAAAATGTTGTAAAACAACTGGTTCTGGCAGGCTTAGGTCTGGTCCTGAGGCCAAAATTTGCTTGAAACAAGCCCAGGCAGCTCCTAACGACTCTCCCTCTAATTGCTTAAAGGTAAGGATTTTGATTCGGAGGCTGGCTACCTTGGAAACTGGGAAGAAGTTTAGGCAGAGTTTTTCTCTAAGGATTTCCCAGCTCCCTTCCATATTTCCGACAGAAAGAGAGTACCATTTCTTTGCTCCTCCCGTTCATGAAGACGAGAATAGCTTCCATTTGACCGTCTCTTGTGTCATGCCCGATATGGTGAGGCAAGAACAGAGTTTCTCAAACTCTCATAAATGCGCATATGGACTCTCAGCATTCGTTCCTAAGAATGTTTGCTCTCGAACCATGGCTATGAAGCTGGGACACAGCTCATAGCCGGGTCTGTGGATGGGATGTGATGATGGTGGTGGCTCCAAACAATCGCCCTTTGGAGCCGAATGTTGACATAAAGCTACCGTTCCCCGGCAACGGCACCAGAAAGCTTATTGGCACTCCTTACGACCTACAGATAAATCCGCAAGCGGACGGATACCGATGTAGCACCCAAGCTAAGCAACCAGTATACAGTTATACCAATCAATTAAGCATTGAACGAAGAACCAGCAAGCATATAAAACTAAAAACTGAATGCTCAATGAACCAGAAAGAGATACAAGAGTTACCAGACACGACCCGGATGTCACTCGAAGCGGAGCCGCTGTCACACCCGGGTTTTCATAGAAACCCGAATGCTGCCATATGTGTGCCCAGGAAGTCCACGGAACACATATAGCTTACAAATATGGAAAATCAGAGTACTTATGCTCGAATAAAACATTTGACATCAGAGTTTACCTAAATAAAGCACAGTGGAAGTCTATGTATTAACTCTCTTGACAGGTAGAGGCTCAAGTCCACAGGGACACTGACTGGTTGACCACAGCTCAGAAGTACGGAAGATCTTCAGAAAACTCAGTAGCTGTCTCAATCACTGATCCATCTGTTACCCATCCGGGATTTTGTTGAATAATGGCAAGTGTAAGTAAAACATTTACTTAGCAAGTATAGCACGGGTATTGTTGGCGGTCGTTACAGCCCAAATCCGACCACCAATACTCGGGAATAAATGAGGTTATATGCAACATTCCATGCACTTAGGTTTTATTTCTAATAAAGTTCCACGAGTTTTGGTGAGTGTCACTTGTGCAGGTACAACTATGACAAATATGTGCTATTGGGGCCGGAAATGACCAAATCGGCCGAACGACTACGTTCGGCCGGTCAACCCCCTTAGCCGAGCAGACCACCGGGAGTCGTCCACGTCAACAATGACCAAGCGAACACATCACACGACACGTGGGCGACCGCCAACTCATCCTGGACCATGCCATGTCATTCTGGGCCAGATCAACACGAAGTCATGCATCAGGAGGAAGCCCAGGGGGGTCCAGGCAGCAGAGGCAGTGCTGGGGAGGCCGGCCACGGGCCAGGCCTAGTTCGGCCGAACTGGGCCCTTCGGCCGAACCGCCCCCAGCTGGAAACCGACACCAGGGAGCCAATCCTGGCCGTGGGAAGCACGGTCGGCAGATTCTCTGGTTCAGGCGAACTAGGGAGTTCGGCCGAACCGACCTGTTCGGCAAAACCGCCTCCCCTCGCCCGAAATCCCAGGGGGTACCCCCCTGGCTTCCTTGGCCGCTACCCTACCTCAACCGTCTTGGACTCCTATAAATAGAGGGTCACTTTCACTTGTAAACACACACCAAGCCAAGGAGCTCATTTCCACTTTCATTCTAGTAGAGTTAGGATAGTTTAGTTGGGAGTAAGAGTTGAGTCGAGCTTTGCCTCGGAGGTTCCGGAGTCGTCTTCAGAAGCTCTGGTAATAGCTCTTGTATCTTTTACTTTACCTTTTGTAAGACATTGAGTATCAATATAGTTATCTTTATCACTTTGCCTTTGTCATTTATATCTTGCTTCTATTTTATCCTAGTCGCAAATATATCTTGTTTAGACTATAGTCAGTTATAGTTCTAGTGCTTGTAGTCTTGTTTAAGTCTTTGTCTTGGCTGGTTCTTCGATCTTGCTTGATACTAGAGGTGAATTGTCACCAAGAGTATTGACAAGGTTGCTTGCTCTTGCTACCAGAGTAAGTAGTCGTTCCCTAGTGTAGGAGTGGTTCCTAGACTAGTCGGTGGCCTTAGTTTATTCCCGTCGCAACGGAGGTGGTAGCCGGGAGGTGGTGACAGCCCTTTCGGTCTTCGTAGCCCATCACGTTAGTTCCGGTCCGTAGGATTCCCCAGTTGGGAAATAGTGGCACCCCTTCTCATCCCTTTCTGTGTGTTCACCGGTTCCCTTGTCCCGACGCTAAGACATTAGAGTTATCCCAGATCTCCTAGTGCTGGCTCTGTAGCCGCTATATCTCTAAGCTAGAGTGACATAGGTAGATAAAGAATCCAGGAGTCCTCTATCTCTTCTCGTTGTCCTCCCAGCTATCTATCTCTTCTCTCCCTTACCTGAGTATCCCTTGAGCTGTGTGTCCGGTATATCCACTCCTATCCAATACCGTTATCCCCTGTCTTGTCTAGTCGTGTACCCTTCTCTGATAGTCTCGAATATCTGTTCACTAGTAATCTTGCCAAAGCTTCCCTGCGGAAATATAAATTACGATACCTCGGAATACTCCCAGGTGAAGTGCTACAACGGTGATTCTGTGTGCTTGCAGAATATTTCTATATTTTACTAAGCCATAAGGAAAACCACTGAAACACTCCTTACCCAGTACTAGGATTCTCAATTTTGATATTGGATCGTAAGAAGTGCCAACAAGCATTTCTGGCACCGTTGCCGGGGAAGTCTTTGGCTAGATTACTTTTGAATTTTTATCTTGAGCTATCTTAGTAGAGCACCGCTACTCAAGCGGGTTTATCCTTGCTCTGTTCGTTGGTCCTGGTGGAACAGAGCAGTGCATGATTGGTTTCCAACTATCGTCAAACTTCCAAGAAAATCCGGAGTCACTTGTGAGGAAAGTACGACCCCGTGTTGTACCTCCTCAGAAGCAACTCCTTCCGACGAACCCAGTCCTTCCCGTCGTTGACCAGGCTACATCGAGGATGGCAACCAAGACGATCCGTGAGTTCTCCGCTCCATCAAGCGAGAACGTACGTGTCGGACCAGCTCCGCCAGTCGGAGATGGTAACTTCGAGCTGAAGCCAGCCCTCATCAACATGGTACAGGCTAGCCCATTCTGCGGCAAGCCACACGAAGATGCCAATGCTCATCTCCAGCATTTCCTGGAGATCTGCAACACCTTCACCATCCGCGGAGTAAGTATCGATGCCATTCACCTTCGTTTATTTCCATTCTCATTATTAGGCAAGGTGAAACAATGGTTTTATGCTAACCGCGAAGCAATAGATACCTGGGATAAATGCACTAGCGCTTTCTTGCTAAAATTCTTTCCGGTTGGGAAAACCAACGCTCTCCGGAACAAAATAGCTAGTTTCCAGCAGCTAAAAGATGAAACAGTCCCGGAGGCATGGGATCGCCTCCAGGACTATATTTCCGCTTGTCCTCACCATGGTATGCAAAGTTGGTTCATAATCCAAACTTTCTACCACGGGCTGAGAAATTCTGCCCGTGAGTACCTGGATGCTGCTACTGGAGGCTCGTTCTTCTCTCTTGAGGAGAGTTGTGCGAAGGCCCTCATAGAGAAGATGGTCGAGAACCAAGGTTGGTCCGACGACCAGACTCAACCAAAGACCCAAGGGGTTCACCAAGTTGAAGCTCTGGACATGCTCGCTGCCAAGATGGACCTCCTGATGAAGAAACTGGAGGCCCCTGCTCAAGAAACGGTGCAAGCCATGGACGCTCGCATGACCTGCGAAGTCTGTGGCAACATTGGCCATTCGGGGAATGACTGCCCTGAAACGCGAGAAGATGCCCACTACGTCAACAACTCCAACAACAACAGGTACCGACCGAACAACTACGGAAACCAAGGCTGGAATCCACGCCCAAACCTCCCTTTTGAGAGGCCTCAACAAGGTAACAATTTCAATTCCAGCAATTTCAATAATCAGCCGTCTCTTAGAGATTTTGTGTTTGGCCCGATGAAAATAACTGAAAACATCAATAAAAAGCTTGCTGCTAATGATAAAACACTAGAAAGCATAGACTCTAGGATGGAATCATTTTCTTCTGCCATGAAATGTCAACTGAGCTTTAATAAAATGATAGAAACTCAAGTCGCTCAGTTAGCTGCTGCTGTTCCTGTCACTGAATCGTGGAAGATTCCGGGGTAACCCGAACCTTCCATCGAGACAGTGAATTCCATCACTACCAGGCATGGTAAGATGCCTCGTAGTGTCTTCTGAACTAACCACGCAGGGAAGGTCGCACGCATCCAAGTGCTGACACCAAGATGGACCTACCTGCCGAGAGCTGCAAAAAGGGCAATCATCAAGACCTCTCCGGATAGGAAGGAAGATCCCGGAGTGCCCATCATTCAGTGCACGATCTGGAATCGTCGCATCGATGATGCACTTTGTGATCTGGGGGCAAGCATCAACATCATGTCTAAGGTATTATTTAAGAAATTACGATACCCTACTTTGTCACCTACTACTGCCCAGGTACAGCTTGCGGACTCAACCATCCGCTACCCCCGAGGGGGTGATCGAGAATGTACCGGTCCGGATCTGGGGACGATATGTCCCTGTGGACTTTGTTGTCCTCGACACGGGGAACGAGCATTCGTTTCCCCTTGTGTTGGGCCGACCATTCTTGAACACCACCCAGGCTAGGATCAATATGGATGCGAGAGAAATCTCGTCCCGTATCGACGGAAGGTTGACTTACTTCAAGTTTCAACCCCGGGAAGAGAAGAAGACAGAGCCACTCACACCGGAGCAGAGGAGCGTCGAGTGTTTCCTTAAGGCTTTCATTAATGGAGAGCTGGAAATACTCGGTGGTGAGCAGCTCAAGTGGAACGAGCTGACAAAAACCGACAAGTGCAGAAAAAATGGATTTCCTCGTAAAGAAATACGAGGAAGAACAAGCCCTCTGGAATTCTCCAGAGACGCCGATCCCACCGCCACCGACACCGAAGAAGAAGAACAAGAAAATGTGACGGAAGAAGGTTGCATCATCCGAGTCATCCACTCCGGGACCGGACGATGACAAGAGCAACTGAAGACAGGAGAAGTCCCGCTCGCGGACTTAAAAGCTGAGCTCTCGCCGCGAGGAAAACCGGTATGTATCCCATATTTCCCTTCCAATTTTTAAATTCTCAATTGCATTTGCATGTTTCCCTTTCCAAAATAAATGTACCACTTGAGTAATTAATTTGAGAGAGAGTAGAAAATTTTGCAAGCTTGGTTAGAAATAATTGGACACATGCTGAAATTTTACCTAGGGTGGATGTAATTGGTAACTTTTATCATTTTCATCCCTTCTAGAACCTATCCAATTATTTACCATCACCACCAACCAGCACCAAACATGTCTACCCCACTAAAAATGGCTGCACACTAACCAATTATCACAAACATGGCAGCATGGGGATGACTACACTAAAACCAACTTTGGTCATGTCAAGTTTGCATCTTACCTACCACTAAAAACCACTCACATGACCTGGGGGATTGTTGGCCACACAAAATTTCGTGGAATCAGAGCAAGGGGAGGTGCTCCACTCAGGGAGGAGTGGACTGGCCACCAGGGCCTGGTTCGCCCGAACCACCCAGTTCGGCCGAACCAAGGACCTGCCTCCCCTAGGCCTATAAATTGCTGGCCAAGCTTCCTTGCTTCCTTGCACCATTCACACACTCATACATTCTGAAAATTCTTCTAGGAAGCTCTCTCTCTCTCACCTCTTTGCTCAAGTGCTTGCTCAAGTTCTTCCCAAAGTTCTTGTTCAAGTTTTGGTTCACTTGCATCACTAGAAAATCCCAAAAATATTTTGCTTTTGTTGTGATCTTTGTGCTGAATTTCTGGACAATTTTGTGGTGGTCACCGACACCCACAAGAACGACTAACCTTTTGTGGTGGTTTTCATCCCCGCAATAACGACTAACTATCTTGAACGACTGACTTGATTTTATTGTGCTAACCATATATATTCAGTCCTTTGGGTAG
Organism: Echinochloa phyllopogon; assembly: GCA_033239725.1. Classification (NCBI taxonomy): domain Eukaryota; kingdom Viridiplantae; phylum Streptophyta; class Magnoliopsida; order Poales; family Poaceae; genus Echinochloa; species Echinochloa phyllopogon. The sequence goes on along the minus strand of BTCW01000018.1, from coordinate 25,618,082 downwards.
TCATTGTTGCACTAACTTTTTGCAGGAATCATGTCGAAGTTCTTCACTTCGCTCCATCGTTCCGCCCGGCTAGGACGACGATCGGACGATGCTGGGAGTTCCCCAGCTCCGTCCCGAGGCTCGAGCCGGATGGACACGGACGAGCACGGAGCAGCCGGCTCGGGATGGGGCCATGCCACGCCCCCAGCCAGGCAGCTCCTGAGCGAGAGTGACATCAACCTTAGAACAGAAAGGGAGCGGAACACCTTCAACGAGCTTCGGCTGAAGGAGTTCGAGCATACCCGTGTGTTTGAGCAAGATTTGCTCAGGGACACGGGGATGGACGTAGAGTTTACAGAAATCTTCCAGGCCGTTGGCTGGGAAACTTTCTGGCACATCAACGAAGAAGGTTCGTACCTGCTCACCCTTGAATTCCTCTTGACTTTGGTTTCTGAAACTGGGGGGGATTCGTTTTTGGTTCTTCAACCAAGAGTTCTTCTGCTCTTGGAGGGATTTTAGTTCGGGTCTCGGATTTTCAAACCGTTGTTCAGACCCGAACAAAGCACTGAAAAGATTTGATCGGGTGGCATTTTGGAAAAAGCTTTCGGGGAGTACCAACTGTCATGCGCCACGCACGAACAGCATACATAACCCCACTTTGCGTTTCATGCATCATTGGGTGTCTATGACGGTATTCCCCCGGGCAGATTTGTGCCCTGTCAACGCCATCGAGTAGCGGGTTCTTTTTGCCATGGTCAAGCAGATTCCCTATTCACCTGTGAAAGACATGGTTGGTCACTGGCTGTCTCATATTTCTCGTGCGGGTAGCATGGCTATGACTTCTCTAGTCACTCGCCTCGCTAACCACCTGGGCATCCTTCAAGGCGCCCGGCTCACGTACATCGAGACAGCGCGTTCCGTCGTGGATACCGAGCACTTCGTGCAGGCCCACATGATGCGGTGGACGCCTGACGCAATGCTGGCAATGATTTACCATGGATATACAACTGAAGTGCCTTTGCCATGTGCAGCACTAAGGTTTTATACCACGCCGAAACTAACTCTTCAGTTGAGGACCGAGTCGGACGACTCTCCACCTTGGAGAGAGCCCCGGATACTCACAGTCCGCACGCTTCGACTACGGCCGGGAGCTGTCCTACATCTCCGACCGCACCCGAGAGATTCAAGACACGCTAGCCCGCCATTCTCAGTACCATCAAGAGAATAGCAGGATAGTGGCGTCTATCCAGCACGACGTCCACGAACAAGCGGAACAGTTGAGCCAGTACCTTTCAAGGCTCAACCCCTACCAGTGAAGAGTCCAAGCTTGGGGGAGGACCCCCACCAGGTATGTTCCGATCTATCCAGCACTTTGATCATTTAATTTCCCTTTTTATTTCCCTTCATGCTAACTTGCATTTAAAAAATGAAAATACCAAAAATATTTCCCTTAAACAATATTTCCCTTGAATAAAATAACTCCCAACTATGCATGGAATGAATCATATGCCTCTGACCTTGGAAATGATGAATAGTTGCTCTGTCATTAATTTTGCAAGTACTTTGTTTCAACTAGTTGCTAGATTGTGCTTGAGTTATTTGGCATGAGTAAAAATAATCCTGAAAACCTTGTGGGAGCGCATGCCTTATTCCAAGTCTAAGTTTTTGTGGGGATTGATATAGTGAGAGTTTGGTTAAGTTCTATTCTGCTCTTAGTATGGGGAAAATCTTGGAAATTTATGCTTTCAAAATGAAACAAGTTCCTCATTGGTCAAAATACCTACCAGAGCCATATGATAAGCTTAGTTGAAAATTTCTACTCATATGTTGCTTGTTATCTTAGTGAGCTTTGTCAAATTGTTGTGACCTTTGAGTGAAGCTTTCATACTCTTAAAGATCGAGACCCACTTACACACACCACCTCTCACTTGCAATTCCTACACTGGGAGTTAGCAGACATTTTCCATCATCCATCCACAAAAATAAATGCTCCATGTTCTATGATTTCCCTCTACAAATATTCTTGATAGAGACATGAGCTATGCAAAAACAAAAGCATGCCAAAGAAGCATGGCAAAAATAAGAGAAAAAGAAAAGCATGCCAAAGAGCATGACAAAGAGAAAGAGAAAAAGAAAAGCATGCCAAGTGGCATGGCAAAAATATAAGAATAAGAGATAGCCCATGTTCCCGAAAAATAAATCAAGGAGAGGGAAATTCATCCAAGGAGTTCCACCATATTCCATTCCACCATTCCACCATATTCCATTCCACCATTCTACCATATTCCACTCCATTCATATCCACACACTTGCACGTCTCGATCTTAAGATGTGACTTGTCTCCTCAGAGATCCGGTCTTTGACTTAGCAAAATATAAGATGCATGCATGCCTTCATCCTTTGTCCCTGAGCCACACAAAAAGCCATATTAGATGTTAGGATGAAAAGAAGGCACAAGCCTTTGGTGAGGATTCAAATACACTTGAGTGATTGAGTGTACCAATGAGGAACAATTTGTAGTTTTCAAAACTTGAAAAAAATTCCGAGATGGGATCCTGAAAAGAGTAGAGTGGAATAAAACTGAATTTAAACTGTTCATCCTTTCAACCGCCCATGATAAGGAGATTGCTATAAGCCCCATAGATAAAAAGGTGATTTGAAACTTTGCCTATGATTCAAGTATTTTTGAGCACTAGTTGTTTATAAAGTTACCTGCAAAAGAAATGACATTGTAGCAACTCCTGATCCACCGAGCCTAAGTTTATATCTTTGCTCAAGGACGAGCAAAGAGCTAAGCTTGGGGGAGCTTGTTGGCGCTCATTACAGCCCAAATCCGACCACCAATACTCGGGAATAAATGAGGTTATATGCAACATTCCATGCACTTAGGTTTTATTTCTAATAAAGTTCCACGAGTTTTGGTGAGTGTCACTTGTGCAGGTACAACTACGACAAATATGTGCTATTGGGGCCGGAAATGACCAAATCGGCCGGACGACTACGTTCGGCCGGTCAACGCCCTTAGCTGAGCAGACCACCGGGAGTCGTCCACGTCAACAATGATCAAGCGAACACATCACACGACACGTGGGCGACCGCCAACTCATCCTACACCATGCCACGTCATTCTGGGCCAGATCAACACGAAGTCATGCATCAGGAGGAAGCCCAGGGGGGTCCAGGCAGCAGAGGCGGTGCTGGGGAGGCCGGCCACGGGCCAGGCCCAGTTCGGCCGAACCGCCCCCAGCTGGAAACCGACACCAGGGAGCCAATCCTGGCTGTGGGAAGCAAGGTCGGCAGATCCTCTGGTTCGGGCGAACTAGGGAGTTCGGCCGAACCGACCTGTTCGGCCGAACCACCTCCTATCGCCCGAAATCCCAGGGGGTACCCCCCCTGGCTTCCTTGGCTGCTACCCTACCTCAACCGCCTTGGACTCCTATAAATAGAGGGTCACTTTCACTTGTAAACACACACCAAGCCAAGGAGCTCATTTCCACTTTCATTCTAGTAGAGTTAGGATAGTTTAGTTGGGAGTTAGAGTTGAGTCGAGCTTTGCCTCGGAGGTTCCGGAGTCGTCTTCAGAAGCTCTGGTAATAGCTCTTGTATCTTTTACTTTACCTTTTGTAAGACATTGAGTATCAATATAGTTATCTTTATCACTTTGCCTTTGTCATTTATATCTTGCTTCTACTTTATCCTAGTCGCAAATATATCTTGTTTAGACTATAGTCATAGTTCTAGTGCTTGTAGTCTTGTTTAAGTCTTTGTCTTGGCTGGTTCTTCGATCTTGCTTGATACTGGAGGTGAATTGTCACCAAGAGTATTGACAAGGTTGCTTGCTCTTGCTAGCAGAGTAAGTAGTCGTTGCCTAGTGTAGGAGTGGTTCCAAGACTAGTCGGTGGCCTTAGTTTATTCCCGTCGCAACGGAGGTGGTAGCCGGGAGGTGGTGATAGCCCTTTCGGTCTTCGTAGCCCATCACGTTAGTTCCGGTCCGTAGGATTCCCCAGTTGGGAAATAGTGGCACCCCTTCTCATCCCTTTCTGTGTGTTCACCGGTTCCCTTGTCCCGACGCTAAGACATTAGAGTTATCCCAGATCTCCTAGTGCTGGCTCTGTAGCCGCTGTATCTCTAAGCTAGAGTGACATAGGTAGATAAAGAATCCAGGAGTCCTCTATCTCTTCTCGTTGTCCTCCCAGCTATCTATCTCTTCTCTCCCTTACCTGAGTATCCCTTGAGCTGTGTGTCCTGTATATCCACTCCTATCCAATACCGTTATCCCCTGTCTTGTCTAGTCGTGTACCCTTCTCTGATAGTCTCGAATATCTGTTCACTAGTAATCTTGCCAAAGCTTCCCTGCGGAAATATAAATTACGATACCTCGGAATACTCCCAGGTGAAGTGCTACAGCGGTGATTCTGTGCGCTTGCAGAATATTTCTATATTTTACTAAGCCATAAGGAAAACCACTGAAACACTCCTTACCCCAGTACCAGGATTCTCAATTATGATATTGGATCGTAAGAAGTGCCAACAGGTATGAAGGCTCAAAATAGGCTAGACACGGCTTAACTGCATCATCATTTTTAGTTGGTTCATTTTAACATTAACCAAATTACTACAGGTGAATTAAACCCAGTTGCAACCCGATTAATAAAGTATAAGTGACATTAAGCATAAATAAACATCATCTTCTAATAAAAAAGGATCCAGGCCGCTCGTGACCCTGAGCAAGGCTATCATGATAGATTATACACTCTGCAGAGGTTTCGCCCTTTACCCACCAGTCGCGTAAAAGTTCAAAGGAACTTTGCACCCAACCACGCACATCAACACTTCCGAGGTGTGACTGCATAGGGACGCTATGAGGTTTTTCACAAGACACCCTAACAAAACAGTAGCCACTATGGTACAACACAGGCAGCATGATCCAAGGCACCGAGATTGACTGACTCTCAGGGCGCAGCGATAAGAGGGTCAATGGCGTCCAGAGCACGGGCACGCATGCCAACAAGTAAAAGAGCACGACGTGCGGAGTTCCCATACAACAGGGACTCCCAACACGGGACTGTGCCTGACAAGACATAGCCGAAGGTACCCCCATCCTCGGTGGATCAAACCATACTCTCACGAGTGCTTCCCATAGCGCCCTCGGCCCCGTCGGTAACTACTGTCATGCTAGAGCCGTATAAGTTACTTGACCAAGACCAGAGCCATAATAGTTCTAGTGGTGGCGACAGGCTCCTAGGTTGCCGCTTTAAGAACCAGACCTTAGGAAGAGACACTGGAGCAAAGCACACAGCACATGCTCCAGTTCCCTAAACCATGGTGCTATAAAGCAAGTTTTATCATTAACATTGATGTGAACCATTAAGTCATAATTAACAAATAAATAGTGGTGACAGTAGCTGCGCATAGCAAAGATTCTACCCATATGCATAAACCCGTGGTAATCAAAGGAACAGGGTATACAAAACTAGGTACAATCTTAATGGGACCTCAATTTAGACACATGCATATGATAGTAAATAAATGTAAAAGGTGGTGTTTAGGTAGCAAGGATTGTCCACGCTATAACTTGCCTCAAATCCATTATAATTACTCATAGTCTTCAAATCCTCATCTTCCAGTTCTTCTGCTTGAAATCTCTCGATGACGTTCCTCTACTCGCAGCAATCATCGAGCACATCACGCAGCTAAACAAGCAAGCAAACAATATACAACTAAGAACAGTACACCAATCAAAAGAAAAGGCTTCAAAAGAACGCACTAATGGATAGGGCTTGATTCTATGGATACGACAGCGCAAGAATCATTAAAAACGGAGCTACGGTTGAGAAGATACAACTATTAGAAGATTTATATTATAAAAGAAAATAAAAGACTATATGCTTGATTAATTTTAATTAAATAAATAATATAAAAGATATGAAACATCTTTATTTTGGAATTAATTCAATTTCATTTGAATTTGTAAAAGCCAGAAATAAACTAATCATATTTTATTTATAAATGTTTAGGTGAGATTTATACAATTAAACATTTAAGTTTAAGTAATAAAAATATATGCCAGCATCTAATCGAATAATAAGATATTCCGTGTTTAACTAGCCAATATTATATTTATAACATATTGATGTTGATATTATTCAAATTAATATTTAATTATGGAAACTCGAAGTGAAACTCTAATTTGCTTTTAATTAGAAAATTGATTTAATAAGTTATTAAGCAAATTAACATTAGTTTACCAAAACCGAGACATAACTTAATTGTACATTACTCATGAAACTAGTTGAATAGTTTATTAATCAATTTAACATTTAATATGAAAAGTCGGGTATAAACCTTAGTTCGATTTTAATTAATAAAACACATTAGATAACATTTATTCAACTTAGTATTCAATAAAATTCAGAAGCTTGTCACATGGTAAATAATAGTACTAGATCATACTTTTTATTTGTACGGAGCTAACGCAACAAGAACGAGTCGAATCGGAGCTAAAACGTGAAAACTATGGCTAAACCAAGGTTGCAGGGACCTATGCACGATTAACTATAGCCAGCAGGGGGTAGTTCGCAAGATTTGCAACACTCAGTGAACAATCTATGCGAAAAGGGAGGAGCTCAGGGTTAGATTTGTAAAAATGGTCTGGTGGGGTTTATGTGTAAAGGTGGGATTCCTGTAGGGGGTTTTCTGTGAAAAGTGCAAGACACAGGGAAGCCATCTAAAAATATAAGGGAACTCCAGGGACCTAAACGCAAATGAGGAGGGGCCTTCTCCTTCCTCTGTCCATGGCGCCCGGCGGGGTCCTGGTGCTCCTGCTCGCCGGCGCTCCGGCCATCCTAGGGTTCAGGCGAGGCGGGGATTGGGGAGGTGAGGTCGAGGGGACCGCGGGCATGTGCTCACCACCGACGATGAAGGGCGGATGGCGGTGCTCGAGCAGATGGGCCGGCGGCGGCTCGGGCGCATCGCGGGGGAAGGGGCTCCGGCGATGCGACGGCGACGATGTCTGGCGGCGGAAGTGTGGCTTTGTGCGGGGAAGCTCATGGTGTCCATGGCTTGGCCCGCCAGGTGGCAGACGCGGCGAATCGGGCGGAGGGCGGCCGGCGGCTAGAGCAATGGCGGTGGCGGTGCGGACGGCAGAGGCGAAGGCTGCGATGCGAGGGAGGACGGGGGTGGCTCGGCGCGAGAGAGGCGGCAGTTAAGGTACGCGGCGGCCGGGCCGCGCGTTTTTGTAGGCCGCGGACGCCGAGATTAAGGAAGGCGGCGGCGCAGCGGCGGAAATCGCGGCGGCGGCAGCGTTGCGTCGCGCGGGGCTGGCGCTGCACGGGGTGGGCCTGCTGGGCCACGGGTGCACTGGGACGGACGAGCAGAGCGGGCCGGGGAAGGGAGCTAGCGTTGGGCCGGGGGCTGTCGCCCGCGGTGTGTCGCGCCTTGGGCTGCGCGGTGCGCGCGCTAGCTCGCAGGGGGTGGGCCGAGTGGGGGGAAGCGGGAGCTGGTGGGCCGGCTTGGTTTGGCCCAATGGGGAGAAGGGGGAAAAGAGTTGGGCCGCAAAGGAGAAGAGAGGGGGAGGGAAAGTGGACCAAGGGAAAAGCTCAGGGAGCAAAAATGAACTCAGTCCAAACGACTATTCTAGAGCTCAAACAAACCCAGTTCGGCTGAAAAACCCATTTACACCGCCTCAGCCTCCAATGCTCCAGATTTCGTCCCCAGGTGGGTTGTGGGTCGGTTGGGCTTCTACCGAATCCTAGATGTTCGGCCGAATGGGTCCGGGTGCCCGTCTGCCCTTGGATCCACCGCCTTTGTGCTGAGGTTGATCTTGATGGTCTACATATGCCCGGGGTCTTGGTAAATCACGTGTGTTTAGGTCGTGGTACGCTTCGGGAATGAGGGTGGTGTTCGGTCGAGTCATGAGACTCGGCCGAACGCACCATTTTGGGTGGTTTTACCCCGACATTAGCAACCTGCCTCCTGGAATCACATAAACACCAAAACTTGTGGAAATGATCAGAAATAATCCCTATATCTGTGGTGTGTGATTCCATTGTGTTTGTTTTATACTCGGTTGGAGATAGGAAATCGGTCCGTAAAGACCTCCAACAGCGGCGGCAGCCGGCGATCTCTTAACATGCGGGGGGGGGGGGGGGTATGGCTTGCCATGCATGCGCGGGGCCAAAGAAGGAAGGCAAACGTGGGGGAAACTTCGGGGAAGGTCTTGTGAGGGTCCACAGGTGCGGGGAGAGCGGCTAGGGTGGCCGACCGAGGCGGCAGGACTTGCGCGGCGGAGGCTCGGGCGTTGGCGGGAGGAAGAAGGTGGACCTGACGGGTGGGGCCCGCTGGCCAGTGAGAGGAAGAGGGTGAAGTCGCGGGCTCGCGCTAGAGGATGGGCCGGCTCGGCTGGGGAACTTGGGCCGGAAAGGGAAAGGGCGGGCGCGGGAGTGGCTGCTAGGCCGGGCTGGCTTGGGAAGGAAAGAAGTGGGAGCAAAATCGGCCGAGGAAGATATCCAGGGGCAGAATCGAACTCGGATTAAAACAACTTTTCTAAGGATCAAACAAATGCAAATTAAATTTGAATGTAAACATTATTTAAATCCTTATTTAACCACTAGCAATACGAAGCTTTTAAGTAGCATCATGAATGCAACAAAATGTTTCTACTCCTTATATTTGATTTTAATATTCATAAATAATTTATTTAACCTATATTAATTATGAACAATTTAATTAAAAGCAAATAAATTACTAAAATTTGAAATAGGGCTATTTTAGGGTGTTACAAACCTACCCCCTTAAGAGGAATCTCGTCCTCGAGATTCGGATGTGGATGCGAAGAGCTGTGGGTACTCGGCCTTGAGATCTTCTTCCCTTTCCCAAGTCGCCTCCTCTGAGTGACGGCTCCACTGTACCTTGCACATCCGGATGACCTTGTTTTTGGTCACTCTCTCGGATACCTGCAAAATCTTGACTGGATGTTCTTCGTAAGTGAGGTCTTCTTGTACGTTCAGCTCATCTATCGGGATCTGCCCCTCGGGCACCCACAAACATTTCTTTAGATAGGACACATGGAACACATAGTGCACTCCTACCAGTTTCTCGGATAGTTCCAGCTGATATGCCACCTCGCCTTTCCGTTCAAGTACCCGGAAGAGCCCAATGTAACAAGGTGCTAGCTTGCCCTTGATATTAAACCTCTTTACGCCTCTCATTGGTGACACCTTGAGGTACACAAAGTCTCCAACCTCGAAGCTGAGATCCCTCCGTCTGACATCCGCATAATTATTTGGTCGGGACTATGCCACCTTTAAATTCTTCCTAATCATTTGCACTTGACGTTCTGCCTCTCTTTGTATCTCAGGCCCAAAAACTTGGCTTTCTCCAGTCTGATTCCTGAACAGTGGCGTCCTGCACTTTCTTCCGTACAGAGCCTCGAATGGTGCCATTTGCAGACTCTCTGGTAGCGGTTGTTGTATGAGCATTCTGCATAGGGTAAACTCTTGTCCCAGCTAACACCATACTGCAGAGCACATGCCCTCAACATGTCCTCCAAAATCTGATTGGTCCGCTCTGTCTGTCCATCTGTCTGGCGTGGTAAGTTGAACTAAACTGTAACTTAGTGTCCATAGACTCATGCAGCTTCTACCAGAAGTGTGATGTGAACTACGTACCACAATCAGACACTATCCGCTTTGGCACTCCATGCAAACACACAATCCTTTCCATGTATAGCTCTGCTAAGCTGGCTCCCGTGTAGGTGGTCTTTACTGGAAGAAAGTGTGCCACTTTGGTCAAGTGATCCACGATTACCCAGATGGAGTCAAATCCTCTCTGAGTGCGAGGTAGACCGGTGATAAAGTCCATTCTGACTTCCTCGCACTTCCATTCAGGTATCTTCAAGGGCTGGAGTAACCCGGCTGGCCTCCCACATATAGCCACATATGTTGCCACATCACGCTTCAATCCGTACCAACCAGAATCTCTCCTTGATCTATTGGTACATCTTCGTACTTCCCAGATGGATCGAGTATGCCGAATCATGCGCTTCTCTTAAGATTGTATCCTTGATCTGCACCATGTCGGGTACACATATCCTCTTCCCATGCCACAAGGTTCCCTGTTCATCCACTCGAAAACTAGGGGCCTTTCCTAGGGCAACATGCTCCACAATCTCCTTGATCTTTTCATCCTCAAGCTGTCCCTTCCGAATTTCCTGTTCCAGAGTTGGTTCTACTACCATCTCTGTGATGCTAGCCATGAATCCCAGGCTCATCCTCTCAAACACCAGACTGAGCTCTTCTGACAGACAATGTCCGGTGACCTTGTTCACATAGCTCCTCCTACTCAGAGCATCTGCCACCAAGTTAGCCTTCCCTGGGTGGTAGTGAATCTCCAGGTCATAGTCCTTGATCAACTCCAACCATCGGCGTTGCCTCATATTCGGATCTGACTGAGTGAAGACGTACTTGAGGCTCTTATGATTGGAGTAGATGTCACACTTGTGTCCAATCAAGTAGTGTCTCCATATCTTCAGAGCATGTACTACATCTGCCAAATCCAGGTCGTGCGTCGGGTAGTAATGCTCATGCTTCCTCAACTGTCTTGATGCATATGCCACGACTCTCCAATCCTGCATGAATACACACCCCAGTCCTAGACGGGATGCATCACAGTAGATGGAGAAGCTCTTGGCTATGTCAGGCAAAATTAGCACCGGTGCTATTGTCACCTCTTCTTCATCTCCTTGAAGCTAGTTTGGCACTCCTCCGTCTAGACAAACTTGGCATTTTTCTCCAATAATGCCATCAGGGGTTTGCAATCTTGGAGAATCCTTCGATGAACCTTCGATAATATCCGGTCATCCCAAGGAAACTCCTGATCTCGCTCACATCCCGAGGTGGGTTCCAGCTCAACACATCGCTAACCTTCTTCGGGTCAACTGCCACTCCTCCATTGGATAGCACGTGTCCCATGAATGCCACTTCCTTCAACCAGAACTCACACTTGCTCAACTTGGCATATAGCTGATGTTCTCGGAGTCTCTGCATCACCAATCTCAAATGTTCTTCATGTTTCCCTTCATTCTTGGAGAAGACCAAAATGTCATCAATGAACACCACCACGAACTTGTCAAGGTAGTCCATGAACACACTATTCATTAGGTACATGAAGTATGCAAGAGCATTGGTCAGTCAAAAGGACATAACTGTGAACTCGTACAACCCGTATCGAGTGGTGAAAGCCGTCTTGGGTATGTCCGATGACCAGATTCTCATCTGATGATAGCCCGATCGAAGATCTATCTTGGAGAACACACAAGTTCCCTTCAGCTAATCAAACAGATCATCAATCTGTGGCAACGGGTACTTGTTCTTGATGGTTACTTCGTTGAGGGCTCGATAGTCCACACACAACCTCTGTGTCCCATCTTTCTTGTCCACGAACAGCACCGGTGCTCCCCATGGTCAAGAACTAGGACGAATATACCCCTTGGCTAGCAATGAGCTTAATTCCTCCTTAAGTTTTTCTAGTTCCTTCACTCCCATTCTATATGGCCCTAACGCAGGGGAGCTTCACTGGCGAGGGGATAGCGGCGGGTGGTGGCACAACATGAGCGACTCAATGAGGGGAAGCTCCGGGAAGGCACGGCTTCCTCAGGCGTTGAACAAGGCGGTGGATCGGAGGTGTCCGGCGGTCGGTCCCGGCGGCGAGCTCGTGTGGCAAGGCAGAGACGGGTGGAGGCGTGGACGGCCGCTAGGGTGTCATACCCGAATTTTCACAAAAACCCGAATGCGGCCATATGTGTGCCAAGGAAGTCATAGTACACATATAGCGAACAAATATGATAAACAGAGAACATATGCTTGAATAAATTCTTGAATAATAAGAGTTTTACATCAGATTGCATCATAATAAACTATCCAAATACAGTGGAAGACTAATAACTTTCAAACTAAGCGGAGCCGCAATCCACAGGGACTCTGACTAGGAGATCACAACTCAATAGTACGGTAGATCTTCTGGAAACTCAGCAGCAGACTCATGCACAGCCCAATCTGTTTACCCATCCGGGATTTTGATGAATAAATGACAAGTGTAAGTAAACATTTACTTAGCAAGTATAGCATGGGTATATGAAGGCTTAAAATAAGGCTAGACACGACTGAACTGCATTAGCACTTTTAGTTGGTTCATTTTATCATTAACCAATTTACTACAAGTGAATGAAACCCAGTTGCAACACAATTACTAAAGTATAAGTGACATTAGACATAAATAAACATCATCTTCTAATAAAAAAGATCCAGGCCACTCGTGACCCTGAGCAAGGCTATCATGATAGAATTACACTCTACAAAGGTTTCGCCCTTTACCCACCAGTCGCGTAAAAGTTCAAAAGAACTTTGCACCCAACCACGCACATCAACACTTCCAAGGTGTGATTGCATAGGGACGCTATGAGGCTTTTCATGAGACACCCTAACAAGTCACTAGCCGCTAAGGTACAACAAGGTGGTGAGACTCTAGGCACCGAGATTGACTGACCCTCAGGGTGCAACGTGAGGGGGTCAATGGCGTTCGAAGCGCGGGCAACATAATGCCAACAACAAAAACAAAGAGCGCAACGTGCGGAGTTCCCGTACCACAGGGACTCCCAACACGGGACTGTGCCTAACGAGACATAGCCAACGGGGCTACCATCCTCGGTGGAATCAAGTAACACCCCGTGCCTTGCTTCCCATAATGCCGTCGGCCACTCCGGTAACCACTAACAAGCTAGAGACGTACATGCTACTTGACCAAGACCAGAGCCATAATAGTTCTAGCGGTGGCGACATGCTCCTGGGTTGCCGCTTTAAGAACCGGACCTTATGGAGGGACACTAGAATAAAGCACGAAGCGCATGCTCTAGTTCCCCAAACCAAGTTGCTAAAAGCAAGTTTTACCATTAACGTTAAAGTGAACCATTAAGTCAAGATTAACAATTAAACATTGGTGATAGTAGCTGTGCATAGCAAAGATTCTATCCATATGCAAAAACCCAAGGTAAACAAGGATAGGATAATCAAAACTAGGTACAACATTAATGGTACATCAATTTAGACACATGCATGTATGAAATAATTTAATACAAAGTGAGTAAGTAGCAAGGATTGTCCGTGCTATAACTTGTCTTCCTCAAAAGGTGGCTTCTGCTGCTGTGAGTCTTGTCCCTGGAAGTCCTCCTCGTACTCGAAGTCCAACGCGAAAGGCTCACCGACAGGACACGAATCACCACACAAGTATCCACGCAAGCCAATACATGCAAACAAATAATATTCTATTAGAACAGTACACCAAACAGTAGAAACAGTATAAATAAAGGTTTTAGAATTAATCTATGCTTTACTACAAACACATGAGCATGAAAATCACTATAATCGGAGCTAAAACGGAAAAGATATGGCAATTCTAAGCTACAGGGACCTACTGGCAAGTTTTAAGAGTTTCTAAGGGCTTATTTGAAGAAAACCGAGGGCCTATACGTAATTACCCGTTAAAACCCGAGGGCCTATACGTAATTATGCGTTACATAACGAGACAGGACGACATGTTCTAAGATTTAAAAGCTCAGGTGGTTTTTCAAAAGAAACATGACCTATCTGTGATTATTTCCTAACAGGGGTGGACCGCGGGTTCTATTTTGAAAAGTGGAGGGGTTCTTCTGCAAAAGTGTCTGGTTTGACCGGTAAGGGGGGATTTGACTCGGGGGCGACTTGGATCTGGTTCATTGGATCGCGATCTAGCGGCCTAGGTTAGATCGATGGAGGGGGCTCGACAGTGACGACAGGGACGACGGCGCCGTCCATGGCCGAGGCGGGGGCTCACCGGAGCAAGCTCAATATCAAGCTTTCGGCCATCAATTGGGTCAGGGCTTGGACGGGGAGGGAGCTGGCGATGCGGGAAAGACACCTAGAGGCTTCACGTCGGCGGGAAGACGGCGCAGCGGCTGGACGGTGACGAACGGCGGACATGGAGCTCCGGTGAGGTCGCGCAGTATCTACAGAGCAAGGTAGAGGGCGGGAAGTGGCTCGGGAGCTTACTCTCCTCACGGCGAAGCTGTGCCGGCAATTCACGATGAGCTCGGAGCGGCGATGAAGGAGATCGACGGCGGCGACACTCTTCTCGGGCGGCGGTGCTCGGTGAGCTCGAGGGGAGGGCTCTGTGGTGGTTGGGGGCTCGGGGGAAGCGATGGTGAGGGTCGAGGGCCGCGGGGCTTGGCTTATATAGCCCGGGGGAGGGCCACATTGGCGTGCGCACCAAGGGGGTCGGGCGGCGGTGGCCAGCGATCTCTTTCCATGCGGGAGGGGGGGTGGCTTGTCGTGCATGCGCGGGGCCAAAGAAGGAAGGGAAACGCGGTAGAAACTTTGGGGAAGGTCCTGCGAGGGCCCACAAGCGCGGGGAGAGCGGCTAGGGTGGCCGGCCAAGGCGGCGGGACTTGCGCGGGGGAGGCTCGGCCGTTGGCGGGAGGAAGAAGGTGGACCTGACGGGTGGGGCCCGCTGGCCAGTGAGAGGAAGAGGGGGAAGTCACGGGCTCGCGCGAGAGGATGGGCTGGCTCGGCTGGGGAACATGGGCCGGAAAGAGAAAGGGCGGGCGCGGGAGTGGCTGCTGGGCTGGGCTGGCTTGGGAAGGAAAAAAGGGGCAGCAAAATCAGCCGAGAGAGAAAGTCCAAGGGGCAGAATCAAACTTGGGTTAAAAAAACTTTTCTAAGGATCAAAAAAATGCAAATTAAATTTGAATTTAAATAGAATTTAAATCCTTATTTAACCACTAGCAATACGAAACTTTAATGCAGCAGCATGAATGCAACAAAATGTTTCTACTCCTTATATTTAATTTTAATATTCATAAATAATTTATTTAACCTATATTAATTACGAACAATTTAATAAAAAGCAAATAAATTACTAAAATTTTAAATAGGGCTATTTTAGGGTATTACATAGGGCTTGCATGCAGAAGGGGCGCTCGGTGGCGGCTTTTATAGGGGCGCGGGGTGCACCGTCGCATGGCGTGCACGCCGATAAATCTGGCGGCGGCGGCGATGCTCTGGGCCTGGCGCGGAGAAGGAAGGCGCGGTGGCTTAATGGGCCTGCTGGGCCGGCGTGGGGAGAGAACAGGGGCACGCATTGGGCCAGAGCGAGTGGTGATCTGGGCCGAGAGGTGACGAGCTGGGCCGGCACGAAGGGATGGAGGAAGCGGGCCGAGGCGCTGGGCCGGAGCGGCTGGCTGGGCCACGCGAAGAGAAAGCGAGGCGGGCTGACAGAGAGGCGAGCTGGGCTGGCGGAGGCATTGGGCCAGCTCGGGAAAGGAGAAGGAAGGGGAGAAAACAGGCCGGGGAGAAGTTCAGGGGGCAGAAGCAAACTTCTTCCTAAACAACTTTTCTAGGGCTCAAACCAAAGCGCTTCAAACTCGAATTAGATTTAAATTCTTATTTGAACTACACACAAACGAAACCCAATGCAGCCAGTATGAATGCAACACAATCAACATTAAACCTATATTGTTTTAATTTAATTTAGAAACAAGATTTTCCTGTACTAAATTCCCTGTTAATTATATAAAGCTTGAAAATTTTTAGGAAATTGAGAAAATCATTGTATTAATTATGCTATCAAATCACATCCCAAAATCCAAAAAAATTGCGGTGTGACAAACTACTCCCCTTAAACAGAATCTCGTCCCGAGATTCGCAAGGACTAGGAACATGGAAGAGAATGGAACAAATGGAAAGAGAGATCTTGTGAAGTTGGATCATCATGCTTCTTCATCTTCATTGTTGATGTAGCTGGTGAGCGCACACTTCTTCTCTTTAGGTGTGCTAACAGTGTTGACGAGATCCTCTCGTTAGAGCTTCTCTCGGCCTTACCCTCAGTTTTTCTTTTGATGTTCTTCATATTATTTTGGAGAAAAGAGATATCAAGAGGAGCAAGGACGAACAAGGAGAATAGACGGAGAACCCAACTTGACAATCATTACAAAGAAGCAAATCAAACAAAGGCATAAGAATAGGCATTACAAGCACACTCAACCAAAGTTAGACACACAAGCATAAAAACGACTCTAAACGTTGTCAATAATGTCAAGGGAATCCTCCTATGCAAGGTTATCTCTTCAGTCTTCTTCACCCTAACATCTTCAAACTCGTCTAGTGTGGTGTCCAACTTCTTGTCTGTAGCGGCGGTAAGTGTGACGTCGTCTTGTACTCTGAAGTCGCTCAAGCTTGAACTTCGTGATGTAGACTAGTATCTTCATTCTTCAAGCGACTTGGGCATGCATTAGCACGATACAGACAATCTATGTGTTTTAGAATAAAGGAAAAGTAGAAAGACACTTCATAATTAGAAGTTAAGGACAAGGATCTGAAGTGGCATTATTGATGTTGGGGGTGATCATTAGGGGTACCCAAACCTATGGGGTAATTGCCCTTGTTAAAACATTAAACCCATGTACATATCAGGAAAAGAGAAACGGAAATTAAGGCCCACGGCCCAGCAACGGACGAAGGCTCAGTCAAGACACCCCACGGGGCGCCTCGACGCGGACCTCAATCTCCGCTTTGCTCGAGGGAACCGACCCCTCGAGCGAATCGGAGAACTCCGCCTCGATCGAGGCCTGAGGGTCGAGCCTCGAGCAACCCACGAAATAGAGAGAGCTCCGCCTCGGTCGAGATCTCTGCTCTGACCAAACAATTAATGACGCTCACCGCCGCCGTGCATCCAAAGTCAAAACACAAATCTCTCGCCACACCGCTCTGATAGCCACGACCCCCCCCCCCCATCGCATCCGCCAACTCCCGTCACTATGCTGCCAACCGTGGCTCTGTGCAGACAGGTCGGCGCTGTGCGAACAGAGCACGTCACTCCAAGCTCCTGCACTGCCGACTCCGACGATCGGGAGCGCTCGATCGGGCGGGAGAGACCCTTGAGCACGCAGCAGGAGAAGAAGAGATGACGACAGAGGCATGGTCGGCCATCTCGAGCACCATGCGACCATCCCTGGCGCTGTGCGGACATGCCGCCACTGTGCGAACAGGGCCAGGTCACTCCGACTCCCTGTGCTACCAACTCCCACAGTGATTTCCCATAGAAACGGTTGTCCACAGGCATAGGAGACCCTCGAAATAGTGCACGGGTAAGTCATCACCGCATGAAGAACAGCTCGGATCCTCGAAACCACTCCCTGGCGTCATCACCAGTACAAGAATCGATCGCAGGCACCGCAATACCGCGTAACAGTGATCAAGGACGAAGAAGCACGCCCGGTGCCACTCCTACCGTTGTGCTGCAACTGTGCCTGAATAGCAACGCACGTCTGTGACACCTTCTCCTTGGCCTATAAAAGGAGAAGGCGCACCCACGAACAGAGGGGGGAACAATCGAACACAGAACAAGAAACAACACTCGCACTCCACGATATTGGCACTTTGCCTCAATCATTTGGGATTTGGAGGTCTAGTCTCTTTTCCCAACCTACTTGTATCCCCTACTACTTGCAGTCCGGTGTAGGATAATAAATTACACGCATCATCCCGCTGGAAGTATGGTCTTGTGACTGGAACCAGGATAACTCCGTGTCTTGCATTACCTTCTACATCAACCATCTGGGGAGGGAACACAGCGCATTTCTGGTTGGTGTTGGGACCACGATTTCTTAACACCAACAGTGGCACGCCAGGTAGGGGATTCGCGCTGTGATCGACCACACCATCCGCCATCTCCCTTTATGGCAACCCGTGTCGTACGCGACAATCTTCTTCCAATGCCGACATCGGACCAACTTCCTGTCGGATTTGAAATCCGGTTCGGGAGTCTCGAGTTCAGGGTGACTGGCGATGGCTACAACATGCAGCTCCTGACGAGGAGCACCAGCATGGACATGCCACCGCCACTCCCATCACCACCACCAGCACGCAGGAAGCGTTCGCATCAACGCGTGCGGCCGACCCTGAATGGGTTGAGACCGGCACACGAAACCCCGCGTCAATGGCAAAGAACATTAGCACAACTGCGCGCTCTGCCGGGGCTTGCACGGCCGACCCGTTGTTGGCACTTCTTACGATCCAATATCAGAATTGAGAATCCTGGTACTGGGGTAAGGAGTGTTTCAGTGGTTTTCCTTATGGCTTAGTAAAATATAGAAATATTCTGCAAGCGCACAGAATCACCGCTGTAGCACTTCACCTGGGAGTATTCCGAGGTATCGTAATTTATATTTCCACAGGGAAGCTTTGGCAAGACTACTAGTGAACAGATATTCGAGACTATCAGAGAAGGGTACACAACTAAACAAGAAAGGGGATAACGGTATTGGATAGGAGTGGATATACCGGACACACAGCTCAAAGGATACTCAGGTAAGGGAGAGAAAAGATAGATAGCTGGGAGGACAACGAGAAGAGATAGAGGACTCCTGGATACTTTATCTACCTATGTCACTCTAGCTTAGAGATACAGCGGCTAAAGAGCCAGCACTAGGAGATCTGGGATAACTCTAATGCCTTAGCGTCGGGATAAGGGAACCGGTGAACACACAGAAAGGGATGAGAAGGGGTGCCACTATTTCCCAACTGGGGAATCCTACGGACCGGAACTAACGTGATGGGCTACGAAGACCGAAAGGGCTGTCACCACCTCCCGGCTACCACCTCCGTTGCGACGGGAATAAACTAAGGCCACCGACTAGTCTTGGAACCACTCCTACACTAGGCAACGACTACTTACTCTGCTAGCAAGAGCAAGCAACCTTGTCAATACTCTTGGTGACAATTCACCTCCAGTATCAGGCAAGATCGAAGAACCAGCCAAGACAAAGACTTAAACAAGACTACAAGCACTAGAACTATAACTGACTATAGTCTAAACAAGATATAGTTGCAACTAGGATAAAGTAGAAGCAAGATATAAATGACAAAGGCAAAGTAATAAAGATAACTATATTGATACTCAATGTCTTACAAAAGGAAAAGTAAAAGATACAAGAGCTATTACCAGAGCTTCTGAAGACGACTCCGGAACCTCCGAGGCAAAGCTCGACTCAACTCTAACTCCCAACTAAACTATCCTAACTCTACTAGAATGAAAGTGGAAATGAGCTCCTTGGCTTGGTGTGTGTTTACAAGTGAAAGTGACCCTCTATTTATAGTTGCACAGGTCGGTTTGGGGCTGAGTAACCTCCAAGGCATCCAGGGAATATCCCCCCTTGATTCGGGCAAGGAGAGGCGGTTCGGCCGAACCAGGGGGTTCGGCCGAACGTAGGATCCACCGACCTGGCCACCAAGGGCCAGGATTTCGCCCCTGGAGTCGGTTCTGGTGCTGGGGGCGGTTCGGCCGAAGGCCCCAGTTCGGCCGAACTGGGCCTGGACCATGGTCGGCCTCCCCAGCACCGTCTCTGCTCTGTGGGCCTTTTGGCCTGCCTCCTGGTGGTTGGCTTCGCGTTGTTCTGGCCCAGGGTGACGTGTTGGTCCTTCGGGGTGAGTTGGCGGTCGCCCACGTGTCATGTGATGTGTTCGCTTGGTCATTGTTGACGTGGACGACTCCCGGTGGTCTGCTTGGCTATGGGGGGTAACCGGCCGAACGGAGTCGTTCGGCCGATTTGGTCATTTCCGGCCCCAATAGCACATATTTGTCGTAGTTGTACCTGCACAAGTGACACTCACCAAAACTCATGGAACTTTATTAGAAATAAAACCTAAGTGCATGGAATGTTGCATATAACCTCATTTATTCCCGAGTATTGGTGGTCGGATTTGGGCTGTAACGACCGCCAACAAGCTCCCCCAAGCTTAGCTCTTTGCTCGTCCTCGAGCAAAGATATAAACTTAGGCTCGGTGGATCAGGAGTTGCTACAATGTCATTTCTTTTGCAGGTAACTTTATAAACAACTAGTGCTCAAAAATACTTGAATCATAGGCAAAGTTTCAAATCACCTTTTTATCTATGGGGCTTATAGCAATCTCCTTATCTTGGGCGGTTGAAAGGATGAACAGTTTAAATTCAGTTTTATTCCACTCTACTCTTTTCAGCATCCCATCTCGGAATTTTTTAAGTTTTGAAAACTACAAATTGTTCCTCATTGGCACACTCAATCACTCAAGTGTATTTGAATCCTCACCAAAGGCTTGTGCCTTCTTTTCATCCTAACATCTAATATGGCTTTTTGTGTGGCTCAGGGACAAAGGATGAAGGCATGCATGCATCTTATATTTTGCTAAGTTAAAGACCGTATCTCTGAGGAGACAAATCACATCTTAAGATCGAGACGTGCAAGTGTGTGGATATGAATGGAGTGGAATATGGTGGAATGGTGGAATGGAATATGGTGGAATGGTGGAATGGAATATGGTGGAACTCCTTGGATGAATTTCCCTCTCCTTGATTTATTTTCGAGAACATGGGCTATCTTTTATTCTTATATTTTTGCCATGCCACTTGTAGAGGGAAATCATAGAACATGGAGCATTTGTTTTTGTGGATGGATGATGGAAAATGTTTGCTAACTCCCAGTGTAGGAATTGCAAGTGAGAGGTGGTGTGTGTATGTGGGTCTCGATCTTTAAGAATATGAAAGCTTCACTCAAAGGTCACAACAATTTGACAGAGCTCACTAAGATAACAAGTAGCATATGAGTAGAAATTTTTAACTAAACTTATCATATGGCTCTGGTAGGTATTTTGACCAATGAGGAACTTGTTTCATTTTGAGAGCATAAATTTCCGAGATTTTCCCCGTACTAAAAGCATAATAGAATTTAACCAAATTCTCACTATATCAATCCCCACAACAACTTAGACTTGGAATAAAGCATGTGCTTCCACAAGGTTTTCAGGATCATTTTTACTCATGCCAAATAACTCAAGCACAATCTAGCAACTAGTTGAAACAAAGTACTTGCAAAATTAATGACAGAGGAACTATTCATCATTTCCAAGGTGCGAGGCATATGATTCATTCCATGCATAGTTGGGAGTTATTTTATTCAAGGGAAATATTTTTGGTATTTTCATTTTTTAAATGCAAGTTAACATGAAGGGAAATAAAAAGGGAAATTAAATGATCAAAGTGCTGGATAAATCGGGACAGACCTGGTGGGGGTCCTCCCCCATGCTTGGACTCTTCACTGGTAGGGGTTGAGCCTTGAAAGGTACTGGCTCAGCTGTTCCGCTTGTTCGTGGATGTCGTGCTGGACAGACGCCACCATCCCGCTATTCTCTTGATGGTACTGAGAATGGCGGGCTAGTGTGTCCTGGATCTCTCGGGTACGGTCGTCGATGAGCTCGACTCGGGGAGATGTAGGACAGCTCCCGGCCGTAGTCGAAGCGTGCGGACTGTGAGTATCCGGGGTAGTATGGCTGGGAGGCACTGTCGTATCCCCCTCCATACCAGCTCCCGACCATTCAGAGTCCGTGTCCTGGCCGTAGTCCCAGCGTCCTAAAGTGAAGTAGTTCGGCTCTTGGTGTTGCCCGGAGCCTCCTACTCCGGACGTCCCAGCGCCGGTGTACATGTCGTAGGTGGCCTCAAAAGCGGAAGTGTGTCGGTGCGGCATTTGTGGTGCATCTTCTGGCTCCTGTGAGGTGGCGAGCCCAGCATCACGCCTGGCTCGTCCCCTCGTGACGGGTCCGTCACCTGCAACGCTGTGCCGAGCGGGCTCTCTCCAAGGTGGAGAGTCGTCCGACTCGGTCCTCAACTGGAGAGTTAGTTTCGGCGTGGTATACAACCTTAGTGCTGCACAAGGCAAAGGCACTTCAGTTGTATAGCCACGGTAAATCATTGCCAGCGTTGCGTCAGGCATCCGCCGTATCATGTGGGCTTGCACGAAGTGCTCGGCATCCACGACGGAACGCGCTGTCTCGATGTACGTGAGCCGGGCGCCTTAAAGGACGCCCAGGTGGTTAGCGAGGTGAGTGACTAGAGAAGTCATCGCCATGCTACCCGCACGAGAAATATGAGACAGCCAGTGACCAACCATGTCTTTCACAGGTGAATAGGGAATCTGCTTGACCATGGCAAAAAGAACCGGCAACTTGATGGCGTTGACAGGGCGCAAATCTGCCCGGGGGAATACCATCATAGACACCCAACGATGCATGAAATGCAAAGTGGGGTCATGTATGCTGTTCGTGCGTGGCGCATGACAATTGGTACTCCCCAAAAGCTTTTTCCAAAATGCCACCCGATCAAATCTTTTCAGTGCTTTGTTCGGGTCTAATGAACAACGGTTTGAAAATCAGAGACCCGAACTAAAATCCCTCCAAGAGCAGAAGAACTCTTGGTTGAAGAACCGAAAACGAATCCCCCCAGTTTCAGAAACCAAAGTCGAGAGGAATTCAAGGGTGAGCAGGTACGCACCTTCTTCGTTGATGTGCCAGAAATTTTCCCAGCCAATGGCCTGGAAGATTTCTGTAAACTCTACGTCCATCCCCGTGTCCCTCAGCAAATCTTGCTCAAACACATGGGTATGCTCAAACTCCTTCAGCCGAAGCTCGTTGAAGGTGTTTCGCTCCCTTTCTGTTCTAAGGTTGATGTCACTCTTGCTCAGGAGCTGCCTGGCTGGGGGCGTGGCATGGCCCCATCTCGAGCCGGCTGCTCCGTGCTCGTCCGTGTCCATCCGGCTCGAGCCTCGGGACTGAGCTGGGGAACTCCCAGCATCATCCGATCGTCGGCCTAGCCGGGCGGAACGACGGAGCGAAGTGAAGAACTTCGACATAATTCCTGCAAAAGGTTAGTGCAACAACAACTACCCGAAGGAATGAATATATATATGGTTAGCACAAGAAAATCAAGTCAGTCGTTCGAGATAGTTAGTCGTTCTTGAGGGGATGAAAACCACCACAAAAGGTTAGTCGTTCTTGTGGGTGTCGGTGACCACCACAAAATCGTCTAGAAATTCAGCACAAAGATCACAACAAAAGCAAAATATTTTTGGGATTTTCTAGTGATGCAAGTGAACCAAAACTTGAACAAGAACTTTGGGATGAACTTGAGCAAGCACTTGAGCAAAGAGGTGAGAGGGAGAGAGAGAGCTTCCTAGCAGAATTTTCAGAATGTATGAGTGTGTGAATGGTGCAAGGAAGCAAGGAAGCTTGGCCAGCAATTTATACGCCGAGGGGAGGGCCTTGGCCAGTTCGCCCGAAGGCTCTGGTTCGCCCGAACGAGGCCTGGTGGCCAGGGCACTCCCATGTGAGTGCTCACATGCCTTTGTTTCCACTCCAAGTTTGTGTGGCCATCAATTCCCAAGGACATTTTTAGTGGATTTTAGTCGTAGGTGAGATGGAAATGTGACATGACCAAAGTGGAACTTAGTGGAGTCACCCCCATGCTGCCATGTTTGTGATAATTGGTGAGTGTGCAGCCATTTTTAGTGGAGTAGACATGTTTGTTGCTGGTTGGTGGTGATGGTAAATAATTGGAGATGTTCTAGAAGGGATGAAAATGATAAAAGTTACCAATTACATCCACCCTAGGTAAAATTTCAGCATGTGTCCAATTATTTCTAACCAAGCTTGCAAAATTTCTACTCTCTCTCAAATTAATTTCTCAAGTGGTTCATTTATTTTGGAAAGGGAAACATGCAAATGCAATTGAAAAATTAAAAATTGGAAGGGAAATATGGGATACATACCGGTTTTTCTCGCGGCGAGAGCTCAGCTTTTAAGTTCGCGAGCGGGACTTCTCCTGTCTTCAGTTGCTCTTGTCATCGTCCGGTCCCGGAGTGGACGACTCGGACGATGCAACCTTCTTCCGCCACATCTTGTTGTTCTTCTTCTTCGGTGTTGGTGGCGGTGGGATCGGCGTCTCTGGAGAATTCCAGAGGGCCTGTTCTTAATCATATTTCTTTACGAGGAAATCCATTTCTTCTGCACTTGTTGGTTTTGTCGGCTCGTTCCACTTAAGCTGCTCACCACCGAGTATTTCCAGCTCTCCATTAATGAGAGCCTTAAGGAAACACTCGGCGCTCCTCTGCTCAGGTGTGAGTGGCTCTGTCTTCTTCTCTCCCCGGGGTTGAAACCTTAAGTATGTCAACCTTCCGTCGATACGGAACGAGATTTCTCTCGCATCCATATCGATCCTGGCCCGGGTGGTGTTCAAGAATGGTCGGCCCAACACAAGGGGAAACGAATGCTCGTTCCCCGTGTCGAGGACAACAAAGTCCACAGGGACATATCGTCCCCAGATCCGGACCGGTACATTCTCGATCACCCCCTCGGGGTAGCGGATGGTTGAGTCCGCAAGCTGTACCTGGGCAGTAGTAGGTGACAAAGTAGGGTAGCGTAATTTCTTAAATTATACCTTAGACATGATGTTGACGCTTGCCCCCAGATCACAAAGTGCATCATCGATGCGACGATTCCAGATCGTGCACTGAATGATGGGCACTCCGGGATCTTCCTTCCTATCCGGAGAGATCTTGATGATCGCCCTTTTTGCAGCTCTCGGCAGGTAAGTCCATCTTGGTGTCAGCACTTGGATGCGTGCGACCTTCCCTGCGTGGTTAGTTCGGAAGACACTACGAGGCATCTTACCATGCCTGGTAGTGATGGAATTTACTGTCTCGATGGAAGGCTCGGGTTGCCCCGGAATCTTCCCCGATTCAGTGACAGGAACAGCAGCAGCTAACTGAGCGACTTGAGTTTCTATCATTTTATTAAAGCTCAGTTGACTTTTCATAGCAGAAGAAAATGATTCCATCCTAGAGTCTATGCTTTCCAGTGTTTTATCATTAGCAACAAGCTTTTTATTGATGTTTTCAGTTATTTTCATCTGGCCAAACACAAGATCTCTAAGAGATGGCTGATTATTGAAATTGCTGGAATTGAAATTGTTACCTTGTTGAGGCCTCTCAAAAGAGAGGTTTGGGCGCGGATTCCAGCCTTGGTTGCCATAGTTGTTCGGACGGTACCCATTGTTGTTGGAGTTGTTGACGTAGTGGGCATCTTCTCGCGTTTTGGGGCAGTCATTCCCCGAATGGCCAGTGTTGCCACAGACTTCGCAGGTCATGCGAGCGTCCATGGGTTGCACCGTTTCTTGAGCAGGGGCCTCCAGTTTCTTCATCAGGAGGTCCATCTTGGCAGCGAGCGTGTCCAGAGCTTCAACTTGGTGAACTCCTCGGGTCTTTGGTTGAGTCCGGTCGTCGGACCAACCTTGGTTCTCGACCATCTTCTCTATGAGGGCCTTCGCACGACTCTCCTCAAGAGAGAAGAACGAGCCTCCAGCAGCAGCATCCAGGTACTCACGGGTAGAATTTCTCAGCCCATGATAGAAAGTTTGGATTATGAACCAACTCTGCATACCATGGTGAGGACAAGCAGAAATATAGTCCTGGAGGCGATCCCATGCCTCCGGAACTGTTTCATCTTTTAGCTGCTGGAAACTAGCTATTTTGTTCTGGAGGGCGTTGGTTTTCCCAACCGGAAAGAATTTTAGCAAGAAAGCGCTAGTGCATTTATCCCAGGTATCTATTGCTTCGCGGTTAGCATAAAACCATTGTTTCGCCTTGCCTAATAATGAGAATGGAAATAAACGAAGGCGAATGGCATCGATACTTACTCCGCGGATGGTGAAGGTGTTGTAGATCTCCAGGAAATGCTTGAGATGAGCATTGGCATCTTCGTGTGGCTTGCCACAGAATGGGCTAGCCTGTACCATGTTGATGAGGGCTGGCTTCAGCTCGAAGTTACCATCTTCGACTGGCGGAGCTGGTCCGACACGTACGTTCCCGCTTGATGGAGCGGAGAACTCACGGATCGTCTTGGTTGCCATCCTCGATGTAGCCTGGTCAACGACGGGAAGGACTAGGTTCGTCGGAAGGAGTTGCTTCTGAGGAGGTACAACACGGGGTCATACTTTCCTCACAAGTGACTCCGGATTTTCTTGGAAGTTTGACGGTAGTTGGAAACCAGTCATGCACTGCTCTATTCCACCAGGACCAACGAACAGAGCAAGGATAAACCCGCTTGAGTAGCGGTGCTCAACTAAGATAGCTCAAGATAAAAATTAAAAAGTAATCTAGCCAAAGACCTCCCCGGCAACGGCGCCAGAAATGCTTGTTACGAGATAAAGTAGAAGCAATATCAGAATTGAGAATCTTGGTACTGGGGTAAGGAGTGTTTTAGTGGTTTTCCTTATGGCTTAGTAAAATATAGAAATATTCTGCAAGCGCACAGAATCACCGTTGTAGCACTTCACCTGGGAGTATCCCGAGGTATCGTAATTTATATTTCCACTGGGAAGCTTTGGCAAAATTACTAGTGAACAGATATTCGAGACTATCAGAGAAGGGTACACGACTAGACAAGACAGGGGATAACGGTATTGGATAGGAGTGGATATGGCGGACACACAGCTCAAGGGATACTCAGGTAAGGGAGAGAAGAGATAGATAGCTGGGAGGATAATGAGAAGAGATAGAGGACTCCTGGATTCTTTATCTACCTATGTCACTCTAGCTTAGAGATACAACGGCTACAGAGCCAGCACTAGGAGATCTGGGATAACTCTAATGCCTTAGCGTCGGGACAAGGGAACCGGTGAACACACAGAAAGGGATGAGAAGGGGTGCCACTATTTCCCAACTGGGGATCCTACGGACCGGAACTAACGTGATGGGCTACTAAGACCGAAAGGGCTGTCACCACCTCCCGGCTACCACCTCCGTTGCGACGGGAATAAACTAAGGCCACCGACTAGTCTAGGAACCACTCCTACACTAGGCAACGACTACTTACTCTGCTAGCAAGAGCAAGCAACCTTGTCAATACTCTTGGTGACAATTCACCTCCAGTATCAAGCAAGATCGAAGAACCAGCCAAGACAAAGACTTAAACAAGACTACAAGCACTAGAACTATAACTGACTATAGTCTAAACAAGATATAGTTGCAACTAGGATAAAGTAGAAGCAAGATATAAATGACAAAGGCAAAGTGATAAAGATAACTATATTGATACTCAATGTCTTACAAAAGGAAAAGTAAAAGATACAAGAGCTATTACCAGAGCTGCTGAAGATGACTCCGGAACCTCCGAGGCAAAGCTCGACTCAACTCTAACTCCCAACTAAACTATCCTAACTCTACTAGAATGAAAGTGGAAATGAGCTCCTTGGCTTGGTGTGTGTTTACAAGTGAAAGTGACCCTCTATTTAATAGTTGCACAGGTCGGTTTGGGGCAGAGTAACCTCCAGGGCATCCAGGGAATATCCCCCCTTGATTCGGGCGAGGAGAGGCGGTTCGGCCGAACCTGGGGGTTCGGCCGAACGTAGGATCCACCGACCTGGCCACCAAGGGCCAGGATTTCGCCCCTGGACTCGGTTCTAGTGCTGGGGGCGGTTCGAACGAATGCCCCAGTTCGGCCGAACTGGGTCTGGCCCATGGCCGGCCTCCCCAGCACCGCCTCTGCTCTGTGGGCCTTCTGGGCTGCCTCCTGGTGGTTGGCTTCGCGTTGTTCTGGCCCAGGGTGACGTGTTGGTCCTTCGGGGTGAGTTGGCGGTCGCCCACGTGTCATGTGATGTGTTCGCTTGGTCATTGTTGACGTGGACGACTCCCAGTGGTCTGCTTGGCTAAGGGGGGTAACCGGCCGAACGGAGTCGTTCGGCCGATTTGGTCATTTCCGGCCCTAATAGCACATATTTGTCGTAGTTGTACCTGCACAAGTGACACTCACCAAAACTCGTGGAACTTTATTAGAAATAAAACCTAAGTGCATGGAATGTTGCATATAACCTCATTTATTCCCGAGTATTGTTGGTCGGATTTGGGCTGTAACGACCGCCAACAGTGCCCTCACGCGGGGGAGCTTCACCGACGACGGGACAGTGGCGGGTGGTGGTGCAACATGAACGACTCGACGAGAGGAAGCTCCGGGAAGGCTCGGCTTCATCCGGCGTTGACCAAGGCGGTGGATCGGAGGTGGCCCGCGGTCGGTCCCCGCGGGGAGCTCGCGTGGCGTGCGCGCAAGGTGGAGACGGGTTGAGGCATGGGCAGGCGCTAGGGCTTGCATGCAGAACGGGCGCTCAGTGCACCCTGGCATGGCGCGCACGCCGATAAATCTGGCGGCGGCAGAGGCGCTGTACGCCTGGCGTGGAAAAGGAAGGTGTGGTGGCTTGATGAGCCTGCTGGGTCGGCGTGGGGAGAGAACAGGGGCACGCGCTGGGCCGAAGCGAGTGGTGAGCTGGGCCGAGAGCTGACGAGCTGGGCTGGCACGAAATGAGGTAGGAAGCGGGCCGAGGCGCTAGGCCGGAGCGGCTGGCTGGGCCGCGTGAAGGGAAAGCGATTCGGGCTAGCAGAGAGGTGAGCTGGGCTAGCGGAGGCATTGGGCCAGCTCGGGAAAAGAGAAGGAAGGGGAGAAAACAGGCTGGGGTAGTAGTTCAGGTTGCAAAAGCGAACTTCTTCCTAAACAACGTTTCTAGGGCTCAAACCAAAGCACTTCAAACTCGAATTAGATTTAAATTCTTATTTGAACTACACACAAACGAACCCCAATGCAGCCAGTATGAATGCAACGTAATCAACATTAAACCTATATTGTTTTAAACTTTAAATTTAATTTAGAAACAATATTTTCCTGTACTAAATTCACTGTTAATTATATAAAGCTTGAAAATTTTTAGAAAATTGAGAAAATCATTGTATTAATTATGCTATGAAATCACATCCCAAAATCCAAAAATTTTGGGGTGTGACAGGAATGAGCTCACCTCTAAATTCAATTGTCGCACACGAGCTCTAGTGATTGGACCTTGAACGATCAACAGAGGATTGTTGTGAGTATCCATAGGAGTGATGTCCTCATCATCCTCCCCCTCTTGAATTGAAGTCATCCTCGACTCAAGCTCATCCTCTTCTCCCATGTTTGGCCTCAAATCTGAAACGTTAAAGGTCGGACTAACCCCAAACTCTG
The DNA here is from genome assembly GCA_033239725.1 of Echinochloa phyllopogon. Taxonomy (NCBI): domain Eukaryota; kingdom Viridiplantae; phylum Streptophyta; class Magnoliopsida; order Poales; family Poaceae; genus Echinochloa; species Echinochloa phyllopogon. The sequence goes on along the minus strand of BTCW01000018.1, from coordinate 25,589,169 downwards.
GAGGCAACTCAAGTTTATATGCATTATCATTAATCTGTTCAAGTATTTTAAATGGACCATCAGCTCTTGGCATACTTTCTGAAATCTAGAGATCTTTCTTTTTTCAAGTGCAACTATACTAAATCACCCAGTTCAAGCTTAATTTCTTTCCTACCTTTACTACCAGCAATTCTATACTTTTCGTTCATCTTTTCAATGTTGTGCTTAGTTGTTTTATGCATTTGCAAAATAAATTCAGCACATTCCTTGGCATCATTATGAATCCTTTAACTAGTAGGCACAGTCAAAATATCAATAGGAGCACGAGGGTTGAAACCATACACTACCTGAAAAGGACTTACCTTGGTGGTAGAATGTGTTGCTCGATTATATGCAAACTCGGCATGAGGCAAACATTCTTCCCACACCTCAAATTTTTCTTCAAAATAGCTCTCAAAATAGTACCCAAAGTACGGTTGACGAGCTCCGTTTGTCCATCAGTTTGTGGATGACAAATAGTAGAAAACAATAATTTTATACCCAACTTGTTCCACAGAGTTCGTCAAAAATGACTCAAGAATTTAACATCGCGATCTAAAACAAAGTAGATAGCATACCATGCAAACGAACAATCTCTTTAAAAAAAGAGGTCGGGAATATGTATAGCATCATCACTCTTATGACATGGTACAAAGTGTGCCATCTTAGAAAAATGATCCACCACAACAAATATGCTATCGCACCCCCTCTTAGTCCTAGGCAATCCCAAAACAAAGTCCATAGAAATATCTGCCCAAGGAGTAGAAGGAACTGAAAGAGGCATGTATAACCCATGTGGATTCAAGTGAGACTTAGCTTTTTGACATGTGGAGTAGCGAGAAACAAACCTCTCAACATCTCTCTTCATATCAGGACAGAAAAATGCGAGGCCAAAACATCCGCAGTCTTCTTAGCACCAAAATGGCCCATCAACCCTCCTCCATGCGCTTCCTGTAACAACAAAAGACGAACGGAACCAACTGGAATGCATAGGCGGTTAGCTCTAAAAAAGAACCCATCATTAACCATAAATTTGTTCCATGCATGTCCCTCTCTAAAATTCAGTAAGACATCTTTAAAATAAGGGTCAAGCACATACTGTTCTTTTATCGAGTCAAGTCCAAAAATCCGACAATCAAGTTGGAACAGCAAAGTATATCATCTAGACAAAGCATTAGCAATCACATTATCCTTCCCCTTCTTGTGTTTGACAACACAAGGAAAAGTTTTAATAAATTCAACCCACTTAGCATGTCTATGATTCAGAGTATTCTGAGCGAAGATACTTCAGCGATTCATGATCAGAATGAACAACAAATTCTCTGGGCCACAAATAATGACACCACATTTCTAAGGAATGTACAAATGCATACAATTCCTTATCATACATAGAAAATTCAGAACTGGACCATGCAACTTTTCACTAAAATATGCAATGGGTTTACCATCTTGCATCAAAACACCTCCAATGCCAACTCCACTAGCATCACATTCTAAGTCTTCCCAAAGTTTGGAAGTTGCAGCAATGACGCGTGCGTAAGCTTGTACTTCAAAGTTGCAAAGGACTCCTCTTGTACTTTTCCCCAATGAAACACCACACCTTTCTTCATCAACTCGTGCAACGGTGTAGCAACGGTGCTGAAATCTTTGATGAAGCGGTGATAGAAACCTGCAAGACCAAGAAAACTCCATACCTGTGTGATGGTTAGGGGCAACGGCTAGCTCTCAGTGGCCTCAATTTTCATCGCATCCACCTCAATTCCTTGTGGAGTAACAACATAGCCAAGGAAAGAAACTCTATCGGTGCAAAAGATGCACTTATCAAGATTAGCAAACAAACGTGCATCTCTCAAAGCATTAAAAACATCACATAAGTGTTCCATATGTTCATCCAAAGACTTGGTGAAAATTAATATATCATCAAAGTAAACCACCACAAATCTCCCAATAAAAGCCCTCAAATCCTCATTCATCAATCGCATGAAAGTACTAGGTGCATTGGTTAAACCAAAAGGCATAACTAACCACTCATATAACCCGAATTTGGTTTTAAAAGTTGTTTTCCATTCATCTCCAAGTTTCATTCTTATTTGGTGGTAACCACTATGCAAGTCTATCTTTATGAAAATTATAGCACCACACAACTCATCAAGCATGTCATCTAGTATAGGAAGAGGATGAAGATATCGAATGGTAATATTATTGATGGCTCAACAATCAACACACATACGCCAAGTACCATCTTTCTTGGGAACCAAAAGCACAGGAACAGCACAAGGACTAAGGCATTCACGTACATACCCACGGTCCAACAGTTCTTGGACTTGTCGCTGAATTTCCATAGTCTCCTCGGGATTGGTGCGATAAGCAGCACGGTTCAGCAATGTGGCGCTGGGGAATCAATTCAACTTGATGCTCTATCCCTCTCAAAGGTGGAAGCCCCAGCAATAACTAAGCTGGAAAAATGTCCTCATACTCCTGCAAAATGTTAGTGACAACAGGAGGCAAAGAGCTAGCAATATCATCAAGTGAAAAGAAAGCTCATTTGCATAGCAAAGCATAACACATATCATCATCAGAAAGTTCAGCAAGTTCATATTTCATTGCGAGCATAACTCCCCCCTTTAATTTAATTCCCTCGACCTCAGAAGTTGGTGCAGATTTATCCTTTTTAGGTGGGTAAAAAGATTTAGCAACTTGCTGATTTTCAGATTCCTTATCATGCAAACTAGCAGCTCGTTCTTTATCAGCTTGTACAATTTCAGCAGGTGTCATAGGTAGCAAAGTAATTTTCTTTCATTTATGTACGAAAGTGTATTTATTACTTTTTCCATCATGTATAGCATCATTATCAAATTCCCAAGGACGTCCCAATAAAAGATAACAAGCGTCCATAGCTACGACATCACAGTCAACAGAATCAGCATAGGTACCAATCGAAAAATAAACTCTACAGGTTTGTGTTACCTTAGCTTTCTCCGCATCACTAAACCACTAAATACTGAGGGCATGTGGCCAAGACAAGCTTCTTGACCAAATCAGAACTCACCAAATTATTGCAACTACCTCCATCAATGATGACACGTGCGCGACAATTGTTGATGACGAAAAAAATTTGGAACAAGTTATGGCGTTGGATCTTCTTAGGTTGTTGTACTTGTGTGCTGAGTACTCACTGCACAATGGTGTTTCTAAAGGCCGTCGTGTTCTCACTATCAAATGCAACACCACGATCCTCATCAATATCATTTGCCTCATCATCTTCAACATCGGAGGTGCTTATGTATCCATCTTCTGTAGCAATGTATGCCCGCTGACTAGGGCAATCCTTCTGCACGTGGCCAAGCCCATGGCAACGGTGGCACTGAATGTTGGAAGTGCGTGGTGTCGAGGTGGTACTCTTGCTGCCCTCCTGCAAAGAATTTTTACCTGAATCCAAAGAACATGCAGAAAATGGTGGTGGCGGTGATGGTGCAGCAGCTATCGAGGTGTGGATCGCTTGCTCGCCGGTGGGGGTGCTCGAAAAGAAGTTGGCTTGGGCAGCCCCGAAGATGGCGTCGTACGTGGTGTGTAGGAGGTGCTTCCCACCTTGTTCTTGCCCTGCTGTTCACGCCCCTGAATCTCCTTTTTTGCAAGTATAGCATATCAAAACAACTAGTCGACAGTGTTAAAGTCCTTATAATCAACTATGTCCTGAATATCACGCCTTTAGCCTGAATAAAAATGACAGATAGAATCATGGGCCCTTCTACAATACCACAATGCATTATGCCTTTTTGCAAAGCACCATAGTAATCCTGCACAGAAGTTTCTCCTTGTTCTAAACGCTGCAATTTCTTACGGAAATGTCTATGATATGAAGGAGGAACAAAACGATCACGCATAGCCACCTTAAGCTCATTCCAAGACGTAGGTGCTCTACCATCGCCAACTAGACCAGTCCACCAAATAATAGCAAAGTCCTTAAACTCACTAGTGTCTTGTCTAACTTGATGTTCTTCGGGTACAAGGTGGGCAGAAAATTTTTGTTCTACTATCATCTCCCAATCAAGGTAACCCTCAACATCATAATGACTCGAAAAAGATGGAATGGTAAACTTAATCTTAGCATAAGGGTCATCATGATTGTTATTACCTTGGTGAGCGCCACCCATACCTACCCTGTTCTAGCGAAGACGATGTTGTAGTCGTGCGTTTCTGGTATCCGCTTCATCATAATTACCATTATCATCAAACACCACGTCATCTGGAAAACGTGGAGGTGGTGGCTGTTGTGGCTGTGGCTGTGGCTGTGGACGCGCCTCCACAAGCTCGGACACCCATCGGTCCACCCTCTCTAACATGGTGCCAAGCTTCATAGCGATGAGCGCATCAGTGACAGTCTTGTTGATTGTTTCTTCCATCTTGTCACGAGCAGCTTCTAGCTCTTCTCGACTAACACATTCACTAAAATCTACGAGAGCCTTCGGTGCATCATCTCCTACCATCGAAAAGCACCAAAACAAGAAAACACAATGAAGGTTATCCCTAATAATCCGACTACGTGCTCTCAACACAGCAAAGGAAGCGTCTTACCAAGCTCTTGCAAGGTTCCTACCAACAAGCAAGGCAAAGGATACATGTAAGGTGTGTAGTCCGTGATTGCAAGGGTCAAAAACCAGTTCCGTCCAGAAGGTGTATGTGGAGCTTTAGAAAGGCATAATATGTAGCAAGTAACGAATGCAATATAGCAAAGTTCAATAAGTATCCAAAGTGCAAGTCACAATTGCTGGCTCAAACGTGTCCTAGGCGTAGCATAACAAGTCGGAACAAGAAACGATGGATAAAGCTCACAGAACAAGCAAAACAACACTCTATGCAATTGTTTTTAATCTTTTCAGTAATTTCCAGCAATTTCCTCCAGGACTAGTAGGAATTATGATTTTTTATTTTTCAACTATTTTTTATATTTTTCTCTGAGCAGGGATATCAAAAGCTCCAACCACACAAATTTGCAACTCTTTTTAAAACTAGGATGCGGTCTACAGAAAATCAGGAACGTTTCCTAAAAAATTGAAAACAACTTGATCAATTTTTTTCTTTATCTTCCTGATTTTTTTGAATTTTTTGACTCGACCTAACAGGAGCACCGAGTCAACCAATCACGTTTCCAAATGGAGTCACGAATCTGCTGTAAACATATGAGATCAAACAGAGCTCCGAGCGAAAAGTTACGCCTATTTTTATGAAAGGTACCTCAAGTTACAGTTTTCGAGAGGCACAATTCAGCAGAAAGCGCGGCGGCAGCTAGGGTATGCAAGATGAACCAAGAAGGGTTGTGATGCAAGGCGATGAACACATGGCGGCTCGCAACCTATCTAGGGCTTGCACGGCAGGAGTTCACGCAAGGCGGCTAGCGAGGGCAAGTCGAATTATGGGGTGGCACGACTTGTAATCTTGTAATGGTGGATGGGATAGCGACGGAAACAAACAATTCACAGCAATGGGTGATTGAACTACGACGACGAACATGACCTAATACCAGCAACAAGACTCGACCACAGACACAAACTCAACAAAACGAATCTGAAACGAAATTGCAAAGGCTAAAAGAGGACAGCGGAAATTTTTTTTGGGCTATTTTCTGGACTATAGGACAAAGGCAAAAGGATGAACCTGATGGTAAACCTATCTCGGAATACCACTTGATGGGAACTAGGGTTTTTCGATCTTCCGAAAGGTTCTAATAACTCTCGATTTGGTGGAGTTGCGACTCAAATTGATCCGGCTTCCGAACTACAAGTTTCGAACCCCGCAATCACAGCACCACGTCTCCTCAGGTTATCAACCGGGGTTGCACGGTTGACCTCACCCAGAAGGCTAATCCTTGCATGCGAATCAAAGAACACAAGCAAGAACGAGAAAGATGGCAACACAATTGCAGATGTATGATTAAACTCACGAAGTTGGGGTCTCACAAGCCGACGAGCGGCGACACTGTTCTTGACAGAATTGATCTAAGCAAAACTCAAACCCTAACTTGGGCGGCAGCTATGTTGGTGGTCGTTATGGCACGTTTTTGACCACCAATACTCGGGAATAAAAGAGGATATATGTGACATTCCATGTACTTAGGTTTATTTCTAACAGAGTTCCACGAGTTTTGGTGAGTTACACTTGTGTAGGTACAACAACGAGAAATACGTGCTATAGGGGTCGGAATTGACCGATTCGGTCGAATGACTCCATTCGGCCGATTACCCCCCTTAGCCATAAATGACGTAAAGCACAACCAGGAGGCCATCCACGTCAGCGATGACCAGGCAGTGACCGTGCAAGCCAAGTACATCACCGCCACATCATCCTTGGGCCAAATCAGCTGAAGACCATCCTGAGTCACTTTTGAGGAAAGTACGACCCCGTGTTGTACCTCCTCAGAGGCAACTCAGCTTGACGAGCACAGTCTTTCCCGACGTCGACACGGCTTCAGCATCGAGGATGGCAAGCAAGACGATACGCGAATTCTCGGCTCCATCGAGCGAGAATGTGCGTACCGGTCCCACTCCACCTATCGGAGACGGGACTTTTGAGCTCAAGCCAGCCCTCATCAACATGGTGCAGGCTAGTCCATTCTGCGGCAAGCCTCACGAAGATGCTAACACTCATCTCCAACACTTCCTCGAGATCTGCAACACCTTCACCATACGCGGTGTAAGTACCGATGCTATTCGCCTTCGTTTATTCCCGTCCTCCTTATTGGGTAAGGCAAAGCAATGGTTTTATGCTAGTCGTGAAGCTATATATTCATGGGATAAGTGCACTAGTGCCTTTTTGCTAAAATTCTTTCCGGTTGGGAAAACCAACGCCCTCCGGAATAAAATTGCTAGTTTCCAGCAAGCAAAAGATGAAATAGTCCCGGAGGCATGGGAACGCCTCCAGGACTATATTTCTGCTTGTCCTCACCATGGTATGCAGAATTGGTTCATCATCCAAACCTTTTACCATGGGCTAAAGAGCTCAGCCCATGAGTATTTGGATGCTACTGCTGGAGGAGCATTTTTCTCTCTTGAGGAGAACCGAGCTAAGGCCCTCATTGATAAGATGGTGGAAAATCAGGGTTGGGGCACTGAACGTGACCAACCACGTACTCGAGGAGTCCACCAAGTTGAAGCTTTGGACTTGCTCGCTGCCAAGATGGACCTCCTTCTGAAGAAGATGGAGGCCCCCGTTCAAGAAACGGTGCAAGCCATGGACGCTCGCATGACGTGCGAGGTCTGTGGCAACACAGGCCATTCGGGGGATGACTGCCCCGAAACACGAGAACATGCCCACTACATCAACAACTCCAACAACAATGGGTATCGTCCGAACAACTACGGCAATCAAGGCTGGAATTCGCGCCGAAATCTCTCTTTTGAGAGATCATCACAAGGTAACAATTTCAATTCCAGTACTTTCAATAATCAGCCGTCTATCAAAGATCTTGTGCTAGGCCAGTGTAAAATCAATGAAAATATTAGTAAAAAGTTTGTTGCAACTGATAAAATCCTGAAAAGCATAGATGCAAAGCTGGAATCTTTCTCTTCTGCTATAAAAAGTCAATTGAGCTTTAATAAAATGATAGAAACACAAGTTGCTCAATTAGCTGCTTATTTACCTTTGGGGAAAAATTCTGGGCAACCAGAAAAGATCCCTTGCGGAAATGTTAAATCGGTTACCACGAGAGGGGGTAAGACCACTCGGGATCCGCCATATCCTAATGATGCAGGTAAAAAGGCAGTAGCTCAAGAAAGTGATAGCGAAGAGGAGGAGGCTGTCGAAGAAACTCTGAAAAGAAAACCTTGGAAGGAAGCAAAGACAGCCCCTCATGAGTTCTATGATACGACTGTGCTGCCATTCCCAAGAAGACTTCACAAACCGACGGTGGATGAGCAATTCACAAGATTTGTTAAGGTAATTTGAAAACTCTATGTCAATATTCCATTACTTGAAGCTATGCAGGTTCCCACATATGCCAAGTATTTGAAGGACATCCTCAACAACAAAAGGGCAATACCAACCACCGAGGTAATTAAACTAACCAAAGCATGTAGCGCAGCCATTTTGAATGAATTTCCAGAGAAAAAGAAGGACACTGGATGTCCTACCATCGTGTGCTCCATCGAAGACCAACACTTCAGCAACGCCCTATGCGACCTCGGAGCAAGCGTCAGTGTCATGCCCAAGGTAGTGTTTGATAAATTGAATCATACTTCCTTGTCCCCTACAACCATGTATTTGCAGCTGGCAGATCAATCCATCCGATATCCCGCGGGAATTGCGGAGGATATTCCGGTGAGAATCCGGGAATTCTTCATGGATTTCGTGGGGCTTGATATGGAGGTTGACACGAAGACCCCTCTCATTCTTGGGAGGCCATTGCTGAGCACCGCCAATGCGAACATCGACGTAGGAGCCAGAGGGATCCACCTGAACATCAATGGCAAGGAAGAAAAGTTTGCATTCAAAGCCAGGGTGGAGAAATGCTCTAAGGTATATGCATCATCAATTCAAAATTTAACTAACCTAGAGCAGGTCAAGATGGTTGCACCAAAACATCCACCGCCACCGACACCTACACCGAAGAAAATCAAGAAGGTGTGGTGGAAGAAGCAGAGTTCATCGTCTGAACCATCCACTCCGAGATCGGACGATGACAAAAATCACTGAAGACACGGAGGAGTCCCGCTCGTGGACTCAAAACTCGAGCTCTCACCGCGAGAAAAACCGGTATGTATCTCATGTTTCCCTTTCCCATTTTAAATTTCAATTCACTGCATTTGCATGTTTTATTTCAAAAATTTTGAATCACTTGTACATGAAATAAAATGAGAGAATAGAAAGAATAAAATTGGTGCATGCAAAACATCTTTGGTTTAAATTTTGGTAAAAATGAATGGACCATAAGCTGAAATTTGTTTGAAGTGGGTAAAATTTGTAAATTTTGTTACTTTTACCCCTTCTAGAACATCTCCATTTATTTACCATCATCACCAACCAACACAAAACATGTTTACCCCACTCCACATGGCTGCACACTCACCAATTATCACAAACATGGCAGCATGGGAGTGACACCAATAATTTGACCACTTTGGTCATGTCAAAATGAGCATCTTTGCACTAACTACCACTCAAATGACCATACATCAATGCTGGCCACTAAAATTTGCATGCACATGAAGCAAAGGGGGAGCACCATCACTCACATGGAGTGCTGGCAGCACTGCCCTGGTTCGGCCGAACCAGGCCTGTCTCCCCTCGGCCTATACATTCCGAAGGTCCAGCCGCCTGAGCCACCGTTCAAGCGATGATGATGCCAGTGGTTCGCCGACACCATCCAACGCGCCGGCTCCGATGGAGAGGGATGAGCCAGGAGCATCGAACATAGGCGGAGGCTATACCTCTAGCTCAGTTCGAAGGCTCCTGAGCGAGGAAGACATCATCCTCAGGACGACCCGCGAGCAAGAAGGGACTTTGGCCCAGCACACTCGCTACCTTCAGGAGAACAACTCTATGTTGGAATCCCAAAGGTATGAGCACACGGAGTAGTTCAAGAGAATGAACAATTACTTCTCGAACTTCTGACCGTACCAGTGACATCGTCAAGCAAGCTTGGGGGCAGAACCCCCGCGAAGGTATGTCCGACCCGTTCCAGCTCAGCAGTAGTTTTGTTTGCTTTCATTTCCCTTCATTTCAATTCCTTTTTAAATAAAAGAAAAGACCAAAATAATATTTGCTTTGAATCTTGAATAAAATCAACTCCCAGACTATGCATGAATGAAACATATGCCTCTTATTTTGGAAATGATGAATAGTTGCTCTGTCATTAATTTTGCAAGTGCCTTGTTTTCAACTAGTTGCTTTATAGTACTTGAGTTATTTGGCATGAGTAAAATGAACCTGAAAACCTCGTGGGAGCACATGCTTTATTCCAAGTCTAAGTTGTTGTGAGGAATGATATAGTGAGATTTGGTTGAGTTCTTGCTTTTGCTCTTAGTATGGTGAATATCTCGGATGTCTTTTGCTTTCAAAAATAAAATAAAGTTCCTCATTGGTAAAAAATACCTACCAAAGCCATATGTTAAGCTTAGTCAAAAATTTCTACTCATATGCTGCTTGTTGTCTTAGTGAGCTTTGTCAAATTGTTGTGACATTTCGGTGAAACCTTCGTGCTTCTAAGATCGAGATTCACGTACACACCACTCTCACTTGCAATTCCTACACTGGGAGTTAGCAAATATTGTCATCATCCATCCACAAAATAAATACTCCTTGTTCTATGATCTCCTCTCCAAATATCCTTGAATAGAGACATGGGCTATGCAAAAAGAAAAGCATGCCAAAGAGCATGGAAAAAAGAAAGAGAAAAAGAAAAGCATGCCAAAGAGCATGGCAAAAATAAGAAATAAGAAAAGCATGCCAAGTGGCATGGCAAAAATATGAGCAAAAAAAATAGATAGCCCATGTTCTCGAAAATAATTCAAGGGGAGGAAGAATCACCCCAAGGAGTTCCACCCCATTCCACATTCCATATTCCACTCCACATATTCCACACACTTGCACTTCTCGATCTAAAGGTATGATTTGGTCCACACACTTCCGCCTCTGGTTGCCTTGGCGGTTACCCAAGCTCAACCGCCATCAGTTGCTCTAAAAGGAGGTGTCCAAGCCCAGGATTAACACACACCAAGCCAAGGAGCTCTCATTTCCACTTCTCTCTAGTAGAGTTAGGATAGTTTAGTTGGGAGCTAGAGTCGAGTCGAGCTTTGCCTCAGAGGTTCCGGAGTTGTCTTCAGAAGCTCTGGTACAAGCTCTTGTATCTTTTCCTTTTCCTTTTGCAAGACTTGAGTTATCAATATAATTATCTTTATCATCTTGCCTTTGTCATTTATAGCTTGCTTCTACTTTATTCTAGTTGCATCTATATCGTGTTTAGACTATAGTCGGTTCTAGTTCTAGTGCTTCTAATTCTTGTTTAAGTCTTTGTCTTAGTTGGTTCTTTGACTTAGCTCAATATTTGCCGGTGAACTGTCACCGGGGGTATTGATGGGTTGCTTGCTTTTGCTAGTGAAGTAAGTAGTCGTTGGTTAGTGTGGGTGTGGTACCTAGACTAGTCAGTGGCCTTGGTTTGCCCCCGATTCAACGAACGTGTGGTAGCCGTTAGGTGGTGACAGCCTTATACGGTCTTTGTAATCCACCTCGTTAGTCTCGGCCCATAGGATCCCCCAGTGTGGAGCTAGTTGCACCCCTTCTCATCGCTTTCTGCGTGTTAGTGGTGTCCATTGTCCCGATGCTAAGACATTAGAGTTAACCCAGACCTTCCAGTGCTGACTCTTTAGCCGCTGTATCTCTAAGCCCGAGTGACATAGACAGATAAAGTCCATAGGAATCCTCTATCTCTTCTCGTTGTCCTCCCAGCTATCTATACCTTCTCTCTCTTACCTGAGTCTCCCTTGAGCTGTGTGTCACGGTATATCCACTCCTATCAAATACCGTTATCCCCTGTCTTGTTTAGTTGTGTACCTTTCTCTGATAGTCTTGAATACCTGTTTACTAGTGCTCTTGCCAAAGCTTCCCTACGGAAATATAAATTATGATACCTTGGGATACTCCCAGGTGAAGTGCTACAACGGTGATTCTGTGCGCTTGGAGAATATTTATATATTTTACTAAGCCATAAGGAAAACCACTGATACACTCCTTACCCCAGTACCGGGATTCTCAATCCTGATATTGGATTGTAAGAAGTGCCAACAGGCTACTATTTTCAGGAGTCTAGGGTCATGGTCGACCCCCCCTGGATGCACCCCTATTGGGCTCAACATGATACACGGCCCAAAGGCCAAAATACGACGATGCAACACCAAAACAGATTCTAGATGTCAACTTGTTTCATCAATTCCCGATGACTACGAACGAATTTTGACATGAGACCAGTTTCATTTCAAAGATTATCTTCTTAGCTTTCCAAGCATATAAATAATGTCCAAATGCGAGGCTGTATGCGACCTGGGCGTCCAATTTAGCGCTGACTGCTCGTGGACTCTGAGGTGGGCTCGAAGTCGACTTGATTTGGGCTTCTATCTTGACTTGCATGCCCTTGCTGGTCCTCTCCACCTTGAAGCCCTTCTCCAACTATCCTCTGGTCCTCTCCATGGTTCCAAATTACAATATAATCATTAGGTAGAAATCTATTCTCATAATCACATAGAGAAGTACTTATGAACGAGCTCACCTCTAAATTCAATTGTCGCGCGCGAGCTCTAGTGATTGGACCTTGAACGATCAATGAAGGATTGTTGTGAGTATCCATAGAAGTGATGTCCTCATCACACTTCCCAAGAACCAACCACAAATCTCACATCCTCATCGGGCTCATCCTGCCGCAACATGTTCCTGTATATTCATCTGCCAACTCCTTTCACTCACTAGTCGAGACGGTGAGCTCCCTCCTCACATGTCTCATCAGCAATGCTGGTCCAACCTCTCTTAATCCAGATCAAGGTAAAGGTAAAAAAAGCAGAATCCCATGCTAATCTAGATGATATCAGATGCAGGTCGTCCATGACTGTGGACACGGCTATACGTATAGTTTACACTCTGCAGAGGTCGTACTCCAGGACCCATCCGGGATGCAAAGCTGGTGCGCAGCCAACTTGAGACACAGCCCACAGCAAAGACCCTAAAAAGTAACGGTACCATCCTGCTTCCCTAGGCTCAGGAAACATCTGATCTAACATCTGCACCCGGGGTGTGAAACCTTCCCACCAGGGCCAGTCGGGGGCTGTGGTATATCAGGGAGAGTACGCCGCAACGAGTCCCCCTTACACAAATCAAACTCGAATCTCCTAACAGTGCTGGTACTGCACTTAGATATACTTGCTGGAACCCTCCCCATTCTGGGTAGATGGTGAGCACTGTAATTCCCACTTCCAAAGGCCGCCATCGACATGCTCCTCAATTGTTGGTAAAGCGAGTATTAGCATCAAACCGATCTGCCGCAACGGTCCGCAATCGGCACCTACAACATGTATTGCCGCCCAAACTCCTCAATAGTCACCAAAAGGTTGTACCCACCACAGGTACTTCGTCGGAACTGTCCGAGTGCAGTTCCCAAGCACCCCAATCAAAAGATCGAGTTGTTATTACTCACCTCCACCGCCTAGCTTCACCACATCACCCAAGCCACCCAACTCATGCCAAGAGAATCAATCACAACCATCCAACACATACAAGCATAGCATATGTATAAAGTGGATAATCGGGTAGCAAGGTATCAAGATAGATAAAAGGCAGTGCAAGGCATATCATGATGCGAATAAAGTAAAGCGCTAGCATACTAGTTGGCATGTCTAATAGGTATTTCAGATAATGGCTGGGCGTGAACCTGGTACTGCGTCTTCCTCCTCGTTGAGGTAGTTGGGGTAGTAGACGTCCTCCTCTTGAGTCTCTGGGGCTCCTAAGGTCGCGGAAAGGAAATAAGAACGGGGACTAGTAGCAAAGAACCACCAAGACGGTGAAGCAAGAAGACTCAATTAACACCAAACTCTACACTAACACGCGGATCATGATTTTTAAAAAAATATAGAAACCGGTTTCATATTTTTCTAAGCTATAGTTGATTTATTATGATTTTTCGAAGGTTAAAACATTTTCTGAAATTATTAAATAAATTCCAAAAGAAGAAAACAGCAAACAGTAACTGATGATGTCAGGACAGCTGTGCTGACATCAGCAGTGGGGCCCTGCTGACGTCAGTGTTGACTTGGTCAACATTAACCGGTCAACCAGTCAGCGGTCAACGGGGTCAAGGGCCCACTGGTCAGCCTCTGTCAGTGTATGACACGTGGGCCCGGATTGTCAGCAGTTAAACAGGAAAAAGAAAAGGATTTAAGGGTTAACGGGTCGGCCTTGGGCTGAAAGAGATGGGCCGGCCCACTAGCGCTGGGCTTGCGGCCTGGTCAGAGCTGGTGCTGTGGTGGACTTGGTCCACCGTGAGCCGTGAGAGCAGCTCACATACGCCGGGTTCACGGGATTCACTGCGGCCGCGCGGGATCTACCACGGCTCAGCGCGGCGGGGCTTGGTGTGGACCGCGCTGCGGCCGGCACGTCGGAGACGGGTTAGGCAAGCGGCTGCAATGACTCGACGACCACGCGTAGAATCTTGGCGGCCTGAGTCCACAGTGGCTGGGTTAGCGCGCGTGTGCGACGAGGTCACATGGCTCGACGCGGCGGCGGCGCGACGCGGAGCTCTGGCGTCCTGGTTCCACAGTGGCACTCCCCCGGCAGTTAGTGCACGTGCGAGCGCGTGCGCGGGTTCATGGTTGCCCATGGCCGCGACACGGCCTCGGCTCACGCGCGGTGGCTGGTTCTCCGGTCCGCGGCGGCTTTGGCTGCGCATGGTCGATGACGGGTTTTGCAAAGGGCTTAGAGGCAGCGATCTGTCCTGCAAGAAGAGCTCGGCTCGAAGGCCGGCAACACTGAGGCTTGCGCTGCGGCGGCGGCGACGAAGCTCATCGGCGTGAAGGCCGGCACGGGGAAAACGGCCAAAGCGGAGCGGCGGCGCACGTTGGGAAATGTAGTCGTGCTCTGCAACTCGACGAAGACTAGTGGTTCGGCTTCGCGTCGTTGTTTGTCTCCTCCTCGCGCTCAGCTCCGGTTCGGCTCCACGGGCAACGATGACTCGTGGTACGACGGCGTGACGGCTCCGTGTCGCCCGGCTCCTCTTCTTCCCTTTCGGCTCTCCCTCTCTCTCTTCGATTGGTGGCGAAGAAAACCCCAAAGGGGCAGCGGTGGCTAGGGTAGGGAGCAGCGCAGCGTCAGGGTTTTATAGGGCGGCTGCCGCTAGGGTTCGGTGGGCACGAATGGCGAGAGATGGTGGCGCCCGTGCCCCTTTCCACGTGTCACCATCCGAACGGGCCGCGGCGTGCACGTGATGGGATTGGCCGAGTGGCGGGGTGCTCACGCGCAGTGTGTGCGCAGGCGAAAGTTGAGTGCCGGATGTGGGAGAGGAGAGTGGTTGGAGGAAGGGGAAAGCTGACAGGTGGGACCCACCTGTCGGTGAGAGGGAAAATAAAGGTGCGCGGCGGTGGCTGTTGGGCTGGCTTGAGGCGCTGGGCTGGGCCGACTGGGCTGCTCGCGGGGTTAGGAGCGTTAGCAGGTTAGATGGTTAGGAAGGTTAGGGCCCAAGTTAGTTAGGTTAGTTTTGTTATTTATGTTAGCTTTAATTTGAATTCAAATGCAAGATTTGAATTCAAATTCAAACAAAGAACCAAAAAGTCAAATAAAAATCCAAATCAAACATATTTGATCCTTAGCACACAATTAAATTTTAAATTTAAATCGCCTAGGAACATGGGAGCAAAATGAATGCATCCTTATATGTGATTGCATGCACACAATTGCACAAGAAGTTTTCAAAATTTGAGATTTTTGCGTTCAATAATCCTACGAATTTTCTAAAATATTACAACGATCATCAACCTGTGAGAAACAAACCGCGGGGGAAAGACGAAGAAACAAACAAAATGCGAACTCACCTGTGAGAGGACAGCGGAGGAAGCTGGATCATGGCGGAACCCTGACAAATCGCCTGGGAGTCGCCGCCTACTCGACGGGGATGAACACGAGGATGAGGAGACGGACAAAATAATGGAGCCTTACGGGAGATGGGTGGGGGGAGGATAGCATGGAGACACCGCGTCGGAGAGGCTAGATCGGACGAGCCATATACGCTGCACAAATCTTATACTTTAGAAGCAGCTATACTAAAAAAAATTCAGAAGCGATATCGGAATATCCTTTCCCCCTTGGAACGAACATCCGGAGCCCAAAGTGGAAAAAAGCCCACTTACCTCGACCTCCACCAAATCATTGAGCCCATGAAGAGCCCAAAACTCACAGCATCTGTCCAGCATCATTTTTACTCAGAAAAAAAAAATGTGTCCAGCATAATCTTGACATGGTCACATCACCCTCTATCCCAGCGCGGTCGGCCCCATGCTTCCCTACAATTCTCTTTTTTTTAACGACCTAGCAAGAGAGCTGTCAATTGTATTAAATAAAAGCAAGAACTTATATAAAAGGAAAACTGTAGAAACTGCTGCACCACATTCATCCATTCATCCCAAAAAGAAAAAGAAATTAAAAAATCAAACAAGACAAGAGAAGATCAAAATTAACAGGTTGGCCAGCCAAACAAGATCGACAAACGGCAGGCCGGCCAGTTGTTGGTGTGTGAACCATCATATAAATTCCTATACAGCGCGCATATCTGCAGCCCTGTTTACCTCCACTGTTGCAGCGCTGTTTAATTTGTTATTGTCCTGAAAACTAATCGAACCGAATTCGAGCACACTTCTCACTGTGCTGCTAGTGGCGAAGAAGCTCGTGATCCTCGTGAGCCATCACCCAAGGTCTTCCATGATGATTCAGATGGATCCAGATACTGTTTGCTCCGGTTGGATGCAGATAATTCCTCTCGACTCCATTCAACTGTGTGTTCCAGAAGATTCACGTACGCATTCATGCATGCCCGCGTCCTTTCACTTGGCATGATACAGTGCTTTCACGCCAGCCAATTCCTCTGGTCCTTTAGTTCCAAAATTTAACATGTCAAACTTGGTAATTTATCATTAATACGTCACTGATTTGTATTTATGAATAATTATCTAAATATTAATTAATTAGGCTTAAAATATTTTTCTCGCAAAGTACAATAAAACTATGCAATTAGTTTTTTATTTCATTTACATTTAATACTACATGGATGTGCCGACATTTTGACGTGATGAGAATCTTCTTTTTATATAGTGAAATTTGGGGTCAAATTTGGGCAACTAAACGAGGCCTAAGCCTCGATCAGCAGTCAGTCAGCACACTCCACACAAGGAAGTTCATAGAGCAGTGTGGTGTGTGTCAGATTCAGAACAGCAGGTGTGCATGTGAGTAACAACCTAGCGTCGCCTGAGGAAGGTGAGGCATGTGATCCCTGCTTCCCTGCAGGCATCTTCCTTCGATTCTCTTTCTCGCTAACTGGAAGGTGATCGATATCGCCTTCTGATCATCACTGTTTAGCAGCTAGCAACTAGCAGGCTAGTGTTTACCATGTTCGCTTGAGCATCGCATCTGTACGGCGCTTACATTCATTTCTGTGTTGCTGGTAATCGAGCCGTCAAGATCCATGTGACCATTGGATCTCAGCCTGCTTTAATTTGACGATCCAACATCGTACTGTGCTCGTTAGGAGGTCTAGTCATTGTGCAGAGTAATCTACACGGCATGTGGCTTTCAACATCTAGCTGCAAATGCGAACTCATTATAGATCAGCGTAAAGCTTTTTATAGTGGAATCTGCCCCCTTTGAATTCGTGTTGTTGACTCAGTATAGATATCATATCTTTTCAGATTATTCCAGCAATTAACCGGCGCTATTCTTGGTAGACGATGTCTCTACGATGCCGCGGCGGCCTACTCTAACATCTGGGCTCTATTACGAATTTTTTTATAATACTACTTTGTAAGTATTATTCTTTACGGAAGTATAAGTTTGATTTGAGCTCTCAAATTCTAAAAGTTGAAATGAAGGAGAAATTGTTTGCACTGATGTTACATTGCTGTGGACAATAAGAACTCATTTGGTTGGCTTGGCTCCTGCGCGCGGGGCTCAATCCAAACACGCCCTAACAGTCTACAGAGTTACTGGCTACCAACCGGAGGGAATCACATCGAAGGCACTCAGAGGATCATATATACGACATACACAGATCAACCCTTAAATCTGAACCAATATTATTTATTCGAGCAGCTGGAGGTGGATCCTGTCAATTTAGTATCCAGGAGGAGACAGGCAGAACCTTCAGTGCTTGCATATTCGCTGTGATTGGCTGGCTGGCTAGTTCAGCAGATCTAGATTAGTTAAATCCAGTGATGATGCATCATCGCTCCGTAGTATTAGCTAGGTTGGCGCTGCAGAGAGGCCAATTTTTCTCTCGTCACATCCTAGATCTCCCCTCTTTCTTCAGGCCCAATCATGCATGACCACTTCTATAGTGTGGGAGGAAGGAACCTACTCACCATGTCCTTGTGTTGAATAATAGTCAATTAGTCCAAAGGAATCATCTGGTTGTATACTAGTATATACCAAGGAAATAGCCAAATAATTCTGTTAAAAGAAAGCTATGCATGCAGCTCAGACAGATTGGGCCAGCCAGTGTGCGCTAGAGTGCAGTGTAGGTGATGCATTGACTGGTCAGAGCTCGATGCTTCCCCACTAGACAAGTCTGAGTGGCTGACATGCTCTAGTATATTATGAAGAATTCTGATTGCGCAGATTCGCTTCTTTTGGAAAAGCTGGTGAAAACAGGCCCCGTTTATTCTTCTTGTTTACTTTGGCTGTGTTTAGATGAGGTGAAAAGAGATGAAAAAGTCGTATCGGATACTGTAGCGCACTGTAGCATTTTTCGTTTTTTGTGGTAAACATTGTCCTATCATAACCTAACTAGGCTCAAAAGATTCGTCTCGTCATGTACATCAAAACTATGTAATTAGTTTTTTTATTTACCTACATTTAATACTCCATGCACGAGGAGATTGATTTGATGTGATAGATGAACAGTGAATTTTGAAGAGAGAAAGTTTGGGATCTACTCATCTGCTTGTTAATAGGCTGTTTCAGAACCTTGCCATTTCGCACACCCTTCTCCTTAACCCGTGTAAAACTGAGGAAGAAACTATGCCAAACAGAGCTGAACATGACAATGCAAGATCGAAGCACCGGATATCAATCCCACGTTAACTGCATTATTCATATATTGACAGGAAGCAAAGCCTCATGCGCCGCTACAGCCAAGATAGCATTTCCCCTCTCAACTGTAACTTCAAAAGCTAGCTGTTTCAAAAGAAAAGACGACCAACTGTTTCCAAACTGCTTTAATTTGGTGCCGACCGAAAACTCCATTCGATCAGCCAAGATGTGCTTGCACTGAATTGAAGTGCGCACTGAAGATTGCACGTAATTATATATATGGTCACAGTAAGACCCGGCCAGCAGCCGCAATTCGATTCACAACAACTGAACTTTGCATGCGCCACAATATATAATCAATGGGTACAGTGATGCGGCCGGGCGGCGGGGCTCCCACACCACGCATTCACATATGGGCGTGTCGATGAACCGCCGGCACCGGCGTTGAATGCTTCCTAGTGTCATTCAGGATCATCGGGGCCGGGCGAATTCATTCATGGCCACATTGCCCTGTCAGGCGGCGCGCGACAGCGCCCGTGGCCGCGCACCGGCCGGAGCTAGGCGGCGAACGAAGCGATCAGCGCGCGAGATATATATGCATGACCGATGGGTCGCCGTCGTTGCCACTGCACAGTGTGCCTGATCCATATCATTGCCCACTGTAACAGGATACCTACGTGTGGGGTTCCTGCTAGGGCTACGTCTCCTGGATCACATACATGCATGGTCCATGCACAGGGCCGTCGACTTATTATATATAACGGTCTACAGAGACTAGAGAAAATTCTTGTCGTATCATATCGTGACAGCAAAAGTGAAGAAGGAGGAGAAGAGTCTAGCTACTACACTCCTCCCTGGCTGAATAACATCACTTCTTTGGTCCATATGGGTCGTTTATTCACTACCGGAGACGGGGCATTTGTCGTACGTTCCAGGCGCACGACAAAGGCCTAAAAACACACGGCAAAGACTTAGCCCACGCGCACGGTAAAGGCTGCACGACAACCAAAAGCACGGCAAACAAGTCTTTGCCGTGCGCTTTATATCGCGCCACGGTAACTGTGTTTGCCGTGCGTGACATCCAGCACACGGCAAAAAAAAGTGTCTACCGTCGCGTGACGGCGCACGACGGCACGGGGGCTGACGGCGCACGACGGCACGGGGGCTGACGGCGCGGGGTTGACGGCACGAGGTGGGGGCTTTGCCGTGCGGCACGGCCATTGCTTTGCCGTGCGCCACCAGTCCGGCGCACGGCAATAGATGCCATGTTTGCCATGCGCCAGCCATGAGGCGCACAGCAAACTATGGTCGTTTTGCCGTGCGTCTTGTATAGTGCACGGCAAAAGTGCCGAACAGTGGGCGCACGGTAAAGTGACCTAAATTTTTTATGTTTTTTTTGTTTTTCGCGTTTAAAAGTACCCCCTCAATCAAATTTCACAGACATCATATATATGTCATACAAATCATCACGGGCATGATATATATATATATATATATATATATATATATATATATGACAATAACCATCAACAAGCACAGAAATATAAATAAATACAGAAGTTGGACAACGACGAGTGTCTGAGTACACAAACAAGTTCACTATTCATCCACAAGTCCATAGTTCATCGACAAGCATTATTCAAGTCTATAGACAAGTTCAGAAACACGAGCATCCATCACATAGCTCAGAAACACGAGCTCACTGAGAAGGAGGTGGCTGAAACGGGAGCGGTGTGGCGACGATCATAGGAGGGTATAGCCGTTGTGGGTTCAACCCCGGTGACACGGCCATCGACACTTCGACATTATTCGATGCCGCCGATTGATTCTATAAAAAATAGTATTTTGCATGTGATACAACAATCAAGTTCTCTAAGTTATAATATGAATTTTCTAAGTTTTTATGTCATTTGTTTAAGTTTCTACTATGTCTAGGTCTCTAAGAGAGCTTAATTGAAATGAAGCAAGGTTGTCAAGTGACTCACAACAGGAGTTGTCGGAAACGTAGACGAAGACGGAGTGAACACCAACTGGGGCATCGGAGGCATCGCAGGCATCTCCAGCATTGGAAGACCCCTCTGAAGAGCTGTCATGCATGCCTGCATGTGCTCGGCCATCATCTGCTGTTGCCGAGCCAAGTGTTGGGTCATCATTTGCTGCTGCTTGGCCACCCGCTGCTCAACCTGGGCTACGGCCGTCTGGTGTGCCGCTGCTTGCTCATCGATCCGGGCCTACAATTACAACGCAAAGGAAACATATGTTCGTCTCATTATTACAATGCAAAAGAAACATATGTAGAAATTGAGTAACGATGAATATTTCAGAAATAACCTGAAGTCGGTCTACTTGGACCTGTGTCGCATACGCCCATGGGAGTATCGGAGGGCTACTGCTCGTGCTCCTTGCTCGGAGGGCCGCGAGAGTGGGAGTAGTGGCCGTGTCTAACATGTTGTCACCAATATAGTACCAGCCATACTTCTTTCCTTGTGCAACCCTCATGATCACCTCTCCATCAAGCGGCGCACGGCTCGGGTCATACTCTGACCCATGGATCTGCCTTCCCGTCTCTATGTACAAATTGATGCGGCCATGGATGGAGGGATTGTTGTACGCCTCGGGCGGGTCCTAGGTAGGTGGCCTCGGACGACGTGGCCTTGGCCTTGTGCGACAAGGCCCATCTCATGTGGACCTCTTTTGTCGTGCGCTGCGGGAGGGACGCACGGCAAAGGTTCAACTTTTGCCATGAGCCTCCATGTGGCACATGGCAAACGTTAATGGTTGTTGCCGGCCGTCTCTCGTCAGACGAACGGGGCAGGTGCCGTGCATGTGCCAGGTGATTTGCCGTGCGCCCCTCTGATGACACACGGCAAAATTTGTGTTTGCCATGCGCCTTGGCTTCGACGCACGGTGAAACGTATAGTCACCATGCGCCTGTTTTATGCCGTGCTCTTTCCCTCAGACACACGGTGAATGAATTGTTTACCGTGCGCTCGAGATAAAGCGCACAGCAACTACACGTTTTCCGGTAGTGATTAGTACCTCAAATTTCATATAAAACCCAGAGCAGCACGAGGCACTGCCGGCTTTGTGCTCCAGGAGGGATGACGAGACAGTCAAACACACTAGCAATACGATGGAAACATCCTGCCACAACATGTTTTGCACTGATATAGAAATGACTTTTCACCTATCCACATTTGTCCCGGATAGGTTTGGACCCGATTGAAACCACCACCGACTAAAGGGCTCTTCACGAGTTATAATAAAGAGAAAACATCCCACCTACCATCACATGTACTGTGTAGGTGGAGTGGTTAAAAGGTTGTACGTGAGACAATGCAAAAGGTTGTGGGTTTAAATCCCATAGGGCGCAACATTTTTTTAGCACGAGGGCACTTTTAGTCTCCGGTGTGGGAACCGGGACTAAAGGTGGACTCCTTGTCCTTTTTCTACTAGTGTTGTCATCATCTTTGTGGTGGCAAAGTTTCTTCTATGGTGTTTTGGAAAGGTACCAAGGGCCAACACTGATCATAACCTGAGTGGTGATAGAAAAGATTTTTTCACTCCAAGATCATAAATTCACATCACAATTTTGGTTCCTGTTCGTGTGCATTTTCAAAAACTATTGGAAAACCTCATGGTCATATAGTAGATGGTCCCCTCTTCTATATATACAACTAGTAAACTGCAAGCCTAAGATACCTCCTAAATGATAATAATATGTAAAATGGTCCTTATTTGGTCTAAGATTGACTATTAACGCGACATCCTTGTTTTTCTTCGGGACACGGACCCAACATCCTTAGCACGACCTCACCTTTTTAAGTGATGCAGAATTAATAAGTCTACTGATCATCTTTTTTTTCATCAACATGATTGGATCAAACAAAACAGAATAATGATATTAACTGTGAGGGCCCTAAATATATTATCAATAGGCACATCAACAAATTTTAAACACTTACTAGTTTTGAAAAGAGCTAGATTTTTCCAAAAGGATCTATCTACACATTGCTTTGGAATTCTAGGTGCCACGACCCACGAGCACTCCTGCCCCGCTGCCAGCCCCACATCACTGCTCTATGAGCCCTAGCCCCCAGCCTTGCCCTCACCGCCTCGATCTCTTCACGAATTGGGTGGGCAATTCCACCATGCTCCTGCTGTACGTCCCATGTCTTGACCTTCCTAGCTCCATGGCCCGTTGTTAATTTGTTGGCATTCTCCCTAATACCAGTGAGCCCTAGCCCCTCTCCCTTGTCACCAATGACATTGCGCTGCTAACGTACGCCTCCCCCTTTCCTGCTCACCCTCGAGGAGCTAGCCGTGCCTGCCTCCCAACAAAACAAGGCTTTCTATAATAATCAGTTAATTTGCAGCCTTTGGATTTGAATTCACATGTTCAGGTGGGAATCTTACCCCCATTGGTTCGTCGAAATCAAATATTGACCAGCAAACATATCCACCATTTCACCCCGACGTCACCTCTTCCTTCTCATTCATGGGGCCGGGCTACTATATATCATCGGATTCACACCGCGCGCCTCTTTAACTCAACACCGAAAATAATGCTTCCAACTTGACGATGCATGCCTACCACTAGTCCTCTGCAGCGCTAGCACGAGCCTCACCCCATCACGTACCACCAGTACATCCACCACCACCGAGCGGGTCTACCATTATTGTGGTTTAAATTTTCTTTAAGCCCATTGGACTCTGGTACGTGAACCCCAACCCAAATGCAGTACTCGTGAATTCTAGGGCTAGCTAGGAGAACACGAATATATGTGAAAGAATATAGAAAGACAATCTTTCGTGGCCTATCTGAAAATTAAACCCTTATCAAACTGACCATTGACATTTTACCTATAGCATATGTGCGCCATGCATATGTCATTTCGATCCCTTAATTGGTGTCAGCAGCAAGTGAATGAATCACGACGTACACAGCACACTGTGCCGCTGCGGCGCCGCTATCTTTACTACAGTCCGGCCGGCCGGGTCGCTCGCTCTCGAGGCTTCTCCGATCCGCAGCCACCACCACGTACGCCCACGCGCCCCCTCGATCTATTTAACTGCCCCTTCCAAACCCCCTATGCATCCGGCCACTAGATCGAGCAACCATCCAGTCTCTTATCTATCAATCTATCACTGCTTGGACACTCACTCTTGTTGCCTAGCTAGCTACTTGCCTGCCCTCTCGGCCTAGCTAGCTACTTGCTGGCCTGCCCTCTCGGCCTAGCTTGCTTGTTGTCTCCTCCAAGCGCACACAAGGTCGCTCGCTCTAATTGGCTGCGCGCCGGCACCAATTAATAAGCTAGGTCCTGGGGCACCGGCGGCATTGCCGACGATCGAGATGTCCAGCCGGCGGTCGCGGTCGAGGGCGGCGTCTGGCGGCGGCGCCTCCCGGATCAGCGACGAGCAGATCAGCGACCTCGTCGCCAAGCTTCAGGCCCTCCTTCCCGAGGCCCGCCTCCGAAGCAACGACAGGGTATGTGTGTATGTTACTTAATTTTCAGTGTGAACAAGCAAGCTGCTAGCCCGGCCGGCCTGCAATTCAGAGCAATGCATGTGTACGTTACATAGCACATATGGTGGCCGTGGTAATTTGGAGCAATAATTCAGATCAGATGATGACCGGCGATGTACGTACGACGCATATATTATATGTATGCAGGTGCCGTCGGCGCGGGTGCTGCAGGAGACGTGCAGCTACATCCGGAGCCTGCACCGGGAGGTTGACGACCTCAGCGACCGCCTCTCCGAGCTGCTCGCCACCGCCGACGTCAGCACCGCGCAGGCCGCCGTCATCCGCAGCCTCCTCATGTAGATGTGTAGCCGCCCGGCCCGGCAGCCATCATCATATCGGAAGTTAATTAATTTGTAGCTAAATTAGGGAGATCGAGACTCGATCAGAGAGAGCCAGAGCGAGAGAGTGCAGTGAGAGGGAATGAACGTGTTTTGGTTAAGATCATCGTCTACGGCGTTAATAAATCTTTTCATAGAGAGTTGAATTTGCAACCTAGTTCCTATATGTAACTCTTGAACCATCAGCGATCATCAGTCGTTTCGCCGTAAAATTTTGAGGTGCTGTGTACACCGTTTTCTGTGGAAGACATGGAATTGAACCACGTACTGGTTGACACATGCTAGCTGTTTGGTGCTCTGTGCTAACATGACTGTCTGTCTTTTCGCAAGAAAAAGATTCCTACAATTTGTCTTGTTTTCTCTTGCAAGTTGCAACTCGAGACAGTTTTTTTATATATATGACTTATTTGTTTTTTATTCTTCAGCAGCATAAATTGGTTGGAGGACTAGGATCCAGATCCTAGCAAATAATGTCTTTTATTTTGGATGGGTTGGAAAATTTGTTGTGGTTTATTTTTTGCGATTCTTACAAGTTGTAACCATTTTGACAGAGGTTTTCTTCGGCATTTTTTCGTAAGTGTTTTATTTGGACTGGAAAATTTGTTGTGGCTTCTTTTTCACCCCGATTCTTACAAGTCGTCGCCATTCTTTCACGTATTCACGCCATTCCTCGAACAAGCTTCTTTCCCTAAACTAACAAAGTATCAATGTGTGACCACTGACCATCATCTATATTGTGCAATGTACTTCGGCACATATATCTTTCAGGTACCGACAGACACCATGCCTCCCGATAAGGTTGCAGGGTAAAATAACAAGTGAAAGGGAGTGCTAGATTTTCCAATCGTCGGTGGTTGGTCTGCCTTGTTTACTGCAGGGGTCAGATGATAACCTTTTCAATTGCTTCCAGGATGGAAAACAAAACTAAACAAGGATATCATTCTCAGACAAATCTGGAGATTCTGCTGCCAACCCATCATATATTTTCCCCACCTCCGACGCAGTCCCCATCCTATCCTATGATTGCCTAACTAGCTACCTCTAACTAGCTACTCCGGAGTCAAATGATCGAGCACCTCATAACTTTTGTGCACTTCATGAGATGCTCTGCCGACCAGGTTGATTTGCTTGCATTACATTACAAATCACACAAGGTCATTTAGTGAATTTAATCTTAATCAATTGCTAGAAGTTTCTGTGGTTGTTGAACAATTATTGGCAAGCCACATGCCATGTGTTAGCTACCCGGTCAAAATTTCAAAACTTTTGATTATTGATGTATTTCAAAATATATAGATTGGTCACAGAAAATATATTAAGAATGCTATCAAAACATTTCAAAACTTTTGATTATTATATAATTTAATCAACATATTTTGTTATATTAGTACTATAAAGTCAATTTATATTTTGGAAATCACGTTGTTATCTAAACCATCCAAGTATATGTGACTTTGAGTAAGGACCGACCATTTAATTCTCATACGTTATGTGAGGTTTATAGATAAGAAAAATTCATTCAAACACTGAAGTTTAGGGCCAGGGCTGAAGATACTATACAGAAGCAAAAGGCCGTTAAATAGGCTCACTACTACACAAAGCCCGTCGGGCTGCCCGCGCTCACTTTTTACAGCTAGAAATAGCATGTTTGCGGGTGTGGAGCCCGTTGCTGCAAATATTCCATATGACCAGTCACCATAGCTACGGTCGTGGATGAAACATGCACACTTACGTTTACTATGTTCCAACCGCTTACCTCAATTTCCGCACATACCCTCTTCTCCACCACACCACATAGTCACTTGTGATTCTATGAGGTATGTCGTTATTTTTGTATTAACTTTGAAAGGGATTTTTAGAAGCGGGTGACGGCCGATCCTACATTTATTTTTCTTTTTCTTTTAAAATATAGACATATGTTGAAGTAGTAAATTTAAAAATCAAATTTAAAGGCTTTGCTGAAAAGGCCCATCATTTTCAATATGTTACTTGGTTATTCAGTCAAGAACTCAAGATAGATTTTACCATTTTTATTGGCAACTCATCATATTTGAAACCCATTTTCGAAATGTAATGATTTCATAACAAGCTACTCGGCTTCTTTTGCAAAAAAAATGGTGCTCTGCTTGGAAATATAGGTAAGTAATCTGGCAGACGTTTGCAGTTTGCTTTCTCTTTACATTTTCCTACGCTTTTCGGAGCTGGAGCAATATGCAATGTGTTGTGCATCCAATTACTCAGCCTAGTGTTACAAAAAGGTTACATCTTTAAGCCTAGCCACGTAAGCGATTGAATTGAATTATGAAGAGCAGTAAACCATAAAGTATAAACCCAATATGTAAGAAAGCTTTAAATGTACATACATGTAACATCTTGGAGTGGGCGAGCACAGGCAAGACAAAGTGGCCCATGCACAGGCAAGACAAAGTGGCCCAAGAATTAAGCAAGGCCCGGCCCGCTCTACTGGATTAACACATTGGAGTACGTGGGCGAACGATTTGTTTGGTGCTCAACTCGTCTCTACAGGAATGTCCAGCAATCCACCATACTACGTTGGAAAACAATGACAAATTAAAGCGAGCTACCGTACTCACTGAATTAAATTAATGATGGGCTTTTAGGTCGTATATGCACCTGTTTTCAGTGGGAGTGCCTAATATATATGAACAAAAGGCATGACATGCTCTCGCAAACAGCTCCACTAGGTTGTCGCAATGTCTGATAGCCAATCTAGTAGTAAGGTTGTTGGAGAGAACAAACAATCCACTCCCTCATCTAAAACATGCCCCGACATGCTGCTGCTCTCACAATAATGAGGCCATCAAAAATACAGTAACCGATAATTATCCAGAAATTTAGAAGTTGCCCAAAATAGAAACATGCTAGCACAGCAAGCAAAACAACACATGCTGTACGTGTTGCTGCCTCGTAGCAGCGCAACGCGGAGCGCTCTCTCTGCCCCCACGTGTCAGCCACCCCGGCCTTTAATCTCCTCGCGGCCCCTGCTCCTGGTTTCGATCCCTCCCCATTACATGCATCCACAGACACACGTCTCCTCGTCTTCTTCCATCCGTCGTCTCCACGGGTCTTCTTCCCCAATCTCCCTCTCGGGCTAGATTATCGCCGGTGGATGGGCGACGGCGAGGTCTCAGCATGGTGGGGCTGTTCCTCGCGTGCATGGTCGCCGGCGGCGTGCAGTATGGGTGGGCGCTGCAGCTCTCCCTCCTCACACCCTACGTCCAGGTATGCAGAAGAAGAGTGTTGCTAGATTGTACATTAGCGTGACCATGCATTTGCATGTTTGAGTCATGTTTATTCATTTATTTAATTGTCCACAAGACCTTTGTTACCTGAACTTTTGCATCCCCTGTTTCTTGAATCTCCTTGCGGTGTAGAGAGATCATCGTTGCATTAATTTGTTTGCTCGACATTTCTTAAGTCTTGCCACCAAAATTTGAATCCATAATGTTTTAGTATCTTTTTATTAGTCAAATGCAGTGATTTCATTTGTTTAAGCCACATATACAGTTGCATATTACAAAGTGATTTTAACTAGGGAGACACATTCATCGAGTGCATCTAGAAGCATTTCCGTCACAAAAAGAAACCTTTAATATGATCTCACTGCGTGATAGCAAACATTAGCATACCATTCATATAACCGTAAACTGAACTACGGTTTGGGTTAGCTACTCCCTTAAGTAATACCATACCTACTGGTAAACTGAGATATCAGACACACACACATATCTATATATATATGTCGTATCACTACAAGAATAACTCACATCCGCATCCCTCATATGCCTCGGTGCACTTAAGATCCGGTGCTAATGTAACGTTAACACCGGTGCGAAATTGGGGCGCCCTCGGGAACCCTTTAGCACCGGGTTGTAACACCAACCGGTGCTAAAAGTCCCCTTTAGCACCGGTTGGTGTTACAACCCGCTGCTAAAGGGGGACCCTTTAGCACCGGGTGGTGTTACGACCCGGTGCTAGTGCTAAAGGCACTTTAGCACCGGTTCGT
This sequence comes from Echinochloa phyllopogon, assembly GCA_033239725.1. Lineage (NCBI taxonomy): Eukaryota > Viridiplantae > Streptophyta > Magnoliopsida > Poales > Poaceae > Echinochloa > Echinochloa phyllopogon. Next base: position 25,560,494 of record BTCW01000018.1, on the reverse strand, counting down.
AAATACGATCCGGTGCTAATGTAGGTGTCGCATGCTACTTCAAAAGGAGCGCATCTTTAATCCTATCACATGCGTTGTGTAGGTGAGATGGTTAGGTGGGTGCACGCGCGCGAGCCAAGAGGTCTTGAGTTCGAATCCCGCAACACGCAAATATGCAAATATTTTTGGCCAGTGCCCCCACCTTTAGCACCGGTGACACCTTTAGCACCGGAAGATTGACACCGGGTGTCGGTGCTCTTCCTCGGTGGTCACCATGGTCTTCGCCACCGAGGTGCCGCTGGACCCGGCGGCGGCGGCGCAGGGCGGCGAGGGGGAGCCGTCGGGCCCGCTGGCCGTGTTCAAGGGCCTGAAGAACCTGCCCGCTGGGATGCCGCAGGTGCTCGTCGTCATGGGCCTCACCTGGCTCTCGTGGTTCCCCTTCATCCTCTTCGACACCGACTGGATGGGCCGGGAGATGTACCACGGGAAGCCCGACGGGAGCCCAGAAGAGGTGGCGAACTTCCAGGAATGGGTCCGGCAGGGGGCCTTCGGCCTGCTGCTGAACTCGGTGGTGCTCGGGGCCAGCTCCTTCCTCATCGAGCCCATGTGCCGGAAGCTCACCGCCAAGGTGGTGTGGGTGATGAGCAGCGTCATCGTCTGCGTCATCATGGCCATGGTCACCGTGCTCAGCTCCCTCTCGCTCGGCGACATCGGCGGCAACGTGCAGGACGCCGCCGCCGAGGATAAGGAGCTCAAGACCGCCGCGCTCGCACTCTTCGTCTGCCTCGGCTTCCCGTTCGCGGTAACCTCTTCGATTCAGAGCTAGCTAGCGTTGCTTAATTTTGCTCATGCGCTCGCTCGATCGTATCATGGCGGTGGCGGTGCAGGTCCTATGCAGCGTCCCGTTCGCCGTGACGGCGCAGCTGGCGGCGAGCAAGGGTGGGGGGCAGGGTGAGTCGACTCAACTGTCGAGAGATCGATCGATCGACCACCCAATTAACATATATGTGGTTGCTTATTGCTTGTGCGTGTGCAGGGCTGTGCACGGGGGTCCTCAACATCTCCATCGTGGTGCCACAGATGATCATCGCCGTCGGCTCCGGGCCATGGGACGAGCTGTTCGGGAAGGGCAACATCCCGGCGTTCGGGGTCGCCTCCGTCTTCGCCTTCGCATCCGCCGTCGCAGGCATCTTCATGCTGCCCAACCTGTCCAAGACCAGCTTCCGGTCCGTCTCCATGGGAGGAGGCCACTGATCGATCGATCACAACTCTAGCTGATCGATGGCCACTCTGCGGGGGCGTCTTCATTCTGCACGTACATCGATCGTAACCCCTTGATTAATGGCTGGTGTTGGACATGTTAATAGGTATAGGGTCGTCGCAGGTTGTAGGATACTTGTAAGCTGATTACAGTTTTAGGAGCACCCTTGATACTAACTGGTACACTTGGCGCCATGTTGTTAGCATTTTCTTTGACAGCCTTAGCTGTAGCTCTAATAGTAAGTGTACTACTTCGGTTTTCACTCTCTTCGTTTTCAGTTTTTTTTTGGACATACAATCGAAAATTGAAGACCAAATGAACGAAATTTGGAGCATGCCATTTGCAGCTAATTTGACGTATCAGTTGAAATTGCCAACGAGCCTGCATGCACAAGCCACTCCACTCTACCTACGACAACATGGCAGCAAAGACGGGGAATACTGAAGTGTGGTACCTACGTACGTCCGTAGCTTTAATGAAGTAATTTTTTTAAGTAACAGGAGGGGTTTCCCCTACTGATTATAATATATTAAATAAAAGAAAGACTTAGAGGTTTATGTACAAGCAAACACAATTAGAGGGGGAGGGATTACAGTAGAGCTTCAAGCCATTGTTCTATTCTAGGAAAATAACTACATTTTGCTCGATGCAACATCAGAGCAAAAACTCTTCGGAAGGAGGTCTTGCAGTTATGAACATTTGGAGATTCATTTCTGAAGATATGATCATTTCTAGACGCCCAAATGCACCAGCACATTAGAACTATGATTTCCATGAAAAACGGAACTCCCAACTGTTGCCTGAAACTTTGCAACGTCCTGAAAGGGTCTTCAACCGTCAGATGGAGGAGCCTCCAGCAGTCTCGAGCAAATGGACAATCTAAGAACAGGTGTTGCAGACTTTCTTCTATTCCTAATTGGCATTGTACACAATTATATGACTGTAGCTCCATGTGTCTCCTTTTCAGGATGCCCCTAGTATTTAGTCGATCATTAAGCAATAGCCAAAAGAACACCTTATGATTGGGTTGACAGGAAGACCTCCAGAGCCAACCAAAAGCATGATTAACCTCTCTATGTCCAGTTAGAGTCTTGTAAGCCTTTGAGACTGAGAAAGATGGACTATTCCAAATGTAGGTCCAAGTGTCCAGATCATTTGTATCCGGCAACGAGAGGATTAGTTCCTGCAGTTCAAGATACTAACCAAAAGCCTCTTCCGACAGTGGTACATGAAATATGTGATGCAGGTAGGGCAATGACTTCACCTTACTGACAGAAGCTAATTGATTCTTTGTAAAAGAGAATAGCTCTGGATATGAAGTTCTTGGGATTCTATTACTCCACATATCTTTCCAAAGAAGGCAGGTTCGTTCGTCTCTGATCGTGACAGTTGTCATTCCTTTGAAAGAGTCGAAGAGTTTCAGGATATCCCTCCACCAAAATGAACCCTTCATAGTGTGACCAGGTACTTTATGATTGGGGTAGTATTTCTCCCATACTAGTTTTACCCAGGGAATGTCTTCTCTGTTCATAAACTTATGCCAATTCTTCAAAAGCAATGCTTCATTCTGCCTTTTTAAATTCAGAACTCCCAATCCTCCCTCAGATTTTGGCAAGGTCACTAGTTTCCATGCTGCCTTTGGAGGCTTTCTGGCATTGACATCAGCAACCCTCCACAGACAATGCTTTCTAAATTTGTCAATCTGCTTAATAACTGTTTTCTGGAGGGAGAAGGTGCTCATGAAAAAGGTAGGAAGTGCTGAGAACACTGAATTTGTGATTTCAAGTCTGCCAGCCTGGGAAAGAAATTGTGATGTGCAAACAAGCCTCCTCTCACATCTTGTCACAAGGGGCCAGAAATCCCCTACACTTGGCTTTGATAAACCCAGAGGTAGGCCAAGATAAGTGAAGGGCAAGGAACCCTTTGTGCACCCAAAAGCATCAGAAAGGGAGAGTAGCAGATCGTCTGAGACATTTATTGGGATCATCATGGATTTTGCAAAATTTACTTTTAGGCCTGTCAACATGGCAAAGGTTTGTAGTATTTGCTTGAGCACTAGTAGCTGTTCCATTCTTGCTTCCATGATTATCAAAGTATCATCAGCATATTCCTTCTAAGGTTACTAATGGAATTGGCAGATTTAAAGAATCTGCCAATCTAGAGGAATTGATCATTGTTTGTAAAAGATCAGCAGCCAAAACAAATAATAGAGGGGATAGGGGATCTCCTTGCCTGACTCCTCTCTTACAGTGGAAGGTCTTGCCTGGCACCCCATTTAGGAGTACAGCTGATGTCCCAGAGTTAAAAATTGTTTCCATCCATTTTAACCAAGTGGCACTGAAACCTGTGAATTTCATGATCTCCAACATAGACCTATGCTCCATTTTATCAAAAGCTTTTTCGAAATCCAGCTTTAAAATGATAATCTCTTTTTTGGACTTGTGGCATAAATGCAGATATTCAAACGACCAGGCTAGGAAGTCTTGGATAGTCCTTGTCTTAATGAAGCCATATTGATTACTATGTACCAATGATCTGATCACATTTTGGAGCCTATTGGCCAGGAGCTTTGTAATGATTTTGATTGAGATGTTAAGCAGAGAAATTGGCTTAAAGACTGACACTAAAGTGGGACCATCCTTTTTGGGAACCAGAGCAATGTAGGACCCATTGATGCTTCTCAAGCATACCTCACCATTCTGAAATGCTGCACACATGTTATAAAAATCTTCTGCAATTATATCCCAGCATATTTTGATGAAGTCTGTGTTGAAACCATCAGGACCAGGGACTTGTCAGCAAGTAAGCTCCTGACTATCTGATCAATTTCCTCTTTGGAGAAGGGTGTATCCAGACTATGAAGGTCCACAGAATTATGCAGAAGGTCTTCTAAACTTTGAAACGTTGTAGACTCTTGAAGCTCACTAATCCCGAGCCTTTCTTTATAAGCTTCCCAGAGGAGAGTAGCTTTTCCTTGATGATCAGTGATGGTTTTCCCATCCTCAATTATTAGGGATGTTATGGTATTTTTCCTGAGCCTGATGGTGGCATTTGCATGGAAAAACTTTGTACCAGCATCGCCTGATTTTACTCATCGTATTGTTCCTCTCTGTTTCCAATATATTCTCTGTTTGTTCAATAAGGAGAGGAGTTCTTCCAGGATTCTTTTGAAATTCCATTCTATAACTCTAAGATCCCTGAATTCCTCAATCAGTTCCATGAAAGACAAGATCAACTTTACATTGTCAATGGTTGCTTTTAGGCCTGACAGATGACTTTGCCAAGCCTTAATTACTCTCCTCAAATTCTTGAATTTTGCTGTTATGATTTTAGCTGGGTCTGTCTGGTTTGTGGCAATTGACCATCCATGTTCAACTATCTGCTCAAAGTCCTCATGTTCCATCAGGTAATTTTCAAATCTAAAAATCTTGCCTTTAGGAATGTCTGTGCTGATTTCTACCACACATGGTGAGTGGTCAGAGGTTTCCATAACAAGAGAGTGAACAGAAGTGTTTGGGTATTTCAAAGTCCAGGAGTTTGAGGTGAAAACCCAATCTAATTCTCCAATAGGGGAGAAAGTTGCTTATTAGTCCAGGTGAACTGCTTTCCTTGGAGAGGAATCTCCACTAGACCCAATGCACTGATGGCTTCATTGAACAAGAAAATCTTATGTGGATCATGACCAGGTTTATTTCTATTTTTAGGTTGCCTATACAGGTTGAAGTCCCCCAAGACCAACCAGTTTGTTTCCTCAGGTGCTTCAATGTTTTTAAACCACTGCAAGAAAGCTCTTCTGCCTTCATCAGTACATGGAGCATAGATATTGGTTAGGACCCAGAAGTCACCATTTAGTTTTGATGTCAGACCTGCTAAGAGGGCGAAGCTATTACTAAAGAGCAACGTCCCCTCGAAGGCAGAGCTTTTCCAAATTGTTATAAGACCTCCAAAGGCCCCATTCGAAGGTAAACATTCAAAACTGTCAAAATTTGGGGGGCAGAATTTCCTGATGCACTGTAAATCAAATAGCTCTCTCTTGGTCTCTTGTAGGCAAACAATATCACATTGGCTTTATACAATTTTATCTCTGACCGAAGTGCATTTCTTATCTGCATTTATACCTCTGACATTCAAGCAAAGGATTTTCCATGATTTGTGAGAATGTGCAGGACTCATTGGATACCAAAATCATCTAGGAAAATAGAAGTTGCCCATGTATATGAGGCAACTTGCCATAAGCATAGCCAGCACAAATTAAGACTGAAGCAACATAAATCTAGCCAATTGTCTCCTCTCAGAGCAATATAGATAAAAGAGGTCTCAACCAATTCAAACAAAAGCCATACAAATAAGTTCTGTTGGATACTAATCATTATAACAGAATAAGAGGGAAAGTTCTTTGAGCAAAAGCTTTAGAAGTCTTGTGCAGATCACTGATCACCCTTCTTCTTCCTGGCCTCCTCCTGCTTCTTTGCTACAGGCTTCTTGGTTGGCCTTTTAATGTTTGGCTTGGGCTCTTCAAGCTTCCTCTGGGTCATCTTTTTGCCAATTGCTTCATGTTTCCTCTTGGACAAGAGTGCTTCCTTTGTTAATTTGGCTGGTCCAATCTTACAGAAAGTAACACCAAGGTTCTTTATTATTGATGGGGAGATATTTGGTGGGACCACTGAGCACCCCAAGAACTGCTTGTCAGAACAAGCATTCCCTCTGAAACCTTTGCTATGACTTTTGACCCTGATGCTCCTTCTTAGAGAAGAGTCCACTAAGATGTGTTTAGAGCTTGCTGCTTCACCAGTTAATTTTGTCTTAGGTGAGGGTGGGGGAGTTGTGTCATTGAGTATTGCTTTACCTTTGGGGTCTGTTCCTTTGCCATCTGACATGGAGACAGTAGGGCAAGCAGTGGTAGTAATAGTTGGGCACTTCTCAGGCAGACTGAAGTTAACAAAAGGAGATTCTCTGACGAAGGACTCCTAGGCTGCAAATGTCAGAACTGTCTTTGCCAATGAGAAGTGACTTGGTGAGACTAGCAGGGATGTAACAAAATCAGACCAATGCAGAGGTATTTTCACAGTCTTCTGTCCTGATTCCTCATGAGAAAGAAATTGCCCCCAAAACCTATTCATCTCACCATTTCTTTTCACTAGTTCAGATTGTGCTGACCTGTCCAGGAGGCTCATGGAGCCTGGGTCTGCATGATTGTAGTGTAGGATTTGAACAGATCCTATCTGCAGCTACATATTCTCTGCCTGGTCTTTAGAGCCGTGACTACTGTCTTCAGATGATGAGAGGTGGTCCATCAGCATGTGTTCAGGAATCTCCTCTACTAGAAAATTCTGTGGGAAAGGTGGGTTATTGTGGACCCCAGTAGGGCAAACCAAGGACAACAGGTACGTCCAAATTAACATTGTTTATATTGTCATCTTGGAGGATGTCACCAACCATGCCTTCCAAATCAGCCTCCAAATCCCCTTCCTCCTCATCCTCATTAACTTGAACAGGATTTACCAAATCATTCATCTCAATGAACATTTGGCCTGGGGCTGCATCAATAATCAAATCATTTTGGGCACCTAGGTTCATAATCTCTCCTTGAGCTTCATTAAGTTCATCAGCCTCCATAGGCAGTTCATTAAGATTGAGATTATTCTGCATCTGGTTCCCAGCCTGATCCATTCTGTTGGTCATTAGGCCAAGGGTCCCACTGCCCCTCCTGCCCATTTTCATTCCCATTATCATTGGCATTTTCTTCCTGTGGCGGCTCAGGCCCATTACCATGCTGACCAAAACCAAAGAAGTTGTAGGGACCATTTGGAACAAAGTCATTATCAGGGACAGGGTCTTCATCCGGGGGCCTACCACCCAGGAGCTCCTGCTGTACAATCTCACACTGTATGGTCCAGGACTCCCCTTGGAATCCTTCTGCATCAGTGAGCAAGATGAAATGCGGAATTGATTCCAAATCAATAACTCTTGCTCTAATCATGAGTCTAGCAAGTTTTGTTTTGTCCTTCTCATAAGAAATAACTCTGCCTAATGAGCAAATAGCACTATCTATGAACTCCTCCTCCCAATAATTCTGTGGAAAACCCAATAACATTAACCAACATTCTCTATTAAAATCCACAGCTTTCCAGTTACGGCCCCGATTGTGCTTGACAAAGCTAATGTTTACATCAAAGAAAGCATGCAGACTGGTAGCAATCATATTATCACAATCAGGCACATCCACAAATCGAACATAAGCCTGTCCTAGATGGCACGGTTGGATGTCCTCCACTTCCAAGCGCATGTGATCCACCAAAAACTCTCGAACGGTCTCCTTGATGACAGCAAAAGACACTTTGTTACCCGGCATTGGATCGATGGTGACGATGGCGAGGTCCTCATTGCGGGCCCGCAGCCGCACAGCACATGTGCGCACCATCGGTTGCCTCCCTGCCACCGGAACCACTTGCATCCAAGTCGGCAAGAACGACGTCGGGTCCGCGCGCTCATATGCCATGGCTGTCGGCGGCGTAGGGTCACCAAAACAGTGTCGTGGGAGCTTGAGCAAATTGGGGTTTTCTTGATTGGACTGTGGCAGAGAGCTCGGAGGTGATGAAGGGGAGGGGTCAGCCAATAAAGTAGCATTAAACAGCCGAACTCCTTTTTGCAAGATTACATCTCCTCGTGCAGTAGCCTCTGAACTGTGGACCTCCTTTGTTGCAGACCCATTTGTCATCGGCTGGGAAGGAAGCACCCAGTCCACATTAACACAGCAAGGCTGCCGAGCGTTTGTGGGGCGCAGGGATTGGCAGTAGGCTGCAAAAGATGAAAAGATAGGAGGCTGAATGGGACTTGCCATAGGGGAGATGGGATGCCAAACCTGGGCTGGCACCAAGTTACCAAATAATTTAGGAACCTTCTCTCGGTATACCGAAATTGTCTTCTTGCCTTTGCAAACATCGGCGACGTGTCCCCAGGCCCGGCAAGTATGGCACTTGATTGCATTGAAACAAAATTTTCTTTCATGGGTCCGAGACAGGCAACAGCTGCAGAATGCCCTAAAGATGTTGTCCTCTGTGAATTGATTAGCCTTGAAGTGGCAAGCCCCTGATTATCGCTCCTTCCTAAATTCAGGTCCAGGTCAATGGCAACTGCATTTGCTTCGAGAGAATTTGAATTCGAGACTCCCGTGTTCTTCGCTTGCTGATGAACAACGCCGGCCAAGTTTGCTGCCAAATCTGCACTGTTCAGATGTCCAAATACCGAATTCCTGGCTAGAGAAGGAAGGAAGGGAGCTGAATGTCCCAAAGGGACTCGATTTGCCCCAGAGAGAGCAACCGGGTGTCGGACTGCATCGGCGTAAGACTGTGGCTTCTTCCTTGGAGATACTGAAATCCATTCAAAGAACTGACCTTGGGAGGAAGCCACTATTTTTTTCGCAAGAGAAATCCCCATTTCATTCCACAGGTTGAAGGCCAGCTTGAAGATGCCGTTGGCAATGAACTTAATCGAATAGATCATAAGACCCACAAATTTCGAAGCCACACTAAACTTGAACACCCAAGGCTCAATTTCCACGACAACAAAACTTGAGGGAGACCCTCCAAGCACCGAACAAAGAATCTCCCCCACATTCTCCTCAGAGAGCTTGATTTTGGAGCGAGTGAAGGAAGCCAGTAGCCAGAAACTTGAAGGACTGTCCGGATGTGAGGATGTCACAGGAGAGTGGAGAGACGATCATACCTTTGCCTCAAAGGCCCTTCCCGGGCCATAATCTAGGTTGGTAACATCCATGACAGAAGGAGTAGGGAAGAGAAGGAGTTCTGGTTGGGGAGGTGGCCGCCGGGGTCGCGATGACCACCGGTGTGGGCTGTGGACGCCGGGACCGGGTGGTCACCGGTGGAGGACACCAGCGCTCATCTCTCCAAGGCCTTTGATCGCAAAGAATATTCTAGTCGTCCCGCATGGTGCTCACCATGTTGATCCCTGACGAGCAATCTGGCCTCCTCATGTTGCTCACTGTCGTGACCTCTCCACTTGTCTATGTCGTCATCAGCTCATTGCCGACTTGGTTGCCTCACGAGCGCCGCCGCCGGCCTCCGTGTTGGTGGAGCGCTTTCCTTCGCCCTACCTCCTCCACCGACTTTTGGGTGGGAAACGGATCGTGCTAAGCTGTGTGGCTTGTCCAATTCTAGGCTCTTATTAGTGAGAACCACAAAACAGTAGAACTTAGAAGAGCAAAACAAAGAGTAAATTTCATCAGCAGAACTTAAACTTGTCCCAAATTCTTATGCCAATCCTGGTATTATCAAAATACATGTATCGGTCGTTAAACTTGTCTCAGGTTATCAATTCGATCCTTAAACTTGTCACCTGCTCTCATCCAGACCTATATACTTTAAAGATACATTCAGTTTTTTTAGGAAAATCACTTTTTATGAAATGTTTAAACTTTTAGGATTCCAATCTAAATTCGAGTCTCACTCAAAAGTGATCCAAAATTATTAGGGCAATTATCATCACGTATCAAAATCTCTAAAATAACCAAAATTGAATTATTTTCATATCTCTATTTAATCTAGAAAATCAAATAAATTATTCAATAATTGCATTAAATTTACAACCCTAAAATTCACCAAAGCTTGTACCAATGTTCTTGGACATCCATGTGTTTTTTATGATGATTGCCCCATGAATTTTTTTTATCAATTTTGAGTGGGGTTCAAATTTTGTTCAAAATTCTAAAAGTTTGAAAGAATTGGCAAATGGTTCATAAACAAATCATTGCATTTTGGTAGCATACGGACTTGGATGAGAGGGTAGGAGAAGTTTAAGGACCAGGATGAGAGCATAGAACAAGTTTACGGACTCTCATACGCATTTTGAGAGTACTGGTACCAGAATGGGAAGTGGAGACAAGTTTAAGGGCCTGAATGAGAATGTAGGACAAGATTATGGACTGCTAGGATGTCAATTTTTTTTCGGAGCTACTAGTGCACGGACATGGGATGTCTGGACGCGGTATGGGTTGGATAAAAACTGAAAGACTAACAATTCTCTAATGTTATCTGATTGTACTTTTTATATATTGTTTTCATTTGGGCACTCACCTTTGAGTTGAGCCCTCTTGTCGTCGCTTGCTATATATTTGCTTCCTTGATGCCCCACCACAAAAATTAAGTGCAAATCATAAAATCTAGGAGACAAATGATATATTTGCTAACAAAATTGTGCTCAACATGTGCAACAAACAAGAGTAACATAAGGACATATCCATAACATCTTTTAGCTATGAATTGGAATCCTGATCTAAGAGAAAAATTTGAGACTGCTCCCAATTCCTTACTGAAGCTGCAACCGAAGAAAAGGTGGGTTATTGTTTCCTCTATATGCTCAGTGCAAAGGACACGATCATAACTGTCAAGCCACATGTTCCTCTAGTTGAGGAGATTTGTAGTATTGAGTTTATCTCTAAGTAGAAACAAAAGAAGTAATGTTGTGCCGCACTTGTGACTTTGACATTCACTTGAAGAGAGGAGAGAGGTAGGCAACGATCCAGACAAAACATTTATAAGTCCTCTTACAAGGGAAGTTAGGAGATCCCCAAATATGTACATAGTTTTATTGTAGTGTCTATCTGACATGGTATGCATATATAGAAACTAGTATTGGATATTGGAGCTCCTTAATGACACGTTTTTATCCCATGTTTTATCCTATCTATACATATTTTTGTGTTTTTGATCCATGTTATGATTTTGAAGAAAACGGATATAAATTGGAGTGAGAATGAACTCAATCCATTACCAAATTAAAGCATGATGTACTAGCGGTTAAAAACTCAAGGACATGTGCCATGTTGATCACCACATGCTCGTTTAGCCCGAAATGCAATAGAACATTGAAAACCAAGTGATCAACACATAATACTATGTGATATGACCCAAAATACCCCTCAAGGAGGTCATGCCGATCACCATGGTCCCTTTGATGCCAAATGTGCCCAATTTTGGTGGAATTTATCCCCAAGCTATTTGGGGGAGATGGGGGGCTAACCACCTAAGGATATGCAGGATTACCATGCAAACGTGTCAGATATATCTTTAGAACATTCAACTTTGGAAACTCATCAGTAACTATTTCTATGCGCGGGAACTCATTGAACAACACCCACACACAGGTGTCAAGAATCTCCTGGACGATCAAAGATGTGAAAGTCCAAGCGTTAAATTGAGCTAAACAAAGATAAATTAACCCTAAGGCATTTCATCATATCATGATCATGTTCAAAATTTTAAGTGCATTTAGAATTTCCTAGTAATTTATACAAATTTCAAAATTTGAGCATTTAAAATTTTGAAAAATGGAACTTCTCCAAAATTCATGAAATAATGTCCCAATATGCATGTTTACATGTTTCATGCATCAACAAGATCATATATGCATCATAAACATGCAAGTGCATAAGGTCTTTTCTGAAATTTTGCCAAGTCATGTTTATTCAAAGTGCCTATGTTTGGCCAAGATTTATTCAAAACCAGCTTAAATAGAGCACATCTATTTTTGCATATTTAATAACTTCAACCTACCAGCTTGATGTAAGTTTCAAAGTTAAAAATCTTCAAAAACCCGATCAAATGTTGGTCAAACCCCTGTCGGTTTAACTCTGAACTGGTTTTTGCCAAACCTTGATCCTCTACAATTTGAAATCCACTTGAACACTAGATGTGCATGGGAAAAATAAATTCCCTATGTTTTCTCTTCAAAACCATATGCTTCTTGATGTCAAATTCAAACTTAAGATATTTTAAAATTTGATCCAAAGATGGCTAATCTGAATTTCAAACTCTGAATTTGAACTCATGTTTTTACTAATCTTCATCAAGCCCGGTCTGCTTTTCTATTGATCTAATTACCATGTCGCCATGACAAAAATTGGTAGCCTTATGTTTCCTCTAGATGTCGTAGTTCAAAAAATTTGAAGTTTGAATGAAAAATTTGAGCAAGTTTCGGACATAGGAGGCCAACCCGACTGCTCTTAATGTCGTGAGTGCGCTGTGATCGTCACTGTCAGGGGTCACACACCACGCGGCCGCGCACTCCATTGCCTGCACGGCACCCACACATGTGTGCCCCTTCTCTCTCTCCCTCACTCGGTCGCCTGCTCTCTTCCTCAATCTCCAGCTCACTCTCTCGCTTGGGCGAGAGCTACGCCCAGCCACCTCACCGGTGAGCAACACCAGAACCACCGTCACCCCTCGATTCCTCGTGTACACCACTTCATTCACCACACTTGGTACCTCCATGACCTACCCAACCGCGCCGCCTCTGGCGCCTGCCATGACCGTAGGGTGAGCTCATTGTTGACTCATGCCTTCGAGGCTTCCTGTCCAAGGTGGTGATCTAGGTAGACTCCTCATAGGTGTGTGGCTTTTCCGCTCGCTTCCCGGCCAAAACCAAGCTGCCGAGCTGCCATGCATTGCGAAGCCAATGCTCCACTATGCTATATGAGCCCATACCATAGGTCTAGGTGTTCTAGAGGATGGTGAAGCTCTTGGGGAGCAAGCTCATCGTTTTTGTCCGGCCCTAGAGCCCGACATTGATGCACACCACTGCTAGCCGGTGAGCACTCCGATGAGAGAAATAAGAAGGGCTAGCTTGGTAAAGAAATAGAAGTCCAAGGGGTTTTCCAAACGCATCAGGGTTTCTGTGTGAGTGTTTTGAAAGTTTTAAGGGCCGATTGTAAGATTCGTCGTGTATTTTTTCCTTTTTCTTTTTGTTTTCCTAGGCTAAGATCTTCGAAGAATCATATAAAATCACAGAAAATGCTAAAATGGTAAATCTAAGTATATTGGATTCATTATGTAAAGATCTATCCAATGAACATGCATGCACCACTTAAAGATTGAATTTTCTATAGTTTTTTATGTTTGAATATGTGTTTTTGAGCATGGAAAATGCATATTTAATTATCTGAGTATGTTATCAATGTAAATCCAGTTTTCATGGTGTGCGTGTGAGCATATGCATTGTTTGAATACAAGTTATGTTGTTACTACATTTATAATTTATGCTATGTTTTTGCCATGGAGATGAAATAATTAGCTTTTGTGCTTAGAAATTTATGAATTTTGCATACATGAATGTTTTCATCTAAGAAAGCCTCTGAGCAAGTTTAGTGGAGTTTCAGGTGAATCAATTTGAGTGAGTGCCACAAAAGATAACTTGGCTGCAAATTTGGCCCCAAAGGAGGTCATGCTAGTCGGCAAGGACCCTTTCACCCTAAGCTCGATCTTCCATACATAGGGAGCCCTCTCAGGACTACAAATCCCCCTCCCACGATGTCATTAAATATCCATTCATCAAACTTCATGGCAAGTTGTCTAGAGCTTAGTGTAGCCTAGTCTCCGGCCAGCGATGTCATCCTAGCTACATGGAAACCTAAGTGGAAGTTCTAATCTAGAAGATTCAAGATTAAAGGTATGATCTTGGTAGTGATCATCATGATGTATGATCATTCATAGCAATTGTGACGAACCGGATTCTCAACGACGAGAATCCGACTCATCACAGTTGGTATCAGAGCCATACTTGACCGTAGCGCGTAACCATTAGAACGGAAACTTAGGACAGAAGCTCTAACTGAGTCCTCTATTTTATATGAAACCCCTTGGACTATTTGAAAACTATATATATGTACATCTCAACTACTTACAAAACCTTTACCCTTACCTTACCTTACTAACTTGCTAACATACTAACAACCCGCTAACTGTCTGGCGGATGGAAGCAAGAGGACCAGCAGATGAACGACGGGAGATCAGGACCACAGGGGCAGACTGTGGAGGTTTGGCAGTGCTACTGAGGGAGGTGCTGCGTACAGTGGGGATAGACGTGGACAACGTCTTCTACGAGGGCTGGACCTACGGCCCTGGCGAGGGAGTACACACCCGGTTGCAGATGGTAGTACCCAGTATCCCTGGACAGCCAAGGTCATTGATGCTACGGGTAGCTACCAGCGAGAGCACCTTCAGTCGGGCAGTGCAGACTATTGCCATGAGGATACTCCGTCTTGCCACACTTGTGTACCGGAACCAGCTCAGCCACACTCGCTTCCGGTACTTGCCACGGGCTCTTGAAGATCCAACAGACAGAAACGCAGTCAGCTTGCAGGCTCACGCAGCCGACCAAGAGAGGAACATGACGCTGCGGACCTCAGTTCAGTGCATGATTGAGCAGGAGTACTTAAACATTGTCCTAGAAGAGAAAGTTGCCAAGCTGAAAGAGAGGGTATGGAAACAAGACATCCAGCTACTGGGGAAGGACAACAGGATCGCCTTACTTGAGAAGCGCCTCGAAGCTAAGGCAAGAGAAGTCAGAGTCCTGGAATACGAAGCTCGCAACAACAGGCAGTTGGCAGGACTGATCCGAGCAACTCACCATGCTCGAGATGTCCGTCTGGAAGATCAACTCACAGAAAAAGACAAAGCACTGGCAACCAAGGAAGAAGAGATAGAAGAACTGAAGGAAGAAGTATATTGGTTGGACAGTCACAACTCAGAACTCCAGGAAGAGGTGGATAGCTACAAGGAGAAGAGTGGACGAAACTACCAGCTGATGAAGTACTTGAGTCTTCAACAGATTATGGCAAAGGATGAAGCTCGAAGGACCCTTAATAGTTGGGTAAGGTCAGACAGGAAGAGGGTAGCAGAGGTGATCACAGTGAACCAAGGACTTCCAGAGGAATGCAGAGTTGAACCCAGAACAGAGAACTACAGGATCTCACCAAGCCGGGTTGAGCCGATACCACTACCTGAGGCTCGAACCCTTACCCCCGAGATGACAAGACTGATACAAGAACTGGCACCCCTAGAGCAGCAATTGACAGGACCTGAGATGGACACAGTGAGGTTGGCAGCGCGCCTCACGGACACTCTCCACAACGACAGGCAGTGATCAAGCAGCAGACAGAGATTGAGGCTGTGAGGTTGGCAGCGCGCCTCACAGGCACTTTCAGCAGCATGAGATGGATGCAGTAGGCAGTATCAGCAGATGTCAGCAGTAGTGATGAGACTTGTATCCATCTTCATGAGTAGATGTTTAGACTTAGTAGATCATGACCACCTTTTGGCTCAGCCACGATGTAGCATCCGCTTAGATGTACTAATCCTCAAGGTTTCAGGAGCTGGCCTCGGGATAGTACTCATGTCTAGGGTGTAATGCTGTAATGAGTGATCGATCTTTTTGGCTGTTCTTGCAGTTTTATTGATGTTCATCTTGAGTGTACTTTAGTGTTGAGTCTATTTCATGTGTGCAGCTCCTACTCTAGTTACGCTAACCTAACCATTACCGACCACCACTAAACCTGCTCTATGAAAAATACAGCAAGATGTCGATCCAAAGATCCAACCGACTGCTTGCACGTTTTGAGGAAGCTGAGCAAGAAGAGGCAGCAATGGCAGCTAGAGGCAGAGGATGTGTCAGAGGTCATGGTCGCGGAAGAGCGACAACTGCAGTTAGAGGCAGGGGCCGTGGACGCGCAGCAGGCGTGCTCCAGCCCGAGACCAACGCACCAGGTGGAGAACAGGAAGTGGAGATGGAAGAACCCGCAGTGGAACCCCAGCAGAACCAGCAGAATGACCAGCAACCACCGCCACCGCCTAACTTGGTAGAAGTAATGCTTACTCAAACACAGCTAATGCAACAGATGGCACAGGCCAATACTCAGATGATGCAAGCTATGCAACAGATTCAGGGAAACCAGAACCGTCAGGGACACCGTGAAGAGGACCTGCAAAGGAAGATTGAAAGGTTTATCAGGCTGAAAGCACCCACCTTCGACTACTCGGACGAGCCACTTGACGCGCACGACTGGTTGCGTACTATCGAAACGAAGCTGGACCTGACAGACTACACTGAAGAGGAATGTGTGGCCCTTGCGGCACACCAGCTTGAAGGCGCAGCAAAAGCGTGGTGGGAGAGCTACTGTGACTCTCACGCGAACCCCGCTCAGATCACCTGGCTAGAGTTTTGTGAAGCTTTCAAAGAGTACCATATCCCAGAACAAGTCATGGTGCATAAAGCAATGGAGTTCAGGACAATAACCCAAGGAAGTTTGTCTGTAGCTGAGTACGCTCGACACTTTGCTAAGATGTCAAGGTACGCTCCTGAAGACGTTAACACTGAAAAGAAGAAGCAGTTTTGGTTCCAGCGCGCCTTGCACAGAGGTCTGAGGACAGCACTCGCAGCGAGTTCACACAGGTCACTCAGAGAGCTGATCGACAGGGCTATCACAGTTGCACAACCACAGACTGAGTCAGAGGCCGAGGAGTGGTCAGAGCAACATGCTTAGGAGAAGCTTTCAACAGAGCAACAGCCAAGGAAGCTCAGGGTTTAACAGAAACAGCTATCAGGGTAACCGAGGCAGTAACAGCAACAGCTTTGGCAGCAGAGGTAACAACTACAGCAGTTTTGGCAACAGAAACAACAGCTACTCAGGACAGGGAAACCCCAACTGGAAGCCAAACAACACACCCAGAGTTGGTGGAGGGACCTCAGTGGTCTGTTTTGCTTGTGGGAAGCCCGGTCACAAGTCCTTTGACTGACCGGAGAAGAAGAACAAACAAACCCCAGCCAAGGCACCGGCACTTGGAGGACAGGACAGGCAGCCAGCAACAGCGCAGAGGGGACGCCTCAACCACCTGACAGAGGAAGAAGCCGAGGACGCTCCCGACGTTGTGCTCGGTGAGTTTTTAGTAAATGGCATTCCAGCTTTGATACTGTTTGACTCTGGAGCAACTGGATCTTATATCTCAACAAAGTTTGTGAAAGAACAGTCACCCCCGACAATACCTAAGGCTAGACCTATAGTCACTACTTCTCCCCTAGGAGAGCTTAGGTGCACCTTAGAGTGCCCAGCAGTTAGTTTGATGATAGGTGGGCAGGAGTTCACAGGAGACCTGACAGTCCTGAAGTTAGACGGAATTGACGTGATACTGGGAATGGATTGGCTGACAGAACATAAAGGAGTAATCAGTTGCTCACCCAGAATAGTTGAGTTGACACACCCTAGCGGAGTCAAGGTAACAGTGGAACCACGAAGAAGAAGAACAGGGAAGAGATCCAGAACATGTATTCTAAGACAGTTGGTATACTCTATCGAGAAAAGGACGATCGAAGAAGTGCCTGTAGTATGTGAGTACCCAGATGTGTTTCCCGAAGAACTACCAGGACTACCACCTGACCGGGACGTAGAGTTCATAATCGAGCTGCAACCAGGAACAGGGCCCATTGCCAAGAGACCGTACAGAATGTCAGTGGAAGAGCTGGAGGAACTCAAGAAGCAGCTGAAAGATATGCTGGAAAGCGGGGTGATTCGACCCAGTGCATCCCCATGGGGATCTCCAGTGTTGTTTGTGAAGAAGAAAGATGGGTCAATGCGCATGTGCGTAGACTATCGATCCCTGAACGCAGTGACGATCAAGAACAAGTACCCATTACCTCGGATTGATGACTTGCTAGATCAGTTGAAGAAAGCCAAATACTTCAGTAAGATTGATCTGAGATCGGGATACCATCAGATGAAGATTAGAGAAGGCAACATTCCCAAGACAGCCTTTGTGACTCGGTACGGGCAGTACGAGTTCACCGTTGTGTCATTCGGTTTGACCAACGCACCCGCTTACTTCATGAACATGATGAACAAGGTATTCATGGAGGAACTAGACAAGTTCGTAGTGGTGTTCATTGACGACATACTAGTCTACTCAGAGACAGCCGAAGAATATGAGGAACATCTAAGGATTGTACTAGAGAAGCTGAGGCAGCATCAACTCTACGGGAAGTTCAGCAAATGTGAATTTTGGCTGGAGAAAGTAGCCTTTTTGGGTCACGTGTTGACAGCTGAGGGCATAGCAGTAGACCCAGAAAAGATTGAAGCAGTAGCAGAATGGAAGCAGTCGAAGAGTGTCACGGAAATCCGAAGCTTTCTGGGTTTGGCAGGTTACTACAGAAGGTTCATTGAGAACTTCTCCAAGATTGCCAAGCCAATGACCGAACTACTCAAGAACAATGTCCCATTCGAGTGGACGGACAAGTATGAAAGAAGTTTCCAAGAGCTCAAGCACAAACTCACTACAACGCCAGTATTGACACTACCAGATATTCGCAAGGATTTCGTAGTCTATTGCGATGCTTCGAGACAAGGTTTGGGATGTGTTCTGATGCAAGAGGGCAAGGTTGTTGCTTATGCATCAAGGCAGCTGAGGAAACATGAGGAAAACTACCCCACACATGATTTAGAACTGGCAGCAGTGGTACATGCATTGAAGATCTGGAGGCACTACCTGATTGGCAACAAGTGCGATATCTACACGGATCACAAAAGCTTGAAGTATTTCTTCACCCAATCCGAACTGAACATGAGGCAGAGAAGGTGGTTAGAACTGATCAAAGATTACGACTTGGAGATACACTACCATCCTGGCAAAGCTAACGTGGTGGCAGATGCCTTAAGCCGAAAGAGTTACTGCAACAACTTGATGATAGAAGAAAGTCAGCCAGAACTAGCAATGGAATTGTACATGCTGAAACTCGAGCTAGTAGAGGAAGGAAAACCCCAGGAAATGAGGGTGAAGTACAACTTGGAAGACCGAATCAAAGAAGCTCAAGAAAAGTGTCCAGAAATCCAAGAAGTAAAAGAGGATATCCAACGAGGAGTAGCACCTGACTTCAGAGTAGATGAAGCAGTAACAATATGACTGAAAGACCGTATTTGTGTACCGCAGGACAAGGAAATCAGGAGAACAATTCTCTCAGAGGCTCACGAGTCCAAGTACTCGATACACCCAGGATGCACCAAGATGTATCAGGATCTGAAGGATAAGTTCTGGTGGAAGAAAATGAGAGAGGACATAGCAGAGTATGTAGCCAAGTGCGACTCTTGTCGAAGAATCAAGGCAGAACATCAAAGACCAGCAGGACTGCTGAAACCACTGGAAATTCCAATGTGGAAGTGGGAAGATATTAGCATGGATTTCGTGGTTGGCCTACCTCGCACTCAGAAAGGAAATGATGCCATTTGTGTCACAGTTGACCGGCTGACAAAGGTAGCCCACTTCATACCAGTCAAAAGCACATACCCAGTGAGCAAACTAGTAGAGCTATATATAGACAACATTCTTAAGCTGCATGGAGCACCAAAAAGTATTGTGTCAGACAGAGGACCACAACTCATAGCTTATTCTGGAAAAGCCTACATCAAGCCATCGGGACAACCTTGGAGTATAGCACAGCTTACCACCCTCAGACAGATGGGCAGACCGAAAGAGTGAACCAGATTCTTGAAGACTTGTTGAGGGCATGTGTTCTAGCTTACAGCACAGACTGGGAGAAGAGTATATCATATGCAGAATTTTCCTACAACAACAGCTACCAGGCCAGCCTGCAGATGTCCCCCTTTGAGGCACTATATGGCAGAAAATGCAGAACGCCTCTAATGTGGTCAGAGGTGGGAGAACGAACATTCTTTGGACCTGACATGATTATAGAGGCAAAAGAAAATGTGGCCAAGATCCAAGAGCACCTGAAGGCAGCTCAGAGCCGACAAAAGAGCTATGCGGATAAAAGGAGACGAGATCTAGAGTTTGAAGTAGGGGACTTCGTCTACCTAAAAGTGTCACCCCTCAGAGGGCATAAGAGATTCCAAGTGAAAGGGAAGCTAGCACCCTGTTTTGTAGGACCGTATCAGATACTGGAGAGAATAGGGAAGCTAGCCTACAGACTAGACCTACCAGAGGGCTTAACTGGAGTACACCCAGTGTTCCATGTATCCCAACTGAGGAAGTGTCTAAGAATACCGGAACATGAGGTCAAGACAGAGGCATTAGACCTACAAGACACCTTGGAGTACCTGGAGTACCCAGAGAGGATACTAGACAGAGCAGTCAAAGAGACCAGAAGCACAGCTATTCCATTTTGTAAGGTGCAGTGGAGCAACCATTCAGAAAGGGAGGCTACATGGGAGAAGGAGTCAGTACTAAAAGAGAAATACCCCCACTTGTTTAAACCATAGGTAATCACAAATCTCGAGGACGAGATTCTTGTGAGGGGGGGAGACTGTAACAACCCTAAAAATACCCTTAGGATTTGTTGAGTGCAAAATTGTGAATTTAAAAATTTTTGGTGAATTGTTGTGCATGCAAACCAATAGTTAAAATTATTTCTAAATGCTTCCCAAATTCTTAAGCAATTTAAATTCGAAATTTAAAATCAAATTGAAGTGCTAAGGATGAAATAGTGTGATTTGGAGTTATTTGGATTTAATTGGATTTTTGGTTGGTTTGAATTCAAATTCTAGATTTGAATTCAAACTCTAACTAGCTAAACTAATTGTCAAACCTAAACTAACTGTTCGTGGGCCAAATCCCTAAAGCCAAGTCCATCTAACCTCCTCCAACTCCTTTCCCCGAGCCAACCAGCCAGCCGGCCCGCTCGGCCTTTCGGCCCAGCAGCGGCCCAGCCTTCCCTCACCGCGTCGCCTCCGCGTCTCTCTCTCCCTCCCAGTGACAGGCGGGTCCCGCCTGTCAGCTTTCTCCCTCACCTCTCTTCCTTCTTCCCCCGCGCGTCGCTCTACTCTCTCTCCCTCGCGCGCGCGCCCGTGACCTCCAACCACCCGAGCCGGTCCCATCGCCCCTGTGCGGCCCGTTGCGATGGCAACGCGTGTTCGCGGTCACCCACAACCTCCATCTCGCCGTCCGTGCCCGGGAGCCCTAACCGCCACCCTATAAAAACCAGCGCCGGCAGCCATTCCCTGTTTAAGCCGCCGCCGCCGCCCCCTTGGGGTCTAGATCCAATTCGAGAGGGTGGGGAGTGGGAGAAGGGGTCGGGGAAGCCCGTGGAGGAGAAGCCGAGGGAGGAGGGGAAGCCAATCGCCTTCCCCGCGTCGCCGCCGAAGACCGGAGCGCCGCCGCGCGTGGAACCGCCGACACCAGGCCGAACCAGGAAGCGAGAAGAGGAGCACGAGCACCGCCGGCGTACCGCGAGTCTACCCCAAGCTGCAGCGTACGTCTACGTGACCCGAGGTGAGCGTCGTCGTGCCTTTCCCCTTCTTCTCCCCTGTCTCCGGCCGAGCGCCGCCGCAGCCGTTGCTAGCCCCCTGGAACCCGACGTTCAAGTCGTGGCCGCGTCTCTTTTTCAGGAACCCGTCGCCGCTGAACCTTGCGCAGCCCGCCGTCGCCTTTTGCTCGCAGCCGAGGCCGCCGCGGCCGAGCTCCGCTCGCCGCCTGCGAACGCCGAGGCCGTGTCGCGGCCGTGGATGACCACGTGCCCGCGCACGTGCACCTAGCTGCGTCCCAGTAGTCGCTGGAGCCGCACGCGCGCATGCCTAACCCAAACCGTGGGCGGATGCACTCAATACCCGAGTCGCCGTCGATGCTCGCCGGCGTCCATGGCCGTGCCGCCGCTGTTTGCGTCGGAGGCCCTTCTAGCCGCCCAATCGCCCACCTTTATCCTGTCGTTCGTGTTCGCCGAACCCAAGACGAGCCTCTCCGACCGTCCTTGGGCCCAACCGAGCCATCTCCGGTGATCGCCGCCGGCGATCAGCGCCGTTGGTCGCACACCAGTGCGCGCCGCGTGCGTTCGCGTCGCGCCGTGGCGAAGCCACACGCACGACCACACCAGCACCACGCACAGCCACCCGCAGAAGATCCCGAGTCGGCCACACCTGATCTCGTGCACCCGGCTCACGTGAACCGCACTCACGGTTCACGGTGGACCGAGTCCACCAGAGCCAGATCCAGCAGCGCCCCTTCGTGGGCCGAATCTTGCGCTTAAGTCTAGTTAACCACCCTAAACTATCTCGGCCCATTCACCTTTCGGCCCAATTCCAGCCCAGCCATCGTTTAATCTTATTCTTTGTCTTTTAACCGCGCTGACGTATGGGGCCCACTTCTCATACACTGCGTGTCACTGACCAGAGCTGACCCGCTGACCGTTGACCACTGACCCGCTGACCGTTGACCCGTTGACCGTTGACCAGTCAACGCTGACGTCAGCAGGGCCCACTGCTGACGTCATCCTAGGCGGACCCCACTGCTGACGTCATGCTGACGTCAGCAGGCTAATTTTTGTCTGTTTTTCTTTTTCGGAAATTATTTAATATTTTCAGAAAATGATTTAAACTTGTAAAATTAATAATAAATCAACCGTAGCTCAGAAAAATATGAAACCAGTTTCTATATTTTTCTAAAATCATGATCTACGCGTTAGTGTAGAGTTTGGTATTATTTGGGTCTTCTTTCATCACTGTTTTGGTGTTTCCTTGCTAGTAGTCGCGTCTTATTTTATTTTTCCGCGACCCTAGGAGTTCCGGAGAGTCAGGAGGAGCCAGACCACTACGACGACTGCTTTGACGAAGACGAAGACTTTTGTCCAGGTTCACACCCGAAATACCTATTAGACATGCAAACTAGTATGCTAGCGCTTTACTTTACTCGCATGATAAACCTACACTGCCTTTGTTATTATCCTGTTACCTTGCTACCTACTACCTACTTTATGAAATATGCTATGCTATGCGTGTGTTGGGATGGTTGTGATTTGATCCTCTTGGCGTGAGTTGTGGGTGGTATGGGAGGAGTAGTGCAGCTAGGCGGTGTAAGCGAGTAATAACAACTCGATCGTTTGATCGAGGTGCTTGGGGACTGCACTCGGGCAGTCCCTACGGAGTACCTGTTGCGGGTACATGGTTCTTGGATATTGGTACTTGAGGAGTACTTGAGGAGTTTGGGCGGCTATACCTGTTATGGGTGCCGATTGCGGACCGTTGCGGCGGATCGCTTATGACTCAGATACTCGCTTTACCGACAATTAAGGACCGAGTCGAGTTCCAACTTTGGACGTGGGAATACCGTGCTCACCATCTACCCAGTATGGGGAGGGTTCCAGCAAGCCTACTCTAGTGCGGCGCCGAGACTGTAGGAGAATCGAGCTTGATATGTGTAGGGGTGATTCGTTGCGGCGTAATCTCCCTGATTTACCACGGCCCCCGACTAGCCCCGGTGGGAAGGTTTCACGACCCTGGGGCAGATGTTAGATCGGATGTTTCCTGAGCCCAGGGAGACAGGATTGGCGCCGTTACTGTTTAGGGTCTTTGCTGTGGGCTGTGTCTCAGGTTGGTTGCGGACTAGCCTTGCAGCCCGGATGGATTCCTGGAGTGCCACCTCTGCAGAGTGTAAACTATACGTATAGCCATGTCCACGGTTATGGACGACCCATTTCTGATAAGTTCCGACTAGCATGGGAATCTGCTTTCTTACCTCATCCTTGATTTGGGTTATGAGAGATTGGTCCAGCTGAGGCTGTTGAGACAAGGTGGGGAGGGAGCTCACCGAGTCGACTAGAGAGAGAAAGGTGTTGGTGAATAATGTTTGCGGGAACCTGCTGTGGCAGGACGAGCCCGATGGGAAAATGTGAGGCTGACGGGTGGTTTTGGGAGTGGATGTGTGTGTGAGAGAAGGAGTTGGTGATGAGATGAATTTGGGTTATTGCAGCTGCTTGCATAAGAAAACCCTGGCTCAAACCTTGATTATTTCTATACCTTAGAATAGGCCACTTTAAAGCTTGCATCATATTATGGTTGGTGACGTGGACCTGTCCCATTTCCTTGGGGACAGACTTTGGGTTCTTAGGTGAAGACCCCGACCACGAGTTCAACCAGGACGGGTGGTACAACTGAAGGGAGCGCGCTATGCTCAAGGATGCCTGTGGAGGAGTGGACCCTGATGATCTAGCTACCGCTGCGCAAATGTTTCTTATTGTCGATTCAGCCCAGAGGGCTTGTACCAGACGCTATGTTTTATATATGTCATGTAATGAATCTTTTATCGTTGTATGGATGTGATATTCGACTGAGATGAGTTCTGTACGAGATAGCTGCTATTCCTGGGACTATCTCGAGGGTACAGGGAGTCGGATTCTCGTCGTTGAGAATCCGATTCGTCACAGCAATGCAATATATGAGTAGCGATTCGACAACAATCTATGTGTCTCCTTTTATGATATTTGATTTGAAATAAGAACTATGATTTTTTTTTGCTATTTTGCTATCAGAACTACAACACATGCATAGTGTAGATTTGCTCTAGATTGGTTATCTCTTGCTTATATTTGTTGCCTATCTGATATCATATATCTTGTTTATTACTTTAGATTCATCAATACAAATACTGCACTTTGCTAACAGTTCACAGAAATCATGCTTTTTTCATGCTTACAATGCTTTACTTAAATTGTCTTAGTATACTTATTTTTCCATAGACTAATAAACCTTAGGAGAATACTTCAATAGAAAAATTTTAATATATTGTCCATTGGTGTCTAGGTTGCACTTCCCTAAGATTTGAAAGGCCACTCCAGAGCACTCAAAATTACACTTGAGTTTTTGGTTTCTACACCTCCAGAATGCAACCGTGATAGATATTT
Organism: Echinochloa phyllopogon; assembly: GCA_033239725.1. Classification (NCBI taxonomy): domain Eukaryota; kingdom Viridiplantae; phylum Streptophyta; class Magnoliopsida; order Poales; family Poaceae; genus Echinochloa; species Echinochloa phyllopogon. The sequence continues at coordinate 25,535,791 of BTCW01000018.1, read as the reverse complement.
CTTTTGCCACGAATGATGCTGCCAATGGTAAAAAAAAATGACTCCGGCTGCACATTAGTGTCTAGTGATAGATAAATGTTCTCATGTGGCCGGTGTCACCAATCTACCATGAAAGAAAATTTGCCTTTCATAGTTCTAGGATAACCTGGTAAATTGCTCTTTAAGTGTTTTAAGCTAACCTATAATTTCCTAACCTATAATTTGGCAAATGTTATGAACCAAATGCCATTCAATTTCTCTTTGAGAAGGAATTTATTTGGGATAAGTTGACTGTCTAGCATAATCTGGTAGCTAAAATAGCCACTTACTAGTTTGCTGATGGTTTAGGACAGTTTTACAGTTGTATGAGTATCTTATAAATAGGATACACCCTTCATCAGAAATAAGGATAGACCCATCATCAAACATCAGGATACACCCTTCATCAAAAAAATTATATAGAAGCTGGAGATCCCTCTATAAATAAAGATTTTCCTTTTGTATGCTCAGAGATGTGTTATTTTAACAAAGGATAATTTGGCTAAGAGGAACTGATTAGGAGTGAAAATGTTGTTTTCTGTAATCATAATGAAACAATTAAGCATCTTTTCTTGAAGTGTTAACATGCCAAGGCCATTTGGAGAGTTGTTAATATAGCTATTGTGTTAACCCAACCAAATCAATAATGCATATGCTTAGAAATTGGGCTTAAGCAAGAAAGATATAAGTTTGATTTTTGTTGTGGTTGCAGCTCTTATGTTGGCGATTGGTGTGTGTAATGACTTGGTCTTTAAAAAAATAGTTTACCTTTTTTATGTATGCTGTCTTCAGGGCTACAATTTTGGTATGTACCACAATGGAGAGTGTCTGTTTGGCAAGAAAAACACTAGAGGTCATCGCCTTAGATATCTTTACCAAGAATGGATGGAGAAACAATAATATACTTTGCTCATAATTTCTTCATATGGTTTGTGTACTCTTTTCTTTTATTCTTATCAGCTTGTGAACTGAATATACTGTAAAAACTTGGCTATGTAGGGTTGTAGATGCAAATATATACAACATGTCTACATGTCATCTTGAAGTATATCTTATTCTATTGCAATGCAAAATATGTCTTTGTAAATCAAAAGTAACGAAGTGTCTAGTACATATCTTTAAAAATCCAGCTCCACACTATTTGGCGTGGTCCATGTGGTGATGTTTTGCATCCTTTATACATAACTAGCGATTGTACCTGTGCGTTGCTACAAGAGAAAATTATGTGAATATATTATCATTTTATATATAATGTGTATTGTCAAACACGATTTTATAAAAATATCCTGACTTTTGTTGCCCTCTCCCTAGCCTTGCTCCTTATAAGGGCTGCTCGAGAGCTATCCTGCCTGCATTGTTGGCTACCAAGTCTAAACCGAAACTAGGCTGCCACTGCGAACGACTGGCTACTGTTAGCAGCACTCTCGCCGGCACCCCTACCCTCTCCCCTTCCCTCCTCCATCTCCTCGCCCAACCCTCACCCTTCCCTAAGTCACTCCCTAGATTGCTCGTCTAACTTCAACTTGACTATTGTTGGTGTGTGATGTCCTAGATCTACTCTCTCAAAACTTGGGTTGCCCCGTGTCGTGTTGGTTATGGCGGTCACCCGTCACTACCAGTGGGCTTAGTCATATTCTCTCGTTGCCTCTAACATCTTTCTATTGCTCCTCCTGCCTAGCTCTTCATCCCATGGTTGGGAGCAAATTTCCACCACCTCTAAGGAGAGTCGTCATGGTAATAATCTTCCTATCACTCCTCGTGCCACTGCCGATGACGGGTCATCATGTCCCCCCCCCCCCCCCCCCCCCCCCCCCGTCGCCACTGACTGTCGGTCTCTCTTGCACCGAATTTTTTGGTTCCTAGTCATTGTTGTGCTCTTGTGTCGTACCTCCATGACGTTTGTCGTCACTTCTACTCTAGGAAGGAATCTTGTCTCATCAATATGTGTCATGTGCATGAGCGCTTTTCTTCATCAGTGGTTTGCCCACTGAAGTCATGTTGTCTTTCTTGTCACTTAGGTCACCAGCTTGGCTAGTGCAAATTTGGTGTGGTGTTGGGGTTCATATGCCATGGGCAAAACCTGTGTCTGGCATTTGCCAATGTCAACAATGGCTATACTCACATATATATGGATACACATATTGTTAGTTGATTCAATTTGGTGATTATATGGTTTCGGAATTTATGTAGACCATTAACTGAACAAAAGAAATGTGAATTGAAGTTATTTGCTAATTGTGTTAGCTATGGTTGAGGGAATGTTGGATAAAGACAGCATATAACTTGGGCCTGTTAAAAACAAACCCAAGCTAACAACATACAAAGACCGCATACATGAAGACAGCTCGAATAATGTGGCCGGTTAATTACATGATCATCACATTAATTTAGCAAGTAAAAGACAGCATCAACCATGATCAAAGTTGTGTAGCTTTAGCTTTTGCGTATAGAAATAATCCAAGTTGATTGCTAATTAAATTCCAAGTATGGTATAACATATTTTTTTAGCACCTGGTATAACATAACTGGGAGAGGAGCTCACGGGTCCTTGAGCTCACGTGCTAAGATAATGGGCCTGTGCGCTTTTGGGCTGGCGACATCTGAACTTGGGCCTGTTCTCGTACAAAGAAAATAACGATGGGGAGGGAGAGAGTGACACGGATTAGAAGATTGAACCCCGTGCTTGACTCGAAAACGAACTATCAAAATTAGAAACAATGGCAGAAGGGCCGAAGGATTTCTTGCTTGCTTTAGTATTAGAATAAAAATAAAGATATAAAAAGATGCATTTACGTTTGGCTAGAGATGATTCATCTCTAGTCTAACGGGGTTTACTTATGGAATATGGAAGTTTGCAGGATTTCAATATGTGATTTCCAATGGACCAACGTTTGAACGATCTTAGCCGTTAGTTTACCATGAGGTCCTGATGGATCCACCAAAAAGAAAGGTAGCAATATAGGCATGCGTGTGGATGCATGGTTGACAGCTTGATGCGAGCAGCAGATCTTTCGCCCTGCTCCATTTTCGGGCGTGTTTTTTTTTCTCTAACAGGAGCGAAGAATTGAAGCTTTGAAAGGCATATGCGTATCGATGCAAGTTGTTGTTGATCAGTCTGTCGCTGTCTTGGTCATGTAGCTGCATCCAGCCCACAAGAGCCCATATGTATGCAGCTGCACTGCGAGACGCGAGTGGATTCATTGCCTTGGTCCTGGAAACGTGCAAAACTCTCTCTCTCTGCGGCCGTCTGCAGCCACACTACTGGCCGCGGTGTTGAAAATCGGAAATATTTTTTCAAAGAGAATCTTGCATGCATTGAATATTAAATAAAGTTTATTTATAAAATCTTTTTAGGGATGAATGTAATTTTCCGCGACGAATCTAATGAGCCTAATTAGTCTATGATTTACTACAGTAATGCTACAGTAATCATCATCTAATCGTACGGTCAAAGGCCTTATTAGATTTGTCTCTGTAAATTCATCCGGGGTTATAAAGATAGTTTTGTAAACTGACTTTATTTAATACACTTAATTATTAGTCAAACGGGGCGGAAAAAAAATTTCACCCCAAAGAAACACGGCAAGTACAGAGAGATTCTAGTGTGAGAGGATGCGATAAGGATGATGTCCCGTCGGATTTGGAGGCATCGTCTCTCTCCAAATATTTTGTAACGGGAAAGGTTCGGTTTACACTCTTCAACGATCACAAAAGTCTAATTTTGAACCCTTAATTATAAAACTAAACCCTAAGGACCATTCAACTATCAAAACCTTGCAAATTTAGTCCTTTAGTTGGTTTCAAAGTGATTTTCTGTTTTATGAAAATTTAATGAAAAATAATTTAATTTAAAAAATGCATAACTAATTCATTTTAAATGATAAAAATATGAAACCAGTACAATTGTTTTTCTGAAAATATAGCCCCTCTATTGGTGCACTACTTTGAGTCATTTGGATATTATTTGTTTATGATCCTCATGCTTTATTAATTTTTGTAAAAACCCTAGTAATAGAAAACAATAAGATGTAAATAACTTAAAGAAGAGCACCAACATATAGGTTACATTTAAAAAAATTTGTGTATCGGTTTCATTTTTTATGTTCGAAATGAATTAGCTATGAATTTTTTAGGTTAAACCAATTTTCTTTAAATGGCTATAAAATGGAAACCACCTTTGAAACCACTCAAAGGGCTAAATTTGTCCGGTTTTGATAGTTGAATGGCCTTCGGATAGTTCAAGGTTGAAAGCCATACTTTTGTAATAGTTTGATGGTGAACATAGGACTTTTCCCTTTTGTAATCATCAAGGCCTGAAATAAGCCAAACTATGTACTACGGCTGTTTGGGTGCAAGGACCTAAGCAAAATATCCCTAATTAGTGGAATGGCTTACTTACGAGAGTCAGCAATTAGTGCATGCATATATTCATGTGGTTCTTGTGTCTTCTGACCATTGAATCATGGAGGGAGCTATGTTCAAACGTTTTTGCACATCCTACATGCATGGTGGATTGATTGAAATTGGGATTAACGGTGGGTCAGTATATTGCAAGTGGTTCAAGAATTATTGTTTTCCATAATAGAACACTTCTCATAATTATATTCTTGTCCTTGGACACTCGTCTTTTCAGGGCAGACACGTCGACCTTCTTTATTTTTAGGGATTATTAAGGACAAACATCTAGGAATTAATAAAATGAAATGTCAACGAATACTACTGCAGAATGGATCTCAATTCCAATTTTCAAGTGTGAAAAACAAAATTGCACTTCCTTCCATACAAAACAGATGCGCAAGTTTATTTCAAATTACATATACAGTATAGATAATACAGATAGGCTTCACGAAGTCATAGTTAGTTACCTATAAAAGATATAAATGCAACTAGGGTTTTGCTCCTCAGTCTTCTTGCTTATTTAAGAAAAAGGACTCGATTACTCGAAAAGGTTCAGCACAGGTGCGCAATAATAGGAAGGGTAGAAACATACTCCCTCTATCCTTTTTTATATGACATCCAGACCAATAATTTTAGCCTATGTACAGGCCAACAATGCTGTCCGAAACGTCATACTTTCCCGAACGGAGGTAGTATATATGGTCCTCAAAGAGGCGGGGCAAAAAAATATAAGGTGACATATGGTCCCAGTTATCTTGGCTGTTAGGTTTCTGCTGTACTGCTGTCCAATATATATGGTCCTCGGTTTTGCAGTACTCCATCCATGCCCTTGTGCCCCATTGGTTGCAAGTTTGAAAATAAAGGAAAGGGGGCGAGTAGGTAATGGTTTGGGACCAATTTGGGGACCTGCTTCGGAGGCCTTCTAAATTTCACATATGTTCTTTCTTATTTATTATTTATTAGGATATTGATGTTGTCTAAATATTTATCAATTTTTGCACTTTTGGGGGGCCGAACCATGAAAAATCTTAGGCTCATGGATGCTCTAAAATGGATAAATACAAAAAAATTCTTATAAAAATTTACTCTTATCTTTAGCGACAATAGTAATAGCGACCGGATCCATTTTTTTAAAAAACTCAAATATCCATCATTATAAAAGTACTCTAGATAAAGTAATTTTTATATCTATATATAATTTACCCTTTTTTGCAAAAGACACGTAGATACTTACAACGCATGCACACCAACCCTATGAAAATACGTACGCGAACCCTACCTCTATGAGCGTCTCCGAGAGACAGGACCGGCAGATGTCGAGATTGACGAAGTGACCACCGGCCCGCTTGGTGTCAACATGCATGTCTCCTACCGTTGAAAGAATAGTGTCGGTGAAACAAATCTAAGAAAATACAACTGCAATGCTGAGTCGATGACTCGAACCCTGGTGGGCAGGTTCCACGAGAAGGGACCCTGTCAATTACGATCAGTTATGTATAATTTGCTCACCTTTGGCATTATAAAAAGTAACATAAAGTTAGTCATTAATCTTCACCTAGATTACCATTATGGAAATACATTAAATAAAGTAGCCCACTAAATCATATCTAATTTATCCACCTCTAATATTATAAGAATAGCCAATTTAACCCCCTTAATCTTCACCTAAATCACTCATATAAGTTATTTTGAAAAATAATAATTTGCTAGTATCTATATATAATTTACCTTTTTTGCAAAAGACACGTTGATGAGGACATCCTCCACTATTACCCGCCGGCAAAGACGCAACAAAAATGTGCCAAGTGGCCCAGTTGTAGTCGGGCGGCGACCGTGTGAGCCTCTGAATAATCCCACCTTGCTTAGCTAGGGAGGAGGAAGTCACCTTAAAAGGGATAGCCACTCTTCCCCTATTAGACTAGTCTTTTGGGGCGATTGGGCCTTTTCCCCGAGGGGTGCGCCGGAGTGCGGTTCTAAGATTGCCGAGGCACAACAAGAGGCCCTAGGGGCGTTGTAGCCGGATCGGTGTGTCGTATTTTCGGCTGCCGGTGCTAAGATTACGGGGGCCAGATCGTGCGTATCTGTAGTTGGATCGGTGTGTCGGGCTTTTCATCCAATCTCACTTGGGCCGGACTCATCACACGTAGATACTCACAATGCATGCACACTCGCCCATATGAATATACGTACGTAAACCCTACCTTTATGATCGCCTCCGAGAGACTGGACCGGTAGATGTTGAGATTGACGAAGTGACCACATGCGCCTCACTGTCAACATGCATATTGCCTACCACTGAAAGAATAGCGTCGGTTAAATTCTGAAACAAATGCAAGAAAATACAACATCAGCGTTGTGTCAAGGACTCAAACCCTGGTGGACAAACAAATGCAAGAAAATACAATATCAGCGTTGTGTCGAGGACTCGAACCCTGGTGGACAGGTTTCACCACAATGGACCTTATCAACTACGATCAGTTTATTATTTACCCAGCTTTGGCATTATAAAAAATAACATAAAGCTAGGCATTAATCTTCACCTAGATTGTCATTATGGAAATACATTAAATAAAGTAGCCCCCTAAATCATATCTAATTTATCCACCTATGCTATTATAAGAATAGCCAATTTAATCCCATTAATCTTCACCTAAATCACTCATATATTTTATTTTGAAAAATAATATAAAGTAATCCTCTAATTTACATTTAAGTTGCATATCTCCTTCATTATTAAAAATACCTAAAGTAACACATCACCCGTGCCATCATGAAAATAAACTAAAAAAACAAACAATTTTCATATAAATTGCTGACTTCCCCATTAGTAAAACTAGCCTAAAGTAATCATGTAAACCTGCATATAAACTGCATACACCTGTCATTATAAAATTTTTCCTAAAGTGGTCCTATATATGCTTCTAAATTACCCCTTCTATTGTTGTTAGTATAGAAAAAAACTAACTCAAGGTATACCTATGCACTATATGTGTCACCAATCAGACCACCTACACAAGTATCTATGAAGCCAAGGTTTCAACCAAATACACATATCAAACACAGATGGAAGTAGAGCACCGGATTGGCATCCGGCGGGTCTAGGTTCGACTCCCTATGGGAGTGAATAAATGGGTGTGAAATAAAAAATATAAAAAAATAGGTAGGGGCTTTCCCTGTTGAGATCCACGAATGAATGTACCTATAACACATGTATTTTAATAGAGTAAATTGCACTCACCATACAACAACTTGGTGGGTGGGTGCAAATTGATCCAACAACTTATAAAATGCTCAGTTTAGTGCAATAACTTGATAGGTGGGAGCAAATTGGTCCAACAACTTGTAAAATGTTCATTTTAGTGCAATAACTTGGTAAATTGATGCATCTATAGTCCAAACATGATAATTGTAACGTATTTCCTAACGTCGGGCTGTAATAGATAGTATATTCACGTATTAATTAGTTATTGATGTTCGCATCGCGATGACAATGCATTTGGCTAAGATAAGAACTTTCAATGCATAGGGAAGTAATGTTGTGTATTTAAATTCATTTATTTTTTATATAGTGATTTAATTTTGATTAAGAATATTAATTTTCATATTCAATATTGATAAGTTCGTACTTGTTGTTTTCTACATATTTGATTATATGCATTTTCAGCTTAAAAAGGAAACCAATATACGTGCTTTACTAGCTTGGCATAAATATTTTTAAAGCCTCAAATACTTGTTTCGTAATGGAAAAGTAGCTAAAAGGATATAAACAAAATTATTTTCTACATAATTGTTGAATGCATGAGAAGAAGCTGAAAACAAACATTAGATCTCAAAGTCTCTCTTACGTACTTTAGTCTTTCAATAATACTAATTAATGTTGTTTTTAGAATTTATTGAATTTGAACCGATGAACAAATAAGTTATGTTAATATAATAGACAAAAGTGATTCACATGTCCATCTACTATACTTAATACATCGTCGTTGTAAAGTCTGGACTATATATAGATGCACCTATTTGCCAAGTTATTCCACTAAATTGAGCATTTCATAAGTTGTTGGAGCAATTTACACCCTACATGTCAACTTATTGTACCAACTTGAGCATTTTACAAGTTGTTTGACTAATTACACCCACCTGTCAAGCTATTGTACTAAATTGAGCATTTTGAAAGTTCTCGGACTAATTTGCACCCACGTGACAAGTTGTATCATGGATGCAATTTACTCATTTTAAAATCATTATCCCGTGCAGAGTACGATTGATGTAGTAGTAATTTGAATTGAAAATCCAACGTTTTCATGTATGTTATCAAAAATAATAGAACTAAAAGATCTAGTTAACCACGTTTTTTAAGACTAAGTAAAAAGAAAATGAACGGGTTGGAGCACATAATAAAAAAAACTTGTGTCCTGACATACTAGCACCACGTATCTATGATTTCTTTGTAGGTTTGAATTATCGATGAGCTGGTATATGTAAATCTGAAAGTAAATACAGAGCTGGATCACAAGTAGTTGTATATATCTCAACATTTTCCTCGAAGCTCAGATGAGTTCAGTAGAGCGCATTGGATTATCAGCATCCAGAGATCCTCTAGCATCACGAATCTCCAGCGATCAAGCCAGGCGCGCGGCAGTAGCGCTGTGCTTGAGTTAGGTAGCAGCCATCCCTGCGTGCACCCCTCCATGGGAAGGGTCCCACCCCCATCCTGCCCTAGATTCCTGCAGCTTTCCTTCCTCTTAAAAAACACAGCATGGCCAGCAACCCTCTCGCTCGAAAAGTCTATGGCCTGTTTTTCTAATGGTTTTTCCTTGTGATTCTCTCTCTAGCCAGCTCATTCCTCCAATTCTTTCCATGTACTTTCCTATCCCCCTCCCCTCCACTCCTCTACTCCAACATCCACTGCCATGTTCCGAAATCCCAACGGAAAATAAAAGTAGAGTATCTACACAAGTATGTTCCCACAACACCCCTCCACAGGCAAAAAGAAATTGCTCGCGCCAACTAAAGAATCCTAATAATCACAATAAAGAAAAGAGTCTAGAGAAGTTTCTTATGTTACTACAAGTTGTCAAACTTCAAGAAAAAATTATCACTCGATTCCTAGCTAGAAGCACATTTGAACTGTTTCATGTGAAATTCTTCTGGTTCCAAGCAATGCAGAACCACATATATATATATATACGATGATGTGGTCTAGCTAGTTATTACAATTCAGTATAAAAGCATATCAGTAGGAACCAGGACGACTTTGCCATGTTGCTTATTGCTGTGCGTAATACTAATAGACGTACTAGTTCCTACAACAACACTAATTGTCCTATATATATTAAACACATCAACATGCATATGAGTATTTTTTTTGTTCTCTGAGACGAGCGAGAAATGCACTAAACTAAGTGAGATGGGTGCCAAGTGAGCTGCAAGGGAATAAACTAGATGGAAGGTTCTCCAAAGCGATCTTGCCTCCCCTCCCCCCTCGCATGGCGTCCAGCAACTTTCGAGCGCTCATCCGCATGGCGCATACACAAGAATATTGCAAGTGTGCAGGCGCGCGGCAGCAACCACCGTACCGGGGCGCCAACTGAACACATGCAAGAATCTCCGGCCGCGCCTTTGGAAGGATCATGTTGGCCTTAATTTAATCATATCACCCTGCTTTTCGATCCAGATTAAGCTGCCCAAAAGGTTGCCTAGCGCTGATCGATCAGGGCATGCATTTGAGCAAGCTAATCATAGGGCTCTCAATGTGGTAGCAGAGAAGAAAGCTCGCGATCGGGTTGCGTTCCCGAGGCGGGGAATGATAAACTTTTCTGTGACAGAGTCGCGCCCGGCCGTCCTATGATTGCAACATCATCGTCTTCGTCGTCGTCGTCGTCAATATATAGCTTGTGTGTGTGCATGGTAAAATAATCGTCTGACTTTGGAAGAACATCCCCCTGTGAGGTTCAGTGCACTGGATTTACTCTGTCAGAGAATGAGCAGCAGGACCAGTAGTATTTATATGTACGTGCACGCATGAGTGAATACTACGAGTATCATGCCGCCCTGCAATGTCACCCTGTGGGGCCCTATGAGTACTATTTCTATCCAAAAGGATTACCTTGATGTTAATTAACCTAACCCCCCCGAAAAAAAAACAGACGTACTCGACATGTGTCTTTTGGTTCTATATACGGACGTTAATTTATTGATCTCATCTTTGTTCTGCATTATTGCGATGATGTTACATATTGTGTCAAACAAATTAAAACGGAGATGAAATAGCAGGATGTACTGTTGGAACTTTGAATTTATATTCTCGATCTGTACGCAGTGGCGAGTGCTTGAAATGGTCGTGGTACAAACAACAGTAGTGCGTGGTTGGTGGTACACATACAGGAGGATAGAACGAACCATGCATGCGTTGCATTTGGTACGGCTATCCGGCCGTGGGGCCCACAGGAGTTGGATGCAATGGCGTGTCAGATCAAGCCGGCCAGGACCGGAGGAGGAGCTGTACTGTACGTGTCTGATTTTGGTCTTACGGCAGTAGCAGTGGCTGGCCTTATACTTCACTTGCAATTTTTATCTGCCATATCTCTCTTGCTCCATTTTGCTAACAACAGGTCGGCCAGCTACTATACACGTTGCTACGCGCTAACTAAAGCAGGCCGGCACCACCTCCTCTCTACCCTATCCTTTGCCGCACGCCATTAAACATCTTCTTCATTATTCCTTCAGCAAACTCATCACTACTGTACGTGTGCCTCCACACATCTGCGGGGGACAATAAACTTGGCCTAGCTTTGGAACACGAAAATTCCTGTAGGAATCAAATCCTGTAAAATTCCTTCGCCAATCATTTAATTTCTTCCAGATGGGGCCTATCATATCATTTTCATGTCCACCTTGCTCTGATGTACATAAACCCTTGCTCTGCTATAGATGATGAGGTGGTGAACAGGTTGAGGGTTGAATGCATGTATGTAGTCCAATCTAACTGTAAGAAAAATTGACATTAATAGTCCACCAGATTCTGAGCTAGATGTTTGTTTCTTTTCAATAACCATTATATATAATTCTATTAACAAAATATCTTCCTTTTATATATAATGTATAAGGAAAAAAAGAACCCCATCTTATATTTCCATTTGCTCCCCTCTTCCTCTGCCTCTCTGTCACACACACTCTCTCTCTCCCAACCAACCCTCTCTCTCTCTCTTTCTGTGTGATTGATATACTCTCCCCATGCTCCTCTCGCCCCTGTGATGAAGCCAATGGCCACCAATGGCATGGCTCCCTCCTTCTTCCCCGCGAACTTCCTGCTCCAAATGCAGCAGCCCCTCCCTCACCACCACCCCCAGCAGCAGGAGCACCACCACCACCATGACGGGCACGGGCACGGGCACGAGCACGAGGCGCACCACCTCCTCGCTCCCCCTCCCCCCGCCCTCGTCAGCCCCTTCCTCCACGACTTCGGCGGCGCCATGGCCGCGCCGCCGCCAATGCTGGCCGCCGGCGGCGGCGGCCTGGGAAAGCGCATGTACCCCGACGGCGGCGGCGTGGGCGACGACAGCCTGAGCCTGCACGGCGCGGCGGATCCGGCGCAGCAGGACGGCGGCGGCGGCGCGTCGGACGACGAGGAAGGGTCAGCCGCGGGCGGCGGCGGGTGCGGCGGCGGGGAGCGGAAGCGGCGGCTGAGCGTGGAGCAGGTGCGGACGCTGGAGCGGAGCTTCGAGGTGGCGAACAAGCTGGAGCCGGAGCGGAAGGCGCAGCTGGCCCGCGCGCTGGGGCTGCAGCCGAGGCAGGTGGCCATCTGGTTCCAGAACCGGCGCGCGAGGTGGAAGACGAAGCAGCTGGAGAAGGACTACGACGCGCTCCGACGGCAGCTGGACGCCGCCCGCGCCGAGAACGACGCGCTCCTCGCCCACAACAACAAGCTACACGCCGAGGTAATTAATAAAGATATATAGCAAACATTGCCAATTTGCCATGCGCGCGGGACAAGATCTAATAACTTTTTTTGGATGCACCGAGATCGATCTAACACAAGCTAGCAAGCACCGAGATCTAATCGATCTACTCCGGTCTCAGACCGGAGTACGTAGATAGCTTATGCTAGCTAGTAGAGGTAGAGTAGCCATTATTGTTCCCTCATATATATCGATCTGCTTGCTAGGAGCAGGTACGTTCTTCTTGCTTTGCTTGGATCTTGATCATCGATCGGCTAGCTAGCACTAGTGTCAGCAGTAGCACCGGCTCAAGAGTGAGCAGCAGCTACCATGGTTGGTTGTTGGATGGAGTGGATCGATCGATCTTGGTTGTTCTTGTCTGTCAGAATGCATGATTGGGGATGGTGGTGGATACAGAGTACAGACATGGTGTAGCAGTAGCAGTAGCAGTAGCAGGATGAGGCCTGACTGACTGCTACTGTTCTACCGCGCGCTGCTGTGATCCATAGCACAGCGCGCGGTGAGGTCGTAGTAGCTGATAGCATCCATGTGGGTTTCAGCGTCGTCTGCAGAAAGTGCGCGTGTCGGGATCGGTGCCGGCCATATGAACGCTGCGCCTGCTGTCGGCCACCCATGCATCTCTCTCTCTCTCTCTCTCTCTCTCTCTCTCTGCTGTGGTGCATGCAGATGCAGCATGATTAGCCACTCGATCTACCAATCACCGTCTCCCTTCCCGAGCCCACCGGGGCCATTCCCATTCTGTACATGTCGCCATGTACGTGTCTGAGCTGGTTCATTCTTTTCTTCCCAGATTATGGCGCTCAAGGGAGGCGGCAATGGCGGAGGAGGGGGAGGAGGAGGGAGGCAGGAGGCGGCGTCGGAGCTCATCAACCTCAACGTCAAGGAGACGGAGGCGTCCTGCAGCAACCGCAGCGAGAACAGCTCCGAGATCAACCTCGACATCTCAAGGCCTCCGGCGCCGGCGCCCGCCGCCGACGAGAGCACCATGAACAGCCACCGCGGCCTCCCGTTCTACGCCTCCGCCGTCGGCCGCCCCGACATCGACCAGCTCCTGCACAGCGGCCACCCGGCGTCCCCGGCCGTGGTGCCCAAGATGGAGCTCGGCCATGGCGCCACCGCCGACACGCCCTCCGCCACCGCGGGCGGCAGCTTCGGCAGCCTCCTCTGCGGCGCCGTCGTCGACGAGCAGCCGCCGTTCTGGCCGTGGGCCGACGGCCACCATAACTTCCAGTGATCGCACATGAATCCTAGCTCGCCAGGCTAAAATGCATGTTGTTACCGATCACCGGAGGCTAAGAGTAGTAATATAATCGATCATATCGAACAGTGATGTGGCTCTCCATTTCTTGGCGTCGATCGAGGCTTATTAGCTGGAGGAGCTCACCGATGCCACGATAAGGAGTTTGTTGAACAAATTGATGAGGCAAGTGAAGGCCGGGATGATCCAGTTTGAGTTAAGAGATGAGGGAGGAATGAATGATTGGAGTACACGTTGGATGGATCATGCGTCAGTCTAGGTAGATTTTGGATTTCGGTAGTAAGCAACATTTTCTGTCCTTTTTTTCCTTTCTCTTATTATTTATTTTTACCTTGATTGATCACTATTTTTCTGTTTAATATTATATATATAGGTGATTACATTTGTGAGGGAGTGGTGGTGTCATTGTGTATAGGATTGTGGTACCTTGTGAGTACCAAGAAGTTTCGCACTTGAAATATTGCAATTCTCTCTCTTTTTTTCCCTTACTCGTGTGGATCTACTGTGAAATGGACATTAATACATATTTAATTGATTAATATTATCTGTGCTAGTAAGAATCGCTGGAATCTCTTTTTTTCTGTCTTTTATATCAATGGGCGATCACTGATGTGGATGGGAGCTTGATGTATGGGGTAGTAGCAGTACTGTGGTGTGCGGTTGGTGTTTGGCATGTGGGCCTCATCTTCGAGCCTACGAAACAGACAGCATGTACAGCCAGACTGTTGTGCAAGCTGTGCAGCACGCCCATTTGATTTAATCAATTCGTGATAATGTATTAACGCGAAATAGGTTAAAAGGTTGACTTATATATTGAGTATTATTCCATCCGTTCTAAATTGTAAATTGCATGTCTTTTTACTTTTATAGATACATATAGCTTTTACTGTGTGTAGATATATATATTGTGTCTGAATATATAGCAAAAACTACATATATAGAGTATATTTTATTTAGGGGGATAGGTGATGAATGAATTTTCGTCATACCAGTGTCACAGATTACAAACTACGACAAAAAGAGTAGATTCTGTGACATAAATAAAACGTCGTAGAAGGTCAGATGTGTTGTAGCTACTAATTTGGACTTTTTCCTATTAGTAGTAATATTGGCATTTTAGCCTGCAGTTTTTGATATGTCCAATTTACACTATCAATAACCACGAGTGCAGTCACATAAATTTCTATAACTTAGAGTGCTCATCCTTAAAGTAGTAATGCGGAAATGTTATGTTTTTCAGTTAAAATACAGTAAAGTTGTCTAAAGTAGCAACTTACGTAAATATGTTGTGGAGTATTAATATAATTTAATATGCATTGTTATTTCATTGGTACGTGATTCAATAAGGAATTGTTACGTTTTTATGTTCGCTAACACCATGGACATGCATATATGTGTGCTTATTGCTCCCTACATGCATATGCATGTATGGTAGCAAGCATGGCGCATGTATATTTTGAATATTCGCATTCACATATTAAAGGAAATTAATAGGAAACATCAGAAGTGGGCAATTTAGATGCATGTATTTGGGTACTTTTAGATTATTTTCCATGATGGCATTTAGTATAGATTTACTGAATTCCATTTAATAATTTTAATAAGGAGTAAGTCTACATAACCCCTAAACTATTAAAAACCTGAACTATTTGAAACCTTCTAAATAACCCCTAGTCAGTTTTTGAAGGGTGGTTTTGTTGATGTGGAGTATTAATGGACACTAACATGGTAGTGACTCATTGAATGACATGTGGATCATCATTATTAAACTAGCAAATATGCTCGCGCGACACACGTGTGCTACCTTTATTATGTGGTTGTTTTAAACTATTTGGTTGGTTGGTACGTGGGGTGGGTAAAGAAATTCCATGGTGAGAAAAGTAATGCCAAAACGGCAGAAACTCTCTAAAAACATCGTTTTTTTCTTGTTTGTGGAAACTTTCCACGTCTTTTCTATAGTTAGACCTGATATGCGGGTCCTCTGTGAAGAGTGGGTAGGAATTATTTAGGTGAAAAGTGTTTACGAAAGAACTGGATCCTTATAATATAGATAAAAGAGGTAAAATTTGTCATCCTATTCTTATCTAATCAAGACGAGCGACCTAATCTAGCCAAACACTAGCATGACCGGATTGTTTACACTGGTTAGTTATCTATGACGAAATAGATAAATAAATGTGAGGGATAAAGACATTGAAAGGGGAAGACATAAATATATGGGGCCAAAGTGCTTAGACAACTTTATCCATGTCAACATTGCCATTTTTTGCAAGTTTGTCCATGCCGGCATGCCGTGTAAGCAAAACCAACACTAAAAACCACTTAGGGGGTTATTTATATGATTTTTAGTAGTTTAGGTTGTTTAATATCCGGTTTTGTAGTCTTTTAGAAAAAGATAAAAAATTGACATTTTGCATCATCTGATGCATATGGCCATTATTGATTATTATATCATCATGTCAATGACATGTTGAAAAATAATAGTGATAAATATTCTAGACTACATGATAACACATATCAATCATATAATCTAAAATGAGATCGGCAGCCGTTCTTTGCGAAGATCTCCATTGCCACCACTTCCACAGCGTGACAAGCAAACAAAATATCGTCCCTTTCCACTTCATTTTACAATAGCTTCCATAATCTGAACCAATATATATGTTCCCCTAAACATTATCTGCATAAATCCGATTTTGTTGTTCAATGGTTAAATAGATGAACCTCAATCTTTAAGGGGTTATGTAGATTTTTATAATGAGGCGTGGATAATTTATATGTAAGCTTAGGAGGCTTTAGTATTTTTTTTGGTAATATTCTTAGGTAGACTGGCCTTTGAAAACTCAACTGCTCTTTAATGTATTTTCATATTTTCTATAGATTGAGGTAGAATACAACTGCTCTTTTTCCATACAAGCTTAAGCTACTGATACATGTGCAATCCGGGCCGTTCAAATTTACCTGATTCGACCCTGACGTTCATTGCGCTACCCCTGCACATCAGACGATGGACCTAACAAGGCAGTGCCTTTGCGTCCTTGTCCCCTAACGCTGTGGCAAACCGAGCTTTCGCGCAATTCCTAATCAACCTACAGCGAATGCGTACGTGTTCGTACGCCACGTCTTTGCCTAAATTAGTCGTTCCCTACCCTAGTATTTTTCCTACTATGAGCAGGTAACTACGCGATTTAATTCAATGGGTGCACTAATTGACATACTGACATAATGCGTGCTTGGAGTTTAATTAGTATGCACCGTTCGGTAGTCAGAAGCATAGTGCATACATGTGGGTTGTATGCCACATGTATGATGTATCTAGCTGAGAACATCTCTGGTTCTCCAGCGGTGTCGAACCCTCAAAAAAGAATATATATTTGCAACCATCACTGCTACAGAACACGACATCACAAACGCCCAGCCACAAATGGTTTTTGTGATGCCCACGTCACAAACGGTTTCAAGACAGCTAGACGTGTTGGCCGTTGGAACCGTTTGTGACTTGTAAAAAACCATTTGTGATGTCATTTATTTTGTATGGGACTTGCTTTATCACCGTATATACTTCAAGTATAACTTATTGGTTTGTATATTTGGATAAAATTTTTGAATAAGACGAATGGTCAAAGGTTATGAAAAAAAATCAACAACGAACAGTAATTTAGAACAGATGTAGTACCAATTTATTTTATCCATAGTTTTAGAAAACAATATCATCGTAAAACATATAGATAAATATTAAATATAGTATATGTAGACAATTGTTAAAATATTTTTAATAAAAAATAATTAAATAAATCATATAAAATAATTTATATTAAGTATTTGAGTGTAATTTATATAGATAATATATTAGTTTGAAACTAAATCAAAATAATATGTTTATAGCATGGTTTGAGTATGTGTTTATTCTAAACGGATACGGATAATATCGGATATTTCATCTATATTCACATTTATTTCGAATACGGATTTAGATATTGAAAAACGAATTCTGATATATCCACTTTATGTATACCACATTAAAAACAAATACGGATATGGATATCTATATTTACATTTTAGGGGATACAGATATTGATAATTCGGATAACCATTTCACCGTTTCCATCCTTAGTATTGGGTCGTTGTCACTACTATTCCATACTATTTTTTCTTTTTTGTTAGTCGTCCATGTACAATCGGAAGTTGGATTGAGACTTTATGTAGATGTAGATGCATATGGCCGCGACTACATCTATTATTGTGCTTAATTAAACTACCGGCTTAATGCATCTCCTATTTGGTTCATTTTAGATGCAAACAATTCCCTCCGTTGCGAAATTTAAGAAAAATAATAATTTTGTCCTAAGTAAACATTTTACATTTTTCTACCAAATTTATAAAAGCGTATATTAAAATCTATAATATTAAATAAATACATTATCAACATATTTTTTCACCAGAATTATGAACATATTTTGACGGTGGACTTAATGAAACTAATTTGAAATATTGGTGTTGACGCAAAAATCGAGCGATAAACTCTTGCGCAGACACACGATAAGGCCTTGAAGATTTGCTTTACTTCAATGTTGAGCCTTGTAAAATCTTGATGTTCGGAAGTGCCAGTCAATTTGACATATAATTAACAAGGAATATGAAGTGTAAAATATACAGATCGGCTATAATTTCGAACTGTCTTCCCGGAGACCGTATCGGCTAAAGTCAGCCAATGTGTAGTTTAAAGTCCAAATCCAAGTATAGATTGGATATGCGCTTAAAGGTTTGAAGCCGATGAAAAGCTTGTATATGGACCGGATAAATTATGATAAAAAACTAAAACTTAACATAATTAAATAATTAATATATCAAGATTTAGTAGATAATCATAACTTGAACGTAAAATAGAAGCAAACTAAGGAAGCCTAAGGTGTTAACCCTAATCAGATCTAACACACGTTCAATAGATTAGTGAATAAACTAGATCAACGACCTAATGTACTCGATAACTCTTAGGAGATCTAGACGAAACCATAGCGATGTGCCCGATAGTTAAAGTCTATAGAGCACCTGGTAAAAGCGGAACTTACATGCAAGCTGGAGATCAAAATGATGCAGCCCTACTTAACTTAAAAGAACTCATCGAAAACTACTGAAAATTAGGTTTGAAAGCAAATGCGATGAAAAGTAAGAACTTGTTTGTTTGATTGGTGTGTAACATGATTACAAAGCTCTATGGCTACTATTTATAGTCTAACCCTAAAGACTCCTTGTCGATTACGACTTTACAAAACTTGAAAAAAAAGAAAATAATACTTCCTAAAATAAAGACTCCAAATACAAGTCAAACTCCTTGTGGCCCCACTAATGTATTCGACGCATTTTCACCCTTTGTTGCACGCCATATTGACTCTATCTACAAACCTAATTGACTCTGACCCCATCGGTTGTATACTGCATTGATTCCATCCGCTGAAAAATGAATCGGCTCTATCGGCTTTACACCATACTGACTCCATCGGCTGTACACCACACTGATTCCATCGGTTGTGCGTTGCTTCGACTCCATCGGCCATCTACTGCACCATATTTCATCGGCCACGCACCGCATCGGCTTCGTGTAGAAACAATCTTTCTATCAACTTCGTCAACTCATTTCTTTTGACAGTGTTTCGACTAGACATGTCAAAAAAACAGCGTCAACAATATGTATTTGTGCATTCTCTATAAGCTTGAACAAAATTAGAGGAGTTTGTCTTGGGTAGGACAAAAGGCAAAATATCTAGGTAGTGTTTGGATGTAGATTTTGTTTTACGAAACCGTAGGGAAGCCCCCTACTGGATCTTTTTATGTTTATAAAAATGAATATATACAAATGTACATTGGGGAGCCTTAGGCTCAAAGGGGAAAAGCAAGAAAAGAATAGAAGGAAACTACTGAGCCAAGACCGTAGAGAGGCTTTCAAGGAGAGTTTTGTTCTATAGGTACACCACTTCAATTCTGCCTTGAAGAAGACCTTCCACCTATCCAGAGATGTATCGACTGCATAAAAAATGATGGCATTCGTATGGCACCATATGCTCCATCATGCAACTATTAATATTTCTCTGAAGATTTTAGACCCAAAAAGACGTCGGGCTTCTAAGCTCATATCAGTCGGTGGCAAAGTGAGATCCCATGATATGCCAACCATCTGCCAACAGCTTTGAATTAAAGGATAGTGAAAGAATAGGTGCATCAGAGATTCCTCCAGGCCCAGATAACACAAGACACAGCTATAGTCATCGAGATCTCTGTTTTTCCTTCTCAGGATGTTTCTCGTGTTCAACCGGTCTCTCAAAAGAAGCTAGAAGAAGAACTTGTGGTGGGGTTTGCATGACGATCTCCACATCTAGATGAACAGTGGAGAGACATCCATTGTGCCAATCAAAGCGTGAGAAGCCTGCTTACATGTGAAGGACGCTGAGCCTCATATGTATGACTACACATCATATCCTTCAGGTTGCAAATGCAAATTCATGAGCAACTCAGAGAGATGTCCTAGTTGTTCAGAAGCAATCACAGAAAGATGAGTTTGAAAGTTTTTGTCTATGGTCAGATCTAAGAATCTTCTGACTGATACTGATTCATTTCTGGCAAAAGAATGCAGCTGAGGAAAGGCAAGTCTGAGGAGTCCCAAGTCCCAGCAATCATCCCATAGTACAGTATCACCTTTGTCAACCTTACATGAAGCAATCATCCTGTAGCCTCTTGCAAGAGACATTACATCTCTCCACCAGAAGGATCCAACCACAGTTCTCACACATGGATGAATACACCTCACATACAGCTTCCAAGACACATGAACCCAAGGCAAGTCACACTTGTTATAAAATTTATGCAGATGTTTTAGGAGCAGAGATATTGGAGCCTGGAATTCGGGCTTGCTATTGGATGCACTCGATATCAGTTGTTTGGATGGTTTCGGAATTGGTATTAGATCTTTGGCACCATTCCCCACAATTCCAACCATTCACCCTCCTTATTGGGTTGCATTCGTTGTGTCCCCTCTATAGCTCCCTTGCAGCAACCCCACACCCCTCCCCTCCCCCTCCCCTCCCACACACACTCACCCCTCCTCCGTCACCCACACCTCTACAACTATCATCACCACCCCCCCCCCCCCCCTTGCGCCCCACATCTTTCGAGCCCCTCTTTTGTAGCTCCCTCACCATGCCGCGTCGTGCTCCTCGTCTGTCTAGAGACCCTCGTTTGCAGCTCCCTATCGTCGCGCCCCTACACTCCCTCCTTCATCGCGCCACTCCCCTGTGCCCCTCCTTGGTTGAGTCGTGCCGCTGCGCATATCCATGCCAGAGATCCCCTTCTTCCTCACAGCCCACTCTCATCTTCTCATTGCGGCCGTCATTCTCCTCTTCTTCCTCGGGGCTCACCCCCGCCCTTTCTTCTCTGATGTCAGCCCCTTCTTCTTCATAGCGGTAGGGCCCCTCCTCTTCTCCCTCATGTTTGGCCACCTCCCATTCACCGCACGGCTGGGCCCCTACTCTTCTCCCTCACATACGTCCGCTTCCTCTCCACTGCACGGCAGGGCTCCTCCTCTTCTCCCTCGAGTCTGTGTAGAACAGTACATACATTACCCAATTTCAATTCCATCTCTTTGTACATCCAAACAGGAATTGAATTGGCATGCTTCCTATGATTCTGAAAGGCAATGTAATGGTCATCCAAACAACAATTTTGGAATTGTGGTCATTTCAATATTATGGCTGATTTTGTATTGAATTCAATTCAATACCATGCCCTCTAATATCAGCATCCAAACAGAGCTTTATAACATTTTGAAACAGAGCGAGTATATTATTTTTGAAAAAATGTCACATTCGATAAAATTCATTATAGCAGCGATATCTCATAAGTAAAATGAAAAACATGTAGACGAAGAATTAACATGAAAAATTACTTCGATTAATTGGAACAGTCTTAAGTTCCATTAGTTAGCTAAGCAACCAACTAATCAGTTCGATCGTGATCTTGTACTCTCTCCGCTCTTTTTTACTCACGATCAAGAGTATAGAAAAATTTAAAATCATCTATAATATCAAATTTATTTATTGAATTCACCATGTAACATATTTTGATGATGCATATATTTGGCATTATATATGTTGTTATATTTTTCTATAGACTTGGTTAAATTGGACAGCTTTTTTTACAAATATGATATGTAAAACGTTGAACAGTTTTTTTACAGATGCGGACGCCCATACCCACGCACACTTACCGCTATAAATATAGGTACACAAACCCTACCACTATGAGCACCTCTGAGAGACTGGACCTGTACATCCGATCTTGATATTCATGGAGTCACCACAGACGTCTTGCTGTCCACGGGAATATCGTCTACCACTGAAAGAATAGTGCTGGTTAAGTCATAAAATAAATCTAAAAAATGTGACACCAGTACTGAGTAGGACAATTTTAATTTAGGATTAAAAATGTGAGTATTTGTTACGGTGGCGCACATGGGAGGTCAGCTCATATTCAAGTACAGTAACCACGCACGCTATGAGTTCAAGACTTTCTTTAATGCCAAGAGGAGAGGGAGATGTGCTCTGCTCCCTGACATGCCAAGAGGACAGAGGTGTATTCTCTCTTTGGTTTTTCTTATCCACTTTGCTTCATTATTTTCTTAAAAACATCTTGCCTACTCCTTGGCACGATTACGAATTTTCATTGTACCATGTGGTGCTAAATAATTGAAACGGAACCATACAACTTGCGAAAGCTGATTAAGCATCATGACTTTAAAGGCCATTAGGCCCAAATTAGAAGTCCATGTGAATATTAGGCCTAGATTAAAAATCTATATCGACAATTTAACAAACTAGATGCAATGTTGAATCAACATCTAAAGATATTATATTCAACATTTTCTAAATTATCAATCAATATTTCACAAAAAAAGACACATTCAACATTTTTCGTAGCCTGTTTCAGCATACCCAAATGATGAATCCAACATTGTTCGAAACAAGAATCAACATTTAGGAAAAAAAAGTTTTGAATCTTCTTCGTCGTCGACGGTGGCTGGGGCAGCGCATAAGGGGCACGATGGTAGCACGGACAGAGATCATGGCGACAACGGAGATAGGGGTTAGGGACAGCTCTTAGGGGCGGCAACAGAAGCGGGAGTCCTGCACCGGTACAGCCCTAGAGGAGGTTGCGATGGGGCGCGCGTGATGGAGGAGGCGCTGCATGGAGACATCAGGGACAGCATGCGCTGGCCAAGGCAGTGCAGGCGACAGCAGAAGAGGTGGCACACAGAGATGGCGGCGACGGCACGGGGCGGCCACACACGACGATGTTGGAGAAGAAGACCAGGGCGGCACGCGTAGTGGAGACGACACACGGGAAGAGGATGCGACAACATTGAAACAAGATGGAAATCCAATGATCTAGATTGTTTGCATGAATCTCAAGCAGTATAAGCCATATAGCTAAAATAAATTTCAGAAGCTATATAGGATTCCCACGTAGCCTGGGGCAGGTATTCTTTGCATCTGCTTGCAGTTGCAGGCCCACAGACGATGAAAGGGCAAAATGGGCTATCCATATCCTTGTATTACTCGCACTAGAGAGAAAGAGGTAAGTTTAAAAAAAAAGTTGTCCTCCTTGGATTACATTTTGGGTGGGGAAGCCATAGCTGTGCCCCTTACCTTTTGAGTAGGTGTGTGGCGGGCCCAAGCCCAAGAGGTGAAAAAGGATTCCCGGCCATACGCAAAGGAAGAGCAACAGGTGAAGCGAAGGCCTTCTCCGTTGTTGTGTGCGTAACACCGGGCCGTGGTCCCAAGCCCAGGTACGGGCGTTCATTTCAACAACTCCAGTGGGCAGAGTACTTTGCCTACGATTCGCTGCTGCATCGTCCTCGTCCATACAGTACAGTGCAAGGGTGGCGATTGCCCAACACCTAAAACATCTCTGCTATTTCGATCAGGACAAACAAAATGGTGATACTGCAGCTGATAGCGGCGAGTGAAGGTAGGTACGTAGCTAAAGCTAATCCACTCACTGGTTGTGATCCATTCCATGATGAGGTCCTGGCTTTATTCACCAGCTTTATTCTATTCATTCACCAACAGTCCTCGAGGAAACAGCACAAGTACTTGTTGCTCTATACCACCCGTGTGACACCAGCTGTAATTGTAAAGGCTTTGCTTTCTTCTCAGGTGTTGTCCTGAAAGCATCGCCCAGACGACAGCATGCGCAGGAGAGTCCATGTCCATGAACGTCACGGACCATGCCCTGCTTTCTATCGCTCTTGATCAATGCAGATGCTGATAAAAGCACACCTTTGGACGGCCGTATCTTCTTGCATCAAGCACACCTTTGGACCATGCACCGGCTTTAATTTCCTGACAGTGACAGATATTGCACCAAACTTTTACACCCAAGGTCCTTTTTTATTACTATACCTAACTGCCACTCGCATCTCAAACTTCACCTCCTCCTCTGTTTTTTCCTTACCGGACTTTTGCTCAGGCGTACACTGCCGTACAACACGGCTTCACGCAGTCCACATTACCTCTTCCCTTTTTAACATGCAGCCTGCACACGCGTCTTCGCGTGGTCAGGGTCGCCTTTCCCTTCCCTTCCCTGATGATGCCGTTCCTCAAAAAGTCACAGCTCACAAGTCTAAGCCAAGAACACACCACGAAGTTTAACATCCATGTTCAGCTCGACTTGTAAAGGTCGTGCACGCCAGCATACCTGAAGATCAATGTTTTGTCAATGCAACATGTACTCTGCTGATAGCGAATGATCTTTATTATTCAGTGTACAATTAATTATTATCTTCATTGACTCCGTCAGGAATAGTATTTCCTTTCTCAAATACCCAATCAATGCGGTTATGCTTGACAACGAAATTGGCATCTGCGCAGAAGCCTCCCCGCCACATATATATACCCAACTTTTACTGGTACACGAATGGAAAAGGTACGAACAGAAACGTCATTGTCCGGCAGCTGCCATAGAATATCCCGTGACTAAAATTTAATTTCCTAATGGATTTGCAGGGAATTAACCCTCCCATCTCTTGTTAATTCCACCACAAACAGCTGTGTTGTTTCAAATAGTATTTCAGTAAGAGCTTAAGGGTGGCATGTACGATTGTTCAGTGCAGTACAGACTGGACAAAAAGGACCTTTACAAAGTTAAATCCCTGCTTGCTACGGTTTTAATTACTTCACTAAGCTTAGAAATAAATGCGACACAAAATTTTCCAGGCATGACGAAGAGTCGAGGACAGTGCGAGAAATAAAACTAATCCTATCGCCCGGTCAAGACTTGAGAGCAGCAGCGGTGGTTATTTAATTTATAGCGAACTAGAGACGCCAGTCAAGCACGTTATTCGTAATTGTTGCACTTAATTTGGCCGGCAAGGATCCTGACTCGCAATTCTTCAAATCTTGGGTCTTTGGATCCTTCTGAGGTACTCCTATGTATATGCTTCGTCCCTTCCGATCTAGTATATCAAAAACAGAAGCAAGAAGTAAAATTAAAAGAACTAGTATTTTCAAATATTCAGACATGCATGTCTTCATTTTATAACAAAGCATCACCGGTGATTAGAAAAATGAAAGGGATGCCTTTTAAAACTACCAACCCGTTGTTCCTTTCCTCAAGGGAGAAAAGAAAAGAAAATAAAAGATTGCCGTCGTTATCATCGAGAAGGGGAGTGGAACTTTTAGCTTTAATTTGCGGCAGAGGCCTTGTTTGGAGCCATATTTCGTTGAGAGATTCACTAGGCAACAAAAGCATGCTTTGGGCGCATTCATGATTATTGTGACTTCCATGGTCGAGCTGAGTGCCGCATTGACTACGTTTCATTGCATGCGACCCACGCGACTGAATTTTATTTGCTCCTGTATGTAGCCTAACCTGCGGACGTGTGAACTACTAGAAGAATTGGTCTGGTACTCTGGCTATTTCTTTTAGGATGCAATTAATTATTTCAGAAAGTGCGCAAATCACATCGTTAATGAATCCATCCACCTCAACAATATAATTAGTATGTAGTATTAAACAAACTTTCGAGTTATATCAGTAATATCCAAAGCCCCCTCAATTGTATACTTAAAATAGCAAACCCCCTCCCCAAGGGTTGCTGAGTTATTTATCACTGTTTTTCCGATGATCTCACCTCGACTTTGTGTTACATCCTTTTACACTTGGCACCGTACACACCTCAGATTTGATAGCGCGAGACCAAAATTTTACAGGGTCCGAAGACCATGTTGTGTAGCAATACTAGCGGCGTTTTTTTCGCAAAGATATAGCGGTGCTCCATTATCCCCTATCTTCCCCGTCTGCACCAATTTTGATGCGATGCAATTTGAGCCTTAAATTCCGCTTTTCTTTGCTGTTGAATGCAAGGCATATAGGCCCGGACAAAAAAACGCGTGACTCGTTAGCTCGCTCGACTCGGCTCGATAGTGACTCGGTTTAGCTCGTTGAAAAATTATAACGAGTTGAGCCAATATTTTAGCTCGGTAGTATAATGAGCCAGCTCAACCAAAACAAACCATAACATCCTAACCCAAGTCCAATAAGAAATATGCAACATTAGATCCATCCGGCAATTCTCAATTCAAGAGTAGTAAAGTATAAACAACCAACTCAAACCCTAACCATGTTGCATGGCACAATCCAATTCTCTCCCTATCCTATTGTATATGCGCCACCGCCACCGGCTGGCCGGTTCTGCCACTGCCTATCCATATGACTATACCCTAGATCTTCGCTCCCCTTTTCATACTTCTGCCTCCTCCGATCCTGGTCCGCTCTCGCTCATTAATGAAGTGAACTGTGTGTGTGTGATGATATAGTTTTGTAGGATTTTTTTAATTATTCTCTTGATTACTTCCTTTTCTTTGCTTATATTCCTCCTAGGAGACTAATTTGGGATATGATGGGATACAACTAATGGTTTATAATTAATAAATTTAAGAGGGTTAGTGGTGTATTGATTATTCCTTTCAATATCATATTTGATTTACGAATCTTAAATTTTTTTATTTTAATTTTATCTTATACTTATTTTTTATTGAGCTAACTCACGAGCTAAACAAGCCAGCTCGAACTGACAAACGAGTCAAGCCAAACCGGATCGGTAGCTCGCCAGCTCGTTATCTTAAAGAGCTAGCTCGGCTGCCGAGCCAAGTCAAGCCGACTCGATATCCACCCTGAAGGCATGTATGCATAAGTGTTTATTTGCTGGCGTGTGAACATGATATGCGTTTGTAGTGGTGTGACCTGCTGCGCATAACTCGTTATTGGAATAAAAAAAAGCTACTGTACCTCTTGACTTGTATCTATGACTAAGAACAGATACGCAAAAAATAATATTGTCGTTTCCTTTGTCACGCATTACCTCACCTCCACGCCGCCACGTCAAGCAAAAGAATAAGCTCATCATTTCAACAATGACCAGATCAAAACCTTTGCCTACTCACTCATCTCCATTTCTTTACTCCCAAACGAACCCTGTGGCGCGGTAGCAGCCCCACCAGCGACCTTCTCGCGGAGGAGCACCACCTCTCCGCTCTCCCTCCCCCTCCGGCTTCCGCCCCTCCTCCACACCCTGTGCCCTGGTTCTGGTTGGCCTTGGGCTTGCCGCGGCACGCGCCCGCCTCCTCCCCATCCACGCGGCACCCGCTCGGGCGCGCGCGGCAGGCGCCGGCCGGGTTGACTTGACTTCGACTCCGGCGGGGGTGTTCAGGACGCGTTCTCGCGTGCCTCTGCCGGCGCGTGTGTTGGCGTCGCGGTCGGGCTCGGCTCAGATCCTCCAAAGATTGGGTTTTGGGGGGAGCGCACAAGCCCAATTGGTTGCCGCCGTTGACTCTGGCCGGGTTTCTCCGCAGGCGCGTGCGTGGAGGTTTCACCCGCTGCTGTAATTGGCAAGCTCCGCGCCGGGCACCAGGAGGCATCGGGTCGGTCGATGCGTCGCCGGTAGACTGGCCGGCGGCAGGCTTGGAGGGAGATGGGGAACTGCATGGACAAAGCGGTGCCGGTGGACAACAACAACAACTCATGTGAGTGCGCCTTCACGACCTTTCTTCTTGCTGGATTTCCTGGCAACTGCTTCTGGTTTGGTTGCTGTCTGCTCGCCTTCTCTGCTCCCTACGGCGGATCCGATCCGGCGGTAATGCCGGGCTGCTCGGGGATGGCTGAGCAGCGCCGCTCCTGCCTTGTGCATCCCATTGGGTTCTGAGTGGTGGATGGATTTGCGAAGCGAAATCCTTCCAGTTGCGGGCCTTTTCCTTTACCAATGATTGGGTCATGGGTTTCTTCTGTCGCTGCTAGCCTATTCTTGTGTTTGCTTCTATATTTGCTACATAGCGTGATCTATTGATTGATTCTCGTAATTGGGTAGGCATGTGTTTCATGGAAGAGGAAATAAGGATTTTTCTTCTTTTTTTGGATTGGAGAGGAATGAATTGTCATTTACCATATTTTAGTTAGGAGCGATTTTTTTTAGATTATGGAAAATGTTCCGGCCTCAGCTTAACAGTGTTTGTAAGCCTACAGCCCAGTTAGGAGTGAATTAATGTCTAACCACTTATAAAAGCATCTGAGTGTTATGAATTGGTTGGCGTTTGCTAGTCTGCTGACGTTTTTCAGATGGTATGCCCAGCCTTGATTATGTTCGTCCAATGATTTAATTTAGCAAAACTCCAGGAGTGGCCTTGGTCGCACGTGCCTAGCTACATTAGCTAAAAAGAGCAGCATATTTCTTTATCTTGTTGGAAGTTGGAACTAGCATGATTATCTGACAGAAAGGGAAACTCTTTTCCTGAGAATTTTGCATTAGCTTGGCCACAGACATTTCAGTTTGGAAGGTGGAGGTAAATACTACAATTGTGGCTGTTGCATCTTGCTGCATAGCTGATTTTGTAGTTCAGAATTCTCTTACCATGGACACGCCTTAACTTCAATAGTGTTATCAGCAAAAGTGAAGGAACTTGGTCAAATAATTAGACTATCTATATGCAACTGAATGTGTGTATGTTTTGCCATTGTGCTTACACACATGGCTTGTGTTCATTTATGACATGGCAGATCAATCAAAAGTAGGGAGCAAATCAATTTCATCATCCAACCCGTCTACAGCCAAAAGTGGATCAACTCGGTCGTCTTGGACTGTACCCTCATACAAAGAAAGTAGAGAGCTTCCTACTCCTAGGACAGAAGGAGAAATCCTGTCATCATCAAATTTGAAGGCATTCTCGTTTGGTGATCTAAAGGCTGCGTCTAAGAACTTCCGGTCAGACAGTCTTCTTGGGGAAGGAGGATTTGGCTATGTGTTCAAAGGCTGGATTGATGAGCAAACTCTTGCCCCTTCAAAGCCGGGAACTGGTATGGTTGTAGCCATCAAGAAGCTAAAACCTGAAGGTTTCCAGGGCCACAAGGAATGGCTGGTATGTTTGCCAATGCTTTAGCCCATATTCTCAAGTTTCTCTGAGATACTTAACTGTTTGTATTGACTGGGATTGCTCTCCTGCAGACAGAGGTTGACTACCTTGGCCAACTTCACCACCAGAATCTTGTCAAGCTCATTGGTTACTGCTCAGATGGTGACAACCGACTCCTGGTGTACGAGTACATGCCTAAAGGAAGTTTGGAAAATCATCTATTCAGACGTATGTTTTCTTTATTGTAATGCAACCTTTTTTCTTTCAAAGATATATTGTTTCAGTACCTTCAAAATTTTCCCAAGCTCACCGAAACCTTTACATTCTTTTAGGAGGTGCTGATCCTTTACCCTGGGGAATAAGACTCAAAGTTGCAATTGGGGCTGCTAAGGGTTTATCATTTCTGCATGATGCTGAGAACCAAGTCATATATCGTGATTTCAAGGCATCAAACATTCTCCTTGACTCGGTATGCATGAAATGTCTACTCACGCTTGTTCTGAGCAAACTTCTATTTTGTCAGATCTTTCCCTCTTTTTTCTTAACTTTTCCCATCAATGCAGGAGTTCAATGCCAAGCTTTCAGATTTTGGCTTGGCAAAAGCAGGTCCTACTGGGGATAGGACCCATGTTTCTACACAAGTCATGGGCACACGAGGTTATGCAGCTCCAGAATATGTTGCCACAGGTTAGAAAACAATCTCAGTTTTGAGTCAGTAAATACCAAGGTGGTATTTACTTTTTGTTAGCACATCATATCTTGGCTACTATGGAATTATGGCCTAGGATTACATGCTCACTAAGATCTCTTACTTTGTATAGAACCTGATAATGAAATCCAAATATTGTTAGTGTTACCAATACCTTTGAATTTCCCTTCCTAGTTGTAGAATTGGCGAAATTGATGTAATACCAATACTTTTGAACCAGTTTGTAACCACACCAACCCACTGGATTTCTATTTCTTGTCATCGTGGTGTGTACTTTGTAGAACAGCATTTTTTTTAGTTTTCGACCTAGAAGATGTTTGACTTGCTAAAATGTGGCTTGTTTTCTGTATTACTCTCTTGTTGTAGTCTTGTAAAAAACTATCATTTCACGAAAGAATATGTCGGCTCCATTTCATAGAAAGCTGTGAGAAGGGTTCATATGTGCGTTCATGATCTTTTTGCCCAAACAAGACAGTATGTGCAATGTCTACTGCATATGGTTGCATATCGACAGAGGAGACTATATGCACGGTCCCCTCTTGAATGTTGGGCTATAAAATATGTTTCTATAGGATGTTTTTTACAGTGCTTCAGCTTATGTATCGATCGTCCATGTACATCAATCTAGTGGCTAAACCTTTTCTTTAGAGGCTCCTTATTGTCAAACTAGTTCCATAGGTACATAGAAGAGATACTTCTAGGATTTAGATTAGTGCCTTATTGTTAAACTTTTTTAGAATAGAGCAACTGTCATTACTGAATTAAGTTCTGCAGACAAAAATTTTCTCTTTCCAAAGGTGATTCTTGTTATATGTGAATTTATACCATATCTTTAGAACAAACTAATAGTAAGATACCAATTAAGAGTGTTTGTCATTTTATTTTTAAATAATAGACTTCCTTAGATAAGTACATTTTTTAGGAAAGAAACCAGTCTAAGTGCAGAATTTTCTTGACCGGTCATTTGACCCATGTGGATACAATATATTCTTTTATGGTAACATACCTTCTCTTGTTGACAAAAATTCTTCCAGTATAATTTACCTTCTCTTCATGTGTTCTCCCCTTTTTCCTTTTTTTTTGTTATGCTTAAATTTTTCTTGCGTTCAATAATTCAAAAAAATAGATTCAACAATTTTGTAATCTAATTCAACATCTATGAAAACTTAATTCAACATTTTTAAAGGTCATGTTTACATGTTCAACAATTGCCTTAAAAAAATATCATTAGACAAACAAATGGTCTATTTAATTTCAATCTATCCTTTGACTGGACCTCAGAGGTCCTTTCTTCTTTCTTTTCGAAGGAACACAGCAGGGAAACCCAATGTTGTACTTTGTCTAGTTACATATTTAATTGTGAAGTATACATATACAGGATCTAGTCTCGAGCAGTGGACATAAAACCAGTGAATTGATGAAAAGTATGCGAACTGCTGGCTACAAAATATAATTTGATACAATTTTTTCTCGATGTGCAGGTCGCCTCTCAGTAAAGGCAGATGTCTACAGCTATGGCGTGGTGCTTCTGGAGTTACTGACAGGACGGAGAGCGCTAGACAAATCAAAACCGGCATCCGAGCAGAACCTCGTCGACTGGGCAAGACCCTACCTGGGCGACAAGCGCCGTCTGTACCGTGTCATGGACTCAAAACTGGGTGGGCAGTACCCAAAGAAAGGCGCACATGCAGTCGCGGGCATTGCCCTGCAGTGCATCCGCAACGATGCCAAGATGCGGCCCGCGATGTCCGAGGTCCTGGAGAAGCTAGAGCAGCTGCAGGACCCCAAGTACAACGTGGCAGCACCGCAGGTGGACACACGTCGGACGTCATAGTCAGGCAGTGTCCCCAGGTCGCCCATGAAGATGCAGCCCTCGCCGCGACGCTTGTCGGGTTCAGCTTCCTCGTTGCCGGCAGTGGCAGGCTCCCCGCTTCCAGGGTATAGGACCGCGCAGGTGCACTAGGCGCGCTACTGAAGGATGAAGTGCAGAGTTTGTGTTGTTGTAGCTGTCGGCTCCCTGTAGGTGTATATTTTGCCGTGTTGTTCTTCCCGATCAGCGTAGGGTTTTGTTTGTGAGGAGATGTGTCGTGGAACGAGCTGATTGTATGAGATGCTGAATTATGAGACATCGCCATTCTGTGATTGATTGATGTTTCTTTGAGCCAATGCATTATCAGTTTTGAGTGAAGATAATGTTCCTCTCACCTGTAATTCCTGGTACCTGGTGTTTGTTTTGGCGTGGTTTTCGCGTGATGAATTTTAACTGCCATTCGAGAAAATTGCGATGTGTATAGCCTCTGAACTAAAGCAGCTAAGGTATTATAGACGAGCATACAGGTCTCGCTATTTGGATTTCAGAAATAATTTGTCTTAGGCATGACGCATGTTATGTTCTTTAACTCTGTCAGCTATGGCCTCTGATGGCTGAAATAGTATGATGAGGTGTTGGTCTTGTGCATTTGTACTACAGTCTCTTTAAAACTGGAAAGCCAGTAGAAGGCATTAAACCCCCTTTCCTAAAAAAAGGAAAAGGAGCATAAGAAAAGAAAAGAAAAGCATCCAAGCAGAAAAAGAAAAGAAACTCTGAATGTCCTTATGTTCCTTCTTGGTCGGGGTATAAGAAACCCAAAGAACAGATGGGGGAAAAAAAGTGTGCCAGGCCCTTTTTTTTCGATCATGCATCTCACCATTGTAGAATCATCAAACCGCTGCGTTTGAGATCCTCGGTTCAATCCATTTACCATAGTACCAGACTGTACTGCAGGCTCCAGATTTGAGCCTTTACTCGCCAGGTTAGTATCAACTCTATGCAGGGACTCCGCTGCTCCAGTATACACTTCGCAGCATTCTACAGTACTTCAGGAATAGCATCATCACTTTGTTCAGTGTTTGGGTTCGTTTTCACGCGTATTTTGTTGACCGGGAGACATGTGGTGGTGCAACTTCTTTCTGCGATTCAAACCGCCCAAGATTTTCCATTATCTTGTTTGGAAATCATATATAGCGTGTTCCATTTTGGCTTTATATTCATTCATGTGGTTTTTCTTGTACTTCTCCGTTTCGCCATCTTTTTGTTGCAAACGGGGGCTTAAATAATTAAATTAGTGTTGATTGGAGTCGCTGGCAATACTTTGTGGTGATTGGGATGTCGGACAGCGACACCGGCCGGCTTCGCAGGACTGGACGTCCGACGACAGCGGGCACTGTACTTGTACAGTTGCCAAGGATGCGTCCGCGCGTGGGTCTCAGACTCTCAGCTCAGCATCGTCGGCGACCTCATCCTCATCACGAGCTCGATCAGGCGGGCAAGCGAGGAGACAGCCGACACACCAAACCGAACCGGCCTGAATGCATCATCTGCTAATAATGCTCGCGTTGGTCGAGAACAACTGAATGATCGATCTCGCGTGATCGGCGCCACAAAGAAGGCCTCTTCCACCAATTCCAATCATTGCTACACAACACAACACGCGCGCAGATACTTTGGGTGTGTTTAGATCCACAGAAAGTACGGTGAAAAAGTCACATCGGACACTGTAGCACACTGTAGCACTTTTCGTTTGTTTATGATAATCGTTGTCCTATCATGATCTAACTGGTCTTAAAAATTCATCTCGTCGTGTACATTAAAACTATGTAATTAATTTAATTTTATTTACCTACATTTGCATGCGTCACTATATTTAATTTTTTGATGTGATGTGATGAAAAGTTTGAAATTTAGAGAACTAAACACACCCTTTATCGGAGCTGAGCGGTGATACGATACTGCTGGTAACAGTGTGAGTAAAGTCCGATTGTGGATGATTGATGGGTGGCTCTGCGGGCTGGGAAGAAGACGACATTGGACGCAGTCGTCAAAGCGGTCAATCTCAACTCTCGCGACGAGGACACCACGAGTAGGGGGACTCTCAGCACCGGCAGACACAATCCAAATTCTACCTCCAAAGTTCACTATACAAAAAGGAGATTCCCATCACATCAAAATATCATAGCATGTATGAAGTACTAAATGTAGATGAAATTAAAAACTAATTGCACAGTTTTGTTGTACTCTACGAGACGAATATTTTAAGCCTAATTAATTATTTTTTTATAATTTTTTACACATACAAACAAAATGCTACAGTGACGCAATGATTACGAAGCGACACTATACTCCCAAATTTGACGCCCTAAGTTTGCTACCGGCCACTCATGGAAAGGGAGGAATGCCGGCCTCCTCTTCCATCCTGTGGATAACTTTAGGATTACAGATACACATCAATTAATTTGGAGGCATGAGAGTATATATTCTTCATGGAGCTGGATAGACTAGTTTTGTATTTCAAAGTAATTGAACAATCACATTCCTGTATTCAAAACAACCCCTATAAGAAAACGAAAATTTTAGGACTCAGTGCAAATGCATGACCCTTTCTTTTCCTTCCATTTTGCTACTGGTGCTTACATACAACTATTCGGCCCGAGGGCAATTGGTCCTCGCACTTTTAGCACAAAGTCCATGACAAAACATGAAAGCCGAGGGGTGGCTAAATGCAATGTGTCACAGCTATGAAAAAGAAAATCCTTCCCCATCTTTTGTTGAGAGTATAAATTTGCCACCTTATGCGTGGTAATATTTTATTGCAAAACAAACCGCGCATCACCTGCGAGGTCCTAACCAACCCTACCAACAATATTGATTTTAAAAGGTAAATTCTAAAGGTTATCATAAAAAGAAAATATGTGTCCATTAGTTCAATAGAATCTAACTACCACCGCTAACAATAGCAAGTGGATCTATTCAATTTTTATACTACTATAAAAATGGTCTAAAATAACCACTAATTCTATATCTAAATCATTACTCTCACCAATACCTTTATGAAAATAATCTAAATTAGGCATTGAATCTTTATCTAAATTACACGCATAAACTATAATAAAAAATTATATAAAATAATACTATAAATTTGCATCTAAATTATCCACTTATGTCATTACTAAATTAGCGTAAAGCAATGCTACATCGTATATAAACTAATTGTCTTTGTTAATACAAATTTTCGTCAAAATAATCATGAGTTACATGTTATGGATGGATTTAGGAGAGTAGTAGAGTTTGATGAAGGTGGCATGTTTTGAAACCGTAACATGTAACTCATCCTTCTTAAGATGGATTTTTAAAAAGGCCTTTGACAAAATAGAGCATGAAGTGATCTTGGTTGTTCTTAAGCATAAAGACTTCTCTGATAAGTGGGTTTCTTGGATAAAATGCATATTGTCGTCAGGATCTTCCTCTGTCCTTCTTAGTGGTCGGCCAGGTAAATCATTTAAATGCAAAAGAGGTGTCAGGCAAGGGGATCCTCTCTTACCATTACTATTTGTGTTGGGTGCTGATCTATTGCAATCAATTCTGAATGAGGCCTCAGAGAGTGGTGATCTTTTACACCCTCTTGGTTTAGAGTTTGGTGGTGACTATCCCATTATACAGTACACAGATGACACATTGGTTGTCTTACCGGCAGAAAGCAATCAGTTAGCTCTTCGGAAGAGCATTCTAAATACTTTTGCCTCAAACAGGTCTTCTAGAGTAAATTTTAACAAATCCTTCTTGGTGCCCATAAATCTTAACAATGCAAATGTTGTACAGCTGGCTTCAATTCTTGCTTGTCGAATTGGCCAAATGCCTTTCATCTATCTAGGCCTCCCTTTGGGTACAACAAGACCACCCATCAGTGAGTTCATGCCTAGGGGTGGGCACTTTTTCACTGAAAAATGTCACACCCGGTTTTAGAAATAAAACCAGGTGCATCTCATATGTGCGCCAGGATCAAGTTTACACACATATGGTAGACGTCACAAGTGAATATCCATAACCATGCATACGAAAGAGTATTAAAGTATATTTATTACAATATAAAAGTTGACACAAATGTCATAGCGGAAGACTTAAATAAACGTTTAACTAAACGAAACGAAATAACTCCATCTCCACAGGCAGTTGACTGAAGGACTCGCCTAGAATTCCTCAAAGTCAGTAGTAAAATCCTCAAAATTCTCCCAATCTGAGCAGCAGTCCAAGTGTGGTCGATGCAATATAAATAAACAAGCGTGAGCACATGTCGTACTCAGCAAAGTATGAAAAATAAATGACATGCTAGGCTTTATAAAGTGGAAGGCTGAAAGGATAGCTGCATTAAGCACTTTTAGTTGGTCAAATTTTATTAAGCATCTATTTACTAGCAAATATAAGTATATACCACCACAATTAAATGACAACATAAACCCATCAAATTCAGGTAACCACAATTTAGATCATATTCTGATAGATTAATCATGTGAGGGTCCAGACCGCTCATAACCGTGAGCACGGCTGTTATAACAGTTTCACACTCTGCAGAGGTTGTACACATTCACCATAAGCCGTGATTCCCATTGCCCGAAAGCATGTACCCTTCCCACACCACGTGGACCGAATACTGGGTTTCACTATGAGACCTTTACGAAGATACTCTAATAAGTGATAGTTCGTTAAGGCTTCCGGTTCAGGAGCAAAGCATAACCCTCCCTAGTGAGTCGCGTATCTTAGCAAAGGCTACCGCTCAAGAGGACCGGGTTATACCTTGTCAACCGCCGCACCTCTTGCCCCTTTCGGGTAAAACTATCTGGAACTAGAATATCTAATTAGTCAGTCAAAGCCAGAGCCACATAGCACTCATGGTTGCACTGTTTTCCTGGGTGGTCGCTCCATGTTCCAATTAAAAGATGTGATATTGTCATTATTTAATTAAAAGATAATAGTGGAACATAGAGTAGGGGTTTCATTAGACCAATCCCAGTTGAGCAACTAAGCATCATCTACCAGTCAAAATTAGTTATATAACCCAGCTGCAAGGTATGGTAAAACAGACTAGGAAATCCTTAATGGGACCCAACAATATTAATGCAAGCGATAAATAAACGGTGTAATTAAAATGCATGTCATTTAGGTATAAACGGGCATGATCAAGGAATACTTGCCTTCTTCCCAACCCTGCTGCTGCTCAAACTCTTCCACAGCTGGTTCTTCAAACACTTCCTCGAACGGCGCGTTTCCTATATGCAACACACGAACACATACAAGAAAACAATACAATAAAAAAGAAACAGTACACCAAACAATTCTAACAGAAGAAAACAACAGCACAAAACTAATCTACACGTCACCATGAACGCGTGAGCGCGATAATCACTAAAATCGGAGTTAAAACGCAAAAGATATGGCTTTTCTAAGTTCCAGGGGCTTAACTGCGAAAATCCGAGGGCTAAAACATAATTTTGTATAAAACTACGAGGGTTTTCATGCAAAAAGGTAAAACTTGGACCTCGGACGCAATTTTAAAACTTGCAGGGGCTAAACCGAAAGAAAAAGGACCTAAATTGAAATATTTTTAAACTGCTTCGGACTGCGGGTTGATTTCCAAAACTTGGAGGGCCTTTTTGCAAATCGGTCTAGGTTGACCGGTATGCCAGCTGTTTGACTCGGGGGGCTCGGGCTGTCGTGGACCGTTCGATGAAGATCGGACGACTCCGAATCGATCACGCGGAAGGCGTCGCCGGCGACGACGACGGACGACGGCGGCGACAAGCGCACGCGGCGGCGCTTCGCCGGAGCCACGCGGATCTCGGCCTAGAGGCCACCAAAACGGACGCGGCTTGATCCTAGAGGCTCGGGACGAGACGACGAGCTCACCCGATGGGTTCTTGGCGGTGGAAGGGGAACACAGTGGCCGGCCGGCGATGAGCTGCGGAACCGAACTCCAGTGAGCACGGGCGACGGCCAATACAGGGGGAAAACGACGGGAACTTGCTCGGGCGGCCTCGTTACCTTCACGCAATGCTGCCTGGAAGGTCAAATTGAGCGGAGCTGTGACCCGTGCGGAGTTCGATGGCACGGCGGCGGCGCGAGCGTCTACTAGGGTTCGCAAGAAAGGGCGGCGCGCGAGAGAAGAGCGGAGTAGCACACGGGGGCCACGACGAGCGGTTAAAGGGGCTGGGCCCTCGCCTGCCTAGGCGTGCGTGCCCGATTCGGAGAGGGCGGCGCGGCCGAGCCCGGGTCGGACCCGAGTCCGACTCGGCGAAGACGAAGCTGACGCGTGGGCCCCACGCGTTAGTGAGAGATGGAGAGGGGGAAAGGGACGCGGGCCGGCGCGGGAGAACGGGCCGAAAAGAGAACTTGGGCCGAAGAAGGAAGCAGACCGGCTGTCCGAAGAGGAAAAGAAGGAGGGGCAGAGATGAACTGGGCCAAGAGTTGGAGGGGCAAAACTAAACTCGACAGAAAACAACTATTCTAAACATCAAACAAATTCAAATTAAATTCGAATTTAAATTTCAACTTAATTGAACAGCAAGCAAAAGACAAATGCAACAACATGAATGCATCAACAACTTATTTTGACTAAAATTCTTTAATATGATATTTAAATTGATAAAAAGGCTAGAAATTCC
Source organism: Echinochloa phyllopogon (assembly GCA_033239725.1). Lineage (NCBI taxonomy): Eukaryota > Viridiplantae > Streptophyta > Magnoliopsida > Poales > Poaceae > Echinochloa > Echinochloa phyllopogon. The sequence continues at coordinate 25,497,526 of BTCW01000018.1, read as the reverse complement.
AATTAAATCATAAAAAATTTATTTAGGCCTTAATAATTCCTAGAAAAATTCAGAAAGTTGCTACAATTTAATTGTGATGAATTTTAGGGTGTTACAAAAACCCCACGCCAAACCGAACCAAAATATCGTGTTTTCGATTTTCGGTGTCGGTGTCATTTCCTGATTTTCGATGCTTTGGCAGTCGGTATCGGCATCGGTTTCTATGTGTGCAACACCGAACAACCGAACAGAACTGATCTCTATCGAGTCGCACAATCAACAGCAGTCCACTACCCCTTTGTTCCTCCGATTAGGCCCAACTGCCCAAGGCCCACTAGTCTTTACCTCCCGCGGCATGTTGGACCTTGGATTAACAACACGTCTGAATCCGTGGAGCCCATATTCCATACTCCTGGCATCACGTAGATTGGTTTCAGAAACACTGTTCCTCTTGTACATCTCATGTGTCATGCAAAATCGGTTTTCACCGAATACCGAACCGAATAAGCTTACGCCAAAGTCATCGGTTTCTAGTTTTACCTCGCACCGATCGGTTTGTGGATGTCCAACACCGAAGTTTGCTTGCACCGATCACACCGAACCAAAATCGTCAGTTGCATTGAATGCCCAGGCCTATTCATGCCCACCTTAACTAGAATGGAGAAACGTCCAATGGGGATCACAAGTTTGTGATCAGATCTGCCCATTGGCTGACAGCGTCCTTATTGGTTGTCCCGTCGGTAAACACATGGCGTAACTATGTAAGTCCCTTTGGTCAACGGCGGTGGATTTGGAACAGGTACGGTATGTTCTGTTGCTTGTCGCTACTACTCGACGACGGTGACGCCCGTGGGTGCCACTTTTCCTTGCTGGAGGCGTCGTTGCATCCTATAATTCCGGATGGATTTCTCCCGGGTGAAAGCCCAAGATTGGTTTATCCAGTTGTGTGATGGAAGGATCGGTTGATGTTGTTTTCTTCCTAGAGATGTAGCATTGGGAGGATCACTAAGTGCGGGCTGTAGGAGGCCAGTGTCTTCAACGTTGGTTGCTGCACTTCAGGGCTTGGTTGCTACTTCAGTATCCGGTGTCTCTAGCAGTGGATGGTGTCTTATGGAATCACTTTTCTTGGTGGGAGGTGAGACTGATACGGCGGTATATTCTCAGCTTGGTGGTCAGAGTTCATTCGGTAGTTGAAGTTATTATTTCGTCTTTACTGGATTTGGCTCAAGCTCTGGTTCTGTGTTCACCCACACGTGGCGAAGCTACTCCTTTTGGAGTCGACATCACGTAACAAGCCGAAATGTTGCATAACGACTACATGAGCTGCCTTTTAGAGTCCTTTTGGATGTGTGCTTTTTTTATTGTGGTGATATCCGTTTGTAAGAATTATGGACTGATGCATTCTTAGTTGAGGATGACTGGAGCCGGAGATAAAATTTCCATCATCTACAAGAATTATATTCAGCCCTTCCTGCTTTCTTCCTATGCTCTTTGAAGGTACTAATTGAAATTCTAAAACAGATAGACAAATACACGAAACATTGTCTATGGAATGGTGGTGACCTGACTAAGAAAGGGGGCTGCCTGATAGCCTGGAAACATGCTTATCGATCCAAGGAGGAGGGAGGCCTATGCATAGTTAATCTGAGAACACAAAATGTTGCTCAAGTTTCTACATTAATTCTACAACAAGGTGGATCTGCCATGGGTGCACCTCACCTGGAACTGTCCGTATCGAAATGGAATACCACCACACGCAAGGATATCAATTGGTTCATTAAGGTGGACAGATATAATGATGCTAGCAAATTTATGATGGTTGTTACCTGTTCTATATAAAATGGTGATACTCTTGTCTTCTGGAGTGATTTATGGAACATTGGAGTGTTATAGTGGAGATTTTCACAATTACACAGTTTTGCATAAAACAAGAGAGCCTCAGTGCAAAAATTCTTGGACAAAATTGCTGAACAAATCTTTCACATGCCATTATCCATCCAGGCAAATTAACAACTCTTGGAGCTCACTCACTTCTTGCAAGGAATAGCTAGAAATGAGAGTATGTAGGACCAATGGAGCTACATTTGGGGATCTAATAACTTTACATGCAAGCAAACCTATCTCAGTTTATCTGGTTCTTTACTGGCATCTTCTCTGTTCAAATACATTTGGAAGTCAAATGCGTTACCAAGGCATAAATTTTTCTTCTGGCTCCTGCTCAGAGATCGCCTTAATACCCGGAATATCTTGCGAAGGAAACATATGGTTGTTGAAAATTCAGAAGAATAACTAATGCATCTTTTCTTCGACTGTCCTTTCAGTCAGACATGTTGGATCTTCATCGATATTGAGTGTGATACTACTCTTTCTATGTTGGACATGTTTATCCAAGGAAGACAATCCTTTGCTTCCAATATATTCAGAGAATGGGTCATCATAGACCGTTGGTGTAACGCCCGTAAAATTTTACCGAAATTAAATCGCGCGTTAAAAATTGTTTTCAAATCTTTTACCGCTGAGCTCCCGGATATCCGGGTCGAATCTTTCCCCTCCCCGGTTTTCCGCCGACCCGGCTCAAACCCCGTCGTGCCTAACTCTGTCTCCTCCCCGTCACATCTCGCACCGACCGTTCTCGGCGTGTGTGCCCGCGACCAGCTGTCGCCGGCGCCGACGCTACATTTTTCGCCTCGGATTCCCTCCTTTCTCCCCTTTCTTTCTTTCCTCGTTTTCCTTTCTTTCCCTTTCCTCTTTTCTTTTCTTTCTCTCTTTTCTTTTTTCTCTCTTCTTCTTCCTTCCACTCCCGGCCGAGCCGTTTTTCCCCGGCCGCGCCACCTCCTCCCCGGCGCCATGAGCGCCGCCCCTCCGGTCTCCCCGACGCTGCCCCCCCTCTCCCACTTTATCGTCTCCCTGCCGTGCGTCGGTCCCACCACGTGCTCCCCGCACGCGCTACGCAGCACCGCCGCCGCACATTCCGCCACTGGCCATCCGCACCGCTCGCCGTCGCGCCACCGCCCATCACACACGCCCGCGCTGTTGGCACTCCTTATGGCCTACAGATAAATCCGCAAGCGGACGGATACCGATGTAGCTTTCACCCGGGAGTATTCCAAGGTATCGATTTCCACGGAGAACGAGAAGTGTACTAATCCTAAACTAAGTTGTCCTAGGTAGATGGTGTGGATAATGGAATGGATGAGGTGGATGACGACAACAAGGAGAGAAGAGAAGAGGTGAGAGGGTAGAGAGGGTATGGGTCTGATAAAGGTATTCTACCGATTGATTGAGCAGATCAGAGGATACAGGTAGATACTTGCTTCGGATCAGGATCGGGGTCTGTCTCTATTGGGGTACTCAAGGAATAGGAATAAGAGACTGGGACAAATTCTTTTCCGATCCTAAGCTCTAGCTGGTTTATTGGTAAATTTTCTAGGATTTTCATGATTGGCCTACCAATAAAGATGGACTGAGTGGAATTTTCAGTTAAGTCAAAGATATGGAAATCCAAGAAAAGTTCAGGGTCATTAATCTTAACGGATATGACCCGCAAGATCCCTAAACAGTCGAGGACCCTTCCCGATATGAACCTTAGATGTTTCTGAGATGATGACCATGGTTCATCAGGAAGTTGAGCTCGCACCAAGGAACTAGAGATTATGTTGATTCTAAGGCTCGGGTCATACTGGATTTCCTTATTAATGCCCATAACATCACAAAAGATTGTTTGGATCCTTTTGGGCATTTTAACGACCTCGGTCGAGGCTTCCGCCTCGTCTAGCCATTCCCGACTTATAATAGCAGAGAGACGTCCTAAGTACTCTCTTTGATATTCTAGTGCTTCCTTGTCGGGTGGTGGATCCTTTTGCTCTACACATTGTCCCCGTGGGAAACGTATGGCACAGTCGATGTCATCGAATAGACCATCGTCAAAATCGTAGGGAGTGGTGTAGAGTGGAGGATAGTAGTCCAGGCTAGAGTAAGGTTGTGGTCCGAATTGAGCATCAGGTTCTGATGGAATGGAAGAGCTGATAGATTTGGATTGTTGGTGTACAGGCTCTTCAGGTTTAGGCTGCTTCTCTTCTTCATCGGGGAGTTCGTCATAGACTCCAGTGTAGGGAGTGTCATCCAGGATGCGCTCCAGGACTATCCTCGCTTCACTAGGAGTCAAATGAAAAAACGACCCTTTTGAAGCAGAGTCCAAGAAAGTTGCGGCTACGGGACAGAGGCCAAGGCTGAAGTGTTGTAAAACAACAGGTTCTGGTAGGCCTAGGTCTGGTCCGGATGCCAAGATTTTCTTGAAACGAGCCCAGGCAGCTCCTAACGACTCTCCCTCTAATTGCTTAAAGGTAAGAACTTCGATTCGGAGGCTAGCTACCTTGGAGATTGGGAAGAAATTTAGACAGAATTTTTCTCTAAGAGTCTCCCAACTCCCTTCCGTAGTACTGATAGCTAGAGAGTACCATTTCTTCGCTCCTCCCGTTAATGAGAACGGGAATAGCTTCCATTTGAGTGTCTCTTGTGTCATGCCCGCAATGGTCAGGCACGAGCAGAGTTGCTCAAACTTGCGCAAATGCGCGTATGGACTCTCGGCCTTCGTTCCTGAGAACGATTGCTCACGAACCATGGCTACGAAGCCGGGACGTAGCTCATAGCCGGGTGTGGATATGGGATGTGATGATGGTAGTGGCTCCAAACAAGCGCCCTTTGGAGCCGAGTGTTGGCGTAAGGTAAGCGTGGGATCCATATGGATGGTGGATGGTGGTGGGATACACGGACAACTTGGGTTCAGAATCAGAACAGCTACAGTTCCCCGACAACGGTGCCAGAAAGCTTGTTGGCACTCCTTACGGCCTACAGATAAATCCGCAAGCAGACGGATACCGATGTAGCTTTCACCCAGGAGTATTCCAAGGTATCGATTTCCACGGAGAACGAGAAGTGTACTAATCCTAAACTAAGTTGTCCTAGGTAGATGGTGTGGATGAAATGGAATGGATGAGGTGGATGACGACAAGGAGAGAAGAGAAGAGGTAAGAGGGTAGAGAGGGTACGGGTCTGATAAAGGTATTCTACCGATTGATTGAGTAGATCAGATGATACAGATAGATACTTGCTTCGGGACTACAGAGCCTCCGACACACAGAAAGGGGTGAGAAGGGGTGCCGGTTACCCTGAACCTTGGGTCCTAAGACACCGGAACTAACATGATGGGCTACGAAGACCGAAAGGGTTGTCACCACCTTACGGCTACCACCTCCGTTGCGACGGGCAGAAACTAAGTTAGCCTCAAGTATAGGCACCACGCCTACACTAGTTGACTAATACTTATCTACTGTAGACAGATAAGCACTCAAGCTAAGCAGCTAGTATACAATTATACTACACAACTAAGCATTGAACGAAGAACCAGCAAGCATATAAAAGTAAGAACTGAATGCTCAATTAATCAGAGAGAGATACAAGAGTTACCAGACAAGACCCGGATGTTACTCGAAGTGAAGTCGCATCCGTAGAGGTATAGCGGGAAGAGGGGCCGACACTTCGGCTCCTCTCCGGGACGCTCACCTCTCCTCTCTCCCTATCTATACTAATATGAGTGGCGGAACCTAGCGACGCCTACTCTCTTCTTCTTGTGTTGTCTGTTGTTGCAGGGGCTGGAGAGTCCTTTTTATAGCATGGAGGGTCGGTTTGAAGTGGAGCAGTGGCCAAGAAAGCTCAGGGGCGGTTCCAGCATCTTCGGGCGAAGATCCCGCGTTCGGCCGAAGGGGGTCGGTTCGGCCGAACTGCCCAGTTCGGCCGAACCACCCATTTTGCACCGCCTCTGCCCTCTACGGTCAAGATCACTTCCCAGGGTCGGTTGTGAGGCGGTGGGCTTGATTCGGGCGAACTGGGGGGTTCGGCCGAACCCGGGAAGTTCGACCGAACCGCCCTCTGCACCGCCTTCGCTCCTCCCACGTGCTGGATCGCTTGCTGGGTCGGTTAGCAGGTCGGTTCCTCAGTCTGGGCTGAGTTGGAGGCCTTCTGGTGGACTGACGGGCTTTGGTCGAGATGGACTTGGGCCTCTCCCGTCTTCCGGTCCACTGGGTTCATAGACGGAGTTCGGTCGAATCACGGGATTCGGCCGAACACATCTTTTCTTATGCCTTTTGCCTCAACTCTGGTCATGTGCCTCCTGGAATCGAATAAACACCAAAACTCATGGAAATGGTTAGAAATAAGTCCTATAGCTATGGTGTGTGATTCCATTGTGTTCATTTTATACTTGGTTGGAGGTCGGAAATCGGTCTGTAACGACCGCCAACACGCGCCACGTCACACCGAGCCACGTGCTCTGCTTAGCCACCCCCGTTGTACCGCCACAGCGCCGCCACTGTGCGCCAAAGCTCCGCCACTGCCCCCGCTTCGTTCGCGCACGCATGCGACACCGCCGGTGTGCTTCGCCGCTGTGCACTGCCGCGCCGCCCGCCGTTGGCCACAAGTGCCACCACTGCTCGCGCACGCGTCCACGAACAAGACGACAAGCTCAATGCCGCCTTGGCCGTGAATTCTGCCGGCCGGCGCCATTAATCTCCGCCGCGTCGCCGTTGAGCACCGCTCCGCCGGCCCACCGCCTTGAGCTCCCTCCGGCCTATAAATAGGACACCCGAGCCTCTCCACCGCCTCCCGAACCTCACCAGGCACCCAGCTCATTCCTCCACTCACCGCTCACGCGCCACCGCTCACCCAACCACCACCGCTCGTCCGCCGACGCGAGCAGCCCCCTTTGCTCCGCCCCAGCCCTAGGTGAGCACCTTGGTGGACTCCACACGCCACTGTCTTCCTTTCCCCTCCACCCCCGACCGCTCCCTCGCCCCGGACCACTGGCAGGGCTACCGCCATCGGCCGCCCGGCCGTCGCCTTTTCCCTCCTCTGTTTCGATCGGGAGGAAGGAGAAAGGGGGGCACTTTTGCCCAAAACCCCCTGCCTTTTTCTTTAAACAACCCACAGTCCAAGCCCTGCTCCCTCTCACTCTGATAAATTCACCAGAATGACCCCAGTCGTCTTAGATAATTGCAATAAGGTCCCCGCCTTTAATAAAACAGTCCCTAATATCCTTTTATTTAATCTTCTCTCACCATTAAACCCTACCAACTTTTAGTATTCGCGGTTAAGCCCCTCTAGCACCCCATAACCACCACAAACATACTCTACACCTTTCCCAAGTAAACCCCGGGACTTTCGGTAACTTCCCGAACGAGTCATTTCCTCCCTTAACCACCGAGCGACGCGTGATTTTATGCGCCGTTTTAACCCGGAACGACCCCAAACTTAACCACCCCCTTTTCTACTATATTTTCCTCCAAGCCAAGCATCACCGTCCCAAATGTGACCCTTTTTCCTTCATCATCCGTTCCATTTCCGTTCTTTCTTTCTGCGAGCTCGGCAAATAAAACCTTTCTTTTATTTTCTTTTCTTTTCTTTATTGTGTGTATGCTTGTTTGTGCGCCGTAGATCAAGCTGAGGAAGCGCCCGAGGAAGAGCAGTGCTACGAATAGGAGCCCGAAGGCCAGTACCCTAAGCAGGAACTCCCGGAAGGCTTCGAGAACGACAAGTTCAATCTTACCCTTTGATGCATTTTTATCCCAGTTTTATAAATGCAACCCACTGGCCTATTTTGTAAAACTTGCATGTATGTTGCTAAACCACCTTTGTGTGAGCCGTTCCTTGATTACTACAAATGTTCCTTGATATCCTAGATTAATTTCCGAATATTTTAGTTGGGGATTAATCACTATTAATATGCCGCTTAGGACAAAGTTACCTTTGTAAATAAATATTGCCCATTAAAAATTCTAGTAAACATGAGGATGATGCTTTTAAAAGAAATGGGTTTAAATGATAATAATTAGGGGATAAGCCGGACGGTGTTTCCCGTGTGAAATGCCAAGGTGGGCTCGTGCCTGTGTGGCTGAGCATGGTGGGAGAAGTCCGACTTATCGATAGAAGGATGAGTTGATGTGTCATCTTGCCTAACCCAAATATCAGTACCTCCACTCGACCGTTGTATGTGGCAACGGCTTGGCATAAACCCCACTAGTTGAGTTGACAGTTATCAGGTGTGCTGGTGAGCGACAGAGGACCATGGAGACGGGTATAAGTTCTTGGTGAGTTATACCCTGGGTAGAACCTCGTGGGTAGGTTGCTGACCCCCTGGTTGCTCTGTGGTGACTTGTCAGATCAGCTAAGGTGGGCAATGGCCTCGATAGGATCTGTACTGACACTAAGGTGTTCATGTTGTGGTACCCTACTTGTGGTCGTGTACACCTCTGCAGAGTTGAAACCTATCCGGATAGCCGTGTCCACGGTATTGGACGAGTTACGGCATGGTCACTTCACAAATCCTTTAATATGGTTTGTTTTCGGTTATGAGTAGAGTCTCTTGGTGTGAGTTATTTCGGGAAGTGTTGGTGGTCCCTATGACGGACGGGGAGTCCGGTAGCACCGATTTGGGATTTACGAATTATTTAAATTATGATGCTTTATGATTAGATTGCTTTACGAAGCTTTTATAAAATAAACCCTTGCATGTGGCATTTTCGCAAATAAACCGATAACCTGTCCTTGATATTTATCCTGGCATGCTTCTGTTGCAACCCCTCCGCTGGTTTGGTTGGACTTGCTGAGTACGTATGTACTCACCCTTGCTTGTTTTTTAGAAGAGGACCCGGACTTCGTTCCCAAAGACGTCGAGTAGGAGTTACGTTCTGCACCCAACCTTGCATGTGTGTTAGGGCCGTCCGCTTGAAGAACCACATGGCGCAGCTCTCAGATGACGCTTTGATTAGTTGTACCGTTTGGTTTCTAGTTTTTATCCTCGCGTTAGTGGCGCATCTGTGCCCACTGCCGCGTAGGTTTGTTCGGTAATGGACCATCTGTTGTAATAAATGTGAATGAGCCTCCTGGGACTGATGTTTGTATCACATTTAAGTCTTCTCATTTGAGGGGACGCTTCAGTTGGGCTCTATGGAATCACAGGAATAATATCATATTTGTCGGTAGATCAGTTTTCTTTGCATTGTGGAGAACTGTTTTTAAAGAAAACCCTTGTACATATCCTTTTGTGTGTATATATATAATAGGTAGGGGCCTTCCCTACCGTTTTCGGTCAAAAAAACATGTCACATCCGGTCACGCAGATGGAAAAAAAGTATAAACGGATGAAAAAAGCTGAATATTTTTCTTATCTTTATATGCAGAGTCTAGGTGTCTTTCCTTTTTAGTGGGTTGTGGGCTCCATTCTTCTTGATGTTCTGCTAGGTTGTATATATGTTAATTTTTGACGTGCTGATCTGGTAAATTCTATGTCTGGAGAGATTTCGTGTCTATTGTTATAATTTCTTTTCTTAATAAGACACATGGTTAGACATATTATTTTTGAATAAGAAAAGTACCCAAACAATCACACATCTTATTTTGCCTCGTAATTTCATTATAAATCAGAGGGAGTAATAGGCAGAGCTCGGCAGCGCGCAACTGCATGCTCTCGTGGCGGCAGCAGCTAGCCGCTCTAGCTGACGAGGGGCGGTTACCTGCTTCAAAGGGGTCTGGCGTGGTCGGCGCCTAAAAGGCTCGTGCCACTCATTGCCACGGTTCAGTCGGTCCGGTAGCCTCACGGTCACCGCTGGTACTGACACAGTAGTGATACCCAGTGATTATTGAATGATTGATCGCAGATTGGCAGCCGGGAACAGCTAGGCGATACTGAAATGGAACCGAGCGTATCTTCTAATGTACTCCCTCCGTCCCGGTATTGCTAGGGTTCAAATTTTATATTAAAATATAAGTGTTTCTAGATATAGAATAAAAATAAAGGGTTGATGTGTAGGTGAAAAGTTGATGGGTAGTCTAAAATGAGAGATATAAAAGTTTTTTAACAGTTCTGCTATTTTTTTACATTTAGATGTTTAAATGTTTATATGGTAGGATGGAGGAAGTACTAATGTGTGGCTGGTGCTCGCCGGGACATGTAAGGATTCTCACCGGCAACGTCTCACGGCTCTGCTTTAGGTTACAAAATACTACGAAGCATAGTGGTATCATCAATATTTCTGCAGGAATAATAGCACGTACTTTGTGCTGTGATTGGATGACGCAGACGAAGCAACGAAATTAGGGTCATATACTAATAATACATTTCAAAGAAATTGAACGAGGCAACTCATACTTAAATTAGAGGGGAAAAGAGGGCCTGATGAGTCATCATGACTCAAAATTTCCAAACTTGTACTACAAAAATCTAACACTTGAAAGAGTACCACATGCTCTTTTCTTCCTTCCACTAACGAGTGTGATGGTGAGCCCCAACGGAATTGAGGATGGGATCCACACACTTTTTTACACGCTTTATTACCTAGGACCAAGTCCATGACACGTGCAGCAGGGTGCCGACATAACGCCAATTAAGTGCCAAAAGACTTTGGGAAAGACGATTCTGCATCATTTTGCAAGACTTGCCAACTTAACAGTGGCAAAGTTATGAGACAAAACCGAACCTACATTTGCAGAGGTCATGGCCTCATGGGCTCATGGCTAACGAATGAATGGCATGCGTGGAGTACCGGATGGACCAAGTAAACCATAAGCCATTTCATTACATGGCGGAGACAAACACTATAGTAATAAAATCAAGTGCAGCGTACTCGCAAAAAAAAATCAAGTGCACCGGAGGGGATTAGCGATATACTGCAGTGCTTTTTCTATAAGAAGGGAGAGAGAGAGGAGTGGCTGCCGCGCCACTAGCAAAAGGCCCGCGTACCGAGCCCACGTCGAAGCCCGGCCCGTGGACTAGACCGGTCGGCGGCTGACCGTTGACGGATGTTACCGCGCGTGGCAGCAGATGGTCCGTGGCGGGCGGGCCCACAGGCATTCCTGGCCGCTTCCCGCCGACCATTTCCCCACTTTGCCCTTCCGTCCCGGGCCCGCCGCTTTCCGCAAGCGATTCCCGCTTCCCAAGCGGGTGGGCCGTGGGCGGGCGGGTCACGCGCCCGATGCGTCCGCCGGCCTGGGGCCCACCCGGCCCTCCTCCATCACGAGCCATAAACGCGATTAGATTAGCAGCAGCGGCTATTAAGCGAGCCGAGCGGGATTACTTTACCTTTAGCAGCAGGCTCCGCTCTCCTCTCGTGGAGTCGTGGCTGCGTCCACTCCTCCTAGTTCTAGCAGTAGTAACGCTTCCCCTCTCCGCCTCTTTCCCCGGCTTTATTATACAAGCAAGAGCAGCGCCTCCGGGGAGCCGCCGCTGCTGACAAACCAGCCTCTCCCGGTTGATTTCCTCCACGCCGGCCCGAGTCACGCAGCAAGCAAACAAGAGGGCAGGGCGACGGGTTGGACACATCATCCAGAGCCAGAAGGAGAGAGAAGCTCAGCAGCGTCCATGGAGAACCGCAAGGAGGTATGAAAAACCTGCTACTGAGCTTTCCTGCCTTTCCCTGTCTTCTTCCACGGCACCGTTCCTGGGGAAATTTCGTTTGTTTCTCTTGGCTTCTTGGGGGGAATTCCGAGCTGAATCGCCCGCCGGTTACTCGCAGGAGCAGCAGGGCGCGGCGGCGGTGGGATGGATGACGGTGCCGGCCTTCGGGGAGTGGGACGTCAAGAACGGCGCCGTGCCGGACTACTCCATGGACTTCTCCAAGATCCGCGAGATGCGCAAGCAGAACAAGCGGGAGCTCTCCAGGGCCAGCCTCGGCGGCGACGAGGACCTCCTCCAGGCGCAGCAGGGAAAGGCGCAGGCGCCGCCGCAGCCCGCCAAGTCGTCCGCCGCCGTCGCGGCAGACGACGACCACCGCCGCCCGCTGCACGGCGACTCCTCCCCCACGGTAACCATACTTGTCAGGATTAGCTCCGGCTCATGCTACGAGCACCCCTGTTGAGTCACTGTCAGAGACGACTTTACTTGCGTTAACGCCGTTGATTTGGGGGCGCAGAGAGTGGCCTTTCATCTTTGTCTCACTCAGCTCTCACCCGATCCGAATTCGGTTGGTCAGAATTCGCTGCGGCGCGTTAGATTGAAGCAAAGAATATACTGTACTCAGGACGGAAATTTAGCCCTCGAGAAATCGGAATTTCCTTGCCTTTTCTTTATGAACCTTGCGAAAGTTGTGTTACGCAAATTTGAAATGGCCAGTCCATTTAAGTTACCACACGTTAGAAAATAGCTACAAATAACGGTTCCCTGTTTGTTAGTGAATTGTTAGAGGATAGAAGCGAGTCTAGTTTCCATTCTTCTAGAACAGAGCTGCTCTACAAAGATTACAAACCGTTTGGGCTTGCACTAATAATATTCAGGCAAATTCAATTTTGGTAGTGAACGCTGGAGGGGACCAATCGAGTACTATCACGTCCATGGAATTATCATGTAACACATCAGCAATTGGGGAGGGACGAGCTGGTCATTGCAGATAGAACCGGCTAATGGATCCAATTATGCGCATGCAGTGGACACTAGTAGCAGTAGTGGTGCTTGTCTCAACTAGGATGAAAGGGATATGCCCATAAATTTCTTCATAGCCTCCAAATCTGCATCTGTCTAAATTGTTAGCTGTGCTGATCTATGGGCCAACGTCACTGTCCATTTGGACTAGGGAGGAGGTTATATGGGAAAAAAAAAATTAGATTTATGATTGTACTTGAGGGCGTACAATGTCATCATCCATCACTAGCAGGTTTGAGTAGCTTCAGGATGATATTGATGCGGTTGCCAATTGCATGATACGTTGCTTAAATAGGGAGCAGGACGTTAATGGGAGCACTCATGCATGAATCTACTATGAACTTTCCTCCCTTTGTTTTGGCAGAAATTTGTAAGATGTATTGATGTGTGGGTTTATGTACTAGTACAGTCCAATTGGCAATAGGAGGGTAGTCTAATCGTGCCCATAGGTATGGTGCTCCTTTATCTTGGCAATTTCAGCTAATCTTACATGTAGACGTAAATGATATGACGTAATAAAATGGTGTGAATCAATAAGTTTATGGGCAGCTTTCTTGGGATCTTGGGATCTTCCTTCTAGAAAAAGAAGTGTGGCTTGTCACTTTCAGGAGGTGACATCTTATATTGTTGGTTTACTATCTTGTTGATTTGCTACCTGATAAAGAACTGCAGCCCCAATTAACTGCATGTAATGTTTGTGTGAATGCCTTAACATTAATTTTGGTGACTCATACTTTGACATATTCCACATGCCCGTCAGGACCACATTTTTTTACTGGCAGTATGACATTTTCAAAGTCTTCTTCTAAGCAAACTTTTCCTCCCATTCTGTTGCATATGATTGACTAGCTTTACTGCCCACCATTTTTATTTGCTGCATCCCGTTGAATGTTATTGACCCATGCTAGCAAAGATTGGCCAATAACTCCATTTTCTGCTATTATGCAGGGAAGAAAGAAGTTTCTCAGCTATTTCCAGTGCTGTATCAGAGCCTAAAGAATTCCGAGCTCTGATGCTGCCGGTGTGGCGCATATAGCTTTTTAGGTTTCTGGGCTACTGTAAAGTTTGCATAATGTGTAGTTCACCTCCGGTTCTGTAATCTTGTCGTTCGTGTGGGTGAGAGAAAGAATGCAATCGCAAGGGAACATCGGTTAGTTATGCTGTTTTTCCGCGATGGTTTGCAACTTTTATTGCAATGTGATCTGAGGCTTGGATCTGAAGGTGTTTGATGGCGTTTGGTTGGTGGAAATTGTCTGCACCCGTGATGATATATTGGTTGCGTACTAAATGGTCCTACCCTGCACTAGATTTCTTTCTTCTCTAGATACATGTATGTTTTTTACTACTCTTTTCCAAAACATAGGACGTTTATTTTTTTTACCATAAGATTGATCGCTTGTCTTATTTAAAAAATTTGTAGAAATATAGTCAAATTTAATGCATTTTTTTATAAATATTAATAAAGCAAGCCATCATACAAAATATGATAATTTACATAAAATTTTGAATAAGACGAGTGGTTAAACTTAGAGAAAAAAAATAAACGAACTATAATTTAAAACGGAGGGAGTATATCTCTAGTTAGACTAGAAGATCGTCTCCGGAATTGAGTGACTCTGCCTTAGAAGAAACAAACTCTTTGACAAGTAAACACAACAATTTCCATGTGAAAGAGAGGTGTGTGCGCCGTGCGTGCCCACAGAAAAGGACTCTGAATTCTGCTGACGAACTTGTGATCTGTTTTCAACTGTTCATCCGTTTCCGGTTTTCAGAATATTCTGCTAGTTTACTCACGAATATTCAAACACACCATCGTACCCAAATTGTCCCTATCTGATGAGAGGAGGCTCTGAGATCTAGAGGCTGCCAGCTTCGATTTGGAATCCAGACTCCAAAGACTGCAGATTACGGACTCAGATTCAGTGACTTGTCTTCAGCAAGTCACAACGTAACTTGCCTCATTGCATCCAATGTTCAGACAACAGCTAGTGTAGAACATGAATCAAGATTCAGATTTAGTTGGAACATCCCAACTCACATACATAAAGACAATCAAACAACACTTACCATTGAGATTCAAATAGGAGTATTTGACACTAAATTTAAACCAATACATTGCATTTTAATCATCCATGTAAGATGTCTTAGCACTGAAAGTGTGTAGCAACTAGTGCTACCTAGTGAACAGCCACTATAATTATAGGCTATTTTCACTCATACAGTTAGGCCACAAAATACTGCAGTTAGCTCTGTCCAAAATACTATCCATCAACTTATACATACTAGAACACATCTTGGTCAAGAAGATTATCATCAACACAAATTGGAGCTGTCAAGAATTGTGTAAAACTTGCAATGACATTGTACTCTTGAAGCTGCAAATTTTCTCCATTGCTGTTGCCACCATTCTCCACTTCCACTTGGAGTTGTACATTGTCATTTTCCTTTTGTTTCTACGGCAAAATGAACAATTTAGTTTACAAAAGAATGACAACATGTGAGATGTTCAGATTGCATTTGGCATACCTTTGCTCCTTTTTTTTGTTGGAACATCAGATTTTGTTGCCTTGCACTTTCCTTTCTTGCATAACTTATCAAGCCATGTTGTATGTCGCCTTGAACCTTTTGATTGAGGAACCTGAAGTAGATGATTGTGCTCAAGTGACATGTCTCAGGCAACTGAAGTAAATGATTGTGCTCAAGCATAACATCAGTGATTTCATAATCTCCTTCCCCTCGATCCAAGGTAAGAGTCATCCGATTTTTGCAATCAGTTCTTGTTTCAGCTCTAAAACATTGTGTCACACGATTTGTTAATCCTTTCCTTCGATGACCCTCATGGGAACAAATGAACATACATGATGTCACCTTCCCATCGTAATATCCCAGATTTTTTTGAAATGTTAAAAATGTGGATTTCAAAATTTTTCGTGCTTGATGTGCTTTGCTCATAATCATAAAGGCTGTCTTCATGTGCCCTCTCTAAATTTCCTAGTAAATTGCTTTGTGTGCTAAGGATAATTTAATGTTAGTGTGATTTGGCTCTTAATTGGGTTCTTGGTTCTTTATGTATGGTTTAATTTAAATTTCAAACTCAAATTAACCTAAAGCTAACAACTAATTCGCTAGTCCTAACTTGGGCTCTAACCAGCTTGCTCTCTGTTCGCGATCCCTCCTCTCTGATTTTTCTCTCCACCGAAGCAAACCAGCAGTTGCTCTTATCCCCTCTCTCTTCTGAACATGCCGAGCAAGCAAAACAGCAGGCCAAGCACCAAGATCTCTCTGCTCTCTCGTTCACGCAAGAACAAATCACTTCTCTCTCTCTCTCTCTGTTCTTGACCGAGATGCAGATCAGCAGTCATATGGCTTCCTCCTCCTATCCACTGTCCAATCCAAGGAGGCAACCAACTCTCCATCAATTCCCGCAGCAAAGCACCAGACGCACCTTCCTTCTATCTTCTTTCTCCAATCAGTGAAGGGCGCCTCTGCATCAGACAAGCCTGGTGGGACAGCACCGCCACCACCCGGGGAACCTGCTTCCTTGGGGTCACCTTGCTGTGCTCGAGCTGATGGCGAGGAGCATCATCACCACAGCGACCAGGAGCTCCGTTCATGGCACCGAGCGGACTACCACCACTTCGTCAAGCTGGAGCAGCACCCCTCTGCAACAACGACCGCGAGCAGGAGCTGGACGTGTGGACGAGTACGACTACACCAAGCTGCTTCCCCTCCTCTGCACCAACCTCGTCCGCAACCTGTTCGATGCTTTGCCCGAACCACAAGCTGCTGTTCTGGTCGCCCACAAGTTGTTCGTTGGAATGCCCAGCCGACCTTTGGTAAGCCGCGCTGCCCGTCCTTCTCCAGCCCCCTTGCTGTCCGGCCATGTGCCGATGGAACCTCCCATGTCCGGCCTTCGAGCCACTTGTTCCCTTTTGCAGTTCGCTTCGCCGCAGCCCGCCGTCGCTTGTGTGCTGGCCTTCGAGCTGTGCCCCTCGTTTGCAGGTGCCGCTGCCTTCACCGTCTTCGCCTCGCTGTGCTCGCCCTTGCCTTGCCGACGCCCGTCCAGCAGTTGTCTCGTCGCCGCAAGCCGGAACGCCGGGGCCTTGCGGGCCGAGCGATCGTGTCGCGGCCGTGGAAGAGCACGTGCCCGCACACGCGCAAACCCTGCCACGCTGCTGCTTTGCGTATGAGCTGTCGCCTCGGGATGCCGAGTGCCTGCACGCCGTCGCCGGCCACGTCGCGGCCATGGAACACCCTGTGCCGTCGCCCTTGCCGCCCACGGACCGAGCCCCGCCTCGCTTTTGCCCTGCCAATGTCTAGTTGCAGTCCCACTCGCCGAACCGTCGCAGCTACCCAGCTTTCGCGTTCGCGCCGCAGACACGGATCGTCGTGACACTACGCACGTGACACGAACCCTGTCGCTGCAGAGCCGACGTCGCCCTGAACCTGTTCGACATAATGTCCCAAGCCATCGCCCGAGCCATGGCGTGGCCCAGCACTAGCTGGTAACTGCACACACGTGCTGCTAACACGCCGCAACCAGCCGCCCCCGCACGCTCATCGCACGCCACGCGTCGCGCCATGCTGCGACGTCACACGCTCGTTCAAGCGCGTGCACGCCGCAGCCCGTTGGCCCTTGCCGAGAACCTCAGCCTCGCCTTGCCAAACCCCTAACTGTGGGAACGAGCAATGGAATTGCCTCTCAGGCATTTCGTCGAGCACCTACCATTCACCCTTAATCAAGTCCCAAACCACGGATCTGACCCCAGCCAAGCGTTGGATGCCTTCGGCCTTGCCCCGGCACGTTGGTGCCACCTTTGGCCAGCAACGACCACGTCCTAACCACCTCTGGCCGCCTACTGCCACACCCAGCCGGTCACAGCCTGGCCGCGGCTAGCAGCAGCCAG
Organism: Echinochloa phyllopogon; assembly: GCA_033239725.1. Lineage (NCBI taxonomy): Eukaryota > Viridiplantae > Streptophyta > Magnoliopsida > Poales > Poaceae > Echinochloa > Echinochloa phyllopogon. The sequence continues at coordinate 25,480,174 of BTCW01000018.1, read as the reverse complement.
CCGCATCCAGCCACTACCTAGCCAGAGCTAGCCATCGCCGGCCATGCTTGGCCACAGCTTGCCAAACCTGGCCGCAAGCCTTGCAACAGCCCTAGACCAAACCTACGCCCTTCCTCTTTGCCCGCGGGTGATCCTTGGTGGTGTATCCTTTTCCATTGACTAAAGAGGCCCACTAACTTGACATGATATTTAGGGCCCGCTGACCTCTGGGGTCCATATGGCGACATGTGCGGCCTTCTGACCTTGACCTCAGACCCGCCAATCATGTTGGCATGTTAACTTCGGTGACCTGATGACTTCGTCAACACCGATGTTAGCTTGGCCCATGCTAACTTCAACAAACTGACCCACCTGAGCTAGTCCAAGCCGGGCCATCTAGCCTTCTTCTTTTCTCTTTCTATAATCCGATCTGACCCGTGGGCCCCTTCTATTAATCTCCATAACAGACTGACCAGTGGGCCCAGCTGATCAGTGGACCCGCTGTCCGTTGACTTGACCCCATTGACCTGTTGACTTTGTCAACGCTAATGTCAGCGTAGCCCATGTTGACTTTAGCAAACCAAACCTACCAGATCGACCTATCCATATGTGACACGTTTCACGTTGTGGAGCTAACTTGTGGCCTCTAACCTGTTGACTTGTGTCTTGTGTGCTTCTTCGGAATAAATTAAAATCCAAAATGTGCTTCAATGCTTGAAACTAAATAATAAATTGAACTTAGTCTAGAAAAATATAAAACCGGTTTCATTATTTTTCTAAAACCATGATCTACCAGTTAGTATAGTATTTGGTGTTTTGGTTCTTCCTTGGTTCTTATTTGGAGTTCATTTGCTTAGATGTCGTTATTTATTTGTAATCCGTATGTTAGGATTCTTGGAAGACTCGTACGACTTCGTTGAGCTCGACCTCACAACTGAAGCTACTACATGAAGAAAGAAAAAGACATTGCTCCAGGTTCACGCCCATCCATACTTTGAACTCCTAATAGACATGCTCGTAGAAATGCTATGCTTTACTTATTCGCATGAGATGCCTGAGATGATAAACCCTACATAGCCTGTTTAATTACCTTTACCTTGCTGTCCTGTTCATATATAAAACTGTTGAAGCTGCTTCGCTTGCATGTGTGTGAGGAAAATGGGTACTTTTAAACCGTTTTGGTGTGCATGTGAAAACTGAAGGAGTTGGTGGATTTGAAAACCCATTTGTTGAAGCGAGCGTACCATAACCGAATCCTCAGATTGGGGGCTCGGGGAGTACACTTGGGTACTTCCTATTGAGTGCCTGTTGCGGGCACAAGTTTGATTTGTTCTGTTGAAGAGGAGTTGGCGGCGATATCTGTAATGGGTGCGACTAGCGGACCACCGTGGTGGATACGCATTTTGAGAGAAGAGCTCGCTTCGACAGTTTGAGGACCGGGTCGGACAACCGTGTCATGGGACTATGTAAACGTGCACACTGTGTGTCCATTATGAGGGTGGACCCGTTTCGAGCCTAGCAAGTGCGGTGCCAAGCCTGCAGGAGGATAGTGTATCAGTGTAAGGGGGACTGGTGTTGACCTTTGTTCCCTGATTTGCTTTGGCCCCCGACTGGCCCCGGGGGAGTGCTTCATAGTTTCGGGGCGACCTTTAGCGGAGGACGCGCCCCAAGCCCGGAAAAGCAGGATGGTGTTGTAACTACTAGACCTCCGTTCGGTGTGGTGTTGTTCAGAAGGTTCGCTACTGACTGGGCGCATCTCGCATAGATTCCAGGTGTACACACTCTGCAGCGTTAAAACTATACGTATAGCCGCGTCCTCGGTCATGGACAACCCCTATGAACTGTTCATATGATTAGTGTTTTTGGTAACTAAATTTCTACCTCCCCTTTTGAAACGAAGGACCCGGCTTGGCCGATGAGATGGGAGGGGCGGGAGCTCTCCCGTCGAGTAGACATTGGAGACGGGAGTCTGTTCTGACAGAATTGCCCGTGGAGGTGTGTGTTGGTGTTGGAAACTACTATTTGAAACTTCTGCTGCTGCATAGGAAACCCCAGCCTGCTCCTTGCATATTTGTATACTAGATTAGTCCAATTTAAAGCTTGCACATATATTGATGGTGACGTGAAACTGTCCCATTCCTTTGGGACAGTTCGTGAGCTTGCAGGTTGGACTTGGAGCTCGAGTCCGATCATGGTGAATGCTACGACTGAAGGGTTGCGTCGCTACGCTCAAGGATGCCCGTGGAGAAGAAATGAAGATTGGTGAGAAGACTTGATGCCCTAGCTACCGCTTCGTAGGGTTTCTACTTGTCGTTTAGCCCAGCGGGCTTGTACCAATTCGTTATGTTTATGTAAATACCCTTATTGCACTTTGATTTCGATGTAGAGAAATGATATTATTCTGAAATGAGTTTTGTACGTGATAGCCAATGTGTCCTGGGACTATCACAATGGTGCATGGAGTCGGATTTTCAATTCTGAAAATCCGGTTCGTTTCACCCATCATATTTCCTTAAATTTGTGTATCTTTTCCTCACATCAAAGCCTGTACGACCCCCGTATGCCACCCCAAACAACCAAGCCTCTTCTGAACTTTTGAACCTCAAACCAACTTGAGGTATCTTGTTGTCAGATATGGACTCAAATTGTGCCATTGCTTTTCACAGTACTTCAAATTGCTTTGCCAAATTCTGTCACAAAATAAAGTGTATGGAATTTTTCTACCATTGACATCTCTATTCAAGTAATTGCAACACAAGTAATATCTTAATACCACATATGACGAACAAGAAAAGCAATGCATGATGGGATTCACCTAGATACACAATCAGAGTGGCAGAGTACTCCTTCTGGGAAGCGGAGAAGGCCCTCCAAATATCATGTTCCCTTCTCGTCTCCCTTCTCCACGAAGTCGATGGGATCTCAGCAGCTGCTCCTTTCCTCTCCTCCACCTCCAGTACGGTTCGGCAACGCCCCTCCCTCTGCTCTCAGGTGCTCTCCCCTCTCCTCTGCACGGACGGACTCTGCGTGGGCACCTCCTTGACCCGAGTGCGCCAAGTACGGCGGCAGCGCGGCTGCGCAGGAGAAAGACAAGATACGCACCCAAGTACTCCGTTTCCCGCAAGGCTACGTCGAAAAATATCCCTCTCCGTGTATTTCGTGAGGAGTAAAAAAATAAAATCGTTGCGTAAGTCGCAACGTGACTGGCGGCCATCTATCCAACGTCTAGAGTGAAGGTTTCCATCTTTGGACCTACTTCTGCTCCTAGACATGGTACGTATAGCACCTCCACATCCCACTTCATGACTATCCCACTCTATCTTATCACACCTACACATTGGATTGAGTAAAGTTTTTGACTGGACTTCATCTTCTTCATTAGATGATCAAGGTTTTGGGATTCAGACCGAATGGGCCGAATTTCAGCAAAATTCACCAAATTCGGTAGGGCCCTGTTGGCACTCCTTACGGCCTACAGATAAATCCGCAAGCGGACGGATACCGATGTAGCTTTCACCCGGGAGTATTCCAAGGTATCGATTCCCACGGGGAACGAGAAGTGAGCTAATTCTAAACTAAGTTGTCCAAGGGTTATGGAATGGGATGGATGAAGTGGATGACAACAACAAAGAGGGAAGAGAAGCGATGAGAGGGTAGAGAGGGTACGAGTCTGATAGAGGCACTCTACTGATTAATTGTGCGGATCAGAGGGTACAAATAAATACTTGCTTCGGGACAATAGAACCTATGACATGGAGAAAGGGATGAGAAGGGGTGTCACCAATCCTACACTCTGGGATCCTGGAGGCCGAGACAAACCTGATGGACTACATAGGCTGTATAGGGCTGTCACCACCTAACGGCTACCACCTCCGTAGACTCGGGGACAAACTAAGTTAACCTCAAGTATAGGCACCACGCCTATACTAGTCGGTTAATACTTATCTCCTATAGAAAGACAAGCACCCAAGCCAAGCAACCAGTATACAATTATACCAATCAACTTAGCATTGTACGAAGAACCAGCAAGTAAATAAAAGTATTACTGACCGCTCAATTAATCAGGAAGAGATATAAGAGTTACCAGACACGACCCGGATGTCACTCGAAGCAGAGCCGCATCCGTAGAGGTACAGCTGGAAGAGGGGCCGACACTCTGGCTCCTCTCCGGACGCTCACCTCTCCTCTCTCCCTATCTTCTAAGTACGAAAGTGGCAGAGCTTCGCTAAGGAACTTCTCTCTTGTGTTGTGTGTGAATTCAGGCGACCAGGACCTCTATTTATAGGTGGATCAAGTCGGTGGAGCTTGAGCAGGCGCCAAGGCAGCTGGGAGGCGGTGTCGGGCCGTTCGGCCGAATCTCCCGGTTCAGCCGAACCTGGGAATTCGTCCGAACTGCCACGTTGCACCGCCTTGGTGCTAAGGCGGTGCAGAGGCGGTTCGGCTCCTGGGCTCATTCGGCCGAATTGGGGCATTCGCCCGAATAGGGCCCGTGGCCCAAAAGCGCTCTCTTGTGCATCCTCTCCCCCCTAGGCCTCCGGGGCTACTTCGTCTTGGTGTACTTCGGGTTGATTTGGCCCAGAGGTGACTTGGCGGTCGCCCACGTGTCAGGCATCGTCATTGCTTGGTCATCGTTGACGTGGACGACTCCCGGTTGTGCTTCGCGTTGTGTACGGCTAAGGGGGGTAATCGGCCAAACGGAGTCGTTCGGCCGATTCGGTCAATTCCAACCCTTTTAACCCGTATTTCTCCATTTTGTGCCTGCACATTGGACAATCACCAAAACTTGTGGAAATTGTTAGCAATACGCCCTATAGCTATGGTGTGTGGTTCAATTGTGTTTATTTTATACTCGGTTAGAGGTTGGAAATCGGTTTGTAACGACCGCGAACAAGCTTCCCCAAACTTAGATCTTTGCTCGTCCTGAGTAAAGAAATTGAAATAAGAGCAAGACTAAGACAATGATATTTTATGACATGAACAACTGCATATTGAATATCCCAAACTTTTCTCCATACCTGTGTATTTGTAGTGGCTACTCCATGGATCTTGAGCCGTTGATGAACAGAACGGCTATTACAACAAGGTCCTATTGATCATCCTGCATTCGGGGTTTTATGGTTTTCACAAATAAAATGGTCATTGTCCTTTCATCCCTGATACTCTCAGCTCTCTTAATTCACTCCTTTTCACTCACTCCCTTTTGTGTATGTTCTTTTTCTCTCAGGTGGTGATCTTTTGTCAAGTCATGTACCTCTGTCAAGTCAAAGATTGGTTCCCAGAGCTCTCATCATCGCCCTTAGCCAAATTGCAAGTTAAAGATGGAGAGTTCATGTCGGTCCTCAGCCTCGTGACCCCTTTCTTTATTCTTCCCTTTTTGGGAATTTTCTTTCCTCTTTTTTTTTCATTTGGACTTTCACGAGTCCTTTCTTCTATTCTCTTCTTTTTCTTCAGGGTATCACCAAGGCATGAAAACTTCTATTACACTCTGATGATAGATGTACTTGCAATAGACCTGGGGCAATTTGATCATCTCTGGGGACTCAAAATTCGACAAGACATTGTACTAGCCATGACAAATATCTCGGGAATAAATTCTTAAGCATGTGTGTAATTAGAAGTAGTAGGCAGGATGAAAGGATATGACATAGTTTATATTTTCAAAATCTAAATTCTCCCGAATGGTAAGGTGAACAAGTGGTTCGTTTTATCGAGACATATCATATTTATCCACAACCTAGACCAGGGGGGGTCTTATCATGAAGGGTTTCACAGGCAAGGGTTACTCAGTTAGAGACAAGAAATAGACAAGTTCATGGTATAAAAGAAAAACCGAGAACGTTTCGTTTAGATGAGATGTGCAAGTTCATAATTCGAAACGTGACAACACGAGAAGATGGACAGGGGTAAGGAGTGCAAACCAGCGTGTAGGTGCACGAAGGGGACGAACCGGGCTGGTTCGGCCGAACTGGTGGGTTCGGCTGAATTGCCCAATTCGCCCGAACCAACTGGTTCGGTCGAAGTGGCTGGGTGCGTGCTCCGTCGTGTCGGGTTGCTCCTGCGTCGTCCTGTGCTCATGTATCCTTTTCGTTAAACAGGGCAATCTCCGATCGGCTCAAATGCACCAACCGGAGCAATAATTTGATTCTTTTCGCATTCAACTCTAATTTTATTTATTCAACGAGGTAACAAATGGAAACAAAATGATTCAAAGGGAAAACAATCTAGAGCACCCTAAACATGAATCTAAGGGAAAATAAATGAAGGAAGGAACGAAGCCAAACTAATGAACTAACTAACGGTGCTCTAACTGAACTAGATGACCGCATGACACAACTCTGCAGGTGGGTCGTAAAGGTCCGAGTGTCCTGTGGCTCTGGCAAGCCTCTTGATCTTGGCACACAAGCCCTTGCAGAGGACTTCCATCTTGTCCTCCGTCTCTAGGCGCGCCAGCTCCGCTTCCACCACTTTCTCCTCCAGGTGGTTTATCCGCTGGCGTGCTTGTGCCAGCTCCACCTGCAGGCTATCCAGTGTAGGTGGCTTATCCTCTTCCTCCTCGTCCTCCTCCTCGTCGTAGAACTCCATCTCTCCCGGCGGTCCTTTGATAACCGGCGGCTGCCTGTAGCGCTGAACTCTGGGGTTCTGCCGTAGGGGGAGGGGACTGGGAGGACTCCGTCAGTCTGAGCTCATCCCAGTTCAGTGGCGGGACCAACACCTTGCCGTACCACGTGGCGGTGCGCTCGCCCTTGATGCTGAAACGGGGCGGACTATCAGGTGTATAGTCCGGCGTCTTCGTGCCCTCCTCCTTGACTACAGGGAGCGCGAAGTCCAACACCCTTGTGGAGAATGCCGACTTCGGGCGCAGCTGCCCAGTAGTGGGGCGCCCTAGCGATGGTGAGCGAGGGGGCTTCTTGATCGTCTTCAGCGGTGCGAAGGCGTTGAACGCCGCTGACGGATAGCGGCGTGGGGAGTTGAACCGCCTCATAAGGCTGCGGGCATGCGCCCTTCCACGCTGCCCATCACTGGTAGCTCAACGTCAGCAACGCGGAACGCTTGCTCACGTCGGGGAGACTCGCCGATCCGGCAGGGGAGGCTAGATCCCTTGGTTGAATATGTATCTTTAGAGCAGGAGGAGGCCATGGTGGCTGTTGCTAGGGGCGAGGAGTTTCTGTAGATGGGATGATGGAATCGACATAAACTCCTGGGCTTTTATCGAGGCGTCATCCGAACGAAAAACGCGTTTCCCGACGTTTCCTTTGCGAGTTTCGGGATAGGATCAACTGTAGATGAGTCTGGAGGTCAATATCCGCACGTGGCGCTAGGGAGGTTGATTCGGCCGAACCCTAGGGTTCGGGCGAATTGGCCAATTCGCCTGAATCCCTCTGGTTCGGCCTAATTGGCCCCTGGGCCACCCCACTTCCTAATGGCGCAGTGAGCTTTAAACTCCATTTCTACTGGTAGGTGGCAGGTTTTGCCATAGACTAGTTGATATGGGGTCATTCCTATAGGTGTTTTATAGGCCGTGCGGTACGCCTAAAGTGCATCTGGCAGTTTATCCTTCCAGTGTTTGCCCATCTCATTTATGGTCTTTTGCAGAATGTTCTTAATCTACTTGTTTGAAGTTTCTGCTTGACCGCTAGTTTGGGGGTAATAGGGTGTAGCTACGTTGTGATGCACCCCCAAACTTGAGAGATACCTACGGAACGCTGAGTCGATAAAGTGGGAGCCTCCGTCGCTAATGACCATCCTAGGAACTCCAAAACGGGGAAAGATAATCTCATTAAACATCCGTTTTGCGCTCCTAGCATCGGCGGCCACACAAGGCAAGGCTTCCTCCCACTTAGAGACGTACTCTACCGCCACTAGGATGAATTTGTAGCCCTCTGAGTTCGGGAAAGGACGCATGAAGTCAATCCCCCAAACATCAAAGATTTCTACTTGGAGATTGCTAGTTAGTGGCGTTGCGTCTCTAGTGTTTATCTTCCTGTGTTTCTGGCAACGTGGGCACCTCATGACGAATGCCTTAGCATCTTCGTACATGCTGGGCCAGTAGAAACCACATTGCCAGACTTTTGCGTTAGTGCGGAATGCACCATAGTGACCCCCGTATGGGGTTGCATGGCATCTCTCCAGGATCTTATATGCCTCGTGCGCTGGTATACAACGTCTAAGCAGTCCGTCACTACATATCCTGAAGAGATACGGGTCGTCCGAAAGGTGGAGTCGGCTCTCGTAAGCCAATATTTTCTTGTTTTCTCCAGGTGGGACATACCCGATTACCATGTAGTTTACTATGTTGGCATACCACGGGTCGGTAGTGGTGACCTTAAGGAGCGTGTCGTCCCGTAAGAAATCATCAATGAGGTGATCTAACAGGACTTGTATCCGAGACAGACCCAACGGATGAGTCTCGGTTTCGCATCCTATTTGGTCAAAAGATACTTCAGAGCAGCATGGTCTGAATAGACTATGACCTTTGCCCCAACTTGGTAGGACAAAAATTTGTATATAACAAACACAACTGCTAAGAGTCCTTTTCCGTGGTTGTGTAGTTGAGCTGGGGCCAGTGAGCGTTATGCTAGCGTATGAGATAGTATAAAGCTTCTTGTCCTTGGTTTGGCCCACAATAGCTCCTACGGTAAGGTCGCTCGCATCACACATGATTTCTAGTGGGATGCTCCAGGCGGGAGGCTGGATGATGGGAGCGAGATTGAGTGCTTTTCTTGAGGGTGTGAAAGGAAGCATATCACTCATTATCAAAGACGAGAGGGGTTTCCTTGGCTACGAGAATAGTTAACAACCAGGCTATTAGAGAGAAATTTTTGATGAAACACCTATAAAGCCCGCCGTGGCCAAGGAGACTACGAATCCTCTTTATGTTGGTGGGAAGTGTAGGCATAAGGTCGTGTTTAGGAGTAGGAAAGTGGAAGATAATTGCTTCTGACTTTGAATCTAGTCTTTCCTCGGTCAAAGACGAATCTTCGTGACACTTTCCTTGCGACCCCAAGATAAGATGAGATAGGGATATGATGTGTATGATGATTACTAGTAATCCCTTCTAAATCTTGGGCAGAGTAATCTTTCTCCAGAACAGTGAGAATGTGTTGAGTTTCAACATCAGAGGGCATGTCACTAATGGTCACTGGAGTTTGTTTGTCCCTAAATAGGAAGGCATCCATCTGTCCAGAGGGAAGATGCTTATGCTCGATTGGAGGATGAATTTCTTCTACCTCCATAAAGAATTGGGCATCTTCTTCTAGGATAGGTTGCTCTAAGTCTGCCAGAGTTGTTACATGACTTCCTCTACAGGGTCAGGATTGGGTTCTGTCACTATTTATGGGTTCAAGGAATAGGAATAAGAGACTGAGACATGTTCTTCTCCGATCCTAAGTTCTACTAGCTGGTTTGTTGGTGAATTTTCCAGGATTTTCATTATTGGCCTACCAATAAAGATGGAATGTGTGGAATCATTGGGCAGGTCAAAGATATGGAAATCCAGGAAAAGTTTAGGTTCATTAATCTTAACGGGTGTGACCCGCAAAATCCCTAAACAATCGAGGATCCTTCCCGATGTGAACCTTAGACGTTTTTGAGATGATGACCATGGTTCATCGGGGAGTTGAGCTCGCACCAAAGAGCTAGAGATTATGTTGATTTCGAGGCTTGGGTCGTACCCGATTTCTTGGTCGTAACCCAGAATTTCACAGAAAATTCTTCTGATCTTCTTCGGCATTCTGACCACCTTAGATGAGGCTTCGGCCTCTTCTAGCCATTCCATACTCATCACAACAGAGAGACGTCCTAAGTACTCCCTCTGATGTTCAAATTCTTCCTTGTCAGGAGGTTGATCCTTATACTCTACACGTTGTTCCAATGGGAAACTTGTTGCACTCCCGATGTCCTCGAATAGATCATCGTCAAACTCATAGGGAGTGGTGTAGAGCGGCTCATAGTAGTCCAGGCTAGAATATGGTTGTGGTTCAAAATGAGCGTCGGGTTCTGATGGGATGGAAGAGCTGATAGATTTGGATTGAGAACATGTAGGCTCTTCAGGTTCGGGCTGCTTCTCTTCTTCATCGGGGAGTTCGTCATAGACTCCAGTGTAGGGAGTGTCATCCAGGATACGATCCAAGATTATCCTCGCTTCACTGGGAGTCAAATGAGAGAACGACCCTCCTGAAGCGGAGTTCAAGAAAGTGGTGGCTACGGGACAGAGGCCAAGGCTGAAGTGTTGTAGAATTATAGGTTCTGATAAGCCTAGGTCTGGATCAGATGCCAAAATTTGCTTGAAATGAGCCCAGGCAGCTCCTAACGACTCTCCCTCTAATTTGCTGAAAGGTAAGGATTTCGATTCGGAGGCTGGCTACCTTGGAAATGTTGTGATATGATCCAAATTAAGCGGAGGGCCATCACCAGAGGTTTGGGCCGGAGCAAGGGGTACTGTGTTTTTCTCTCATGAGCGCACAGTTTAGTCCCACATCGGCAACGCAACCAAGCTCGGTCACGTGAGCTGCCTATATAATAGAGCTTTGCCCTTGATGAAAATATCATCCTCTTGTAAGCTGCCAATAGGCGTTGTATACACACACCTCATATAGTAAAGTTTTGCTGGCTGGCGCCCGTGGTTTTTCCCTTCTACATTGGGAGGGTTTCCACGTTAAAATCTCGTGTCTCCTGCGGTTTGATTCCTTTACTTCTTGTCGTTTATTCGTCATCATTTACAACAAGTGATACCAGAGCCGGTTTCAGATTCGGTTTCCTTGATGTCGATGACGATGAAGTTTGATCTACCGCTATTGGATTACAAGACGAGGTTCGCGCTGTGGCAAGTCAAGATGCGGGCTGTTCTGGCGCAAACTCATGATCTCGATGAGGCGTTGGATAAGTTTGGTGGCAAGTTGTCCAACGAATGGTCTGGTGAGGAGAAGCGCAAGGATCGTAAGGCTCTGTCTTTAATTCAGCTTTATCTGTCTAATGATATTCTGCAAGAATGTCTGTAGAAACAGACTGCTGCAGCACTCTGGCTGAAACTGGAATCGATCTGCATGTCGAAGGATCTAAGCAGTAAAATGCATATGAAGTTGAAGCTGTTCACGCTCAAGATGAAGGAGGGTGATTCAGTGATGAGCCATATATTTGTGTTCAAGGAGATCGTTTCTGACCTAGCATCGATGGAGGTTAAGTATGATGATGAGGACTTAGGTCTCCTATTGTTATGTTCTCTGCGAAACTCTTTTGCAAATTTCCGTGACACCTTGTTGATTAGCCGTGATGAACTAACCGTTTTGGAAGTTTATGAGGCACTCCAATCAAGGGAAAAGATAAAAGGCATGGTGCAGCCTGACGGATTGTCGTCGTCCAAGGGCGATGCTTTGCAAGTGAGAGGCAGACCGGAGCACAGATCTTCCAATGAAAGTAATGATCGTTACAAGAGCCAAGAAAGTAGAGGGCGTTCTAAGTCCAGACCACCCAAGAAGTTCTGTAAGTATTGCAAGAAGAAATCACATTTTATTGAGTGTTGGAAGCTTAAGAACAAAGAGAACAGAAAAAATAATTCGGATGGTAATGCCTCTGTTGTTTCTGGTGCTGGGAATACTTCTGATTCAGGAGATTGTCTAATTGTTCTTGCTGGTTGTGTTTCTGCTCATGATGAATGGATACTTGATTCTGCATGTTCGTTTCATATCTGCACTAACAGAAATTGGTTTAGTTCGTTTAAGCCTATGCAGAAAGGAGATGTTGTGCGTATGGGAGACGATAATCCATGTGACATTGTGGGGATCGGCTCAGTTCAGATCAAGGCTCATGATGGCATGACACGCACGCTACAGAATGTGAGATACATACCAGGGATGACCAGAAATATGATTTCGCTCAGCACACTTGATGCAGAAGGATTCAAGTACTCCGGTTCAGGTGGAGTTTTAAAGGTATCAAAAGGTTCTCTTGTTTGTTTAGTAGGTGATCTGAATTCTGCAAAGTTATATGTCCTAAGAGGAAGTACTTTACATGGTTCTGTTTCTGCTGCTGCTGTTACTACTGCTGAACCTAGTAAGACTAATCTTTGGCATATGTGTCTTGGACATATGAGTGAACTTGGTATGGCAGAATTGATGAAGAGAAACCTACTGGATGGTTGTATTTTGAGTAGCAAGAAGTTCTGTGAGCATTGTATTTTCGGGAAGCATAAAAGGGTAAAGTTCAACACTGCTGTTCATACCACCAAAGGTCCTCTTGATTATGTACATGCTGACTTATGGGGTCCTTCTCGTAAGCCTTCTTATGGTGGTGCTCGTTACATGCTTACTATTATTGATGACTACTCTAGAAAAGTATGGCCTTATTTTCTGAAAAATAAAGATGATACTTTTGCTGCTTTTAAAGATTGGAAAGTGATGATAGAAAGGCAAACTGATAGGAAGGTGAAGGTGCTTCGTACTGATAATGGTGGAGAATTTTATTCTACTGTATTTAATAATTATTGTAGGCAGGAAGGCATTGTCAGGCACCACACCATACCGTATACTCCGCAGCAAAACGGTGTGGCTGAGCGCATGAATAGGACCATCATCTCGAAGGCTCGTTGCATGTTGTCCAATGCACGGATGAGCAAGCGTTTTTGGGCTGAAGCAGCTAACACCGCATGCTACTTGATAAACAGGTCGCCTTCTATTCCACTTAATAAGAAAACACCTATTGAGGTATGGTCTGGCACACCCGCTGATTATTCACAGTTGAAAGTTTTTGGCTGCACTGCTTATGCTCATGTTGATAATGGAAAATTGGAGCCTAGAGCTATTAAATGTCTTTTTCTTGGTTATGGTTCGGGAGTTAAAGGATATAAGTTGTGGAATCCCGAAACTGAAAAGACTTTCATGAGCAGGAGTGTTGTTTTCAATGAATCTGTGATGTTTAATGACAGTTTGTCCTTAGATCATGTTCCAGATAATTTTAATAAAGGGTTGCAGCATATGAGCGTGCAGGTGGAGCATGTGGATGATGATACAGACGAGCAGGTGGAGCCGCCTGTGGATGATCAGGAAAATCAAGCTGTTGATGATGAGGCTCATGATGATGTTAAGCACTTACCACCTGATTTGCAGCTAGAGGAGGATTTATGCCTATGCAGTCACACCATCGGAAGTGTGATACATGCCTACGCAACACATCATGGTTGGGTTCAAAGTTTTTTGAACTTTTACGCGACCGGTGGGTAAAAGATGAAACCTCTACATAGTGTAAATATATCCTGGTAGCCGTGCTCACGGTCAGAGCGGCCTGGATCCTTTTTGATTAGTGGTTCCCTGATTAATATGCTGTTTAGGGCCTGTTTGGCGTAGCTCCAATTCCAAACTCCAGTCCATATTTGCACTTTTTATGCTAAATCAATATACTTTAAATATTAATATTTAGTACAAACTATAAACAAAATGATTCATCTCAATACTCTTTATGTAATCCTAGTTCTAAGTCCAAGATTTTCTAGAGCTCCTCATACCCGGCTCCAAGAACTCCACGAATTTTCTAGAGTTGGAGCTGTGCCCAATAGGACCTTATTATGCTTAATGTACTTTTACTTCATTAATTGCGTTGCAACTGGGTTTCATTTACTTGGAGTAACTTGAGTTATGTTAAAATGAATCAACTAAAAATGCTAATGCAGTACAACCGTGTCAAGCCTTACTTTTGAGCCTTTATATTCTCGTGTTATACTTGCTAAGTAATTGAGTTACTTATACTTGCCAATTATTCAACAAAATCTCAGATGGATAATAGATGAATCAGTGATTGAGACAGCTACTGAGTTTCGTGAGGATTTCCATACTTCTGAGCTGTTGTCAACCAGTTGGCGTCCTTGTGGACTTGAGGCTCTACCTGTCGAGAGAGTTAATAACTAGACTTCCGCTGTGTTTATTTATCTATTGCATTAAACTCTAATGTAAACTCTTTTATACGAGCATGTTGTTCTCTGATTGTCCATATTTGTAAGCTGTATGTGTTCTGTGGACTTCCTGGGCACACATATGGCAGCATTCAGGTTTTTGTGTAAACCTGGGTGTGACAGGTGAAGAATCTAGTATTATGGTTTGGTCTCTAGGCATTAATCAAGCCTTATCTAGTGAAGCATTGCAATGCATCCAATCATTGTTGAATTATATATTGAAATGCCTTATGAATTGGTAGTGGATTCTTGACCATACACTTGGATATTCTAAGCCATTGGCTCAAGTTGGATTTGCTCAGCAAAAATGGAATGTTGTGAGCCCTCAAGTTGAGAATGATCAAGTATGGCATCAATGAAGACATAGAAGCTCAAGTTGAGGTTTTATTTATTATTTGTAATCTTGAGTATAAGTATGCCATACTATCGAGAGAGATGCAACACTAGTTATTTGACAACACCAAAAGTGCTCATAGGTCAACCCATGTGAGAAAGCCTTGAGCTAGAAGTCTTTTGAGACTTAGTGTGCTGACTGGTCCCGGTTTTGGAAAGAGGTCTGACATTTTTGGGTGCTCAGAGTGCTAACGGCTAGTTTTAGTTTGAAAACCGGTTTTCCACTGACATAACGACTAGTTTTTAGATTGAGGGGTATACCCTTGGCCCTCTCCTTTGAGGGCGGCTGGTTCCTTGGGCTATTCTTGAGCGTCCAGAGCTTCTTTGAGCACCAGCAAGCTCTCCCCAAGCATCTCTTTGTGAGATTGGTTGATATTGTTCATATCTTTGGGATTGGGTTGAGAGAGTGATTGTGTGTGAGCTATAGAAAGCTAGAGAGAGCTAGCTAACTCAGTGAAGAGCAAGTCCATTGGTTGAGCACTCGCGGTTGAAGTCTAGCATCAATTGAAGCATTTGTTACTCTTGGAGGTGAAGCCTCCCAGACAGCTAGGTGTCTCCGGTGAGCCACCAAGGTTGTGGTGTGCCACGGACAGCTTGTGAAGGCGCGATCTTGCCTCTTTTGGGGAAAAGGTCACAAGTTAGTGGACCGAGGAAAGAGCTCGACCTTTTTGTCACTACGGGCTTCCTCAACGGAGACGTTCGATTCACTTTGGTGAATCTGAACTTCGGGAAACAATTATTGGCGTCTCTTTTTTGGCTTGCCTCACATTGTTCAATTCTAGCATTTACATTTACTTCCGCTTCGATCAACCTCGGTGTGCTTCTCTTATGTGCAGGGACTTGGTGAACTTGCTAGAAATCATCTACAGAAGCAGCTCACAAAGTTTGGTTTGTGCTAGAACTTGTAGAGGGGTTGAT
This sequence comes from Echinochloa phyllopogon, assembly GCA_033239725.1. Taxonomy (NCBI): domain Eukaryota; kingdom Viridiplantae; phylum Streptophyta; class Magnoliopsida; order Poales; family Poaceae; genus Echinochloa; species Echinochloa phyllopogon. Next base: position 25,464,945 of record BTCW01000018.1, on the reverse strand, counting down.
TTACTTTGTAGTGTTTCCAGTCGAAAACTGGTTTGACCGGTTTTGGTTCTGATTGTTTGTTAATTTCTAGGAAATAGGATCCGAGTTTTCGGAGATTGTTGCGGAGTCTCCAGACTGGTCCGGAGTTTACGGATATATCCTCGGAGTCTCTGGAGTTTGTGCTGACAAATTGTTGTAAGTGTTGGAAATTTATAGAATCACCTATGCACCCCCCTCCAGGTGACATCAAGGTCCTTTCAGTTTTTGCTGGGAATAAATTTTAATTTTCATGTATACTTATAGTATAGATTACTTGCTAGGCCTTTTGGTGATTTGATTCCAAAGGGGGGATGTGGAATCAAAGCAAGGAGCAAGAATTGGGGAGAACCAAATGAGGAATGATAAAGGTAATGGACAAGTTTGGCTCCACCATGAGGATGAAGCCACCAGACATGGTCCAAAAAGGATGATGGTAAGCTTCCAAGCAAGTGTAAGTGGTTCAATTTGTCAATTTGTTCAAATTTATGCTTGCTTTGATTTTGTTGTCATCAATCACCAACAAGTGGGAGATTGTAATGAATAGTTATACAATGTGCCGTAGTTTGAGATTCTAGTGATTGTATGGCAACATATCATTACAGACTAACAAATTTGTCAAGTGTATCTTTGTAGGATTTCTAGGTCCCAAGGATGATTTCCAAACCATGGTATCCAAATGATGATGTTCCAAATCACGATAACTCAAAGAGGATTGAATTGGACAAGTTCCGGTTGAAAAAGAAGTGTTGGATAATCCAACGGTTTTGATTTATCTATGCAGATTTTGGCTAATCAATATGATCGGCTAATCATTTAGTACTCACAATGTGGAAACTTAGTATGACCGGATTACCCAATGGACAATCCAAATGTTTGTGAGTCTGGAGGACATAACACCAGATCATCCGATGGTAGCGTCAGAAAAAGTATCATATCATCTGATGGTACTGTAAAGGTTCCAATAGTTGCTTCTTGCTCAGTGTGATTGGATCATCCGATGGTCACCATGGATAAAGTGTCGGATCATCTGATGCTCACAGTGCTTTCTCACTAGCCGTTGGAGTAACGGCTCTTTGGGTTTTTAACCTATTTATATCGTATCCATTCGCCCAATTGGAGTTGTTGGATGGTGCAAGAGTCCATTTAGAGTGCAAGACACATCAAGAACACATCCAAGCCACCAAAGTGCTAAGATCAATCATCAAAGGCGACTAGCACACCATTAGAGAGTGATTAGTGCTAGATAGGCCGAGAAAGAGAGATTGAAAGGTGTAGTTGCCTTGTCCTTGGTTCATGGAGTAAAGCATCCTTGTATGCTTGGTTCCTTAGAGCCTTGGAGTCTTGAGTGGTCCTTCGACAAGTTTTTGACCCTTCAGCTTGTTGTGGAGCGGCGTCAATGACCATGTACGGTGGACGAGAAGACCCCTTCCTACATGGATAAGCTTTGTAGTGAAGACAACGTCAAGACAACCGGAAGAGAGAGAGAGAGAGAGAGAGAGTAAGCCTTGCCTTAGTGGCAAGCTCCTCATCTAGCTTGGTGTGAGCCTTAGTGGCGAGCCCAATACCTTGACTGGGAGAGACTTGGTGACTTGTAGCATATCCTTGGTGGAGCTCCAACATGGACTAGGGCAGTGGCGGAGACAGAAACGAAACATAGGAGGGGCGCATTTTGCAGAGGGCGCCTGAGCAGCGACGCGTTGTCGTCCGTCTCGCGACTACGTGACCGTGAGGCCGTTCGCAGACCTGTGTACACGATGTTGTCGTGATGGGCCTACTACCTCCTAGGCTTCAATTGCACATATTTTTTGGGATTTTACTTGGGCCAAGGGGGGCCACGGCCCAGGTTTGCCGACATACAGCTCCGCTAGTGGACTAGGGATGGCATTTGCTTACTAATACCACATGATAAATCCTTTGCATCTCTCTAACCAACTCCATTACGTTTCCGCATCATACTTGCAATTTTGAGTGCCTTTACTTTCTTAGAGTATCTTGCTAGGATTGGCTCTAGGTTGCAAAACTATTTGCGGATAGGAGTTGTTACTAGTAAACCTTAGTTGCACATCTAGATAGCATGATCTAGTTTATGTTTTGTGCAAAATAGTGGAAGCCAAAGGTTAAGATTTTTAGATAGCCTAATTCAACCCCTCCCCTTCTTAGGCTATACGAGGACCAATCTCCTTTCATAAACAATATATAACTTTACATGCATGTTTCTTTTGATAAATCACATGGAGACTTTTCTGTAAGTGATGTGTTTGCTAGGTTTCAAACTATCTATGATTCACTCAATGTAGACGTTGACTACACCATCTAGAACACAGACAAACAATATTATCGACCCTATTGCACATACATGCTTCCCAATACGTGTTCTCTTCATTTATTTTTCAGTGGTGTGTATTGACCCTTATTGGTAATGTTAACTAAAGGGCTTTTTAGGAGGCAAACCATTATTTATTTCTTTATTTATTTGATATTTTATAATATACTCTTTAATTGTTTAGATAAATTAGCATTGTACCATTGCTTCAAAAAATTGCAACATGTATATTTAAATTTTATTGAGCAATTTGTTACTTTAAACTAGAAAACTATAGAATTATTATGTTTATTAATGCTTAGATAGAGTATTTTGTTTATTATTTGTGTTTTTAGAGAGCACCGGATAATGTTAGACTATCCAATGACCGGGAAGTAGGCTCCCTATCCTCGTTGTCATTGGTGAATAAAGCATAGAACATGTTATTGCTTACATAGCGAACAAGGGCATTGGATATACACCTCTTGGGTAGGGATTTCATTGTAATCTTTATCAGGGCGCGATGGTGGCTGCCTCAAGTTTTCTATGGTTGTTTCCAGCTGACTGCGGCCATCCCCTTTTTGTCCTCAATCCTTGTCATTAAGGTTCTGTTTGTTTCAGCTTTAGTGAATTGGGATTCTCTCAAAATCTGCTAGTAAGAAAAGCTTATGTAGCAACTGACGAATAAAATGGAAAAAACAAAGGGCAAGAGATGGATGATATGAATGGCCACCATTTGCATCAGCCATGTATGTATGTGCTAGCGCAGGTCAGCGGCTATGGCTGATCTCTGACTTCCACACATGATAGATTTTGTCACGATTTGCTTCTAGATTGCACAGTGGACGATGCGGAGGACTTCTCGAGACTGCAATTAGAACATGTTAAGGAGGCTAGAAACTAAAGTCATGAAGAAAAAGTGGCATGTAGTAATGTGTCCCTTTAGTTTTATTTGTCCTATTTTTCTATAAGAGATGGAATTTGAATACAAAATTAGTATCTAAGGTTCTGTTTCTTTTGTCCCCTCACTGAGTTGGATATGGTAGGAAAAAATTTCTAGTCAAGGCATCATCATGTTCACACAATCAATTGAAAATTTTCATGTTTCCAATCACTTAAAATCTCGTAGGTGCACAAGGAAGGAAAACAAGCACAGAAAATTGTTTCTGTTTGAAGGTCTACTTTACGACGAACAAGGGTGCAAGACTCCGTTATGACCACAATGGTATATTTTTCATAAAAGCAAAATTATTTCGATCTCTACAACCACACAAAGCCAAGTTCTTACATCATTGTCAGCACTAACAATGACCATAAAAAAGAAGGAAATGTTTTCTTTGAGAAGGGGACAATCAAAAGTAGTCTATTTTTGCTTTTCCATCTGTTAATGGCGGTGCTTCACAAATGAACCAGTAAGCTTCCCTAAAGACTACCTGCATAAAGGAATTGAAGCACTTTTTCTCAAAACCAATCATACAACCAATGCCACATCTACCGATCACACTAGGACAAGCATCAATTCAGAAAATCAGCAATCATGCATACATTAGGCTAGGTGTTCTTAATCTGGTTGTTTCCTAGTATCATCTCATCAACATAGCTACTCCCATGAGGTAGGTAGAGCAGCTCTTCCCCAAGGGGCCAATCCACATGGACATCGACAATAGGTACCACTGGAGGCCACCTATTCTCATCCTCGAATGTCCGGCCTGTTTGTTGCTGCCGGCGGTGGTAGCTCTCAACCCACACCTCATCAGTCGCCTTGTTCTTGACAGCGTCCACAAATGCCTCCCTCTCAGCATCTAGCTTGGCCTTGGCACAAATTTCCTGGTTGGCATTGGTGCCAGCTGCGATGACAGTTTTCTCCTTGAGATAATGCATCTTGTCGCTATACGCAAGCCGAAAGCTGGCCAAATCAAGTGACAACTCTGGATCCATGTACGCATCAAATGCACGCGCCGCAAATCGAGACAGCTCAGCGTCATAGCTTCCATCACCGCTCAGCCGCACCATGGCAACAACACCCGCAGGACGCGCTGGGGCATGGCGACCGCTTAGGAATCGCAGCTCCGTATCGCTGAAAGCGGCGCGGAAGTTGAGCACCGCCGCAGATGTGTCGGGACCCAACACAGCAAGTATGGCACGGTCATGTGCGAGTGCGGCCGCCGCCGCCGTCCCAAACTCGCCGACACTGAATGCTTGGCCATCTCGGTTGACGATGTAGGCGCACCATTTTCCAGTTGGTAGCATCGCAACGCCACGGTATTGGACAGCAGGGGCAGGGGCTGGGGCAGGGGTTGGGGTGAGGGCAGCGGAATCTTCGGTGGTGGCCATGGGGAAATTTGTTGTGATGGAGTCACGGTTTGAGATGCAGGATATATAGTGTGAACTGCTTGTCTATATATGCCATGGAGGTTTTGATTAACAGCTAGGATATGGCTACTACCATAAATGCATATCTTCAAATTATGTGGAAAAAATTGTTGCATTACTACCAATCTATTGCTTACATGGAAACATTTAATGATAGCGTATCACCTTGGATATCTACAAAAGATAGTTATTAAAAACTATCTTGTTTTAGATTTGCATGTTTTGAACAAAGAATCCTGGTAGTAAAATTGGGCCTAGCCGCAACCAATCATTAGCAGTGTGTTTGGTTGGAGGTAATTGTTGAGATGAAATGGGAGTTTAGATGCAGGGCTTACAAATCTCTTATTTGTTTTGTGGTTGGAGTTTTGATGGGATGGAAAATAATGAGAATTTAGAGAGCAAACAATCACCGTCAGCCCCAATTTGAAGGACAAACCGAATGCGTACCATATGCATGCCAAGATCAAGATACATCATCGGTGAATAAAAGAGCATATATGATTACAAGCGTATAATAGGTTGCAAAATGACTAAAAGGTCTTAAACAAAAGATTAAACATTTAAACTATCGTAGCGATAAAGACTCCATCTTCCACATGCACAACAACCCCTTCATGAGCACACTGATGTATCTCAACTTGATGCCATTGCGTGTATAATGGCCGTAAAGTCCCAGTTCAACTTGGGTCATGATGCCTTCGATGTTATATTGACAGTGTTCGGCACGCTTCTCCCGGAAGGTCACATTATGCCAAAGAGCATGTATGAAGCATAGAAACTCCTTCGTGCACTTAAGATGCCTTATGAGCAGATACATGCTTGTTCGAACGGATGCATCTTATTTAGGAAAGAACATGCGGAAGCAAAGTACTATTCAAAGTGTGGATCCTCTAGGTTAGTGGAAGTAGACTCTTATGATGGCCAAAAGAGGCAGGCCACAGCCCCCGTCAAAATCCTATGCTACCTTTCGTTTATACAGAGGATCCAACGACTGTACATGACTGAGGAATCTGCGAAACAGATGACATAGCACAACCATGGACGCAGATACAATCCTGAGAATATGGTACATCCATCCGATGGTGAAGCATGGGCACACTTTGATGCGATTCATCCTGACAAAGCTCTAGAGGCTCGTAATGTACGTGTTGCGCTGGCAATAGATGGGTTCAATCCTTATGGAATGACGGCTGCCCCATACATTTGTTGGTACATGGTTGTTATCACCCTCAATCTCCCTCTCTCCCGGTGTGCTATTTCAACGATAGAACTGAAGGGAAACAAGGAGGCTACACTAGCCCATACAAAAACTCGTTTACCCCAAAATAGGAACAACAACAGTTATAGATCACGGATAGTTACCACTAGATGCGCAGATGCAGCGGAAGCCGTCTCGATGTAGACGAACACGTCAAAGTGACAGTGCCGTGCACTTGCTCACGTCCGCCTGGTCCTGCATGTGCGGTTCGTCCTTGTGCTCCAAGCGCAGCACCTCCGAGGTATCCACATGTATGAGGATGGAACGTCAAACGTAGGTGTACTAACACCTCACGAATGACCATGATCTGCGGGATATGGATGGAGGTGGGGCTGCAGGAATTACTGTAGCGGCGGCTACTATTCACCCGTGGTACTATAGTGGCGGCTACTGTTCACGTGCGGGTACTGTAGCGAATTAGGATTTCCCCTCCCTCCACCCTATATATATAGAGGTCACTAATGGGCTTTCGACATTGTGGCCCATCAAGACTCTAATACCTAAATGGATCAAATCCATCAAAACCCATTAGTGGATCCAATCCAATTTGGCTCAAGGGCATATATCCAATAGTCTCCCACTTGCACTAGAGACAATCACATAGGCAAGCTTTCAATATTCTAAACCCCTTAAGTGTGTGACCCTATGGGTTCACACACACATAGACACGTCCCGAGTACTCCTACTCGGTCCAATAGTTAACAGCGGCCTCTAACAAGACATGCCAACTCCCATGCGCACATAAAGATCATATCAGATGAACCACCACAACATCACGTACAAGCTATTCCCTTTGCCTCACGATATTTGGTATAACTCTAAGTCGACCTCTCTTTCTCAAACATGTGAGTCGGATCCTTCAAGAGGTTAACACTTAACCTAGCACGACCATGCATTTCTTGATCCGATCACTCGAGGGGCCTAGAGATATCTCTCTCGTATAGAGAGGGGCAAATTCCATCTTGATTGACCATGCCTCACAGCATGCTTCATGACAAACCCGAAAACTACCTTTATGACTACCCAGTTACGGAGTAACTTTTGGTAGTCCCTAAGTAGGTCAATTGACATATTGAGTACATGTGACAATCTCAGGTCTTAGGACAAAGCATATGCATTGTGTAAAGAGAGAATTATATAACAAAATCTCATGTTGGGTCAGTCCAGCCCCATGTCATACATGTGCCCACATTATTAGTTTGACATCTCCATGTCCATGACTTGTGAAACATAGTCATCATCTAATACATGTGCTAATCAGATTAGGGACGACCATTAGAATAACCATACAAGTAAAGAGTTTCACATACAATTCACATAATTGTCAATCATATACAAGTTGCCTTTTATGGATATTCAATAAATAAACGATATGTCATAGATACAATACAATCATCCACTCACACTAGAGCTAATCTAGATGATATCTAATACCCATAGCTCTCATGTGCGACTCGTGCTTAGGCTGTGGAAGAGCCTTTGTCAAGGGATCAACAACATTCAAATCCGTGTGTATTTTGCATATCTTTATCTCACCCCGTTTAACGAACTCTCAAATGAGGTGAAACTTCCGCAGACGTGTTTGTTTTTCTGGTGATTCCTAGGCTCCTTAGCCTGCGCAATTGCCCCATTGTTGTCACAGTAGAGTTCTAATCGGCTAGATGCATTAGCAAACACACCAAACTCACTGAGAAACTTTCTCATCCAAACACCTTCCTTCGCCGCTTCAAAAGCTGCGATGTACTCGGCTTCCATCGTAGAATCAGACACGGTATCCTGCTTAGAACTTTTCCAGCTAACAGCACCACCGTTTATCGTGAACACAAATCCTGATTGCGACTTTGAATCGTCTGGATTAGTTTGGAAACTAGCATCAGTGTAACCTGTTACAATGAGCTCCTCCACACCTCCATAGACTAGGAACACATCTTTAGTCCTTCTAAAGTACTTAAGAATGCTTTTCACCGTTGTCCAGTGACCTTCACCTGGATCAGACTGGTGTCTGCTCGTAACACTTAGAGCATATGAGACATCTGGACGAGTACTTATCATGGCGTACATGATAGACCCAATTGCTGAAGCATAGGGGATTTTACTCATGCGCTCCCGCTCATCAGCCGTCGAAGGACACTCAGTCTTGTTGAGGTGTACGCCATGTGACATAGGCAAGAACCCTTTCTTGGATTGTTCCATGTTGAACTGTTTCAACACCTGGTCGATGTAAGTATCCTGACTTAATCCTATAAGCCTCCTTGATCTATCTCTATAGATCCTTATGCCCAGAATGTATGCAGCTTCCCCTCAGTCCTTCATAGAAAAACTATTTTTCAGTGAAGTCTTAATGGATTCTAGCATAGGAATATCATTCCCAATCAACAATATGTCATCCACATACAAGATTAGAAATGCAACAGAGCTCCCATTTTCCTTCTTGTAAATACAAGCCTCTTCCTCATTCTGACGGAAGCCAAATCCTTTGACTAACTCATAAAAACGAAGGTTCCAACTCCGAGATGCTTGCTTTAACCCATATATGGATTTCTGAAGCTTGTATATTTTTCCAGCATTAGTTGGATCGACAAAACCTTTGGGTTGTATCATATATATATATATCCTCATCCAGGTTCCCATTTAGGAACGTTGTTTTGACATCCATCTGCTGTATCTCATAATCAAAATATGCAGCTATTGCTAGAATGATCCGAATAGATTTAAGCATCGCTACTGGCGAGAATGTCTCGTCGTTGTCAACTCCTTAAAATTGTCGAAAACCTTTTGCAACAAGTCGTGCTTTGTGGACGTGAACATTTCTGTCCACATCTCTCTTTCTCTTAAAGATCCATTTGCACTTGATGGGTCTCACACCATCAGGCGGGTCAACCAAGTTCCAAACTTGATTGTGTTCCATGGAATCTATCTCGGATCTCATGGCACTTTGCCATTTCTTGGAATCTGGGTCTATCATTGCTTCCGCATAGGTCCTAGGCTCATCGTTGTCCATCAACAATATGCCGCGTTCTCCCGTAACTAGGAGATTCATTCTATTAGTTGTGCGACGTGGCCTTTCGACCTTCGTGGTTGTGGCGGTTCTTCTCTTGCCATAGGTGCCTCAACTTGTTCTGCTACATTAGCATCACTCGTAAAGTCTTGCCTCATAGGCTCATCTCGAACTTCTTCAAGATACACCATCTGTCCACTTTTCTCGCTTTTGAGAAACTCTTTCTCCAAGAAAACACTGTTCCTAGCGACAAACACTTTGCCCTCTGATCGGTTGTAGAAATAATACCCAATTGTTTCCTTTGGATATCCCACGAATATGCACTTGTCCGACTTGGGTGTAAGCTTGTCTGACTGAAGTCGCTTGACATATACTTCACAACCCCAAATTTTTAGAAAAGACAAACTGGAAGTCTTGCTAGTCCATATCTCATATGGTGTCTTATCCACGGACTTAGATGGTGCCCTATTTAGTGTGAAAGCTGATGTTTCTAGAGCGTAACCCCAAAACGATAACGGTAGGTCTGACTGGCTCATCATTGATCGTACAATGTCCAACAAGGTTCGATTACGTCACTCGGACACACCGTTCCTCTGAGGTGTTCTAGGTGGCGTAAGCTGTGGAACAATTTCGCAACTCTTTAGATGAGTGCTAAACTCGTGGCTCAAATACTCGCCTCCACGATCAGATCGCAAGGCCTTAATTTTCTTGCCACGTTGATTTTCAACTTCATGCTAAAACTCCTTGAACTTTTCAAAAGTTTCTGACTTATGCTTCATCAAGTAGACATAGCCATATCTACTAAAATTATCAGTGAAAGTTATGAAGTACTGAAATCCACCTCTAGTTGTCGTGCTCATTGGTCCACACACATCCGTATGTATGAGTTCCAACAAGTCTTGTGCCCCCTCAGGAAAACCTATGAAGGGTGCATTGGTCATCTTTCCTAGCAAGCAAGCTTCGCATGTCTCGTATGATTCAAAATCAAACGAAGTTAAAAGTCCATTGGAATGGAGCTTCTTCATGGGCTTCTCACTTATATGACCCAGACGATAATGCCACATATAGGTATGATTCAAATCATCTAGCCGAAGCCTTTTAGCACTTATATTACAGATAGGTGAATCATCAAGATTTAAAATAAATAGCCCATTCACAATGGATTCAAGAGCCACAAACATGTCATTCTTAGAGATCACACAACCATTGTTTTCACTCGTAAATGAATAACCATCCTTCATCAAACATGAAGGAGATACAATGTTTCGACTCAAACTAGGAACAAAATAACAATTATTCAACTCCATAATAAATCCTGACGGGAGGTGAAGTTGCATCATCCCGACGGTCAACGCAGCAACTCTTGCATTATTGCCCACGCGGAAATCAACTTCTCCTCTTCCCACGCTTCTACTTCTTATTAGCTCCTGCATCGTATTGCAAATATGAGCAACCGATCCGGTATCAAATACCCAAGAATTAATACAAGAATCAGCGAGGAAAATGTTTGTAACATGAACGACAAGTGTACCTGATGCGAAAGTTCTCTTACTACCACCTTTCTTCAGAGAAGCTAGGTACAGCTTGCAATTCCTCTTCCAGTGACCATGTTCCTTACAGAAGAAGCACTCTTCATCTGCAGCTGGTCCAGGTTTAGCCTGGGGCGTTGGGTCTGGCTGGGAGATCACATCTTTATCCTTGACCTTCTTCTTCCAAGATTTGCCTTTCTTCTTAAAGTTAGGCCTGTTTTGGATCCCCATCACATGGCTGTTGCCAGCACTTTTCTTAAATTTTGTTCCTCAATTGGTACACACGATCGCTAAAGTGGTGTTTGTATCCTCACCAAAGGCTTGTGCCTTCTTTCATCCTAAAATCTAACAAAACTTTTGTGTGGCTCAGGGACAAAGGATGAAGGCCTACTTGCATCTTATATTTTGCTAAGTCAAAGACCGGATCTTTGGGGAACCAAATCACACCTTGAGATTGAGAAGTGTAAGTGTGTGGAATATGTGGAGTGGAATGTGGTGGAACTCCTTGGGATGATTCTTCCTCTCCTTGACTTATTTTCGAGAATATGGGCTATCTCTTTTTGCTCATATTTTTGCCATGCCTATTGGCATGCTTTTCTTATTTCTTATTTTTGCCATGCTCTTTGGCATGCTTTTCTTTTTCTCTTTCTTTTTGCCATGCTCTTTGGCATGCTTTTCTTTTTGCATAGCCCATGTCTCTATTCAAGGATATTTGGAGAAGAGATCATAGAACATGTAGTATTTATTTTGTGGATGAATTATGGAAATATTTGCTAACTCCCAGTGTAGGAATTGTAAGTGAGAGTGGTGTGTACGTGAATCTCGATCTTAGAAGCATGAAGGTTTCACCCAAAGGTCACAACAATTTGACAAAGCTCACTAAGACAACAAGCAGCATATGAGTAGAAATTTTTTGACTAAGCTTAGCATATGGCTTTGGTAGGTATTTTTGACCAATGAGGAACTTTATTTTATTTTTGAAACAAAAGACATCCGAGATATTCACCGTACTTAGAGCAAAAGCAAGAACTCAACCAAATCTCACTATATCATTCCTCACAACAACTTAGACTTGGAATAAAGCATGTGCTCCCACGAGGTTTTCAGGTTCATTTTACTCATGCCAAATAACTCAAGTACTATAAAGTGACAAGTTGAAAACAAGGCACTTGCAAAATTAATGACAAAGCAACTATTCATAATTTCCAAGGTGAGAGGCATATGATTCATTCCATGCATAGTTGGGAGTTATTTTATTCAAGGGAAATATTTTTGGTGTTTTCATTTTAATGTGGAAATGAAATGGAAAGGGAAATGGCAAATGTAAGATCAAAGTGCTGAAGGGACATTGAACATACCTGATGGGGGTCCTCCCCCAAGCTTTGATTCTTCACTAGTAGGGTTGAAACTTTGAAAAGTACTCTGACATTTGATCCGTCTGCTGCTGGACGTCGTACCATAGAGAGTCCAGCACGCCGCTATTCTCTTGGTGATACTGAGAATGGTGTGCCAGGGTGTCTTCAATGCTCCGTGTACGGTCGTCGAGGAGGTCGACTCGGTCGGAGATGTAAGACAACTCTCGACCGATGTTGTAGCCACTGGGTGCAGCGAATCGTGCGGACTGAGAGTGCCCAGGGAAGTATGGTCGGGAGGCATTGCCGTACCCTCCTCCGTACCATCCCTGGGAGTACTCTGAGTCCGTACTCGGAGCATAGTCCCAGTAGCCCGAGGCGAAGTAGTCTGGGTCCTGGGGTTGTCTAGAGCCTCCTGCTCCAAACGTCCCAGCACCACTGTACATCTCGTAAGTGGCCTCGAACGCGGACGTGTGTCGGTGCGGCATCGATGGTGCATCTTCTGGCTCCTGTGAGGTGGCGAGCCCAGCATCACGCCTGGCTCGTCCCCTTGTGAACAGTCCTTCACCTGCAACGCTGTGTCGAGCGGGCTCCCTCCGAGGTGGAGAGTCGTCCGACTCGATACTCATTCGAAGTGTTAGTTTGTCAGCGTTATACAGCCTCAGTGCTGCGCAAGGCAAAGGCACTTCAGCTGTATAACTGCGAAAAATCATAACCAGCGTTGCATCAGGCGTCCGTCGTAAGATGTGGGCTTGCACAAAGTGCTCGGCATCCACGACGGAACGCGCTGTCTCGATGTACGTGAGCTGGGCGCCTTGGAGAACGCCCAGATGGTTAGCAAGGCGAGTGGCTAGAGAAGTCATCGCCATGCCACCCACACGAGGTATGTGAGACAACCAGTGATTAACCATATCCTTTACAGGAGAAATAAGAATTTTCTTAAACATAGCATAGAGAATCCGCAACTCAACTGCGTTCACGGGGCGCAAATCTGAACGCGGGAACACCGTCATAGCCACCCATCGATGCATGAAACGCGAAGTGGGGTTATGAATAATGTTTGTGTGAGGTGCAGAATAGTTGGTATTTCCTAAAAAATTTTCCAAAATGCAACCCGATTGAACTTTTTTGAAGCTTTGCTCGGCTCTAAAGAACGACGACTTGCAAAACCGAGAGCCGAGCTAAAATCCCTCCAAGAGCAAAAGAACTCTTGGTTGAAAAATCGAAAACGAATTACCCCATTTTCTGAAACCAAAGTCGACAGAAACTCGAGGGTGAGTAGGTACGAACCTTGTTCGTTGATTTGCCAGAAGTTTTCCCAGCCAACAGCCTGGAAGACTTCTGGGAACTCTTCGTCCATACCCGTTCTTACGAGCAGGTCCTGCTCGTAGACACGGGTATGCTCAAACTCCTTCAGGCGTAGCATGTTGAAGATGTTCCGCTCCCGATCCGTCCGGAGAATGATGTCACTCTCGTTCAGGAGCTGCCGGGTTGCTTGAGAGGCGAAGCCTCTCCCCAAGTCGGTTGCCCCGGACTCGTCCACATCCATCCGACTTGAACCGCAGGACGGGGTTGGGGAGCTCCCAGCATCGTCCGAGCGTTTGCTCAGCCGGGTGGAGCGACGGAATGCGGAGAAGAGATTCGACATGCTTCTTGCAAAAGGTTAGCGCAACGACTACCCGAAGGACTGAATATATGGGGTTAGGACCGGTAAATCAAGTCGTTCGAAAGAGTTAGTCATTCTTGAGGGGATGAAAACCTCCACAAAAGATTAGACGTTCTTGTAGGTGTCGGAAACCTCCACAAAAGATTAGTCGTTCTTGTGGGTGTCTGAAACCGCCACAAACACGTCCAGAAAAGCAGCACTAGGATCAAAGCAAAGGCAAAATATTTTTGTGTTTTTCTAATGATGCAAGAGAACCAACTTGAGCAAGAACTAGAGCAAAGACTTGAGAGAGAGAGAGGGGGAGAGCTTCTGGAGAAAATTTTAGTGCACAAGTGTGTGTGATGAAGCCCTCATGCATGCCCTCTATTTATAGGCAGAGGGGGGCAGCAGGGCCAGTTCGGCCGAACAGAATGGTTCGGCTGAACCAGGCCTGGATGCCTGAGTGCCCCACGTGCTGTACCCACCTCTTGCCTCCCACCAGCAAAAAAAAATTTCATAGGTCCGACACTAGGTCATGGGCTTTTTGGTGGATTTTGGTAGGTAAGATGCAAATTTGACATGACCAAAGTGGAAGTTAGTGGAGTTACCCCCATGCTGCCATGTTTGTGATAATTGGTGAGTGTGCAGCCATGTTGAGTGGGGTAGACATGTTTTGTGCTGGTTGGTGATGGTGGTAAATAAATGGAGATGTTCTAGAAGGGGTAAAACTAATAAAAATTACAAATTTTACCCACTTCAAACAAAGTTCAGCATATGGTCCATTTATTTTTTTCCATGCTTGCAATTTTTCTACTCTCTTTTAAATTAATTACACAAGTGGTTCATTTATTTTGGAAGGGAAACATGAAAAATGCAATGATGGAAAATAAATTTTGGAAGGGAAACATGAGATACATATCGGTTTTCCTCGCGGCGAGACCTCGTGTCTAAAGTCCGTGAGCGGTACTCCTCCTGTCTTTAGTTGATTTTGTCATCGTCCGATCCCGGAATAGATGGTTCGGACGATGAACTCTGCTTCTTCCGCCACACCTTCTTGATTTTCTTCGGTGTAGGTGTCGGTGGCGGTGGAATCGGCTCTTCTGGTGCGTTCCATATAGCTTGATCCTCCTCTTGTTTCCGGAAGAGGCAGTCCATTTCATCTTCACTTTCAGATTCAGTGGGTTGATCCCACTACTCAGCACCGATTATTTCCAGCTCTCCACTAAGGAGGGCTTCCAGGAAACACTCAGCGCTTCTTTGCTCCGGAGTGAATTCCCTTGTTCTTCTAAACTCCCGGGGTTGAAACATGAATGATATCGGCGTTCCACTGATATGGAACGAGATTTCTCTCGTATCCACATCAATTCTAGCCCGAGTGGTGTTTAAAAATGGCCAGCCCAACACAAGGGGAAACGAATGATCATTCCCCGTGTCAAGGACTACAAAATCCATAGGGACATAATATCCCCAAATTCGGACCGGGACATTTTCAATCACCCCCTCGGGGTAGCGGATCGACGAATTTGCAAGCTGTACCTGGGCATTTGTAGCATAAAGAACATCATAGCATAACTTTTTGAATAATACCTTAGACATGATGTTGACGCTAGCTCCAAGATCGTAGAGAGCGTTTTCAATGCATCGATTCCAAATCGAGCACTGAATAACTGGCTCTCCGGGATCTTCCTTCCTTTCTGGAAGGGTGTTGATGATGGCCTTCTTGGCAGCTCTTGGCAGGTACAGCCCTCTAGGTGTATCTACTTGGATGTACGAGGCCTTCCCTGCATGATTAGCATGGAACGAACCACGAGACGGCTTACCCCGTCTTATGGTTACTGCTTTAACCGATTCAATGGAAGGTTCGGGTTGCCCCGGAATCTTCCAAGATTCAAAAACAGGAATAGCAGCAGCTAATTGAGCAACTTGTGTTTCTATCATTTTATTGAAGCTCAATTGACTTTTTATAGCAGAAGAGAAAGATTCTAGTTTTGCATCTATGCTTTCCAGGATTTTGTCAGTTGCAACAAACTTTTTGCTAATATTTTCATTGATTTTACCCTGGCCTAGCACAAGATCTTTGATAGATGACTGATTATTGAAAGTACTAGAATTGAAATTGTTACCTTGTGAAGATCTCTCAAAATGGAGATTTGGGCGCGAATTTCAGCCTTGATTGTCGTAGTTGTTCGGACGATACCCATTGTTGTTGGAATTGTTGATGTAGTGGTATCTTCTCACGTTTCGGGGCATTCATTCCCCGAATGGTCTGTGTTGCCACAGACCTCGCACGTCATGCGAGCGTCCATGGCTTGCACCGTTTCTGGAACAGGGGCCTCCATCTTCTTCAGAAGGAGGTCCATCTTGGCAACGAGCATGTCCGAAGCTTCAACTTGGTGGAATCCTCGGGTACGTGGTTGGAATCTTCTCGATGAGGGCCTTAGCTCGGTTCTCCTCAAGAGAGAAAAATGCTCCTCCAGCAGCAGCATCCAAATACTCACGGGCTGAGCTCTTTAGCCCGTGGTAAAAGGTTTGGATGATGAACCAATTCTGCATACCATGGTGAGGACAAGCAGAAATATAGTCCTGGAGGCATTCCCATGCCTCCGGGACTGTTTCATCTTTTGCTTGCTGGAAACTAGCAATTTTATTCCAGAGGGCATTGGTTTTCCCAACTGGAAAGAATTTTAGCAAAAAGGCACTAGTGCACTTATCCCATGAATCTATATAGCTTCACGACTAGCATAAAA
This sequence comes from Echinochloa phyllopogon, assembly GCA_033239725.1. Taxonomy (NCBI): domain Eukaryota; kingdom Viridiplantae; phylum Streptophyta; class Magnoliopsida; order Poales; family Poaceae; genus Echinochloa; species Echinochloa phyllopogon. Next base: position 25,448,723 of record BTCW01000018.1, on the reverse strand, counting down.
CCATTGCTTTGCCTTACCCAATAAGGAGAACGAGAATAAACGAAGGCGAATAGCATCGGTACTTACACCGCGTATGGTGAAGGTGTTGCAGATCTCCAGGAAGTGTTGGAGATGAGCGTTAGCATCTTCGTGAGGCTTGCCGCAGAACGGACTAGCCTGCACCATGTTGATGAGGGCTGGCTTGAGCTCAAAAGTTCCGTCTCCGACTGGCGGAGTGGGACCGGTATGCACATTCTCGCTCGATGGAGCCGAGAATTCACGTATCGTCTTGCTTGCCATCCTCGATGTTGAAGCCGTGTCAACGTCGGAAAAGATTGGGCTCGTCAAGCTGAGTTGCCTTTGAGGAGGTACAACACGGGGTCGTACTTTCCTCAAAAGTGACTCAGGATTTTCTCGATAGTTTGACGGTAGTTGGAAACCAGTCATGCACTGCTCTGCTTCACAAAGACCAACGAACAGAGCAAAGGTAAACCCGCTTGAGTAGCGGTGCACTCAACTCAGATAACTTGAGATAAATGTTTAAAAGTATTCTAGCCAATTGCTTCCCCGGCAACGACGCCAGAAATGCTTGTTGGCACTTCTTACGATCTAATATTAGGATTGAGAATCCCGGTACTGGGGTAAGGAGTGTTTCAGTGGTTTTCCTTATGGCTTAGTAAAATATATAAATATTCTGTAAGCGCACAGAATCACTGTTGTAGCACTTCACCTGAGAGTATCCCGAGGTATCGTAATTTATATTTCCGCAGGGAAGCTTTGGCAAGAGTACTAGTAAACAGGTATTCAAGACTATCAGAGAAAGGTACACAACTAAACAAGACAGGGATAGCGGTATTTGATAGGAGTGGATATACCGTGACACACAGCTCAAGGGAGGCTCGGGTAAGAGAGAGAAGGTATAGATAGCTGGGAGGACAACGAGAAGAGATAGAGGATTCCTATGGACTTTATCTGTGTATGTCACTCGGGCTTAGAGATACAGGGGCTAAAGAGCTAGCACTGGAAGGTCTGGGTTAACTCTAATGTATTAGCATCGGGACAATGGACACCAGTGACACGCAGAAAGGGATGAGAAGGGGTGCCACCAGCTCCACACTAGGGGATCCTACAGGCCGAGACTAACGAGGTGGATTACAAAGACCTTATAGGGCTGTCACCACCTAACGGCTACCACACGTTCGTTGAATCGGGGGCAAACCAAGGCCATTGACTAGTCTGGGTACCACACCCACACTAACCAACGACTACTTACTTCACTAGCAAAAGCAAGCAACCCGTCAATACCCCCGGTGACAGTTCACCGGCAAATATTGAGCTAAGTCAAAGAACCAACTAAGACAAAGACTTAATCAAGAACTAGAAGCACTAGAACTAGAACCGACTATAGTCTAAACACGATGTAGATGCAACTAGAATAAAGTAGAAGCAAGCTATAAATGACAAAGGTAAGATGATAAAGATAATTATATTGATAACTCAAGTCTTACAAAAGGAAAAGGAAAGGATACAAGAGCTTATACCAGAGCTTCTAAAGACGACTCCGGAACCTCCGAGGCAAAGCTCGACTCGACTCTAACTCCCAACTAAACAATCCTAACTCTACTAGAGAGAAGTGGAAATGAGAGCTCCTTGGCTTGGTGTGTGTGACAAGGGGTGTGCCACTCTATTTATAGCTGTCCCAAGGCGGTTGGAGGCTGGGTAACCGCTAAGGCAGCTAGAGGCGGTAGAGGGCCGGTTCGGCCGAACGGATCCCTTCGACCGAAGGGCCTTGGATGCACCGCCTTCAGCTCCTGTGGCTCAGATAGGTTCCTGGGGTCGGTTGCTGGCTTGGTGGTGGTTCGGCCGAAGTGGGCCTGGCCCCTGGCTGCCCCCCCCCCCCAGCACTGCCTTCGGTCTTGGACCCCCCCTGGGCCGGCCTCTGGTGATGGAGTTCGTGTTGTTTAGGCCCAGGGTGATGTGGCATTGGCCCGGGATGAGTTGGCGGTCATCCACGTGTCGTTTATTGATGTTGCGTGGTCATCGTTGACGTGGACGGCTCCCTGTTGTGCTTCTCGTTGTTTACGGCTAAGGGGGTAACCGGCCGAATCGTGTCGTTCGGCCGAATCGGTCAATTCCGACCCCTATAGCACGTATTTCTCGTGGTTGTACCTGCACAAGTGACACTCACCAAAACTCGTGGAACTTTATTAGAAATAAAACCTAAGTACATGGAATGTCACATATGTCCTTAATTATTCCCGAGTATTGGTGGTCGAAAACGTGTCGTAACGACCGCCAACAACAAGGAATGTCAGGCATAAAATAAGGTTATGCAGGGCATCTCATCACCATCATGCGGAATAAGTAAAGCTCTAGCAAACTAGTTGCAATGTCTAATAGGAGTTTAAGATTCGGATGGGCGTGAACCTGGAGTTTGCTCCTCTTCTTTCTCGTAGCAGTAGCTTGGGTCTCCCGATTCACCTCGGTCCTTGACATCTCCTAGAGGCGTAAATAAAATAAATACCGAGGACCTACTTGCAAATAAACACCAAAATAGAACCAAGAAAGAACCAAACAAGACCAAATTCTACTCTAACGGGTAGATCATGATTTTAGAAAAATAATGGAATTGGTTTCATATTTTTCTGAGCTATGGTTAATTTATTATTAATTTTTGAAGTTTAAATCATTTCTGAAATTATTTAATTAATTCTGAAAAAGAAAACAGACAGGACACGTGGCAGCCTCAGGAAGTGCCACGTGTCACACAGTCAGCCTGCTGACATCAGCATGACGTCATGCTGACGTCATCAGTAAGGCCGGGCTAAGATGACATCATCACCGAATTTGATGACGTTAGTGTTGACTTGGTCAACGCCAAGTTGACCTGGTCAACAGTCAACGGGGTCCACGGTCAGCTGGGCCCACTGGTCAGTCACAGCTGGTCGCTGACAGGGTCGGCCCACAGGTCAGCGGTTAAAAAGAAACGAAAAAGGGAAAGACTTCGCGGGCCGGCTTGGGCTGCTCTTGCTGGGCCGGCCTGTTAGCTTAACATGCCTCGTCACTTGGGCAGACAGGCCAAAGGGGCTTGTTCGGGCTGGATGGTTATTAGGCTTTTGGCCCACAGGCAGCTTCGTGAGGTGTCCATATGCTGACGTCGACCATGACGCCAGCACCTGCGTCAGCAGTGACGCGATCTGGGATCTGGTGCGGCCGCGGCGGGATCTTCTACGGCCAGGTTTGGGCGGCTTGGTGTGGTCGGCGGTGTAGCGTCCACGGCGCGCTCTCTGGTGCGCGACGTCGCGACGCGGCGCTGGTGACCGCGATCACCCGAGCGGTGGCGCGACGCGGCTTGGTTGGGCGGCAACGGGGAGGGCTCCGGCCAAAGGACAGCGAGGCAGGGCTTGGCTCGGGCAGATGACGCGGCACATACAACGAAGCTTCGGCAAGGGGTTTGGTTCGGCCCACGACGGTGAGGACACAGCGAGCACGTGGACATAGGGTAGCCCCTGACCACGGCGTGGTTAGGCGCTCCAACGAACGTGGAAGGAATCCGGCGAGGATTTGGCCGAAGCTAGGGACAGCACGTCAGCGGCACGGCGGTGGCTTAGCGAAGCGGCGTGCACACACGTAGGGCTGGACAAAAAACTCGTGGCTCAGTAGCTCGCTCGACTCGGCTCGTTAGTGGCTCGTCTCGTTTTAAATTGTTCACGAGCTGAGCCAAGGTTTTAGCTCGGTATGTTAACGAGTCAGCTCGAGCCAACTCGTGAGCGGCTCGCGAGCTATAACAAGCCAGAGCCTATAGCACAACATGTATTTTGTTTGTGTGATGTCCTCATTCTTAAATAGTGAATGGTGGTGACCATAAATATGCTATATAATTATAGTAATTTATGTTATCATGTTGTGAACTAATATTGCTTCTATCTGATTTTTGAGTTTGAATATATACATATATATATAACAATTGTTTTTTTATTTCAGTGTGCTATAAATATTTTTTGTACAAGAAATACATGTGTGCTAATGATAAACGAGCTGGCTCACGATCTAATCGAGCCAGCTCGAGGTAGCAAACGAGCCGAGCCGAGCCGAGCAGCTTCTCTAGCTCGCTTTGTTATCAAGCCGAGCCAAGCTGGCTCGCTTTGTTAACGAGCCAGCTTAGCTGGACCGAGCCGAGCCAGCTCGATATCCAGCCCTACACACGTGCGGGCTAAGGTCCGGCCTTGGTCACGGTGTGGCCGTGGCACGCACGCACGCACCGGGCTTTCCCGGGGTGCGGCGGCCATGGCGGCCGGTGGCCTGGGCGAGGGGTCATGGCGACGGCGGGTGGCGGGTCTCCTAGCAGCGGTACCTGCAAGCCGGCTCGAGGGTTCGCTCCTCAGAAGACTACGGTGGCGGCGGCTCGTCTCGAGGGCTCGCTCCTCAGAAGACTACGGTGGCGGCGGCTCGTCGGTTCGACGGCCGGCTCCCAGGGAGGCACAGACGAAAAGGCGGCGGCACATGCATGAAAGGGACGCGGCATGACGGCACGACGGCACGCGACACGGAACGGCGGCGGCATTGGGGCACACCTTCGGGCTCGACGGCGAGGCAAGGCGACACGGGTCGGGTTGCGGCTGTGGCGAGGCAAGGCTGTGCAGGAAGTGTTAGAATAATCTTGTTGTTTAGATGTTTATGTGAATTTTCAATCGTGTCATGTTCCTGTTACTAGCATTTGTATGCGTAGTTAGTTGATCAGAGAGGTTAGGATATGCATGTCAGTGGCTTGGAGGTGCGGTCAAGTCAAGCAAACATGCAGGTGGCGTGAAGACCGGATCAACTAGCTAACGGTGGCCTGCATGTGTTAGTGGTGATCAGCATGCAAGTAGATGTGTCCTGCATGTAGGGAGGTTAGTTAGTGAGTTAGTGGTGAGAGGCCACGGAGTGCTCGGCCGAGGTGTGCGGCCGGACGTGGTGGTGGTGTGTGTTTATTTAAACTAATGTAATCAGTGTGCATTAGTGTGGTGTGGTGTGGTGAATAGAAGTGCTAGTGCTGGTGCTGGTGTGCAGCGCCGGGAAAGAAATTCCTTGTGTGCGAGTGTTTTTTGAGTTCTTCTGTTAGCCTCTCTCGGTGCTGTGTAAAAGAGTTCTTGTGTGTGTGCGCCATTGTTCCTGTGTGAGTTCAGTGAGATCCACCAGAGAGTGTGAGCTGTGAGAGCTGGGCCAACAAGTGGTATTCAGAGCCTCGTTTGAGAGATGGGGAAGATCGACGACGACAACAAGATGGTGGTGCCACAAGTGAAGGAGGCGGGGGTGACACTACGTTACCCCATGCTTTCGGAGAACAACTATGGCGTGTGGGCGGTGAAGATGAAGATCTTCATGCGCGCCCAAGGCGTGTGGTCTGTCGTGGCGAACAAGGGAGGTGTCGATGAGAAGATGGACCAAATGGCTCTCGCCGCCATTGTCCAAGCTGTGCCAGAGGCCATGGTGATGGCCATATCCGAGAAGGAGACAGCGAAGGATGCGTGGGATGCCCTCCAGGAGATGCACATGGGTGAAGAGCGCATCAAGAAGGCCCGAGTACAAACCCTCAAGAGGGAGCTTGCTGGTATGTATATGGGTGAATCTGAAAAAGTAAATGAGTATGCTTTGAAGGTTAACACGATTGTGAACGAGATACGTTCTCTCGGCACAATTGTGGAGGAGACAAGCATCGTCGAGAAGATCATGTACTCCGTCCCCGACAAGTTCCTACCTCTCATCAGCACCATCGAGCAGTGGGGGGATGTGTCGGCGATGAGGGTGACGGAGGCAGTCGGGCGTCTGCGGGCGTTCGAGGAGTCTTCAAAGGGGCGGCGACGTGAAAGGGAGGGGGAGCAGCAGCTGCTGATCGCGGAAGCTGAGCCGCGATTCACACGTGCTGAGTGGGAGGCCAAAGTTGCTGAAGAGAGGAGGAGCGGAGGTGGCTCCGGCGGCGGCGGTGAGAAGAAGTACCGCGGCAAGTTCGACAAGTCGAAGATCGATTGTCGCAACTGTGGTGAGTTCGGACACTTCGCCGACGAGTGTCCTGCAGCGAAGAAGGTGACAAAGGCAATGGCACAGCTGGCCATTGTCGATGAGGAGCCCGCACTTCTGTGATGTGTGATGTGGAGATGCAGAATAAAGCCATCAAGATTAGGGAGTGAGTGTTAGAATAATCTTGTTGTTTAGATGTTTATGTGAATTTTCAATCGTGTCATGTTCCTGTTACTAGCATTTGTATGCGTAGTTAGTTGATCAGAGAGGTTAGGATATGCATGTCAGTGGCTTGGAGGTGCGGTCAAGTCAAGCAAACATGCAGGTGGCGTGAAGACCGGATCAACTAGCTAACGGTGGCCTGCATGTGTTAGTGGTGATCAGCATGCAAGTAGATGTGTCCTGCATGTAGGGAGGTCAGTTAGTGAGTTAGTGGTGAGAGGCCACGGAGTGCTCGGCCGAGGTGTGCGGCCGGACGTGGTGGTGGTGTGTTTATTTAAACTAATGTAATCAGTGTGCATTAGTGTGGTGTGGTGTGGTGAATAGAAGTGCTAGTGCTGGTGCTGGTGTGCAGCGTCGGGAAAGAAATTCCTTGTGTGCGAGTGTTTTTTGAGTTCTTCTGTTAGCCTCTCTCGGTGCTGTGTAAAAGAGTTCTTGTGTGTGTGCGCCATTGTTCCTGTGTGAGTTCAGTGAGATCCACCAGAGAGTGTGAGCTGTGAGAGCTGGGCCAACAAGTGGTATTCAGAGCCTCGTTTGAGAGATGGGGAAGATCGACGACGACAACAAGATGGTGGTGCCACAAGTGAAGGAGGCGGGGGTGACACTACGTTACCCCATGCTTTCGGAGAACAACTATGGCGTGTGGGCGGTGAAGATGAAGATCTTCATGCGCGCCCAAGGCGTGTGGTCTGTCGTGGCGAACAAGGGAGGTGTCGATGAGAAGATGGACCAAATGGCTCTCGCCGCCATTGTCCAAGCTGTGCCAGAGGCCGTGGTGATGGCCATATCCGAGAAGGAGACAGCGAAGGATGCGTGGGATGCCCTCCAGGAGATGCACATGGGTGAAGAGCGCATCAAGAAGGCCCGAGTACAAACCCTCAAGAGGGAGCTTGCTGGTATGTATATGGGTGAATCTGAAAAAGTAAATGAGTATGCTTTGAAGGTTAACACGATTGTGAACGAGATACGTTCTCTCGGCACAATTGTGGAGGAGACAAGCATCGTCGAGAAGATCATGTACTCCGTCCCCGACAAGTTCCTACCTCTCATCAGCACCATCGAGCAGTGGGGGGATGTGTCGGCGATGAGGGTGACGGAGGCAGTCGGGCGTCTGCGGGCGTTCGAGGAGTCTTCAAAGGGGCGGCGACGTGAAAGGGAGGGGGAGCAGCAGCTGCTGATCGCGGAAGCTGAGCCGCGATTCACACGTGCTGAGTGGGAGGCCAAAGTTGCTGAAGAGAGGAGGAGCGGAGGTGGCTCCGGCGGCGGCGGTGAGAAGAAGTACCGCGGCAAGTTCGACAAGTTGAAGATCGATTGTCGCAACTGTGGTGAGTTCGGACACTTCGCCGACGAGTGTCCTGCAGCGAAGAAGGTGACAAAGGCAATGGCACAGCTGGCCATTGTCGATGAGGAGCCCGCACTTCTGTGATGTGTGATGTGGAGATGCAGAATAAAGCCATCAAGATTAGGGAGTGAGTGTTAGAATAATCTTGTTGTTTAGATGTTTATGTGAATTTTCAATCGTGTCATGTTCCTGTTACTAGCATTTGTATGCGTAGTTAGTTGATCAGAGAGGTTAGGATATGCATGTCAGTGGCTTGGAGGTGCGGTCAAGTCAAGCAAACATGCAGGTGGCGTGAAGACCGGATCAACTAGCTAACGGTGGCCTGCATGTGTTAGTGGTGATCAGCATGCAAGTAGATGTGTCCTGCATGTAGGGAGGTCAGTTAGTGAGTTAGTGGTGAGAGGCCACGGAGTGCTCGGCCGAGGTGTGCGGCCGGACGTGGTGGTGGTGTGTTTATTTAAACTAATGTAATCAGTGTGCATTAGTGTAGTGTGGTGTGGTGAATAGAAGTGCTAGTGCTGGTGCTGGTGTGCAGCGCCGGGAAAGAAATTCCTTGTGTGCGAGTGTTTTTTGAGTTCTTCTGTTAGCCTCTCTCGGTGCTGTGTAAAAGAGTTCTTGTGTGTGTGCGCCATTGTTCCTGTGTGAGTTCAGTGAGATCCACCAGAGAGTGTGAGCTGTGAGAGCTGGGCAAAAGATCTGGCTGCACTTTTATTTGGACTAATTGCTGTACGAGATTTTTGTACAGAGCTCACTTGATGTAATGAAGGAAGATAGATCAGATTAGAGGCCTGGAGATAACTTGAGAAAGAATTGGAAGGACTCGGATAGTACATGAGAAGATATAAAGGGATTAGGCGTGGCTTGATAAACGAAAACTTCTCGTGAAAAGGAAGATTAGAGAGAGATGTGCATGTGCGTGTTGATCTTGGTTCTGATTAGGATAGGTCGAGGTCTTAGTTAGATGTTGGGCTTAAAATGGGCCTCGAGTTTTGGATCAGATCATTAATAGCCTATGAAATAAATCGATATCAATTTATTTCGTATACTTGATACAAATGAATTAGACTAATTTCTCAAAAATGAATTAATTAGCCAATAACTAATCCGAGAAGCCGGAAAATAGGGTTGTAATTCAAATAAAGTCCACATAAATTTAATACAAATGAATTAGACTATTTTCTGAAATCAAGTCAGTTAACATGGAACCGATTCGAAGAGTCGAAAAATAATATCGTAATTCACTCATGAAATTTCCAGAGCGGTCGGCAAGGTTAGCGGGTCACCTATATTAGTAGGTTAACGGACAGGTCCAAGTTAGCATTCCGGTTAACGGGTCGATCGAAGTTAGATAGGATGGTTAGATGTTAACTAGGTAGTTAGCAGGTCGGTTAGTCTGGTTAGGTTGGACTAGGTTTAGCTAGTAATTAGCTTTAGGTTTATATTTGAATTGGGGATTCAAATATAAACTCACACACAAAGAAACAAATAAAACCAAAGGAACTCCAACTCACACTAACATTAATGGTTCTTAATTTTAAAGTAAAGCCCACAAATTTTATATTACTAGGAATTTTTAGAGGGCAAAAGATGACAATCTTAAGGTTTTCTAACTAGTAGACAATCAATGCACGTAAAATTTTGAAATCCACATTTTCCAAAATTAACACCCCGAAAAAATCTGGGATGTTGCAACCGAGCTACAAAGACAAACTTCAGAATGCATGTCAATTACTAGTACTCCTTGCATGACCTGCCGGCGTATGGTATATTCTCCGGCTGGTGTGTTCACGGAAAGTTTCCATGCCCAGTATGCAAGGCAGCACTAAATTTAATTTAGTTGACGAATGTGGGATATGGGTATTACTGGGCCCACAGTCAGAGGAGACTAGCGCCGACTTGGGCCCACGCCTGACAAGGTTGTGGGCCGACCTCTAGGCGGCCCACAAGGAACCCCCGACTTGATGGATAAGATTGATGAAGATGCAGCAGATGGCGCAAACGGATATCTCGGGATGTAGACACCGACTCAGATATGTTCCGGGGATACGATCTAGTAGATTTAGATTAAAACCGACTTGTAAACCCTAGCTCGTCACCCTATATAAGGCGGCCTAGGGCAACCCCATGAGGGCAGTCCATCCAACACCACAGTTGTAACTATACGCTCGTCCTTGCTTCCTGAAGCTTGGCCGAGTTCCATCAATACAACCAAAAACACTGACACAATACGTAGGGTATTATACCTCTGGGTAGCCCGAACCTGTCTAGATCAGTGCCTCCTGTGTCACCATCAAGATACTCGCTCGACGATCCTTTGCCTACAAATCTACCACTCGGGTACCCCCAAGTGGATTTCTGGGTTTAGGATCCGACAGTTGGCGCGCCAGGTAGGGGTGATTGTTGAGCTTTTTCAATCCAGCTAGCCTGATGGCAGATTGTTCCAGCATTAAGTTTCCGGCGAGCGTGGACGGCAGCCCCAAGCACCTCCCAGGCATCAGCTTCTTCGGCGGCTCAAGCAGCTCCAGTTCCTCCTACGCCGATCCGACACCGACGGAATCTGCTTCACCAAGCTCGGGGGCCTCCTCCGATGCCGCCTCCCCGCTCCTGCAGAAGGTCGAGCAGCTTAGCCCCCAGGAACAGGTTCCAGATCTATTTCCTTGACGCCGAGTCCTACCGCCCGACGAGATCGTCGCTGGGCTAGATGGCATCAATGCTACTCTGGCAGAATGCATCACCCTATTCAAGCAGGCTCTGGACCACCCTGGGAACAAGCTTCCCTTCGGGCTCAAGAACGTGGCGACTACCTATGCTGGCCGCGACCGCAGGCAAGGAACTCAGATCCGATCTAAAAACCCACCCAGTTTCTAGAATGTGGTGTGTTTCAGGTCGCCACGACCGTCCTCTCATCAGCCGAGAACTCGGCCGACGTGGAAGCAAGGTACACCACACCGCCCGACCGCGAGGTGTTTGTATCCAAGGACCAGCCTCGTCAATAAAATGAGACCCAGTCTCAGCAACAACACCGAGAAGAGTGGAACCAAGATTGCGCCCGGCGCCGTGCGGCAGAAGTCAGAGTCGAAGACTGGTCATCCAGCCATGAGAGAGATCCAATTGGTCCCCTGGACCCACGCAACCTTCATCGTGATTTCAAGAGGGCCCACGCGACATTCCGTACGCCTCAAGCCAACGTCGCGGTAGCACTGGCCGAGCTGGATCACCTGGAGGCCACCCCCAGGGTGGCACAAGTCATGTCACTGTGCTGGTCCGAGTACAGCAGATCTGACCGTAATAAGTGCCGACCATGTGCACCGCCTCTCGGAGTCATCAACGAGGAGGTCGACCAAGACTACATGGACGACCACTGCCCAGAGGAATCAGAAGGTCGTCACCCTCGCAACCGCAGAAGGGGCGACTCCGACAGGCAGCGGGATGACCGCCGACAAGATGGAGATCTCCGCGACCACCTCTGGAGGCCAGACCGTGACATACGAAGGAACCTCGACAACATGAACAGGGAGCGCGACGCAGCCGAGATGGAGCACCGCGAGCGGTATGACCACGACTATGGTCGACCCGACAGGCGCGGTGACCGGTCCCAGTATACCAATGATGAGGACGACTGTCGTGCGTCGTCAAGATCTCAATGACCGCAACCGATACGATCGTCGCTATGGTTCACCTCACGACCAAGGGCGCCATCATGACCGCAGGCCCCAGGTCCGACGACTTCACCGGCGAGGACCTTGAATTTGAGGGCTTCGAAGCTTTCATGCCACGGCTCCACGTCATCCGATGGCTCGACTCGTTCAAACCGGCCATGGTCGACAAGTTCGACGGACACTCCGACCCAAAGCTCTAGATCCATACATACATTACAGTGGTCAAAGCCACACACGACACGGCCGACTAGGCGTCCTCCTACTTCCCGGTAATGGTGGGGAAGGTGGCGCTACTCTGGCTCTCCAAACTCCCTAAGCACTCCATCGACACATGGGCCAACCTCTACGAAGCCTTCACACGGAACTACCAAGCCACCTCCGACCCAAAGCTCTGAATCCATACATACATTATAGCGGTCAAAGCCGCGTATGACACGACCGACCAGGCGACCGCCTACTTCCTGGTAATGGTGGGGAAGGCGGCACTACTCTTGCTCTCCAAACTAGCTAAGCACTCCATCAACACATGGGCCAACCTCTGCGAAGCCTTCACACAGAACTACCAAGCCACCTACGCCTGCCCGGGTTCCTAATTCGACCACGATCTGGTGAAGGAATCTAAGGGCGAAAGCCTCCGGGACTAACCAACCACTTCTTTGATAACCGCAACAAGCTTGCAGACATCGAGGAGCGAGACGTCATCGACGCCTTCCGATACGGCCTCCACACTGCAGCTGTCTTCTACACTATGTTTAAAAGTGACCCCAAGACAGTTGGGTAGATGATGAAGGTAGTCGAGCTGGAAGCTAATGCCGACGACGCTGAGATGGCCCAGTTCCGAGCTAGGGACAGGAGGGCCGACCACCATGACCGGACAGGCGCCGACTACAAACAAGGGGAGCCTTCACGCAATAGGCGCGGCAGGAACGACAACCTCATCGTCGTCACCGAGAACGAGGGCAGGGTGGAATCTACATTCCTACCCGATGAGCTGGCATGATTGGACGCACCTTGACCCTCCACAAGGACGCGAAGCACTCGTTCTGGGACTGCTGGACCCTGAAGAAAGAACTCAGAGTTCCCCCAGCTCCAAAGAAGCCGCGCTACAATGACAACCACGACGAAAGAAGAGATGGCGATCGCCGCAACAACCAGTACCGCCGCGACAACAAGAGAGACGGTGGCTACTGCCGCAATGACCGGCCACGCACCACCGACAACCGTCAGCCAGAGCCGACCATTGGGTCTACCTGCCCGAGCGGGGCTCCTACCCCTTGATAGTCAACCCGGTAGTTGACAGGGTTCTCCTGACCAATGTGTTGGTCGACGTGGATAGCGCCCTCAACATCATCTTTACCAACACCCTCAACAACATGGGGTTCGACTACCGCTGACTTCGCCAAGCACACCAACCGTTCTATGACATCGTCCCAGGAAAGGCATCCTACCCGATGGGTAGAGTTACCATACCGGTCACCTTCGACACGCCCGACAACTATAGGACTGAGCACCTCCACTTCAAGGTGGCCGACTTCAACAGCTCGTACCACGCCATCTTTGTACGACCCATGTTGGCCCCCTTCATGGCGATCCCAAATCACACTTATCTGGTGATGAAGATGCCGGCCCCCAGGGGGGTCCTCGGCATTAGGGCGACATCAAGACGTCGTATGAAAGCGACAGCGAAGCTATGTGCCTCGCAGAGCTATCCTGCCAGCTAGGCAATAGTGTGTGATGGGAACTAGGGGGCCCGATCTTTCGTCAGGTGAAGGATAACTCGTTTTGGGCGGAGCGCAACACATCGATTTGGCTTCAAGTCAGCTAACTCAAACCCTGCAATCTTAGCACCACGACTCCTCTGGTTATCAACCGTGTCACAACCCGGTTGACCTCGCCAAGAAGGCTAATCCCTATCTGCGAAATGAAGAACACAAGCAAGAACTCAAAAAACACAGCTCTCAAAGGAAGTGGCAAATTGTAGATGTATGATTAAGAACAAAGTTGGGGTTCTATAAACTGACGAACGGCGAAACTGTTCTCGACAAATTAATCTAAGCAAAACCCAACCCTAATGTGGCGGCGGCTACTGATTATATGAGGGTTGCGGCGTGCATAACCCCCTAACCACGTCCATATGAACCCCAACATGATACACGGGCCAACAGCCCAAAAGATGGCGGCGCAGCACCCTGACAGATTCTGGACGTCTAATTTTTTTGACGATTCCCGATGACCCAGAAGGAATTTTGAGGTGGGATCAGTGCCATTGGAAAGCTTATCTCCTTATATTTCCAAGCATATATAGAACATCAAAAACCGAGCCCGTATGCGACCTGGGTGAAGAATTTAGTGCGGGCTGCTCCAGGACTCCGAGGTGGACTCGAACTTGAGTTTCTTTGGGCCCCAACCTTATGGACTCGAATCGGATTAGGCTCGGGCCTTCTTCTTGACTTAGAAAAACTTGTTGGTCTTCTTCTTCTCCACCCCATGCACCACTTATGGACATATGCATGGGTGTCATGTCCTCATCAGTGTGCTCCTAGCAGACCAAGCTAGAGCCAACCCACCAGCCAACGCAAGCGTGCTAGAACAGGAACCATCCGCGACTGCGCTCGAGCCCGACTCGGCGACCAAGACGATCATCCTCTTCCTCGACGACCCATCCAAGACGGCACTGATAGGCCCAGGCCTGACTCCTAAATAGGAAAGCACGCTCACCTCCTTCCTGGAGGACAACTCGGACATATTCGCTTGGAAACCCTCAGATATGCCCGGTGTCCCAAGGGAGAAGGCTGAGCACTCCTTGGATTTGGTGAAGACCGCCAAGCCGGTCAAGCAGAAGCTTCGACGATTCGCACAAGATCGCAAGGAGGACATTAGGGTAGAATTAAATAAACTCCTACCTGATGGTTTCATTCGTGAATGCAAGCACCCCGAGTGGCTGTGGCTTGCAAACCCTGTACTAATAAAAATAAAAACTGGTGAATGGAGAATGTGTATCGATTATACTGATCTCAATAAGTACTGCCCTAAGGACTCCTTCCCCCTTCCATGCATCAACCAATTTGTCGACTCTACGGCCGCGTGCCTACTCCTGTCTTTCCTCGACTACTACTCCGGCTACCACCAGATAGCCTTGAACCCTGCCGATCAAGACAAAACGGCGTTCATCACGCTGCACGGCATATACTTCTATAACACTATGACCTTCGGCCTAAAGAATGTCGGGGCCACATACCAGAAAGCAATCCAGAGTTAATTGTCTAGCCAAATCGGTCGAAACACCGAGGCTTACATAGACAATGTCGTGGTCAAGACGTACGACTCTGAAATCCTGATCGCCGATCTCCAGGAGACATTCAACAACCTACGACGCTTCAGATGGAAGCTGAACCTGACCAAGTGCATCTTCGGGTTACCATCAGGAAAACTCCTGGGTTTCCTGGTCCGCCAGCGTGGCATCAAGGCAAACCAAACCAAGATCGCCGCCATCCAGAACCTTCCAAAGCCTATGAACAAACGACAAGTGATGAAGCTCACGGGGATGATGGCCGCTCTTAGCCGGTTCATCAGCAAGCTAGGTGAATGAGGCGCTCCCTTCTTTAAGCTTTTGAAAAAGGCAGACGACTTCGAGTGGACGCCAGAAGCCGACCAAGCGTTGGCCGACCTCAGGACATTCCTAGAGTCCCCCCGGTACTCGCTGGGCCTAACAAGGAGGAACCGCTCCTGCTATATATAGCAGCGACCACCTACGTTGTTAGCGCGGTCCTAGTCATGGAACGAAAGGAGGAAGGCCACGCGTATCCTATCTAGTGTCGAGTCTACTATGTTAGTGAAGTGCTCGCTGATTCAAAGATAAGATACCAACACCCGCAGAAACTGTTATACACGCTCCTGATCTGCTCATGGAAGCTATGCCACTACTTCCAAGCACACTCGATTCATGTGGTGTCCAACTTCCCTGTCGGCAAAATTCTCCATAACCGCGACATCAATGGCCGAGTTGTCAAGTGGGCCGTAGAGCTCGGGGAGTTCGAGATTACCTTCAAGTCAAGGCAATCGATCAAGTCGCAAGTATTAGCAGACTTCGTGGCGGAATGGACAGAGGTCCAGGCGCCAACTCCCACCGAACTGCCCGAGCACTGGACCCTGTACTTCGACGGTGCCCTAAACTTAGAAGGAGTCGGGGCAGGAGTCCTATTCATCTCTCCATAGGGCAAGTACCTGAAATATGTTCTGCAGATCCACTACAAGGCGACCGACAACGGCACCGAGTATGAAGCGTTGATTCACGGCCTCAGGATAGTCACGACGCTCGGGATCAAGCACCAAGTCTACTACGGGGACTCGAAGGTTGTCATTGAGCATATCAATAAAAATTGGGACTGCACCAAAGACACGATGGATGACTACTGCGCTGAGATCCGCAAGCTGGAAGCCCACTTCTACGGCCTCGAGTTCCACCACATCGGACGAGACAAAAACGTGGCGGCCGACGTCATCTCCAAACTCGGATCCAAGCGATCCCAAGTGCCGGCCGGGGTGTTCGTTCAAGACATTCGTAAACCGTCCATCAAACTGCTGGACAACGGGAACTCCAAAGTGATGGTTGACCAAGTCGTTGCAACCATTGAGGGGGCCTTGGAGGTCGACTGGCATAAACTCCTCATCGCATTCATCAAAGAAGATAAGATGGCCACAACAGACAAACTCAAAGATGACCAAACGGCCCTCGAGAAATTGAGCCGGCAAACCACCAATTACGTCATCATCGGATCAGAGCTATACAGAAAAGCAGCATCTTTAGGTGTACTCATGTAGTGCATACTGCAAAGTGAAGGCCTGGCACTGCTACACAAGATCCACTCGGGCAGTTGCAACAACCATGCGGCAGCTAAAACACTGGTCGGCAAGGCATATAGATCCGAGTTCTTTTGGCCCACGGTGGTCAATGATGCTAAAGAGCTCGTCCAGCGCTATGTTGGGTGCCAATTCTTTTAGAAATAGAAACACCTACCAGCCCAAGCACTTCAAACCATCCCACCATCTTGGCCCTTCGTGGTGTGGGGCTTAGACAATGTGGGACCCTTCAAGCCGGCCCCGGGCTGCTTCAAGCACATCCTAGTCGCGGTGGACAAGTTCACCAAGAGGATAAAGTACAAAGTGGTCACCGACACCAAGTTGGCAACAGTAGCGGCCTTCATCAAGGAGCTCACGCACCGTTTTGGCGTGCCAAACCGCATCGTCACCGACCTCGGTCCATAGTTTACAGGCCACGAGTTCTAGGACTTCTGCCAAGATAGCAACATCGACGTTTACTACTCCTCGTCCGCCCATCCTCGATACAATGGGCAAGTCAAATGAGCCAATGGCATGGTCCTGGACGCTCTAAAAAAGGACATATACGATGCACTCAACCCATGCGCAGGTCGGTGGGCAAAAGAAGTACCACACGTGGTATGGGGTCTGCAGACCCAAAAGAGCAAAGCTACAGGATACACCCCATTCTTCCTGGTCTACAGTTCGGAAGCCATCCAACCGGCGGACCTGGCTCATGGTGCCCCACGCATCCAGTTCTACGAAGAAGGCGCGACCGAGTCAAGTCGGCAGGCGGATATCAATGCCCTAGAGGAGCACAGGCTCTGCGCCTTGATCTAGCACACGTGCCACGAGCAGTAAATTCACCGATACCATGACAGAAGCATCAAAGAATGCTCCCTCAACATTGGCGACATCGCCCTGCGCCGGGTCATGTCTACAAAGGACCAACACAAGTTGTCGGCGCCTATGAAGGACCCTTCATTGTCAAGGAAGTCATCTCCCCTGGATCATATCATTTAGAATGGGCCAATGGCGACCCAGTTCTGAACGTTTGGAACATTCAACACCTTACGAAGTTTTACCCTTAGTCCGGATACTAGCTATGTACCTTTCCCCTCTTCTTAATATTTAAATACAAGTTTGCTGCCTCGACTCATTTTATTTTATTTTGCTTCTTGTTTACTCTCCGCTGTATTAATACTCCACCTAATATACGCCAACCATGTATCCGCCTTCATAATGTTCACGTAACAACAACGGCCAGTCTGACTCACTAAAACCAAAGTCTAAACATACACGAAACTACTTGGCTTGGTACCTTACCTACGACTAAGCCTCCATGAGAGCAACGTAGCATGTAGGTGCGCTGCCTCTTTGTGAGCTCCAGCCATTTTTTCGGCTGAGTACCTAGCTTCGTCATGACTATGGCAAAGTGCTAAGTGTTGATAAATCAACTGAAACAAGCATTGAAGCACAAAGTCAAGCTACTTATTACAATTAAATTTATTGTCTCTCCTCAAACGCTACTAATTATTTCTAATTGTCTGGAAAGATCAAGTCAACAATCTGTCCAGCCAGGTCAGAAAAGGATGCAGACAACGCTTCGATCTGCTCTTCGCTGGAGTCGGCGGCGAAACCCTCACCAACACAGTCCAACTAGATGTCAGGATAGTGAGTCTTCACGATCGCCAGCAAGTCTTTCACCACAATGGAGGCCCCGGTCAGGAGCTGTCCGAGGCATCTCTTCCAGCGCCCTTGCAGGCACGCTGGCCCCACCAGGTTAAGACCTTCGTAGGCGAACCGAGCCGCCTCCTCCAAGGCCTAGAACTTCATGGCGAATTCTGCACGCCCAGAATAGTTCCCTACTAAGCATCAATCCCCCAACTGCCACATGTGGTAGAAACAAACATCAAGAAAGGGGACTCACCATGCATGGCGGCCTCATGGGTACCCACAGCTCGGGTGTACACCTGGCTGACATCCTCCTGCTCCTTCAGTGCGAGCGCCAGCTTCTCCTCCAAAACCTTCTTCTCATTGGCATGACCTACACACGACGTACACCCACAACAAAGAGTTATGGTGTCATGATCGATACAATACGGGTAGCAGATACGGCGACACACGGGCCTAGGCTCACATTGCAGGGCACGCTGGTGGTCGGCGACTTCTTGCTTCCATGCGGCGACTTGATTCCTGGCCTTTGCCTCCAGCACCGCCACCCGGTCTTCCAAAGCCTTCTTCTCCTTCTCAGCATCTGCGTGCAGACAAAACATGATTTTGCCGATGCATGAACTCGACATATATTCAAGATAATGCACAGATCAACTTACTGGCAGCAAGCTCATCCATCTGAGCTTGGTGGTCTTCTCTATATCCACCTCCCTCCTTGTTGTGCTCCTCTACCACCTTCACCATCTTGGTGCGCTCATGAGTGTTCGACAGCAGAATCTGCAACAGCGAGCCAATCTTGGTAACAACCTATTCAAGAAAGGGGACAAAGGAAGATTGTTGCGCATACCTTAAGACTTTTGTTTATGACATCCGTGGCGTCGTGCATTTTGTTAACGGCTTCACGGTCCTCATCGTACGAATACTCGAACTGCTCCACATGGCTCTGACCTCCACTCCCCCCAGAGGCCGGCTCAACTTGTTGCCCAGACTCGAGAAGGGTGTCGTCCTCCAGATCCGGCATATCTTCATCGCCATCAGCAAGGGTCGGGTCCCTCTAGAGCGAGGCGCCAACCTCCGCTTCGGCAGCACTAGCGGAGGGGACGCTAGTGCTCGACACTTCAGGAATACTCAGGTAGGGGCAGCGGCGGGCGGCGTCACCGACCTCAGCCCTACTCTAACATTGATGGGCGGGTAATCTGGCAATACCACAACATGTTGCAGCGTAGCACCCACAACCTCGGTGTTCGGCTTCGTCGCCTCCCCCAGCGCCGAGTCCCCGCCCGAGTGAGACTTCACCGAGTCAGCTTGTTGCAGCCCGGGGCTCTTTCGGGACGGCCTGTAACAGGCAAGCAGCGACAGAATTTCAGGGAAAAATACAACTCAACGTACAATAAGAAGACGAACACACAAGAGAACCTGCTACTCCTAGCCGGCCTCCGGACATTCATGCCCAGTGGGTTGGGTGGCCGGGCCTGGATAGGCATAATCGTCCTCGGCGTCATCGACAACGACATTACCTCCCTTGAGCCCTGATGGGTCAGGCATCCCTTTGCAGCACCAGTGGAGGAGTCGGCTCCCTCGCTGTCCATCGGCGACGCCCCCAAGCGCAGTTTCTTCATGGCCATGTTGTCCGAACTCAACGCCAGAGCCGAGGCCGACTTCTTCTTCGTCCCAAGCTGATCAACCTGAGACGTGACCACCTTGCGGGTTGCAGCCCGGGTCCTTTTCGGCGGAGCGGCAGCCTGACCCGTAGCCTCTGCGGCATCCGCGGCACTCGGTGATGAGCCGAACTCATCTGACCCCGATGGCTCTACCTCTATACGGATCGGATCGGCACGGGCCTCCGCTATCGTCATCACCTTCTCCCGCCGATTGGGGTTGATATGCAGAGGAGCATCAAAAACGCAATTTAGCACAACTCCGTATTAGTATATACGACAATTCAGGATCCAGGGACAACATTAAACAATCATTCGACTGTACGATACTCACCGGGTCTGGAGAATACATCAGATGGAAAGGGTGAGGAGCGCCCTTGTTGCTTATGTTGCCCTTCCTAATGCTCCCCACCTATTCGTGCACCTTGTCCATGTCAACCATCCTGTTGTGCTCTCGGGTCGGATCATTCTGATCGGAGAACTCGTAGGCTGGGTGCACTCGTTCCTTGAGCGGCTGGATCACTTGGGTCCCAAAGGAGATCACCACAGTCGGCGCAGTGAGTCCAACTGATTTTAGGACGTCGATCTTGGCTAGCAGTTCCTCCACCTCTACTTGATCCGCCTTGTTGGGCATCTCCCTCCAGGAATCGCGCTCCTCTAGAGGAAAA
Organism: Echinochloa phyllopogon; assembly: GCA_033239725.1. Taxonomy (NCBI): domain Eukaryota; kingdom Viridiplantae; phylum Streptophyta; class Magnoliopsida; order Poales; family Poaceae; genus Echinochloa; species Echinochloa phyllopogon. The sequence goes on along the minus strand of BTCW01000018.1, from coordinate 25,428,706 downwards.
CCTGTCCTCCCCGACAAGATTGGTGGATGGTCCTTCATGTAGAACCAATCCAGACGCCAATACTTGTTGGTGTCATTCAGCTCGAGGTCGAAGTACTTCTTCACCAAGCCGACTCGAAGACTAAACCCCACCCCGCCGATAACCCGGGTAGGGCCATCACAATGCTTACCACTACCAATGGCCTTCACACGGTATAGGTACCTCCACAGATTGAAATGGGGAGCAATCCCCAGAATGCCTCGCACAAATAAACAAAGAAACACACATCAAAGATGGAATTTGTATTGAGACGGGAAAGCTACAGACCATAGTAATGAAGAAGTACGCAGAAAAAGTCATCGGTCGGGACTCCAAACCCGCGCTCAACGAAGTGGGCGAAGCAGGCGATCTCGCTGGTATCCTCAAACGGCTGCTTCTCCTTGCCTGGTGCCTTCCAGTCTCCAGTTCCCTTTAGTGGCAGCACACCACACCTGGCCATGGCCTCGAGCTTGGCCTCGGTCACGCGCGACTTCCCCTAATGGGGCTCTTGCTCTGGCACCTGCGGCAGCGCGCTGGCGGAGGTTGCGGCCATGAGTCGAGCTTGGCGGTGACGATAGGATGAGTGGCTGTATGCGGGAGTACGTAGACGCACTAGCAAGGAGTGGTCTACATGGTTAACGGAACGACACGGAGCTAGTTTGGGCGCAATGGTGGAAGCGATGCAACGGCTATTGTGCGGAATGTGAAGGGTGCAGCGTGATGAGGAAGATGAGGACGGCGGTGCTAGGCATGGCGTATTTCTAATGCGAAGGCGACTTGACCTAACGGCTTCGAAACTAACAACAAAATCTGCGGGATTGGCGATCTGCAATCTGTTGGATCCGAAATTAGCGGACGGGATATGTTCCTTTTTGAAAGGACTCGGCGTGTCCACGAGACCAAGCCAGACCCTTCACATGCTCGGGGGCTGGTCGCCTTACTTGGACTCGGTGTGTCCACGAGACCAAGCCAGACCCTTCGCATGCTCGGGGGCTAGGCGCCTTACTCGAACTCGGCGTGTCCACGAGACCAAGCCAGACCCTTCACATGCTTGGGGGCTGGGCGCCTTACTCGAACTCGGCATGTCCACGACACCAAGCCAGGCCCTTCACATGCTCGGGGGCTAGGCGCGTTGCTCGGACTCAGCGTGTCCATGAGACCAAGCCAGACCCTTTGCATGCTCGGGGGCTGGGCACCTTACTCAAACTCAGCGTGTCCATGAGACCAAGTCAGACCCTTCGCATGCTCGGGGGCTAGGCGCCTTGCTCGGACTCGGCGTGTCCACGAGACCAAGCCACACCCTTCGCATGCTCGGGGGTTGGGCGCGTTACTCAGACTCGGCGTGTCCATGAGACCAAGCCAGACCCTTCGCATGCTCGGGGGTTGGGTGCCTCACCTGGACTCGGCGTGTCCACGAGACCAAGTCAGACCCTTCGCATGCTCGGGGGCTAGGCGCCTTTCTCGGATTCGGCGTGTCCACGAGACCAAGCCAGACCCTTCGCATGCTCGGGGGCTAGGCGCCTTGCTCGGACTCGGCGTATCCATGAGACCACGCCAGACCCTTCGCATGCTTTGGGGCCGGGTGCCTCACCTGGACTCGGCGTATCCACGAGACCAAGCTAGATCCTTCGCATGCTCGGGGGCTAGGCACCTCACCTGGCCTCGGCATGTCCACAGGGCTAGGCTATACCCTGCGCTGGCTCCCACATTTGAGTTGTTGGACACCTTACTTTCTCTCAAAACAAACATGTTCATAAAATGTGTCAATAATCGAGTTTACAAGGATAAAACAATGTCGTCCATGGGCCGTTTCAAGGTACAAAGGTATAAACTGCCTACTTGGCAGTTCTGAGGTGTCTACAATATGATATTCAGCCCAAAGGAAATCAGAATAGTCTAGACGGACTCATCGCTAGTTTTCTTGTGGTGTCATATCAACCAAGGACACTTACACGATAGAGATAGTTGAGTGGGACAGCCTTGAGGTTTCCTTCGGCGAAGAGGTTCATCCTCGACCGCCACGGGGTGCCTCCAGCTTTGTGAGGACGGTCCTTACCTTGTCGACAAAGAACTTGTGGGGCTGCCTTACTGGAGAGGAGCAGTGTTGAGGTTAACCCCAGAGAAGAGGCTCATCCTTGATCGCCGCGCGACGTCTCTGGCCCCACGAAGTCGACCTCCATCTCTTCGACGAGGAACTTGACCCTCTGCTGCTCTAGCCCAACATATTTTTTGCCGCTCGCTAGCTTTCTTCTGGTGTTAGTGATGCAGATCTTTGCGCGGTGATCTTATGGCTTCGCTACTACTCAAGACTACACCAGGAGAATCTAATTTGGAGTACCACATGTTGGTGACTTTGAGTGTCCTACTCAGGTCACTCAGGCAGGAGCGTCTATTTATAGGCGCGATGGGCTAACTACTGTTGGCTTGTGATTCATTGTAAGTTGGAGTGTGGATGCGCATGCGCTCCGCCTTTTTCTGTGAATTCACTGAGTGCTCTTTGACCGGGCATGCTTGGTAGCGGCTTTTCTGCATTGTTATCTGGCGCCTGTTCAGTCACGGGTGCTGATTGCTTTGGCTTTTCTTTTGGTGGTAGTATGCTTTCACCTACTTTCTCAGACAACATGTTGGCCGACTTCTTTTTTGGTTTTGCTCGTTTTGGGCGATTGCATGCTCTCGCTTGTTTGTGACAATAAGTTGTCCGACTACTTTTTGGAGCCTTGGCCCACTTATACTAACAAACCCAATGCTTGGGGGCTACTCCATATGGAGTGCTCCTAATCGTTGCCCTCCATCCAGATTTCATGAAGCTGGTCAACCTCGTCATGGTACTCGGTGTCATTTGGGTATACTTCTTTTGGAGCATCGCCCACCCTTGTGCCAACCATGTGTTGAAGCACTTTAGCTGACTATTTTGGCCTCGTTTCTTCATCAATAGTTCACCACGCGGCTGAACGTTGCCCGGGGGCTTGTGGGATATGGGTACTTAGGGCCCACAGTCAGAGGAGACTAGCGCCGACTTGGGCCCACGGCTGACAAGGTTGTGGGCCGACCCCTAGGCGGCCCAAAAGGAACCCCCGACTTGATGGACAAGTTTGATGAAGATGCAGCAGGTGGTGCAAACGGATATCTCGGAATATCTTGTAGACACCGACTCGGATATGTTCTGGGGATACAATCTAGTAGGTTTAGATTAAAACCGACTTGTAAACCCTAGCCCGTCACCCTATATAAGGAGGCCTAGGGCAACCCCACGAGAGCAATCCATCCAACACCACCTTTTTAACCATATGCTTGTCCTTGCTTCCTGATGCTTGGCCGAGTTCCATCAATACAACCAAAAACACCGACACGGAACGTAGGGTATTATACCTCTGGGTAACCCGAACCTGTCTAGATCAATGCCTCATGTGTCACGATCAAGTTACTCGCTCGATGATCCCTTGTCTACAAATCTACCACTCAGGTATCCCAAAGTGGATTGTCGGGTCTAGGATTCAACAACGAAGAGTGGAAAATATTCTTCGTTCGACAAACATCGACAATTCCTCCCTCTTGACCATGCATTCAGACGAGACACCAGGAACTTTACAAAAGGGGTCGTAGCTAAAGAACCTCCACCATAACTTCGCACTGGTGCCACAGTTCGTGCTCAGTTAGACGCTCTTAAAGTCAATAAAGATGGTGGGTTTGTGGGATACGGTGAGCAACATGCATGGACTCATAAGTTGGGCTTGTGGAGGCTCCAGTACATGCAGGACATTCTTCTTCCACATAACATTAACGTAATGCACACTAAAAAGAACCTTGGCGAGCCACTTTATGGTACAACATGGATATTCCTGATAAGACAAAGGACAATGTGAAGGCTAGAGTGGATCAAACAAGGTTATGCAATAGACCAAAACTCGGCATTCCACCTCCCAAAGACGGCAAGAAATGGAAGAAGCCTAAGGCCGATTTCATCCTTGAGCGATCCGAAAGGAGGGAAGTATTAGAATTGTTCCAAAAGTTAATGTTCCCTGATGTGTATGCAGCGAATCTGAGGAGGGGTGAATTTATCTACTTTGCGAATCAACGGGCTCAAGAGTCACGACTACCACATATGGCTTGAGCGGCTTCTTCCGGTGATGGTTCGAGGCTATGTCCCTGAGCATGTCTAGGTAGTGCTGACGGAGTTGAGAAATTTCTTCCGCCAGCTCTGTGCTAAGTAGGTATCTAGGGTTGTCATTGCAGAAATGGAAAGACTAGCACCCGTGTTGCTATGTAAGTTGGAGAAGATCTTCCCACCAGGCTTCTTCAATCCGATGCAGCATATGATTTTGCACCTCCCGTACGAGGCACAAATGTGAGGGCTTGTACAGAATCATTGGTGTTATTCAATTGAGAGATGTCAAAAGGTTCTTCGAAGCTAGTGTAAAAATAAATGCAAGATTGAAACTTTCATTGCTGAGGCATACATTCTGGAGGAGGTGTCAAATTTTACATCAAAATACTATGCTGACAACCTTCCTAGCGTGCACAATCCACCCTCTCGTTACAATGCTGGAGAAGTTGAATCGAACCTCTGCCTTTTCCGTAGGTAACTCGGAAGTGCAAGTGACGCACGCATCAAGACCTTGAACCTTGAAGAGTGGCGCTCTATCATGCTATATGTGTTGACCAACCTTTCCGAAGTGCAGCCGTACGTACAGTAAACTCGATAAATACGTTCTCGAGTAGTCATTCTTCTCGAGTTCTCAACCCCATTGTTCCTCTTTGGTACAGGAAATTTCATATGAAACTCTGGTGTCGCACATCACAGAATTAGCACCAGTAACGTGGAAGAAACTAGAAACAGAAGTGGCACGTTACCTGGTATGACATTGGCATGACTGACAAAACAGTAATGGTCACTTGCCACCTGATAGGGCTTCTTACCAAAATTGAGCACAAATTGAATTATATAAATCAAACTAAGGGATAAAAGGCGTTTTAGTTTGTTTTTAACACGGATAACAAGTAGATGTGTTTTCGAGGTTCCAAAATCATGAAGATACTTTTTCTTTACTCTTTTGAAGGGAAATGCAGATCAACCAGGCTGTCGGCAGCAACAGAGATGCACACAAAGGGAACCATTGCATTGACGTATGCAACAACCTCCTTATCGCTGCTATATGCATAGCCCAAGATGTGCTGTGATGCCAACAGTATAATTGTGATGATAGCCGCCTCCATCAATGCAATACACGTGACAACGCGAACAGGGTTACCACCACCTAATTCATTTGCTACCCGAGTGCTGCTCATTGGACATTATCAACAAATTTAATTATGGCTTAATATTGGTAATAAAGTAGCAGCTAGGAGTGGTTAAGCTTCTTCGTACCTTGCAGCCGCTCCAAGCCCATAAGGTATAGTATACATTAACGTGATAGTCGTCAAGCTCATGAAGACAATGAGAATAAATAGTGCAGCTAATGTTAGAAAAGCGCAATGTATGAATGTATCGCAACTCGCAAGTGCATGTTAATATTCGTGTGAAAATACTTACCAGATTGAAAGAATTGACGTTTGCAGCTCCGGATTTGGTAAAATTCCTGAGAGAAGAATAAGGATCTCAAAGGACCACCATTCAAAACCATAAGGTTGTGAAAGAGAATTAGCCCAATATTGAAGTTCACAAATAAAGAAGAGAAAGATGCTTAAGAAGGTCACTGTAATTACCACATCAGTGCAAATGGTAGAGCTAGGCGTAGAAACACACCAACTCCTTCAAGGACCGCGCATTCTAATGCGCGACGGGTCGCTCCCTAGACGACCGCGCGACCCTCCTCTGACTAAATCATGCCGAGCGTGCGGCTCCTCCGACCAAATCATGCATAAGTACAGATCACATAGCAAGCATTTTTTTTGTTGTTATTTGGGTAAATCATGCACCAGGCATACGATTGCAGGCAGAGAACAAGTTGGCATCGTGACATTTTTTATGTAGGTATGATTTTTAAATGGTAATATTCTCTGATTTGATGTCCGAATTTTATTCTGTTTGCACCAATACCTTCTTTACGAGGAGATCTATAAAACAAGACACATATTGTATATGTTTTGAAGTCATTTTTTTATAAACAACTTATATAGAGATCATGTATCAAGTTATGAAGATGTTGTACGGCAATCTATATATATCAACCTATGTAGACACGATGTATCAATACGACGGTTCAACTTATTAATATCAATATATTTATAGAATGATGAAAACTTTTACATTGTCACAACCTATATAGTGGTTCTATCAATAGTATTATCAGATTCTATATATCCTATTTATCAAATTATATATATATATATATATTAAATTCATGTAGAGATAATGTATCAATTTATGTAGAGATTATATAGCATTATATGAACTTATATTGTGTGCATACTTGTCAACATCTTATACATGCCAATACCATTGACTTATGCATGGTGATTCTATCAGTTTATATTTCTTAGTATTTCAACTCATGTAGATAATATGTATCAATTTATATAGAGATTTTAGATTATATAGCAACTTATATTGTATATGCATTTGTCAACATCTTATGCATGGTAGTGCTATCAACTTATGGATAATGATTATATCAATTTATATTTCTTAGTATTATAAATACTACATATCAACTTATATATATTAAACTTATGTAGAAATTCTCAATACATTATTAAGATATAGACAATGTATCAATTTGTATATAGTTGTACTATCAACTTACTTAAAGGAGATGTAATATCAAATTTGTGTTGATAAGTTTATACATAAGTTGTTGCAAAGTTAAAATATACATCAACATAAGTTGTTAGCATATAAAAATTATTTTAAAATCTATGCATCATGGATCTAGTTTTATAGATCTCAGTGTCAGGAACGTATTGGTACAAACAGAATTGAAAATGAAAATTTGACAAAAACAAGTTATGATATTTCTTAGTGGTGAAACAACGAAAAAAATGTGTGGGCCGCAGCATGCCATCTTTTTTCCACCAGGCCGCGAGAAGGTCGCGCGCGACTCCACGCGCGGTAGCTTTTACGCTCCTTTAAATGCCTCAATTGTCGGAGGTGAGCGGGTCTCCTTAGAGCATGGTTAATAGCTCAGCCGGCAGCTGGCTGCAACTGAGGCTCATACTTTATTTTTTTATTTACCACCACTAGCATTATTTAATTCTCCTGAGACTCCAACAGCACGGCTAGCCAATTGGGAGCAGCGCTCGCAGACAGTGTATCGGCCCGCTCTTCACCGGCGTCTCGTCGCACGCCCGCCTCCTCTCGTATTTTCTCTCCACGGGATTGGTTTTCGCCGGCTCAGTCTCTTATTAGACTTGGCTCTTACAAGAATTCGAGTATCTGATGTATGCGGCAAGCATAATCACATTTAATTTAACCAATATAATAGGCTTATCGCCAAAGAAGCTCCAATATACCCAAACTGGTCTTGAACACCAATAACCAGCAAAGAGGAATGTGCAGGAGCAGTGTTGCGATGGAGGACCAAAGCATAGGACTGTCAACAAACAGGCACTCAACAGGACTGTCAATGCAGCATTTTTGCGTGAGTATATGAAGCAACAAGTTGACAAACACGCAGCAACAAGACTAACACGCAGTGCACTTTTTCATCCCTGTAAACACGCAGTAACACAGATACAGTGTTTCAGCAATATAACCAGATAGACGGGTGCAACAGTATACAAGGCATATATCACATCTCTCGACATAATACAGTATGCTCTCCAGAAGGATACAATAAATAGCCCCAGCCCCCAGAACACGAATCAGCTACCATAACAACATTATGTGACCGAAACTGCAACCATACATGGTGCAAGCAAAACCCATTCAACTCAATACAGCCCTTAGCTTAGAATACACTTTGCCGGCAGGAGAACCCAAGATGAGGTTGCAAAGTGAATCCCGAGCAACCTTGATGTTAACAAAGGAATAAAAGAGTATATGGATCATTGTATCGGCGATAACAATACGGGTCCTGGTAGAGTTCTCGATGGCGTATTTAGTCTTTCCTCCTTTCCCTGATAGGCGGCCAATGGCACCTGACAGATGCTCCCCTCTAAGGGACTATTTGGTAGAGCTCCACCTAATTCTGATTCTCTATGAAAGTTGATTCTCCGTGGGAAGTGATTCTGTGGCTGAAAGTGATTCTCTTTGATTCTCTATCATAAACTCTCAAAATCAGGATGGAGAATCACTTCACAGGATCAGGAGAAGCTAGTTTTTTCAGCTCCCAGCCCCTTAGTTCATTTCAGATAACCACTTCAAAGAATCAGCAGAGAATCATTTCTCTCTGAAAAATTGTGGGAGCCCCTTAGTTCATTTCAGATAACCACTTCAAAGAATCAGCAGAGAATCATTTCTCTCTGAAAAATTGTTTGGCAAAGCTCCTAGATTCACTAGATAATCAGCTCTGGGAGCCGCTCTACCAAACAGACCCTAAGGGTCTTCACATCCTTGATCTCAAAGGAATCCACATACAGGTCATCAAGACGCAGCAGGGCGACGGCATCGGCAAATATCAAAACCAAGCATAAAAGCATGCACAAAGTACGCGCATTTCTGAAGGTTGCTGACATCTGGTGTGTCTTTTCTTGTTTTCAGCTCCACCCTTCTTGCCTGGAACAAGAAACAATTTTAATGAGTTTGCTGGATATGAACGTCAGCATTGAATGTATGGGGGGAAAACAACTGAATCAATAAATCATGCACACAATAGAAATAGGCACAGGAGTATGTTTTTTTATAGTTAGATATCAACCAAGCTACCCCAGTCCCAATTTTGGTACTGTAAACAGTTTTGGAAGCTTTAGAAACATAGTAATAGCAACATATTAGAACAGAACAAGCCTTCAGAGTTCAGCCAATTGTTCAGCACAAAAGCCATATTCTATTCTTGTGTTTTGGAATCATTCAGGTAACAGATAGAAGCGTTGCTAAATCAATTATCGTGCTGAACTGTTACTAGTAACAAGGCCACAATTCTGAACTGAACCAAAGGCCTAAAGCAAAACAGAGATGTAATCAATCATTAGATTCTGAATTGCTTGCTTCAATAATCAAACTACTGAACTGCAGTATTATAAATAGTGAGCTGCTCCCAAAGCTTAATTCTAAATTACAAAGTATCAAAAAAATCTAAATTACAGCGATCTTTTCACATTCATGGCACTTTATTCAACCGATCAGACCATCAGAGAAATTGTGCTTTCAAACATGCCGCCAATCACGACGCGTAGGAACTTATAACATGTATAACTAATTCATAATTTAAGCGAGGGCGCAAGCTAGGCTTTTGTGCCCAAATACAACACAGAATGAGGAATTTGAGGCTCGGTGATCCCTTACCTTGAGGTTCATTCGGATGTCGACCTTCATGTGCTCGTAGACGGGAGTGTAGATCTCCATCCAGCAGCGCTAGAGCAGGGCAAAGCGGTGCGGCGGCACGGACACCTTCCGGAACTGGGGCTTCCCGCGCTCATCTCGCTCGGCATCAGAGCATCGAACTGCGGCTTCTCCACGGTGCCAGGCCCAGCCGGGTGGTCCACCGCCATCCCCGCGGAGGAACCCCCCGCCACGGCGGCGGTCGTGGCCCTTTCGACCTCCATCTTTTCGCTGTGGCGGGAAGGGGCGGGAAGGTCTCGAGGGTTTGGGTGTCGGCAGCTGCGACCGCGTGCTCGCTGCGGCGGCGGGGGCGGGGGCGGCGGCTAGGAGGAGGAGAGAAGGAAGGCTAGGGTTCGGAGAGGAGCGGATGAAGAAATGTGTAGAGATAAAAGCCCCCGCGTGGAGTGGGCCGACAGCTTACGGGCCTTTTTTAGGGCCGACAGCTTACGGGCCTTTTGCAGGGGGAATGGGCTGTATTAGTTGTACGTTCTGAATGGGCTGCACAATGGGCCTACCTAGCTTGTAACTTCGACAGTCCACTGCGGGTTTTTTTTTTTCTCGGCTTCTACCACTCGCCCACCGTCGGCGTTACAGCAGTCCGGTTCAGACTTTAGAGAGGTTGGGCAACACCGCGACACGAGTACATATTCTTTTTCATCTATCCCAAAAAAAAAAGAAAAAAGAATACATATCCTTTTTCATGTGCTCGTCATCTTAGTCACTGTTAAACTACAGCAGTTCTGCAAAAAATTATGACACATCTCGACGACAGTGTTTTTCTTTTTCTACCGTGCCCGCAGTTACTGATTGCCTAAATGAAGCGAGCTGTATATTTCTGAACCGAGCTGTATTCTCAGTTACTAACATCGAAACAACTGATTGCCTAAATGAAGCGAGCTGTATATTTCTGAGCACCATCGCACCAAATAATATCAACAGAACAAGAACCTTACAATCTTTGCTTAGAGGCACAACAAAAGAAGCACTAAGTAATCTCTGGACTGCTGCTCGATCCGGTTTGAACTTTGTTCCCGTTTGAAATGAGCAACGGAGATATGAATGGTGTAATATAAAATTATTCAATGTAGACTCCAAGAAAACAGCTACACGCCGTATTACAAGTCAATGAAGATACGCAGGCCGTCATGAGCTAGCTGTACAGGTATTCCTTCTCTGCAATCATACAGGCTTATCAAATCAAGGCACTAGAGAAAATAAAGAATATACTCCCTTCGATTGAAAATACTTGCCATTTTAGGATTCTTTGGTTAGACTTTTATAAACTTAATCACCAATATAAGCATATATTGACAATGTGAGAAAGATGTTATTAGATTCACCAATAAAAGTATTTTCATACTCCCTCCGTTCCAAATTATAGTTCGTTTGACTTTTTTTACATTAAATTTGAACGCTCGTCTTATTCAAAATTTTGTACAAATTATCATTTTTTGTGATGGCTTGCTTTATTAATAAAAAATCTTTAAAAATGCTTTGAATTTGACTATATTTCTATAATTTTTTTAAATAAGACGAGCGGTCAAACTTATGGTAAAAAAAGTCAAACGACCTACATTTTAGAACAGAGGTAGTAATATTTAATTACCTTTACTTGAAATGTCATTTTCATAGATATTGTTGGTCAAAGTTTCAACTTGAAAATCATGTCGATGCCCTAAGATTGTAAATTGTTTCAGCAACCATGCGTACCTGCGAGACCATTCTGTCAGCATATGATTTTCTCTGTGATGTTCAAACTCATGGTTCATTCCAATCAGTAGATCGAACCCTTTTAGGACAGATTCTCTTGATAGTATCGAGACTCTACAAAAATTGAATTATGCCAGCATGGCATTGAGGAACAAAATTATATTTCCCCAAAGAAATACTACATAGTTTGTTAAGAATATCTGATTACAGAAAAAGAAACTTCAGACAAATATTTGTAAGTCCTTAATAAAATAACCTCATGCAGAAATGGTTTTTGCGACGACCTCCTCCCTGTGCACAGAACATGAAGTCTCTATCAGACTATCAACATATGGGTTTTTCAGACCGCAATGAAAGGTTTAACACGTGGAGTTAATTGTATAATATTCTGGTACCATACAATTAAGTACGTACCAGACTATCAAAATATGGGGTTTTCAGATTAGAAAGAAAGATATAGCGCATGCAGTTTGATTGTATGAACGATACAGCAACTATTGGTCTTTTTCCAGATGACAGGTATGTGGAAGTGGCACAGGCTTACCACTTCGTGCAAAATGTATGCTTCAAGTATAACAAGATCAAGTTGTCCAGCACCAGACTTTGAAATAACTGCAGGCAAAGACTACGTCAGAATCATATTCTGTTGACACAATCAAACATGCAGATATCAAGAGAAAACACCTGGAAAAAACGCTAGAAATTTGCCATGTGAACTCATTATTTGTACCGATCCTGCTATTTGACAGCTGACATGATGCTAAGACTCTGGTACTAAGAAATATAGTAAAAGGTGTTACAGTTGAACCTGATCAGCTGACCACTGGAGCCATTATAGATTTATATAATTATCAATACACCACATATAACATTTGATATACAGTTCTCGAAAGAATGCTGAGACAAATGACCTGCTACACTATCCTAATATTCCATATTTGTGAATGAACTCAAGAATTTTGGATGCTAAGTTTAAAGGATTATTTTAATCCTAGAGTCCTTGTAACACTAGCTTATTAATTATCACACTATTTCAAACATAGAAAAAATCTCATGCCATTCTAATTATTCAAACAAAGAGTGACGGTGGATACAAAAATCATACTATAGTCAGTGCTAGGTAGAAATCTTGAGAGATCAGATAAATATGCAACTCTGGTTCTCCTCCCAAATAAGAAGCCTAAACAAATATAACCCTCTCCGTGCATAACCTGAACAGAGAATAGCAAGCTCACTAATTCAGGACACAAAAAACTAACAAGATCAAAGCAACGATTCACAATACCAGTTCTTACAGGCAGGGGCACAAATTCTAGCCCCGACGATACAAATGTGGTTGATAATGTAGCTGGTTATCAACCACATTTGTAAATAACGTCGAGAGAATTTTCAATGCAATTGACAGATTAGAATTATCTTTCTCTTTCATTACAATTTAACCCTTCAACATATGTCAGTGAAAAACGCCGGGAGGTATTGATTAAAAACACTCCCACATATGATCCATAAGAACAAGGATTCTAATTATCTGAACAAAGAATTATGGACCAAGAATTTGTTTTACCATGCTCAGTTTTAGGTAGAAATCTCGAGACATCAGATAAATATGCAACCCTGGCTCTACTCCCAAATAAAAAGCCTAAACAAATACATCCCTCTCCATGCATTACCTGAACAGAGAATAGCGAGCTAAGCATAAACACGGAACAAGATCAAAGGAATGATTATCAGCACTGGTTCTTACCGGCAATGGCACAAACTTTAGTCCTGATGGTACAAACGGTTTGTCAACATCATCCTCAATTATGTTCCAGTCAATTTTCACGGTCTGGGCATCTTCATCGCCATCCTCTGGCTTCTGCTCCACCAAGTAGGGGAATCTTCTTATAACACTGTAAAATCATCGGCTGGTTAGATTAGGAGGCTTTTTGCAAAATTATAAGTACCGCTGAATTAGAGATTTTCTCTCATTTTATTCCCCGGCCCTCCTCTCTCTCCCAGCTCTCGCATCCGCCGCCGATTATCCCAACGCCACGCTAGCCACTCGTGGAGCTTTCGGCTCAAGCTCGGCGCGGTGGAGCCCGATTGTGGCCACAACGGAGGATCCACTCGAGCTCGGGGCCGCTCGAGCTTGATGCGGGGGAGCTCGACAGTGGGGCTTGTGGCATGTAGGGTGGGAGGGGGGAGCTCCGTTGCAGTGGAGCTCGATGGCGAGCCAAGGCTAGAGACAGGTTGGGGCAGTGAAACTCGACGTGGAGAGTAGGGCAAGTAGGGGTCATGGAGGCCCAAGCTTGAGCTCAACGGTGGCACTCGTGGCAGGCACCAAAGCTTGGGGTGGTAGTGGAGCTCGAGGTGCAGGGTGACGGTGGAGCTTGAGGCTATATTTGGCCAAACGGGCCGAGCCCGTAGCAATAGTGCCAGTGCCGTGCTAGTGCCTAGGCCAGGGCCGTGCCTCGGCCGCATTCTCGGCCCGTGGCACTAGCACGGGCACGACACGGCTAATGGGCCGGCCCGCTTGCGGCACGGGCGGGGGCACGACAGGCCGTCCGATCCCCTCCCCCCGCTCCATCCGACCATTGGTTCCGGCCGGTGGGGGGAGGGGATATATAAGCCGCCGCGCCTCCCCCGACCCTAACCCTAATTCATTTCCATCCCCCGACCGGCCGCCTCGCGCAGTCACGCCTCCCTCTCGAGCTCTTGTCTCGCTCGCCGCTCCTGTTCATCTTCTTCGCCTCCGGCCTCTCCTCTCTCGATCTCCTCTCTCGCATCCAATGGTGGTCTAGCACCACCGGGCGTCGGCACTGGCACACGGCACGGTCATGGCGCCCCGTGATTTCGATCTCGGGGCGACGATGTAGTATCGTCATCTCATTGTCGTCCACGCCGTCGCCGTCGCCTACCTCGTTGTCGCCGGTCTCTGGCCACTCTGGTGCTCCGGATCTAGAGTAAGTATTCCTTCATCTTCCCTCTCTCCACTCACACTCCACTCTAGCGCTCGGGATATGCCATTCTTCATTGTTTCTCTTCTTCTGCAGATGCACACTTGATCCGTGGAGGGACCAGGGGGCTGGATCTGTGCTTCGTCGTCGTCGCCGGTGGACCTGGTGCTCCAGCATCAAAGGTACGAGAAAACCCTAACCCTAGATGGCTAGATCTGTGCTTTCTTTGTCTAGATCCATGCTTCCTTTGTCTAGATCCGTTCTTCTTTGATGTTTCTTTAACCATGTTCTTCTTTGATGTTTCCTTGTACTGCAGCTGTTGAGGGACCAGGTCGCCTGCGAGTGACGATGGACAGCTCCGACGATGAGACCGTTGAGTTCGGCATGAACGAGGAGCGGCGGTTGTGCGGACTGGCCGGAGATGATGACGAAGATGACATGCGCGAGGACCGTGAGGCGCTGTTTGGCCCTGGGCGGACCATCGATGATCCCATGACCATCGACGGCGCCGAGCCAGATGATGAGGCCCCTCCTACCTCTGGCCGGAACAGCACCAAGCGCCCCCGCCTACGTCCCTCTACGTCTCCTGTCTGGGATGACTACGAGAAGCTCTTCAAGGAGGTAAATGGTAAGAGGATCAGGTATGGTGCTCGGTGCTTGCATTGCTCTAAGGAGTACTCTGCACTCTCCTCTGGTGGCACTGGTCATCTTACCCGCCACATTAAATCTTGCGTTAAGAGGCGTGAAAAGACTCGCATGTCTCAGTCTCAAATCTCTTTTAATTCTGATGGTAATGTGCGTAATTGGGACTACTGTCCTATTGTTGCTCGTGCTCAACTTGTTCAATTGATTGCTAGACTTGATATTCCTATCTCTATTGATGAAACTGATGCTTTTGAAGAATACATTAAAACTGCTCATAATCCTAGATTTGCTAAAGTTTCTAGGCAAAGCACCACTAGAGACATTGCTAAACACTTCACTGAGTGTAAGGCTATGCTTGTTGAGACTCTTGGTGGTGCTTCGGTTAATTGTGTGTGTCTCACCTCTGATATTTGGTCTGGTAATGCCAAAGAGGACTACCTTTCTGTTGTTGCTCACTACATTAATTCTGATTGGCAACTAGAGAAGAGGGTTCTTGGTCTTGTTCTTATTGATGAGTCCCACAATGGACAAAACATTGCTGATCGTGTTGCATCTGTGCTTGCTGATTATGGTTTGTCTGAAAAAGTGTTTGCTGTTACTTTAGACAATGCTTCATCTAATGCTTCTGTCATACAAAAATTGAGACCTATACTGTCTAAATACCTTGGTTTTGAGGTTATTGATAATCCACAAACTGCTAGTAACCATACTGAGGTAAACTTTTCCTCTAATGTTGTTAATTCTCTGTCCTTGCATCAACGTTGTGCATGTCATATCATTAACCTGATTGTTAAAGAGGCCCTTGTTGCTCTTAAGCCTTTGATAAAAAGATTTAGATCTGCAATTTCTTTGTTAAATTCATCTAATCAGAGAATTGCTGCATATAAAAGTTATTGCATTGCAACTAGTATTAGGCCTAGAAAGTTTCAGCTTGACATGGATGTTAGGTGGAACTCTACATATCTAATGCTTAAGCATCTTTATCCTCACAAGCAATGTTTCAGCACTTTCATGCAGGCTCAGTATCCTAGGGCTGAAGGTGAGCCATTCCTGTTAACTGATGAGCATTGGGCTGTGGGACAAAAGGTCCTAACATTTCTTGAGTTGTTTTATGATGCAACTGTTACATTGTCTGTGTGTATTATCCTACATCACCACTTATGATTCATTATCTTATTAAGATTGCTCTGCACCTGCAAACTTATGCTAATGATTGTCACATTAGATCTGTGGTTCAACCTATGATAGACAAATATAACAAGTACTGGAGGGGCATACCCTTGCTATATTCTTTTGCATTCATCCTGGACCCTAGAGCTAAAATGAAAGGTTTTACTAGGGTGCTTAGAAGGTTGGGTGTTCTCACTGGTTCAGAATTACAGTACTTATTTGGTTACCACTAGAGCTAAACTGACAGATGTCTACAACAAGTATGATGAAAAATTTGGTGTTGTTAGGTTGAAGAGGTCTAATCCTCCTAACCTGGCAGCTGGTAAGTCAAGATCTGCTTGGGATGAAATTTATGATGATGGTCCTGTTTCTGGTTCTGGTTTGCCTGGTGGTATCTTGCCTAGTAGTAGCATTAACATATCTAGAGATACTTATGTTGTTTCTCTGCTGCATGCGGTAAGGTCTGCTGCCTCCAATACTTTTGAACTTGTTTCCTACTTGGACTGTGACACTGTCGGTCACATGTCTGATGACTTTAACATTTTGAACTGGTGGCATCAACATAAACTTACATATCCAGTTCTCTCAATCATGGCTAAAGATATCTTGACTGTCCCTGTCTCTACAATATCTTCAGAATCTACATTTAGTATGACTGGCAGGATCATCGAGGAGTGGCGAAGGAGGCTCAGTCCAGACATGGTGGAGATGCTGACCTGCATCAAGGACTGTGAAGCGGTAGAAGCAAGGCTGCAACAAGCTGTGGATGACAAGGAGCTTGAAGAAGCATTTGCAAGACTTTATCTAGATTAGTTGCTTTAGTTACCTATCATTTATGTAATGGGACTGTAATATTTTGTGACTGTTGGACCTGGAGGTCCTGAACTTGTGCTGTGGATGTAAGAAGACATTGAACTCTATTTTGGAGCTTGGCTGTACTCTTTTCCTGTCTAGGGTTTCTCACAAGGGTGAGTTTTACCTAGCCAGGTTTTTAATGAGGCAGCCATTGCACAAACTCCCTATTTATTTGGTATTTTGTCAACTTCTTGTGTTTGTCATATTTTTTGGAGTTGAGGTTGTGTTTTTGTTATTCTTGATGAAATGCTGATAAATTTGATATGTGTTTGGTGACTTAGTGTCAGTGCCGGCACGGGCACTATAGTGTCAGTTGACACGGCACGGCACTGGCCTCTGGCCTTAGTGTCGTGCTAGTGCCTGGCCTTCGGCACGGCGGCCCTAAATGGCACGGCACGGCTAGTTAGCCGTGCTACGTAGTGCCGTGCCATTTAGTGCCATGCCAGATAGTGCTAGTGCAGTGCCGTGCCAGCAAGGCCCGTTTGGACCAACTATACTTGAGGCAAGCAAAGGCCAAGGGGCACGTGGGGGCGACGGTGCTTGGGTAAGGCAGGGCGGTGAGAAGCTTGTGGTGCTCATGCTAAAGGTGATGGCACCAGAGCGGGAGGGAGGGGAACTAGCGCCGTAGGAGCAACAAACGAGTAGGAACCTCATTACTCCACCGGTGGGAAAAGAGGCTGAAGTTGGAAAACTGGGTCTCCTACAGTAAAGATCTGAGTAGAGCTTCCGAGAGTGTGTTGTTTTGACCTTCAATTTCTAGTTTTTAAATAGAGATATAAGCAGGGGCTTCGTTGAAGTTGCTTAAAGAATCTTCGATGGATCAGCCGGCTCCTCAAAACTCACTCAGGTGTTCGCTCATGCTCTGTTCGGATCCACCACAAAACTCACTCAGGTGTTCGCTCATGGGCCCTGTTTGGATCCACGGCTAAAGTTTAGCTACTAAGGATTCAAACGTAAGTAGCTAAAACTTAGCTAAACTTTAATTGTATGTAAAAAGGTACACGATTTCTTTAGCTGGTTGAACCTATCTAAACACAGCTAAACGAGTTTAAAGAACAAAATACCCCACCTATTTATAGAAATTTTCCACGGTCACGTAACTATGTCTATAATTAATGAAGGGTAGGATAGTTCAGTTAATTTAATTAGCTGATGAATCCAAACACCCCAGCTAAAGTTTAGCTAGGTACTCTTTAGCTAACTAAAATAAACAGCTATAATTTTATTTTATTTTTGAAAAAATAGCAAGAGCACCGCTCTATCATTTAAGAGGAAGAAGCAAGATTACATCACGTGCCGAAGCGAACACCACCCCAACACATACAACGCATGCAAACAACGCACACAACAAAACACTAAACCGCCACAACCTGGGAGAAGAGTCCAAAGTAACCACCGTGAATTGCGCCATTTATAGTTTGTATTAAATATTAATATTTAAAGTATATTAGTTTAGCATAGAAAGTGTAAATCTAGATTGGAGTTTGGAGCTGGAGCTATGCCAAACAGGCCCTAAGGGGCTATCCCTCTCAAGCCGAACCCACACGATCGTCAATCCCCCTGCTCCAGCGTTGCTTCAGCAGAACACTCGCATCACAGCACCATTGAAACCCACTGATCCTGGCCACTCTACGTGGGGGCCTCGCCTCTTCCATCGCCTCACTAGGCCAAGGACTCGGATATTTGAAACCGCTTCGAGGGCATCACCTCCGCCCAGCTGACACCAAGGTCACCATTGCATCTTGTGCGTCAACACGAGACAGCCAGCACCCATGGGTCCTCTACACCTCCCCGCCGACACGGACGTGGCACATCTCCTCCGCCTCTACGCACAAGCAACACCACCAAGCATACCACCATCATCACTGCCACAAGCCGCGACAGGTCTCAGGAAACGACGCCTCCAAGGAGGACGTGACGCCACCATCGCTCGTCCACTGATGGACAGGGTTTTCACCCTAAAAACCCCATGTTGCAAAGACAAAGCACCCCGCAATGGCACCCTCAACAAGGGAACAACGCCCCAAGGACGACGCAGCCATCGCCACCGACCAGAGTGCCGGTGAAGACTTTTGTCCGGCATACCTTATCGGCTGCACGCTCACAGACTTGAGATAGAAACCGCTCCCCGCCACCTCCGCAACGCCCCTACCGGACAGATGGTTCACCACACTCCACAACACCACCACGACGCCATGAAGGTGCCCCTGTACCAGAGGCAAGAAACGCCCAGCACAGACCACCCCAGCTTCGCCGCCACAGCAACGCCGAACCCAGCAACACCGTCGAGAAGAGGAGGGAAGCGCCGCCCACCTCAACTTCGCGTCAAATGCTTGCACGCAGACACATCACCGCATGCCGGCGGCCACGCCTCCGGCTTACCCTCTCCCGGCCGTCGCTGCCCGGAGCAGGCAGAGCCGAAGGCTCCCAACCTCAGCCAGCTGCAGCCACCATCCCTGCACTACCCACGCCGGGTGCCGCCGTCGACACGCACCGGCCGCCGGCGTTGTCAACGCTAGCCACAGCCGCCGTCGCCGCCGCCCTGCTACGGCCGCCCCCCCCCCCCCCCCCCCCCCCCCACGCACCACAGCACGCCTCCACCGCGCTGCCGAGACGAAGGCCTCCGCCGCCGCAGGGGCGGCCCACGCCAACGAGCCGTCCTCCAGGGGCCCGGGCGGTCGCGGCCGCCAAGATCCACCAAGGAGGAGGAGAGGGACCACGCCGCTGCCATCCCCACGGGTCGTGCGGGCATCCGGCGATCCGCTCAGGCGGCAGCGCAGCGGGAGGGAGGGCGCGAGAGGTGGAGCGGAGGCGGCGGCTGGAGTGTGGTCGCCCCGCGCGAGAGCGTGCGACACCTTCTCTGTTCCGAGCGACGCCTTCTCTGTTTCCAACATTGGCTCTTGACAACTACAAATTAGCTGGCTAATTTTCAGTTTGGATGGATCCAAACATGGCCTCAGTCCGGGCTCGTCAAAACTCCCGCATACTCGGGTGTTAAAAAAAAGAATGTTGCTGTATAAATAGGAGAAAGAAAAGTTGTGACTTGCAATACAACTCATAAGTTTTATATTGTAGTATGGCAATATGTGATTGTTTCGTAAAACAACTTTTTTCTGTCGCTGCCATCTATACATGTATATCATGACCTCATGAGGAATGAGCTACTTGATGATCCGAACGTCGGAGATAACGTGCACGTTACTCATGGTAGGTAAGCCAGCAAAACATTAAGTAGAGGCCACCCAGAATTGACATGTCCCGGTTTTATTAGATCATCACAGAACGTGTCCAAAAAAAAAAGATCACAGAAATTCTCGCAGTCACAGTACTGTCGAGTTCATAACATGTCGCAAGATTATGCAAGCAGTATGGGCACCAAGCAGTTCATGAATATTGCCAAGACATATAACTAAACAAATTACTGTAACATGTTACATAAAAAAGAAGTGCGGGTGCATCTGGTAATATCGCATTAGTAAAGAACGGAAGAACCAGCAGCATGCCATTCTTCACAATTCTTGCAACGAGAGGATCAGCATGTCTAGTCATTTAGTCACGGAGGTTGTAAGCACACCAGTACAAAACAAAGCTAAAGGAATAACCCAAACATCTTATGCTAAAACGAAAGCTCCATCTGTTGAGCCAGCAGTCAACAGAGCCAAGGGAGGCGCCAATTTACCACCAGATTCTTGCACGTTGGTTTGGATGGCTGGCTGATAGCACCTCTTGCAGCCAGAATGTCGAATGGTTATCAACTCGCACACTATTAGGGCTGCGTCAATTTCTTGCTATTGCTGGTCAGGTTAATTTATCATACGATCCAACAAAAATGTTACTGACCACCACCAACTATTGGAATTTTGCACAAAAATCAAAATGATACAACAAATAACTCAAAGGAAATAATCAGGTGTTCTCCGAGTCACATCTGGTTCACCTCTCCTCGGAGCTGGCTCAAACTGCATGAGAAGACACAAGTTGAATTTTCATGTAGGAATATCACAACTTCAGACTTGCCAATAGTAATGCAACAAAAAGAAAATGCCGCAACAATGCTTTCCAGATCTCAATCTCATGATATTACCACACTCCACTATGTCATAACTACAGAAACCTGGTATATGGAATACCCAACACTACCCTAAAAACGCAAGTAATGAAAAATAAAGGGAAAAATGTAACATAAGAAAAATCAATTACCTGAATAAATGTGTGATTCCTGCAGTCATCAACCTCAAGGATGGATGCCATGTTGCCACACCGGTAACAGTAATTAGGTGCACTGAATATGGTCACCACCTTTTGTTCCTGTGAGTTTGTAGTAAAGAATCATGAGATCATAGTAGCTAAACCAATGCTACAAGTTAATCTGTGCTAATAACTTACATGTGCCCAGTTATAACCCTCCATAACCAACTGATGAGCTCGGGCTACAAGTTTAAGATTGTTGGTGTGATTAAACTGTTCCGATATGTCCTGGAAAATGGAAGCCATACAATTGAGAGAAGAACTAATAACAGAATCTACCAAATAAGTAAAAAAAAGATGTTGGTATATCAAGTACTTGGCCAAAAGTGTATCCAGCGCCTCGAGGAGATATGCCCCAGCCACATCGATCATCTGGATCAGACCATAGAAGGTCACACATAGGTCCCTCATGAGGGACCTCTTGAACACGATCTAAGCTACGAACACTATCAAGGTTCTCAATGGAAGGAGATAAACCACCATGGAGGCAGAAAATTTCTGATTCCACCTTCAACCAGAGGATGCATTATCAGTTATCAATATAGAAACTACCAAATATTAAAACATGGAACTGAGAGTAGAAATTATGCCATACAGATTTAAACATCAAATCAATTCAAGAAAAAAAGATTTAAACATCAAACAGAATACATAGTCGGTAAAATCAAAAGCTAGGAAAGCACAGACTATTTCTAGTATTTGAATAAACTTATTTGTACATATTACTATCTGAACATGAATGAAAAACAAATATGGCAGATGTGTGCTTCAGTTCCTTAGGTTCCTTTATTTTCATCTTTTTGAGAAAGAATATAGTGAATCCTTAAGCTGACAAAACAGCATATCAGTGACTTGTGAAAGTAGCTTAAGTTGCCATACTTCTTATAGGCCAATGAATAGTGTCATAAACGAAAGAAAACTGTGGGAACAATATTGTGAACTTGAGGGACGAAGAGTTTAAAAAGAAAGGAAAAGGTGGCCTAAAGCTGAGCACACATACCAATGCTGTCAATGGAAAATAGTCGAAAAGATCGGTGAAGATTTTCCAAACATTTGCACTGCCATATCTGTTTCGAAGAATCAAAAACAGTACGACAGGGTCAAGCAAAAGAAATCGAACTAGTCAAGAACGACAAGTAGAAGAACAGAGTTGATGAACTTTCTAGTCTATCAAGATTGTAAATGGTCAATAACAATTCCATCTAGGCTACAGCATGATATATTAGATACCACAATGGTAGAGACTTGAACTTCTTTTACTAGTGCTATGGTACATGATTAATAGAACATTCAGAATGTCCTTGACTAAAATCTGCAGAGAACAAGCAGCACATAGACAATAATTATTAAAATGGAGTGTATCCCGAGGCAGCAGCCCCCACAGGTTCAAACCCAGTCGCAAATGTGGATACACTGGACCACACAGGCTCAAACCCAGACCTTAGCAAATGCAAATACCTCCATGAAAATTATAGCTAGCTTGTTCCTAGCCAGCCAGGCTTTGGAGCCCCCTACCCTAGGAGCAATTCTAGGGGGGCATCTCTCCCAGTGGTAGAGTTCCTCGTTATACTTCTCAAAATTCTAGGAGATCATGTGGAGGGGTATGGACCGTTGGGTGCACCACGTAACTAGATTAGGGGGGCCAGAAATTCATTTTGATAGCTCCTGGACCTAAGTGGCAGGACAAGTTTAAGGGCTACCGGTGTATTTAACTATTATTACAGTTATCAAGTATTCAACTAGGGTAAATCTCTAAATTGGCAGGCTTAGGATCACCCTGGAGCAACTGGGGAAGTATGTCTTCTAGTACTAAGGTGAGGCTACAGTACACAAATACACAAGTAACAGGCTATACGTGAAATAAGAGTAAGGCAAGTAGGTGATTTTCAAGCACCTAAATAACTCACTTTCGTAGGCATTCATCATAGAAGCCATACACCTGTGTGATCTGCAATAATGAAGGGTTCTTAAATGAAATACAGAATTGGAATGAGATTTACAATAAAAAAATGCGTGATTCTATATGCATACAACACAACACAGATAATAGGTTAAGAAAGCTAACACTGTAAAACCAAATAAGAAGGTTCGTATTTTAACTAATGAAAAGAAAGAATTATTTCATGGGCATTGTACAGTACCTGTCTACTCTCATGGTTTCCACGAAGAATAGTAATTCGCTGTGGGTACCGCACCTTAAGTGCAACCAAAAGCTGCAAAATGATACTATATCATGTCAACAAATAATGCCTAAGACAAATAACATTATTACCATGAATGTAAAAATACAGTTGACACCATAAATAATGCTAATTTTGGTAGCGATGCTATAATAGCTAGACGTTCAGCATAGTCCCCAAACTTGTACAAGGATTTCAATATTTCATTCCATTCGCGTCATACAAATAACATTATTACCATGAATGTAAAAATACAGTTGCCACCATAAATAATGCTAATTTTGGTAGCGATGCTATAATTGCTACATGTTTGGCATAGTTCCCAAATTTGTACAAGGATTTCATTCCATTCGCACAGCAGGGTGCATCCAAAACCCTTGCCACAAATTGCTACTAATGCTAAACTTCAGAGGAAATTTGTGGAGTGAAAATTGGCAGAAACTAAATCACCTACTGCTCTTGACTCAAAAAAAATCACCTACTGCTCAGGTTCTGCCCTTGTCCTTGTTTCTAGATGATAAAACAATTGACCAGAAACGATCAATTTATAGTCATTAATTATACATATAGAGGAAAATAGAGAAAATCACACTAGCAGAAAAGTTTGGCAAAGAGAGACTTGGGAAAAAAAACCATCATAAATAGTGCGAAGGAAGGTGACAAGAAGTCGCAAAAAGGTAAGTTTCTCACCAAAGAGAAGTATTTACATTTCGAAACAATATTTGCAAGATGAAAATTCCAAGTAGTATATAACCAATAGTGGTGAGTGTCCATATGATAAAATTGTTTATCAACTATTGCATGCCACGCTATGAATCGCCCTGCTATTCAAGATAAGCACAGCATCTATGGCTTGTATCTTTGACAGTTAATTGAGTCAGTAAAAGGGGAGGACGGAATACAGCACAGTAGAAGACAGAAACTACACATGGTAATGTTGTGCTTGTATGGCAAGTAAGAAATAAATAAATGCAACTATCAGGCTAGGTCTTACCGTTACAGTCTCAACAGAGTAATAGCCACGATCTACATAATCTCCCATAAACAAATAGTTTGTGTCTGGACACTGTTAAACAACAAAGATTTGATCTGTCAGCTTATAAAGAATGAAAAGAACAATGTCAAATTTATAAAGATAAAACAAACATAAAGACTGGGTTGTGTATGGAATACCTTCCCACCAATCCGGAAAAGTTCTACAAGGTCATGGAATTGCCCATGAATATCACCACAGATTGTCACTGGGCTTTTAACTGGCTGTACATATAGTATAATAAGCTGAGTTAAAACTTAAAACTTATCTTCTCTTGGAAATTACAACAGCACAGTTAGGTGTATACTGCATAAAATATGCATGCTTTGGCCATACACAGATTAAATTCCATTTGGTGCAGATTTCACAGCAGAAGCTAGTGGTTAAGCAGATGGAACAAAATAATTATAACACATAAAATAACCCTGGTTATCTGTAGCTATATACACAGCAATTATAAGGGATTAGATCCAAAAAAAGAAAGCATATGTACTGTTCTGCTAGACTCCAGTGCCGCACTAGTAAAGAGTAGACACATCATTATCAGATTGAAAATTCATGCAATAATCTGGGATTACCTACCAAGTAGTGAGGCAACACGTATATTTCCCTCTCGTTCGTCACTCAATCATTCTGCATGCCCACAAGCATGTAGAGTGCTGACTGTATATTCCACGGGTGGAAGATAAAAGTACCCTTATATAAGATATCAAACTCCGAAAAGGTCAAAACTTGTATGGATAGCCAAGAAAACAGCACAAATCCTTCGATTTGTCCTGTCCATATCAAGTCGGTTTGTTTACACATAAAAAACTGAAAAAAAAACATGCCAATTACAAATCGAATAAAACTAGGGATTACGGTACTCAAACTACACGGAGCATGCGTTCATCGTTTTCTACAACCAACCATAGGCCCCCAAAACATGGATATCACTATAACAGTAAATAGATGGACATTGTAGCAGCAATAACCATAAGACAAGCTCAGTAATTGTGTGAGAGCTCTACCATACCTGAACATTGCTTTCCTCCATCAATATCTCCTTGGCCTTCTCACACAATGTTTTAACCTGTCAATGCTCCAGTCAGTAAAGAATAGCAATTTTCCCTATTCCAAGAATTATACAGACACCAAACGCTCGATCACACCATGCCTAAGTAAAGAGACACATTCAGCCCCCCATCACGGGATAACAAGAGTATCCCAGGACGAAACAGGCGAGATGGAAAACACAACACCAAACACAAAGCAGTAAGAATGTCGATTCAATGACAGGTACAGCCAGCATAAATCCAGGTGGAGTAGCGTCGAGACGCCCAACAGCAACAGATTCGGGCATCTATCACTTGAGCTGCTACAGTATATTCCGATCCAGCCAATCATGGGAGCTCATCAAGCTGCACTATTTATTCCGCGCCTCAGCGAAATACTCGATTCCGCAGCAGCACACGAGATCTACAACCGCCGGCTGAACCCGGACCACCCAAAAGCTACCACCTTTGCCCGAAGCGATCTAACCCTAGAGAAGCTCCGGCGCCGGGACCACCCATCCTAAACCTCCTCGATCTCGCGATGAATCCCCCCGTGGAGACGAATCAGACGAAACCAATATGGAACGGGAGTTGCCGGCAGGCCTCACCTCCGTCTCCGGGAGCGGGCGGCACTCCATGAGCTGCTCGATCTGCGCGTCCAGGCCGCCGCATCCCCCGCCGCCACGCGAGCCCGCGGAGTCCTCCATCCGTCTCTGCCCGCAGGGACAGCGCCCTGATCTACCTTCCTCTGGTTGGAGCTCGCCGGCAAGAGCGCGGGCGGGGGAGGAGCTCGAGGGGAGGGGAGGGGGCGGGCGGGAGGGAGGAGGAGAGGAGAGAGAGGAGAGGGGACGAGACGAGACGGTCGAGTGTAAGGAGAGAAGCGGGCGGGAGGGCGCGGGCCCCGCTACCTGTGGGGTCAATGTGTCAGTGACGTCCGTAAGGAGCAGGGCCCACTGTCAGTGGAATTCGGATGAGGAGATGTGGAGCCGGGTAGATGGCTGGTGGTGCCGGACGGAGGAACGGAACGTGAGGCAACGGGACGGAGCTGGACATCCGGTGGGCCATCCGTGTCAGCCACACACGCAAACAACGAGGGATAGATAAGATAACTCGAA
Source organism: Echinochloa phyllopogon (assembly GCA_033239725.1). Lineage (NCBI taxonomy): Eukaryota > Viridiplantae > Streptophyta > Magnoliopsida > Poales > Poaceae > Echinochloa > Echinochloa phyllopogon. The sequence goes on along the minus strand of BTCW01000018.1, from coordinate 25,402,341 downwards.
CGTTAAAGTCCTTGTGCAGTCGTGTGTGTGTGTGTGTGTGTTTGCGAGAAGTGTGTGCTGATTCGAACCTACGTTCTACTTCACCTTTGTATAGCTTTGTGTGCCAATGCACATGGAAGCCTTTCTGCAATGCTTCGGGTGTAGCGAGTCATCGATCTCTAAATATTTCTTGTCAAGAACCGATGAAATGTATCATGCGCTCATCAATCTATGTAAAGGTAAACTTCTCTTCACACACTAACAAATTATGCATCGTGCATGGATATGTGCCCTTGGAACTGGATGTAGTCACAACTTGGTGAGTGGTGCATAAAGATATACCAGTTCCCCATAAAAAAAATTTCACAATGGGAAATAAAATAGCCATATCTATCCTAACTTTGTTAGGTTCTTTGTGATATACTTGTCCTCTATGTTCCGAGTTACCAACTTAGCAAGCATATATGTATCTTTAGCTAATTCTTCTTGAAAAAGTCGATTTTATTGCTCTCACCGATTCATTTTGTTAGTTTAACTCCTTGAACGAAATTTAGTGACGGTAGAAGTCTTGTTGTCAACAGGTCAGACGGACATATTGCCTACCACAGAAAGAATAGCGATGGTTAAATCTTGTAAATATCTAAAAAAATGCGATAACAGTGTTGAATCAAGGACTCAATCTTGTTAGGTAGGTTCCACAAACTAACCTAGGATCTATTCGCAACTTTAAACCCAACTTGCACGTGGAATAACAAGAAAGAATAACCTCGTATGGGATGGATTGGGAATAGTTCTTATGAGTAAATTTGCATTAAATTTATTTCAGAGATTAAGCGGACAAAGTTGATTGAGGAGGGTAGGAAAATAGTCTTTTAATTATTCTTTTAGTGATGGGTGATATTTTTAGCAATATGCATGTGGTGACTTCCGATGAAAAATGTTTTGTTTGAAAATGCTCTATCTAGATTATATTAGCCAGATCCCTAATCTTTCTATTGTCTTCAAGTTAAAAGTACCCGAGCTAAACATGCACAAGTTTTTTTTTCTAATGACTTGTACATTTAGACCACACAAAAATAACTTATAAATTTTAAGATTTGTAAATATTTATCTTTATACGAGGAATTTTGAAATGGTGGAGAATAATTAGAGCCATCCGTTCCGAAAAATCGGACGGTGGAATCATAGGAAGTACTCAGATGTACCTAAATAGAGGTACCAAATGTACCAAATTTGTGGACTCGGACACGAAAAATAGTGGGACCAATCATTGTTTTACACTTGGTACTTTGAGTAGTGGTGGGTACCTCTCTAATTATTATAAAACAGCTCTCTTTATATACTTAAAAGGAAATACTTGTAGTATTCCCTCCTGCCAGAAATACACGAAGGTTTTGCCTACCGGCGGTTCATGTATCCGGTTAGAAAACGGGCATGCATCTCCAACCGAAGAGGTGGGTGCTAACTTGAAGCAACCGCTAACACAAAACGCCTTGTTTAGATACTAAGTCGTTGTTTAGATCCAAAATATGGGGGTGGGGATTTGGGGGTTTGGGGTCACTTCGTAATTATTATGCACTGTAGTATTTTGTTTGTATGTGTGAAAAATTATTCAAAAATTGATTAATTAAGCTCAAAATGTTCGTATCACAGAGTACAACAAAACTGTGTACTTTTGATTTCATCTACATTTAGTACTCCATGCAAGCTATGACATTTTGATGTGATGAGAATCTTCTTTTTGCATAGTGAACTTTGGGCCAAAGTTCACTATGCAAAAAGAAGATTCTCATCACATCAAAATGTCATAGCATGCATGGAGTATTAAATATAGGTGAAATTAAAAACTAATTGCACAGTTTTGTTGTACTCTACGAGACGAACATTTTGAGCCTAAGGGAAGGTACATTGCTACACGTCAGCGATCTCATAGATCGTCTCATGCAGTGCCACGTAGGATTTTTGCTGATGTGGAGGAGAGAGAGCGATGTGAGAGAAATAGGTCGTTGCTTCGCGAAACAACCACCTCATGAGATAAATTTTAGGACTATGAGACAAGTCCTCCACCATTGTATGAGTTTTATTGCCATGCAACCAATAGTATTTCTTTATTTTTCCATAAATTAAGGGATATTATATTACTACGAGACAGCGAAAACAACAACTCATTGTATAGGTTGTCTGATAAGTCGTCTCAAGATTACGTGTCACTACATGAGACCGCCTATTAGACGACACCAATGTACCTGCCCTAATTAATCAATTTTTGGACAATTTTTCACACGTACAAACGAAATGCTACAGTGACGCACACACCTCAAAAGACCCAAGTTTACCTCCAAATTTGGGAACTAAACAAGGGCCAAGATAATTGAAGCAATGCAAGAGAGCCAAACTCCACTATCTTTAATGAAGTCGCTAGACTGCCACTGCCGGTAATAATCCGGCAAATTAATTTTTAAAAGAAGCGTTTAGTTTTTTTTTCGAGGAGAAGCTTACATGTGAGTTTGCTTTAACGTACGCCACACATGTTTTTTATATAATTATACTCTATACACCGCGCTCATGGCTCACGGACCACAAGATTTTCATTGCCTGACGAAGAAGTCCAAACAAAAAGCTGCAGCCTATTCCCCCTTACACATCCCGCCAAAGATATAGACAATCAAAGCTTTGACATGGTACTCTTCTGAGTATCACACATCACACTATCAATAGGTCAGCGGAAAAAGTTCTCCCTTCCTTTTCTTTTTGGTATAGTGAGATCACACAGGCATTTCACACTTGTGATTAAAAGTCGCACTATTCTTATTGATTTCTCTTATACTAGTACAATACTTGCTGCAACAAAATCATAAATATAGGAAAATAATTTTCAGAAGTGAATCTAATTATATCATTTCCATAGAACAAAACATACATAAGAGGTTAGTCATTGGTTGAAAATTACAAAGGTTTGAACATTAAAATACACGCCCTCCTTATAAAAAGAAATAGAAGGAGCAAGACCATTTGTGTTTGAGCAAAGATATGAAAGCCAAACCAAAATCGATCAATTGCCTGTCTAAACTTTCCGCAAATTTACCAATGCAAATGAACTAGAGCAAACTAAATTGGAACTATAAGCAATTTTGATATCAAACTAGATGATGGATAAATTTGGAGGTCAAAATCAACTAGCAAATTAAACTTGAGCTCGCATGTGTTTCAACAGGCTCTCTATGAGCAACAGACAAGGTGAGAAATAGATCCATTATCCAATCTTAGCGTATCTTGAAAGTAAAAAGTGATATACCAAAAGCTAAAGAGAATCCATAAAAAAACTATTGAAATTTTAACATAGTTGTGTTAAACGTGTTTAGCAAAGTACAACTTGGAGCAAATTGATCTTTTGACACTTAACGACTAGATTTTCTGATTTCCCAATTCCCACGTTGGAGTGTTCGATGTTGGCTTCGTGGGATTGACACTCCAAATAATGAACACTTCCGCTCTATGACATTTTGTCCTTTTAATTGATTTCATGTTTCTTCTCTTTGTGCTTTTGCCACTTTTGAAAGGACCATCTTGCCCTTATGTTAGTTGATGCACTTCTTGCTGCCGGTCGGGAATCTCATGGTGCCGTTCATTCGGTGCTCGGAGAATGAACCTTGGACTTGGGAATTGCCGCATTGGGTGGGGTGGCATTGGCGATCTATATTACCCCAATACTTCGATACGGATACAGATACTCGATACGATGACACTTCGATACATCATTTTTTCCAAAAACACCGATACAAAGATACGTGAATATATATATTATATTTATATTTTTGTAAGTATATAATATAAAAAATGAAAATGCATATCTAATTTATAAACATTTCTCAAGAGATATGAAACAGCTAATTGCCTAAGTATTGATATAATAACTCATCATGTCTTCTACTATTCTTTCTCCTTGTAATATGGGACAAGAAATAGTGTATTTATAGGTAAGATGTGAGGGATTATGGTTTTAAAGTGTCTTGAAAAAATCAGAAATGTATCAAAAAAGTATTATGATTATTTTATTTATTTAAAAATTATTAAATTATTCGATACTTGTCCGACAACTATCAGAAAAGTATTAGTGTCAGACAAGTATCATAGGAATATCAATATGTGATACGTGGACGTGTATTGTAGTTACCGATTAGAGAGAAGGGAAGGGATAAATTAGAACTGAGCATTACACACCGGATGGAACAAGCGGAAAGGAGAAGAGCAAGATGGTCCAGTTGTGGCATGCATATGGATTGTCCGGGACCAACTGTTGTGGCCCAATCTTCTCAAAGGATCTTCGAAGCTTGATAACTCATTGTATGACTTGACGGTGAGACTACACACCATGAGATCTTGCACACACGACGAACAATCGCGACAATGGCCCTTCCCACAGAGAAATTTGGAATTTTAACACCCTCTTCATGAGGTTTTGCAAGTTTGACATTCGCAACATTGACTTCGTAAATTTGACATCCTCTTCATGAGCACCTTGATTTCCTTGACATTTTCCTTTATTTATTCATTTTATTTTTCTTTTCTATTTTACAAGCTGATGAAATGACCAAATTGTCCTTCGGCAATGTGCCCTTACCTGGTTGGCTCCGTTGGGCAACTGAGATTGAATCCCCGCCGGTTCCGCGTGCATTGCCCGGCAGTTCCAGCCACCACAGATCCCACCGCCAAGCCGCCGCCGTGACAGAAGACAAGCGTCGCTGATCAATCCTGTTGGCCAGGTCGACGACCACGCCCGGCAATTGCAGCGCGCAGTGGAGGCGCGGACGCTGATTATGTTTGCCAGGCCAGGCCATCGTTCGCCGCCAACAGGTGCAAGTCACTCGCATCTAATTGTATGAATGTTCAATGGTCGTCTCTCATCCTCAGTTTTGTCTTTGCCATTTTTTTGGACAGCAAAGAACCATTGCAATTTGTCAGGTTAATGTTATGGTACAAGATTGCAGATAAATATGATCATGTAGTTCTTTTTTCTGTGTGGAATCCTTGTACGGCGCAGCGACGAAGACTAAGCCAGAGGCATGGCGAGAGAAAAGATGCGGCGGAGAAGGTTGGGTGCTGAGACATCCAACCAACATTCAACATGTGAAAAGGTTAGGGGCAATTTAGTCACTACCCTTGCCTATAAATGGAAAAAAGAAAATAAAAATTATTAAAACTAGGAAAATGTCAAGGAAATCAAGGTGCTCACGAAGAGGATGTCAAATTTACGAAGTTAATGTTGAGAGTGTCAAACTTCCGAAGCCTCATGAAGAGGGTGTCTAAATTCTAAATTTCTCCTTTCCACGTACCGTTGTAGCCAGTCCAAGCAATCACGTCATGTAGATGTGAAGGCACAGACTAGGTAAACTGCAGACATCTCCTCTAGGAATCTAAAGAACGAGTTGTAAGTCTATCAAGGTTCATGTGGGATTAACTCAAAGTTGTATTATTCTGAAAATAGCAGCCAAAAAGTATGCAATCGATATACCAAAAGTATAAATATTGGTAATAACCGAGACCAAAAGGAAATGTATTAAAGAGGGCCAAATACTTTTGGAATATTAGTTAAAATCGCTTAGTCTTTTGAGTGTCAATTTGACGAAGGCAAAATCCAAGGGAGAAAATTGGCGATGTCATTTCGAGAGCAAAAGATCGGTCATACGTCTCCACACAATTTTAGTCACCCGTGATCCTTGGCAGATCAGGAAAGGATAGCTTTTTTTTTGACAAATTTTACTCTTGGACATCTAACTTTTTTGAATTGGTCAAAACACACCGCAAACGACGAAATTGACCTCGTACCATTATAAAATCACGATCATTTACCGTAGGACACCGCAGCTACTATAATATTATTTTCTTTGACTTGAAGAGAGAGGACAGAAAAACTCTATTTTGCCTTCACTTACAGAGCAAGCTCACCCCCCCCCCCCCTCCACGATGCGCAAATTTGAGGGCCCCCGTGCCTGTGAGTTGAGGACAAGCGAGGGAGCGACGCAACTCGTTTTTGGACTAGCACCTGCATCTGCTCTGCCACAACTTAGAGTCTGTTTGGCATAGCTCTAGCTCCAAACTCCAGTCCAGATTTACACTTTCTACGCTAAATTAATATATTTTAAATATTAATATTTAGTACAAGCTATAAACAAACTAATTCGTCTCAATATTCTTTATTTAATCCCAGCTCCAACTCCAAAATTTTCTGGAGCACCTCATACACAGATCTAAGAACTTTATAGATTTTCTGAAGTTGGAGCTGTATTTGACGAGAGCTTCATGTGCCGCCTCACCGCCACAGTGGTCAGGTCGCCTCATCCCACCTCCCTCTCGCCGCTCCCCCTTCCTCCGCCGATCCACCTCCTGCTCGCGCTACTCCTCTCGCTACTGCTACTGCTACTACTCTTCCCCTCAAGCAGCAACCCGCACCTCCTCCAGCTGCTGGTGCCCCTTGCCATGGAAAAGGGATGCTCGGGTGAGCAGCTAGCCATGGGGAGAGGGCTACTGCATGGCACCAAGCAAAGAGCAGTGACACTTTAATGAGGAGGATAGGAAGGAGATAGAGCTGACACACGGGCCCCATTTCACTCGAGGGCAAAATAGACCTTTCCTGCCCCTTCTGTCTCCTTGAATCAGGAAGATTGATATTGTAATCACCGCAGTGTGCTACAACAAACGATCACGATTTTATAATGGTACCGAGCCAATTTTATCGTTTGCGATGTGTTTCGGCCAATTGAAAGAAAGTTGGATGTCCAGAAGCAAAATTTGCCTTTTTTTTATTTGCATCACGTACAAGTCTGATCAGGATGCAACGTTTGTATATGAGCAATACCTTTGCTGTTGCGTGATGCAGCCATGCAAGATGCATCATTGCTTGAATAGACCGTTTTGTCAAGGTGTCCCACTAAAGCTATGCCAATGCATGCTAGGAACTAACACCTTTTAATCATTTGTTTTGCTTCTTTATATAAAAAATTATTTGATTTGCTTTTCCTGTCACAATGGATTCAAACATTTCCCATAGAAGCGAAAAACATTCTCGTTGTCTATATAAAGAACTCAATGGTTCATCTTTGAGAGGGAGAATCTCCTCATTTGCTAGATTCGCCCCTATCCCCCCCTCTCATTGAAATTCCCAACAAAGTTTGTTCTCTGTTTTCGCCTCCACTCCGAGCAACATTAAGGTGATATTTTTTCTCTATTTATAATAATTAATTATGACACGTTTTGTTTTAAAGCTACGATTTATATAAAAATTTATAAAATAGAAAAAAGTCCTTACAACCCCTTTCAGCAAAAAAAACTAGCGATTTATGTCCAAACCGCGTTTCATCGTGACATTCTTTCATAATCTCATATTGCTGGTGAACTCTCTTATAAATCTTGATTCCTCCACAACTCGGTCTTGTAAGATTTAAAGACAAACCGTGTTAACATCCATAAACGCATAAATCAATTTTGACATGAGAAGATCTTCTCCTTTTTCCTTTAGGGAAAAAAATAAACAAGAAAAGATACTCGAAGTGTAGAACACGGCTTTGGATCCGACGCGCAAAATTCAAAGCCAGCCTCACATATCACAAAGCCCAGAAGAGTGTGAGAGACAGAGGTGGACGGCGACTGGTGTCTGGTGAGACTCTGGGAGGCTGACTACGCATGTCCACACCTGTCTACTACTACTGCCCGCAATTAATCAAATGAAAACCCGCACCCTTTCCGCCCTCATTTCCCTGATCCCACCGGGGTTTTGCCCAGAAAAACCAACAGCCCCCCCTCTCCTCTGCTCCTCCACCCCCGCTCCTCCCGGCGACCGACCGACGCGCGGCTGCGGCGAGAGATCCCCCTCCCCCCCGCGCGCGGATTCCTCCCCGCCCGATCCGGCGATGGACACCACGTCCAGGCCGCCCCCGCCGCCCGGCGCAGGGGTCCGCGTCCGCGCCCCGCTGGTGAGCTCCGCTCCGCTTCCGTTTTCCTCTTGTTCGTCGCTCAGCGGCGCGGTTCGGATTTGTAGGGGGTGTTGGGGGCAAAGGCGTGGACTTTGGGGGTGAAAGCTTCGATCTTTCGGCCCGGGGATGGGGGTTCCGGCGTACGGGATTGGGGGTTTTGATGGATCCCGTCGCGATTGGGGGTCTGGATCTGAGTAGTTGGCTACTTGTGGGCGGGGGCTCTGGTTCGGTGATTCTTGCGTCGTTTTTGCGCCACGGGGCCATGGGAATCCGCTAGGAATGGACTGAAGGACCGGGTAAATGGTCTATCTACTCTAGCTGCATCTGAATTCTACCGCGCAATCTGTCAGTACCAGTATCGCTTGACTGCTTGTAGTAAGTGGAGTACTATGTTAGTTTTGATTTGTAGGCTGTGCTTATTCTTGTGAAGTAGGACAGCACTACTATATTGGATTTGCATATTGTGATGTTTAAGTTCGGTTTTCTATAGTTGTGATTGTTCAGTGTGTAAGTACATTCAGCGCAGATTGCATGATCTTGTGTTATGCTGTAATACTGCATAATCTGTTCCTAATCGATGCACTGGGATTTCTGCTGCATTTATCCGGCTCATGTTATTAGATGTTCATTATTTTTAGGTGCATCATATTATCTTCTTGAGTTTTGTTAATTCAAAGGAGTTAGTATCACAAAACAATACAGCTAGACTTCTGTGTGGCTTGGTTGTAAATGGGGCTGAAAAGTAGTTACAGATCGGCATTGGCCAAGCCAAAAAAACTATAGATAATCAACCTTTTCTGTACCGTTTCATGAGCAACTGCAATGGTAGTTAAGCTGATGTATGTCTTTAAGCCATTGCACACTCTTTCACCCTGCCTGGGACATTGGTAATTGGTTCAGTTTTTTCCCAACCAGTTGTAGAGCTAGGCCCTTGCCTGGGACATCAGTTCAGGTTCTGTGATCATGACCTTTAACATGTACTGTGATTTCTTTTCTCGATTTGGTTCCATAAATTTTGATGTCCTTGAATTGGGAGAACTAGTTCATGAAAGACATTGCCTTTGATAGTAATGCTTCTAGCCCTCACCCCTCGTAAAGTTATAATGTTGAACTATGCCAACTCATCTTGGGGACAGGATATGCCTCGTGTTCATGATTTTATTCTCTTGCTAACTATCACCTGTTTGATGCATTAATGCCCAAACCTATACCGATATATTAAATATGGCATTGTAATTTGTAGGAAACATGATTTAGAACTATTTTCTACAATCGAAACATCCTACAATCGCCATTCATCCAGGTTGTGATTATTGATGGTATTTTATTTAGGAGATATGAACAAAAGGAACATCTAGATGTAAAGAAAGGAAGCTCTCCATGGTGGCGTGGTGCTATGTTATATCTGAAGCTTCATTTGTAGCATTTTGAATTTATTGCTTACTTTGTTTGTGTCAAGAGTTGGAACTCTAAAAATCCTTACAATCTATTTGATGTTTTATTATTTATTATTTACTGTGATTTGCTTTTCTACCCATATAACTTCTAAGTATTTGTTTTTTCATTGGCTGCCAGGTGGAGTCTGTCTCCTGCTACTGCAGATTGGACACAGGCCTTAAAACTGTCGTCGATGCTAGAAAGTTTGTTCCTGGTGCAAAGATGTGCATGCAACCCGAGGTCAAACAAAACAAGCGCAAGTCAAGGGGGTCAAGGAAGGAAAGGTGCAGAACGCAAGCACCACTTTTACCTGGCCTTCCTGATGACCTTGCTATTGCCTGCCTTATACGGGTTCCTCGAGTTGAACACCCCAATCTCAGGATGGTTTGCAAAAGATGGAACCGCCTTTTGTCTGGGAATTACTTCTACTCCTTGCGTAAGAAGATTGGAGTGGCAGAAGAATGGGTTTACGTCTTTAAAAGAGACCGTGAAGGGAAGATATCCTGGCATGCCTTTGATCCGCTACACCAGCTATGGAAGTCTCTTCCACCAGTTCCATCAGAGTATTCAGAAGCATTGGGCTTTGGCTGTGCCGTTCTGAGTGGTTGCTATCTGTACTTATTTGGTGGGAAAGATCCTTTGAGGGGCTCTATGAGGCGTGTTGTTTTCTATAATGCTCGGACAAACAAATGGCACCGAGCTCCAGATATGCTGAGGAAACGTCATTTTTTTGGTTCTTGTGTAATAAACAATTGTCTCTATGTTGCTGGTGGGGAGTGTGAAGGAATACAGAGGACACTGCAGTCTGCAGAAGTTTATGATCCAAATAGGAACAGATGGGCCTGCATTACCGAAATGAACAATGGCATGGTGCCTTTCATTGGAGTAGTATATGATGGCAAGTGGTTCCTAAAGGGGCTTGATTCCCATCGCCAAGTGACCAGTGAAGTCTACTCACCATCATCCAATGCCTGGTCAACAATCGATGATGAGATGGTTACAGGGTGGCGGAACCCGAGCATTTCCTTCAATGGCCGGCTCTATTCAGCTGACTGCCGGGATGGCTGCAAGCTTAGAGTTTATGATGACAGTACAGGAACATGGACAAGGTTCATGGACAGCAAGCACCATTTGGGTAGCTCACGTGCCTTTGAAGCTGCAGCATTGGTGTCACTAAATGGGAAACTTTGCATTATCCGGAACAACATGAGCATAACTCTTGTTGATGTTTCGGACCCAACAATGAGTGTTGAGACGGATAGTGCACGTATGTGGGAAACAGTTGCTCGGAAGGGCCAGCATAGGTCGTTTGTGGCAAATCTGTGGTCTACCATTGCAGGGCGGAACTTGAAGAGTCACATTATTCACTGTCAGGTGCTGCAAGTTTAAGGGAAGATTTTGTAAATGGGAACATGACAAAGATGTCCTATGCATGAACAGGATCAGATCAGTGGAACAACCCTCCATTAAGAGGTAGTTTGATCCCATAGCAGAGTCATGGCAAGGAAAAGCTCATTGCTGCCCAACCAATTTTGTTCATTTGAGAGCGGAGAGATTCAATTACATTCGCCAGCATTGGAAGACTATTGTGGGAGAATGGTTTACTGGAAACTAGAAAGCGAGAAGCAGCTTCCCTAGTGTAATGACAGACCATTTGGTGGCAGACTACGAAAATTAATTGTTGCATATATCGTCCTATAAGTTAGGGTCTCCATCATACTATCTTGTATCCAGTAACATCCTGTATCTTACTGTGTAAAGTCGATATATGATGTAGGGGCAGACTAGCTAGACTCTAGGATTAGAAAATTAAGGGTAATCCCTATTGTGCTTCAAATTTTATTTGCAATGCCTGTTATGCCTGATATTTTGTATTGAATCTATGCGGATGATGGATGCATTTGCTGTTTTATGCATGCAATTTCCAGTTGTACTGTGTATTTGATGAAAAGGACGTACGTGGTGTCTTATGTAGCACATGCATTGGATTACCAATCTGTTTGGATTTCTTTTGATAAGATTTTGATATGCTATCATGGGCCAGCCTTTTCTGTTCTGATTTGGTTGGAAGCTTTGTACAAAGTATCAGTGTATGGTGTATGGAACATGCGCTTGCAGATTGCCTTCAGATAACAAATGGCATGGCCTATTATCTGGTTCATAATGTCGCAACAACTACCATCGGTCACTGATGCTTGACTAAAAAGAGGTAAAGATCACGTAATATATCCACTTCTCTTCAGAAAAGCAAATCAAAATCATGTGCCAAGATGAGAATCCTGGAACAGTTTAAGACACTTGATTCCATTTTACTCTATGAAATATGCATGTGTTGTCTCGAATTCATATGACCCATTTAACATATAATATGAAAAGTAAAGTGCACCAACAGCCACAGAACAATTTATGGCTGTATAATTTTAGTCCAATAAGTTGCAAAATATGCAAATAGATGTATGCATGAGCTTGTCAAATATAAATATGTGAATGCATGGCCATATGTATATGGGGCTATTGCGATCCTGCCCCTACTTTGATCCTCAATTGTGATTTTACCCCCATTTTTCTTCACTTTGTGATTATACCCCTGTTTTTTGAATTTGAAGAAAGATTTTGCCCCTATTATGTGAAGATCATGTAACAGTGTGAAATGAAATAAAAAAAGACATGTATACCCTTACAAATATGCCCCTGTTTTGTCAAGAACTTTATGATTTTGCCCTTATATGACATCAATTATATTGACAACATTTATCAGTTTTGCAACCAAATTTACCAACTAAACTCATTGAAATAAGCATACTGAGTTATAATTGACAAATTTTATCAAAACAATTTGACAGCATCATGACACAAAAGTAACAGTACCATCCCATATGTATAGATAGATATATAACATCCCATCATACTAGTAGAGAAGTAACAGTACCGGATGTCAGGATCCAACGTACAAGTTCAAGAAACAATAAAGATGTATTACATGACCAGTGATAATGCATCATGTTCATGCATCTAATCCTAACAATGCAGCCAGTCTTCCTCCTCTTCCTCTTCCTTTAGCACCACTTGTCCCTCTTCCTCATCCTGCTTCTCTTCCTTCAACATCAATTGTTCTTGTTTCACCGACACTTGCCCTTCCTCCTCCCCTTCCCCTTCCCCTTCCCCTTCGACCTCCACCTCCACGTGCACTTGCACTTCACAAAGAGGGAAATTGGTTCAGTAAATAAGTTGGCAAAATAAGCATGACTACATAAGAGCATTTCCAAGAGTATCCAATAAACATCCCCAAGAATTAGTTTTGGGCACATGAAAAATAATGCTCCAACAGTGCCTAATTCTGTTTTCAAATTTTTTCGCATGCCCAATACTGACTCCATTCTGAACCAAATTTACCCCCCTCTCCGAGCTCCCAATACCCCATGGAAAAAAGGACGGACTAAACAAAATCCACGAGTTACTGTTCACCACGAAAAAAATCAAGCAACGGTCCCATAGTTGATGATGTGGCTGTTTTTGGGTCTAATTTTTTGGGAACTGTTGGTTGAAAGGGTATTTTTTCCTCCCAATAATTTTTTGAAAGGTCCCAAAACTAGTATTTTGGGACTTTATTTTTTTGTCACTCTTGGAGATGCTTTAAGGAAGAAAGTGCAAGTAAGTAGCAAACTGAACCAGGAGCCCAACTACAAGACCCCGAAGGGCAGAGATGCTCGACTGTAGCGTGAGCACCGTGGAGACTGTAGAAGGTTCTTCTGAGCCCTGTGAGCTGATCAATGACAGATCGATGAGCAGACCTTGATGATGTAATAATGTAGGGATCGAGTCATGTATTCTCCATCATGTGGAAGTGTTAGTAGTAGAGATGACCACCATATGGCACGGCCACGATGTTTAGCTCGATTAGAAGTGCTTAATCTCCAAGGTTATAGGAGTTGGCATTGAGATAGCACCCATGTTTAGGTTGTAATGCTTTGATTGAGTGATCGGGTTTTGTGGTTGTTCTTGCCGTTTTTATCGATATTCATCTTGAGTGTAGCTTATTAAGTTTATTTTCATGTTTGTATTCAACTCCAATTTGTAGTCGGGAGAGTGTTCAAAACCCATAGTTGACTACCATTATGATGTCTTGTGGAACGAAGTCTGTCTGAAGATCCAATCACTTGTTTGCACTCTTTGAGGAAGCTGCCCAAGGAGAAGAAGCTCGAGAAGTCCCAGAAGTCATGACAGGTGAATCTCACCAACTTGAAGAGCAACGTAAGCTGAGAGTTGTCGTGAGAAGCCTTTACCCTCTTAAACCCTAGGTACCCCTTAATCTCGGGGACGAGATTCTTGTGAGGGGGAGAGTCTGTAACATCCCGGATTTTTCCGGAATGTTATAAGTTTTGAAAAATGTAGATTTTAAAAATTTTTCGTGCAATGTTTGTTTAATAGTTAGAAAACCTAAGACTGTCTGTCGATGATTTATATCGAGCACGTCTATCTGGCGGTACCCCATAGAGTAGATTGGTGGGTCTCGCCGAGTTCTAGAAACGTCAGTGCACGAACAACACAAAGATTTAGACAGGTTCGGGCCGCGAGTAGCGTAATACCCTACGTCCTGTGTACTTGATTGTATTGCACGTGAGTTGAGTTGTTTCGAGGGGTCCCTGCTCCTCCTTATATACCCGGGGAGCAGAGTTACAAATCGATTACACAGACTACTCGTATTCGACCTGGATGGTTAAAATAAGGTAATATATCATGTATCATATTCGAATACGAGTAGTTTTACTATTTGACTACATCGTCCTATACCTTATCTGACTAGTCCAAAGCAGTCGAATCGCAACTCTCCATATCGAGTAGTTTAATTCCTTATATGAGTGGCCCTAGGGATCCTGGCCCCACAAGCCCCCGATCATCTTGCGTCTTTGCTTCAACTCTTGAATCTTTTTAACATATTCGAGTAGTCAGAGCTAAGCCCAAGACGCTCAAATCTCTTCTGACGAGTAGTTTCTCTAGGGCGCATCTTTTGATGCATCCAATAGGCGTAGCCCCCGAGCCTCCGAGTACTCGTTAAGCAGTCGAAGGAAGTAGTCGAAGGTTCAAAAAACTAATCTTGAATTTCACCTGAGTAGTCTAATGGTGCGCACCAAGTAGATGCAACCATCGAGCTTCGAGTAGTTTTGTTAAAACTAGTCAAAGGCCTTGGATAAAGTGAAACCATCGGGCTTTCGAGTAGTTTTGTTAAAACTAGTCAAAGGTCTTGAATAAAGCATAATAGGCTTAAAAGAAATTGTATCTTTCAAATGCGACCCTGAATCCACGAGTGCTGTTAAGTAGTCGTTGGATCGAGTACTGCTCCCTTTATTTACTGTGAGCAATGAATGCTAATACATACTCGATAATTGTCTCCTCCAGAATGTGCGTACTTTTTCGAACGACCGTATAAGCACAACAACTTTCGAGTTGTTTCCAAATGTAAGAATTGATCAACTATAATTTTGTATCTACGAGTCATTTTGTTAAAACCAGGTGAAGATCTTTTTCCACGGCTTTCCTCCTTAAATCTCGGAAGGAATCAAATCCCGGATTATCCACTAGCAGCCCCTGAGCTTTGAATCAAAGAATATCTTTGATTTGAAGATCTGAACAATCACCAAGAGTCTGTTGTCATTGAATCCAATATTTTCGTCGGGAAAAACTAACTTAGGAATACCAAACCTTTCCCTGTAACAGAATGCGATACGCCGTAGATACTGTTGCAAACAGTAACCCTAACCGAAGGTTATAAATCTAAAGTGAGACCTTCATTTGTTTCGTAACTTTGAGCGCAGCGCCATAGCCTTTTGTCTCTTTATCGTAGCTTCCTGAGCATTTAGAACTTTCTCTGCATTCATCTCTTGTGAATGCGAGAAAAAAGCAAAGTTTTAACTCGATCTGCAACAATGGGCCAAAAGAAAACTGATGCCAAAAACACAGAGAAAGGCACTGCTGCTAAGCCTGCGGAGAAAAAGCACCAAGGAAACATCCAAACACAAAGCCGGATTGCAAAACCCATCCTTCTCCCGCCGATGCTTGGAAGTATTGCACCACGAAGGAAGGAGATCTCCATGACCTGGTAGAGCAAGGTTTGCTTTTGTCCCAGGAAACTCTGGAGTGGAGAGCTTGCTTTAATGCACAATTTCCCACAGAAAACACAAATGAAATTCCTTTATTCGTGTCTTTCTATGAACACGGAGTTGGCCTTCCAATCTCTTATTTTTTCCGTGAGCTCCTTGATTTTTACAAACTCCAACTCCATCATCTGAATCCTAATGGGATTCTGAACATTGCTGTCTTTGTACATGCTTGTGAAACATTTCTTGGCATCAATCCGAATCTTGCTCTATTCCGCACCCTGTATCATATAAAGCCCCATCCAAATTTCCAAAGGATGGAAGTGGTTGGAGGAGCGGGAATTCAATTCCGCCAAAGGATGAAAGAACAATGGTTCTCTATGCCCCTTAAGGAGTCGTGTGGAGATTGGAAGTCCGAGTGGTTCATAATCGGTGAGTAGTCAAAGAACGAGTACTCTTTCTATAGTATTTATGATCAATGTACTTTGTTATAAACTAATCCTATTCCTGTGTAATTGTAATACAACAGGGAATCATGGAAAGAGCTGTCCTGTCAAAGATGGATGGTATCCAAGGGATCTATCCAATTGGAACACAAAGCCAACTACTGAAGAAGCCAAGGATGTGCCTGTTTTGTTAAAGCGAGTTCAATCCTTGAAGAATAAAGGCTTGACTGGGGTGGGGATAGCATTCAGTTTCCTCAAGAGAAGAATCCAACCACTCCAGGAGCGTATCAACCTTGGATACAAGTATGAGGGGAATACAGATCCTTCTCGGATGGTGCCAGAAGAACTTTCAGATGAGACCGTGCTAATGCGCTTGTCGCGCATGTTTGGTAATGTGAACAATAAGAAACCATACATCGCCAATGAATTCTGTAAAGGCCAATCTCCTAGTTCTGTAAGTACTCGCAGCTTTTAAATTTGAATTATTATGAACATGCATCTTAATGCTGGTTCTTCTGGTGTAGTCGGCCACTGATTTTGATGGACCAGTTGGTGGCCTTTCTCCACAAGATTGGGAGAAGTTCGGAAAGAGTTCTTCGGACAAGTCAGAGCCATCCAATGAAAAAGTCGAGGCAATTGCTGATAGTGTAGAAGAACTCGAAGCAATATCCGAAGAAAAGACAGCTGCCCCAGATGACATCCAAGTTAATATTCAAGGTAAGTGAATTCCTCATAATAGATTCCGAGTACTTTATCCATTCCGCCATTTAATTTTCTTGCACTATTTCTAAAATATAGAGGATACGGAAATAGTACCAACTGTTCCTGCAGGGGTAAAGCGGAAGAGAACTACTCGATCTCGATCAGAGACCACATCAGGAGCATACGTGCCTGGAGCAGAAGAAGGTCAACGAATCAAGCTCTCCAAATATATTATCGCCGTTCAAAGCTCATCAACCACAAGTGCCATGGTGAGTGGTACCACATGGAGCACAACCAGCTCCAAAGTGGGAGTTCTGAAGTTAAAGAAGTTCAACTTTAAGCCAAAAACCACCGCGATGATAAAGTAAGTATGTTAAATCGAATATTATTTTAATTGTGCTATCATTCAGCTGTTGAAATTGCTTCCTTTGTGAAGAGCACCATCTACCGCATTTGTGAGCGCGCTGCAAGCGCATCAAGAACAACAATTGAACAAAGCTGAAGAAACAGAGCATGGTGAAAGAGAAGTCGGCCCTATTGCCATTAATGAAAGAGGCGGGGTTTCAAAATCCAGCCAATCGCCAGAGAAGAAGTCATCTGATACCAATCTGGCTTCAAAAGCAAACCCAGTGGAAACCACGCACTAGGGAGGCTCTGATGGGCCGCCATCAATTGTGGAGGTAAATTATATAGCCTTTGCTCTGAATTTTTAATGCTTGTGAAATCATGAAGGTTGGTATCGAGACCGGAGAAGTCGCCAACATTGTTATTAAAGAAAGTACTCCACCACCACAAGGGAAAACTTTTGATAATGAAGCTGAAACAACACTTGGAAGCCGCTCTGGTAAGAGAAAAGCTTAATAGAAAATAGTTAATAAAGTAGTTATTAACTAATGTCAAATGCAGGCGTTGGTAGATAAATTGGAGAAGAACAGAGATGCAAGTCTGGAATCCTGAATAAAAGAACTCGAAGAAGATCTTGCGGCTGCCTATGAGGCGCGGGAAAAAGCTCGAATTGATAATCAAGACTTGGTTTCTCGATTACATAAACAACCGAAGGGATGAGAGATGAGAAATCTCGACTGGAAACTCGTAACCGGGAATTGATCCGAGACAACAATAGTAAGTAAAGCAAGTGTTGTACACTTAATCAGTAATTTAGTCATATGAAGTTTAATCATAGACTTGTCTTGTTTCTGCAGGATTGAAGGAAGAATTGGTTGAAGAACAGAGCAACAACACTTCATGGTACAACTTGGTGCAATCCAAAACCGAAGACTGTGCCCGCTTGGAGAAAGAGCTCGAAGATCTTAGGGGAAGATTTGCCAATGAGCATCAGATCCGTGTGGACATGGAGCAATCTTGTGCCAGGGCCTTAGCTGGACAACAAGCCAAACAACAAGAAGTGGAGGATATCCAGGCCGAGAAAAAGGCCATAGAAGAAGCGGTGCTCCCCATCATTGAAATGGTAACACCCGAAAGTGTTGCTACAACTAACGAGTCGATCTTGGAGTGGATCAGCGCTGTACCTGGGCAGATCAGCTGCTAGCAATGGTGAAAGCGCACAATCCAAACGCCAAACTTGAAGTCGTAGAGCTTCCAGAAGGAATGGAGATAGAAGGATTCGAAGCTTTGGTGAAAGAAATAGAGCCAGTCGCAGATACTTTCATTGGTTCATTAGAATAGTTCCGCATTGTAATCTTGAAGTACTCGTTCGAACACTCTGCTTTGGAGCCAATATAAATGCTTGTCATGTATATAACGTTTACTACTTGTTTAAAGTAGTCGTTATGAAATACTACTGTGTAAGTAATATATTTCAAGTATTTTGTGCGCATGCAAAGTACTGTGGGTAGTATATTTGATGAGTGACTACAATTTAAGTAGTCCAGTGGTCGTGTAAGGTTCACAACTAGAAAGAGTTGAATCAAGCCTTGTTAAGGTTTAGCAATTTTGCTAATGCAAGGAGAAAAGTTATGCATATAGGCATAAGTATGCTGTACTTCTTAGTACTTTTGAGCACATTTAGGTGACATTTATAGGAGAATGAGTGTAGTTGGTACAACACTAATTCTTGAAGCTTTCACCGAGAAAGCCAAATAATCAAAAGAAAGGAGATTATCGCCTTCGACCATGTATAGGTGAGGGTAACCCATCCAAGATTTTTAGGTGTCTTATACCTCCTTTGAAAAGGGAATCTTGGCTTCTCTTGAACGGGAGTAGAAGACTACTCGAATACCACGGGACGACTAGCGTCGATATGCACATGGTATAGTTTTATCTAATGAGATAAAATATGCCATAACTTGTAGATGACAGAAAAATATAACTTTATTAATTTGTGATCAAGGGTTGTTTTACAACGACTCAAATATAATCTCCCGTGTTACGGGTAGAATTTGCGGAGATGCTCTATGTTCCACACATTTGGCAATTCCTCTCCCTCCGGGGTTTGCAGCTGGTACGTACCAGGTCCAATGACTTGTTTTACAAGAAAGAGACCTTCCCATCGAGACATAAGCTTGTGCAGCCCTTCAGGCTTTTGGATTTGGTGTAGTACCAACTCTCCTATAGTAAAGGATCGAGGTTGAACAGAGCGTTGATGAAAGCGAAGCAATCCTTGAAGATAACGTGTGTTCTGAATAAGAGCTGCTACTCGAGCTTCCTCGACGCCATCAACATCCTGAGACCTTTCTTGATGAGTGAGTTGTTCATCATAATTCTCCAGACGCGGAGCTTCCCATAAAAGATCAGCAGGCAAAACTGCTTCGGAGCCGTAAACTAGGAAATATGGTGATTGGCCGGTAGCCCTGCTGGGTTGGGTGCGTAGCCCCCAAAGCACCGCGGGCAACTCCTTTGCCCATTTACCGCCATATTTCTTTAAAGGCTCATACAATCTGGGTTTTAACCCTTGCAGTAACAAACCATTCGCTTTTTCCACCTGTCCATTGGCACGAGGATGAGCAACTGAAGCATAATGTATCTCGATGGAGTATCTGTCACAATAGTCTTGGAATTCTTCATTGGTGAATACAGAGCCAAGGTCTGTGATGATGTTGCGAGGAACTCCAAATCTCTAGACAATACCATCAAAGAATCTGATCAAATTACCAGCTTTAGCATTTACTAAGGGTATTTCTTCGATCCACTTAGTAAATTTATCGATGGCTACAACAAGCCACTCGAATCCACCTGGAGCATTGGTGAGTGGACCAACGAGATCAGGACCCCAACAAGCGAAAGGCCATGATAGTGGGATAGTGTTGAGGTCGTGTGCTGGAACATGAGCTTGTCGTGCGAAGAACTGACATCCTTGACATTTTTTGACAATGTCTGCTGCATCGTGTTTGGCTGTTGGCCAGAAAAAACCCGCTCTATAAGCTTTACCGACCAAGGTTCGTGAAGCAGCATGATTACCACACACGCCGCTGTGAATTTCTTGTAGTAGGGCTTTTCCTTGATCAATTGTGCTGCATTTCATTAAGACGTTGGCCGAAGCCCCACGCCTATAGAGTATGTTGTCCACTACTACATAATTAGCAGCTCGTCGTTGAATACGTATTTGCTCTGGCTTCTGCTTTGGCAATTTGTGGTCTTTCAAGTACTCGATGAAAGGAGTCATCCAGTCAGTGTCGATTACCATGATATGTGTTTCTGGTTGAGACTGGGATTGGATGGTTTGAACTCGTGCTGGTCCCTTAATGGATGGCTGGAGTAGTTCTTGGATGAATATTTCTGCTGGGACATCGGCTCGCCGAGATTCTAGTTTTGACAGGGCATCTGCTGCGACGTTGTAGTCACGAACGACGTGGTGAAACTCCAGGCCAAGAAAGTTTCGTTCTAATTTACGAACCTCATGGACGTAGGCATCCATTGTCTCTTTAGAAGCGTCACAGTCTTTGTTAACTTGGTTGATGGCGATAGCCGAATCGCCATAGACAACGAGTCGCTTGATACTGAGTGATGCGGCCAGGCGGAGCCCGTGCAGCATAGCCTCATACTCTGCTTCATTATTGGTGACCTGAAACAGAATTTGTAGAACATATTTAAGTTGATCTCCTTTAGGAGATATAAGAAGTACACCTGTGCCTTCTCCTTCAAGTTTAAGTGACCCATCAAAATATATGATCCAGTGCTCAGGACGAGTGGTTGTCATAGAATTTTGAATTTGTGTCCATTCGACTATGAAGTCAGCAAGAGCCTGGGACTTGACGGCTGTTTGAGATGTGAAGTCAAGGTGGTACGCTCCAATTTCGGCCTTCCATTTGCAGATGCGACCTGTTGCTTCTGGATTATTGAGGATTTCGCCTAGCGGGAATTTAGTTACGACTGTGATGTGAAAAGCTTAGAAATAATGTCGTAACTTCCGTGATGTGATAAAGATGGCATGGACTTGTGGATAACGAATCTTGGATTCGGAGAGTACTTCACTGATGTAGTAAATTGGCCGCTGTACTGGGAATACATGGCCGTCCTCTTGTCTTTCGACTACCATTACAGTGCTGACCACATGGGTTGTAGCTGCAATGTATAAGTAGAGATGATCACCCTTCACAGGTGCTGTGAGTACTGACAGAGTAGATAGATATGTTTTGAGTTCTTCAAATGCCATATGTGCTTCATTCGTTCATGAAAACTTATCCTGCTTTTTAAGCAGTTTGAAGAAAGGGAGGCCCTTTTCCCCTAGTCTTGAGATGAACCTGTTTAAGGTCGCGATGCATTCTGTTGACTTCTGGACATCTTTTACGTTCTTTGGTGCTTCCATTGTAAGGATTGCTGAGATCTTTGCCGGATTGGCTTCAATGCCCCTGTTACTGACCATGAACCCCAAAAGTTTCCCTGACGGAACACCGAAGACACATTTGGTTGGGTTAAGTTTCCAACGGAATGTTCTAAGGTTGTCGAATATCTCTTGAAGATCACTGATGAGATGTTCTGACTGCGTTGTTTTGACGACCACGTCATCAACATATGCCTCTACATTGCGCCCAATTTGTTTGGATAGACACGTTTGTATGGCTCGTTGATATGTGGCACTTGCGTTCTTCAGTCCAAAAGACATAGTTGTATAGCAGTAAGCACCGAAATGGGTGATGAAAGATGTTTTGATCTGATCTTCTTTTTTTAGTGCTATCTGATGGTATCCTGAATAGCAGTCCAGAAAACAGAGCAGTGCGCATCCCGCGGTGGAGTCCATGATTTGATCAATGCGTGGGAGTTCCATTGGGTCTTTTGGACAGTGCTTGTTCAAATCTGTGTAGTCGACACACATCCGCCACTCGTTGTTATTTTTCTTCCGAACTAACACTGGATTGGCCAACCACTCGGGATGGAAGACTTCTTTGATGAAGCCTGCGGCGAGTAGTTTAGCGAGTTCTTCTTTTATTGCCTCACGTCTATCTTGTGTGAATCGTCGGAGGCGTTGTTTTTTGGGTTTTGCGGTCTTGTCAACGTTTAGTTTGTGCTCGACAAGTTCTCTAGGAACACCAGACATATCAGATGGTTTCCAAGCAAATATATCTTTATTATCACGGAGGAACTTGACGAGCGCGTCTTCCTATTTACAGTCTAAATCTTCCCCTATAAGGGCAGTTTTGGATGGATCGTCCGTCCCGAGATCTACAGTTTTGAGCTGTACTTCTTCGGAGGGCTTGAAGTTGGTACTTGTCGACTTCTTACTGGGCACTTCTAGATCGTCTTCCTTCGACTTCTTGGCCAAGGCGAGTACTTCCAGCATCTGGGTAGGGACGTGCGAAGTGGCGGTGAATTCTACTGCCTCAACGTCGCAATCGTATGATATCTTTAAATCTCCCTTTAGGGAAAGTACTCCTTTAGGAGCAGGCATCTTGAGAACCAAGTATACATAATGCGGGATCGCCATAAATTTGGCGAGGGCTGGTCGCCCAAGAATCGCGTGATATGAGGTCTCGAAGTCTGCAACCTCAAACTTGATGTACTCGGTTCTGAAGTTTGCTTCCGCCCTGAAGGTAACTGGGAGTGTGACCTGACCCAGAGGGATTGCTACATTGCCTGGAACAATGTCATAGAATGGAGCGTCTGTAGGCTTGAGGTATTTTGTAATGTCTAGGCCCATCTTCTTGAACGTGTTTGCGAAGATGACGTTGAGCCCGCTGCCTCCATTGATGAGTACTTTAGTCAGTCTGGCTTGCGCCACGACTGGGTTTAAAACCAGAGGATATCTCCCGGGATTTGCGAAGTTGGTCCATTGGTCCATTCTGAAAATGTGATGGGCACTTCTGACCACCTTAAGTATATTGGAGTGGCAGGCTCTATTGCCATGATCTCTCGCAAGGTTAGCTTCTTGGCGCGCTTCGACTGGTTCAATGTTTCTCCACTAAATAGTACAACTACGACGTTCTCGACATTTGGAAAGTTATTGCCAGGGTCTTTGTCATCTTTATCTTCCCTTTTCTTGTAGGTTTTGGGCGTGTCTGGTGTTTGCTTGTCAAACTCCTGCTTTAGGTGGAAGCATTTTGCCATTGTGTGCTTGCCATTGGGATGGTATGGGCAAGGACCGTTCATGACGTTTGCCGCTAAACGAGTCTTGCGACTAGGGCGCTGGACTGCCGCAACTGTGTTGTCTGGCTTGCGCTTCCTATTGTCACGATTGAAATCCCGGTTGTTTGGGCGATCATTGCGTCGGTCGCCATTGTCTTTGTTGTGATTGTTGGTGTTGTTATCGCGATGTCTGTCAAAGCACTCCTGCTCCCGGTCGTCTTGGTCTGCCCATTCAGTGACAATGCGTTGTAACTCGCTGATGGTTTCCGGATGGCGTCGGCCGAACTCATGGTGTAATTCCCGGGTGTAGAGGCCATCGTGAAAGCAGTCGATTACTTCCCGGTCAGAGATATCCACGATTGTAGCTCTTTTATTGAAGAATCTCTTGATGTATTTTCGCAAGGTTTCTCCTTTTCCTTGCTTGCAAGCTGCCAGTTCATAACGGGTTCTGGTCCGAGCCCAGGTTCCTTGGAAGTTGGTGGTGAATTTCCTAGTAAGATCGTCCCAGGAGTCGATGGACCCAGGGTGGAGGCCCTCGAGCCATGTCAGGGGTGTGGTATCTAGCATAATGGAGAAGTAACTGACTTTGATGTCGTTGGATCCCCCAGCCATCTGGATGGCGGTAGAGTAGATTCAGAGCCATTGTTCAGGGTCTTGCTTGTCCGTGAACTTTTCAATTCCTGTTGTTTTGAACTTGCTTGGCCATTGGATTTCTTTTATGCGCCTGGAAAAAGCTGGGAAGCCGTCATATTTATCACTTGGTGAACGATCGCTCCGGAAGCTAGAGGTGCTGTGGTCGGAGTCGTATTGTCGTCCACGATTGTGGTTGTGGAGAGGTCGGTCGTTGTGATTTGATGACTCTTGGTGTCGGTGACGATCATTATGACGCTCTCCTCGACGATCGTCACGACGTTCTTCACGACGATCGTGATGGCGTTCCTGATCGCGTGGTAGGTTTCTGTAATTATGATGGGGTGGAGGCCCGTAGTTGCGGTCGTAGTCCGCGCGACGACGGAGTTCAGATTCCACGCGCAGCTGTCGACTCGACTGGATGACAGAGCGAGCATCACGGTTGCCATTAATGATGTTGCGAAGGTCTCGATCTCGTGGCCTTGCACTATGTTGGTTGTGACTGCGTCCTCTCCCCTGCTGGTGATTGCGATCAGCGTCTCGGTCGCGTCTATGTCCTCCTGTAGTAGTGATTGAGGCTTCATGTGGAGGAGGCCTCTCAGCATCTGGGCGTCTGGTATCTGGTGTGTGGTGGCTAGGATTCTCTTGGTTCGTAGCCTTGTGAGCTGTGTCGAGGAGCGAGAGTACTTGTCTGACGGCAGGGGTGTCGGGCATGGCCCTGACAAGTTCTGCCGCGACGGAGATGTTCAATGACGCGTTTTGAGATACTAGCTGGTCCCCGACCATCTCGAAATCCTGTGTAAGGTTTCATATGGCGTTGGTGCGTATCGCGGCGTTAATGCGCCTCTGCTTACGTTTGGCATTCCTTGCTTGGCGCGAGGTCTTTTGCTCCTCTGTTTCTCCATCAGCAGTGCGTTCCTCTTCTGATACGTCGGTAATCAGCTCGCGATCGTATTGGGTGCCTTGGTCCTCATTGCCAGCCATGAACACTTGACGACTTGGGTCTTGTTCGCTAAGGGAGAGGACGATCTGAGTGGCTGAGGAGTTGTCGCTTGAGCTTTCAGTTGAAGTAGTGAGCGATGCAGTCTTGCCGTCTTGGAAGGGCAGTTCCTCCAGGATGACGGTGTCAAGTCTAGACTCGTTGTCCCGACAGGTGTCGGCCAGAATCGCCCCGGGCCAGTGAACAACGAGTCCTCCTGGTGTTCTGGTTACGACTAGTCCGGACGGGAGACAAACGAGTGGTTCCTCCACCATGAACTTGGTGTTGAATTGAGCGTGATGATGTAGGCGCGCGACGTTGTCAGGAGCGTCACTTAGCAGGATGGTGAAGTCATCATCGTTGTCCCTTGATGCCGTTGATGTCAGCTCGAGGTTGTTGGGATGATCTGCCTTTGAGCGAGGCTCTTGAGTCATCCTTGCTCCTGCTTTTGTGGTACACATCTGTTTATATGGATGCGGTACATTGGAGAGTTCGAGCGGGAGTTGATCTGGGGGGTTGTCCGATGGCGTGGCCAACTCGGAATTCCCTGCTTTCTCCTTATTTGGAGTCAGGCTGTACCCGGACTCGACTTGGGGGATCCCGAGCAAACTTGGAGTTAGGATCGAACTCAGAATTGGTACCGAGGTCGAATTGGGAGTAGTCGTCGAGTAGGGGCCGGGGTTGTTCGCAAGGTAGCTCGCGAACCTACTGTTGCTTTCGGCGATGAAGGTCCATGCACCAAAAACGAAGGTGGCTCCTTCCTCGACGTCGGCGATCTTGAAGGCGGTGAATCCCATCGTCCCTGATGGTGAGCTTTCGGCGAGAGGCCCCACGGTGGGCGCCAAGTGTCGATGATTTATATCGAGCACGTCTATCTGAGGGTACCCCAGAGAGTAGATTGGTGGGTCTCGCCGAGTTCTAGGAACGTCAGTGCACGAACGACATAAAGATTTAGACAGGTTCGGGCCGCGAGTAGCGTAATACCCTACGTCCTATGTGCTTGATTGTACTGCACGTGAGTTGAGTTGTTTTGAGGGGTCCCTGCTCCTCCTTATATACCCGGGGAGCAGAGTTACAAATCGATTACACAGACTACTCGTATTCGACCTGGATGGTTACAATAATGTAATCTATCATGTATCATATTCGAATACGAGTAGTTTTACTATTTGACTACATCGTCCTATACCTTATCTGGCTAGTCCAAAGCAGTCGGATCACAACTCTCCATATCGAGTAGTTTAATTCCTTAGATAAGTGGCCCTAGAGATCCTGACCCCACACTGTCTTCTTTTGATCTCTCTAAATTCCTAGTAATAAAAATTTGAGAGCTTTTAATTTAAAGTAAGGACAATAATCCTAGTGTGATTTGATTTTTCTTTGGTTTTATTTGGTTCTTAAATTGAGTGAGTTTATATTTGAATTCAAATTCAAATATAAATTAGGGCTGCATCAGGCGGGCCAAAGCGCCTTTCAGTTCGTGCTCCCGTTTGTTGACAAGCACTTGTCGATTTTAGAATGACCCATGCTCACCGAATTGTTTCTTGTCAAGATCCTCAGATCCAAATCCCAAAATCAATCCTGCTGCACAAATTGTCTCTTGTCTTGTGCCGCTTTTGTTCTTGTTCATGTTGACTAGTGTTGGACGTTGCCATTTCATTTTACCTTGATTTGGATTGGAAGTTCTGCGTAAATGCAAATGGAACAATATCATCTATTAGCTCAAATATTGTGTAGCCTTTTTATTTATTGTGTCAGATCAGTGGTGGATTTGATTGGTTTTTCTAAGTCTTGACTGCAAACGGGCAAAAGGCTGTTTAAATTGATCTGATTGGAAATTTATTCCCTGCCCCCCTGGGCAAATTGACAAAACACAAGAAGTCACTCTCTATCGTTAATAATCCCTTGCTAGCGTTTGATACTAAGCTTGTTTTTGTATACTTTAACAATACTCAGTTTAATTTTTTCCAGAGCTGTCAGTGACAGAGATGAGATTGGCCTCCAACAATCAGAGATAGGTCCGGCGGTCACTTCTTCTTTTTCGTCTCTTCCTCTTGCACTCCAATAATAAATATTTCCCTTAGTTATTGGGAAAGTTTTTTTTTTTTTTTGGGGGGGGGGGGGGGGGGGTTGGGGTTGAATTGTGACGCAGAAAACCCAATGGAAAATATTCTTTTTTGTTTGATGTAGCAAATTCATTAATGCATTTTTTTCGGACATACCCAAGGTGTGAGTCCTCTAATAGATGGGTAGAAAAATTTTGAGTGGAGTTTGTTTTCAATTCTACTGGATCTTTATAATATAGTTCTATACTAAATGTTAAATCATTGCACTTTACATGTGTATAGACTACTTTAAGTGGGCATGGAAAATGTTTAAGGGCCCACTGCCAATGTTAAGATCTGCCCTAAGGGAAAATTTTAAAATATGTTCTAAATGCACATGGGAAATGACCACTGCCAATGTTAAATCATTGCACTTTACATATGTATAGACTACTTTGTTCTTAAGATGACTTCAACATATCTTAAATTTATTCCGTCCTCCACCACTGCCAATGTACTTGCCCTTAGGACATAGACATGGTCTCCAATGGTGTCACATTGATTGCAAATATCTATAGAAAGTATTTATCTTAAATAAGGATATGAAAGTGTATTTCGTGATGGAAGAATCATCCATACATAGTTAATCTGTGTGAGCTACATTTTAGTGATCAAAGCTCTAAAAGTCTTATATATGACAAACTTATATGGACTTATAATTGTAATCGAAGCAAGTACAATATGGTGTTGTCTCCGTATTTATGAATCCCACATGATGCATTTGGTACGCCAAGGGGAAATCAAATATGTTTAATTGAATATTTTTTCTTGTAGGAGTATTACCCAAGTCTGCATTAATATATCATTACCACCATATAACTGTTCCAAGCCTAAAGCACTTCAGCATATTCCTGTGTGTTACTATTATGTTTGACACCTGCTGGTCACGCTACAAGTTCAGTCATATTATTCTTTCATAGACGAATTCATAATCCGCAAACCATGATGAACTTGTTAGGCCCAGGCCAGTTTATGTCTTCTAGCTAGGCCATTAGACAAAACACATACTGTATGCGTATAAACTACAAACTGACATACATGCAGTCCACGTACATGCTAAAACATATTGACGCGTTGGGGTTATTTTGTTCCCTCCGGTGGTGACTGGATGATTATGGGTGGCACCGGTGTATTTGCTAAGGCACCATCAAGTGCAAAATTAAAATGACCAAATTACCGCCGTCAGTAGTATCATATCGGAAACAATCAACAGAGGTAACTACAACTCATATGATCAGTTTTGTAGCTATCTACTTACATACTCCCCCCACTCCAAACTGTAGTTCTCTTTAGTTTTGTCCTTAGTTAACTTGTCTACTTTTGATAAAATTTATCAAAAAAGCACCAATATTTACAACATCCAATTAGTTTCATTAAATCCACCATAAAATATATTTTCATATTGAATTTATTCTACTATATATGTTAATATATTTTGATAAAAATCTAGTTGGAGTAGTTTCTTTAGGTCAAATCTAGGTAGTATTATCCACCATAAAAACTTTGAAGTAGTATTATCCAATGTAGGAGTATGTGCAGGTAGTAGGTTAACAAGGAGTATGTGCAGGTAATATATAAGCTAACAAGGAGTATGTGCAGGTAGTAGGTTAACAAGCTCCAATGCAAATTGAAGCATCTCAAAATTATCATTAACAAGCATCTACTGCTGAACAATTTCCAAGACTCCGTAGCATGTAGCTACCTCGATTATTCACATTAATGATCTATTTGTCATGCATTATGTAAGATTTGCATTGATTTTGCTTTGTTCTATATACAGGTTAAATTCACAGTAGTTAATTAAAGTGCAACCGATCATATCGAATAATGGCATCACCATTATGGAGAATTGGCTAAAGTATGACTAAGTTGGTCATATCTTTCAAAAAAACTAGGTGGTACCCCGCGCGTTGCTGTGGGAATTTATACAAAATTTGAAGATGCAATTTGAAAGTAGAAACACTAAAATGATTGCATTGTAATTTTTTTTAAACAACAACGTAGAGGAAAACACATTCATTTTATTGAGAGAGAACTACTTAGAAATTTGTAGCATGGTACTCGCAAAGACTAACACAATGCATAGCCGTAGAAAATCAGTAGAAGACATAAATTCATAATTCCAGTGGATGATGATGTGGACAGCTTGCATATTGAGAGAAGATCTAGTGGATGGTGACGTGGACATCTTGCATGTGGAGAGAAATAGGGGTGAGACTTTTAGTGGGTACCAATTATATAGTTGTTATAGATAACTAAGTTGGTAATTGAAGAAAAAAAATGTGTCCGTGGAAGCCCGTGGTGTGCTTGTTTGCTATTCCGTAGTATGTACCTACCTAGTTGCAGTGTAATCAAAGTTGTACTACCCTATGCTATAGATAAAATTCCTTGTCTGACACTAAAACGAATTACAATTCCTTTTTTGGCCCTGAAAAGTTTTTCCTCCTCTGTTTGACACTACACTTCTAACTTCATTGCTTATTTGATATTTCCGCCACTTCCATCAATTAAATAACATTCAACATATTCTACTTGGTGAAACCATTAGCATTCCAGGTAAACAATATGATCTAGCCAATGAGCATAACTCGGTAACTGCAATTGACGAAGCAGGCAAGTCCTCCTTTTTAAAGAGCTTGGTTCATTCTTATGAGTTGTTTTTTGGGCATACCATGAGATATTTGAAGAACTCACAGAATCTACTTATATTTCCTTCCTGCAATCCTTTACTTGGCTCCGAATGTTCTGAATTTCCTTTCTGCACATGTTGTAAGATCCACCTTTGGTCTATCAAAGACACTGTTCAGATTCATATCCAGTTTGCACTTGGCATATTATCCTTGGACAGAACTATACTATTAACAATTTCTCAACTCATATGCAGACTGCTGCACTATAGCCAATATATATACTTTACTTCCACTTCTTGCTTCTTATTTCTGTTTTTGTGCTGTGTGTGTAAACTATATTTTTTTCTAATATATTCTCTACAGGCACCACCCAAAATCTAGACCATCAGTTTGAAATTGGTCCAGGCAGCATGCAAGTACGAAGCCCAACATGCCTCAAGGTAACTAGGTTGTTTGTCTGGCATGGGCACAAACCCCATTTCCTCCATATGAACAAAATGAATTATCTTCATGCTTGTAGTCCGGTGCACTGCCATGTCCGGAGACAGTAGCAGCGAATACAGAAGCAGACTGCCTTCCTGAAACCAAAGGAGACATTGTCATGGTATGTGCCATACACTACCGCGCAATACACTACAAACCACAAGCACCCAAATTACCTGATAACTCAACATCACATCATGCCGGTTGGTTGAACTTGCTGGTTTGCAGGGTGATTTATCTCCCACACAGCCAGCAGATTCTGTGAATCCAGAACCTGACTCGGAGAATCAGTCCTGACCCAGCAATTCGGACACACAAAGCTACCAATTCCGGTCGCTGATAGTTGCAGCACATCCTCTTGTACTTCTTGTTGACCATCCCATGTTTGTATAGACCGCTAAGGTAGCCACTAAAGAGACAGGGCATGTATTTTGAGATATTTTGTGCTCGTTTTGTGTTCTGTCAATGGTATTGCTGGAGTTTCATTCAGCGTTGATCCTTCCAAGGATACCAATTTAAGTCCCTCCATTTCCGTTTACTAATGATATGTGCAGTAAACCTTGCCTGCTAATTGCTTCATTTGAGAGGGTCAAGCAGAACTATTTGTGGTTTTGAGTTCTGTCAACGGTATTGCTTAATTTAAGTGTTTTCATAAGAACATTTTAAAGTGTTGTTAAGAATAGAAACGGGAAAATCCGCCAGGCCCATGTCTTTGTATGGGCCAAGAATGGTCGGCCCAAAACACCTCTATATAACCACCCGAAGAGCCTAGGGTTTTGCTTCCGCCTCCTTCCTCTCCACACGACTTGCCCGCGCAACCGCCGCCGCGTAGCAGCAGCCACCGTGACCTCCAACCGGAGAAAGGTGCGTGACCTCTGCCAATTTCGGTCGTTTCATCTCCAGGATAGCGGTCTGGTGCATCCCTTGTCTCGTCGGCGGCAGATCTGCTTCCGATTTTTACTCGTGTCGTGTGTTATTTTTTCGTGTGGCTGTTCTGTTTCCGCGCGTTGATATCGTGGCAGATCTTCTGAACTAGCGTGTTTGGGGCTGTGAATTAGTGGTATCATTTGCTGCAACCTATTGTTATGTCCCTGCTATTTGTCACCGTAGAGATGCTTATAAGATTTTGGAAAATCATGTGTGCAGAATTTGATTTTACTCATTTGAGACAGCTGTTTAAATCTTGCTAGGCGATGAAACATTATGGACATGATTGGTTGCCCCGATGTAGATTAGCCAGGCTCACTGTTGGATATATGCCCAATAGCCAATCGGATTGGGCTTGTTTATGGGTTCGATCCAGAGGGATTAGGTTAACTGATAGGGCCCATGAGATGGCAGCCCATCGGCACGGCTATATATTATGTGGGAGGGGCTAGGGGTGCAAGGACCAGTTGTCGACGCCCCATTAGTACAATAATTTTTGCAGTCCCTCCTCCATCTGTATCTTTCATATCGTAGCCGTTCGTGAGATGCTAGTACACCTACGTTCGGCGTTCCATCCCCGTACGTGTGGATACCTCGGAGGTGCTGTACTTGGAGCACAAGGACGGACCGCACGTGTAGGACCAGACAGACGTGAGCAACTGCACGGCACTGCCACTTCGACGCGTTTGTCTACATCGAGACGGCTTCCGCTGCATCTGCGCGTCTAGTGGTAACGATCCGTGATCTATAACTGCTGTTGTTCCTGTTTTGGGGTAAACGAGTTTTTGTATGTGCTAGCGTAGCCTCCTCGTTTCCAATCAGTGGTATCAGGGCCATAGCTGTCTCGTTATAGGTTTGGATGTGTGCATATAGAGATATGCTTGGCTGTAGATGAGTCTCTGATCAGTTCGTGATCTTGCTATGATGGTCGTGTAACGAATTGCTCCTACCGGTCGGAATTCCGCCATCGGAGCTAAGTGATACATGTAAACCCAGACATGGTGAGATGGAGATCAATTGGATTGGTCTAATCGAACTTAGGTCAATGGCCAGACACATGGTGATGCGTGGCGGCGTAGATTGGATCTGCTACCGGGCTGGGTTTTACGCGAAAAACAGGTTGTTCGTAAAACAACCATAACTTTTGCATACGACCTCGGATTGAGACGAATTTTATATAAAAATTCAGCTAAAGAAAATTTTACACATGATTTCTACTGCCAACGGCAGTTTCACTAAATTTAGATTTGCGAAATAAGGCCAGGAAGATGGAGTTTTCGGTGATTTAAGTTTGGACATCGGAATCGGCTAACTTGTTTTTGCAGATTCATGTGATCGGTATGGCCCTATGTGTATATGATGCATGTGTGTAATTAATCATGACCTGCGTGTTGTGAGTAGGGTAATACGGCTGGAGCCATATGTATTGTCAATTTGATGTAATGGTATGCGTGCCAACTTGTGATGATGCGCGGTTGTGTAATTTATTTTACTAGCATGCGTTAGATAGTTCTTGGAGGACTCATCACTGGAGGATGACATACATGGATCATGGAGATGGGGATCATCATGATGGACAGTACAATGGAGATAGAGATCATTATGTGTGAATGGGTCATACCATGTCATTACTATGTGAATGTCGTTCTTATTGTTTTACTTCTACCTATGCGACGATAATGGTTATTTTTCTGCATGCGACGGTAGAAGTAGAACGATCCCTCATCAATGTTTATGTCTTCAATGCCCTCCCAACTAAACCTTGCACTATCACATGTCTTGTACAATTAGTAGTGGGTCTATGAAATTAGGGTGCCACTAGTTTTCCTTGACTAGATGGGTTCGTATCGGATACTTACTCGCATAAAGGGTTGGTTAACTTAGACAAGGTCTTCTTAACGGTTAAAGACCTTGGGGCATAAAGGTTGGGCGCCGAGACATAGAGATGTCACCCAACAACAGGAGTCATATGTGATATGATTAGCAAAGGGTTGCTTACCGATCTACCATGTCTTCTAGCGGTGATGCTAAAGCTCACTAGTGGACTTGTTAGTTGTGGATCCTGAATCACTAAGTATCAATGGAGGGATATTGATTTTAGTGGGAGTAGATTATGTTAAATTGTTTAATGTGATTTACTGATATTTTGTCTTAGTATTTTGCATTATTTTCTGTTGTAGATCAATGGCACCTAGCACACCGTTTTCTTTGCGTTCGGTCCTTGAGAAGGATAAGTTGAATGGAACAAACTATGAAGATTGGATCCGCAACCTGAGAATTGTTCTCAGGGCTGAGAAAAAGAAAAACACTCTAGAAATCCCATTACCAACAAAGGGTGACATTAAGAAAAGCGCGGGCAGTAGCCATGTGATGGCAATCTAGAACAAGCCTACCTTTGAGAAAGGTAATTATTGGAATAAGGGTAAGGCTAAAGATGGGATATCTAAGCCAGCACCCAAGGCTAAAGCTGGACTAGCTGCTGATAATGAGTGCTTTCACTGTCATGAACATGGTCACTGGAAAAGAAACTGCAAGTTGTACTTAGCTTCTTTGAAAAGCAAGGGAAGTAAGGGTACTTCCACTTAAGGTACACTTCATGTTACATACATTTTTCTCGCTGATTCTAGTATTAATTCCTGGGTATTTGATATCGGATCGGTTACTCATATTTGCAATAAGATGCAGGGACTAATAAGAAGTAGAAGTGTGGGAAGATGAGAAGTTGATTTCCGCGTGGACAATAATGCAAGAGTTGCTGCGTTGACCGTTGGGACGACACAACTTCACCTCCCGTCAGGATTTATTATGGAGTTGAATAATTGTTATTTTGTTCCTAGTTTGAGTCGAACATTGTATCTCCTTCATGTTTGATGAATGATGGTTATTCATTTACGAGTGAAAACAATGGTTGTGTGATCTCTAAGAATGGCATGTTTGTGGCTCTTCCATCCATTGTGAATGGGTTATTTCTTTTAAATCTTGATGATTCATCTATCTGTAATATAAATGCTAAAAGACCTCGGTTAGATGATTTGAATCATACCTATATGTGGCATTATCGTTTGGGTCATATAAATGAGAAGCACATGAAGAAGCTCCATTCTGATGGACTTTTAACTTCGTTTGATTTTGAATCATACGAGACATGCGAAGCTTGCTTGCTAGGCAAGATGACCAAGGCGCCCTTCACAGGTTTTCCTGAGAGGGCGCAAGACGTGTTGGAACTCGTATATACGGATGTGTGTGGACCAATGAGCACAACAGCTAGAGGTGGATTTTAGTACTTCATAACTTTCACTGATGATTTTAGTAGATATGATTTTGTCTACTTAATGAAGCATAAGTCAGAAACTTTTGAAAAGTTCAAGGAGTTTCAGCATGAAGTTGAAAATCAACGTGGCAAGAAAATTAAGGCCTTGCAATCTGATCGTGGAGGCGAGTATTTGAGCCACGAGTTTAGCACTCATCTGAAGAGTTGCGGAATTGTTCCACAGCTTACGCCACCTGGAACACCTCAGAGGAACGGTGTGTCTGAGCGACGTAATCGAACCTTGTTGGACATGGTACGATCAATGATGAGCTAGCCAGACCTACCGTTATCGTTTTGGGGTTACGCTCTAGAAACAACAGCTTTCACACTAAACAGGGTACCGTCTAAGTCCGTGGATAAGACACCATATGAGATATGGACTGGCAAGACTCCCAATTTGTCTTTTCTAAAAATTTGGGGCTGTGAAGTATATGTCAAGCGACTTCAGTCGGACAAGCTTACACCCAAGTCGGACAAGTGTATATTCGTGGGATATCCAAAGGAAACAATTGGGTATTATTTCTACATCCAATCAGAGGGCAAATTGTTTGTCGCTAGGAACGGTGTTTTCTTGGAGAAAGAGTTTCTCAAAAGCGAGAAAAGTAGACAGAATGTGTATCTTGAAGAAGTTCGAGATGAGTCTATGAGGCAAGACTTTACGAGTGATGCTAATGTAGCCGAACAAGTTGAGGCACCTGTGGCAAGAGAAGAACCGTCACAACCACGAAGGTCAGAAAGGCCACGTCGCGCAACTAATAGAATAAATCTCTTAGTTACGGGAGAGCGCGACATATTGTTTATAGACAACGATGAGCCTAAAACCTATGCGGAAGCAATGATGGACCCTGATTCCGAGAAATGGCAAAGTGCCATGAGATCCGAGATAGATTTCATGAGACACAATCAAGTTTGGAACTTGGTTGACCCGCCCGATGGTGTGAGACCCATCGAGTGCAAATGGATCTTTAAGAGAAAGAGAGATGTGGACGGAAATGTTTACGTCCACAAAGCACAACTTGTTGCAAAAGGTTTTCGACAAGTTCAAGGAGTTGACTACGATGAGACATTCTCGCCAGTAGCGATGCTTAAATCTATTCGGATCATTCTAGCAATAGCTGCATATTTCGATTATGAGATATGGCAGGTGGATGTCAAAAAGACTTTCCTAAATGGTAACCTGGAGGAGGATATATATATGATACAACCGGAAGGTTTTGTTGATCCAACTAATGCTGGAAAAATATGCAAGCTTTAGAAATCCATCTATGGATTAAAGCAAGCATCTCGGAGTTGGAACCTTCATTTTGATGAGGTAGTCAAAGGGTTTGGCTTCTGTCAAAATGAAGAAGAGGCTTGTGTTTACAAGAAGGAAAGTGTGAGCTCTGTTGCATTTCTAATCTTGTACGTGGATCATATTCCTATGCTAGAATCTGTTAAGACTTCGCAGAAAAATAGTTTTTCTATGAAGGACTTAGGGGAAGCTGCATACATTCTGGGCATAAGGATATATAGAGATAGATCGAGAAGGCTTATAGGATTAAGCCAAGATACTTATATTGACAAGGTGCTGAATCGGTTCAGCATGGAACAGTCCAAGAAAGGGTTCTTGACTATGTCACATGGCATACACCTCAGCAAAACTCAGTGTCCTTCGACGGCTGATGAGCGGAAGCGCATGAGTAAGGTCCCTTATGCTTCGGCAATTGGATCTATCATGTACGCCATGACAAGTACTCGCCCAGATGTCTCATATGCTCTAAGCGTTACGAGCAGACACCAGTCTAATCCAGTGAAAGTCACTGGACAACGGTAAAAAGCATTCTTAAGTACTTTAGAAGGACTAAAGATGTGTTCCTAGTCTATGGAGGTGAGGAGGAGCTCATTGTAACGGGTTACACTGATGCTAGTTTCCAAACTGATCCAGATGATTCAAAGTTGCAATCAGGATTCGTGTTCACGATAAACGGTGGTGCTATGAGCTGGAAAAGTTCTAAGCAAGATACTGTGGCTGATTCTACAACGGAAGCCGAGTACATCGCAGCTTCTGAAGCGGCAAAGGAAGGTGTTTGGATGAGGAAGTTCCTCATTGAGCTTGGTGTGTTTTCCAATGCATCTAGCCCATTGGAACTCTATTGTGACAACAATGGAGCAATTGCATAGGCTAAGGAGCCTAGGAATCACCAGAAGAACAAACACGTACTGCGGAAGTTTCACCTCGTTCGAGAGTTCGTTAGACGGGGTGAGATAAAGATATGCAAAATACATACGGATTTGAATGTTGCTGATCCTTTGACAAAGGCTCTTCCACAGCCTAAGCATGAGTCACACATGAGAGCTATGGGTATTAGATATCATCTAGATTAGCTCTAGTGTGAGTGGATGATTGTATTATATCTATGACATATCATTTATTTATTGAATATCCATGAAAGGCAACTTGTATATGATTGGCAATTATGTGAATTGTTTGTGAAACTCTTTACTTGTATGGTTATTCTAAAATTGTCCCTAATCTGATTAGCACATGTATTAGTTGACGACTATGTTTCACAAATCATGGACATGGAGATGTCAAACTAATAATGTGGGCACATGTATGACATGGGGCTGGACTGACCCAACTTGAAATCTTGTTGTATGTTTATCTCTTTTCACAACGCGTATGCTTTGTCCTAAGACTTGATATTGTCGCACGTACTCAAGATGTGAATTGACCTACTTAGGGACTACCAAATGCTACTCCGTAACTGAGTAGTCATAAGGTTTTCGGGTTTGTCAGGAAGCATGCTGTGAGGCGTGGTCAATCAAGATGGGATTTGCCCCTCTCTATACGAGAGAGATATATTTGGGCCCCTCGTGTGATCGGATCAAGAAATGCATGGCCATGCTAGGTTAAGTGTTAACCTCTTGAAGGATCCGACTCACAGGTTCGAGAAAGAGAGGTCAACTTGGAGTTAGACCAAATATCGTGAGGCAAAGGGAATAACTTGTACGTGATGTTGTGGTGGTTCGTCTGATATGATCTTTACATGCACATGGGAGTTGACACGTCTTGCTAGAGACCGCTATCAACTATTGGACCGAGTAGGAGTACTCGAGACATATCTATGTGTGCGTGAACCCATAGGGTCACACACTTAAGAGGTTTGGAACACTGAAAACTTGCCTATGTGATTGTCTCTAGTGCAAGTTGGAGACTGTTGGATATATGCCTAAATGCCAATCGGATTGGGCTTGATCCACGAGGGATTAGGTTAATTGATAGGGCCCATGAGATGTCAGCCCATTAGTACGGCCTATATATATGTGGGAGGGGCTAGGGGTGCAAGGACCAGTTGTCGACGCCCCAAACCCTAATAGCACCCGGCGCGTGCTACATTACCCGGCGCTACAGTAGCCGCCGCTACAGTACCACGGGTGAACAGTAGCCGCGCGCTACAGTAATTCCTGTAGTCCCTCCTCCATCTGTATCTTTCAAATCGCAGCCGTTCGTGAGATGCTAGTACACCTACGTTCGGCGTTCCATCCCCGTACGTGTGGATACCTCGGAGGTGCTGCACTTGGAGCATAAGGACGGACCGCACGTGCAGGACCATACGGACGTGAGCAACTGCACGACACTGCCACTTCGACGCGTTCGTCTACATCGAGACAGCTTCCGCTGCATCTGCGCATCTAGTGGTAACGATCCGTGATCTATAACTGTAACTGCTGTTTTTCCTGTTTTGTGGTAAACGAGTTTTTGTATGTGCTAGCGTAGCCTCCTCGTTTCCAATCACTCACGACAGTCACCGTCACAGTGATTGGTTACCTGTATGCTGACTTGAGCGTGGCCCTTGTTTAGTTCCAAAGTTTGGACACCCAAAGTTTAGAAAACGCCATACATGCGACACTTCAGCATTTCATTTGTACTTGTGAATAAGTGTTCAAACATTGATTAATTAGGCTTAAAATATTCGTCTCGTAAAGTATAATAAAACTGTACAATTAGTTTTTAATTTTATCTATATTTAGTACTCCATACATGTGTCGACATTTTGATGTGATAGAAATCTTCTTTTTACATAGTGAAATTTGGAGGGTGAAATTTGGGAACTGAAGCCCTGGTTCAGCGGGTGTAAAATGGAGCCCCGGCCTGGCTGCGTAGAAACGAAAATGAATCTCGTTTCTCGCGAGCCTGGCTGGTGTGGTGCTGGCGCTCCCCACGAAAGGCCCATTTTTCTGCTCAGCCCGTGTAAATGGGCCTGCAGCTAAGAGAACCAATCACCATCCCTCCGTAGCATGGCTTCAGTGGAACAACGAACCAATCAAAGCCTTCGTGCAGCACATATCCTGGCCTTTCTCAGCCTGGTTCCGATGGCTAGACTGGCTCGGCTAAATACGAGAACCAATCACGCCCATGATGCACTTTTTGTAGTTTGATTCCCCTGATAGCAATATTTTCACTGATCATAAATAATGTGTGGAGGGATCTAGCTAGGCTCTGCACTCGAAAGTTTTTTTTTTGAGAATCTCTGCACTCGAAAGCTTGAGCACGTTACACTGTTATGTTAGTTTTTGCTAGAATGTGTTAATCACACATCATGTTCGTGTCATGCCTTGCAAAATTGGCACCATGTCTGATTAGTTAGTTCAAACTTTTTAACTAGTTATTTGTTGTTATGATGATGGTTGTTATCACGTGCTTTGGTCCTGAACAAGTAAAATTGAAGCAACGCATTAAATCGTTCTTACCATATTTTTCATGGCTAATTGAATCAGTTCTGGTGGTGCAGCATGGATATCCAGGTTAAGCTCGCCGTCGTGGTCAAGGTGATGGGCTGCACTGGCTCCAGGGGTCAGGTGACCCAGGTCAGAGTGAAGTTTCTGGATGACCAGAACCGTCTCATCATGAGAAACGTCAAGGGCCCTGTCCGGGAGGGTGACATCTTCACCCTGCTTGAGTCCGAGAGGGAGGCCAGGAGGCTGCGCTGAAGCTGCTGGTGGTTGTTCCCTTTGTTCGCTTTTCCAATCTTTAGCAAGTTAAATGATGGATTGTTGCCCCCTTGCCTAGTGTACTGCTTCCATATCAAGTTATCGAACAATGCTACTGTTTTTTGAGTAGGCCATGGAGTATTATGAGCAATGGGAATGTAATTTGAGCACTCTGACTTGTTGCAATTTTGGCCTGTTACTAATCGATTCCATGACTTTATAAGCAACCAAATAGCAAGCCATACTATAGTTTGATTCACTCCTAGTTTATACTACCTCCGTTCTAAATTACTATTCGTTGTTGACTTTTTCGTTTAACGTTTGACTATTTGTCTTATTCAAAAAGTTTCACGGGTATCATTTATTTTGTACGTGACTTGCTTTATCATCTTTTATACTTTAAGTATAACTTATTGGTTTGTATATTTGGATAAATTTTTTGAATAAGACGAATGGTCAAAGATCATGAAAAAAAATCAACAACGAATAGTAATTTGGAACGGAGGTAGTACATACTAAGACAATGGACAATCATATAGTAAATAGTTTGTGAATGACAACAATTGTAGAGATATCCATTGCAATAAATTCGCACAGAATGAGTCACAGGAAGGTAATTAATTCCCTTGTAATTTGACCATCAGTAAAATCCCTTGTAAATTGCTATCTATGGTGAATGTCCCTCTGTGCCCTGGACTTCTGGTGGAATAATGCGAGTTCTAGTTGAGGAGGGGCATAATAGCCTGAGGAATCGGTGGGACAAAAGGCAAGTTGGCCAGAAACTCAAAATTTGTAGATCTTTTTGAGTTGATCAATTCGTCCTGATCAGACTCTAGATTTGAAAGTTACGGTCTCAACAGAATTTGCGTTGCGGGATTTGAACTTCCATTCTTAAGCTTTCCACAATAAACTTGTCAAATCTTCATGTGAACAAATTAACCAATTTTTGACGCATTTTGGGCCCGAGATGGGCTTGTGCCGATCAACACACCCCCACTTCGGACCAATCACCTCTGTTTTTTTGCCGTGCTTTTGTATGTAGTGATTAACTTGAACTTGTCACTAAAACCACCAAAAGTTAACACTTTATAGTTTCTACCAAAATAAAAACATGTACTTCAAATGTTTCTCCAAACCCCTATATTTCTTAAATTCAAAAATTTTACAAACACAAAGTTACATTAACTTGATTAATTATTATTTTTGTATTTATGTTAATCTATTAAAATATTTTAATGGAGTTAGAATTTGAATATGTTCCTTTTCAGAGTAGAAAAATAAGAAACTATGCTTCACTCACCCTCTTAGGCCTTTTTGCACCCTATATTATTCTTAGATTATTCGTCGCGGCATAAGTACCTACTACATGCAATGCTTTACTATACCCATGGGAACCAATTTGACAAAGAATATCGTCACTCCATTTCACGCATGCTAATTTTGCATGGTTTGCATCAACTAATTAATTATATATATATACTATAAAGATCATAGAGAATTAAAAATACATCCCACCAAAAAAACCCACACCCACCCCTCACATAGGACCCACTTGACAGGTTTTTTGGAACTATATTAGGTAGGACGTGGGAAAAAACTTATGTTCTAGCCATTTTTGGCTCTTTTGACATTTTTTTTTCGGTAATGCTATAGATAAGACGTCTAACGCCCTATCTTTTCATCGGACGGGTGTATCTACTGTTCGCTCTCCCTCTCACGCATTTTACAGCTGCCATCCCTCTCTTTTTTCCCTGCACGCCGCCTGGTCCTTCTCGACTCTTCTATTCTCATTTCACACCCCGCACAGGATGCCTTGGCGATGCGGCCGTCCAAGACGGCTCACCGCCGCCTACTCCTCCCCGTGTCCAACGCCTCATTGTCACACCCGAATTTACACAGAAACCCGAATGCTGCCATATGTGTGTCCAGGATGTCCACAGAACACATACAACTTATAAATATGGAAATCAGAGTACATATGCTTGAATAA
Source organism: Echinochloa phyllopogon (assembly GCA_033239725.1). Taxonomy (NCBI): domain Eukaryota; kingdom Viridiplantae; phylum Streptophyta; class Magnoliopsida; order Poales; family Poaceae; genus Echinochloa; species Echinochloa phyllopogon. Next base: position 25,361,165 of record BTCW01000018.1, on the reverse strand, counting down.
AATAGTTTATATCAGAGTTTACCTAAATAAAACACAGCGGAAGTCTAATTCTCTCGACGGGTAGAGCCTCAAGTCCACAGGGACACCGACTGGCTGACCACAGCTCAGAAGTATTGAAATCCCAGAAAACTCAGTAGCTGTCTCAATCACTGATCCATCTGTTACCCATCCGGGATTTTGTTGAATAATGACAAGTGTAAGTAAAACATTTACTTAGCAAGTATAACACGGGTATATGAAGGCTCAAAATAAGGCTAGACACGGCTGAACTGCATTAACATTTTTAGTTGGTTCATTTTATCATTAACCAAGTTACTACAAGTGAATGAAACCCAGTTGCAACCCAATTAATAAAGTATAAGTGACATTAAACATAAATAAACATCATCTTCTAATAAAAAAGGATCCAGACCGCTCATGACCCTGAGCAAGGCTATCATGATAGATTTTACACTCTGCAGAGGTTTCGCCCTTTACCCACCAGTCGCGTAAAAGCTCAAACGAACTTTAAACCCAACCACGCGGAGGTGGATCAGACCTCACAAATCACACTACCGAGGTGTGACCGCATAGGGACGCTACGAGGTTTTTCACAAGACACCCTAACAAGACAGTGGCCGCTATGGTACAACACAGGTAGTATGGCCCAAGGCACTGAGATCGACTTACGCCTACAGAGTCACACCATAAGGGGGTCGATGGCGTCCAAAGCACGGGCGTTACACCCAACAATACGCAACGTGTGGAGTTCCCCATCGCAGGGACTCCCAGCACGGGACTGTACCTCACGGGGGCATAGCCGACGGATCACCCGCCCTCGGTGGATCAAACCATACACTCACGAGTGGTTCTCATAGCGCCGTCGGCCACTCCGGTAACCACTGACAAGCTAGAGCCGTACAAGCTACTTGACCAAGACCAGAGCCATAATAGTTCTAGCGGTGGCGACAGGCTCGTCGGTTGCCGCTTTAAGAACCGGAGCTTAGGGGGAGACACTAGAGCAAAGCACACAACACATGCTCTAGTTCCCTAAACCAAGTTGCTAAAAAGCAAGTTTTATCATTAATATTGAAGTGAACCATTATGTCATAATTAACAATTAAATAATAGTGACAGTAGCCGCGCATAGCAAAGATTCTACCCATATGCAAAAACCCAAGGTGTACAAGGATAGGATAAGCAAAACTAGGTACAACCTTAATGGTACATCAAATTTAGACAGATGCATGTATGAAAGTAAATGTATGTAAAAAGTGTGTTTAGGTAGCAAGGATTGTCCGTGCTATAACTTGCCTCAAATCTAGTATAATCATATATAGTCTTCGGTTCTTGATCTTCAAACTCTTCTCCTTGAAATCTCTTGATGGCACTCCTCTACTCGCAACAATCAACGACACGAGCACAACATGTAGCTAAACAAGCGCACAAACAATATACAACTAAGAACAGTACACCAATAAAAATAAAAGCTCTAAAAGAGCGTGTTAAGCGGAAGGGCTCGATTCTATGGTCACGTGAGTGCAAGCATCACTCTAATCGGAGCTGGAACGAGAAAGTTATGGCTTGATCAATTCTCGTCACCATCTGACATCGTCTACTTTTTTTTATTTTATATCTCGAGTTCCAGACATCCGATTAATGTGATTCCAATTGGGTTAGCTTCATAATTTGATAATCTATCTTCTGGATAAAGATCACGGTTTTAGGAGCAAACTTCTAGAAACTACACATGATTTAGTGCACCGTTCAGAATCTGTTTTTGAGGGTGAAAATCTGTGCCGCGACTTATTGCTATTCGGAAGATTTTGGTTATAAAACAATACGAGTATATGCTTGATTGATTTTAGTTAGACAAAATCATATGTAATGTTTATTTCAAATAATTATATTTGAATTTGTAAAACCTAGGTAAAACTTGAGTTCAAACAAATAAGAAAATTTTTGAAGCACTTCAGTCAAAGTGTGCAGGAATATGTTTAAATATTTTCTACTGAGTTATAGGAATATTTTGACCTGACTTCTTCAATGAAAGTTGTAGGAAATTTTCTGTAGATATCCAAAATGTATTTATTTGCTAGATTTGGTTAAGTGGATCAAAAGTTATGGTCAAAACAGTGAGCAGCTAAGGAATCTAGCCGAATTTTCAGAAAACGTTGGAATCGGCTATTCAGGATTTAAGCGTTAGATTTTTTTGAATCTGTACCCTTGTGACCAACATGAACTAGTTGCTAAGTGTAGTTTAAGTTGACATGAATCTAACACAACAAAAAAGGATTGAAACGAATCTAAAACGTGGAAACTACGGATTAAACAAGATTTTAGTGATTAAAACTAGTAGGGGCTTTTCTACGAAAGAGTATAGACTAAATGAATATGGTAGAAAATTACAAGATTCGCTGAGGGACTTACTGAAAATCTTGAGGCCAAAAACGACGGAAGGCTCGGCGCGACGATGAGACGAAGAATGGGCAGTAGTGGAAGATATGGTGAAAGAAGACTACCTTTGGGAATCCCAAACAAAGGGGCCTCCCTGTAAAGGAGTCGATGGTGTGCCTTTTCCAGAGGAGAGGTGGTTCGTATATATAGGGAGAAAACCTCTCACTTCCAGGTTCATTAGCAATATGAGACTAAAGGTGGGTTTCCCCATTCCAATGCGAATGTGCTTTGAAATTTGGGACGAGCCAAGCCGTGGACGTGACGTGACGTGACGAGACGAGTCGAGTCGAGTCGTGCTCGAGCCGAGCCGAGCCACTCTGCGTGTGCCGTGTGATGAACTTTTTGCCATTGATGACATTGATTTAGTCTTAACCGTTACCAGTAACTGACGCTTTGATGGCTGAGGGTAATTGACAACGGTAATGGCATTGTGGCTGGTCAAGAGCGTCCAGGTTCATCCCCCTTCTCCCTGTGCACCTATAAGAAGAGGCATCTCCCCTCAGGCAGAGACACAAGTTCAACACTTCAGCACTCTCCCTCTCTGATACTCCTTTCAGGAGACCTCTCCCTTCTCCCTCACTGTGTTCTGCTGCTCTCTTGCCTTCCCAACGCAAGCTTTGCGCGCACTCTGCTTGCGTGAGCAGTTGCCGCCGAACCTCCCTGCCTAGCGATCCTGCTCGAGATAGGTGGGCGATAAGGTTTTTGGGGAGCATACTCATACGCGCCTGCTGCCTCAGTATGACTACTTCCCGACGCCGTCTTTGTGAGAATGACTACTTCCTGGTGGCAGTCTTCCTCACGCGAACGACTACGTCCCGGTGGCCTTGAACGACTACATCCCGGTGACCGTTCGAGGGACTCCACTGCTGCGACTCGTCACCGCACCGAATTAGATCGACTACTTCAAGCAAGGCCAGTCAAGGATGGTTAACACTATTCCTCCAGCTGGTGACGGCGCACCCAGTGCCTCCGGTACCGGTCCTGCCTCTGGGTACACCCTCAACCATAACTTGTTCTGGTTTCTCATGTTGTTCTTGTTAATTTGGAGATTTAACTTGAACACACACACATGCTTTGTTCTCACTGGATCACTCACTATAATCATGAATTTGCTGCTGCTAATTTCTGGAATTAAAATATACCGAATATTGCCTAAATTTCTAACAATCCAAAAACCTTATGTTAATAATAGGCTTTTGGTAGCTGGTTTTGCTGCATCAATCAAACCAAATGTTTTCGATGGCTCGAATTACAAACTTTGGCACGAGAGGGTTACGCTGTGGTTGACCGCGATGAACATCATGCATGTCATACAGGGAAAGCCCGAACAGTTCACTCCAGAGGAGGAGCGGGCTTTCGTGGCGGCCGATAACCTGTTTAGAGGTGCCATCATGAGTGTTCTCACTGTGATGCACTTGAGGCTAAGTTTGGGGTCTCTGATGCTGGTGGCGAGCTGTATGTCATGGAACAGCTCTATGACTACAAGATGGTTGAAGACCGTCCTGTAGTAGAGCAGGCCCATGAGATCCAGGCGTTGGCTAGAGATCTTGAGAACTATAGCAAGGATGCTCCATGTTGGTTGCCTAACAAGTTTGTGGCCGGAGGTATTATCTCTAAGTTGCCACCTTCTTGGAAGGATTTTGCGACCTCTTTGAAACACAAGAGACAAGAGTTTACTATTGTCGATCTCATCAGCACTCTTGATGTGGAAGAGAAGGCGAGGGCAAAAGACCAACGTGGTAAAGGGTTTACTGGATCTTCTAGTGCCAACTTGGTGCAAAAGAAGAACTTCAATGCATCCAACAAAAAGAAGAACAAGCCGCAACAGAACCAGACAAAGGTAAATCAAACGGCTCAGTTCAAGAAGAAGAATAAACTACCGACGGGACATTGTTATTGTTGTGGTAGCCCAGACCACTTTGGTGCAAAGTGCCCGCACCGTAAGGACAAGAACAATGGTGGCAGTGCCAACATGGTTGTTAATGAGACTGGTGGAACATCGAGGTATGGTAATCTATTACCTACAGTTCTTTCAGTATGTCATTCACCTGATTGGTGGATTGACACTGGTGCTAATATTCATGTTTGTGCTGACATTTACTTGTTTTCTTCTTACCAGGTAGGCGGGACTTCCTCCTTGTTGATGGGGAACGGATCACATGCGCGTGTTCTTGGTGCTGGTTCGGTCGATTTGAAGCTTACTTCAGGAAAGACCGTTCGACTGAAGAACGTGCAGCATGTCCCCACCATCAAAAAGAACTTAGTCAACGGGTCTCTTCTGTGTAGAAACAGTTTTAAGTTAGTCTTTGAATCCAATAAATGTGTAATTTCTAAATTTGGATGTTTTATTGGAAAGGGTTATGATAGCGGAGGCTTGTTCTGCTTTTCTTTGTCAGATAATTGTAATAAAGTTGTGAATCGCGTTGCAAATGTTAATGATGAGTCTAATGTTTGGCATTCACGACTCTGTGACGTTAATTTTGGTTGTATGATGCGTCTTGCAAACTTGAGTTTAATTCCAAAATTCACCTTAGTCAAAAATTCTAAGTGCCATGTGTGTGTTGAATCAAAACAACCTCGCAAGCCTCATTTCGTGGCTGAGGCGATGAACTTGGCACCTCTAGACTTAATTCATTCCGATCTGTGCAAGATGAATGGCATGTTGACAAAATGTGGTAAAAAGCATTTCATGACTTTAATAGATGATTCTATTAGATTTTGCTACATTTATTTGTTGAAGTCTAAAGATGAAGCATTACAATACTTTAAAATCTATAAAGCTGAGGTAGAAAACCAACTTAAGAGAAAGATCAAAAGAGTTAGGTCTGATCGTGGTGGAAAGAAAAAATGGGGACCTCAGTCAAATGGGGTAGTCGAAAGAAAAAATCGCACTCTGACTGACTTGGTTAATGCCATGTTGGATACAACGGGACTTTCCAAGGAATGGTGGGCTGAGGCTATATTGACTGTATGTCATGTCCTGAATCGTGTTCCTATGAAGAACAAAGAGATAACACCATTTGAGTTATGGGAAAAGAAAAATCTAACCCTTTCATACTTACGGACTTGGGGATGTTTGGTCAAAGTGAATGTGCCCATAACCAAGAAACGTAAATTGGGACCTAAGACTGTCGATTGTGTTTTTCTTGGTTATGCTTTCCACAGTGTGGGTTATAGATTTTTAATAGTAAAATCTGGAGTACCTGACATGCATGTTGGTACAATTATGGAGTCCAGAGACGCTACATTCGTTGAGGACATTTTTCCTATGAAAGAGGAAGCTAGCGCGTCTAGTCATGAACTGTCTATTAATAAAGAACCTAGAGAATCTGCTGTTTCGATAGAACACAATGAACACACACATGTGGAAAATCCTGAGGAGTATGACAGTGAAGCTCTCAGAAGGAGCAAGAGACAGAGGACTGCAAAGTCCTTTGGTGATGATTTCATTGTGTACTCATGGATGATACCCCTAGAACCATTGAAGAGTCATATTCCTCTCCGGATGCTGACTATTGGAAGGAAGTAGTTCGGAGTGAGATGGACTCTATTATGTCTAATGGTACTTGGGAGGTCGTGGAATGTCCTTATGGGTGCAAACCTGTAGGATGTAAGTGGGTGTTCAAGAAAAAGCTTAGGCCTGATGGTACTATTTAGAAGTACAAGGCAAGGCTAGTGGCTAAGGGCTATACTCATAAAGAAGAAGAGGATTTCTTTGACACTTACTCACCGGTTGCCCGATTGACCACCATACAAGTACTACTCTCTCTGGCAGCTTCCCATGGTCTTCTCGTTCATCAGATGGACGTTAAGACAGCTTTCCTAAATGGAGAGTTGGAGGAAGAGATCTACATGGATAAGCCAGATGGGTTTGTAGTGGAAGGTCAAGAAGGAATGGTGTGTAAGTTGATAAAGTCTTTATATGGCCTTAAACAAGCTCCTAAGCAATGGCATGAGAAGTTCGACAGAACTTTAACGTCAGTTGGCTTTGTTGTGAATGAAGCCGACAAGTGTGTGTACTATCGCTATGGTGGGGGGGGGGGGAAGGAGTGATCTTGTGTCTGTATGTAGATGACATACTGATATTTGGGACAAGCCTTAATGCGATTAAGGAAGTCAAAGAGTTTTTGTCTCAAAATTTTGAGATGAAAGATTTGGGAGAGGCTGATGTGATCCTAAATATTAATCTAGTGAGAGAAAGGTGATGGTGGGGTTGTCCTTACATAATCCCACTATGTGGAGAAAGTCTTGAGTCATTTCGGTTATAATGACTGCAAGCCGACTCCAACACCTTATGATACTAGTAAAGTATTACGGAAGAACAAAAGAATAATGAGAGATCAGCTGAGATACTCCTAGATCATTGGTTCACTGATGTACCTAGCTAGCGCTACGAGACCCGATATCGCGTTCGCTGTGAGCAAACTGAGCCGGTTTGTGTCAAATCTGGGAGATGCTCATTGGGAAGCTCTTGAACGGGTAATGCGTTTTCTGAAAGGTACTGTGGACTATGGAATTCACTATACCGGGTACCCTAGGGTATTGGAGGGTTACAATGATTCAAACTGGATATCTGATGCAGATGAGATTAAAGCCACAAGTGGATATGTGTTCACACTTTGAGGTGGCGCTGTCTCCTGGAAGTCTTGCAAGCAGACCATCTTAACGAGGTCAACTATGGAGGCAGAACTTACTGCATTAGACACCGCTACTGTTGAGGCCGAATGGCTTCGTGACCTCCTTATGGATTTGCCGGTAATTGAGAAACCAATACTGGCTATCCTCATGAACTGTGATAATCAAACTGTGATTGCAAGGTGAACAGTTCAAAGGATAACATGAAGTCCTCTAGGCATGTAAAGAGGCGGCTGGAATCTGTCATTAAAACGAGAAACTCTGGAGTGATAGCCTTGGACTACATCCAAACGGCTAAGAACTTGGTAGATCAATTCACAAAGGGTCTTTCACATAACGTGATAGACAATGCATCCAGGGAATTGGGCATGAGACCCATGTGTGTTACTTAGTAGTGGTAACCTGTCCTATGTGATCGGAGATCCCATGAATTAGGATGGTGAAATAAGCTATTGTTTAACTGAGAGAAGATAATCTTTGAAAAAGGCTCATTCCAATGGAGGTGCATTTCTCTTCTGAGTCTGTATGGCAGGTTGGTGAAAACCTTAATTTGATCCGAGTGGCTCAATGAGAGCAAATATGTTGGCCTACAGAACATCTCAAAGGATTACACATATATGGGTTCGATTGCTAGTCACAATCTATGAGATAGTGTGATCTCTAGAACCCATGAAAGACATGGAGTATGACTTATATGCTCCAACCCGAGGGGATGCTTACAGCAGCCTAGTACTGGCAAAGGGGCTCTAGTCAAGCTTGTTTGCACAAAATTGCCAATTCAAGGCATAGTCCATTGGTCAGTTGTGAAGAAGTGTAGCTTTTGCCCCAGGTGGATGTTTAACTTAACAGTCTCCGCCATGAGGCCAGTATATCAAAACAACAGTTGAGTCGAGAGCATTTTCTTGTGTACCTTGAAATTCTTGGTGGGGATTGTTGGATTAATTGGGCCTTGGCCCATTTTAGTCTCAATTAATCAAAGAATTAAAGATCCACTAATAAATGCTAGGGAGTTAAATCCCGGATGGAGAGTCAACGGGAATCCTAACCAACTTAAATGGTGGACCAACTGTGGATCACTTGTGAAGTTGGTAAAAGGAGAAGCGCGCTCGCTCACCTCGCCGAGCCGGGCCGTGGCCGTGGCCGTGGCCGTGGACGTGGACGCGACGTGACATGTCGAGACGAGACGAGTCGAGTCGAGTCGTGTCGTGCTCGAGCCGAGCCGAGCCAAGCCGCTCTGCCTGTGCTGTGTGATAAACTTTTTGCCATTGATGACATTGATTGAGTCTTAACCATTACCAGTAACTGACGCTTTGATGGATTAGGGTAATTGACAACGGTAATGGTATTATGGCTGGTCAAGAGCGTCCAGGTTCATCCGCCCTTCTCCATGTGCGCCTATAAGAGGAGGCATCTCCCCTCAGGCAGAGACACAACTTCAGCACTCTCCCTCTCCGGTACTCCTTTTAGGAGACCTCTCCCTTCTCCCTCACTGTTTTCTGCTGCTCTCTTGCCTTCCCAACGCAAGCTTTACGCGTACTCTGCTTGCGTGAGCAGTTGCCGCTGAACCTCCCTGCCTAGCGATCCTGCTCGGGATAGGCGGGCGATAAGGTTTTTGGGGAGCGTACTCGTAGGCGCCTGCTCGCTCAGTACGACTACTCCTCGGCGCCGTCTTCGTGAGAACGACTACTTCCTGGTGGCCGTCTTCCTCACGCGAACGACTACGTCCCGGTGGCCTTGAACGACTACATCTCGGTGACCGTTCGAGGGACTCCACTGCTGCGACTCGTCACTGCACCGAATTAGATCGACTACTTCAAGCAAGGACAGTCGAGGATGGTTTACACTATTCCTCCAGCTGGTGACGGTGCACCCGGTGCCTCCGGTACCGGTCCCGCCTCTGGGTACACCCTCAACCATAACTTGTTCTGGTTTCTCATGTTGTTCTTGTTAATTTGGAGATTTAACTTGAACACACGCACATGCTTTGTTCTCACTGGATCACTTACTATAATCATGAATTTGCTGCTGCTAATTTCTGGAATTAAAATATACCGGATATTATCTAAATTTCTAACATGGGCAACAAGTGTGAGGTAGCATTTCTAGGACTTCACATCTATCTCCGTAGCAACTGATTATTGGTAGAACACCTCGTTAATGATCTGGTAGTGCTCGATCTGCATGTTATTAGTGAACACTGGTTAGTGTAGTGCTTGATCTGTCAGCTACATATGTTGAGTCTACAGATGTATTGATTTACTGCTTTGTATCCTAATCAATAGGTCGAAGGGTCTAGCAAGTACATTTACGTTGCCTATCGATGGAGGATGTTGTTCATAGATGTATATGCATACTGCAAATGTGTAAGTGAAACATACGAATAATAAACTATTCAAGCAACTAGTCAACTGTGGCTGGTTATTATATTCCTTGTTGCTAAGAAAGACCATTTTTGAAAATCCATGATTCACTGATGAACTGCGCGCGCTCTGGATGTTTTTTATCCTTGTATGCCAGCTCTGAATGTCTATTGCATGAAGTTATGCTTTGCTTAATAATCTCAGTGTGCATCATAAAGAAATATTGTGGTCCTTTAATGTGAAATAGTTGTGAATTATGAGCTGATAGAATGATTACATGCACTTAGTATTGCCCAGCTGACGTTTGTATGATATACGCATATGCTTATACTTGCAGTCTATATATAATAGCATGGTTCAGATATTTCTTATGAACTCGTTCATTGTTGATGTTTGTTATGAACAAGAGATTTATGCATTTCAGAATATAATGAAACCTCATACTGTTGTGAAATGAAAATTATTGAGCTACTAATTAAACTAATCACATCTTTGTCTCTGGCTGTAACACTTCTATTCCGTCCAAATAAAGATGCAGCAGTAGTGATTAGTATATAATGAGAAGTATTGAGGATATATCCTTTTTGTGTCAATATTTTTCACCGAATTTGAGATCTTCCATGTCAATGTTTCTCCTTCCTGCAGTATGGCATTGATATTCAAGCGCCGCCTCAAGAAAAGGAGCTATCATTTCCGCAACCACATCACTGGTTCTGCCCCACGTCTATGAGGAGGTTTGTCTCTCCTTCATCAGTTGACCTTGAAAACCTGATTGCTCGATCTCTCTTTAGAAACTAGCGAGAAATTTGACAAAACAAAATGTCAATCACGCTGATTTTTTTTTTGTCCTTTGTGTGCAGAGGAATAGGTATGGACTGCTGATGGCGCTGACTCCTGGAAGGGGCATGGGTTGGACCTTTTAATTACCAAGCTTGCTGTAGACTTTGACCCAAGGTAACAAGGAACTTACATAGCAGTTGTCTATAAAATTTCCTGCTGCTGTGCGTTACTGTTTAATCAAATACAAGTCCACTTTGTTTGATGATGCACGGGTAGATTAACTGGAGCTAGCTAGTCTACGACTCTGCATAGTTGTAGTAAATGACCTAGGCCTTGTTTAGTTCCCAAATTCCACCCCAAATTTCACTATGCAAAAAGAAAATTTTCATCACATCAAAATATCAACACATGCATGGAGTACTAAATATAGATGAAATCAAAAACTAATTGCACAGTTTTATTGTACTTTACGAGACAAACATTTTGAGCCTAATTAATCAATGTTTGGATAATTATTCACAAATACAAACGAAATGCTACAGTGTCGCATTTATGGCACACTCCAAAGTTTGGAACTAAACAAGGGCCTAATGCTTGAACAATTAGGTGCTTCCAAATCACTGTTCTGTCCCATTTGCTAAAAGATTCTCAAGGGAAAACAAAAGCTGCTTCTGAATAACATAATGAGAGTTTGCATGGATGGAATACTATTCAAAATATTTTGGTACATTTCATTAGGAAAATGCCTATGTAATATGAAATCTACTATCTTCATATTTAGCGTGATGCATATATGCTTTCAATGTACTAATCAGTTTTACTTTATCTACCAGATCACTTCGAGTGGAGGAAAAATGCTGCTAGCCTACTAAGCACAACAACTAAGCGCTATATGTTTCTGTCGTGTATAATTATGGGAAATGTAAATGTAAATACTTTCTATGTAATTTTTATGTGTACTCTACAAAATTATAGTTCTGTTTACATGTGCTTTATGGCTGGTTTTGGGCCGTGGAATGGTAGGTCTGAAAATGGGCTATTGAAATTTATTGGATCATAACATTTACTGAATTAAGTGTGCAATTGAGCTATTATATTGGGCCTAAAAACATTTGGCCCGGTTATTATTTCGATATGCTAATAAATGGGCCGCGCTCATTTAGCCCGTTAACAAACGGGCCGCCATGATGATTACATCATCCATGTCATCGTCCACATCAATGTCATGCCATCAACCACGTCAGCAATAATTGCCACATCATCAGCCACGTTACCATCCATGTGAGCAGCCACATAACCTTAATATTCATATTCCGTGACGAAGTTTGTGACGTTTATTTTTGTCACAAAGATTGGGCCTGGGCTGGGCCGTGCGGGTTCAAGGCCAATTTGTGACGACTGGAAAACGTCACTGATCGCTTCAATCTGTGACGAATTTTGTTAAACCGTCACTAATCTGTGACGATCGGAAAACATCACGGATTGCTTCAATCTGTGACGGATTTTGTTAAACCGTCACGCGATTTAATCTATGACGCTCAATCCATGACGGTTTCTTAAAACGTCATAGATACTATTTTATGATGATTTTTCAATGATCTATGACAAAATTATTCCATCATATAGATTAAATGGTTTCTTGTAGTGTAATTGGATAATATTAGATGGACTGGTTTAGTTAGATTATTCAGAGCCATCAACGTTTTTGAACAATGCCAATCAACCACTATAGATGCCATGCTCCTCCACGCTTGTTGCGGAGGAGTTTTGGTCTGCATGCATCCTTCCTGTTCTTATTGAGAAATTTTACTTCTGAAAACATGAGCTATTGCATTAGGCTGATGGTGCAGCTGGCAGCAACGGGTCCACATTGAGCTGAGCGGAAATGAAGTATTACTTGAAGGTATTAAGCATTGTCATTTATTCTAAAATGCAACCATCAAATTTAATCCAAATTTCCAGTCTGTATATATTGTGGAAGAGTACTTCTAAAGTTCTAAAATCTACCCTCTTTTTCAGGCACTTTCTGCCATTTAGCTAAATTGACAGAGAAAGAGTACTATTGAATTAAAGAAGCAAATGAGAGGAAGGAGAACAGAAATTGAGCTACTGTGATTGCCTCGAGGAAACATGCTTGCTGAAAGTCTGAAACATCAATGGATTTACTTAATTGACTTTTCATAGGCTACTACTTTTTTTATGTAGAATAAGCATCTATTCTTGATATTGATTATTTGCGTTGCATGTAGAGTAGGCTTCTATTCTTGATGTCGATCATTTCATTGTTTCGTCAGAAGAGTTTACTTGGTTTCCGGTCTTTTTGTTGGTTTGATCAGAAGAGTTTACTTATGGGATCAGCATGTTACCATTACTAGCAACACAATCTTTTATAGCCTACATTGGTTTTTTGTTTTCCTTTCCTTTCGGTTTCCTTTCAGGTCTGGATCAAATGAAGGCTTACTTGGCACTTGGGAGATGCTGAATTTCAGGGTTCGTTGACAAAGGTAGGTGTCATCAACTAGAAATACTATGCCAGCTTTAATAAGTATGGATCTTTGCAAATGACTGCAAACATCAACTTGAATTGTTGCATGCATTCTGTTGCTGAATATTGTGTTGTGACACAAGCATGCCACCTTAATGTCTCTCTGAACAAATATTCAGTGGCTCTCTCATTCTCTACACTTCTAGAGTCGGACTTGCGGGGAGGTGTTTCAACTATTTCTCTCTATACCATCGTGCATCGAGCTGCCGGTCTGCGCCGCGCTGCTTCCACTGCAGGGCCCTGGGGCATCGGGCTCGTGCCTGCCCTGGACGTCGGGTTCCTCCGCGGCGTCTGGAGTGGTGCCGGGCTCCCGTCCCGTCACCGCTTGAGTCCCCACCTCTTGGCGCTGTCCCTCCGCCAGTTTCTTGCATGATGCAGTCCGGTGTCAAGGCAGCTGTCTAGGGGCGTCATAGGCGGCGCCGGGCTGATGGTGGCCTGGCTCCTTCAGGGCAACCGGGCGGAGATGGTGGCAGGGTCACTGGTTGGTTCGCTATGCCTGAATAATGAATCCATCCTCTGTTCTAGTTTGGAATGTGCGGGGGTTGAACCAGAAGGATCGGCGAAACTCTGTCAGAGATCTTGTTCTCTCTAGCAATGCTGGCATTGTTTGCCTTCGAGAAACGAAAGTTGCCGACATTTCCCAATGCCTCAGTATGTGGCTCTGCCTTTGACAAGTTTGTAGCTCTTCCAGCCTGGAACCAGAGGTGGTGTTCTGATTGCCTGGAAAGGAAGCTCCTGTCAGGCAATTGCCACAAGGCTAGACAACTATTCTGTTTCGGTCTTATTCGCTGAACAAGAAGGCTGCAATTGGTGGTTCACTGGTGTTTATGGACCACAACAAGATGATAAGAAGATACTCTCTCCAGGAACTTAGAAACACCCGTGCTTTATGCGGTGGGCCTTGGCTGGTAGCTGGGGATTTTAATCTCATCTATCGAGCCTGCAACAAGAATAACTCTAACTGGATAGGGCAATGATGGGTAGATTTAGGCGCTTCTTGGATGGTATGGAGGTGAAGGAAATCCCACTGCTTGGTCACAAATATATATGGTCAAATGAGAGATGGTCACCCACCCTGGTCAGATTAGATAGAGCATTCTGCTGTGTGGATTGGGAGAGCATTATCCCGGACTCAGTATTGCAAAGTACCACTGCCGGCGTTTCTGACCACTGTCCCCTCATTCTGGGTCTCAAAATGGTCAGTAGTGGCAAACGTCATTTCCATTTTGAAAGTTTTTGGACTAAAATACCAGGCTTTCTTGATGCCGTCCAACAGAACTAGGAAGCTACAGTCTAACTGTGCAGTAGAGCGCATGTTCTTGAAACTACGGAGGCTTAGTAAAGGCTTGTAAAAATGGGGACAACGGGAGGTGGGGAATATCAAAGTACAACTCAGAATGGCCAAGGAAGTCCTTCATCGACTGGAAATTGAACGGGACTGTCGACCTCTTTTTGATAGTGAGGAATGGTTACGCAAGAAGCTCAAACTCCACTGCCTGGGCCTGGCATCCCTGGAGCATACAATTGCTCGGCTCCGGTCCATAATTTTGTATTTGAAAGAAGGAGATGCCAATACGTCCTTCTTCCATCAACAAGCAAGGTTCAGGAAGAAGAAGAATTTCATACCTAAGTTGCAAGTTGGCGATCAGTTGGCCGTTTCTCAAGAAGACAAGTAGGCGGTTGTGCTTGAGTTCTATGAGAACCTCCATGTCAAAGCACAAGATAGGGATTACACTATTAACCTTGATGAGTTAGGCTTGCAACCTCAGGACCTTTCGGCATTGGATGCTCCCTTCCAGGAGTCAGAGGTTTGGGCAACTGCAAAGGATATGGCTTTGGACAAGGCCTCATGACCAGATGGTTTCATGGGCAGGTTTTATAAATCTTGCTGGAATATTATTAAGGGGGATATTTCAATGACTCTAGATGCTATCTATCGAGGCCATGTGTTCAGATTCAGACTTCTGAATACAACCTTCATCACTCTATTGCCTAAAAAGCAAGATGCTGCTTGAAAGTGATAATAGATTGATTGATGACGGCAGAATTTGGGTTACATATATAGGCAAGGATATCCTATGATTTATAGAAATACAACCAACGGAGATCCTTGCCTAAGCATCACGCACATCACCTAATCCTACATGGCAGGCACACGGCAATGAGCCTGTGCGGCCAGACACCTAATAGCCCATGGGCCTAACTATAATACACGCTAACACGCCCCCGCAGTTTGATCGGTGCTACCGCAGACGTTCAGACTGGATCTGAACTCAGTTAAGATCGACGAAGGCAGTCCTTTGGTGAAAATGTCGGCGTACTGGGAAAGATGTGGGAACATGCAGAACGCGAACATCACCAAGAGCAACACGCTCTCGCACAAAGTGAAGATTGATCTCAATGTGCTTGGTGTGCTGATGCTGAACTGGATTCGAAGACATGTAGACGGCACCGATGTTGTCACAATAAACCAAGGTGGCACGACAAAGAGGGGACCGTAACTCAGCAAGGAGTTGGCGCAGCCAGGAAGCCTCGACAACTGCATTGGCAACAGCATGGTACCCAGCCTCTGCACTGGATCTAGAGACGGTGTTCTGACGTTTGGACAACCAGGAGATCAAATTATCGCCGAGGAACACCGCATAGCCTGAGGTGGACTTGCGAGCGAATGACATTGTTCGTAGTGCGAATGATTCGTTCAGCTTTACCGTTCTAGGGCAAGGTGTATGGACATGACATGCGGAGATGGACGCCATGAGAAAGGAAGAACGTGCAAGCGCTGGAGTTGTCAAACTCACGGCCATTGTCACACTGAATGGCCTTGATGGTGGCGCCAAACTGAGTATGGACATAGGCAAAGAAGTTAGTCAATGTGGCAAATGTGTCAGACTTAAGTCACAAAGGAAACGTCCAAATGTAGTGAGAACAATCGTCGAGAATGACCAAATAATATTTAAATCCCAAAACACCAATCGGAGATGTCCACAAATCGCAGTGAATGAGATCAAAATTATTGGCCACACGAGACGATGAGTTCTGAAACGGAAGACGAACATGACGACCTAACTGACACGCATGACAAATAGAAGGACTAGCTTCTTTATTACAAGCTGGGAGAAACGAAGCGAGTCAAGAGAGCGTCTCGTGACCGAGATGGCCGAGACGTCGATGCCACAAGGATGGTGCGGAGCTGGCGCCGTAGCTGTGGGCGGTGGGGAGCTGGAGCTATTGCACCGAATGATCTCCTTCTGGGACGGTAAATCCTTCACAAAGAAACGTCGATGAAACTCGATTGAGCAATTGTTATCGGTAGTAAACTAATGAACAGAAATAAGATTCTTGATAAGCTGAGGCGAAACAAGAATGTTATTTAAGCGAAGTGTAACACCCTAAAATTCATCACAAGTAAATTGTAGCAACTCCTGAATTTTTCTAGGAATTATTAAGGCTTAAATAAATTTTCTATGGTTTAATTGGAATTTCTAGCCTTTTATCAATTTAAATATCATATTAAATAATTTTAGTCAAAAATAAGTTGTTGATGCATTCATGCTATTGCATTTATCTTTTGCTTGCTGTTCAATTAAGTTGGAATTTAAATTCTGTTTAAATTCAAATTTAATTTGAATTTGTTTGATGTTTAGAATAGTTGTTCTCTATCGAGTTTGTTTTCGCCCCTCCAACTCTTGGCCCAGTTCATCTATGCCCCTCCTTCGTTTCCTCTCGGACGGCCGGCCCGATTCCTTTCCCCAGCCCAGCACGTCCTTTCGGCCCATTATCTTCGCGCCGGCCCTCCCCACGTCTCTCGCTTCCGCGTCGCTGATAGGCGGGGCCCGCCTGTTAGGTCCGTCGTCTCCGAGCGGGACTCACGCTTGAGTCCGACCCGACTCGGGCACGCACGTCGAGGGCCCAACCATCTTTTACCCGCGCGCCCGTGGCCCCTGTGCTACCCCGCTTCTCTCGCGCGTCGTTCCAGCCCGTGAACCCTAGCACCTGCTCGCGCCGCTGCCGCCGCTTCTTCAAGCTCGCCGTCGCCGTACGGAGTTCACCGCCGCGTCGTCTTTCCTCCCCCGTGAAGCACACCTTGAGGTTCGCACTGACGCTCAGAAGCTTCCCATCGAGTTTTCGCTTCAATTTTCGGTTGCGCCCTTCCTAATCCGCTCGCCGCCGATCTTGCAGAGCCGTCGTCCGCCATTCTCGCCGCCGGCCGGTCGTCGCAGCTTCTCGCCCGTGGTCTACCGGGGTGAGCTCGTCGTTGGCCCCTCTCCCTCCTCGACCTGTTCCCGTCGCGAACCGTGGGCACCAGCGGCGCCGCCGCTCTATTTTTCCCCCGCCGGCGAGCCCTGCCCGATCCAATTCGTGACCGTCCGATCCGGATCCGACGAACCGTAGCCGCCCAAGCTCCGAGTCAACCAGTCGGATACCGGTCAACCTAGAGAATTTTGCAAAGAAGCCCTCCAAGTTTTCAAATTCAACCCGCAGTCCTGAGCAGTTCAAAAATATTTTAATTTAAGTCCTTTTTCTTTCGGTTTAGCCCCTGCAAGTTTTAAAATTGTGCCCGAGGTCCAAGTTTTAGCTTTTTACATGAAAACCCTCGTAGTTTTATACAAAATTCTGTTTTAGCCCTCGAATTTTCGCAGTGAAGCCCCTGGAACTTTTAAAACTTTGCCAGCAAGTCCCTAAACCTTAGAAAAGTCATATCTTTTGCGTTTTAACTCCGTTTTTAGTGATTCTCACGCTCACGCGTTCGTGGTGATGCGTAGATTAGTTTTGTGCTGTTGTTTACTTCTGTTGGAATTGTTTGATGTACTGTTTCTTATTTATTGTATTGTTTTCTTGTATGTGTTCGTGTGATGCGTATAGGAAACACGTCGTTCGAGGAAGTGTTTGATGAACCAGCCGTTGAAGAGTTTGAGCAGCAGCAGTGTTGGGAAGACGGCAAGTATTCCTTGATCATGCCCGTTTGTACCGAAATGACATGCAATTTAATTACACCATTTATTTATCGCTTGCATTAATATTGCTGGGTCCCATTAAGGATTTCCTAGTCTGTTTCACCATACCTTGCAGCTGGGTCATTAAATTAATTTGACTAGTAGATGATGCTTAGTTGCTCAACTAGGATTGGTCTAATGAAACCCCTACTCTATGTTCCATTATTATCTTTTAATATAATAATGACAAGCTCACCTCTTTTAATTGGAACATGGAGCGACCACCCAGGAAAACAGTGCAACCATAAGTGCTTTGTAAAGGTCTCATAGTGAAACCCAGTATTCGGTCCACGTGGTGTGGGAAGGGTACATGCTTTCGGGCAATGGGAATCACGACTTATGGTGAATGTGTACAACCTCTGTATAACAGTCGTGCTCACGGTCATGAGCGGCCTTGACCCTCACATGATTAATCTATCAGAATATGATCTAAATTGTGGTTACCTGAATTGATGGGTTTATGTCATTCATTTAATTGTGGTTGGTATATACTTATATTTTCTAGTAAATAGATGCTTAATAAATTTTGACCAACTAAAAGTGCTTAATGCAGCTATCCTTTCAGCCTTCCACTTTATAAAGCCTAGCATGTCATTTATTTCCATACTTTGCTGAGTACGACATGTGCTCACGCTTGTTTATTTATATTGCATCGACCACACTCGGACTGCTGCTCAGATTGGGAGAATTTTGAGGATTTTACTACTGATTTTGAGGAATTCTAGGCGAGTCCGCCAGTCAACTGCCTGTGGAGATGGAGTTATTTTGCTTCGTTTAGTTAAACGTTTATTTAAGTCTTCCGCTATGACATTTGTGTCAACTCTGAGTTTGTAATAAATATAGTTTACTACTCTTTCGTATGCATGGTTATGGATATTCACTTGTGACGTCTACCATATGTGTGTAAAACTGATCCTGGCGCACATATGAGATGCACCTGGTTTTCTTTCTAAAATCGGGTGTGACAGAAGTGGTACCAGAGCTGTGTTGACTATAGGACGAAAACCTAGATAGCAATGGTCCTTCTTTAAGGATTAATTTGCTTAATCAGTTTTGCTTTAATTATCCTTGATCTCATTTTACTATATTCTTGCTCTTGATAATTTATCTCCTCCTTGTAGTTTATTTTACTTCTATTCCATTTTAATTGTTATCTTACCTTGTCTTGATATCTATAGATTTGTTCTAACCCCCTCTTTCTTTCTAACCCATAGATGGTTTTGACTAGACAAGGTGTTCGTAGAATGGCTAGAACTCCTTCCCCTCTTCCACCCCTGTCAGTGCACGAAGAAGAAGATGCTGAAGAGGTGGAGCCGGAAGTGAATCAGGAGGAGCCCGCTTCAGAAGCATCAGCAGCGGGAAGTGTTGGACCCCCGCCGCCAGCAGTTAGGTGGACTTCGTCAGTTCACTACCACACTAGAGACCACACTCACTTTCCGATGCTACTTCAGACGATGTTCGCTCGTATTCACTATCATGTGGAGATAGAGTACCGCGGAAGAAGAAGAACCCATCCGGAGTACCCAGAGGAGTGGGATGTGTCAGTGCACATCCGTCAGGCTGACTATGAGAATGGAGGAACTAAGGAGATTGGAGTGCACCGTGCCATCGTCACTAGAGCAACTTTTGAAGCTAGAATTGAGGATGCAGCTAGACAGGCACTCTCCGCGCTTTGCTTTGAGGAGGCTGGAGTGGTGGATTACACCTCTTGGGCATATCTTCCTAAGAGATAGCCAGGCACTCTAGAGGGTGTGGTGCCACAAGTTCCCGGAGTGCTGAGTTCCACGCTTATCAGTCAAGTGGCATTCACTGCGATGCTGAACTCGCACATGGATCGCACTGAAATAGAACTAAAGAGGGTGCGTGAAGAACTCACTGCTGAATGAAGGAAGAACAAGAGGCTTAGAGCTGAACTCAGGGGAGAAACACCCCCACCTCTAGATGAAATCGATGAAGATCAAGCAGCTCACTCTCCACCCCACCATTGAATCCGTTTGGATCACCTAGTTGCACCACCTATGCCCAATAGGTTAAGTTGTCCTCCTATTTATTAGCTTGCTATGTTTAGAATCGTTCAGACTCGTGCGTAGCGTGTGGCGAGTCTTGTTCTAAGTGTGTTAGATATGCTTGTTTTTGTGCCAAGTGCGTGATTTGATTCTTTGTAATGACTGCGCTTAATTTGTGGAGTGATGACCACAATTAAGTATTACAAAATTAATAAATTTAGCTAGTTTGGGTTTTATCTCGGTCCCTGTTTTCATTAGTTACTTATTTCCTTATCTAGTTTATTTTATCTCTCATATAAATCTTGTCATACTCCAATCTATTCTCGTCGCTACTCGATATCCTGGTACTGTTTGAATTAATTCTGAAGCTACAGAAGTCCGATTGACATGAAACCAGTTGGGTTGGATTAAGGACTTGATAAGCGAATTTTTCATGATTTTTGAACATTCTGGCAGGAAGATACAGGTGTTTCATTGGAGTGTTCAGAATCTGTCTCGAGTTCTGACGTGGTTGTCTTAATTATTTAATATCTCGAGTTACAGAAGTCCGATTGAGTTGATTCAAGTTGGATTAGTTTCAGAATTTGGTAATCTACAATCTGACTAAAGATCGTTAGTTTTGGATGTTCAAAATAAGAGTTATGCCTGTTTCATTGTGATACACTGAATCTGCCTTTGAAATCAGAAATTCTTATCTGTATTGAATCTTTCTATGCATGCTTTTATCTGTCACCGTCTGAATCTCATGTTTCTAACCATCAGATGGTGAACACCAGGTCTGGAAGTGGAGAGAATCGACGAGCTGTGATTCGCCAGGGACGTGCCAACCCCAATTCCAATCCCCCTCCGAATCAAGCACCACCTGCCGCAATGGACTAGATTCTCGCCAACCAGACTCAGATCCTCCAGAACTTGGCTACTGCTATGGCAGACATTTAAGCTCAGCTGAACAACAACAACAATAACAACAACAACAATAACAACAACAACAACAATCAGCCAAGGGACAAGCATCGGGAGTTCATGAGCCACAAGCCCCCTACCTACTCCCATTCTTCAGATCCTCTTGACGCTGATGATTGGTTGAAGACCGTTGAGAAGAAGCTGGACATGGCTCAGTGTAATGACAGGGAGAAGGTCTTGTATGCTTCAGGCCGCTTGGAGGGATCAGCTTCGGATTGGTGGGATGCTTACCATGCTGCTCATGCCACCCTAATGCTATCACCTGGCAGGAATTCAAGGACAGCTTCAGGAGTCATCATATCCCTGCCGGTGTCATGAAGCTAAAGAAGAAGGAGTTCCTCTCTCTCAAGCAAGGGGGATGTCAGTCAGCGAGTACAGGGACAAGTTCATTTAGTTATCTCGCTACGCCCCAGATGAGGTGAAGGAAGATGAGCAGAAGTAGGAGTTGTTCTTGGAAGGATTGATCTCACCGATCCAGTATCAGCTCATGGCTCACACCTTCCCAACATTCCAGAAGTTGGTGGACAAGGCTGTTGGCTTGGAACACAAGCGTTGTGAGTTGGGGGAACAGAAGAGGAAGTTCCTGGCCTCAGGACAGTCAAGCAGTAACACTCGCCCTCGTTTCCAGCAGCCTCAGCAGGGCGTGCCCGTTCGCTTTGGTGGGCAAGGGGGTAACTTTGGGCAGAATCAGGGACAGCGCTCAGCACGTCCACCCCAGCGCCCAGCCTTTTAGCAGAACCGCCAAACCACCCCAACTCAGACTCCAGTGAAGACCCCTGCACCAGGCAGTGCTACTACCCCTCGTGCTTGCTACATATGTGGAGATCCGAGTCACTTTGCCAACAACTGTCCAAAAAGGAATTTTCAGACTCCGCAGCGCCAGAGTAGCAGTGCACCTAGGCAGAATCCTCCTCAGCAGCACAACCGGGATGGGAACCAGACACCCCGAGCAACAGAGGTCAGCAGAACCAGATACGTGGTAGGGTGAACCACGTTGCCCCAGAGACCGCGCAGGAGGCTCAGGACGTGGTGCTTGGTATGTTTCTTGTCAACTCAGCCCCTGCATCAGTTTTATTTGATTCTGGAGCATCTCATTCTTTCATTACTGCTCAGTATGTAGCTAGCCATAATATACCCATGCACCCCATGAAGCGTGATATGATAGTCAGCTCCCCTGGAGGAATCTTGAAAGCCACTTTTATCTGCCCTCGTGTTAATTTGAAAATAGTAGGGGTAGATTTTCCTGCTGATCTGATTTGAGCGGTAGGCTTTGCTAAGATACGCGACTCACTAAGGAGGGTTATGCTTTGCTCCTGAACCGGAAGCCTTAGCAAACTATCACTTATTAGAGTATCTTTGTAAAGGTCTCATAGTGAAACCCAGTATTCGGTCCACGTGGTGTGGGAAGGGTACATGCTTTTGGGCAATGGGAATCACGGCTTATGGTGAATGTGTACAACCTCTGCATAGTGTAAAACTATTATAACAGCTGTGCTCACGGTCATGAGCGGCCTTGACCCTCACATGATTAATCTATCAGAATATGATCTAAATTGTTGTTACCTGAATTGATGGGTTTATGTCATTCATTTAATTGTGGTTGGTATATACTTATATTTGCTAGTAAATAGATGCTTAATAAATTTTGACCAACTAAAAGTGCTTAATGCAGCTATCCTTTCAGCCTTCCACTTTATAAAGCCTAGCATGTCATTTATTTCCATACTTTGCTGAGTACGACATGTGCTCACGCTTGTTTATTTATATTGCATCGACCACACTCGGACTGCTGCTCAGATTGGGAGAATTTTGAGGATTTTACTACTGATTTTGAGGAATTCTAGGCGAGTCCGCCAGTCAACTGCCTGTGGAGATGGAGTTATTTTGCTTCGTTTAGTTACACGTTTATTTAAGTCTTCCGCTATGACATTTGTGTCAACTCTGAGTTTGTAATAAATATAGTTTACTACTCTTTCGTATGCATGGTTATGGATATTTACTTGTGACGTCTACCATATGTGTGTAAAACTGATCCTGACGCACATATGAGATGCACCTAGTTTTCTTTCTAGAACCGGGTGTGACACGAAGAGACCTGGGAAGGGTGGCAGTGCCAGTGGCGGTGGCTGGTAGAAGGGAACCATTACCGCTAACAATCGAAGATGGTGAAGGGCAGTGTGAATTGGAAGGGAGAGAGAGTATGCCGGTGTTAGGAGTCATATGGGAGGTGGCACCATTTAGCATCATAGTGTTGAAGGTGGAGGCCAGTGACTGCTGATCCCAGGAGGGCGACAGTGGGCCGTGGATCGGGTCACATCTGGATGGGCCCGGTCCACGGGTTGTAGACGGAGGGCCATTGGCCTCCGGCGCTGCCTGCACCAGAGGGGGTGGAGGGTTGGGCGCCCTGCCCAGAGTGGCTGGCGCAGCGTCCCCGCCATGTCTTCTTGGGCGCACGGCATGGCGTTGCTGCGGCGCAGGAGAGCGGGGCGCACTAGATAAGGCGCTGCCGGTGGGTGGAGACTTGCCGGTGGAGGTGACGAGGGCTGTCGGGGTCGCAGCATAGCGATTTTCCATCTCGAGTTCTTCCATGAGAAGGTCGGTGCGGGCTTCGAAGAAGGTGGGGAACGGACGCCCTAGATGGAGGTGAAGCGCGATGGTGTCAAAGCGGGCGTTGTGGCCACGGAGAAGGTTGAGCACCAAGGTGCGTTCCCAGACTAGTTCACCAAGATCGCCTAGAGCATCTGCCATGGCCTTGAGACACCTGCAGTAATCTGAAATTGAAAGATCACCTTGGACGAAGTTCCAGGATTGGGCGTCGAGGTAGATTGCGCGAGTTTCCTGATTGCCGAGAAATTGTGTCTCAAGGGCAACCCAGGTGGCACGAGCAGTGGCGCCGCATTCCATCACACCCTCGGCAAGTTCGGTGGAGATGGAGCCGTATATCCAAGACTTGACGACGCAATCCATGCATGTCCAGTCCGAATGAATCGCCGCCGTGTCGTCGAAGAGGACATGGCGCTGTAGGGAGAACTTGCCGAGGACTAGGAGGAACCGATCGCGCCAACGAGCGTAGTGTCCGAATGTTCTGCACAGCGACCGCCTCGGCGTGCAGATTGAGGATGGCGACAGCCTCATTATAGAGGAGGGCGTTGCGCTCATGGTGAGTGTCAGCGTCAGAGACATGGGAGTGATAGAGGAGGGCGTCGTGCTCTAGGGCTGTGGCGGCCACCAGTTGCTCAGCCTAGGCGGCGCGCACCAGTGCAGCGTCGTAGGCTGCTTTGGCAGCGCAAACGCGCTCGAGGCGCTGCATCTCCTGGCCGTCGACGGGCGGCGGGGGGTGGGGGGAGAGTTCCAGGCATCGCGACGACAACGAAGGCCGGTGTTGTGGGAGGGCGTGGCCGATGGATTGGCACGCGGGATGTCAGCGGAAGATAATCGGGTGAGGAACCCGGTCTCTTGATACCATGAAAACGATAATAGATTGATTGATGACGACAGAATATGGGTTACATATATATAGGCAAGGATATCCTAGGGTTTATAGAAATAAAACCAACAGAGATCCTTGCCTAAGCGTCACGCACATCACCTAATCCTACAGGGCAGGCACACGGTAATGAGCCTGTGCGGCTAGACATCTGACAGCCCATGGGCCTAACTATAATACTCGCTAACACTATCCAGGTCAAGGACTTCCGGTCGATAAGTCTGATTCATAGCTTTGCTAAACTGGTGACCAAGATCATGGCAAATCAATTGGCTCCTATTCTGCCCACATTGGTCTCTGCTAACCAGAGTGCCTTTGTGAGGGGGCGACGTATCCAGGATAACTTCATGTTTGTCCATCAGATGGTCCGGTTGCTGCATAGGAACAAGAAAAAGGAGGCCCATATCCTGTTGAAGCTTGATATTTCTAAAGCTTTTGATTCAGTCTCTTGGTCGTTCTTGCTTGAAATCCTACATCACGTAGGTTTCGGTCAGAAGTGGTGTGACCTCTTATGCCTGCTCCTGTCAACCTCCTCCACTAAGATCCTAGTTGATGGGGAGCCAGGGGATACTATCCTTCATCAGTGAGGCCTTAGACAGGGGGATCCCCTCTTCCCTATGCTCTTCATCTTTGTCATGAATGTTCTGAACTCCATCGTTGAGTATGCCACTCGGGAGCAATTGTTGAAACCATTGGCCATATAGCAAGCTAGACACCAGGTCTCTTTTTATGCGGATGATGCTGACATGCTGTGCTGTTTCTAAGACCGGCAATAGATGACCTGCTGGTGATCAAACAAATGCTTGAGCTTTTTGCACATGCTTCGGGCCTTCACACTAATCTGTCCAAAAGCTCGGTCTCCCCTATTCATTGTTCACCTGAGGAGCTGACAATCACAACTGATATATTGTCCTGCTCCGTCAAGGAGTTTCCTTGTACTTACCTTGGGCTACCTCTCACAATTGGTAAACCCACAAATGATGTGTTGTTACCTCTAATTGACAAGGTCTCTAAATATCTCCCGGGTTGGAAGGCGTCGTTAATAAACAGAACAGAGCTGGGAGGTTAGTTTTGGTTCGAGCGATACTGACTGCTACCCCCATCTACCTCCTCATTGCCTTGGACCTGCCAAAATGGGATATCAAAGCTATTGATAAGAGAAGAAGGGGATTTCTTTGGAAATGTCAGGAGCAGGCCAATGGAGGCAACTGTTTGGTTTCCTGGGAAAAGGTACAGCGGCCTCTTGAGTATGGAGGTCTTGGAATACTTAACCTAGAGCTGCTAGGGTGGGATCTGAGGATTTGATGGCTTTGGTCAGAAAGGACTGATCCGTTGAGGCCCTGGGCTGGCCTTCCAATCCAAGTGCCCCACAAGGCTCGGGCTCTCCACAAGATTTCAGTTGATGCAGTACTTGGTAATGGAGAGGAAATACTATTTTGGACAGGTAGGTGGCTCAATTGACACACCATGGCTGAACTCGCCCCCAGCTTATTCAATGCGGTTCCTAAGCGAACATCAAAGCGACGAACGGTTGCCCAAGCGCTTCAGAACCGAGGGTGGGTGGCTGACATAAAAGGGGCACTTACAGTTCAAGTCCTTATCGAGTATCTTCAAACACGGGACATGGTAGATGGATTAGTTTTGCAACAGGACATATACCAACAAATCTGCCTATGTTGCCTTCTTTGTGGGATCCATCAAGTTTGGTCCCTGGAGAAGAATTTGGAAGAGCTGGGCTCCTCCTCGCTGTAAATTTTTCGTCTGGTTGGTCTTCCAAAATCGTTGCTGGATGGCGGATCGTCTTGCAAAAAGGGGCTTGGCATATCCAACAGCTTGCCCTCTATGTGACCTGGCAGAGGAGACCATCCACCATTTGCTAGTTGGCTGTGTGTTCACCCGCCAAATTTGGGCAATGATTCTACACAAGCTAGGCCTTTCCACTCTGTCTCCAGACCCTACAACTTCAGGATTCACTAAGTGGTGGTGGACAACTATTTCTAATGTGCCCAAGGAAGGGCGGAAGGGCCTCAATTCCCTGATTATCTTGGTGGCTTGGGAAGTTTGGAAACACCGGAATTCCTGTGCGTGTTTGACAACACCAGGCCATGCATCCAGGAGGTTCTTACGGCTGTCAGAAATGAGGGCAGCCTCTAGTGCAGTGTTGGAGCAAAGAGACTCTAGCTCTTGCACAGATCGCCGACCTTGGGCGTTTAGGCGCTATAGGTGCAGGTCAAGTGCTGTGAAAGTGGTGTGGCGCGCCTGTTTAGTTAAAGAAGTGTGTGTGTGCGGTGTTTTTTTCTTACCCGGGTAGGGTCTAACCATACTCGTGTACTCCTTTATTTATCTCTACCTTAATGAAATAACACATAACTCTCCTGCGTAGTTCAAGAAAAAAATAGACTTATGCTCTTTGTTACACAATAGTTGTTGGACGGAATATATTTTCATAGGATGTGGACATTATTGGATGAAGAAATGAACTTCTTAGTTGTTCAGGTACAACTCTAATTATATGTCTGATTTGTTCGATATACTTTTAGTAATATTCTTTTCTATAAGTAGAGATTGATCTTATACGGTCTCAATATATTAAAGCTCTAACAATGTCCTTTTTTTCTGCTGGCATTGGCATAGGTTAGCTCTGGAAGTGATGCAAACTCCCAGGAGCTCCGGAAGTAATGCCCAACTTTAAAGTGCATACTGATTCACCAATACTAACCATAAACGACATCCTACTGCCAATTTCTAATTGCAATTCATCATTGGTTAAACTGTTTTGATGGGTGAAATGGTGTAAATTTTATTGTTCAGGTGCTTAGAGTTGTTGCTACAATGTGGTGTTGCATGAGCTGAGTAATTTCAGATCAATATCTCTTTATTTTTTGAAGATGTGGAAGCAAGATGATCGAGATTAGTAAATTGATGGGTTTACTATTCTGTTTTTATCAGGGGCGGAGCCAGCAGGGGGGCTAGGGGGGCTGGAGCCCCCCCTACCCCCTTGCAACCAATGGAGCCCCCCCTAAGCCCCCCCCCCCCCCCCCCCCCCCTACATTTTGTAACCATGGATGAAGAGGAAGAAGGAGGAGGAAGAAGAAAAAGAAAGGAGGAGGAGGAAGAAGAAGAAACTCAGCCCCCCCAAACTTTGATTGCTGGCTTCGCCACTGGTTTTTATGTTCCTAAAACTTGTTCAGTTTTTAATTTAGCCTCTTTCCCAGCTGGTGTACTGGGTTTAGAATTTGTAGCTCAACTTGGATGGGTTCATTTTCAGAGCTAGGGATCAGTTTCAATCTTTTGCTTTCAGTTGTAGACAGGGATAGGAAATTCAGCTGTACACTTTCAGAAGTCTTGACAATATATAATTTGTTGATCAAATTTCCTACTTCCTTTATGTTTCAAAATATCCTTTTTCTCACTTGCATTTACATTCGAATTTGCATAGTTGATATCCGTGTACTTTTTCTGTTGAAGTGGTCGTGTTGTCAAATTAAGTTCTGAAATCCAGCTTCACAGTAATGGTCCAAACTTTCGTTGGCTAGCGTGCGCATTAACTGGTTGATGTTTATTCATGAAGCATTTCATCTCGATGGTGTACAAGCTTTGTTTATTACAGGGAGGCTGTGCATGGACGGTGAGCCTTCTGAAGCAATATTTATTATATTTTGTTTGTGTTATCACACATATTTTAACCTTGAATGCGCAAGTGTTTTTTAGCAAGTTTATTTGAGCACTCCATGGTGATATTAATAATAAAGTTTATGACCTGCCATGCTTAATATTCATGCATATACAGAACTGTAGATAAACTCTAGATGTTGTCTTTTTTAAAAAAAATCCTGATGTCATAGGAATAAACTGAATGGGCAAGCCTTGCATATTCGCTGATGTTGTTGAGCCAGTTTGTCGAAAATAGTGAATATGATAGAATATAGAAATTCAGAAGCATAGTAGTTTTGTTCATCATACCTAAATAAGTTATTTCTTCCCTGCAATGTTTCTGTGACCATATTTAGCAGAAGTGTATCTTTAGAAAAAAAATCTTGATGCCATTGGAAACTAAATTTGTGGACATAAAAACTACATTGTTTAATATTTGACATCATTTAACCACATTGGAAGAATTCCAGCTGGCATTGTTTAAAAATCAGAGTTTGTGGAAAATATAGTGAGTATGATAGAATATAGAAATTCAGAAGTGTTAGCAAATAATGCGAAAACAAGATCGAACACGAGACACGATTTTAACGTGGAAAACCCTTGCGGGAAAAAACCACGGGCACCAACCGGCGATCTTCACTATAATGGGAGAGTCACAATGCAGGGAATACAATGAGTCGTCAACTCTTCCCGTGCGGCTTACAAGATGTATATATAGGGCGGACTAAACTGACTGCAGTCCAATACGGAAACAAGTCCGCTAAACACATAATCTGAACTGTGGGCCCTACAGGCGTCCCCACAAGACTCACATTATAATTCGTATCATATTCAACAAACTCCACCTTGAGACGAATTCCATCTTGTAGTGAATGAAGTATCATCAATGAACTCACTTCAACAATAAATGATCACCGGCGCCAAAAGTCACTAGGACTTAAACTTTAACACCAACTAAATTTGAGCAAAGCTCAAACTTAGCTGTAGGAACAGGCTTAGTCATCATATCAGCAGGATTATCATGAGTACTTATCTTGAATACTTTAACATTGCCTTCAGCAATAACACCTCGAATAAAATGATATCTCACGTCAATATGCTTTGTTCTTTCATGAAACATCTGATCTTTAGTAAGGCAAATAGCACTTTGACTATCACAATAAATAGTAATGCAAGAAGAAACCCCGCAAAGTTCAGAGTATAAACCTCTCAACCAAATAGCTTCTTTACAAACTTCAGAAACAGCCATATACTCAGCTTCAGAAGTGGACAAAGCAACAGTAGCCTGTAAACTTGCTTTCCAACTAACAGCACAGCCACCAATAGTGAACACATAACCTGTGAGAGATATCCTTTTATCCAAATCACCAGCATAATCAGAATCAACATAACCAACAAGTCCATCTCTAGATTTCCCAAATTGCAAACAAGCACTAGAAGTACCTCGCAGATATCTGAAAATCCACTCCAATGCTCTTTGCCAGGATTAGCCCTGTATCTACTGACAACACTCAATGCATGAGATAAATCAGGACGAGAACAAACCATGGCATACATAAGTGACCCAACTGCACTCGAATACGGAATTCTAGACATGTACTCAATATCATCATCTGACTCTGGACATAAAGCTGAAGATAATTTGAAATGTGCAGCTAATGGAGTACTCACTGGTTTTGCATCATGCATGTTAAAACGACGAAGAACCTTTTCAATATAACCTCGTTGACTGAGGTATAACATACCAGATTTTCTATCTCTGATAATTTCCACACCAAGAATTTTCTTAGCTGCACCCAAGTCCTTCATCTCAAATTCTTTATTTATCTGAGCCTTCAATTTTACTATTTCCGATTTATCTTTTGCAGCAATCAACATATCATCAACATAAAGAAGCAAATAAATAACTGAACCATTAACTGTCTTCAAATAGACACAGCTATCATAATCAGACCGCTTAAAACCATGAGAGAGCATAAATGAGTCAAATCTCTTGTACCATTGTCTAGGAGATTGCTTCAAGCCATAAAGAGATTTCTTCAATTTGCAAACAAGGTTTTCTTTTCCAGGAACAACAAAACCTTTAGGTTGGTCCATATAAATGTCCTCTTCTAACTCCCCATGTAAAAATGCAGTTTTAACATCTAATTGCTCAAGTTCATAATCATGCATAGCAACAATACTGAGTAATGTGCGAATAGAACTATGCTTCACAACTGGGGAAAAGACATCATTAAAATCAATACCTGGAATCTGGCTATAACCTTTAGCAACCAACCTTGCTTTATACCTTGCTGGCTCACTTAGAGAGATACCTTCCTTTCGTTTGAAAATCCATTTGCAACGAACATGCTTTTTATCCTTGGGCAAATTTACTAGATCCCAAGTACCATTCTTTCCAAGTGACTCCATCTCATATTGCATAGCGGCCATCCAATTGTTGCAATCAGCAGAAGTAATAGCCTCAGAATAATTAGAAGGTTCTGCACTACCTTCAATCTCTTCTGCAACACTCAAAGCATAAGCAATATTGCATTCTTCAATTAACCTTTTAAGTGGTTTAGGACCTCTTTTGGCCCTATCAACTGCAATAGAACGTTGTGGAGGCTGCACAAGTGGAGAAGAATGCTCAACAACATGTGAATCATCAACAATTGGCAAATTATCAATAATAGGTGCATCTTGGACAACAGCATTATCAACATTAACTGGTGTATCAACATTAATAAAATACTCCACCTCAAAACTTATTTTCTCTTGTTTCACAACAGGAGTATCAGGAGAAGCATTAGTAGATAGGTTGTCAGATAACATAGCAGATTCATTAAAGATAACGTTTCTACTAATCACAACCTTCTGAGTTTGTGGATTCCACAATTTATAACCTTTAACATCAGGTTGATAACCAAGAAAGACACACTTAACAGCTCTAGGCTCCAATTTACCATTATCAACATGAGCATAAGCAATACAACCAAAAACTCTCAATTGTGAATAATCAGCTGGAGAACCAGACCATACCTCAATTGGAGTTTTCTTATCAATGGCAATAGAAGGTGAACGATTAATAAGATAGCAAGCAGTGGAAGCAGCTTCAGCCCAAAAACGCTTATGCAAATCAGCATTAGACAACATGCAACGGGCCTTAGAGATGATAGTCTTGTTCATACGCTCAGCTACACCATTCTATTGAGGAGTGTAAGGAACATTGTAATGCCTGACAATGCCTTCAGATTTACAATATTCATTAAATGCTTTAGAACATAATTTCATCCCATTATCAGTACGAAGCTTCTTAACCTTCTTTTCAGTTTGATTTTCAACCATAGTCTTCCACTCTTTAAATGTAGAAAATGCTTCTGATTTATCTTTCAAAAAAAATGGCCATACCTTTCTAGAATAATCATCAATAATGGTCAGCATATAACGAGCACCACCAAGAGAAGGCTTGTGAGATGGTCCCCATAAATCAGAATGCACATAATCAAGAATACCTTTACATGTATGAGTCGAGGTATTAAATTTCACCTTCTTGTGTTTGTCAAACACACAATGCTCACAGAAATCCAACTTGCTGATGCTATGCCCATCGAGAAGTCCTCTCTTACTCAGTACTGCCAAACCAATCTCACTCATATGCCCAAGACGCATATGCCAAAGGTTAGTAGCATCAGAATTCGATAATGATTTGGAAATTGCAGCAGCATCACCTGTAATTGTAGTACCACAAAGACAGTATAAATTGGCAGATTTCAAATCACCTTTCATCACAATAAGAGAACCTTTTGACACTTTCAAACCTCCATCTCCACCGGAGAATTTGTACCCTTTGCCATCAAGGGCACTCAAAGAAATAAGATTCTTTTTCATATCTGGAATGTGCCTCACATCTGTCAAGGTTCTGATAATACCATCATGCATTTTAATGTGAACAGATCCAATACCAATAATCTGACGTGGTCTATCATCACCCATTCTAACAGAACCTCCATGAAGAGAATCATAAGTAATGAACCAATCTCTATTAATGCATATGTGAAAAGAAGCAGCAGAATCGAGAATCCATTCATCACCATTATTTGCACATCCAGCAAAAGCAACAAGAACCTCAGCACCATCAGAACTACTATCGGTAGCAGCAACAGAAGCATTACCATCATCATTTGATTTACCTTTCGGTCTATATGTGCCAGTCCTCTTTTCTTTGTTCTTCAACTTATAACACTCAGAAATATAATGAGTATTTTTCTTACAATATATGCATAATTTCTCATCCTTGTCTCTTGACTTTGAACTGCCCTTGTAACCATTGGAGCTCTTGCCCCTATAACCATCATTGGATTTCTTTTGTGTCCTGCCTCGAACAACCAAACCTTCGTCATGCGAAGAAGAACCATCAGAAGATACCATCTGTTTCATCTTTTCCTTGGCTTGCAACGCCTCATAAACTTCATTCATGGTTAGTGTATCACGACTATACAATATAGTATCTCTGAAGTTTGCAAACGAACTAGGCAGTGAGCACAAAAGAATAAGACCCATGACTGTAGGTCCTCATCATCATATTTTACCTCCATAGACTGTAGGTCAGCAACGATCTCCTTAAAGACCGAAAGATGGCACAGAACCACCATCTTGCAACTTGTGCGTATATAACTTCATCTTCATATGCATCTTGCTTGTCAAATCCTTTGACATGCAAATTGACTCCAACTTGAGCCATAATGCAGCTGCAGTTTTCTCCTGCAAAACCTCTTGCAAAATATTATTTGAGAGATGAAGATGAATATGAGACAAGGCCTTACGATCTTTCCTCTTCTCATCGTCGGTCCAATCTTTCGAGTCTTTATTTCCGAATTTTTCAAGCGCATCATCTAAATCAGCTTGCACTAAAACAGCTCGCATCTTGACTTGCCACAATGCGAACCTTGTATCTCGATCCAGTAGCGGAATATCATACTTCATAGAAGTCACTGTGAAGAAGGAAAAATCAGCAACAAAAAATATAATCTGCAGAAACACTTGTATAACCTTGTATAGATAAAGCAATAATCTGCAGAAGTCCTCGTACGAATCTGAGTACGTCCACCAAAGGAAGCTGATTCTGTTCCGGTAACCTTCAAGTGCACGCCTATCAGAAAACCACAAGATTGATTTTCACGGGGCTGATCGATGTTCTGTCACCTCGATCGACGTGCAGCAACAGCAGCACAATTTTTTCTCCTCTCTTCGCAGCGCCTGTGCTGCTTTCTCGATCCGCGTGCTAGGCAGCAAACGGTGAGCACTAACGTCTGGATCCCTGTGCCGCAGCACAGATTAATTTTCTTCACCTCTTGGGATTCCGACTCGCCCGCAGCAGCAGCAAAGGTTGTCGACGATAAATTTCTCCGCGAGAGGACGGCGGCGGCGCGATCAACAGGCTTCTCACGAAACCCTGATTTTTTCACGTAATCTCGTATCAAGCTCTGATACCACTTATTAGCAAATAATGCGAAAAAAAGATCGAACACGAGACACGATTTTAACGTGGAAAACCCTTGCGGGAAAAAACCACGGGCGCCAACCGACGATCTTCACTATAACGAGAGAGTCACAACGCAGGGAATACAATGAGTCGTCAACTCTTCCCGTGCGGCTTACAAGATGTATATATAGGGCGGACTAAACTGACTGCAGTCCAATACGGAAACAAATCCGCTAAACACATAACCCGAACTGTGGGCCCTAGAGGCGTCCCCACGAGACTCACATTATAATTCGGATCATATTCAACAAAAAGCTTGCCAATTTTTATCTCATCATGCTTAAACAAGTTATTTCTGCATCATTTTGAAGCTTGTCTCTGATAGCAAAATATCATATCTAAGTTGGGTGGAACTTGCTTCAGTGGCTACCTTGATTCTCTTCCCATATTATTAACTGTGTTAGTGCTGCTCATAGACCTTTTTACAAGAGTTATCTCTCTGGTAACTTATTTTTGATAATCACAGGCTCCTGTATCAAGCCATCAAAAGGCACAGCGATGAGATGCATCAAGTGAAGCCAGCCAATGCTCTGGACCTGCTGTCTTCATGAACGATCTTGAGTTCCACATCGCCACTCCGCCATGTCCTGCACTAAAGAGGTCGCGCCAAACGTTCACAACGGGACACCATGGTCCATGGATTCCCGGGTGGTATTCCTGCCAATGCTTTTTACCTATAGCTGCACAAACATGAGCCAGGGGTCATCCATTACAGTCAAGTGCAACAGCTGCCAAATGCCTCGGTCATCCAGGGCCCATCCATTACAGTTATTGAAGGACTTTCAGGTGACTATCAGCAGCCATATTGGAATTGTTCCTTTTTTATTAAATTATATTTTTTTCAATCCATGATATCATGTTGTCAGAATTGTGAATATTAGGTAGAAATTAGGATAGTGGCAATAGTTCAGA
Source organism: Echinochloa phyllopogon (assembly GCA_033239725.1). Lineage (NCBI taxonomy): Eukaryota > Viridiplantae > Streptophyta > Magnoliopsida > Poales > Poaceae > Echinochloa > Echinochloa phyllopogon. The sequence continues at coordinate 25,326,869 of BTCW01000018.1, read as the reverse complement.
AACTACACTGTTGAGCTTATTTTGTTTATGAACCCCAAAACTTTTGTTGGGATTTGAATGAGAAAATGACACCTCATTAGACCTTTCCCAAGAGCATTGATCCAAGATTTTTTGAGGCATCGTTTGTTGCACAGTTTTAGTAGGCTTACAATGTTATATTTATGTAATTATCTGGTTATTTGTACTCATTTTTACCTTGTGTTACTTGTGTATGCCTTCATGCTCGCAGTTTGGTGATGGTGCGCGTGTTGAAGATGCTTATAGTTTATCTTGTCACTTATGGTAAGCAGCAGCAAGGCAAAATTGAGAAGCTTGTAGACTTCAGTTGAACACGAAATGAACATCTCCTAGCGAACCGTGTCCAGAGCCCATGTTTTACTGTCTTGACTGAATGTTTGTAGCTAGCTAACCTTCAATTGTTTTTTCTAAACTACATTCAGCTCAAGTATAATGCTCAGTCTTGTAGAGAGGCTTGCTTTGCTGAAAGTTCTATAGCAGTTAGAAAGGTAGAACTTGTTTCAGTAGCTGGCCGAGGTGAAAGCTTGGACTTCTGTGTTAATTTTGGCGAGTTGTGGTCGAGTGAAGTGTTTGGGATGTGTGGTTTGGTTGCATGGTTGCAAGGTGGTTTCGTACGAGTGGACTGGTAAGTGTGTGTCGGAGCTGCCAGGGGAGGGAGCTAGCCAGCTACTTCAGGAAGAAGGGCAAGGAGACCGTCTGCAGGTGCAGAAGCTACCACTACCAAAGAAACATGGAGTAAGTAATTGATTGTCCTTTGTTTCATGGAGCTGACGGGCAAGCTGGCAAGGCGGCATGGGAAGTCGTCGAGGCGGTTAATCTAGACTAGGCTGTCAATCATAGGTGATAGTTGTTAGGAAGAGCTCCAGCATACAATGAAATAGAAATGTTAATTTTTATCAATTATTTATATGACATACTGTGAAGTGAATATAGTCATTGTTTTATATGTATCTTTATTTTTTTATTTTTTTATCATGTATCATGGGTTAATATTTACCATGTTTTTTATACATGTGCGTGCTGCAGGTGCAAACAACTAGTTATAACCTTACGATGATACAAATATTGATAGCTTGTTTTTTATGTTCGTAAATTAGCATCTTGCACAAATAAAAGGCAAGTAGTCTGTAGAACCCATGTTAACATGGCTGCCAGCCTGCCATCACAGTACAGATGGAAAATATGAAGCCTAGTTTGGATTCCAGCGGCAGTAAGATTATCTACTAGTATTATTACTCTCCTATTATTGTGTTATCGTGTTTGGAACTGATCTAAAGGTAATCTTCTATCTTTATATATGGATGCTGACTTGGAACTACCAATGTTTTTCATATAGTATTGGAAGTGTCGACCGTTTTTTACCCACACCCAGCATTTTCTAAGCCGTGAGTGGCTCCATGCCAAATTAATCATGTCCAGATATCTTACAAGTTGATGACCGGCACAGCTTTGTATTATTTGAGTAACAAACAAATCATGGCCAACAACTTGCGCAACTGCCCACATATATGCTTAGTCCTGGATAATTTAAACATAGACGTCTGACAGAAGACGGTACGTATTTAAACATTTAGTCTCGCTCCATGGATCGATCTGGTTGCCAGAGATTAACTCAACAAATGACAAACTAAAAACCCCCAGGTCAAAAATAATACCAGGAATCAGCCAGATGCCAATACCAGTGCTGGTTCAAAAATCGTATTGATTACTGCAGGTTTTTGAACTGGCAGTGATTAGACAACACACAAGGGCGGTAATAATAAGTACTACCGTCTATTCTCTTTATCTGACTTCATATGAAGTTACATTTAAAAAAACAAACGGCAAAACTCTTGCAAAAAATGTGACATTTCCAGTTATATATACATGAAGTTTCACTCTCAGTTCACATTACGAACTGGCCGTGATACCTAATCACTACTGGGTAGTATATTATATTTTAACCTGCACCAAATAATGCCAATAGTTGTGAAAAACAAAAACAAAAGGTATCTTTATAAATCCTTGATGTTACTGAAAAGATCGAATTAGGCCTTCTTCAAAAAACCATTGCAAGAAGTAAGGTCCTTAGCCTATTCTTGTATTGTCCAAACATACCGGAAGAAATCCTCCAAGGATCAACTACAAGTACACTAGCATGAAAAGATCATATACTAGCAATCACAAGATATCACACTAAGATAAAACACATCCATAGCTTGCAAGAAACTAAAGACACGAAAGTAAGAGCAAATATGAAATGCGGAATGTAAATAGAGGGACACGAGACAACCAGATCCCCCCCCCCCCAATCCCCCCCAATGGTATCAAGGAGTTGACGTTTCCCCCTAGTCCACGTTGAGACTCCCACTTAGAGATATACCTCCTTAATTTCACTGAGAACTGAAGTGCTGCACTAAGGATGCAACTTCTCCAACTCCGGAATGTTGAGCTCGAGCCGTATACAATGCCACCAGAGATTTGGGGCTCCCACGATATCCGAGAGCTCAACAAGATCACAACATCGCCCGTATGACTTGCTAAGAGTTGTCAGCCTGCAAGAATAAAAAGTTCATGAACTCTTACTTGACCAGCACTAAGCACTACAAGCAGGATGCACAAAATCTTGGACAAAGAACTCGTGGGCACAGTCATTTATCTACTTGATGTCTCTCCAAATGATGAAGATTTGGCTTGGATTCTATTATTATATTTATATGTCAAGCTAGTCACACCCATATATATTATATTTATCACCAAAACCCTAGACTCACCTTTCTCAATGCCATAGGTGCTTCAATTATGAAAGTAGATTTTTCAAAAATAATGTTCGCATATTATTTTCATGCTCCTAAACTATGTATATAGGATTAAGTTGCGATTAAACATTGTATATAAGTATATGTACATGTAATAATTAGCACAAAATATTACTATACTACCGGAAAACTCATAGGTGCCGAGTGTATTTTTTCGAGAACTCAACAAACCCTGGAGTTGCCGAGTGCAAATAAAATCACAGTCGGCAAACACCTGACACTCGGAAACTAAGGGGTTTGTTGAGTGTCAAACAGCCGGCACTCGACAAAACCCCCTTTTTCCGAGTGTCAGAAAGTTGACACTCGGCAAGGGCACGCACGTGCCCACCACATGCAACGGCCGTCAGCGCTTTGCCGAGTGTCAAAAGGAGACACTCGGCAAACGCCTTAGTTGCCGAGTGCCTCCTATTTGACACTCGGCAAAGTCACTTGTTTGCCAAGTGTCTACATCTAGACACTCGACAAATAAGATATACTTTTTAATTTTCTGGCTTTTCCTAACCCTCAATACTTTGAAATTTTGAAATTTAAACTCACATACTTTAAAATTTTGAAATTTAACTCACATACTTTTAAGATTTGAAATTTAAACTCACATACATTGAAAAATTGAAATTTGAAATCACAAAATTTGAAAATTTGAAGTTTAACATCTTTGGCTGGCGCTGCCCACCACCGGCCTGCCGCGGCCAGCCACAGCCAGGTCGCGGCCGGACAGAGCTGGCCCAAGGCTGGCCCGAGGCTTTGCCGAGAGTGCCGCCGGCCCAAAACAGTTGGCAAATGCTCGGGCTGGCCGTTAGCTGGCCAACGGCCAGCCGCTCTGGCCAGAACCTTTGCCGAGTGCCGGGCCGGGTGCACTCGACAATCAGCTGCTTTGCCGAGTGTTTTCCCTTGGCACTCGGCAAAGTAATTTTTTTTGTATTCTACCATTCAAACATTTTGTTTTGTCCACATACTATACGTGGTACTCTATGTTCAAATTTGGTATATTTCTCGATCCGGTTGCTATACTTAATTATTTTATTTCATTAAAAATATTATTTTAGGATTCAATGAATTTGAACCGGAAGTGATTTGAATGATGGAAAATAATGAATGAAAAAATGATATTCATGTTATTTAGGCCAATACAAGGCCTTATCCAGGAAACATGACCATGAACGTGTTGCTGAATTTCTTCTAAATTCTATAAAAAGGAGATGAAGTCTGAAAATCATGAGATTTGTCATGATATCATTATATCATACGTAGAGTTTGTGGTAAAAAACTAGGAACGTTTCAAATAACTTGTCACGTACGTTGCTTGTAAATCGAAGAATCTCCGACGAAGTTTCACGAAGTTGAGAAATACTCGTTAAGATTTGGAATCAAAGTGATCATTAAATTGGGAATTTACATGTTATATTTTTGTATAGGCATCATACATCGTAGATTGTTTCATATTCAATTTTGGTTATTTTTTTATTTTGTTTGATAATTTTTAATTTTTTCAATGTTAAATAAAAAATTGCAATAAATTGAATTTGAGCTATTATATAGAAAGTAATACTTTTTCGTGAAGGCCTGAAATGTGATTAGTTTAGCGAAGCTCACATTGTATTTTCATTGTAAATTGAAAAAACTTTAAAAAATTCAAAATATTGAAAAAAATAAAATTGACTTTAAAAAATTCAAAACATTTAGAGATCGATGACTCGCTACACCCGAAGCATTGCAGAAAGGCTTCCATGTGCATTGGCACACAAAGCTATACAAAGGTGAAGTAGAATGTATGTTCGAATCAACACACACTTCTCACAAAACACACACACGCGCGCGCAGTCGGCCCTGCCCGCGGCGGCGCCACCCCGTAGCGACACCCGCCGTGGCCGCGACTGCCCGTGGTGGTGCCCGCCTGCAGCCGTCCGCCCGCCCACTCCTGCCCGAGGAAGTCCGCCCGCCCGCCCGTGGCCGTGGCCGCCCCTACCCGCGGCCGCCCCCGCACGGCCCCGATGCCGCCACCGCCAGTCTCCCGCGCCCGTGTCAGGCCCCACACACGTGCCTGCGGCCACCCCTGCCGCCTGCTGCCATCCCCGATGCGAGAGGCCACCCCCACTGTCCTCCACGCTTGCCCCCAATGCCCGCGGTTGGTGAATGTGGTTGTGGGCCTTCGTGTTGTGCTTATTGAATCTGGACCACGACCTTCGTGCCGTGGTTGTGTATGTGGTTGTCGGCCTTCGTGCCATGGTTTGGAAACCTCACCATGCTGGGGATGTGCTGCCAAAATTTTCATCTGACAAAGTTTTGTTTTTGTTTTTGCAGGGAGAGGGTGTTGCACCGTCCTTGGCTTGTACGCTCCATTGCACCGACACGAGCGTCACTGCCTCGCCCGCCGTCGAGCCCGTAGGTGAGCACGTGCAGAATACTTATTTTTCCATATCATGTTCGTAGATCACACAACCTAGTTAGGCGTCTCCCGTTCGAAAGAGTTATGGTTGTGAATATGCAAATCATTTCATATGTATAATCGTATCTGTTTCGAATTATCCACGTTTTTTGGATAGCCCGAGGATGTGTAGATGGTTTAGTTTCCATGCTCTACTTGGATCCAAGGCTGAGTTTCTGTATGGTCTCCCTGTTGTTCTCCGTATACACAATCTCCTTGATATGACGTGTATTTGGAGAACAACGGGGAGGTGCTATTGAAATTCAGTCTCGGATACAAGTAGAGCATGGAAACTAACTCGTCTACACATTCTTGCGTGGGATTATGACCTATCTTCACCTATTAGACATAAAAACATTCAGTAGATGCATTTCATTCTTATATTATATTACTCGGTGATATGTTAGAGGATGGATGACCGTGAGTGGATGTACAATGGCCGCTCAAGTCAGGGTGAGTTGATCGAGGAATGGATTAACAAGGCTAAAGCTTTCTTGAATCAAGATTTTGCCAATGTTAAAGGGGCACGTTCCACTTTCTATCCATGTAGAGGTTGTGAGAACCGTAAACGCCAGACAAAGGAGGTCATGGGTAAACATCACATCAAGAGTGGATTTATGGAGACCTATACCCGGTGGACGCACCACAGTGAGGCCGATCATTTGAGAGACGAGGTCGTGAGACAATGCATCGAGGCTTTTGATGATGATGTCGGGGTAGGAGACATGTTACATGACTATGATGAAGCATACTTCGATGATGGACCTAGGGAGGAGCCGGAGGCAACCGCAAGGGCTTATTATGACATGTTGTCAGTGGCACAGCAACCCCTTCACTCGCATACTAGGGTTTCTCAACTGGATGTCATTGCACGTCTGATGGTTGTCAAGTCCTAGTTTAACTTGGGTCGAGACACCTTCGATGTTATCTTGATAGTTTTTTGCAGCTTGCTTCCGGAAGATCACATTCTGCCAAAGAGCATGTATGAGTCACAGAAACTTCTTCATGCACTTAAGATGCCATATGAGCAGATACATGCTTGCACGAAGATGCATCTTATTTAGGAAAGAATATGCAGAAGCAAAGTACTGTCCAAAGTGCAAGTCGTCTAGATTCGTAGAGACGATAGACTCTGGTGATGGCCAAAAGAGGCAGCTGACAATCCCCGTGAAGATCCTATGATACCTTCCATTTATATCGAGGATCCAACGGCTTTACATGACCAAGGAATCCGTGAAACAGATGACGTGGCACAAAAATGGACGTCGAGACAATCCTAATAAGCTCATACATCCATCTGATGGTGAAGCATGGATAAACTTTGATGTGATTCATCGTGGCAATGCTCTAAAGGCTTGGAATGTACGTGTTGTGTTGGCAACAGATAGTTTCAATCCTTATGGAATGACGGCTGCCCCATACACTTGTTGGCCCATGTTCGTTGTCCCTCTCAATCTCCCCCGGCATCATCTTTCAACGACAGAACATATTTTTATTGTTAATTATTTCTGAATACCTAGGAAAAATATGAGTGTGTATATGGAGCCTCTGATTGATGATTTGGTTTGTGCTTGGGACGACGGTGTATGGACATACGTCCAAGCTACAAAGACAAACTTCAGAATGCATGTTTCATACCACTACTCCCTGCATGACATGCCGGCATATGGGATATTCTGCGGCTGGTGTGTTCATGAGAAGTTCTCATGCCCATTATGCAAGACATCTCTGAAGTTCATTTGGTTGACGAAGGGTGGAAAATATTGTTCGTTCGACAAACATCAATTGCTCCCTCTTGACCATCCATTCAGACGAGACATTAAGAACTTCACGAAAGGTGCCGTAGTTAAAGACCATGCACCACAGATAATGATGGATGCAGAGGTTCGTGCTCAGTTAGACGCTCTTGAGGTCGGGGAGGAAGGTGGTTTTGTGGGATATGATGAGCAACATGTCTGGACTCATAAGTTGGGCTTGTGGAAGCTCCCGTACATGCATAATCTTCTTTTTTCACATAACATTGATGTAATGCACACTGAAAAAAATCTCGCCAAGGCACTTTGGGGTACAATCATGGACATTCCTGATAAAATAAAACACAATGTGAAGGCTAGAGTGGATCAAACGAGGCTATGTAATAGACTGAAGCTAGAAATACCGCCTCCCAGAGACGACAAATCATGGAAAAAAACTAAGGCCAATTTCGTCCTCACGAGGGACCAAAGGAAGGAAGTACTAAGTTGGTTCCAAACGTTAAAGTATGCAGCGAATCTGAAGAGGGGAGTGAACTTATCTACTATGCGAATCAACGAGCTCAAAAGTCATGACTACCACATATGGCTTGAGCGGCTTCTTCCGGTGATGGTTCGAGGCTATGTCCACAACCATGTATGGCTAGTGCTAGTAGAGTTGAGCAATTTCTTCCACCAACTTTGTGCTAAGGAGTTATCTTAGACCGTGATTGCAGAAATGGAAAAACTTGCCCCTGTGTTGCTTTGTCAGTTGGAGAAGATATTTCCACCCGGTTTTTTCAACCCGATGCAATATATGATTTTGTACCTTCCGTATGAGGCACGAATGGGGGGGGCTATGCAGAACCATTGGTGCTATTCAATTGAGAGATGTCAAAAGGTTCTTCGAACTAAATGTAAAATTGAAGCTTCTACCGCAGAGACATACATTCTAGAGGAGGTGTCAAACTTCACAACAAAATACTATGCTGACAACCTTCCTAGCGTGCATAATCCACCCCCTCGTTACAATGTTAGTGAAGTTGAATCGAACCTCAGCATTTTCCAAGGGTGCCACCAACAAGACCTTGAAATATGCAAAGTGGCGCGCTATCATGCTATATGTGTTAACCAACCTATCCGAAGTTGAGCCATACATGCGGTAAGTTCTCAACAAACTTGTTCTCGAGTACCTTGTCACTATTCTGCATCCAACCCTCTTGTTTCTCGTTCGTACATGGAATTTATTCATCAATTCTAGGGCAAATCAAGGGATCCTACCCCGCATGAAGTTGATACCCTTCTTAGACAGGGTATAGGAAATGGATTGCCTCATTTCATTTCTTGGTTCAAACAGAAGGTACACTCAAATTTAGTTTGTACAGAGTTTGACATTAAGAAATTGCTTGTACGTGTCAATAATATAACGAAATATCATGCTCGAACTTGCAAGGCCAAACCGATGTGTCTATGAGTGCCGAGTTGAGACAGGTTGCCGATGGTTGTGCCTATATGGTCAAGTCATTTACCGGATATGATATGAATGATTATCGTTTTCGCAAAACAAGCCATGAGCAGAGGATGCCCAATCGAAGGACCACATATGCCGGAGTCTGTACGCTAGGCCTTGATGGGGTCGAGTATTATGGGAGACTTGAAGAAATATACAGACTTAATTTCCATGGATGCAAACCTCTTAATCATGTTATATTCTAATGCCATTGGTATGATCCCTCTACGGTGAGACGTACCCCTAATCTGCGGCTAGTCAAAATTTGACAGTCATCTGTCTTACCAGGAGACAATGTCTATATTGTGGCTGAACAAGCCACCCAAGTTTATTATCTGTCATACCCATGCAAAACCGACAAATGTCTTGATGGTTAGGATGTTGTGTACAAGGTATCGCCACACGGTAAACTACCAGTCCAAACAATAAAGGTTATAACATAGACCCAAACACATATGATGGAGAGTTCTTCCAGGAAGATAGGCTAGAAGGAAATTTTGAGATAGATTTAACCGAAGCGGTCGGAATGGATTTAGACAAAGAAAGGTTTGTTGACGAGGACACTAGAGATGTGGTTCATAATGTGAAGGACTTGGAGTTACTTGAGCGATTACGTTTAGGCAATTATAGTGACGGCGACATTCCTCCTCTTTGGAGCACGGGAATGATAATCTCGAAATGCATGATAATGATGATGAGACTTATGATCTAGATAATCCTGATCATGATGATTATTTCTAATAAATTTATGTTTTTTATATATTGCATCTCTTTCTAATTACTTTATGTTGGTTCATATTTTTTGTTTATTTTGCATTAACTTATGTTTTTGTTTATCTTTATTTTGATTGCAGGTGATTGAACCAATATGGTGGGTGGTAGTTTGAGGAACGTCATGTCGCTCTACCGCAGACGGTCTGATGCAGATAGAAGGTCTGATGCAGCTGAGCTATCCGGAAAGAAGGGTGGAGGCATGGGCGAAAGAAGGGTGGAGGCAGGGCACCATCCCCTGTACCTTCGTCATCGTCGTCGTCTTCGTCCGAGAAGGACTTTGTTCCTTCCACGGAGGAGCGGTAGGAGGAGGCCAAGGAGCACGAGAACATGGACATGGATGAGGGCGGGGAGCACGAGGAGGAGGCAGCAGCAGTAGATGGGTCCACTTCCTCTGGACAATCGTCTGTCTGGTTGCGAGGTCCCTCGACCCTCCCAAAGTGACCGATACCCCTTGAGAGCCGTCCGATGATTCAACCGAGAGGCCAAAGGTAAGTTATTTTAGATGTTATCAATACCTTTTCATTTCATATGTTGGAAATCACAATAGAAACTAACAAATTATATTAATCACTTGGGCGGGTCTTGGATGGAGGTCTCCCCTGGGTGCTCACAATCGCAAAGTCAACAACATCCTTGGTCTTCTATGTATGGAATACTTTCCGGGTCTAGTTCAGTTTGCTGGCAGGATGGAGCCGGCCTACACGTTTGACCACTACATCGCCATTCCCGATTCCGAGGATCGGGATGGCAGGGTATTCGCCAACAAGGCTGAGCGGGTAAAGGCCGAGCTGTGGGTAAGTCTTCCTTGCACTACATCGCTCAACACATCACATTCATTGAACATTCTTGAAATAACGACGGGATACATCGCGTATATATGTAGGATTTTTACAGATGCGATCTGGGATTCGAGCAGAGGGCGGCTCTTGTGGCACATATAGCCTGTGCCAAGCTCGTGAAGGACATGCACTACGAGGCGCGCGTCCAGGCCATCATTGATTACTATGCTGCAATTAATGTGAAGATTGTGAAACCAGACGCAAGAAACATGAGACTGACCCTGGGGGCAGTAATTGGCGGTAAATCTAGAAAATTGTTTATAATTTTTCTGAGATTAAGTACCTTTAATTTGATCTTGTTATATGTCATATACTTAATGACTTGTAGGCGATTCCATGGTGGTGCGCCTCACATCCCCAGTGCTGGGAGGCGATAGTGGACAAGTGGTGCAACCCCAAGTAGCAGGAGATGCACAAAGCTTGCCGGGAGTGGCGTTTGCTGATGCCAGGTGTAGCACACCATCAGGGCAGCCTTAGCCTTGACGAGTATGCCTTAAGATGGGTACACCAAATCATTTCTTTATTCTCACGCTCAATTATGTATAATTACTAATCTTATTGTTTATTTCCTCAATCGTCGTCACATGGTGGTAAGCCTTGCGGCCAGTTCAAGGCATTTGCTTTGGCCCATAAGGGAAAGGTGACCTCCGACGTCCAGTACAACCTGGAGGACCTGACCTCGGTATACAACAACGCCACCATCCATAGTCACCTCAGTGCATACATAGAGCTGGCGAAGGAGGTCCATGGGCCAGACTTCGATCTGACCACTCATGACCTTGACGGAGAAGTGGTCATGAGGGTTGGAGGAGGCAAGAAGCATGGGCGGTACTATCTCGGCGACAACACCCTCGACACGGCCAGTACTCCCACACTCTCCTAGATTCGAGCCAGGAGCACGAGTGCTGACTCACCCATATGCCCACGTCCGACCGCTGCACACTTCGGGATGTTGGCACTTCAGGTTATTTCTGTTTTATTCATCGTTCGTTCACTTTTACTTATGTTTGCTTTGTATTGTAACATTGTGATTGAATATTGTAGACCCAGCTGGAAGATGAGAGGAGACCGGAGGAGCTGGAGTTGAGGGTGCAGCAGATGCAGCAGATGGAGGCCGAGCAACAGAGGCGGATTGAGGATGTCGAGCGCCAGAGGCAGCAACAGATGGAGCAGATGTATGCTTACATGCAGAGTATTGGTGAGCCACTTGAGAACCTTATAATTTCATTTGCCGAGTGTTTTGCCGAGACTAAACATTACAACCTTATAGTTACATATCTATTAGTTTTAGTTTGTTACTTAGAGAACTTGTTTTTGTCGTAAATCTTGTATTAGACATGCAAAATGTTCTCCTTTGTGCATAATCCTGCATCGACGACGTCGAATGATGGGCCTCAGGACCAAGATCTGTCGCATCGGTCTCGCGTGCTGTTCCCACCCCCTCCTTTGTTACTTGTGGGTTATTTGTGGATGTTTAATGACTCTTTATTCAACCAACCTAAAGAACATATTTTTTAGATAATAGAAAGACATTCCGGTTTCACCCTCCTGTAAGAAAAAAGGATCAGTCCACACTTATTACAAGCCAAAAGTTCAGAGTTCACCAATAAAAAACCAAACAACTCAAATGTCATGCGGAAGACTAAAGTTCCATCCATGAGAAGTAAAGAAACACAACGCTGCCATCTCCAAAGAGGTATATACTGAAACGAATATGTCTTGATCTGTCTCATTTCGCTGCAACTTGGCCCACTCTCTGAGCCAGTACGTTCCCCTAAATAAGATCTGCAAAAAAGTTAGGGGTGGCATTTGTCAAACACAACTTCATTTCTATTGTTCCAAATTGCCCAGCAAAAGGTTGTAACCCCAGTCAACAGGTACAAATTTGGTTTCTGACCCCCCCTGCTTAACCGAGTCATAACGAAAATCACTATAAATTGCTGGTGGAGCAATACCAAATACTATGTGTAAAGACCGCCACAGGAATTTAGCAAAATAGCAATTGAACAATAGATGGTTAATGGTTTCTAGAAGATGCAATATTTGCTCTCATTCCAATTCCTTCTCGCTAAATAGTCTTTTGTCAATATAACACATTTTTAAATAACACAAGAAGATCTTGATCTTTAGTGGTAATTTTGTTTTCCAAATTTCCTGTGAGACATTAACACCGCTATTGACCAGATGTTTATACATTGAGCGAACCGAGAACTGATTGTCCCCATGTAGCGCCCATAACAATATAGTGATGGCTACCTAAAGAACAGATAGAGTGGTGGCGCTGAGCTTCTCGCGATAGACCGGTTAGAGTGTTGATCTCCGGAAGTCGTGGAAACTTCCATCTCGATCCGGGTTGGAAGCATGGCACTTTCTTAGAACAAAGTCCGGGTGGAGTCTCCTCCCGTGGTTGATTTTTTTTAGATTGAGCGATGGCTACCTGAATTGTCACTTCATCAGAACCATGAAACTCATATGGCCTCGTTAGGCTCCAACACTGCCCATCACTAGATGACGAGAAGAGTATCAGCAATGCTATATGGTTACGTTGTTTCTATCTTAGTTCCTTCATGTCAATTTGCTCACATATCTGGCCATTTGAATATTTATTGTTAATCTACGAAAGCTATGTTAGTTATAAGTCCTAGAGGCAAACAACAAGCTGATTATTGTATCACATCTATATGTTTGTGTTTTCAAGAAAATGTTCTTTGGTTGGTTGAATAAAGAGTTATTTATTAGCAAATATGTGATAATAAGCTCATAAAGCTCTTTGCTTTATTATTGCGATGTTATTCTAAATGGTCACAAGTCTGATATATATCATTATGTTGAATAATGATGATTTACATATATACTTCTAGCACACGTATTGATCAATGATCATGTTCCTTGTATCCTAGATATGATGATGATGCGGAATCAGTAATGTAAACATATTAGCTAGATAACATAATGTTGGAGAGAGGTACCCCAAGGTGTTGATGGGATTGTATGTTAATATATATTTGCTATTAACATGTCTCAAGTGATATACCAATAGGATCCTTGGACCTGAGACCATAAGTTTATTCAAGTTCATTCCCGGATGTGCTGCAACTTATCCCTACCTATTAAAGTCACCATGCGGCACCAATAGATTGGAGCCAACAAGTTGATTTGTGTCGCAAATGGCGTGGGACCTTTATTGCATACATATGTTTCTGTATCCAATCTAGTTCTAGATATAATTTGTTTTGCATTAAGTGACGTGAATACTATCTATATTTGTGTATATGGTATGATCCAATTTTGTATTTTGAGTAGCACATGTGTAATGGTTAATAGCAACTATGCCATGTCCTGTTATAGTATGACATGCATATATTGATTTGTGATGCTTAATATCCTCATGTAAATTCGTTCCTATTTATTTAAAAATCATTATTATATTGGATTTGTATTAGCTTGTCACTTGAAAATGGACACTATTTTTTCGTCATATCCTCATTCTCCATTATTTATGAGATTCACTGCCTAAATATGTTTTTTTTTTTCAGATATGTGTCTCACTTTCTTTAAGCAAATCCATTCCTGCTCCTGCAATCCTCACTTTTCCTTAAGCATATACCCCAATATTCACCTTGAAAACCATATAAAACTATTAGATGCTATGTGCCAATCCGTACAAAAATATTAGGTGGCCCCGTGTGTAGTGGGTTAGTGGCTATTTGTACTCCTATTTGTACTTGTTTTGAAGGTTAAGTGTTAATGAATATCATTATGAATTGGTGATCTGTATCAATCCGGACAAAGAATATTTCAAGATCCAATCGAACTCTGGTGTTGCAACTTTGTGCTTTAATATGTATGGTGCATCCAAGGCGCAAACAGGTACATCAACTTGAATAATTTTCCTCTACCCCTTGCTTCTCCTAATCCAAAGCAATCTATAAATACCACCTCTCTGCCCCTCATTCATCTCGCACCATACAAAGAATACAACATCTCTACCCCTCTAGGGCCTCTGTTTTTCTCCTGCCATTGTTGCCAGCAATACCCGAGACCGAATGGCTACTCCCTCTCGCCCCTTCCTTTTTCTCATCCTATGTCTGCCAATGGTCTTGGCAATGGCTAGGTCCACTGATAAAAGTTCTGCATATCCTTGCGAGTGTCCCTACGAGAATGAAATTCGCCTGCATATGTACTTGCACCAATTCCCCGCCTGGCCAAACGTCTCAAACCCTAACGAAGTAGCTGCAATAGCGTCAACACAACCTATTGGGTTTGGCACGATGTACGTTCACGACTGGTTTGTAACACTAGGACCCAATCCGAATGAAAGGATTATTGCGCGTGCACAAGGCTTCCATCTCCAAGCTGGTCAAACCACCACAAGTTGGTACACTTCTCAAATTATAGTGTTTCAGCCTGGCAGCGGGTAAGATTTTTTCTTTACATGCAAGGCTGACACCAATATAATAATATTGGACCTAAAGAAAAGGCCCTAATATGCATCTTTTTATTTAATTTCTAGGTTTATAAAGGCACAAAATTTATTTAATTATGAAATGCTACTTGTAATACTTTTGTGCATGGAGCAGTTTTGCGGGATCCACGCTTGAAGTGTTGGGGCTCATTCTCCCTGCGCCTTCCACAAGTGGTCAGTGGTCCATTATGGGTGGCACTGGAGCATTTACTAATGCACATGGTACTATCAAGTACACAGAGGTCCAAAGTACCGTGAGTAGCATCACCGATGTCGTTAGAGAGCTCGATATCCATATATTCTACACGCCAGAAACATCAGCAGAGGTGAGTACAACTCGATCACGTACTACATCAGTTTTATACCTATCTTTTACTTATAAGTGCCCTTTTACCTTTTGCTGCAATGAAAACTAAAAACTATGAAAATGATCCACAGTGGATCTAATATATAACCAGGGGCGAAGCCACGTTAACCTTCCCTGGTGCATTGGCACCGGGGTAAACAAAATTTTCTCCACTAAATAGACTCAAAATCACCATATACTCTAGCAAAATTATTCGAGTTCCTTTAGCAGTGTACCAGGGCCAATTTAGGTCGAGCTTCGCCTCTGTATATAACGCCAAATTTGAACGGCTATATATCATTCTTATCAATCGTCACAACTAGAAAGATTGCTTGAGGGCACGTGTTCTGGTACGACCTATTCAAGTAACTCCAGCAACCTTAAAGTAGCAACCTATATATCATGTCGGCTTGGGGGTGAAAATTTACACACACGTTTGACCACTAATTAAGTGTATTAAATAAAGTCAGTTTACAAAACTATACAGAACCCCCGGGTTAATTCGCGAGACCTATCTAACGAGGTCTCCAACCGTATGATTAGATGATGGTTACTGTAGCATTACTGTAGTAAATCATGGGCTAATTATGCTCATTAGATTCATCGCATAAAGTTACATTCATCATTAAAAATGTTTTACAAATAGACTTCATTTAATACTCCATGCAAGATTCCCTGGGAAAATAAATTTAACCTCCAGAACCAAACAATGCCATAGTTTACAAACTGTAGTTGCAAACTGAATTATATATCTTAACTTATCACTCATAAGCATTTACAGCTATTCAGAGCATTTGAAATTATGTATTTTCTAATATCTACCTCCATCATTCACATCTTTTCAAAAAATCATTCACATTGATGATCTATTGGCAGTCTGTAATTAAGAATCGCCTTGATTTTACTTTGTTCTGTACAGGTTAAAATCGCAGCGGATATTTGAAGTGCAACTGGTCATAGCGAATAATGATATCAACAAACGTCCAAACTGCTATGGGAATTTGCTTAAGTGTCATCAGTTAAGTTGATCGTTTGAAAAAAAAAAACAATGTTCCCGTGGAAGCTTGTGTGTGCTCTTATTTCTATTATGTCGCCAGCCTACCTGTAGTGTCATCTGTGTACTACCTTAAGCTATATGCAAGTATGATTTTGTGGCAAACATTCTATTTGTCATGCATGTCAAATAATATATGGGTTCATTTAATGCAACCTTTTTTATCTACGTTCGGCCATATATGGTGGTGCCTATGTTTCCAGATGTCCTTGCTCATCAGTCGTGCTCCTGAAAAAAAATCAGTGTCTCTACGTTCACGCTCCCTAAGGTGTCTGGTGACTGTTTGAGCATCACCAACTGTAATGGTCTCCTACTTATGACGATAGCAGAAGTTATACAAGTATGTTGTGTGTAGCCAACTTTATCATACCCATCGTACTTTATTTCCTAAATTTCAAATATCTGGTGTTTACGGATCCCACTAATCTCCATCTCGCATGCTCGGGGCTGGGCACCAGATTTTTGGAGTCAGCGCGTTGAAGGAACCCTGCCACACCTCGCATGCTCGGGGGCTAGGCGACGGAATTGTAAGTTGGCATGCTCGTCCCTGGCCTGGATGCGGGTAAGCATGTCATGCATCTTTTTCCGTGCTTCACTTTATTGCTTTTGACCAGGCATGCCTGTCAATACAATTTTGTCCTCGTTGTCAGTAGCCTGTGTACTCACAGGTGTATAGTTTTTCCATTTTTTTTGCAGCATGCTTCCACCTAATTTTCTGGCAACATGTTGTCTAGTTTTCTTTTTTGAGCCTTGGCTTGCTTATACTAAACAACCCAACGCTCGAAGGCTACTCCATATGGAGTGCTCCTTACGTCGCCCTCCATATAGATCCTCATGAGGACTGGTTAATACCTTCGTGGTACTCGGCATTGTGTTGGGATTTTTTCTTTTGGAGCATCGCCCACCCTTGTGGTGAGACAAGTGTTGAAGAATCTTCGGTCGATCACTTTGGCCTTGTTTCTTCATCAACAGTCCACCACACGCCGGCACCCTGCTTAGGGGCTTGTGGGATACGGGTACTACTGGGCCCACTATCCGAGGAGATCGCCGCCGACCTGGGCCCATGCCTGACAAGGTTGTGGATCGACCCCTACATAGCCCACAAGGACTCCCCGGCTTGATGGACAAGTTTGGTGAAGGGGAGGTGGATTGCACCCCGGATACTTCGGGATATCTGCGGAAACCTACTCGGATGCGGTTCCTTGTTGTAATCTAGTAGGTTTAGATTCAAACCGACTTGTAATCCCTAACCTGTCACCCTATATAATGCGGTCTAGGGCAACCCTATGACGGAGATCCCCCATTCATTGTAACCATACGCTCGCCTTTGCTTTCCGAAGTTTGGTCAAGTTCCAGCAATACAAACCACCACCGACATAGGACGTAGGGTATTATACCTCCGGATAGCCCGAACCTCTCTAAATCGTGTTTCGTGTGTCACCTTCAAGCTACTCAACTCGACGAATCATCTCCTACAAATCTACCACTCGGGTACTCCCTAGTGGATTGCCGGGTATAGGATCTGACAATGTTGATGCCCGGCAGCACATGGATAAAACTAATCCTTCTTTTTTTTCTTATCATGCATATCTAACTCAATATATTCATATGAAAGTTTGCTTATTTATTCTATTATTATTGGAGATATTATTTCTATCTTGAAGTTGATAAGACTTGCACGTTTACTTATTTTCTAAGTAGCCAAAATTAGAGAGCTTTTAATTTCTATTTAAAGAAATAATTATGTACTTTCCACTAGTTGGCATGTACTATTGTATTCTATAGTTCTATTCGATTTTGTATGGAAAATAGACTTTTGTTTCTAGTAGCAACATATTGATGTGTTCCTACCAAGTCATTTGTCTTCTTTGCCCATAATTACTAATAGTATTATAGCAATATGATTTTTTTATGAATTAGTGGTTGACAAGTAATAGTATATAGCCAAGACTTGTTCGAGTGCTTGGTTAAGCATAGCCTAAAGGGTGAGGCCGACCCATATTACTCATTGGGCCATCAAAGCCATAGCTAAGAGCCAAATTGGGTCGGCCTATGGCCCTCTAAAATTGACCTTGAGGCCATAGGGCAGGTCAGGTCAGGTCCGGCCCATTCCCATCTTGAAAATAAATGTTCGCATAAGAGCATCTCCAAGAGACTAGCCAAATCGTTTTTTAAAGTTAAATTTAGCTATTGTCAGAGAAAAAACGTTTCCAACAGACTCTGTAAATGACTCTCCATTACTCTGTTATTTGTTAGTCAAATCTATTTTTGAGAGTAGCTAAATCAGTAAATTTGACTAGTCTTTTTAGCTAATCTCTTGGAAATGCTCTAACTGTTCCAAATGTGCTGTAAAAAATAGAAGGAAAGGGAAGGCCATATAAAAGGAAGAAAATAAATGTTCTGGGCAACTATTGCGGATGCCTGAACGCGTTGTTAGCTATGTGTGCTAATATTTAAAGGCTATGGGTAAAAAATAAGTGAAAAAACTTGGGTTTTGGGGCGCGAAAAAAAGTCTCCCCTCCCCTCTCGTCAATGGGTCTCTCCTTTCTTTTTCATCAAGCTTTTGACATGACAGATGAGTCATCTGTTAGGTGGGGTGGGCCTAATCTTAATAACAATTATTTACGGACCTAACTCGACCTCTTTATAGTATAGATGTTTGACACCTGCTGGTCACGCTACAAGTTCAGTCATATTATATTCTTTAATAGACGAGTTCATAATCCGCAAACCATGATGAACTTGTTAGGCCCAGTTTCTGTCTTCTAGCAAGGCCATTAGACAAAACGCATAGGCATAGACTACAACTGACATACATGCAGTCCACGTACATACTAATATAGTGTACGGTTCACAGATTGTAACGTAAACACATTACAGAGGGCTAAAAGATGACGGCATTACAGAGGGGTAAAAGATGACGTTATAGGTGTTTGTTTCAACTTGCTCTGTAATCGATTACCCTGTAATCTGATAACGGACTATTCAAATCTCATCCCGCCCCTCCTCAACCGTAATCGGATTACGTTCGCACAGCTCCTCTGCCGACGGAAGCGATATCAATACGCCAGTGAACCAAACAAAGTTGGTAATTGTCCATTCCAGCGCAGATACCGCTGCAATTTGATTACGTTTGTGTTTTCGTTACCACCGCCGCAACCAAACACTATAGCGAAAACATATTGACGCGCTTGGGTTTATTGTTCCCTCTCCGGTGGTGACTGGATGATTATGGGTGGCACATGTCTATTTGCTAAGGCACCATCAAGTATATACAAAATTAAAATGTCCAAAGTACCGTCAGTAGTATCACTGATCTTGTACAAGAGCTCGATATCCATTATCCAACGATCACATATGCTAGATCAGTTCTGTACCTATGTACGATCACATACTCCACCCACTCCAAACTGTAGTTCACTTTAGTTTTGTCCTTAGTTAACTTCTCTACTTTTGATCAAATTTATTGAAAAAGCACCAATATTGCAACATCCAATTAATTTCATTAAATCCAAATATGTTTTCATATTGAATTTATTATGGTACTATATATGTTAATATATTTTTTATAAAAATTGGTCAAAGTTAGAGTAGTTTTTTTGGACAAGTCTGAAGTAGTATTATCCACCATAAAAACTTTGAAGTAGTATTATCCAATGTAGGTAGTAGGTTAACAAGCTCCAATGCAAACTGAAGCATCTCAAAATTATCATTAACAAGCATCTACAGCTGAACAATTTCTAGTACTCCGTAGTAGCTACCTAGATTATTCACATAATGATCTATTTGGCATGCATTATGTAAGATTTGCATTGATTTTGCTTTGTTCTATACAGGTTAAATTCACAATAGTTATTTGAAGTGCAACCGATCATATCAAATAATGGCATCACCATTATGGAGAATTTGCTAAAGGATCACTATCACTAAGTTGGTAATTTGAAGAAAAAAAATGTGTCCGTGGAAGCTTGTGGTGTGCTTGTTTGCTATTCCGTCAGCCTAGCTGCAGAGTAATTAAAGTTGTACTACCTTATGCTATATTTCTCTTGTTGTGACATTTGATGATAGTCTTGATGTATACTGAGGGCAGTCCCAACCCAATGACTAGGATGATGTCCATAGAATTAAATGAGGTGCCACCTAGGATAAAAGATGATGTGGCAAGTGATTAAATGAAGAAAGAGAAGGAAACCGAGTCTTGCATGAGACATGATTTCTACACGACATCCAAGACAAGATGTGAGATGAGTAGCATTAAATTGAAATGTGAAATGGTGGTGTTTGCATTGGGAGTGTATTGCCTACCTGTAGTTTCTTGATGATGTGGAGGCTATGGACATCACTACTAGTGTCTTGGGTTGGGACTGGCCTAAGTGTGCGCAGAAATAATAGTGTACAAAATATCTGGCGTCATTAAAGAGAATGCAAGTTTTTTTTTACAGGGTAGAGAATGCAAGTGTTTTGGTCCATGAAATTCTAAATGCACGCGCGAAATGCACTCGAATCATTGTAGCACACTTGTAAGGATTTTTCATATTAACATTTGTCTCCGCCGTCGGAAAACTTAGGTACCCTGCTTGCGAACTCAGGAGGATAATGCAAATTTATCGTTATAAACAGTATTAGAAAACTCAAAAGAATGTGAACTTATTTGCCAATCTTAACCAGCCCCGCCTAAGGACCGAATTAATCTATTATTCTTCATGTGGTAGGCCTATGTGGTGACTTTAGCAATCCCGATATTAGTAAGCTTAGTCTTTTGAGGATACTTAGAGGTAGGGTTATTTTCCTTATTTACATGTATTTGTAGGGTTATTTTCATCAGTTACATGTATTTATAGGGACGAAGGTTTGTCTATGTTTTGCAAAAGAAAAACAAAAGAATTAAGAAATGGATAGCAAAAGAAAAGAAAAAAAGGAAACAAACAGTACGTGCTTCTATGAGACTTTGTGCTGAGAGAAAAATATTGCTGCCTGTCTGGTGCTGGTTTGTGTAGAGAGAAAAATACTGCTGGCTGACGGCTGATAAACCAACGAACAGGGCCAGTCCGCAATCTTTTGTTCAGGTGCAAGAATTTACTATTTGAATTTCCACAAATTTTTTGAAACCACTCTAAGATTAGATGGGTTTCAAATTTGTTTTGTCACTTATGTTAAAGTAATTAAACCAATAG
The DNA here is from genome assembly GCA_033239725.1 of Echinochloa phyllopogon. Taxonomy (NCBI): domain Eukaryota; kingdom Viridiplantae; phylum Streptophyta; class Magnoliopsida; order Poales; family Poaceae; genus Echinochloa; species Echinochloa phyllopogon. Next base: position 25,305,736 of record BTCW01000018.1, on the reverse strand, counting down.
CACTTGACACTAGTTGCCTTGTTCCCGCCGGCTTGTGAAGCCCGGTTGGGAACCTCTGGATGGGTAGTAGAGAAATAGACCATTTAGAACTTCCAATTTAACAAAGGCAACCGCAGCTCATAAAGATAATATGCCACTCCAACGTATTAATGATTCCCTAATGAGATGAAGACTTGAGCTTTCTAAAACGTATTAATGATCCCCTAATAATATGCCACTCCTGTCGTTTAGCTCTGTGTAAAAAAAATATACAATTGAGAAAATAATGAGATGAAGGGTGACAACTGGTCATTTTATTCACAAATGACCCACATTGTTTGAATCTTCAACAACATTCCAAACTAACATTTAACATCAGCATCTGCATCTGGTCAGATCTTATTAACATTCACAACACAATCTACAGTTTGTAGAAGACTTGAGCTTTCTAAAACTTGCCACTAAATTAGTGCAAGAGTTAGTTTCTAGCATTAGGATCATATAAGAACTAAGCCCTGGTGCTACTTGGAGTGTACAACCAACCTCTTTGCAACCAACCGAATACCAGCATTTTGCTGGTAGTCGTATATTTCCAGTGAAAAGAAGGCGTCCACCTTGCTGCCTCGGACAAACAGAGGATCCAGTTCTGTGGCATCTGCATTGCTAAAAGCAAGCTTCTGAATGTTACCACTAGGTTCCTCCTGGCATATATCTGTTGAGTAGATGGCAGAGTCACCGCTGAGAATAGTAGGGATGCTACAGGGTAAGGCAAATGTTAGAACTCTCAAAATCGTAAGCGCTTCAAGAGCACGAAATGAAAGAGGGAGCAGAACTCACTTTAGGCGGACAGTTGGGCGATTCACATATCCATACTTCTTAACCAGGGGTCTCCATTCAGAAGTGCTGCCTGACTCTTGAGATGATCTCCGAGCAAGATCATCACAAAACTCTAGAACTTTACTAAGATTCTCAGGGATGTCTACAACTATGTTTAACTTAGGTCGACCTGCATTGTCTAGAAACTTTGTACTGACCCCAAACTGAACTTTCAAACCTGCACAACAAAGCTGCAGTGAGCTGTCTTTGTACTGGATAGATGATCTCCGTCCAAATTGGTGCAATGGAGCAACTGAGATTTTAATGTACTCAGTTGAAATATCATCTGGCTCAAGAAATCCAGAATAACCACTGGAACTTGCATCCATCTGCGTGGTGGTATCTAACTTCATTTCCTCAATGTGGGATACCAACTCAACAGATTCCCTGCTTGTTGAAGGATCACTTGTTCCTTGATTACAACCCTCAGGCAATGCATCGTCAGCTGGACAAACTGTGCGTTGCCGTTTTGAAGAATCAGGTGAAGAGTTTGCTTCAGGTTTTGGCACCTCAGGAGAAGCAGCCCCATTAGCTCTGCTCCGTGTTATTGCACGCTCAACAAGGTTCTCAACAGTAAGCACCTCTGGAAGACTTGCCTCCTGTCAGAATAACTTTGGAATTTAGACAATAGATTATCTCCAATAGCGAATAAAAAAGTTTGCTACAAATATACAACGACATGATGGTTCACTCTTTCAGAGACTATTATTCACAGTAATTGAAGTTGTTAAAGAATGCGAGTCACAGCATCAATTACATAGATCTCTAGTTTGGTTGCAAATTATTTGCAGAGAACTGCCAATAACTGCAACAAACAGAACAGAGAGCATATAGTAAAAAAGAAGTAAAGAGCTGCAGATTTTCCATATGAAGCAGCAGTTTTCAAATTATTAACATGTATGGCCCAAATATAATAATTAATATTACTACCTCCGGACGTTAATATATGACGTTGGCACAGTATTTTAGCCTGCAGCTAGTTCATTCCTGCTGTCCAAAACGTCAATTATTTCCGACCGGAGGGAGTATCATGTAGGGCCTATCTCCCAATAGGTAAACTTGACTTCCCGTTGAGCTAATGAGCTACTCTACATGCCAACATGCGAAACCAGCAGATGGGAATATATCAGAAGTGCTTTCAGGCAAAGGAATACAGATTGATGTGGCTGGAACAGCCTAGTTGATGAAATTAACAAGAGGCATGGGAAAATAACTGAATGCAGACATACCAGGAACAATACTGTTGCACAGTACTTGAGAACTTCAAGGTTCATTCTAACATCATCAAGACTCCTGTAGAAAAATTGCAAATAAAATTAGTGAGGTGGTTCACTCCAACTGTGTAGGCCATGATAAAATCAAAGAAGCAAGGGAAATTACATAATTGAAGTGATGCAAAGGGTGATATGTTCCAAATATTAAAATGGGAAAAGGTGTATATGAAAACTAGAAGTTGAATGGAAGTAATTAGAATTTAAATACAATGATATCACTTGGATTAGCATGATATTTACCTGTGCCTTTGCTTCCCTAGGCCAAAGTAATTTGCCAAGCTTGCCATCTGCAGGTAACACAGATAAGAATAAAACATGAGATATCCCTTTTAATGACAGAAGGAACTGCCAATTCCAGTAAAGACCAAGAATGATTGCTTCAACACAACCTCGCCTATAATTATTGCTCATATCTTCCTAAAACACACCTTTTAAAGTTATAAGCTGACTCTAGTCAGCACAAGTTCTTTACCTTCATGTCCCCTGCTCTCCTCCCAAACCGCTGGGTAAGCAGAGGCAAGGTGTCGATCAGCCCCTTTGGCTCAGGAGGTGGCCGGCCAATCTCAGCGAATGCCTCCCTTATCCTTGCAGAATCAAATCTCACAATGTTGTGCCCTGCCCAGACCCGCCCTGTCAAAAGTACGGAAGAGTTGTTTAAGTGATTGTGCCATTTACGGGAAGTTCCGGTTCATAAATAACAAGATGACACTCTAAGCCTACATTCTTCTGATGCCTTTAAGATTGATGAGAACCTAGAGCCACTAATCATCCTATGACCTCTATAAGCAAGCAAATAGCAGGCCATACCATAGTCTGATTCACTCCTAGTTTACACATGCCATGACAATGCACAACCATATACCAAATAGCTTGTGCATGACAAAAATTGTAGAGAGACCCATTGCAATATGACTATATGAGGTACAGGAAGGCAATTCCCTTCTAATTGACCATATCAGTGCCATGACATCATTTAGCAAAAAAAAATAATACAACGAAAGTTAACATTTTTTACACTAATTTTTCTTTTGTGAAAGGAAGCAAACATTTCAGACTCTAAATGCCTGCACAGCATGGTATTCTTTCCCAATTAACGGATCAATCCATGAACGCCTACTACTGCAATCCAACCAAGTGCAAACCGAAGGCCGCCCCCTACAGCGGTTGGGCATGAGGAAGGGAAAAGGAGCCGGAGATGAGAGGGATCGGCACGGCCTAACAGGAGGAGGGTGGTGTCTGACCGTTGAGAAGGTCGTAGATTGCGTCGGCGACGTCGGTGAAGGGCGGCGCCCCGGAGACGGCGTCCCTCGTGATGCCGTTGCAGCGCACGGAGGCCGCGGAGACGGCGGAGACCGGGTCAGCGGGGCGCACGAGCGTGGCGTAGGAGGCGACCTCGACGAGCCTGCGCGGGCAGACGAGGATGGCCCCGAACTCGAGCAGCGCGTACCCCTGGCCGGCCCGCTGCGGCACCGAGGTCTCGACGTCGAAGAAGGCGATCTCGGGGCCCCCGACTGCCGGCGCGTCTCCCTCCGGCGCCGGCCCCGCGGCGGGGTCGGACGCGGGAGCGGGAGCCGAAGAGTCGGAGGAGGGCGTCGCCATCTCGTCACGGCAGCAGCAGGTTGTGGGTGGACGAGGCGTGTGGCGGGGGGGAGGTGGCGGATATATAGATGTAGGATGGAGGAGGGGAGAGGGTTGGGGCTTGCGTGGGGGGGGAGGGCGGAGGCGTGACGGGAGCGGCGGCGAGGAGGGGCTACGCCGGCGCGGTGGCGGTGGCGTGGGGCCGGGGGTTTGGGGGTTGGGCGAGCCGGTGGAATTGGAATAGGAGTTTGCTTGTGGCCGGAGTCGTCAATTGTTTTGAGTCCGGTCGGTCGCTTCCGGGTTAAGGAAGGCACACGTGGTTGCTCTGCTCTGTTCGCGGTAGCTAGCGGCCCGCCCGTGCAAATTCTGCAGAGTTCCGAGACTCCAAAGGGCAAAAGGCCGTGCGTGTTGTTGTTGCAAGGACTTGCTTTGCCCCTCGTCGCAAGCAAAATACAGTATTAGTCTCGTATTCTTCTCCATTTGACCTTATAATACGGTAGATGACTGGCTCGAGGAATGGAATGGAATGGACGCAAACGCAACATCCATTTTTACTTATTATTTAATCGTTTTGATTTTTTAGATATATATTTTTTTGCTCTATGTAATATATCTAAACTAGGTGAATTCCCCGCGCGTTGCTGCGGAATATTTTACATAAATTTATATTATTATCTGATACATCTGTGAAGTTTTCAGTCTTTTAACGTGAATTAAATTATTCTATAAATTTTATTTTACTTGATAACGGAGGACCATCGATATGCGGTTTATTGACGAAGTAACGTGCATTTGCAATCAGCAGGAGAACTTGCTGATAACCAAAATCAAAAGGTAAAATTTGCTGTGAGACACTATATCCGTTATGGTCTTGAGATGGTATCAATGACTTTGCTCCCATTGAAAACCTTGAAAATACACGAAGCATACACCAAACAGCCCAGCCCAGCGAGATCGGGAGCAGAAACTCTACCGCCTCCTCACTGGATCAGCAATTGCATGGGCCGTGTCCGGTGTTTCCCATTACTCTGCACAATCAATCAACATTCAACAGGAATCTCTCTCCTGCGTAGCTGCACTGCACATCAGTAAAGCCCAAACCCAAGCGGTGGCCCTGAAGGCTGGTGTCACCCGGGGCAGACACGCACGAATACTCCTTCCACTGTCTCTGGTGTTTGTCTCTTTTCCCCTTTCACCTCTCAGATCTAGGAAGCGAGGGAGCTCGTGCGGGTGGAGGCCTGCCGGGCGAAGCGCATCCCATTTGCGGCGCGCGCGGCTCCGGCGAGCTGGCATGGGCGGTGGCGTGCCGAGCGGAGGGGAGCTGTGCTGCTTCGGATGCAGCTCCGGCGAGCTCACGTAGGCAGCCGCGTGCTGGAAGCGGCAGGCGCGGATTCCGGTGAGCTCGCACGGGCGGCGGCGTGCCGTGCGTAGCAGAGTGGCGCAGCTCGACTCGGGGATGTGCCCGGCGCGTGGCAGCGCGAGGAGGACCTCCGGTTGGGGCCTTGCCGACGTACGGCCGCGCGAGGAGGTGTGCACCTCGGCCGTCTCGCCGACGCGGCGGCCGACCGCCTCTTCGTCGTCGCCCACGAGCCGGTGCCGGGATGCTGATCCGAACGACGACGGCGGTGAGGGCGGAGCCGCCCGCGTTGTGCCCCGGCGCGTCGCCCATCATGATGACACGGAGGAGCTCGAGGCGGAGGAGCATGTCGCCCCTCCGCAGCGGCCTCCCAGCTGCGCCTCCCTCACCTCGGCATCCGCGGCATGGTTGTCCCCCTTCTTTCCATCTCTTCTCTGCTCTGCGCCCAGCCGGCGCACGGGATTTACGCAGGTGGCGCGGTGGGGAGGCGGCGGGTGGGTGGGAGGCGAGGGGGCGATGGTGAGCAGGCACGACGGCATCGGCACGGGATACTACGGTGGAGGATGAAGTGGGTAACTGACAGTGCAGAGAATTCTACTGTCAGATAATTCCTATAGTGGGTTGTCAGTGGGGACCATGCGGCGGTGCGGGATCGGGAGGCGCGGGAGATGGACGGGGGCGCCGGCGGCGCGGAGTGGGAGCCGACGGGGTGCATTTTGATTGTGCTGACGTCAGCGGATGACGTGGCTAGCCGTGGATGGAGAGAAATAGGGATGAGATTTTAGTGGGTACCAATTATATAGTTGTCATAGATATAGTGTTTATTTAGCTGCATATAGAACGGTTGTAGTTGTCCATTAAATGGAATCTTAAAGAAAATAGCCATTGATTAATTGTCCCGATAACCTTTTGTTTTTTTTTGTCTTCGGTCTCGCGCTCTATTACCTTGCAAAGTGCACACGCGAAGCCGTTTTATGTAGAGTTGATTGGCCGCGTGCACGCCAGTGGCGAAGTCAGAACAAATTAGAGGGTGGTGTATGTGTCTCGTGATGCGTAAACTTGAGCTGTGGGGCGTATATATGGTGAAATTTTAATCTAAAATTTTAGTTTTTCATATTCTTGTGGGTGTATTTACACCCCCTAAATACTACATACCTTCGTTCTTGGTGCACGCCTACGCTCATCCTTTGTTATATAAGAGCGCCGACTATTTATATCTTTTCTAACTTATGGAAATAGAGATTTCAGTGAAAAATCAACATCCAAGAGCCTCTTCAATTGAATATCTAAATATAAATATCCTATATTCCGGATTTCTCGCTAATCAAAGATGGAGAGCGAGATGACTCTTTAGACTGTCCACAAGATATAGAAAAGTGGTTGAAAAGTATGAAGATATATAAAATAATTTGTATTCAAATGACTCTCCAAATGATGATTTAGAGAGTATATTTTAGATAGGCTCAGGGAGACGCTCTAACCAAACAATCCACTAACATTTCGCAAAAAAATCCACTAAACAGAATATAAACCGTGCAATTAGCTCGCTTGACCACGCAGCAGGCACTTGTTCTATAGAAATTTCGTTCTTTTTTTTACGAGATCCATGAAATGCAACTCCCGTTGGGCTATTTGAGAAACTCATGCGACTGCTGCTCCGCTGGGCTTGTTTAAATGGGCTTTTCTCTTCCTCACTGGAGTAAAAGAAGCCCAGGGCCGTGGGGGGGAGTCCAATCTTCCCCCAACTCATCAGGTAGCCCAACTCGCCTAGTAAGGTTTCTCTCCTCTTCCGCCGGGAAATTCTCCACGCATCCATGGCGGCGGCGGGCGCCTGGCTCCGGCGAGCGGCGGCGGCGGCGGCTGTGCCGCGCATCCCGTGCGCTCTCCCCGCCTTCCCGACCCCTACTCCGCCCGCCCCAGTCCTGGAGGCGCCTGCCCTCGCGCTCCCCGCCCACGGCGCCGCCATGGACCTCATGGCCGTCCCCAAGAAGAAGGCCAGCCATCTCCTTTTTTTTCTGTTCAGCTGTTCTTATATGATGCGATTTTCTTTGCGCCGCGTCCTTCCGGGCTGTGGCATTGTGATGTGTGCGTGCCGTGTGCCGGTGCGGATCCAGCGATCGTATAGAGTGCGCGAACCAGGTGTTCGTTGAATTGCTCCTAAGCAGTGTGGCCGCGGAACTGCTCATTTCTCCTTTCCTTTGGTCGTTGTATGTTGTTTCTTGCGTTTCGTTTCTGTTATACTCCAGTTATTAAGGGCGACAACTGGCAAATACACCATCCTCGCTTCAACATGCATTTGGTACGGTTTAGGTGCGCGTCTGCATCTTAGGTTTGCAGGGCCAAGCAAACTGCTTAGCAAACAAATTTTCGCGGTCGGTTTTGGTTATTTGGTCTCAGTCATGCTTGCGTATTACCTTGCGTTCAGTTTTAGCTCTTGATCAGATATTCGTGGTTAGTCTGGTCTCAATCAGTTTCGTTTTAGTTGTATCTTAGTAATTTGTTGTCATTACGTCCTGCAAGCAGTACATTCTTTTGTTCTAGCAAGTAGTTTTTTTATATATATACTTGTTCTAGCAAGTAGTTGTTATTCGTGCAAGATTGACTCTTAGTGCCCCATGCATTTCAGGTCTCAAAGTATAAGAAGGGTCTGAGGAATGGACCCAAAGCCCTAAAACCTGTTCCTGTGATAGTGCGTTGCAGGAAGTCTGAGAATTCTACAAACTCTGCAGCATTATTATTCTTTTATATGTGCATCATATCTACTTAATATGTCTGTTGGTAAACAACGGTTGAAGCGTTAAATTCTGCTTATGGTCGGAAATCTCTGTGAAGTTCTGCACTGATTTTCTTAATCCTCGTTGCACACAAAGATCTGTTGTTGGATGTTCATTCGAAATAATGGGCTTCTATTGAGAACAGAGCATTCAGACATGTGAAAAGGCCTTTTTCATTATTTGCAGCCTGGTTATTGGTAGGAAAAAACTGGTCATACTCTCTTCCAATAAAACAAAACAGCTACAGTATATATTCTTTGTTTCAGAGGACCCATCGCTATGTGCTTCCTTTCAACACGGTTTGAACTTTGAAGACAGTTTGTTACCTCTTACAATTTGACTTGTTATTCTGGTGGTTGGCAAGAAATGTCTTGAGGATGTCTGACCTTGTTTAGGGGTGGAATTTGGGATCTAAATAAGGCCGATGTCTTGGTTTGTACACTATGCGTCTATGCCGTGGCACTGACGCGATATAATTTGCTCTGTAGGTGTTGTGGCCGTGTGAAGCTGCCGCACTTTTACTGCTGCAGCGGGGAGCGAGGTAACCACCCAGATTCTTCAAGTTCATGAAAGGGGGGGGGGGGGGGGGGGGGGGGGGGGGAGGTCACGGGTTGTGCTCAGCGTTGGAATCTTTGAAATCGGATGGAAAGAGACACCAGATGCCCTGATGATAGTCATATTAACCTTTATCAGTTCATGTGCTACTTCCAGTTCCCTCTTACATCATTCCATCTGCGCCTTTGTACTCTTGCAGTAGCTGTCTAGCTGACTCTACTCCTTTCCCCTGCTGTTTGGCATTAAGAAATAATCAGTTTTGGGCCGTCATAATAATAATAATCAGTGTATCGTCATCAAGTGCACTTCCTATAACCTTGGTGTAGCGTTTCATCAGTAGCAAACCAATGAAGCATGGAGGTGAGGAGCATGGTTGAGGTTCTTGACCCCAGTCTGGAGTCTAGGGATGAGGAATCAGCCCATCTGGTTTCTGTTCTTTCCTGTGCAGCAAACCTTATCCTGGGACACGTTACCTCGCAATCATTGGATTCCATCTTGCAGAGGACGGCTGGGGCATCTCTTTTTCTTTCTTCATCACGGCGATTTCAGTGAAGAGGATCGATCAGAAAAGGGGAAGGCACAGCGTGATGCCAACGCAAGGCATTTGCATATGTTGCATCCGCCAACTTTCCCCTCCTCTTTTTTTTCTCCACACGACATTCAACGGTTTTCCATCAAGATTTGAGATTCCGGATGGATATCTGCGCCGCAGACACGACGCCCGCCTGGGCCCAGGCACCTGGCAGACGTATACTATGTAATTAACGTTGACCCGTCTGTCACCCAATTCTAAACCATTAACTAGTATACCAGCGGTTTCTTGCAAGAATCTTCTAAACATATACAAATCCCAGGCAAAGAAACGAAACGACAGCCCAGCGGGTTTGGCCCACAGGAAGAACCGGTCGTCAGCTTCGTGTGGATTCAACGTCGCGGACCAGCCCAGGCTATTTAAGCCCACCGGGTTTCCCTTTCCTCTCTTCTCTTCTCCTTCCCCAGACAGCAAGAAGTCCACGCGGCGCCAACGCCTGCCCGCCCGAGCCCGACTTGCTGACTGACTGTTACACCAACCACGAAGTCGAAGGTCCAGGTTCCCCATGGCGCAGCCCAACAGGCGGGTGCTGCGGGTGGCGCCGCCGGGGAAAGGGGACGGGGAGGCGTTCCCGACGGTGCAGGCGGCCGTGGACGCGGTGCCGCTGGGCAACCGGGCGCGCGTCATCATCAGGCTCGCGCCGGGGGTGTACAGGGAGCCCGTCTACGTCGCCAAGACCAAGAACTTCATCACCGTCGCCGGGGAGGCGCCCGAGGCCACCGTCATCTCCTGGGACAACACCGCCACGCGCATCAAGCACTCACAGGTATGTATGCGTAATATCTCTCTCTGCCCACGTCCTGCTCGACGAAATGTCTTCTGCGCGTGCAAAAACGGTGCCTATCAGTTACTCCGTCCGCTGGTTACTATAATGAGTTACTCGCCCGGATCTTACTTCTTTATAACACGGCTTCGGCCTGCGCTTGCTTGCTTTCTTTACCTTTTTTTTTACATTGCAGGACACGTGCACATTCTTTCGCTACATGATTAGATCAAAGTAATCTGAATCTTGCGGGGTTTGTTTGCTTTCATCCATTCCTGTTAAAAATTAGTACCATATGCACGATTGGATAATAAGTTCACCTATGAGCGCAATTGGATATTTTTCATAGCCTTTAACGGTAGCCAGCCCCATGAGTGTGCCCGAGCAAAATTTGAGATTTAATAAATATTTGAGCCATTCATGTACATCTCAAAATGATGACCTGTGCTGCTTTCTCTTATAAAAGTCGTCCAGGGTTATCGGCACGGGGACATTCGGCTGCGGTACATTCATTGTTGAGGGGGAGAATTTCATTGCAGAGAATATCACGTTTGAGAACTCAGCTCCCCAGGTACTGCTTCTTTGTTTGTTGTCCTGGCACAAGCCAATGATCATGTGATAGGTGTGGGATGGGAAGCTGATGTGTGCTAGTCGTGATACAGGGGTCTGGACAGGCAGTTGCAGTCCGGGTGACAGCAGATAGGTGCGCTTTCTACAACTGCCGGTTCCTCGGTTGGCAAGTACGTCTGCCTGACTGCCTCTTCACCTCCTGCTTAAATCACATCAATAATCATGATAAGAATCAATGGTACTTTTTATAATTTTTGGAAATTCTAACTCAAAACAAAAATATATCAGGACACATTATATTTGCACTACGGGAAACAGTACTTAAGAGACTGTTATATTGAAGGACATTGTGACTTCATCTTTGGTAACTCTATAGCCCTAATGGAACATTGCCATATCCATTGCAAAGCAGCAGGATATATTACTGCTCATAGCCGGAAATCCACTTCTGAATCTACTGGCTATGTATTCTTGAGGTGAGTCTGTTGTATGTATAGTAGTTTCTTTATTAAGGCATTTCAACCTTTTCATAATTTTTGAAACTTTATTTGCTTGATTAGTTTTATAAAAAAAATTAAATGTTGCTTCTGCATTTTTATTGCTCCCTTTTTGTTGACACTTGGACAATTGGCCAGGTGTATTATTACTGGAAATGGAGAAGCTGGATATATGTTCCTAGGTCGCCCATGGGGACCCTTTGGAAGGGTTGTCTTTGCACACACTTTTATGGATCGATGCATCAAGCCTTCTGGGTGGCATAATTGGGACAAATCTGAGAATGAGCGAACTGCTTGCTTCTATGAGTACAGGTAATTGGATAATTCCATCTAACTATCCGATATTGCTATCAAATTGAAGTGTTGCAAATCAAAGAGGAACCTTCGTGGTGTTGTCTTAGCACTCACATCAGATTGATCCCTAATGCAAAGTATTGACATACGCTTTTCAAGTCATTATGACTAACAGTTTGTAACATTCCTAGCACTTAACAGATATATGAACCTAATATTTGGGGATGCTATGGAGTGTGGAATGTAGTGCTAACACTAGTATGTTTCTAGTTCTTCATGCTTTTCTAGTCACTGTGACTGGCTTATTGTGACAATCTAGGACCAACCCAGATGGCAATATGTTTGTATTCTTATGAACCCAGTGTGTTCGGGATGCTGTGGAGTGTAGAACAATATGTTTTTCTTCATGCTTTTCTAGTCACTGCTAACAATATGTTTGTATTTTTTCTGCAGATGCTCAGGGCCAGGCTCCCGCTCATCAAACCGGGTAGCTTGGTGCAGACAGTTACTCGATGTTGAAGCAGAGCAGTTCCTCTCACACACTTTTGTTGACCCAGACCTCGATAGGCCATGGCTCCTCCAGATGATGTCATCAAGAATACCAGCCTCAGCATAGTCTGATCCCAGGATCCTGGTTCATCCCTCCTTTCTAGTCCGTCTAATAAATAAAGCTGGAGGGTGTATTTAATTTATAAGTTTGTAACATTTGGCCAACTATTGATCATACTGAGAGTGGTGGGGGAGAGAGATGCTTTGCTGTGATGAGCTTGTGATCGAGTCGAGCACTACTCTGAATTAAGTACGCAAAGATTAATTCATATACCCCTTTTTTTCCTCGGCGCTCAAAGTGTATGTGTGCAGCTTACATCTGGATGCAATTCAGCTGCGAGCAGTATGCAGGAGTTGTCATCAAAATTAGAGCAAGTTTGATCGAAACCAGCTTGTTCGATTAGAGGTTGAACCAAGCAAAGACTTAAACTTTAATCTGCTTTTCTAATCCTTTCGATTCAGACTCAACGCCTAGAACCCATGGGAAAAAAATCCAGTTTGGAAACACCTGGTGGAAAGCAGTTCTGTATGTGCCAAATTTCCTGAGGGCAACCACCTGTGGTTTGAAAAGACCATCGATTATCTGCTTGTCAGTGAACACGCCGGTAATCTGTTGAGCTAGACTAGACCCTGACGAAGAGCTCTCCGAGAGCAACGTCGTGATGCACATGCCTGAACAAACACTCCGTGCCTCTCTTTAAGACCATGCGGTCATGGCCGGAAAACTACAGGAGCTAGCCAAGTATGGGTGATCTCTCTTCTTGTAGAGTTTAGACCAGCAATATAATGTAACTAGTGATTTGCGCGCGCCCAGGCGCGCACATCACTCCATGAGTACATGATTACATACATATTATAAAAATTGATAAGCAAATTTGATATACAATACATACAAATGGCATTGTTCTGAAGTAACTAAGCAACTGAGTTTGAAGAGTCAAACATAACTTACAGAAGCACTGGGTTCAATTTACAAAGCAGAAATAAACATGAGAATATTATCAAAATGATAGTTGATAGCACAGTGGCAGTTGGCGCTGTCTTGATAGTATAAAGTAGTCTTCAATATACGAAATGAGCAGCCCTAAGAAAGAAAAGGAAGATAATAGCAGCAAGATAATTTACCGCTGTATATGATCGAGTAGTTATATAGATTGTTGAGATTTATTTACGCATGTCTCATCTATAATTCAGCACATGTATTTCCATTCCTTTTTGGCTCAATAAGTTGATGGATTATCACATGAATAATAAAATGAGTGGGAAAAAAATTAAGCTAGTCACATAGGAACAAAAGAAAAATAGCACATGTTCGCAGTATGCTTTGCATTTCCTCCAGATTTTTTGTGCTATAAGATGGAAGGAAAAAGAAAGGTAGTAATTTGCAATCCAAATCTTATATTCAATTTTATATAAACATAAAATGTGATATTATCATTGTGACCTGTACCTCTGATATTGTATTCAAAGGCCTCTAGCACTACATCTGGGTCTTCAGGAAGACCTGCTGTATAAAGTGAGAAAAAATTCAGCTAGTTGAACTGCATTATACGGCAGCAATAGGAGAATGCAGATCAGAGTCATGTACATGGTTGATATGTTTATCTGGGTCTGGCTTGTGTGAGAAATTGTGAAGGACTGAAGGCTGATTTCCGCAGATGGATCAGGTGCCCAGTATGTGTTGTTGTTCTTTTTTGGTTCGTCATAACCAGTTCTGTGTAGATTTAGAGGGAATGCATAAAGATCTGTGTCATGGCCATAAGATAAAGCTAATCAGTGACTATTAGTAATTGTTTCTATGCTTTGTGCTTGGCCATCAATAGTGCAGGTTCCAGTGGGATCTCCGGATCTGTAGTGCATAAACGAATGTTGTACATACTAAATAATAGCAACCAAGGCTCACAATAAAAAATATATAACACAGACAAAACTTGTAGCAGGGAAACATATCCATCAGTAAATAAGCATGGTAGAACTTGTCCGTGTAAATTCTACCTACAAAGTTGAAGAAGATCATGTAGAAACTTACCAGGAAGCTAGGTGAAAGTGCATCTAGGCTCTCCCTAGTGGGTTTTGGTTGAATGATGACAAATGTAATCAAAGAGCTAATGGTTTGATTGAGTTTGTGGACAGGTCACAATGTAATAAAATTCATAATTGAAATGTGATGATGTATCCCTATGGATCATGATGGACGGCATGGAGAATGAACGATTTAAATTATTTTCCATTTTGAATTTGAGTTAGGAACGCCGTACTATCAAGGGGGATGCGTGTTGATTGTGCCGTGGATCTTAAAGTGCTCAAAAGAAATAACAAGTGCACAAGAGAGACACAAAAATGCACTCACGGGCACCAGTTTTTCTGGAGCCAGATACTCCGGCAAGGGGTCGGAGTATTCTAGTCCAGAATCAGGGTCAAAGCTTCGTGTTCATTTCTGGAGCCAGATATTCCGGGAAGGAGCCGGAGTATCCAACCCAGATCTCGCAGACAGCATAACGGTTAGATTTTGGGGGCCGAGTATTTATACTCCCACGCCCCCTCTTCAGTGGGCTGCCGACTCCACTTGCAAGAAACACTCTCTTGAGCCTCCCTTTCACTTCCTCATCCTCCTAGAGCTAATCTTTGTGAGATTTGAGAAGGGGATTTAGTGAGCTTGTGGATTTGAGTGTGGGTGAGCATCAACTCCAACTTTGAGCACTTGAAGCATCCTTCGGCCATCGATTCGCATTTGTTACTCTTGGAGCTTTTGCTCCTAGACGGCTAGGCGTCTCCAGCGAGCGCTCAACTCGTGTGAGCTTGCCCCGGAAAGTTTGTAAAGCCATCCTCTCGGGGAAATCATAGTAAGTAACCCTAGTTTGGCTTTTGGGCCCTAGGGGGAGGGTAGGGTTGTGGCTCAACCCGGTCTCTTTGGAGGCACCTCAACGGAGACGTAGCTTCCTTTGGGAAGTGAACTTCGGGAATCAAATCTCTTGTCTCGTGTTGTTGTGCTTGTTTATCTAGTTCATACTTGTTCTTCACGTTCATCACGTTCTTCCTAGTTCATAGTTGACTTCTTACATTTGCTTCGATCTACTCGTGTGTGAAGTTTGTAGTGCAGCCCTTGGTTGGAAAGTATCTTGAGACAATTCCCCACCTTTCTATTCAAAGGAAATCAGCTAAGTTGCAAAGGATTTTGAATCACGAGCTCATAAATTTCTGTTACAGGAAAATCTGGGAACCTGCCAGATACTCCACGACTGTCAGAGTCGGAGTATCCGGTAGGGTGCCGGAAGTTCCGGGTACTAACCCGAGATTGAGCTGAATTGTGTGCAGATTTTTAAGAAGATCCTATTCACCCCCCCTCTAGGCATCTTGTGATCCTTTCAATTGGTATCAGAGCTTTGGTCTCCGGATTAAAAGCTTAACCGCTTGGAGAATCAAGATGTCGGGAGAAGAAGGATCGAAGAAAGAGGTGAAGCCCAAGAACAATGATGATCGTGAGCTTGAGACCCTCTCATCCGATGATGACTCGGATTATGAAGAACAAGAGAAAAAGAAGCGGGAGAATAAGGCTAATCCTCAAATTCCCTTTGATTATTCTCGCTTAAGTTATTCAACTACATATACCTCTATCTCCATGGGCAAACCTCCTCGTTTTAAGGATACTACTTATGCCTCATGGAGAGATGAGATGATTGCACATTTGATCGGGGTCCACCCGGCCCTTTGGAAGATTGTGTGTGTAGGTGTCAACTTTCCGAAGGACAACTCTCCTCTTTCGACGGATCAAGAACATGAAATCCATCGCAACATGCAAGCCAAAGCAATTATTCTTAGTGCCTTGGAACCGGAAGAGAAAGAAAAGGTGGATGGGATACAATCCGCCAAGAAGATTTGGGAGACACTCCAAATCAATCACGAAGGCACAAGAAAAGTTAGAGAGGGAAGAATTCGATGCTTGGAAGGAGAGCTCAATAGATTTGTGATACTTCCAAGTGAGTCACCACAAGAAATGTTCTCTAGATTGAACAAGATTATTAACAAGATAAGAGCACTCGGAAGCACCAAGTGGGGTGACCGTGAAGTAGTTGACAAGATATTGAGCGCATATATGGCAAGAGATGTGAACCTTCCCACATTGATTAGAGAGAAGAGAGGTTTCAAGAGGTTCACTCCCGCCGATGTCATTGGAAGATTTGAAGAGCATCTCATGACCGTCAAAGAAGCTCAAGTATCTCAACAAATGTCACAAATCTATGAGCAAATTGAGAAGGGAAGTGGTGTAGCACTTCAAGCAAGCACCAAGAGCAAAGGCAAGGAAGTGGTCAAGGTTCAAGAAAAACTCAAGAAAGAAGAGAAGGAAGAAAGTGATAGTGATAGTGATAGTGATGATGAAGAAGAACTTGCCCTCTTCATGAAAAACCTTAAGAAGACGTTTAAGAAGACCGGTTTCTTCAAGAAAGGGAACTTCAAACGAAAGACAAGACGAAGGTCCAACAAGCCATGCTTTGGTTGTGGGGAAATTGGTCATTTTGTGGCCGATTGTCCAACACCCAAAAAGAGAGATGAAGAAGGCCACAAGAAGAAGAAGAAGCACACCGGTGAAGCTCACCTTGGTCAAGAGTGGGATTCAACCGAAGAGACCTCCGATGATGAGGAGGTTGCAACAATTGCGGTACAAGCTACTACCACAAGCACATCACTCTTCGGAGAGCTCACCGATGATGAAGATGATACTACTCCCACTTGTCTTATGGCAAAAGGGGTGAAGGTAGTTCCTCAATCACTCTCTCTTCCTCATGATGATGATGATGATGATGATGATAAAGAAATTATGTATGAAAAACTAGCTAAGCAATTTGGTAAAAAGGCCGCTTGTAGAATTAGAATGCTAGCGGAGGAATTAGAGGTTAGGGAAGAGACTCTTGAGGCTCAAGAAGAGTTGATGAGGCGTGAGCAAGAGAAATCCATAGCCCTTGAGAAATCCCTATCCCAAGAAAGAAAGGGTTTCAAGGAGCGAGAGGACTTGCTCAATGCCAAAATTGACAAATTTCTTGTGCTTGAAAAGTCTCTAGCTAAAGAAAAGGAAAATGTTGAGAAGTTGACTAAGGAACTTTTCTTAGCCAATGAATCAAATGCTAACCTAAAAGGTGAAAAAGGAACACTTCAAGAAAACTTATCATGTTTGAATGCCAAACACGTGGCTCTTGAAGTACAATTCAACACTCTTTGGGATAGTACTTCCTTATGTTCTAATGATGCAACCAAATCCTCTATTCCCTCCACTAGCAATGGTTGCGCTAGATGTTATAATGTTGATATAAAATCTTGTGGTACTAACCTTGCCGAAGCACAAGCTATGAAGAAGGAAATAGCAAGGCTCACCGATCTTCTCAAAAAAGAGAAGCCACATCTCAAGATAGGTGAGTTTGAAAGGCACTCGAAGGCTTTTGGTACAAACTACATGAAGAAATATGGCTACAAGAATGACAAGGGGCTAGGTAAGGATGAGCAAGGTGATAGAAATCTTATCTCCGTCATCAAGAACAACAAGACCTCCGGCCTTGGTGTGAAAGGTGGCTTGTTGAAGCACTTTCAACACACAAGGTATCATCGGAGCAAGGGGGAGGAACACAAGGCCAACTACACCAAGCCTATGAGTTTTAAGTCCTCTCATATTGTGTCTTATGAGTATGAGAGACCACAAACTCAAACTCAACCCAAGAAGGAGAAACTCACCAAGACCAACTTGAAGCAAGACAACAAAGTGAAGGCACATGCTCCACAAAGTACCTTCTATGCCGATTATGTGTTGGCTTGGGACCATCGTGGTAGGGTGGTTGCCAAGTATGTTGGGTATCGCGCTAGAGATACATTGATCAAGAGAAATGTGTGGGTGCCCAAAGTTCTTGTGACTAACGCCAAAGGACCCAAATCTATTTGGGTACCTAAAACAAAAGCTTGATTTGTTCTTGTAGGCATACTCCTCCGGTGGAACCAAGTGGGTGCTTGATAGTGGATGCACAAATCATATGACCGGAGAGAAGAGTATGTTCACTTCATTTGAGGCAAATGAAAATTCAAGTGACAACATTGTGTTTGCCGATAATAGCCAAGGAAAGGTAAAAGGTCTAGGTAAAATTGCAATCTCTACCGACCATTCAATTTCCAATGTTTTCTTGGTGGAATCGTTGGACTACAACTTGCTATCCGTCTCACAACTTTGTGAGATGGGTTACAATTGTTTGTTCACCGATAAGGATGTGACCGTCTTTAGAAGAAGTGATGACTCCGTTGCTTTCAAGGGTGTGCTCAAGGGAAAGCTTTATCTTGTGGATTTTACATCGGAGAAAGCTCAACTTGATGCATGCTTGTTAGCAAAGTCTAGCTTGGGTTGGCTTTGGCATCGCCGACTAGCTCATGTTGGGATGAGAAATCTTGACAAACTTCTTAAGGGCGATCACATTCTTGGACTAACAAATGTTTCCTTTGAGAAAGATCGTCTTTGTAGTGCATGTCAAGCGGGAAAGCAAGTTGGTGCACCACATCCACCCAAAAGCATCGTCACCACCAAGACTCCGCTTGAGCTTCTACACATGGATATATTTGGGCCCGTGGCCTACATTAGTATTGGTGGTAACAAATATGGTTTTGTTATTGTTGATGATTATTCTCGTTTCACTTGGGTGTTCTTTTTGCATGATAAGGGTCAAGTGCATGAGATATTCAAGAATTTTGCAAGAAAGGCCCAAAATGAGTTTAATTGGAAGATCAAGAAAGTGAGAAGTGACAATGGCACCGAGTTCAAGAACACCAACATTGAACAATTTCTTGGAGAGGAAGGAATTTGGCATCAATTCTCCGTGCCATACACTCCGCAACAAAATGGTATTGTGGAGAGGAAGAATAGGACACTCATTGAGATGGCAAGGGCAATGCTAGATGAGTACAAGACTTCGGACCAATTTTGGGCCGAAGCCATCAACACCGCATTCCACGCCATCAACCGTCTCTACCTCCACAAGCTCTTGAGGAAAACGGCATATGAGCTTCTCACAGGTAAAAAGCCCAATGTGTCTTACTTTAGAGTTTTTGGAAGTAAGTGCTTCATTCTAAACAAGAAGCCCAAAAGCTCTAAGTTTGCACCTAAATGTGATGAAGGTTTTCTTCTTGGTTATGCATCAAATGCCCATGGCTACCGTGTTTTCAACAAGACCTCCGGTTGTGTTGAGATAGCGTGTGACGTGGACTTTGATGAAACTAACGGCTCTCAAGTAGAGCAAGTTGATCCAAATGATGTAGATGAAGAACCTCCACAACAAGCAATTGAGAAGCTAGCCATTGGAGAAGTAAGGCCTCAAGATCCAAGTGAGCAAAACAAGCCAAATGAAGACAAATCATCACCAACACAAGTTGAACCATCCACACCAACAATCGATCAAGACCAAGCACAAAATGGTGTCAACTCAAGTCAAGATGATCATGATGATGATGGTCCAATCCAAGCTCAATCAAGTGTACCACATCCAAGAGTCCACCACACTATCCAAAGAGATCATCCCGTGGACAACATTCTTGGAAGCATCCAAAGAGGGGTAACTACTCGTTCTAGATTAGCAAGTTTTTGTGAACATTACTCGTTTGTTTCCTCTTTGGAACCTCTCAAGGTAGAAGAAGCACTTGATGATCCGGATTGGGTAATGGCCATGCAAGAGGAGCTCAACAATTTCAAGAGAAATGAAGTTTGGTCATTGGTAGAAAGGCCCAAGCAAAATGTAATTGGAACCAAGTGGGTCTTTAGGAACAAGCAAGATGAACATGGTGTGGTTACAAGAAACAAGGCAAGGTTGGTTGCTCAAGGCTTCACTCAAATAGAAGGTTTGGATTTTGGTGAGACATATGCTCCCGTAGCTAGGCTTGAGTCAATTCGTATTTTACTTGCCTATGCTACTCACCATGATTTCAAGCTACATCAAATGGATGTGAAGAGTGCATTTCTAAATGGGCCAATTTCCGAATTGGTATATGTGGAGCAACCACCGGGCTTTGAAGATCCCAAATATCCTCACCATGTGTACAAGCTCCATAAGGCGCTCTATGGGCTCAAGCAAGCCCCTAGAGCATGGTATGAATGCCTTAAGGACTTTCTCTTAAGGAAAGGTTTTGAAATAGGCAAGGCCGATCCTACTCTCTTTACACGCAAGCAAGATAAAGATATTTTTGTGTGCCAAATATATGTCGATGACATTATATTTGGCTCTACTAACAATGTTTGGTGTGAAGAATTTAGTAGGATTATGACAAAGAGATTTGAGATGTCCATGATGGGTGAGTTGAAGTTCTTCCTTGGATTTCAAATCAAGCAACTCAAGGATGGCACCTTCATTAGTCAAACCAAGTACACCATCGATATGCTCAAGAAGTTTGACATGGAGAATGCCAAGCCCATCAAGACTCCTATGCCAACCAATGGACATCTCGATCTAAATGAAGATGGGAAGGCCGTGGATCAAAAGGTATATCGCTCCATGATTGGTTCTCTACTTTACCTTTGTGCATCTAGGCCCGATATCATGCTTAGTGTGTGCATGTGTGCAAGATTTCAAGCTAACCCGAAAGAGTGCCATTTGATGGCCGTTAAGAGAATTTTTAGATATTTAGTGCACACTCCTAATCTTGGCTTATGGTATCCCAAAGGCTCAACTTTTAGTCTACTTGGCTATTCGGACTCCGATTATGCCGGTTGTAAAGTAGACCGAAAAAGTACAACGGGGACTTGCCAATTTCTTGGTCGGTCCTTGGTGTCTTGGAGCTCAAAGAAGCAAAATTCAGTTGCTTTGTCAACCGCCGAGGCCGAGTATGTGGCGGCCGGCGCTTGTTGTGCCCAACTACTTTGGATGAGGCAAACTTTGAGTGACTTCGGTTGTGAGTTTAGTAAGATTCCACTCTTGTGTGACAACGAGAGCGCTATCAAGCTAGCTAACAATCCGGTGCAACACTCCCGAACAAAGCACATAGATATTCGTCATCACTTCTTACGGGATCATGAGGCAAAGGGAGATATTGCTTTACGTCATGTGAGCACCGAAAGGCAACTTGCCGATATCTTCACTAAGCCACTAGATGAGTCAAGATTTTGTGCTTTGAGGAGTGAACTAAATATTTTGGATTCTCGTAACGTTGCTTGAACTCTTGCACACAAAATTGGTTGATAACTAGATAGGAAAAATATTTCTCTTGTGTGAGTTCTTGAAAATATTTGGCTCTTGTGATCGTTGGATCATGTTTTTGCTCATGTGATCATAGTTATGTATTGTTGTTTGTTGGCTGATCACATGTGTCAAAATTGTTTCTTTTATGTCCATCTCTCTCTCTATCAAATCTTGGTCAAAATCTCTCTATCCTTCTATGCTTCCTGTCTGCTGGAATTTCTGGTGTCGGATACTCCGGGACTGAGCCAGAACAAAAACATTCCGAGAAGGCTCTCGGGAAAACGAGTTCTCGGAGTATCCGGCCTTTCAAGGAATATCCGGCTCCAGGTTGACCAGTTCCCTTGCGCTGACCGTTTTTCTCCGTCTTGACCTTATCCACTCGTGTTGACTTTTCTTCCACGCCCAACCGGTCCCACATATGGTCCCCACTTGTCAGCACTCCATCTAAACAAAAAAAACACTTCCTCCTACCGTTTCGTCCCGAGTCGTTCCGCTCGGTTCGCTTCTCGCTCCCCCGTTCAAACAGCGCCGCCGCCGCTGCTCTTTCTCCGTCGCGAAGGGGATTCGGAGCTCCGGTGTCAGCAAGTCCGGGCAAGCCGCTCGTGCTACCTCTCTCCACCAGGCCGGGCGCTTCTTCACCGCCGCATCCCTCTCGCACGAGCAGTCGCTGCTTCTCTCAATGGTAACCCTAACCGCCATGTCCTTTTCTCGATCTCTATTTCTAGGCGGTTCTAGTGGAATCCCTTGGGTAGGAATGATCTAAAGATGCTGTTGAGTCTATCCTAAGAGTCTTGTTGCAATCCATTGGCTACTTTTAGAGATCGATGGTTATCATGTTCATCCCTAAATCGGTTTCTGTCAGTTCCTATCCAGTCTGTTCATGCTCCTCTCTCCGAGTGAACTTGTATCTTTATCTGCTACTGAAGTCTTGGCCTAGCACATTGGATGATCCAACCCCCCCCCTCTTTCAATCTGTTCAGGCACATTCTCGTGAATCGGAGGGGGCTAGCAGTGAAGATGATGTTCCCATTGCTGCTCGCGCCAGGAACCTGCGTGCCAATCCTCCACGTGCTGCACGTGTTGGGGGGACTGGAGGCATGGGCATGGGCAGAGGAGGAGCTGGCAGGGGTACTGGTACTGGTTCTGTCAAAGTAACGACAGCCAGGAAGAAAACTTCCAAGGATACTCCAGCGGGCACTAGTGACAAGAGAAAAGCTCCTGGTGCTGTTGATGAATCTGAGTTGAGAGGGCAGGGCAGAGGCAGAGGTGCTGAGGGCATACACATCAGAGAAGAGGGGACTGGCAGTGGCTCTGTTCCAGCAGCTAGACAAGGGAAGAGAGCAGCAGGGAGGACTGCTAAGCACCCTTTGGCTATGGGAGGCACAATGCTCAAACCACATCAAGCAAAGCGCAAGACAACAGATGATTTTGATGGAACAAGAGAGGATTACAGGAAAGGGACACAAGTTTTGTGGGATATCAGATACACCAATCCTGACAATGTGCCAAAGGACAGCTCAGTTGATGATGTTCGGTTTTGGAATCGCTTCCAAGCCGACTACTATGATTGTGCCGTGATGACAAAGGATAAGAAGACTGTTCCGATGCAGTGGATTGATTGGAAACACTTGAGGAATCATGGTGACAGATATATTGATCTTGTTATTCAGCTTTGTGAGAAGAAGAATGTCTACAACATCTTGCAGTTCAAGCATGACTGGAATGAGGAAATCATTGGACAATTCTTTGCCACTCTTTGGGTTGATGTTGATGCCGAACCTTATACCATGCATTGGATGACACAAGGTCAAAGGCTCTCGGTGACCTATACTAGATTTGCTGAAATTTTGGGGTTTGATGAGAGTGACCGTGAGAAGTATTGGATCCATGATGATGATGTGTTCAGTGATGGTCAGATTGCTTTCATGTATGATGCGAGGTATGGGCCAATAGAGTATGGGAAGATACATGGGATGAAGCCCTACTACCGGTACATTCACAACCTTTTTCGCAAGACACTTATTCCTAAGATTGGTGATGCTACCGGAGTTCTCAACACAAACAGAAATTTGCTGGCTTGGATGGCACCAAAGAAAAATGATTTCAGCGTGTTTGATTTCATTTGGAATGAAATAATAGTGTGCTCCACCACACCTTCCAAAAGCTGTGTTTATGGCCCTTATGTCATGGCTATGATAGAAGCGGTGACCGAGAGAGAATTCCCATGTGACATGAAACACAAGCCTTATCGCCCTCGTGTTAGTGATTGGACAGCCGAGGCAAAACCAAAGAGTACCACAGCTGGACAGCCATCCACCTCTTCTGCTCAGCCTTCTTCTTCTCGAGGACCAGCCAGCTCACCACACAAAGAAAAGTGCAAAGGCAAAAAGAACACGAGTTCCTCATCTTTTCTTAGCCGGGCAGTTCAAAGCTTGTTCAAAGTATGCACATTTCAGGCTGTGGCAGTTCAGAAACAGCAAGAACTTCTTGTTGACCACATTCAGAAATCTGAGGAAAGGCAGAAGAAAATCATGGCAAGCTTGAACATTCCACACTCCCCTCCTCGTGTCTTTGCTCCTCTTCCTCCTATGCCTCATATTGATAACCCTTGGGATGAAAATGATGATGACGAGGCTGCTGCTGAAGCTATGGATGAAGATGATCTCCTCAATGAGCTTGGTGATCCAGATGCGGTTGCTGCTGAGGGAGAGTCTGAGGAGACAGCTGGGGAGGATGGAGGTGATGACAGCGACTCTTTATAGTGCTTTTCGCTGCTGCTGCCCCTTTTTGGTGCTTGATGCCAAAGGGGGAGTAATATGTAGAGTTGTTGCTGAAGTGCTGCTACCGCTGCTGTCATGGTGCTGTTGCCGCTGAGGGGCTGCTGAGCTGCTGCTGAGTTGTTGCTGAAGTGCTGCTACTGCTGAAGTGTTGCTGTTGTGTAGCTGCTGCTGCTGACAGATGTATTCTTTTGGGTTGTAAGCCGGAGTATCCGGGTCAGTGTTGGATACTCCGGGCCTGATGGTGGTTGAAAACTTATCTTAGCTTAACTTAGGTTTCTCTTGTGATGGACATGTAAAACTTTTATGTGGTGGTGTGATGTAATGTGTGCCAGGTGACACATTTGATCTTTTAGGGCTTAATTGCTAGTGTGATGGGAACTTTATGCTATTTATTCGATGTCATGCTTAGTATTGTCTTATGTTGGTGTATTGTTTATTTTCACTTTGATGGTTGTTTAAGCATGTCATGAGCATCACGTATTTTTATTTCACACTTTGCACCCCACGAATGCATGGATATAGGGGGAGCCCTTGTAAATATGTGCCATATGTTGAGAATTACATATATGTTGGAGAAGCACATATTTAGGGGGAGCCATCTATATAGATGGATTCAAAATGATTATGAATTTTATTGTGAGCTTTGGTTATGTTGTCATCAATCACCAAAAAGGGGGAGATTGAAAGTGCATCTAGGCTCTCCCTAGTGGGTTTTGGTTGAATGATGACAAATGTAATCAAAGAGCTAATGGTTTGATTGAGTTTGTGGACAGGTCACAATGTAATAAAATTCATAATTGAAATGTGATGATGTATCCCTATGGATCATGATGGACGGCATGGAGAATGAACGATTTAAATTATTTTCCATTTTGAATTTGAGTTAGGAACGCCGTACTATCAAGGGGGATGCGTGTTGATTGTGCCGTGGATCTTAAAGTGCTCAAAAGAAATAACAAGTGCACAAGAGAGACACAAAAATGCACTCACGGGCACCAGTTTTTCTGGAGCCAGATACTCCGGCAAGGGGTCGGAGTATTCTAGTCCAGAATCAGGGTCAAAGCTTCGTGTTCATTTCTGGAGCCAGATATTCCGGGAAGGAGCCGAAGTATCCAACCCAGATCTCGCAGACAGCATAACGGTTAGATTTTGGGGGCCGAGTATTTATACTCCCACGCCCCCTCTTCAGTGGGCTGCCGACTCCACTTGCAAGAAACACTCTCTTGAGCCTCCCTTTCACTTCCTCATCCTCCTAGAGCTGATCTTTGTGAGATTTGAGAAGGGGATTTAGTGAGCTTGTGGATTTGAGTGTGGGTGAGCATCAACTCCAACTTTGAGCACTTGAAGCATCCTTCGGCCATCGATTCGCATTTGTTACTCTTGGAGCTTTTGCTCCTAGACGGCTAGGCGTCTCCGGCGAGCGCTCAACTCGTGTGAGCTTGCCCCGGAAAGTTTGTAAAGACATCCTCTCGGGGAAATCATAGTAAGTAACCCTAGTTTGGCTTTTGGGCCCTAGGGGGAGGGTAGGGTTGTGGCTCAACCCGGTCTCTTTGGAGGCACCTCAACGGAGACGTAGCTTCCTTTGGGAAGTGAACTTCGGGAATCAAATCTCTTGTCTCGTGTTGTTGTGCTTGTTTATCTAGTTCATACTTGTTCTTCACGTTCATCACGTTCTTCCTAGTTCATAGTTGACTTTCTTACATTTGCTTCGATCTACTCGTGTGTGAAGTTTGTAGTGCAGCCCTTGGTTGGAAAGTATCTTGAGACAATTCCCCACCTTTCTATTCAAAGGAAATCAGCTAAGTTGCAAAGGATTTTGAATCACGATCTCATAAATTTCTGTTACAGGAAAATCTGGGAACCTGCCAGATACTCCACGACTGTCAGAGTCGGAGTATCCGGTAGGGTGCCGGAAGTTCCGGGTACTAACCCGAGATTGAGCTGAATTGTGTGCAGATTTTTAAGAAGATCCTATTCACCCCCCCCCCCCCCCCTCTAGGCATCTTGTGATCCTTTCACTAGGTGGCACGTGCCGCCGTTGAAAGCAGAAGCATAGTCGTAGATGAAACTCTGTTGTTAAAAGAGTGTTGAAATAACAAGAAGAAAGAGTATCAGAAAATTGAGCATTTAGTAAGATAAGAATATGACGACTATAAATGGAAATGCCTATGCAGTACCCCCATATAAACACTGCCAGAACTCATGATTCATCAATTGTGTGTCCTTGCGGACACCATCAGAATCCATCACTGAATCTAGAGGATACCTGTGTTTGGAACTATTAATTGATGACAATGTTGCAGATGACATCTTTCTGTTATATACTCTAAAACGAGCATTTGGTTTTATTTTTAATAAAAATAGATATACATTAATAATTTAGGCAACATTGATACAACTTACATTTGATTGGTTCTTCTTTTATATGTGGAAAGTATTAATAGTATTAAACTGTACAAACATTAAACTCCAACTAAATAAAAGCCTATTTGAGGATCACTTGAAGTCTGTCACTCTGTCCAACTCATTAGACATTGTACGTTGTATCATTCTTCTTTTACCTATGAAAAATGTGAATAGTATCAGTTTATACAAACAAATATTAAACACCAACCAAACAAAAGTATATTCGAGACTCCCGTGGAACCTATCCAACTCGTGGCATATTGCTCAGTACATTTCCATTAGTAACTGATTCTGGTTGTCCAAACATGTGTAATAATTATTATTCCAGGGATGATCTGGTGGAATCAGTTAGGCAACCCCTGAAGTAGTTATTCAACATTAGTTATGATGCAGCATAGACACAGAACATTTTTTACCTATCCAATGCACGGCACAGCAGCCCTTCTGCATGTTCTCCATCCTGCATGGCATCATGACATTTGCTCCATGCTAATGCCATACCCTGAGAAGCACAACCATCAGTTTTAGATGTTCGACAACTGAAAAAAATAGAGACGTGTCTTGCAGAAGGAACAATCATAGAGGACAAGCACTGCCATAGCAAAACATAGAGATGAATAGCACACCGAGCAATCAACATGTTTTAATGGTATGAAAAAACTGGAGCTTAATGGAGGGAGTTGACAACTCACTTGATGGGGTGCCCAGTCTTTGCCTCCTGGTGCACTGAGAGAGTTCATATAAGCACACCGACATCGTCAGAGAATAGAGCAAGTAATAATTGGTGCTCAGTAAATAATATAACGGTGATGCCTAACCACCATGGGGAAAAGGGAGCTTGATTCGCCAATGTATGAGGCACCTGAAATAACAACACAACGGCTTAGCAAAGAATAAGCATCTCTTCAATCAGCAACATACATTCAAGGACAAGGAACTTGGCCAAAAGGAAGAGCCATCATCTAATGAGAGGGCAAATCACATATCCAAAAAAAATCCAATTTTACTCGGACCATGAAGCAGAAATATTAATGTAAATCATTAGTGTTCTAGGTCAATCTATAAGAATATGTATAACAAGGTAGCCTTTGAGCATCGGAATGGCGGTTAGACATTCTATCGAACATATCACATGCACTGGATGTGTAATAGACAACGGCAACAACAACAAATCAAGCTTACTAAAAACTATGCCTTGCTTGTACCTGCACATCCGCTTGGGCCTTGTTGTTTGCGAGCATCTGGATCCACCCTAGCCAGCAAGGTGTTTCGGCCCCTCGCATCGCATCATGGCTCCTCAACAAGCTAATGACAGGCCAATGGTAGGTCTGCAGAAGTGGACGATGCAGTGATTCAGGACCTGCCACTGCCGTTGCCGCAACCGTCCGCCCGCGAGGTTTGTCGCTTGCAGTCGCGCGCCGCCGGTGCTGTCCGCCTATCGCTTGGTGCCACGCTTCGCTGCTGCCGTCCGCCCGTCGCTTGCAGCCGCACGCCGCCGCTGTCGTCCGCCCGTCGCTCATTGCTGACTTGCCGCGCACCGCCGTTGCGTCCGCATGCGACGCCCACACATCCATCTGCGCGTTGCACCTCGTGTGGCCTGGCACTCGAGTTCAAGCTGCGGCAGGTGGTGGCGGAGCTCCAGCCGAGCGCGGGGGAGGAGCGCGGCCGCCGCCGAAGCTCCGGCCGGCCACGCGGGAGCCCGAGGTGCCGGTGCGGGAGGAGCTCCGGCCGAGCACGGGGGAGGGGCGCGGCCACCGGCGGTGAGCGCTCGGATCTACCCAAGCTGGAGGTTAACAGCGGTGGCGGGGGCTCGGGGTCGCCGACGGCCCCTCCTCTCTCGTTCCTGTCGCCACGCCCGCGCCGCTGTCACGCCGCCCACCACCGTCGCACCGCCCGCTCTGTGTCGCCCCGCCGCCCGCAACGCCGCTGCACCTCGCGCCGGCCCGCCCACAGGATTCAAGATCCAGCAAGTCTTCTGAGACGAAAACAACAACAGGAAAAGCAAACAGGAATAGCAAGAAAACGTTAGGATGAGAAGAAAATGGAGAATCATCCATTAAAAAATTACAGATCCGAGAAGGTAAATATTGGAGGAATACAAAACAAAATCTAATGAAAGATAGAGTAAAGGACACAGCAGCTCTGCTGGTAGCCAGCCAGCAGATCAAGAAGCGGCAGGAAAAATCAGGGGAAGGAAAATGAGAGAGAAAGCGGAGAAAAAACGACGGGGAGAGCACCTAGAACTTACCATGGAACCATGGCGACGCAAATGATGTCTACCGGCAGACCAGCGGAGGGCCTTCGGGAGAGTTCGATGCAACTAGAAGCTGACGGGTGTCAACTTTTATTGAAAACGGAACGACACAGCGTTTTTCATCGTGAGATCAAAATTTAATGAACGGAAGTATTTTGGACGACGTGTACTGCGTGACCGGCCGTCGGACCCGCCTCCTTTCATAAGGAGAGATGTGGCGTCTGAATTCGTTGGCAGCCATGCCGATCCGTCCAGTCGTGTCGCCGTCCGGCGTGGATAAAGATGCAGATAAGGCAAGGCCCCGGCCATGACCGCCAAGCAGGATCGCTGTGGTGATGGTCACACGTCGATGGCAACGGCCTGCCAGCACATAACACTCATGGCCGTGCGTGCTAATAGGCGTTGATATGTTTTTTTCCTTCTTTTTGTTAACACAAACACTCAAGTTATTTGTGGTGTTGGTGGGGTTTTGGGCTCTGCTAATTTTGTCCTGATTCGTAATCGAGATGTCCAGTTAATTAGTAGCTAAATAATCCTCGTATTAGAAAGCAGCCCACGGATGATATATGGCAGATTTTCTCGAATTATAAGGAATTGCACCGTTGGATGTACATTGGGAGGAGAACCAGTACTCAGAGCATACAAAAGTATGAGCATCCTCTCTCGAAGCTCATCCTAAGCTTGGAGAAGGGTTTCGCATAAATTGAACAGGAGCTTTCTCAAATATATATCGTTTAGTACAAACAAATTAATTCAAAATTAAAGTAAAATGGCTGTCAACGACTGTAGTAATTCATTTACGCGAAGGTTTCCCTATATGCCTAAAACAATCGATGAGGACTCAAAAGTTTTGAGGATTTATACGATAGTATTAGATTTTGTCGCTAACATTTGTTGGGTGTTTATTGGGAGAGAACTTGTCAATAGCGAACATCATCAAGCACCCCTACATAAAAGGCATTTAATTCCTTCTTTCCCCCACATTTTCTAGGAGCTTGGACACGACTGCATATTGTATCAATCGGTGGTAGTTGTGTGCAAGTACACGTGAGATACTACTTAGTAGGGGCGGGCACAAATCACGATAACCGAAGCTCGAACCCGAAAAACCCGAAATTAGATCGGATTTAAAATCATATAACCCGAATTAAATTAGGGTAATTTGGGTTTGAGCCCACAGTACCCGAATAACCCGATCTACCTGAAATATGTTAGAAATTCTATATATTACAACTCATAAGACAATTAAAATGGTCTTATGTTTTTATTTCTTTTCCTTTTATGTCAAAACAATATTGCTCTATGTTAGTATGATCCTTTTTTACGGTTAATACATAGATCATTGTGTCATTTTGAGGCTTAAATGATGTTAGGTCTCTCAAATCTTCCTAAAATTAGATCGGGTTACCTGAACCTGAATCCGAATTTATGAAAAAACCGAAAAACCCAACCCAAACTTTCGTGGACAAATTTCGGGTTTCAATTTTCAAAATCTGGATTTTTAAAAACTTAAAAAACCCGACCCGAACTTTTCCGGTAATCCGAATGCCCACCCCTAACTACAGTGTCTAATCAAGCATTGGTGCTGCATAAGAATGGCCCTTTTGTCTAACTATATTCCTAAGTGCACATGCATTTGAGATGACCTGAGTTCTGGAGTCCATGCATCGATACCCAATGCTCTTACAAATCCAACAAGCTAACAAGAACCTAATGTGCACGCAATAAAGTATACATGGACATGGTAGTATTATGTTACATATACAAATCTCAATCTTGTAACCTTTTTAATCTTTCGGATACCGTCGAAGATGGTTACAAACAACGGCATGAATCCACACAGAAGCAGAAGGCAAATTAAAGAAAGGATCGTCAAGCTCCATTACTCCGTGCCTTCTGAAGCCCATCACCGCGCCGCTGCATCATCGCCGCCGGGCTCGGCACGTTCTTTGCCACCGCCGCCGACGACACGTCTACGGCCCTGTGGCTGGCGCACCCCCCGAGAAGCCCCACCGTCCGGTGGTGCTGCTGGTGCCTCCCGGCGACAGGACCCCCGCCGCCGCCGCGCTCCGACGCGTCCGCGGTGACAACGCTCCACTGGATGCTGGCCTCGCTCGGCTCGTAGGGGAAGTCCTCGATCATCAGGCTCTTGATCTCGAACAGGTCCGAGCTCGTTTCGCTCCCGCCGCCGTCGTAGTCGTCCTCCTCCTCTTCGCCTTTGCCGCTTGCTCCGCCGGAAGCGCTGCCGACGCGGCCGCTCGTCGGAATAACGCTGGTCCTCACCGGAGCCACGAGGGTGAAGCTTCTCTTCATGGAGCTCGAGCAGGCGAGCTCGGCCGCCTTCTCGTCCCTCCCGACGGCCGCCACTTTCGCCGCGCCAAGATTCAAACTGCTTGGCGGGAGACCCGCGGCCGCCACCACGCCGTGGTTGTTGCTGCTGCCAT
Source organism: Echinochloa phyllopogon (assembly GCA_033239725.1). Lineage (NCBI taxonomy): Eukaryota > Viridiplantae > Streptophyta > Magnoliopsida > Poales > Poaceae > Echinochloa > Echinochloa phyllopogon. The sequence goes on along the minus strand of BTCW01000018.1, from coordinate 25,275,000 downwards.
CAACTCCGGGGAGCCCAGCAATGGCAGCCTTGTGCATCCTCAGCTCCCTGTACCAGTCGATCTTACGCGCCGCCGGCTCGGCGCCGGCGCCGTGGGCTTCCTTATTGGTAGTGGTAGCTGCTGCGCCGCCGTCGTCGACGCGCACCGACCGCTTCCCGGAGCACGTGCGCATGAGCACGCCGACGTGGACGCAGCCGCACTTGGAGCCGCCGCGCCGCCGGTGGCCGCCGGGGAAGAGCGCGGTCTGGCTGTTAGCGCTGGACGCCGAGCTCACCGACGACGCGCGCGTCGAGGATGGCTTAGCCAACACCACGGCCGCGGCCGGCCACGCAGCAGCCGCCGCCTCCACGGGCGGCCCCACCACCACGTCGCCGTCCATTGCGCCCTTGAAGTAGCGCTCGGCGGTGAAGACGTCGAGCTCACCGTCGGCGTACGTGCGGCGGCGGCTCCCCATGCCGGGCGCCAGCGGCGGCCGCGCGGCGCGCCCGGCGGCGGCGGCTTCGACGTCCCTGCCGGCGTCAAGGTACGACGAGAGGGAGCCGTTCCGGCGCCTCCCGGCCACCTTGCCGCCACCATTTCTCGCCTGCTGCCTCATCTCCATGGTGCCACTAAACAAACGAGTACAAGTATATCAAGAACAAAAAATAGGCACACTTATATAGACATCAATCACGCATCACCAAAAAATAAAATAAACAATAAAACTATATGGACGCATAGATTTCAGCAACTGTTCATGTACGAAAACAACTACTATATTGGCTATATATGATAATTCAGCAGCCATGCTTAATTGCCAATTTGTCTGCATGAAGCAACTGTGACGGCAACAGGGAGGATCTGGAGGAGGCCGCGAGCTTTGTTTGCAGACAGTAATGCTGGAGCACCGATGGCCATATATATATATATATGTTTCATTTCGCGAAGTTTTAATTCGAAGCTCACGAGTTGTACAGTAGTTGCCACCCATCAGCATATAGGAGCTTGATGCAGAGGCCCTGACACTGGTGCTAACAACTAAATTTCAAACTGTTTCTGCAGCGTGACTCCGACGGCGACCGGCGAGGGCGACCGGGAAACCATCGACGATCGCCGGGAGGAAAACAAAAGGGAAACTGTGGCCGTTTCCTGTCCATCTGGGCATGAGACACCGAGGAAATTTGAACAACAGTGATGCTTCTCGTCTCTAGGGAACATTTGGGATGATGAGGGCCGGTCCTTATCTCGGGATGCTAATTTTCCATTTGAAATTATGAGATTTTACAGGCCAGAATTTACGGGTTAGGAGCCCGGATTTTGTCTGCGAATGAGAGGCAGGGAAGCGCAGGGTACTATTTGGAACCAGTGATATTAAGACTGTCCGGTGTTTCATGCTAGAGCTTATCAGTAGGAGTGTACCATGGAACAGCCCATCACTCTGCTCCACAGAAACCATTCTTACTATTCAAAATATGCTGTCAGCACTGACGATATCTAGCCGTCCTGCGTAAAATTTGCAGATATTATATACTGGTGAGGAGTTCAGCTCAGATCATGATATGGCATAAGACACTGGAAACCTGTGTCTGCTGGAGTTCTGTCTGCATGTTTCCCCTGCATCCAAATTTCAGAGTCTGCAGCTATGATCCAAACCTCAAACGGGAGATTTGGAATGTCTTGGATGAGATAATCGGATGATCAACGATTCACGGGTGAACAGACAGTATCTTGACCACGGGAAGTGCGGCATTTGCTGTTTGCTCTCTTATTGGTAGGCATGGACTTCAGTTTCTTCCCCTTTTCTGTTGACCTGTATTTTGGAGGTGTTATATTTGGTAGGTAGTTTGGTCCCTACGAGACTATCTGCATCTTCATTTGTGATGACTTGTTTCGCAATTAAGTCGGTTTGGACCAGAAAGATTCTTGCAATGGAATTTGGCGGTATTTTCACATGAATCAGTTCAATTCTTGCAGCATTCAGCAAAACAAATCGCGGGGCCATCTCCCCCACTCTCCCACTCTTCTCCCCCTCCTAGCCTCTCCCTCCTCCTCCACTCCTCAAGCTCCATGGATGACCTCCGGCCAGATCTATGGCAGGGGCGGCCGGATCCGCGACCTGCCGGTGGTTCCTGGCCGGTTCCTGCGGTTGGTTGCGGGGTTGGCGGCGGCGGCCCGGCTGCCCCACGGTGGAGGTCTCTCGGCGCGGGCCTGTGGCGGCGGCCTGGTGGCCGGCGTCAGCGCGGACGGCGCCCTGGTCCCCCGCTCCCGGGCGCGGCTGGAAGTGCTGGCGACGTCAGCGGCGGCGGACGCGTGGGCCTGCTACCTACGGCGGCCTCGGATCTGGATGGAGCTGGTGGCGTCATGGTGGCGCGGCCAACGGCGGCTTTGTTTCGAGCGGGTGCTAGCGACGTCGCGGTGGCGTGGCTTGCGGCGACCAGACGACGGTACACCAGGGACGTCGTGGTGGTGTAGCCGGTCGTTCCGAGCCGTCTTCTCAGGCAGCGATGTGTTGGTGGTGCCGCGGTGGCATGGCCGACGACAGTTTCTTTTGCGCGGTCTATTTTCTCAACGCTGCCATGGTGGTGTAGTTGGTTGCAGCCGTGCGACGGCCCACCAGCAGCACCACGGAGGTGTGGTTGGTGGCGTCGACTGTCTGTTCCGCCACACGGAGATGAAGCGGGTGTAAACCTTCTCTTCATGGGACAACGTCAGCGGCGTTGTTGGCGTCATGCCCTTCCTGAAGATGACGTTGAGCTTCTCCGGCGGGAATTTGCTGTCTAGGTCCTCCAGTTTGATGCGTCGGCGATGGTGCTTATTGAGGATGCTCTCTTTCTTCCTTTTCTGTCTTTCTTCTCTTTGTTTCGGTTCCATTTGTTGAAAAAAAAGAAAAAAAGAGTTAGAGTAGAGAAGAAGAGAGTTTCACTCGGTGGAAGCTGTGTTTGGTAACTCATGTCGATGTCCCAATCCGACTGAGCAGAGTTGGCTCGAGTCGACGTCCCACTACGACCGAGCAGAGTTGTTTGAGTTGCTTAGAGCGGTGTGTGCTGATGTCCCAATCCAGCCCACCGGGTCATTTCAGTCGAGTTGTGCGGTGCTGGTTGATGTCTCAATCCAACCCACCGGAGTTGTATGGTATGCGGACCAGAATTGTAGAGTTGTTCGGGGGGTTTTCTACCCTTGAGTTGTGCGGTCATGGACCGAAGTTGTGTGAGATGGTACGATACCTCTCCAGTTGTACGGTCTTCGGACCAAAGTTGTATGGTTTCGGGCCCGGTTTTTCTTATAAACAGGTCCAACTCTCTTCTTCTAATAAAAATTTGGAAAAGCATGAGCTTTTGCCATCCGTTCAAAAAAAACAAATCGCGTGTGCTAAGCCTTAATTCTCTCTCCCAACTACCAAATGAGCCTTCATTTCGATTTTAAAAAAAAAAGAAAGGAAAAAATAATTAGTAACAGAAGCAACGTCGGCATTCAGTTTGGCCCCAGAAGCAAAACGGCAATTCCTAAACAACTTATTAAAATAATAGAAACAAAAAGGCAGCATGAAATGCACACGGAGGAGATAGAAATATGTATTAAATAAAAGATGCAAAGATATCCCCTACGAAGTTATTCGCGTAATATTTGAGGCAACAAGGGAATACACGTATAAACTTGCAGACCACAACACGTCTCATTTATCTTAGCCGTAGGAAGTTCACATATGGACCCTGAGTCCTATGTTATCATGATAAGAGTTTGTCAACATTCTCCAGAAAATTTAAATTGCGGATCAATGATTGTTAAGTCCAATCATGTACAGGTTTGACCAGCAGGCAAGACTTACCCTTGCTTATATTTCGAAACTGATATTTGGAACCCATGAGCATTGCAAGAACATAAGAATTTAATAGTATCAACACCAAAAAAAAATACAATACACTTGATATTACGCATTTGGAACTACATAGGCACACATGTCGGCATTAGCCACAACATGAGGATTCCAGCAATTTCCAGTATAACATTTTGCCCTGGTCTGACCCAGCATTTATCATGCCACCGATCAATCAATTCCCAATCAGTTTCAGCGAAAACTACTCATATCCCAGTTAATGCATATCCATGTTCTGAAGTGATTATGTGAAAATCTGCGAGAGAATGACTCGAAATCATGGAAAAGACAGCCAGTAAGCACAAAATTTTCCAGATACATTCATCAATTATTGCTAGACAAATCAGAATATTGTAGCATTGTACATGGTAGATGGCTGGTTTTTAAACAAAAAAATCCCAATAACATTTTTTTCAAGGGGTGGGGTCATTGAGGCTTCTCTCCTCCATGCTCTTCACCTTCACCCTTCCCAACAAGCTGCCGACATCCAACAAAGCTTGAGTTAACCCCTCATAAATATCATACTATCACAGCATCATGGCAACACAAGAACTCGACTGTCAACTAATACAATGCTAAAAATGTGCTTTGTTTTAATTTGTCATCGACTCATCACAAAGCACACTTCCAATAGTCAATCCAAATCTCAAAGGTTGAACAATGCAATCATTTCATGAATCAAACATATAGTACTAGAGAAGATGCAGGAGGAAAAAAACAAAGGAAAGAAATATTATGAAACAATTAAAATATCATACAGTGACTAAAAGTAGCACAAGGTTAAATCATCACAAGCAAGTACGTAAATAGTTAACTCTGGGAACAAATTATAAGGTATCTAAGACATGCAGAAACAACACTCATCTATGAATCAAAAATCATATTTACAGTAATTGTAACCCATGAATGAATACTAGAAAGTTCGGCGGTTGTACCAGGGAACCAATCAGTTCATACGCTTCCATCACTTTCGGGTCCTCTTCATCTTCATAACCAACCTGCAGAATTCGCGGCCCATTAACTGACCAAAAGGACCTTCGGCCATCATCCTGAAAAATTTAACTTTCAGCAATTATTTGAACAGGTGGCAGAATAGCGAGAGACACCAAAACAATATAAAGTCATGAGGTCATTTGACAATTATTACTATAAATTATATTGGCCCTTTATTTAAATTCAAAATTGGTGGCTGATAAGTTGGTCAGAAGGGGCTGGTCTGTAATTGTTTCATGCTTGCGCTCCCAGGTAAGAGTTGTATTGGTTATTATAATCTTAGTCTGTTACACTATACATCTGGTTTAAGCTGTGAATGCTGATGCATCAACATTCAACACCCCTGAGCGTCAGCCATGCCAGGTTGCAGGGAACTACCAAGCAGGGGTGTGTGTGGCCATGCATCACTTGACCTGTCATTTTGGTTCAATACAGCTGGAGTTTGGTGTATGGGGGTGGAAAGCCTATGTATATGTACTCAAAATTGGTCCAGGTGGTAAGGCATGAACCTGTTTGCATGGATCCACTAATTCTAGTTTGACAAATAACCTATCTCAGAAAAGTGCAGTATGTAGCGCTGAAAATTCCATTTCAAAATGGAATTAGTAACAAGTCCACAGTTGCCGATATTCAAAGTCTTAAGTCACAGCATATACTAAGAAATAGTTAAGATCAATTTCCAATTTTTTCTTGAGGTGGGTAGTACCGGCGCATTACAATTGATAAGGTGATTTCTCTTTTCTGTTTCTCCTTGCACACATTTTGGTTTGAGCTCAAATTTTGGAGGATGATAGATGATATCACATATATATATATATATATATATATTTTGGAACGTCTAAGTCACAGGTGCATTTTGTGGTTGGTAACATGGTAACCTAAAGGAGCTAGCACAAGAGATGTTCTCCTGTCCCAGAATTAATGTGGCTTTACAATAGAAATGTAAATCTGTGCAACATGGCCAACAGAACTAAAACAGCTAGGAATAGACCAGACAAATGTGATATTGCTTATGTACATAGGATAGCTTAGTTGTATGGTTGCAGTGGGAGGGGGTTGTAGGAGGAGGAAAGAAGTATATTGCTGCAGAAAATAATTGACATTAAGCATTCACAATGAAACAAAAGCCACTACCATGGAAAATTAAAATCACCTGCAATACGATCATATAAATAGCCTCCAGCATTTGTTGGCGAATTTCAGAATCCTCAACAGCTTCTCTTTCATGAGAGAGTGCACTTGATAGCTCAAGTGGCATTTTCGATCTGTCTTCTTCACTATATATCTGTAGTATCAGCCAAAAGCTGTATGAATAGTACACCAACACATGAATATTCATCATTTAGCACAAAACAACAGAAAAATATTGTCTTTTTGGCAATTACTCATCGAGGATAAAAGTCGTATAAATGCAAACCTAGAATACCAGATCCACTGTTGTCATTATGGATCTCTAAGTTGTACTTTTGCAAAGCGTATTAGGGAGATTGGAGGTGCAATTCACTTCTAAATGAAAATATAAATGTTAAGTCTTCAACAAGATATATTGTCACTTATCCAGAGAACTTAACCCCTGGACAGTCTTCTACAAGTATATGCCTTGTAAAACATAAAGTAACACATGATTTGCTAATTAGGGCACACAAGTTGCCAATCAGAAGGAAATGAAAATTACCACAAAAAAGGGGAAACTATCACACAAAAGATTATGCTAATAAAGGATATTGTTGCACAAATGAGAAATGTTAATGATATGTACCTTCGTTCCAGCTACCGGCAAAAGTAGAGCGGGCCAAAGATATTCTGCTAAAGAAAGCAAATTCTGTAGCTGAGTATCAGCCTCAAAGCAACAGTTGCGGATTGTACCAGCAACCTACAAAAAGTTGCAGAGGTACAGAAAAGCAAAAATAAGTGGGAAACAAAGCAATTTGATAATAATTTATATGAGATTCATAAAATAGTAAAATACCAATACAGTTCAAAAGGAAAATTATGGCAATCAAGTCTAGAAATTGAGTGCAAGACTGCAACTAGTTCTAACTGCTGGTAAATCAAGGAGAATTGGTACATGCATAAAGCATAGCAAGGAGTTATGGAGTAATGTGGCATTAAAAATTGAATTGTCAGCAAACTGATTTGTTACCATTCCCTCTGTGTCCGCAGTAGAACACTACCAAGCAATTCACTAAAATACCACAACAGCTGATGGCACTCCCTCCAATTCAAGATACATGTCGTTTAGGACAGGGATGAAGCTAGCGCTAAATTTAGTAATTTACCGTGGCACACCATTCAAGAAACATACAAATTTTTTTAGCAACATGTGGTTAATGAGTCAAGTTAAGTTTCCTACCATGGTGCACCAGCACCAAACTAGCTCAACACAGCGCCCTGCCGTCCACACACCCCCCCCCCCCCCCCCCCCCGGTTTATGATATCGACAAAGTCTACAAGATAAAACTTTGGCCAATCTATCTTATATTGTCAATCTAGTCAAAATTAGAAAAAATTTGACCAGCAGAAATCCAAAAACATGTGTTTGAAAGAGAGAGAGTATCTGATAAACTGGTCAAACTATGTCAATAATGGGAAACCAGGAGGAGCCACTTCAGTGTAGATGTCACATTTATGCCAAAACAAAGATTAAGCAGCACATACCCCTTTCTTTCTAAGTTGGTTTGTTGAATCAAATTGTCGAATAATCTGCTTCAGAAGACCTCTTTTAGGTTCCATCAATATTCTCCTTCCAGCTTCAACCTTAGATAGATTGACAAGTATGGAGGAAACATATTCAAAAGTGTCTTGCTCTGCATTGGGGATTAAAAAGAATAAGTTGAGTTACATGTCAATCGAATATTTTGGCACTGACTCAGGACAAACAATCACAAAAGTGGTGGAGAGACTACAAAAGTGATTGCAGAAATGAAAAATAGACCAATCATCAAAAAGAAGGTCAACTTAGATGATTCATAGTATAAATGTATGATACGATTGCTTCAAACTTGTGAAAGCATTGCAAGATCAGGTCATAGTATAAATGTATGATACAATTCATCATTCTGTTGGCAATAATTATTGATCATGAATTTATCAGTTGGAATGACAGTACATGGAAAGTTTCAACCTCTTGCATAAATTTACATGATATAATCAGACAGAAAGAAAATTAACTAAAAGAAAGGAGCTAGAACCAAAATGAGGAGCAGAATCTGACATAACAATAAAAATGAAAACAAATTTAATGTATAAAACAAGGAATTAATCAAAGTTTCTTATTTGAATGTAGAAGTTACACTACATTTGTAATGTGTGGACAAAAGAAACTAACCTTCAGAATCACTGGATGACCTACAGAATGATCGCACAAGCTTTGCAACATACAACCCTTGCACCTTTTCATCCCCAACCTTTCAAAATGACAGGAGTCACATTAGTCATGCCTAGGGATGACTCAAATAAACAAAAGGATTGCGATTTCAAACCAATGCAAAGAAATGAGCAGTCATAAATTAAACAGAGTGTGGATACCAACGACGCCTATGATGAGATGGAATTTTGTAGCACTTTAGAGATAAACGTAGATACGAAGCAAATTAGTTAATCAAAATCAATGGCATGATTTGGCCAAAAAGACGGCAGATATCTAGAAATGTGGTAGGAACAGCATGTATCATAGAAACAACACAACTGTAAGATCTTGTATGGAAGTACAGAACCAAGAATTGAAACAGCAAAAGGCAGCTTAGACTAGCAGATGCGATAGTCCATGGTGATGTAAGTTCGTTCATTTCGAGAGAAAATATATTTGGTTATTGGAACCAAAATGATTCTCCTTTTGCTCTTCTAGAGAAAAACAGTGATGTTTACAGCAAATACCAAAATGATAAAGATCTCATTCCTATTTCTCCATACAACAAGATTGAACCTCATCCAGTTACTGCTCACCTAGAAGGCGGTTCTAGTAAACGGCAACAATTGATAAAAATGTCAGATAGACACCTTAGTAAGGGAAAAGCCGCAATTCACATCTAATTTGAGTGGGAACAGGAGGCAGCAAGGTACCTGGAGGAGCGCGGCGACGCCGGACTCGACGTGGGTGAGGTTGACCAGCAGCATGACGAGGCTGCGCGCGAGCGCCGGCTGCTCCCCGCCGCGCTTGGCGACGACGTCCATGGCCGCGTCGACGGCGCCGAGCGCGACGAGGCGGGCGGCGAGGGCGGCGTCCTGGCTGAGGTTGACGAGCGAGTCCGCCGCGGCCTCGCCCGCGCCGCTGCCGACCGCGGAGGCCAGCAGGCGGAGCAGCGCCGGCAGGGCGCGGTCGGCGCGCGCCGTGAGCGCCCGCAGGCCGTCCTCCCCGCCCGTCAGGCCCCGCACGATGTCCACGGCCGCGGTCCGCACCTGCGGGTTGCGGTCCGAGAGGAAGCCGATCAGCTCGTCGAGCTCGTCGGCCATGGCGGCGGCGGCGGCGAGGGTTTAGCTCCCCTTTTTGCCTCGTTCGTGTGGGTTCAGGGGATTTCCCAGGCGGAAGAGAGGAGTTAGGCGGCGACGCCATGAATACGGGTTGAGGCCTTCTTACGTGATCCTAGCACGAACACGTAATTCTCAAGATTACGTAGCCGGAAGTGGCTCAAACGACACAAGGAACGGCGCCAACGGCACGCAGCCGCCGTCGGAGTCCGAGCAGAGAGAGGATTTCGTGGCAGAACACGTGCCGTTTTCCGATTGGGAGCAGGGCCGCAGGGAAAGCAGCAGGGGTGCTGATGCTCCTCTACGGGTTTGTTTGGGAAATAGGGCGTCCAAGAATATTATTAAGGCCTTGTTGGATTGGGAGGGTTTCGTTCCTCTACAAGTTAGTTGGGGATGTAGGGTGTGTTTGGTTGAATTAGTTGGGGATGTAGGGTGTGTTTGGTTGAACTTAATAGCAGACCCTACTTGTCATGTATATATGCGTACATATATACATATATATAGTTATATATACATAAAACTAAATAAATACATAGTTGTTCACAATTTTATATGTATAATATATTTTATATTTATCTATTTATTTATATCATATATCTTATAATATAAATAAATAGATAAATATATATATATATGTATACATATATATATATCATATATTTATCATATATACATATGAATAATATATATATCTTATACATATAACATATATATAAGATACTGAAAGGACCTTGATGTCGCCTAGAGGGGGGTGAACAGGCGGTTTCTGAAAAATAAAACTTAGCAGCGGATTAGATCGCCGGATATTCCGACACTTCGTCGGATATTCCGACACTGACAGTAAAGAATGAGCACGTGATGCAAAGATTTAGAGCAACTTAGCTAATTCCCTTTGAATAGAAAGGTGGGAAATCGTCCAAGGATTCTTTTCCACCTAAGAGCTGCACCACAAACTTCACACACGAGTAGATCGGAGCAAATCTATGAAAGTCAACTATGAACTACCAAGAACATATGAACTCGAAGATGAACACGAAGAACAGCAAACACAAGGGAGACAAGTGATTTGTTTACCGAAGTTCACTTCCCAAAAGAAGCTAGTCTCCGTTGAGGTGCCTCCAAAGAGACCGAGTTGAGCCACAACTCTACCCTCCCCCTAGGGCCCAAAAGCCAAGCTAGGGTTACTTACTATGATATCTCCAAAGGGATCGGCTTTACAAACTTTCCGGGGCAAGCTCACACGAGTTGAGCGCTCGCCGGAGACGCCTAGCCGTCTAGGAGCAAAAACTCCAAGAGTAACAAACGCGAGTAGATGGCCGAGGATGTTTCAAATGCTCAAGAGTTGGAGTTGATGCTCACCCACACACAAATCCAAGAACTCACTCAAATCCCTTCTCAAATCTTGCAAGGATTGGCTCTAGGGAGTTGAGGGAGTGAAGGGGATGCTCAAGAGAGTGTTCTATGCAAGTGTGGTCGGCAGCCAAGTGAGGAGGGGGCCAAGGGGTATATAAACCCGAGCCCCCCAAAACTAGCCGTTATGCTGTCTGCGAGATCCGGGCTGGATACTCCAGGGCTACCCCGGATACTCCGAGAACACTCAAACCCGAAGGGGTCCTCGGAACAATATTGTTCTGATCCTGTCCCGGATACTCCTGCTCTAGAAAAACAGCAGGAATACTTTGTGTCTGTGAGTGCACTTGTGTCTCTCACATGTACTTGGTTGGATTTCTTTGAGCATTAAAACATCCATGGCTTGATCAACACGCATCCCCCTTGATAGTACGACGTTACCTATATACTCAAGATCAAAGATATAAACTATATCAACCCTTGAGCTTCAATGTCTTCATCATGTTGTTTTTCTTCAATATGACACCTTGAGGGTTTGCTAGCATTCTTGTCTCTTGAGCATACCATCCAAGAACTAGTGACTTTGGATTCATCGACCAATATGGTGAACACTCAACTTCATATCCATTTATAAGTCACTTCAATATATGATTCATTAAAGATTAGATGCATTGCATAGCTTCACTTGGTGAGGCTTGATTTGTGCCTCGGAATCAAACCAAGTACTAGCTTCCTTCACCCTAGCAAAGTCCTTCGGTCACAAGACAATTCTTGCCCTTCTCCTTGCTTAGTTCCTCGTCACTAGTACTAGCTTGACCCCTTCACCCCATCTTGCCAACTTTAAGTTAATTTGGCTTTGTCTTGCATCTAAATGAGCATCTCAACTAATTCATTTTCTTTAATACCATAATCTTTCCTTTGCATATTTGCCTTTTCTTTCATACCAATATTATGACCAAGTAATTTTCTATCTTGATTTCCCTTGAAATACCAAGTACTTGGTCAACTATCTTCCTTCTTGATTAAGAATACTATCCATGTGACCAAGCAACCTACCATTCCAAATTCCTTTGATTCCCATTTCTCTTGGTCACTCATCTCATTTTATCAACATGCAATTATGCATTCTATTTCCTCATCGTGATCTTTCTTTCACTATCTTTCTCCATATTGATGTTATGACCAAATAAGCTTCCATATGAACTTCTTCTTGGACAATAAATAAATCCCTTAATGACCATTCTTCACAATGTCATAATCTTGATCATCATGCAATTGTCATCATGCAATTTTCACCTTTCTTTGATTATATGAGCAAACAACCAATGAGGCCATATAATTCATTTACCTCTTGTCTCTTTTCTATATTTCCATCTTTGCTTGTCATTTCTTTACTTTTGCATGCTTCATATAATATGAGCTTGACTTTGTTATTTGCAATAAAATCCTTGTCAAAACTTAACAAGCTCATTAGTCTTTTAATCGTTTGTGTCATTCAATCATCAAAACCCACAAGGGCTAGATGTACTTTCAGATACACGTATAAATAAATAAATATACACATATATATCTTATACATATAAACATATATATAAGATATATGTATAAAAATAAATAAATATCATATAATATATATATTATGTATATATACACATATGTACATACATATATATACGTAGGTAATTTCTTTAAACTTGTGAAAGCCAAAGCCCAAAAAAACACCTCCATACCTGCTTTTAGAAATGAACTAGAAAAAAGCTGCTTTTGGCTTTGGCTTTTGTTGACAGCCAACCCATTTGATTGGGCTACTGACTTTTTTTGAAAGCCAAAGCCAGAAAAAGCCCAACCAAACGCACCTGTAATCCCTCTCGATCCCCTCCATTCCCTTCCGCAAGGGATTAACCGAATAAGCCCTAAGGGGATCGGAGTGGAGCAGTCTAAGGGCAGGCCCAACACACGTTGGCCTCGGTGGTGGCTCAAGGAGAGAGATTGCTACACATTAGCTGAGGTCACTACTCAAAGAAATCTCATGCATCACAGACCAATAATTCTGGTGGCTCTAGATGGACCCTACAAGCATAGCTTTTCTTCTCGATTCAGTACTACCATTGAGCACCAATCTCTCCAACGCGGTACCCAAGGTGTCTTCGTACTTTTTTGCAGTGGGACAACTACTACTTCTACAGGCCACTCTGCTCCTCTGCAAGCTACTGGCCAGGTTGAGGTGGAAGCTAGACTCCGACGTGTAGGCGTGAAGCCACCATCCAACCTGGAGCGTTGAGCTTGCCCTAAAGCGAGGCCAAACCCAACGCACACACCTAGTACTCTCGGTGTAAAAGGTGTATTGCATATAGGCATCCAATTCTGAGGAAGCTAAAGTCCCAACATGAAGGCAAGTAATACATGTCACTCCATGTATCTTTTGCATGCTAAAAGTTACTTTTGTCTCTCACGTAATCTATCTTTTCTCAGCAGGACCACTGCTTTTCTCCTAAGCACTCGCAGCCCCTGCAAGCGGCACTGACAGGTTTAGAGCTACTGCTTTTTTATCCAAGCCTACGTGTTGCTCCGAGGCCACCAGTGAAGGGGAGTGTTGGCCTTGCCCTCCGCTTTCCCTAAGGGCAAGCCTAATACAGGCTAAAAAAGCATATTCCACGTAGTTCTAGACAAGTTAAAGCCTCCATCTTTACAAAGCAGGCTAACTTCTAAGATTTACGTGTGGACCCATGCTTTTGTCCATTGCCACCGCTTTCTCTTATGCAACGTCCTTTTGTCAGAGGCCAAAGCATCTCCTTTTTCCCCAACGCAGGCTTGAACAGTTGCCTCACCTTTTTGCCAGATAGAAACCACTGCTCCTTCTGCAAGTAGCTCTGTGCCTTGCGAGGCTACCATTCACCGTGACATGGATGCAATGTGTCGACGTGGTACTTGGGTAGCACTCCACCGTGGTGCGTTGGGCCTGCCCTAAGTAGTGCCAAGGTCTGACGTGTCCATCTTTCTTATTTTGCTCTAGTGTTAAGAAATTCTGTGCATGTGCTAAGATAGATCATGTAGCAATAAAGTATTTAAGCTTCACCTTTCCCATGTTCTATCCGGTTTAAAGAAAAATGGGACAGTTGGAATCAATAATTTCTTTTTTTTTGCACCGGATACGAAATCTAAGTATCGGTGTCAAGCATTTCTTGCTTAGCTCCATATGCTCCACTATACGGCACCTCTTCTACTACTCTCCTTGCTCTTGACACACTTGAAAACATAACATTGGAGCTGCCCTAAGGACCCCCGTTTGGCAGCACGTACAGTCTCGTAAAATACATAACTGTGGATATGAATGCAGACTGGTGTTCGTCTTGGTTCACCTCTTTCGTGTAGTCTAAATGATTCTAGTTCCTGGCTAACCGGGTGTAGATTTTTTTATGTTGATTGGCTGGTTAAAATGGACAGGCTTTATTGATACATTAATTGGTAGCATTTATAGATTGATATGGTTACTTTGCATATGGAATACGGTAGAGTTACAATCCATTTCCTTTGTCAATTTTTTTCAGAGTATCTCGCTTTGCACGATGGATACGGATAAGGCCTCCTTACTGCGAACACGTAGTTCGGAGGATCGATTACGCTGGCCCGAAGAGCACAGGGATCACGGCACGCAGCAGCGGTCGGCGCCAAGGATATTCCCGTTTTCCGATTGGGGACAGGGCCGCAGCCTGCAGGAGGGACGCATATTCGCTTGTGGGGGCCTGCTCCTCGTGCATCACGAGTCACTTGTATTATTTCTTTGTTTCCGGCTTCTCATCCTGGGCCTAGTGCTTCTTGGAGTACATTACCACACAGGCAGGCCTCCAGGTACGGGTAATAATCAGAGTTCATTCACTAGCACACAGCTTCGTGATACACGTTGCGGCAAGCCCTTGGAATAATTTCAACTTTCACGACAAGAGTCGTCTCAAAAATGAAAAACATATGATTCATGTACGTGTTCTCGAAGCAATGATGATGTGACTTTGACTCCAAAATTGTGACGCTAGTGGCTTTAGGCCATGTTTTTTTTTGTTAGCAATTTTTTCGATGAATATTGCATGTATAAAGTATTAAATAAAAACCTGTAGAGAAATGACTTTTCATCCACCCCTTTAGTCCCGGTTAAGTTTTGACCCGAGACAAATAAACTTTTAGTCCCGATTCGTATTTTTCTGGGTCCGGAAGGACCTTTAGTCCCGGTTGGAGCCTCCAATTGAGACTAAAAGGTCTCAACCTTTAGTTCCGGGTGGTGGTTTCATCCGAGGCTAAAAGGGTGACTTTTAGTCCCGTTTGGTGGCTACAACCGAGACTAAATGGTCTTTAGTCCCGGGTGAAGGAGTTTCATGGGTTACAATAAAAAAACATCTCACCTTCCATCACATGTACCATGTAAGTGGAGTGGCTAGGTGGCTATATGTGACACCATGCAAGAGGTTGCGGGTTCGAATACCACTATGCGCAAAAAATACGGGTGGTCCCGGGCATGGGGACCGGGACTAACGCCCGGTTGTGTACAAGTGATAGTCTATTTACAACAAGTGATAGTCTATTTACAAAGGTCTCGTAAATTAACGCGGGGTTTGTACATAGTTTTGTAAACTGACTTTATTTAATATTCTTAATGAGCGGTTAAATGTGTGTAATTTTTTTTTTAAAAAAACATGGCCTTGGAGCCAATTGTGCGTCTTTGTCTCTACCGTTGTCTCACGTGTGTTCTTATTAGGTGTAGAAAACAAATTAAACCGGGGCAAAGGGCAGGTTGCTTTAAACTATACATATCCAAGCCGTGCCATACTACATATAGGTTCAGATGAGCACCATCTATAGTAAGCAACTAGGTGAATCCCCCGCGCGTTGCTGCTGGATATTTTGCATAAATTTATATGATTATTGGATGCATTTGTGAAGTTTTCAGCCTTTTGACGTGAAGGTATATCGAATTGCCAATTGTGAAGTGTGTAGTGCAAGAGCCCAATTTGAAGTATAAAAAACAAAAAAAATTTAACTTTACTTCAAAAGGATCGGTTTCTCCCTCAAGCTCAACCATCACTGGAGCATTCACGCTGTAAAACTCAAAAGCAGCTCAACCATCACTGAAGCATTCATACTGTAAAACTCAAAAGCCGGCCCATAACTTAATTTGGCCCAAAAGGCCCATTACTCGTTGCGCAGGTTGGCCCACCGCATACACGCACAGCACAACCCAACACGCACTCATGCGCTGCGGTCTGCCCATGACCCGCTAACGGCCCAGCCCGGTCCGCGCACGCGCAGCACAGCTCGCGTCACGGCTTCCACGGCGCGGCTCGCTAACGGCCCATTAGTCGGCCCGGGCTGCGCCCCGGCCTAACCTAATTCCAGGGCAGCCTGATCCGTCTGATCGAGATCAGGCAGTGGAGATGGAAGACGCCTCACATATAAATGCTCAGCCGGCCGCCTCAACCCTAATTGCCCTCACTTACCAGCCGTGCACCTCACTCCCTCCCTCTCTTCTCCCCCGACTCAGGGCACCAGGCGCTGTCGCCGGCCGCCACCTCTCCTCCTCCCCACCCCCGCTCCCCATTCTTTGCCCGTGAGCGCCGTCCTCCGCCTCCAGCTCCATGGTCGCCATCACGCACTGCCCCCGCGCACGTGTACATCTTGAACTTGGCCTCGGCCTCGCCGTCGACGTCGCCGGCTCCGGCATGCTGCAGCAGCAGGAGCTCGCGAGCGTCCGGGTGCAGCACCCCGGGCTGGAGCAGCTCCGACTTGTCCGCGTTGGGCCGCAGGTAGGAGGCACCCATGTGGTCGACGCTCTGGTACATGCGCCCCACGCTGCCCTGCATGGTGCTGGCGGAGACCAGCTTCGCCACGGAGCCGACGGGCAGCGTCAGCAGGCTGAACACGAAGTCCACAAACTCCTTACCGGCCTCGGCGAAGAGAACCCGCTTGGATTTGGTCTCCACCAGCAGCTTCAGCGATATCTTGGGAGCCATGGGTCTAGGGTTCGGGTGAGTGAGGGTCAGGTGTTCGACGATGATGCTTCCGTGGTTTTATGCAAGGAGTAGATGGTGGGGAAGATGGAGAGGCTTCATCAGTTTCTTGTGCAAAAGCTGAAGCGTTTGCGTTTTAAACTGCAGTCTCCTTGGCTTCTGAATTCAACAACGCATGCAACTCTTCGTCCTGACGGCAACAACAAGTCTGCTTGGCTTCTAAGTTGGAAAAGAAATAAGTCATTGGCTCTTGATCTACCGGTGCTGACATGGTACGCTGAGAATTGAGAGAAATCTAACCCGGACTTGTAGTGGGTACCAATTATATAGTTGTTATAGATTCTCCATTGTCAATCTTACGTATTCCTTCCGTATTGGTAAAGAAAGTCGTTTATGATAATGTTTGAGTCATACTTTAGAAATATAAATCATGGATAACTTTTAAGTCATTGAGTTTGAAATTATAAAAGTTATATGAATAGATTTATTTTAAAAAATACTTTTGTAAAAGTATATATGTTTCACTTTTGAAGAATATTTTTATAGAAAATAAGAAGTCAGAGTTGTGTTTTGAAGATAACGTCGCTGTCTTAAACGATTTTTTTATCCTTATGGAGGGAGTATATAGGTACTAACTTGACGAAACAATATGTAGCCCTTGTTTAGTTTCCAAATTTGGGAGCCAAACTTTGGTCTTTTGGAGTACGTGCGCAACTGTAGCATTTCGTTTATATATGTGAAAAATTATCTAAAAATTGATTAATTAGGCTCAAAATGTTCGTCTCGCAGAGTACTCCCTCCGTACTTGTAAAGGAAGTCGTTTAGGACAAGATTTGAGTCAAACTTTGGGAATATAAATCATGAATAACTTTTAAATTGTAAAAGTTATATGAATAGATTTATTTTGAAAAATACTTTCACAAAAGTATACATGTATCACTTTTCAACAAATATTTTTATAGAAATAAGAAGTCAAAGTTGTATTTTGAAGACCGTATCGCTGTCCTAAGCAACTTTCTTTGCGAGTACGGAGGGAGTACAACGAAATTGTGCAATTAGTTTTTGATTTCATCTATATTTAGCACTTCATGCATGTGGCATATTCTGATGTGATGAGAATTTTTTTTTACGGTGAACTTTCGGGGTGGAATCCGGTATCTAAACAACGCCGTAGTCAGAGAAATTTAATCTAGTGCAGAAACTTAAATGAACAAAGTAGGGTACGTGTGCATCGAAACCAGACTGGACCACCAAGGTACGTTTTGTTTCCACGCAGTGCAAATTGGCAACGGCAAAATAAAAAGCGCATCTTATTGGCTAGCGACGTCCTCGCAACTTTCCCCACATCCGAATGTCCCCTTGTTCCTCTTCCTCGCGCCGCGGCCGCCCACGCCACCGCCATCCGCAGCTACCCACCCCCTCCCCGCCCTTTCAAAACCCAACCGCAAAAAGCGCACGCAGCCAGAGCTGCTGCACGCGGGCGCACCCACTACCTCTCTCTCTCTCTCTCTCTCCCCATCCGCGCTCCCGTTCCGTCCGCTCCAAGCAAGGCACCGCCCACGCGTGCCCCTCCCGCATCCCCGATGCCGGCGGTCGCGGCCGCGGTCACGGCGGCGGCGGCGTGGGCGCTGCGGGCGGCGGTGTGGGCGTGCCTCGCGGCGTCGGCCATGCTCGTCGCCGAGGCCGCGTACATGGGCCTCGCCAGCCTCGCCGCCGCCGCAGCGGCGCCGTGGCGCCGGCCCCAGCGGAGGTACCGGTGGGAGCCCATGCCCGGGGCCGGCGACGTCGAGGCGGGCCCCGCGGCGGAGGAGTTCCCCATGGTGCTCGTGCAGATCCCCATGTACAACGAGAGGGAGGTGAGCCGTTCGCGTTCGCGTTCGCGTTCGCGTCTCTGAATCTCTCGTCCTCTGTAAAGCTGAATGTGCCCCGCGCCCCAATCGCTGGTCGCTGCTACACGGTCGCGATCGCGAGATCGTAGGACCATAGGATAGGATAGGACGCGGCGTTACGAATTCAGAAGGTTTTAGATGTGGACCTACTACTACGGTCCCAAGTACCTCAATGCGTCCTTCTGATAATTTGTGGGGCGTTTATCAAGCTATAGTTTTGGTGGCTTTAATGGCGCGCTACTTCTGATGAATGCCTTGGTGTCCTTTTTCTCGTCTCTGGATGAATTGGGGGCAACAAACTGACGGACTGAGGAAATTTGTGAATTCAAAGATACTAGTGTCTCATTGTGTTTGTAGTGTTCTGTCTTTATTCTCAAGGTGGAGTTAGTATCAGAAATGTGCTCCACTGTTTAGGAGCACACTGCACACTGGCTAGTGGCTTTGATTAGTGGAATTGTGATGCTATGGATGATGGCATTGCATTGCTTTTACGAATAAAAACCGGAAATACCTTGGTTGCATGCCTACGGGGATCACAAATCGCGATTACAAATAAAATGAGACAGGAGGAATGGAGATACGGGACCTACTATGCAATTTATGATGTTAGCTGCTGAGTAAGATAGACAGTGACAGTCTCGTTTTTCTTGCTGTACTGACAATGTCACCAATGCAACTTTAGTGCTTTGTTTACTGGGCAATTGACTAACAATGCTGAAAAGCAATAGTTTTTCCAAGGTGTCGGAACATTGTTCTTGTGTACCTTGCAACTTCTTACAATTTGACACTGGAATCAATGCAACATTTGCTACAATTTTTCAGGTGTACAAGCTATCCATTGGTGCGGCCTGTGCCCTCACATGGCCACCAGACCGTATTATAATACAAGTCTTGGATGATTCCACTGATCTGATTATTAAGGTAGACCTTGGTTAGAGTTATATGGTTTCTCTTGATTGAGTAAGACTAATATTTTCATATAATTCTGGGTCAAACTGTGGTTTATGTGATGCAATTTTGAAAGTTAATTGTCTTTTAAATTTATAAATAAATGGTATATAAGTACTTATTTGCTAGGTTAGCTCCAGCTACACTGCTTTTGTATACTATACATATGAATAGGATCATTTATTTACTTAATGAATACAAAAAATTAATGCTTCAAAAGAGTACTAGTATGGACGTGTACAAAGTAGCTAAGGTTCTGTTTTTTATAGAGAAAAGGGAGTTAGTATTCTGAATGCAATAAATGTGCATGACATCAAGAGCGTCCATTTCACGGTTGTATTTGGGTAGTTATGCCTCTGTAATATATTGGAGCACTTGCTCAAATGCAGGAACTAGTGGAGCTTGAATGCCTGGATTGGGCCACCAAAAAAATTAACATCAAGTATGAGGTTAGAAATAACAGAAAGGGATACAAGGCAGGTGCATTGAAGAAGGGCATGGAACATATATACGCCCGACAGTGTGACTTCGTTGCTATCTTTGATGCAGATTTCCAACCTGAATCTGACTTCCTTTTAAAAACTATACCATTTCTTGTGCATAACCCAAAGATTGCACTTGTACAAGCACGTTGGGAGTTTGGTAAGCATAAATATGTCGTTTTCTAGTCATGTGTACAGTTAGGAATATTCTGTTTTTGGAGTTCCTATCCTCGTGAAAATTAAAGCAAATATGTTATGTGTGTGGTTCTGACAGGTTCATGTGCAGTTCTTTTTACTTGTTAAGAGTGTAGATTGGTTTGGTTAGTTTGGATTCATTTGTTTAGTTTGTTTATTTTCATTAGCAGAGTTTATTTCTTAATTCTTAGAGTTAGCCAAGTCATCTGTGTAAAAATACATGGCAACTCATCTTTTTAATCAAGTAAATATATTGCCTAAGGTTAAGCTCATGTGCTAACTTAGATGGGCGTACCTATTTCACATATGGAATGCTTACACCTTACATCGGAAAAATGATATTTAACTGTATAGATAAGATTTTATATATTTCTGGTAACTCTGTATTGACAAGGAGACATATCATATAATCTTTTAGTAAAGATAGTTGCTTTTATATATTTCTGGTAACTCTGTATTGACATGGAGACATATCATGTAATCTTTTAGTAAAGATGTTTTGCTCTAAGATAGAGAAATATGATGTGATTTTAGTACAGAGGGTATAATGTTACATAATCTCTAGTTTAAGTACACAACTAAATGCTGACACAAGTACATAATATGTTAGTTCTGTTCCATTAATGATCTTTTTGGCCAAACCTTTATGTACACTTAGGCTCTTGATAATAAATTTGAGTGACACTGACACAGTAATACGTTGGTTGACAATTTTAAGCTGTAATAAAGTTCTGATTACTACTGATGTTCTGATGCAATTTCTTCACCATTTGCCATGACAGCGGTCATATTGATGAAGTAAGTGAGGAGTTTTGTTCATTATGATTACAGGATGTTCCTGACCTGGCCTTTGCCGGGCGATTTTGCAGTGAACTATGATGTTTGCCTGATGACAAGGATACAGAAGATGTCTCTAGACTATCATTTCAAAGTCGAGCAGGAATCAGGATCGTTTGTGTACTCATTCTTTGGCTTCAATGGTAAGAGCTGGTTGATAGCTGTACATTGAGGTTCTGATTTTTTCCATGATACTAGGATGGAGTTGGGATAAATTATCTGAAAAATATAACAACTGTGTTCTGTTCACAGGTACAGCTGGTGTATGGCGTGTACCTGCTATTAATCAATCTGGGGGATGGAAAGATCGCACCACCGTAGAAGACATGGACTTGGCTGTACGGGCAAGCCTCAAGGGATGGGAGTTCTTGTATGTTGGTGATATTAGGGTATTTGTCTGAATCTCTTTGAACCTCGAATAACTGTTTTTTGATGAAGCTATGATATATTGTGCCATGTCAGCATTACAACTGTAAACCGTATACAGGTTAAGAGTGAACTCCCAAGTACCTTCAAAGCCTACCGACATCAACAGCATAGGTGGACTTGTGGTGCTGCCAATCTCTTCAGGAAAATGGCATGGGAAATCATTACAAACAAGGTCTGTCTTCTTGAACCCCACTCCATAAGGCATTAAGATGATTTTGTCATGCTATAATTACCAACTGGTATAATGCAGGAGGTGTCAATATGGAAGAAACATCATCTTTTGTACAGCTTTTTCTTTGTGCGAAGGGTTATCGCTCCCCTGGTGACATTCTTGTTTTATTGTGTTGTGATCCCTCTGTCTGCTATGGTTCCTGGTGTCAGCATTCCTGTATGGGGGCTGGTCTATATTCCCACTGCCATTACATGTATGAATGCAATCAGAAATCCCGGGTACGCATAATCTCACAACCTTCCATATGCCTGTTAATGTTGCCATCTTCATATGACATTATGTAATACATAGGTCTCTCCATCTGATGCCCTTCTGGATTCTGTTTGAGAATGTGATGTCCATGCACCGCATGCGTGCTGCTCTAACCGGTTTGCTCGAGACTGCACGTGCAAATGACTGGGTAGTCACTGAGAAGGTAGGAGATCTGGAAAAGGATGATATCGATGTACCACTCCTTGAACCAGTGAAGCCAACCGAATGCATTGAGAGGTAACTGAGGAAGCTCGTAGCAAAATGGTGTTGAAAGAACAAATTGCAAGTATTGCTTCTTGGAGACCATGCTTATGATTTCAATCTTTGCCTTTGTAGGATTTACATTCCTGAGCTCTTGCTTGCACTCTACCTCCTAATATGTGCCACATACGACTTCGTCCTTGGAAGCCATAAGTACTATCTTTATATCTACCTCCAGGCATTTGCATACGTTGTAATGGGTTTTGGTTTCGTTGGAACGAGAACTCCATGCTCATAACAGCTTTGATGATGTTACTAGCCCCACATTTCCAATTTGCACCTAGATAGTGTGCAAGGTAAATACTTACCTGATGTTATTGTTTTGTATGATACTGGTCCATGCTTAGTCTAGGGAGTTTTAGGTCCCTAACAAGAAAATTCCTCATTTACCACTGGTAACTCAGAATTTTATGATTTACCACTGGTAAACCCATTTTCCCTGACATACACAGTTTTCTCAATAATCGCCCTGTGCTAGATGTATTTATCTGTAATAGTGCCATGGCAGAACTGGGATATAATGGCATGAATTTCAGATTTTGGGTTCACAGTTGTAATAGGGCGAGAGGTGAGTCTGTATCCTAGCTGAATTAGGAGCTTCGTGTAGCATATTTTTATGATTGTCATGTGTAGAGATGCCAACCATGGATGTATGGAACATGATGAAAAGACGATGAAATATGGTATATGGTATTTCATCTCTTTGCTCTATTATGCAAAATCGGAGCAATGTGGGGCTCTGCATCGGTATCAAAGCATAAAAAATTAAAAACTATATAATTGGAGCGGCATGTGGATTATCTGTGTAGACAATCTCTATGCCACATAGAAATGCAATGATGTGAAAGCAAGGATCTTTTGCTTTCTGGGGTGAGCAAAGGGAAATCTAGCTGGTTCCTTTGCTTTGTCGGATGCTGATTGGTCACTTTATATGATGATCTGTATTTTTTTAAAAATGTCTAGATCCTAGTCCTACCCTGCTGGAGATTCAATCTTTTCGTGTTTTGCTTTTCTCTTTGGTTCCTTCCTGTGTCTGGTTTTCGTTAATTTAAAGTGACTTTTGCTACAGTGTGCTGGATAGGTATCACAAGTTCACAACAGCTCCACCTATCTGCTGTTGCTCCTCCTCGTAAAGAGCACCGGGTGTGAAATGGAATGAGTACAATGCCACCTTGTTTGATCAATTAAAATCTTTGTTACTACTTTCGAATAAGGAATTTTTATAATGCATGTTTTCCCTAATTGCTTACAAAAGGGGGCATGACCCGTTCACTTTCTAGACAAGTACGAGGATAATTAATAAGAAGCACTAATTGGTCGAAGTAAAGACTATAAAATACAGAGTAGGTAGTAGGTACTCCCTCTGATCCACAATAAATAAGTGACGTTTCATATATTGACATGGTTTCTCAACACAATTTTGACTAAAATGTGTTTGTCATAAAATGTTTATAAAGGGTGGCAAAAGGATATTGTTATGAAGCAAAATATCGAGACAAACTTTGTGTATAATAGCTGACTCAAGACAAGTTTTGTTTTTTAAGAATGTACTTGGGCACGTAGTTTATATAATAATTTGCATGTCTCCAACCAAAAAAGGGCACCCGCCACCTTTTGGCTGGGTATTGCCGCCACGTGTGTTTGCTTCAGGAATAATATTCAAAGCTTATTTTTTTTGAAAGGAACGGCAAGAGAATTGCCGTAATTTTTATTAGAAGGAGAGAAAAAAGCGAATAGACACGGTAAAAAACCGAAAAAAGAAGGAAAAAAGGTCGGGGGTGATCACAACAACTACAACAGACAACTATACCAACCCCAACCCACCCTCCAACTCGACCAGAAAAAGCTAGGACAAGCAACTAAAACAACTAAAAACACCTCACTAGAAAGAAAACAAAACAACTAAGAGGAAGCCTCTAAGTGGTGTTGCTTGATCCGTGTTGTGTCGTAAGCCCAGGTCGTACGACTTGTCTTGCCTCCTGATACAGCTTGGTGTCAGCTAGAATCATGTGGGCCAACTCGTCCACTTCGAGCGATTTGTGTTGAAAAATTCTTCGGTTGCGTTCCTTCCAAATGTTCCACCAAAAGTATAACATGAGTCCGTCAAAATTTGGTTTCTGTTTACTGTCGAAGGATCGTCTCATCCGTCTCCACCAGCGACCAATGGTCTCTGAAGATGATGTGTGCAAGTCCTGCCTTCCGAGCTCTGAGGTCAATTTGGTCCATACCGTCTGAGTGAATGGGCATTCATGACACAAATGTGAGGGTGTTTCTGGCGCCCCGTTACAAAGCTTGCATGTCGGGTCATGTGGCCATCCCCTTTTTGCCAGATTATTTGCCGTGAGTATTTTGTGCTGGAGGAGAATCCAAGCAAAAATCCGGCATTTCGGCTCTGCTTTTGCTTTCCAAATGGGTGTGAGAGCCGGTTTTTTGCGTCGTCCCAGAAATTGTATGCGATAGGCACTTTGCGTGGAATATTGTCCATCCGGTGTCCATTTCCACTTAATCTCATCTTCAACGTCCTGTCGCCTATTTATGGAGTTCACTGCTCCCCACAACTCGATAAACTCCTGACTAGATCGGGGAGATGTGTGAAACCCATTTATTTTGTTCTACGACCTTCTTCACTGTAACATTCTTCCTCTTTGTTTTCTGAAAAAGAGCGGGGGCGATGCACTTTGGCGCCTGTCCATTAATCCAGCTGGAATGCCAAAAACTGGCCTTGTCGCCTTTGCCTATGGTGACAACTGTCGAAGCCGTGAAGAGGTCCTTATCAGTGTTGTCGCAGGGGATCTCTAATCCCGCCCACGGGCGATCAGCGTGATGCCACCGTATCCAAAGCCATCGTAGCCTCAAGGCGCGTGCAAATCTCTCCAAATCTAGAATGCCTAGACCCCCTAGGTCCCTCGGCGCACAAGTGGTTGGCCAATTAACCAGACAGTGGCCCCCGGTACATTTTTCTGGCTCCTCGCCTTTCCAAAAGAAACTTCTTCGCAACCTGTCAATTTGTCGCAACATCCATTTTTGCGCCGGAAAAACCGTCAAGTGATATAACGTTTGCGAGGTGAGTATGCTTTTAACTAGCGTCTCTCGTCCAGCCATTGATAGCAGTTTGCCCTTCCAACCAGGAATCCTGGCGCCAATCTTGTCCAGCAGCGGTTGAACATCGACCCGTCGGAGCTTGCGCGTGTGTAATGGTAGGCCCAGGTATTTGCCGGGGAACTTTCCTATCTTGCCCGAGAAATTGACCAAAGTCTCCGCTACAAGAGTATCATCGCATCTTATCGGAAAAATTTCTGTTTTATTTAAATTGACTTTGAGGCCCGAACAGTTACCAAAAAGGTTTAGCACTTGTGTGATGTGGTGCAGCTCCGTCCTATCTGGATTTGCGAAAATGGCCGCATCATCAGCGTACAGGGAGCATCGAAGCGACGCCGCCCTCGGCAAGACCGGGTGTAACAGACCCCTAGTAGCTGCTATCTCCATTAATCTGTGTAAAGGGTCGATGGCTAAGATGAACAGCATCGGCGACAGAGGGTCGCCCTGTCGTAGCCCCCTGGCATGTTTTATGCGCCGGCCCGGGATCCCATTAAGTAAAATCTTGGAGGATGATGAGGCAAGGAGGGTGGCAATCCAGTCCCTCCACCGTTGTCCAAAGCCTAGAGCTTGCATTGTCTCAAGTAAGAAAACCCAGCTCACAGAATCAAAGGCCTTTGATATATCAAGCTTGATAAAGAGAGAGGGGCGCTTGGCCTTATGGAGGGCCCTGATCACATTCTGGACATATAAAAAATTATCGTGAATGCATCTCTTTTTAATGAAGGCGTTTTGACATCCGGACACCAACTCGTTAAGTCTCGGTGCTAATCGATCCGCTAGGATTTTGGTGATTATCTTCGCCAAACTGTTAATGAGACTAATTGGACGAAAGTCCGCAACACTCACGACATCATTTGTTTTTGGCAAAAGCACTACATGTGCCTCATTGATTAGCTCCAATTTTTGTGTTCTTAGGGAGTGAAAAGCTCTAAGTGCTGCCATCAAGTCCGCCTGGATGATAGTCCAGCACTTCTCGTAGAAAAGTCCAATGAATCCATCCGGGCCGGGCGCCTTTTCATTTGGCAGGTGCATAATAACTTTCTTGATCTCCTCTTCTTCGAACGGGTGTTCCAACTCCTGCAGATTGTGCTGCTCATATCCTAGGTGTGTTCAGTTGAGGCTAGCAGTGCGTTGTTGTGTCTGTCCAAGTAAGTTAACAAAATGGTCATACACCACTTCTTCTTTTTGCTGGTGGCCTGTTGCTACACCTGCGTTTAACTTGAGTGATGGGATGAACAATTTTCTTCTTCTATTGCTAGCATGGAGCATAAACAGTTTGGTACATGCATCTCCATTCCGTATCCAAGTGAGTCTAGAGTGTTGTCTTGCCCGGGATCGCTGAATGGCCGCCAGGTTCACCGTTTTGGCTTTTAAAAATCTTCGGAAAACCAGTTCATCTTGTGACAATGGTCGCTTCTCTTGCTCAACATCCATGATTAGGAGCAACTGCTTTGCAATCTCAAGGCGCAAGGGGAGGTTTCCTAGAGTTTGTCGCCACCATAGCTTGAGCGCCTTAGCTGTGCGTATAAGTTTTACGTGCATCTTTAAAATGGGATCTTGAGTGTTGACCGGTTGTGCCCAGGCCGCTTGCACCGTGTCATGAAAAGTAGGCATATTCACCCAATAAGATTCAAACCGAAACCCCGAATAGTTTTGTCGTGTCACATCGCCTGTGAGCAGCAGCGGTGCGTGATCTGATCCAAGTGTGGATAGAGCGTGCAGGTCAATATTAGGGAACATGAGGTGCCACTCTGGCGAACCAAACACCCGATCGATCCTTGTGAAGGTGGGGTCATTTTGTTCATTGCTCCATGTATAAGTGCGGCCTCGGAGGTCCACTTCCATGAGCTGGGCCTCGTCTAAAGTGTCTTTGAACCGTGTCATCAAACGTCGATTTAGCCTATTATTACTCTTGTCCTCCGCCTTGTATATTAGGTTAAAATCCCCTAATATGAGCCACTCATTCTTTCCCCTAGCCTTTAGGTCCCTTATTTCATCCAGAAAGATCTCTTTTTCGTTGTTATCTTGTGGTCCATAGACTCCCGTGATAGTCCAGATTTTATTTTCAGCGCGCATCACCACATCTGCCGAGATTGAGTGTGGTGTGGCATGGTGATTTTGCAGGGAGAAAAACTGTCCGTTAACCGCCAATATGATGCCGCCGCGCACCCCCGTGGCAGGCAATGTCGTGTAGGAGTTCACGAAATTCGGTCCAAGCGTATCTCTAACCAGGCTAGGAGTCCAGTGTGCGATTTTTGTTTCCTGAAGACACACAATTGTTGTGCCAGCTGCACAGATCGTATTTCTAACACTATCGCGTCTAGCTTTTGCATTAAGGCCGCGTACATTCCAGCAAAGTATATTACAGTTCTTCTGCGACATAAAAACCTTGAGAGCAACTCATGCTGAAAGCACAACTTATATTAATCGGAACTGGTTGGGCGTGCTTGGCTCTAGAGGCCGATACAAAGCAGGCCGCATGCTCCAGTTGGAACCGTACTGACGACACAAACGTGGACTGATACATAGCAAGTCGATACCACTGCCTGGGCCGATACAACTGACTAGGCGATGACACATTGGTGAGCTCCATGACCGTCGATGGCTAGGTTGGGCCCAACCCATCGCTGGAGTCGCGGGCCGGAATTGCTGGCCCAATAACGATTACACACTTAAAAAGGTTCATTGGTTTGATACACCACATTCTGAGAATCAAATAAAACAACTAGTAATGTCGCCCAGGATCGGTGCAGCGCCATCTATACTGCCGGCAGGGCCTGGTCCATGAGGGATACCGGCGCCACCTTGGTCTTCTTCCTGTTCTTGGCCTTGTTGCCCTCCTCCACCAAAGTCTGCAGGGCCTCCATGGTGGTTTTGGTGAATGGACGTGGAAGCTGTTGCACCAAAGAATCAGGATTCCCATCAGTTTTTAGTTGAGTGCCTGGTATCAATTCTCCTAATTTCTTCACAAGAACCTGTCGGGCAAGCTGTAAGCTACCCAAACCTGCATTATGCTTGGCTTTGTTAGCTAGACGTGCACTTTTCCTTTGCTATGTATTCGGGGCTGTAGGTTGTTGTCTAGAGTTGTCTGTGTGGGGATTGACTCTTGGTGGTGTACTAAAAATGGGGGCACAAGTTTCTCCCGAGACAAAATCAAGAAAGAGTTGCAAATCATTCCCGTCCTCTTGCTCTACTAACCGTGCCTCTTGCTGATTTGTTTGGTGTTGCTGCTGCTCTTCTATAGCCTCAACAAGGGCTTGTTCAATACTCGTGTGAAGTACAACAACCTCAGATTGTTCAGGCAGCACACTAGGATTAGGTGGCACTGTAGAAAAATGTTGATTTTCCACTGTCTCTATATTTGGCATGTGATCTGTATCTGTCATTGGGGGAATTAGCAAGTTTGTGTTATTGTGCTTCTGATCAGGGTTGGGAACTAGTAGCTCTTCCCTGGTGTTGCACTTAAGTGCCGGTGCAGTGCCCTCATTAGCAGGATGTTCCTCATCTAAGAGTTCTGAAACTGAATTTATTAAAGTGCGTTTTGAAGCTAGGAAGTGATTAGACCGCTCAGGTGCCGCATTGTCAGCTAACATATCAGTACTTGCAGCAACTAATTCAGGAGATGTAGTGCTATCATTTATATCCCTAGACAACTCAGAAACATGTAGTATATCTTTCGGATCAGCATTCAGCTCAGGGGGAGATGGCACAAGGTTGCAAACCTGTCCCGCTGCAATGGTTGCCGTGTGGAGTTGCTGATCCTCTCCCCTGGGTGACTGAACTGGCAGCCATCCCGTCGCCCCCTCCAACATGTTAAGGATTCGCTGCTCAAGTGTAGGGGGACCTGCAGGCAGTTTGGGCAGTATTAGCGCCTCTTCCCCCATCGGATCAAACCGACTCTTTTCAGCAACATCAAGGCAAAGGCGTTCAGGAAGCTAAGAGTCTAGTTCGGAGGCGGGATGAAGCTCACCCATGTAGCTGACCAGAGGATCCGCAAAGGAGACACGCTTGCCTGAATTCTTGGGGCGCCAGGTCGCCTTGTGCTGTGTCCCCGCCCTGCTGCGGTGGTTGTAGTTGTCTCCCTGGTGCCTTGTGGTGATGCTGTAGCAGTCCTCGATCGCGCCCTGGCAGCGTGTCATCCTCCCCCAGGACGACTGGCTGCGGTGGCGTCTCACGCCACGGTTGAAGTTGTTGTCGTCGTAGTCGTCGTCTCTATCTCGGTGGGGACGGTACTCGCGCACGTCGTAGTTGTCATGCCGCTGGCCGCTGCGCCGCTCACCCTGTGAGTCCGGCCGTCCATAGTTCCATAGGAACTCGCGGCGTGGCTTCCGGTTGGGAGCCCTGTTCCTTCCACCCCTGTCATCGTGGAAGGAGAGATCCTCCACAACGTCCAGGTGAAGGTGAAGCTTGTAGTCGTACTTCCCCTTGCGGCCCCTTGGGCGTTCGTCGAAATCGCTGTCAGGGTGAGTGATGGACAAGATGACCTTCTTAGCAATCTTACTTGGATCGGAGGACCATGCCCAGAGGTCGTAGGTCTTGGTGCGGTCTCGGCGCCGTGAGTAGCCCTCGGTGTAGTGGATGGCGCAGTGAGGACCGATGACCTTCGCCGCCACCTCCTCCGACCAGGTGTGGACCGGCACCCCCTCGATGCACAATCGCACCCTGAACTCCAACATGTTCTCCTGAGCGCCGCGCCGTTCCGTCCACTCTTCAAAGTTGAATGTTCTTCCATGGTGCCGTACTCCCCGGCGGCCGAGGACGCGGTGCAGGGCACGGCTGTCGGAGAAGAAGATGAGGTACTGCTCGGGGAAGTGCTTGACCACCTTGATGTCGTGGTGGCTGATGTGGAGCTGCTCCTGCAGGGCGTCAGCGACGTGGTGGGTGTCGGTGTCGTGGTTGCTGCCGTTGAGCCAGCACACCGCCGTCTTGCCAATGATCTCGTCCCTCTTGCGCTTGATGGCTCCTGTTGCCGTGATGGTGCAGACCGCAAGCTCCGGGCGGTCACGGGGGTCGCCAGGGTAGGAGGCCATCTCCTCCAAGTCTCCCTTGGCCACTTGCAAGTAGGAGCGCTTCCTTGTCTCCCCGGGCTCTGGCCGGGAGGAAGAGGCCGAGGCAGCAGAGGAGGGAAGGGGATGGTCGTGCCGTTGTTGCTGCTCCGACCGCTTATATGGAGTCCTCCAGTAGGTGCAGGTGTGAGCTTTGTGCCCCCACTGCAAGCACTTCCAACATTTACTTCTGTTCCTGCATTCTGCAACCTTGTGGTCTGGAGAGAAGCAGTTAAGGCATTTCCCTCTGACATGAGCTTTGTATCTCTCATGGCGCTGCACCTCTGA
Source organism: Echinochloa phyllopogon (assembly GCA_033239725.1). NCBI lineage: Eukaryota > Viridiplantae > Streptophyta > Magnoliopsida > Poales > Poaceae > Echinochloa > Echinochloa phyllopogon. The sequence goes on along the minus strand of BTCW01000018.1, from coordinate 25,244,384 downwards.
TGCAGGTAGTTGAGTCCGTGCAGCCCTGCTTGAATGCGGCTTCTCCTTGAGCCACCAGTACGCCGGCATTACTTTCTGAAATCCCTGCTCGTCAACGATCGAACTCCTGTTGCCAACCTGTGGCGATCCTCCTTTCAGGTGATGCTGATTCTCTCCTCTCTGCGCCGAGCACTGCTGGAAGGTGGAGAATTGAATGTTGTCTGCTGCCCTTGAGCTGGATGTTTCCGCTTGCCATGCCTTTGAGCGTCTCTCTGTGTGTGACTCCATGGAGCTGACCTGAGTCGACTTCTGTCCATGTCCTTGCTGCTCAGCGGCTTCAATGCTCTTCCCTTTCTCCTCTCTGGTGAACCGCTGCTGCACCGTCTTGAATTCATTCCTGCCATGCGGATTGCCGGCAGGATTGCCCCTGATGTCAGCAATTTCTTGCGGATCTTGGTGAATCTCCTGGTTGATGTGCCGTTGAAGGAGGTCGGAGATCAACGGGTCCTCGTTAATGGCGGAGCGGGCTCTCTCGAGCCCCGAGCTCGCCATTGGTGTCTTGAATCCGGCTGGCTTCTGCAAATCTTCAGAGCGGGCGCTCTCGAGCCCTGAGCTCGCCACTGGTGTCTTGAATCCGGCTGGCCTCTGTAAATCTTCAGCAAACTCCGGGAGTAGAGCTGTCGCAGCATCGCTCTCCTGGGGAAGGGGCGCCTTGCGTTGCGCCGTGGCCGTGGTGGTCGCATCAGGGGGGATTCGCCATGAGCACGCTCGATCTCCTCCTGGGCTGGGTCATTCGTGGCGAGGAAACTATGGACTAGTAGATCAGCAAGGGGCGCGGCTGGATCTTGGGTCGGCTGGGCGATTTGGGTGGAGATGCAGGTGGGTCTAGCGTGGGTGGGGGTCGAGTCGCCATGGGTGTCGCCCTGGGGGCGAGAGGTTGGTGGAGGGTCCATTTGCCCGGTTGCCTTCAAAGATTATTTTAATTGATAGGTTCCATTCAACGTTTGACGTGGGAATCATTTCGACATATAGAGAAAAGCTTACGAAATTTTAAAGACAACATATACTACCCATGATAAACTTTGTTACCATATAAGATTATCTTGTTCTCTCCAAATAGAATGGCGTTGCATTTTTTTTTTCTTTCTATCAAACTAAAAATTACACACTACATGAATAATGTAAATCGTGTTGGCGTGTGCCTAGCCAAGTGAAAATATGTCAAACGAACCACATCTAAGTAGAGGCTACTTTAGGCCTTGTTGGATTAATCGTTTCCGCTGGGATTAACCCAACTAGTTCTTGATACAAACTTTGTCAAAATATCTATTGCCCTTTTTTAAAAGAAAGAAAAAAAAGTGATTTGCCGGTCTCTTTCAGGTAGCTTTGAGTTGAGGACAGGTTTCCATTGTCTTATTCCTGATTGTGCAAATTAAAGTGGATTCATCACTAACGAAAGCAAGCAAGTCGCCGTCCGTAATGGGATGTGACCAAGAATGGGGTTAAAAGGCGTCAGCTTTGACTAAAGAAGGATTTTGAAAGGTGCAGTAGAAGGTTCTGGAAGAGAAACGTGGAGTTCCAACTTCCACGAGCTGGACATTTCTATGCTTTGACTTGCTTTTGCAGCCTCTCCTTGTAGTGACGACTGACGATTTACATTTTCTCCCATTTTTGTTTTCTTTTATTATGTTTCAACTTCGGGAACAGAGTCATAACATATAGGAATGATACCGGCGTTCAACTAATTTTCACCTTTTCATTATATTTTTATGTTTCATTGTACTATTGTATTTCAATAAACAAATGCCAACAAAGAAATGTAAAAGAAAGTAGCGAGTGAAATGTATGCGATATACTCATTGGCAGCGTGTATATATATTGATTGATTTATTGCAGAACCAAATTTAATGTATAGAATGTTCTATTATACCCCCTTTGTTTGAAATTATATGTCTTATTGCATTTCATTGATCAACAATTGCTCTAATATTAACACGAAATTATTGTAACACAAATTGATGCTATTGCATTCATACTAAAAAAATACTTATAAGTATAATTCTTATGACATAATGAAATGTTGTGGGAGAATTGTTAGCCAAAGTTTGTTCTAATGAATACTTCTTATAGAAAAACTGAGGGAACAATCAAAAGATACAATTGTCGTACAGTAATACCGGATTTAGAGAAAAAATGTTGATGTACGGAGAAACCAAAAGCGAAAAAAGCAGTCACAAAATCCTACTTGGCATGTCATCTTGTCAACGCCGGTGTCGGAGTGACACATGACAGGTCTACACATCAACCTGGTGGACCAATTCCATCTCGCTCTATGGACCTTATTGGATGATTAGGAAGAAAGCAAAGCCACGGTCGATAACCTTTCTTCCTCTTATCTCTCTTTTTCCAGCTGGCTAATCTTTAGACACCATTCAAACCTCTTAAAGTCCCGTTTGGATCCCGCGGATTAAAATTTAGTCCCATCACATCAGATATAAGGATATTAATTAGAGGCACTAAATATAGATTAATTAAAAAAACCCATTACATAAACAAGAGCTAATTTGCGAGATGAATCTATTAAGCCTAATTAGTCTATGATTAGGCAATATAATGCTGCAGTAAATATGTGATAATTATGCCCTAATTATAGAATAACTATGTTTGTTAGGATCGTCTCGTGAAATAGCCATGACTTATGTAATTAGTTTTATAATTAGTTTATATTTAATACTTCTAATTGTTATTTATTTAAGGGACTAGTTTTAGCCCTTGGATCCAAACAACCCCTAAAAATGAAAACAATACTATACTACTATAGATCCCTCTTTTAGAATATGAGTTTTAAAAAGGCAAAATAGCCATTTTAGTCCCCCAACTTTTCTCCGAAGCTCAAATTCGTCCCTCAACTTTTAAACTGGCCAACTTGGTCCCTCAACTTTTATTTTTGGGTCAAACTAGTCCTTGACCTGATGTGGTGCTTCATAATGTTATAGAATTAATGTAAAAAGTCCTTTTTACCCTTGACTCCTCATCTTCAATTTTTGTTGTATATAATTTCTTGCAAATAGAATGCAGTGAATTGAAAACAAAATAAATGTAACCTTTTGTGATATTTCCATTATGTTAAGTGTGACAACAAAAAGACTTACATAACTTTTTGAATATTCTACTAGACCAAACTTCTAATTTATCTATAGGCAATTGAGATCATATATCTTTAAAAAATAGTGGCTCCGTTCGCTTCTGCTCTTTCTACGGCTGTAGCTGCGGCTGCACAGCCAAGCTGTTCGGCTGCATGCCCAGGCAGCTGCAGCAAGCAGCTCAGCCGTTCAGCTGTACAATAGTTTTTGTTGGCTGGCTGCAGAAGCTGTAGCGGCTGTTGCAGCTACAGCCACAACGTTGCAACAAACAGCACTACCGAACAGAGCGAGTTTTAAATGTGAACTGCTTCTTAACTGTTTAAACCTGATGTGTTTTTACATCTAACTAATGTTACTAGTTAGCTCCAGGTACTTACGCCCAATACATAATTGCATACGGTAGAAATTGAGGAGGGAAAGAAAGAGTCAAGGGTAAAAAGGACTTTTCGCATTAGCCTGATGCTAGTATGTACTGCCACATCAGCACAAGGACCAATTTGACCCAATAACGAAAGTTAGAGGACTATATTGGCCAGTCTGAAAGTTGAGGGACGAACTTGACCCTTAGTACGAAGTTGAGGGACCGAAATGGCTATTTTACCTTTTAAAAAGCTTCCTAGATAAAACTCCTGTGACATGTTTTCTTTTCTTACAAAAATGTTTAAGAAAAACCGCTTTCAAAACAATTTTTTTAAAACAAAATTTATCCTAAAATAATCACAACCCAATCGTTTGACGACACATAGCTAGCGATGTTTGGCACATGGGACCCCTCTGGTCCCACTTCACGGTTCAGGAACACTCATAGCACACCTTAGCTATGTCCTTGAGATTTCACTTTGCATCTCTCATGATGACAGAACGGTAAATTGTGTACTGCAAAAAGGCTAGCAAAGCTTGCACGGCAATATCAACTAAGCCTAAAGCTTCAATAAAAAGAAACCAATACATGGCCGGCCAGCAGTATAAAATCACAGCCACACAGAGGTTGCCGGTTGAGTGAGGCGACACCGTGCGTGGGAGAGAGAGCGAGACACTTTCGGCACGCTACCAGGGTTATTGACTGCTGGATGCAACGAAAGGAAACTACCAGGACCACGTGTACATACATGCGTATGGTCACTCCTCAGTGTACACGACGACGGGTAATAGAAAATCACACTGTTCTGTTTTTCTTTAATTTTCCTGTAAAGGTCACAAAAATCACCAAACTAGTTTTCCGGCAGTAGATAAGTCATAGGTTTTGTTGACATGACTAGGACTTTTTCTGCGTGGATGATGGGTATGTAATTGAGGTTTAAAGATAATCACGAATTATTGGTTGCCAAGTTAGCTAGGCAATTTGACAAAGAGAAATAGGAGGGGGCAAGCCATTTGCAGCAGCTTCAAGCGTGTCCACGAATGGATTTCCATGTTAAGCAATGAGAGCAACAGGTGCCAAATGGACACATATATACCATGCATGTAAAATCAAGTGGGAATCCTAGAAACTGGAGTACTATTGAATCAGAGCCACTTACATCTCGTAATATCTCCATGGCAGAGGGCGTGCAAAACATAACAACGTCTAAAAATCACCTCAAACTTGTAATATAAACCATGAAATTTGCATCATGGAGATGATTGCACCGTTCAAACACACAAATTGGTAATTGGATAAAGTCAAAGTCACACAATTGCGGTACCAAAACCTAACCAAAGTTTTTGGTGCTACATGAAAAAGAGAGCACAAGAAAGGGATTTAATAGCAGTGCACCAAGTTTTTCGAGACCATATGCATGAGTCCAAGGCTGTATTGAACATGAAAGTGACCTTTTTTGCATGGATACAAAACTGAGTTCTAAGATAGCCACTAACTCGTTGCCAAGCAAAGCAATTCGACAAAAGCAACAGAAACCAAAATAACGTGCTACATGGAGCTTTGTGAATGGCCACAAATGGATTTCAAAAATGAGAGCAACATGTTTTTAATATATAGACCATATATGTAGCTTACTACTATAACGTATAAATAATTTAAACCGACCAATAGTATCTGAAGTTCTTCTCTGTTAACAGCACGTGCATTTTTGATGTTAAGCATCAAGAGAAATAACCTTGTAAAATTAATCTGGATGTTAATAACTATTCATTGGAGCCACTTGCATATCGTAGTATCCACATGACGGACTGTGTGTTTCAGGAAACTCTCAAAGCATGCAAATATCCAATAATCACCACAACCTAGCTTGCAAAACCACAATGACACTGTAACCCACAGATATATATATATATACATATACATATACATATACATATATATATATATATATATATATATGATCAACACCGCCAATCACTCTATTGAACTACATCACGCAATAATCGGAAAAGAGAAGTAACAGGACACTACCAAAGTTTGCATTGGGAGAGGATAGTGTCTTCGTGATAGAAAAAGAACAAGTATGATCGGTAGAGATAAAAGATGATGAATTTATTAACGATCCATCCTAAGAAATCATGGGTTGGAGAATGTAGTGTCTAAGGTGATGTCTTGCTAACATGGCAGCATGGACGCTACCCATAGACATGATGGGTTGGGATTGCCCTTAGAGCGCACTCTCTACCTTCCTTTTTGGAGTTTACCAAACAATATTCCCTGGGAAATACTTAAGTCCTAGGTTTCGTAAACCTATGGATGGCGAGGACGGGAAAGCTGGTTTTAAAGGTAGCCCAGAATTGCCGGCCATCGGTTGTCAATTCTCAAGGAACGAATTGGATGGAAACAAGGCTCGCTCATCACGTACGTTTCCTTATATTTAAAAAGAAATTTCCCATCCTTTATTCTAAAAAAATGTTATGTTACGAAAAAGATGCATGGAGAGTTTTTCTTGTCCTGCAGTATAGTTTTAGCCTATAGTACAGTAATTAAGTTGGAGCGAGAATTTAGCACAGGGCTGAGGTTCCGCATGCAAAGGGTGCAGGCAGCAATTAAAAAAGGGCAAGGGAAGCAGGTTGCGACTTGGTTGCAGCAGTGAGTGTGAGGGCGACCCGGCCAGCCAAGGGGAGCCCGCCAGCTGCCTGCCTGGGCTGAGTGATCGATCGTGGCGACGGCGACGGCGACGCGCGGGCGGAGAAAAGGCAAGCCGAGAGCGGGGAGAATCAAAAAACGCACCCCGGAGGCCACAAGCGGAGCTTGTGGCTCTGCACCCCTCGCCGTGGCCCCCACCGCCCGCCCGCCTGCTTCCCCTCTCCTCTCCTCTCTCTTATACCACCCCCGGCCCCCTGCCCATGGCCGCTAGCTAGCTAGTAGCTGTTTCCGTTGCCCGGCAATCCGATTCTTCTTCTTCTTCCTCCTTGAAGAGCTAGCGAGGCCGATCCACGAGCGAGCTCCACGGCCAAGCAGGGAGAAAAGCAGCTGCTGCAGCAGCAAGAGAAGATGATGGCGGAGTGCAAAGGAGGCGGGGACTGCCTGATCAAGCTGTTCGGGAAGACGATCCCCGTGCCGGAGCCCGCCGACGCCGCCAAGGTTCGTCGCCGCCGTGGCGCGCTAGCTTCCTCTTCTCTTCTTCTCTATCACCGGCCTCATCGATCGACTTCCATTATTCCCAGCGTCTCTGCATGTGTTTCTTGGCCAGATTATTCCTCTTTGTTTGGATTTGAGTACGTGCGCTAGTCTGAACCTGAAAGATGCTCTTTCTTGCCTGAAACAGGGCGTACGTGCAATCATGCTTGCTGATTTCAGTATTGACTTTCACTACACTATAAATCCTTTTCCAAGTTAATTACATGAGCACAAGGGTAAGCACGCTTCTTCTCGAACATGGCGTGTATGGCTCAACTTTGTGCGAATTCGGAGGTTTCTCAAGCTGTCTCCGGCTTATCCACTGGCCTCCCCGGATCTCAGACCGTTTCCTTCTTAAGCTCTAGGAAAACAACTTCTTACCTTCCAGTAGGGTTAACGACATCTAATTTGATAGTGTGCGATCGGAAATTCAACTACTAGTTATTTTAAAAAAATTTAAAACGGAAAACCTCTAGTTATATATGGTAAGGAATCTAATTATTTGAAGCCATGGAAATCAGACTGTAATTCATAGAAAAAAAGCAGATGTATCTTCTTCCATTTCTTTGCCTTTTATAAATATAATAGAGAATATAATAGCACCCAGGCCAGTAGATCTGTAGGCTTCTAATTCAGGCAAAGAAAATTCCAAATTTACAACTGTTTTTCGTCACCTAGCTAGAGTCAGTTCTAGGAGCTGATCAGAAAGTAATTTCTCTGCTTCATTCCAGGAGAGTGGCACCGGCAGCAGCAGCTCGACCGAATCCGATGCCCCGGAGAAGGAAGCCCCGGACCCGTCCCCGCAGCCGGAGGTCGTGGACGCCGAGGACCCCAAGAGCTCGCCGGAGACGGAGCAGCGGCCCGGCGCCGGCGCCAGCGACGACGCCGCCGCCGGCCAGAGGGAGAAGCTCAAGAAGCCCGACAAGGTGCTGCCTTGCCCTCGCTGCAACAGCATGGACACCAAGTTCTGCTACTTCAACAACTACAACGTCAACCAGCCGCGCCACTTCTGCAAGAACTGCCAGCGCTACTGGACCGCCGGCGGCGCCATGCGCAACGTCCCCGTCGGCGCCGGCCGCCGCAAGAACAAGCACGCCGCCGCCGCCTCCCACTTCCTCCACAGGATCCGGGCCGCTGCCGCCGCCGCCGACCCGCTCAAGACCCACGGCGGCACGGTGCTCAGCTTCGGCGCGCCTCCCGCGCTGCAGGACCTCGCCGAGCAGGTGACCCACCTCAAGGAGAAGCTGTTCATCCCGCCGGGCAGGAACGCCGCCGGCAACCCGGCGGCGGCGGGCCCCTGCAGCGAAGGATCAAGCAGCACGGACGACACCACCCATGGCGGCGGCGGCGTCAAGGACAAGTCCACCGTAGACAAACCTGCCAACGGAGCGCATCAGCATCCGGCAAACATGAACGGAGCAGCCGCGTGGCCGTACAGCTGTGCGCCGCCTCCGGCGTACTTCTCGTCGGGCATCGCGATCCCGATCTACCCGGCCGCGCCGGGTTACTGGGGCTGCATGGTCCCCGGAGCTTGGAGCCTGCCATGGCCGGTGCCGCAGCCCCCGTCGCCCATCAGTGTTGTCTCATCGTTAGGGCCGCCTGACTCACTCACGCTCGGCAAGCACCCCAGGGAGGGTGACGAGCTGGGAAGGAGCGCCGCCGGCCATGCCGGCGGCAAGGTCTGGGCGCCCAAGACGATCCGGATAGACGACGCCGACGAGGTGGCCAGGAGCTCGATCTGGACGCTGATCGGGATCAAAGGCGACAAGAAGCAGCAGGACGCCGGGGATCATGCCGGCGAGCACAAGCACGGCACGGTGTTCGAGCCCAAGCGTGAGGCCAAGAAGATGATGGCGAAACCGGCGATGATCACAAGCTCGCCGCTCCTGCACGCGAACCCCGTCGCGCTGACGCGGTCGGTGACCTTCCAGGAGGGATCTTGAAGAAGAAGCCCATCGACGGAATTAAAATTTTCTGATGCTGCTTTTGCGCGATCCCGAACACGAGCTTAGCCTGACAGAGTGCCCAAATTTTTGTAAATCAGAGGATTGTAATATAGGTATTGGGGGGGAAGGGAAACAGAGTGTATGTATGTGTAACATAGCTACTTGTGGACTTGTAATAGGTAGCAGCATGTACATAGAATTTAGCTATTTGGGTTGGAAGATCAGGAGATCAATATGGTCCCTGGTTGTAGATGATAAATAATAATATATATATAAAGAAGGAATATATGCTTGAGGTATTTCATTCTTCAGCATCTTGTTAACAAGGTCTTGCTATAACAAAAAAAAATCTCTTTTTTTGGTGCATGCGCATACACTAGTCCACTAGATTCAGGATATATTCTACTAGTATACCTTATATGCTTGTGTTTTTATTCTTGCATCAGGGAATATGAGAAACAGTGTCAAATTTCTTTGTTGTGTTCTGTGCATAAGTCCTTTTTGCAATTTACTTTTTCTTATTCCTTTTTTGCCCTTTTGGTTGGGATAATTGGACCAAGAAAGTGATGCGAAAAAGTGGAGGCAGGCGTGGCCAAAAGGAGGGAAAGTGACATGCAACTTCTCGTGCAATCGCCCCCACTCACCTTAAAAGCCAAAGCTGAATATTTTAGCTCCTTTGCATACTTCCAGCTCACTCCTATAAAACAGTCCAATCAATATAAAAAAAAGGATAGAGAAAAAGAATTGAAGCAAAAGAGAGAAATGCAAGATCTACTAATAGATTTGTGAGTGAGATGGGGGAGAGAGGGACACATATGAATATAAATGTCTACTAATCCAGCATAAGGTAGTGATAATCTCATGAATAAACAGATAATGTGATAGGGAGTAAGCAAGAAAAAACAAAATTTTTATATGGAATCAAGAAAGTTTCTTTCACAATTTTATTAATAACATTATTAACGAGAAGAAACATATGCATGTGTTGTTGGTTGAAAAGAGCATGCACATGCGACGTAGACCGGAAGTGACGTTACTCTAAACAGTTCTAAAACTGAGAGTACAAGATAAAATGGTCAACAAACTTCCTGTTTATTAAGAAGAAAACCATCTTCGCAATGCTTCAAAACATGAATAATAGCTACCACCGTTCATACTGCCCTTTTGTGCGTTGACATTTGGATGGTGCTATCTCCACTTGCACAAATTGTCAACCATTTTCAACAGGGTATATTATATTTTACCTAATCTCCTAGACCAAAAGTCCATCCATATGTCAAATTGTTGACTTAGTTATCAGAAGATTCAGAACCAAAGTTCTGAGAAAGTGATTAATTAGTGGTAACTAGACTGGCCACACTACTGCGTACTGCCCAAGTGCTGGAGTGCTGGACACTCAATGCCTAGTAATAAGCATGTTTTTCAAAAAGTTAGACAGAGGGGTGTGCTTACAACTAAGTGCAACTCAGATAGCGTTTTGGGATATCAGTAGTGCGAGTGCATTCACATTGCACCCACAACCCAATCAACTATATGATCTTAAAATGAAATTCGAATTGCACCCATAACTGAGACAAACATATAATAAAAAAAGGTTTCAAAAGATAACTTCATTCGAAAATTGAACATCTGGGCCACTTTTTATACTTTAACACATACCGATAAGATGAATCTTTTTCTACCTTAGTTACTGTCTGTCTAAATAGAGTTCTATGTGGTAATTCTAACATATTGAACTTACGTTTGCTGAGAAGCACAGAAGAATTTTAAACACAGCAACTTAAGAAAAAGCCAAGCTTGCTCATGTAACATCTATCTTCAGTAACTTTCGGCTACGATATAAAATGAGCGAAATCATCCTTTTTGGACACCTGGAGGTCAAATCCTATAACCAGTCGACATGTGTGCAGCCTCCTAGCACCTTTTCAAAGTGATGCACCGAAAAAGACTTTACTAAAAAATAAACTTTGAACAAACTTTGAGTGCACTTTCCCATCAAAGGCAAGTAAATAAAGAAAAAAGTAGCCAAACCTATGCAGTGGCTTGAGAGGACTCACGAGTCACTAGCTAGGAGAATTCTAATTTCGTAGTCCACACCAACTGTTAAACAATCGTATCATGATGGTTTTGAATGGTATTTTTACGTGTGGTCAAGTTTAAATACAGAAAGGGTATAAGAAAAGAGGTAAGATAGTGAGGCTCCAACCAACCCACCATGGACACGCACAGATTTTTACGCATGTCGCTCTCGTAAAGGGAAGAACATATATGAAAGCAAAGGTGAACATGCCTTGTAATTGACTCAATTGATGTGCACCAGTAACTTGTTTGTAATCACACAGGCTCATAACATGTAGTAGTTATCTAATGGTAGAATTGGTCAAGGTCTAACTAATATGTACATGGAACGTTTAAAGGACATCAAGGTGTGTTTCAAGTGAAAATAGCAGTAAAAGTCGAGGTTCCATCTTGTACTTAGAAACATGCCTGCAAGTCAAGTTGGATGCTGCATTCAGATGTGGAAAAATAAATGCATTGCGATGTCAAAAATTGTTATGCTGATTTATCTCAATGCCACGCACTAGTTCTAAACATCGAAACAACATATTATGCTGTAGCTAAAATAATCAGCTACAAGATTTTTTGAGAAAAGGAACGATACAATATTTGTGCATTATAAATAGAAATCATATACTACCTCTATGCCGTAATATTTGCCGCTGGCTAGTTCAACTTTGAGGTAGATAGTGTCAAATAAAACGATCCGGAGGTTGTAGGTTTTTTTGCGAGTAAAAATCATATAGTTATATAGGTCAATTATGATATTCTACAAATCAATTGATGGCATCACAATTTTTTTTCAAAGCATCAGCATTGAAAGAAATGTTGAAAATAAAAGATCAGAGGATGGTACCCGTCATTGTCTCTTTGATGGCAGCATTGTACAGCTAAGTCCTGGATTTTTTTATAATATTCATTCCAGGAGTTAAGATGACTGTCCTTACACCTCCATGCCAGATCCAGTATCATACACCTGTGCACATAGATGTCATCTCAGTCAAGTTGAATGGGAACATTGCTTTGTATAAGGGCAGATGCATTGGTATCGTTTAATAGACGGTCTCTCGTACAGTGACACGTAATCTTAAAACGATTTATCAGACAACCTATATAATAGGACAACCTATACAATAGGTTGTTATTTTGGCTGTCTCGTAGTAATATAATATCCCTTAATTCATGGAAAAATAAAAAATATTATTGGTTGCATGGCAACAAAATTTATACAATGGCGGAGGAGTTGTCTCATAGTCCTAAAATTTAGCTCACGAGGTGGTTGTTCCGCGAAGCAACGACCTCTTTCTCTCACATCGCTCTCTTTCCTCAACATCAGCAAAAATCATACGTGACACTGCATGAGACGGCCTATGAGACCGCTGACGTGTAGCAGTGTACCTGTCCTAAGAACACAAGATGCAATTCTATATGAACGACTGCAAGAAGCAATCACATCGTAAAAAGGGTCTCTAGCCTAGTGATCAGAGACGAGACAAGGGGCATAACAGGGGCATATCTATAAGGTATGTCGGGTGGGCCATAGCCTATCCTGTAGATTTGGCCCAAGTAGAGCTATACAACCCGTATGTATGTGTGACAAAAAAAAATCAAACCTCCGTCGCCTGGTCTTGGGACGTTTCAGTTCTGCGTATCTGTCTCCCATCCCCCCAATCAGCGAACTGCAATCAATCTGCATCGGGCGCGTCCGCACCTCCTCCGTCCAGACGAAGGCCGTCGCTCTTCGGCTGTCCACTGCCTAGCTTTTTTGCCTTGCCTAACCTACTACTCCATGTTCCCATGTTGGTTCTTGTTTGCTGATCAATTTGCTGCGCTCAACTGAGAGTCGAGCTGCCCAACCGCACAGTGAGCAACGGCCACCGGTCAGAGGCCGAGCGGCCACCACAAGCAAGCAGCGTCCGGCAGCCATAGGGTGTGCCACTTCTTCTATTGTTCTACTAGAGTACCGATGGGTTCAACTTGCCGGTGGACAAATAGCTGTGTAAGATTCTTTATGCATATTTGGCACTTAACGCTACAGGAAAACGGGGATATGCCGTGCGCCTCAGACTTTGCCGTGCGCCTTATATCGGGCGCACGGCAAAGCTCCTCTTTTGCCGTGCGCACGAATAAAAACGCACGGCAAAACCGTGGCGCACGGGCGAAAGTTCCTTTCGCCGTGCGCCGCAACAAAAGCTCACGACAAATTAACACTTTGCCGTGCGCCACAAGCGGGGTGCACGGCAAACATCCTAGCATGTGCACAGTCCCCGACACGCCCGGCTGGCAAGGGACGGCCGTTATTGTTTGCCGTGCGCTCCAACTGGGCCCACGGCAAACACCTAACTTTTGCTGTGTGCCCCAGCCTTGCCGCACGGCGAAAGGGCCTCACGTGCGCAGCGTGGATGGCACGGCGACCGTCCCTGGGCATCGTAACGGATGTCGCACGTGAAGTGCACGTGCCCGGCCTTTGCCGTGCGTCCCTCAGCAAGCGCACGGCAAAATAGTATTTTTGCCGTGCGTTTTGCCGTAGCGCACGACAAAGGTACTAAAAAAATTTATTTTAATCATCTTTGTATTTATCTAATATAAAAATATTATTTTGTACAACATAATCCAATTATCTACATTTCTCGTTATGTTTACTATATTTAAGAATTTTCCGTCTTTTAAAGGATTTTTTTCATTAAAGTCAAATTTGAACGGTAAGTGTATAAAATAATAGAGTAAAGTTTATGAAAAAATGATATTCATATAATTGAGTCATTTTTAAGACCTTACCCGTGAAATGACATGAAATTCTGAACATTTTGTTAGCAAAGCATGAAGATCCACGTCCGGTTGAATTGTTTTTTAATTATACAAAATACAAACAAATGTTGAAAATCATGAAATTTGCCAGAGCTCGTGATATCCTATGTGGAGGTTGTGGTAAATCATTGAAAATGTTTTGAACAATTCATTACCTATAGTGTTCAAAATCGAAACATCTCACGAGAAGTTTCAGAATATCAGAGTAATATGATTAGGTTTGTAGTCTTAGAAAAATTCATAATGGATTTTGACTTCACAACTTTTTCTGGAGTGAACGTACAACATAGATTGTCTCATGTTAATTTATGGTAATTTTTCGCATTCATTTGATAATTTTAGTATATTAACTCTAATTATGAAATTTTAATGGACATAAATTAAAATTTTAGCAATAAGTTAATGAAAAAAATAGAACAAAGTGGTTGTAAAAATGATATTCATGTTGTTGACCGTAGTGGTAAGCTCTACCGGAGAATTGAAATAAAAGTTTGGATTTAATGTTCACTAAAATTTGAATTTGAGAGTTGCATGAAATAATAGAATCACTCTTTGTAGTGTGCCCCGGATCCCAGCTCACGGTAAAAAGTAGACTTTGTCGTGCGCCAAGTGCGCCTTCAACAGGGGTGCATGACAAAGACTACCGGGCCCACGTGGCTGAGACATGAAATAAGTAAAATAAAAAACCTTTTTACTTATTTCGTGGCTAAGCCACGTGGGCCCAACAGTCTTTGCCGTGCGCCCCGGTTCTAGGCTCACGACAAAGTAGATGTTTGTCGTGCGTCGTGGGTTCGGGGCGCACGGCAAAGGCCTCCGGGCCCACCTAGCAGCCACAGCCGAGGTTAAAAGATGTTTGTCGTGCGCCTTGGATCTAGGCGCACGGCAAACCTGGCCACCCTTTAACCTAGGCCGGGCCGCTCGTGGCCTTCTCATTCGCGCGCGCCTAGATCTAATGCCGGCCGCCGCCGCGGCCGGACACCGTCGTCCGCCCCGATGCCGCCCCACACCTGCCCGCGCCCGGCCGCCCTCCTCCGGCCGCGACGGCGCCCTGCGCGCCCCGGCCGCCCTCCTCCGGCCGTGGCGCCGCCCTCCTCCGGCCGTGGCGTTGCCCTCCTGCGTGCCCCCGGCCGCAGCGGTGCCCTACCCGCCCCTAGCCGTCCTCCTCCCGGCGTTGCGGCACCCGACCCGCCCCCGGCCGCCCTCCCCGCAGTCGCCCGCGGCCGTGCTCCCCCGGACCCACCCGCGGCGGCGGCCCGTCCTCCTCTCACTGGTAGGTTTAGTTTAATAGTGATTTATTTAGTTTAGTTTAGTTTAGTTCATATAATTCCTTAATTTAGTTTAGTTTAGTTTATATAGATTAGTTTAGTTTAGTTTATATATTTCATATAGTTTAGTTTAGTTTATGTAGTTTAGTTAATATAGTTTAGTTTAGTTTAGTTTAGTTTATATAGTTTAGTTTAGTTTATATAGATTAGATTAGTTTAGTTTAGTTTATATATTTTATATAGTATAGTTTAGTTTATGTAGTTTAGTTAATATAATTTAGTTTAGTTTAGTTTTTATATTCTATATAGCTTAGTTTAGTTTATGTAGTTTAATTAATATAGTTTAGTTTAGTTAGTTTATTTATTTTAACTTGTCAGGCATCTAAATTTGAGTTGTCGTACTTGTCAATTTTAGGGAGACAGGAGCACTTCTTTGGCACACTCGGATCGGAGGAAGAAGATGAGGAGGTAGATATCGCCATTGAGCTCCTATAGGTGAGCTTTGGCGTGCGTTGTTGCATGCCTTGTGTCCGTCCATCGAGCCGTGGGAAGACCTTCGTGTCATGGTTTTTTTAGGTTTGTGGCGCAGGAGGAGGAGGAGGAGGAGGAGGAGGAGGAGTTTGTGGTGCAGGAGCAGGAGGAGGAGGAGGGTGTGGAGGGGGACATGTCAGGGGGAGGGTCTAGTGTGACCATTTGGCAGCGAGGTCCCTCGCGACTTCCGACGAGGCCAATACCTGAAGCTCTACGCCCTGTGATCAAACCCTTGGAGAAGAAGTACGTAACTTTGTAACTTGTCAATACATTTTCATTTGATAACTTGAAATCGCAATACAAACTAATATTTCATCTTTTTCACTTCTGGCAGGAGTTGGGAAACCATCGTACGTGTTGGTCACAACCGTCTCGTCAACGGCATCCTGGGTCTTTTGTGCAGGGAGCACTTCTCAGGCATGGTCCGGATGAGTTTGGACATGTACGAGCCGGCCTGGACGTGGGCGCACTACCACCATGCCCCCGATACTCTCGATGTAGTCGGTAGGGTCTATGAGAGTAAGGCGGCATGGGTCAAGGCCGAACTCTGGGTAAGTCTTTGTCGCACTACACTATTCAATACATCATATTCATTGCATATTTTTCAATATTGACCGGAGATCACCGTGTTTATGTGCAGGATTTCTACAGGGTGCTGGATGGATATGCTGAGAAGGCGGACGAGCTGATGGAGAGGGTATGCAAGAAGCTGGTGTTGGACATGCACTAAAAGGCACAAGTTCAATGCGTCATAAACTACGGTGTTAACAAGTTAGGGATGAAGATCTCAAAAGCGGAAGCAAGAACCTTCAAGCTGACCCGAGAGCAATACTTGCAAGTAAAATTGGATTTATTGTCAATTTAAGAACATCGCTTAATATGATATTCTTACCTGTCGTTCACTTGATCACGTGTAGATGCCCGCGAAATGGTGTCGTAATGATTCCTATTGCTGAGAACGCATAGTCGACAAGTGGTTCACACCGGAGTGGCAGGCAAAGCACGATGCTGGCCGAGAGAAGCGCTTGCTGATGCAATATCCATCGCACCATCAAGGCAACCTTACAAACAAGCAATACAGGGCTAGATGGGTATGAAGATTTATTTCTGTGTTGTAACGTTGAATTCTGCATAATTTGTAATCAACATACTTTTTTGGCAGTCCAACGCACATGGAGGCACTGAGTGCAGCGAGTTCATAGGATGGGTCTTGTCGCACGAGGCCAAGGCCACGTCGTTCGAGGCCACCTATAACCCCCAGGACCCGCCCCGAGGCGTACAGCAACCCCTCCATCCACGACCGCATCAATGTGTACACGGAGACGGGAAGACAGGTCCATGGGCCAGAGTGGGATCCGAGCCGTGCGCCGCTTGATGGAGAGGTGATCATGAGGGTTGGAGAAGGAAAGAAGCATGGCCGCTATTATATTGGCGACAACATTTTAGACACGGCCACTAGTCCCACTCTCGCGACCATCCGAGCAAGGAGCACGGGCAGTAGCCCTCTAATACTCTCACGGCCATCTGCGACACAGGTCCAAGTGGACTGACTTCAGGTTATTTCTAATTTATTCATCGTTACTCAATTTCTACATGTTTCCTTGCATTATAATAATGAGATGAACAATTGTAGGCCCGGCTGGATGAGCAGGCAGTGGCACACCAAGTGGCCTTAGCCCAGGTTGAGCAGCGGGTGGCCCATCAGGTGGCTGAGCAGCAACAGCTCATGGCCCAGCACTTGGCTCAGCAGCAGCAGCTAATGGCCCAGCACATGTAGGCATGCATGCTTGCTTTACAGATCGGTCTACCAATGCCGACGATGCCTCCAATGCCACCGATGCCTCAGATGGTGTTCACTCCGCCTTCGGCTACGATTCCGACAACTCCAGTTTTGAGTCACTTCATAACCTTGCTTCATTTCAATTAGTAGAGACATAGAGAACATATAAAATTAAACTCGCTTAGAGACCTAGAGATGGTAGGAACTTAAAAAAATTACATTATAACATAGATAATTTAGATTATAACTTAGAAAACTTGATTGTTGTATCACATGCAATTTATTCATTTTTTTGTAGAATCAATCGGCGGCATCGAATAATGTTAGAATGTCACCTGCCGTGTCACCGGGGTTGAACCCACAGCAGCTGTTCCCACCTATGATTGGCGCCCCACCGCCCCCGTTCCAGCCACCTCCTTCTCAGTGATGAGTCTCTGAACTATGTAATGGATGCTCGTGTTTCTTGAACTGCTTGTCGATGAACTTTGGACTTGTGGATGAATTATGAACTTGTTTATGTAATCGAACACTCGTCGTTGCCCAATTTATGAATTTATTTGAATTTGTGCATTTATTTATGGTTATTGTGAAATATATATGATGCCTGTGATGATTGATATGATATATAAAAGATGCATGTGAATTTCAAATGAGTGGGGACCTTTTAGCGCAAAAAAAAAAACAAAAAAACAAGAATATTTTGGTCACTTTGTCGTGCGTCAAACAGAAGGCGCACGATAAAGTGACCATTCCTGTTTACTGGAATGGCCCGTTTGCCGTGCGCAACAGACGGCGCACGGCAAAGAAGCCACTCTTTGCCGTGCGCGTTGCCGACGGCGCATGACAAAGGTGCAACTATTTGCCGTGCGTCCTTCTGGTGGCGCACGGCAAAGGCTAAATCTTTGCCGTGCGCCTCGTTCCATGACGCACAGCAAAGACCCCCAAACGCCGTCGCGCACCATCGTCGTCAGCCGTCACGCCGTTAAGCGCCGCTATCAACTTTTTTTTGCCGTGTGCTGTGTTTGACGCACGGTAAATATGTTCGCCGTGTGCTCGATATTCGACGCACGGCAAACGTGGCTTTTCCGTGCCTTTGGCTGCCGTGCAGCCTTTGCCGTGTGCGTGGGCTAAAAACACACGACAAAGACTTTGTCGTGCGTATTGGGGGTTTTGCCGTGCGCCTTGGACGCACAGCAAACGCCCTGTTTCCGGTAGTGTAATATGTTGAATTTAAGACTTTCCATAATATTTTACCGAATTATATATGTATCATACCGTTTATATATTGATTGAACATAATTGTATAAGAAAAAGTTGTCAAATCCTAGCTACGCCACTAGCTAGAGAGCTTAAGTAGCACCCACTAGACCAGGGTTTGAATCCTTGCGGGAGCGAATTTACCCGGTAGGCCGGGGTTTCTTCGTCCTAATGAAAAGACTAGGGACGGTCTTACCCACCAGTCTAGTCCAAGAAGCAATCACACACATCGCATTATATCCCTGTTCATTTTATTCTGCCAGCAACCCTGAAAAATGCTAATGGCCAGCTTTGGACCAACCCGATGATCATTGATCACTACTCTCTCCATTGTGAAAAAAACTGACGTTTAGGACAAGGTTTGGGTCAAACATTGGGAATATAAATCATCAATAACTTTTAAGTTGTTGAGTTTGCAAATGTGAAAACTATATGGGCTGTGTTTAGATGAGGTGAAAAGAGGGTGAAAAAGTCACATCGGACACTGTAGCGCACTGTAGCACTTTTCGTTTGTTTGTGGTAAATATTGTCCTATCATAACCTAACTAGGCTCAAAAGATTCGTTTCGTCGTGTACATCAAAACCATGCAATTAGTTTTTTATTTACCCACATTTAGTGTTCCATGCATGTGTCATTTGCTATATTTAATGTTTCGATGTGATGTTGATGTGATGTCGATGGGATGGAAAGTTTTGGAATTCAAGGAAACTAGATTTGTCTTGAAAAATACTTTCATTAAAGTATACATATATCACTCTTTGATAAATATTTTTATAATAACAAGAGGTCAAAGTTATGTTTTGGAGACCGTGTCGCTGTCCTAAACGTCAGTTTTTTCAGAATGGAGGGAGTATTTGGTTGTACAATTGACAGTCGGATAAGGGTACACAAAGTCAAACCTTACGACTTCAGAGATCAGATGTTATATTTGAATATCCTGTGTATGCAAATATACATTTTTTAATAACAGTGGTTATCGATTGTAGTTTTCCTTTTCTGGTGTGTGTTATAAAACTTACTGTTTCTTCCAACGCAACACCTAAGATACGATGAGAAAGGAGAATGCTGCTACACCGTAAAGAAAAAAAATTCGGTGATCGAAGCCCCCAAAACTGAAGAAAGAAAGTAAAATAGTCGAGTGATTTTTAAAAAGGCCGCAACGTGAAAAACATGCTTTCTTTTTTTTGTTTGTTTTTTGCTTTTTGACCTGAAGGAAAACAGAGAAAAAGAAAAGAAAGTCTCTTGCTACCACCACAGCAAGTAGGGATGTCGAACCCATGAGCCAAATGTTCCTGGCAATGCATTCAGAAGGTCGCGATGCTAGCCCAAGAAGGATTGGGTTTTCGCCCGCAACATCCGACCCACGCGTGGTCAGGGAAGTACAAAAGGACGCCGAGAAAGTGACGTCAACAAACGTCATCATCTAGGCTACCTCCACTAGTCCACCCAGAGCACGGCCACGTCACCATGACAGAGCACTACCACTCAGAAATGGCATCCACCATGGTCGTAGCCTCGTCGCCGGTGCTAGTGATAATAAGAGCCATCACCAGACATCGCCGTGCACATCACTGGGGCAACCACCGAGATGCCGTCACAGGCCTGTAGAAAGGTCAGGGCCCTACGCCACACCTACCACTGCAAGCCCCCGCTTCGCACCCAGAGCCGGTCCGGCGTCGCGCCGCAGGACCGTGAGCATCGCGTCACGTCCGCCACCGTGCCACACTGTCCCATGGAGCACCTGCATCGTGCCCGGCCACCCGTTACCACTACACGGATCTGGCAAGAATCCAACCGCTCGGCACGGTAGCAAAGCTAGATAAGATAGGGAGAAGGCGGAAAGAAGATTGAGGACCCGCCACCACTATCCACACTGCTCATCGGGCTTCCGATAGGGCAGCTCTAGTTACGGCGGAGGCAGGAGAGAGGGAGGCGTGGCTGTGGTGGAGCCAGCCATGTCGCCCTAAGAGGATGACCCTGGGCATTGGAAAAGTGGAAACGCTACAACCCCAAGAAATAGAGCAACAATTCACGAGCCACCTAAGGGGCACAGGCAGAGGTCGAAAGAGACAAACCCGCGACGAGCTCACCTGAAGCTTGAGCCAGATGTGTCGGTGTTGATGGTAGTTCGAATGCTCCATGGTGCCAGCGGCTAGGCTAGGGTCGGCCGCAAGATTGGGCACAATCCATATATAAATGACATGATCCATATAAAATTTGATAAATCATTTCAAATGTTACCAAATTTCTAACATATCAAGTTTTAAATTCAATAATTAAATGAAAAATTCCATACAATATAATACAAAATAGTTTAAACATATTAAGTTCGGCGAGCAACGAGGAGGGAGGTGGTAGGGCCACCTTGTTTGCCCTTCTCTCTCTCATCCATATCTTTCCCTCACGTTGCTTCTGTTAGTTGTGGTGATGGCACTCTTCAGCATGGTTGAAGACCGGATCCATGGGGCGGGCTTTCGTATCCACTCTGAGCTCCTAGACCGGTCAGACCCTGTCTCCCAAACCGATCAGACTGGTTTGGGTCTAGTTAGCACACTAATCTTAGACCCTGATTTCTTTCACAAGACTATCTCCCAAAACAATGATTACAATGAACTAATCTTAGGCATAGCTCAAGGCACTCTTGGCTACCGTAACAACACCAGCAACAAATATGGGGCACTAGAAAAAAACTTAGGGGAATCAATCTATCACACGCTACAGCAGACTCGACACTAAAGACCAAGAACACAACATAGACATGATGAACACAATGACACAATGAGGGACTAGAATTCAGAACAACAAACTGAAAGAAAAATCGGGACGATCCAAATGAGTGATTAGACAATGAAAACAATGATGAACAAATATTTTTGTGGGGCAATTTTCTGGAGTTTTTAGCATGGTGGCACAAATTATACAAATTACCTAACGGGCAACCTGGAAAGCCGATACCACTTGATGGACACGTTGGTCCTATCTTCCGTAAGGTACAAGTCAATTGGTGGAGATCTCGACATTGATCGCTCAGATTCAAACCCCTGCAACCTTTATAGCACTGCTCCTTTGGTTATCAACCGTGCGCACACGACTCACCTCGCCACGAAGGCTTTCCCTGGATGTGAATCGAGAACACAAGCAAGAACGATAAAAAACACAATCTAAAATTGGAAGTATGAATTGAAGTGAAATCAAATATGGAGTTCAAGCTCTTATGACGAAAGGATTAATCGACACAGTTGAGAAGAACAAGAATAGGGGGCATGGATCATAGTAAAAGGACTTCTCATCATAGTTACAATGAATCGAATCTGTTTCTCGAAGGAAAACTAGAACTAAACAACACTCAAACCCTAACATGGTGGCAGCTGCCGAATATATGCTCCTATGGTCAAGCTAGGGTTAGAGGGGCGCCCCTAATGGACTCCAACATCATACACGACACAATAGCCCAAAAGATAATGGTGCAACATTAATTTTGACAGATTCTGGACGTCCTATTGTTTTTGTTATTCCCATCAACTCAGAAGGAATTTTGACTTGGGACCAGAGCATTGGAAATATTATTTTATTAGCTTCTCATGCCAGTGGCGGAGCTGAAACCAAACCTAGGGGGGCAATTAGTGAGAAAAGCTCAAACAAAATATAAAAGGTGCTGGTGTATAACTTGACTAACAACAATTCTATGGTAACATGGAGCTGTGTGGATGCACGGTGGTGGGTGGGCCCATGTTTGCAGCTTGCTATTTGCCAAGATGGGGATAGCAAGTGTAGAGCCATCTGTGGTGGCAATCAGCGAGTGCAAAAAGGAAAAAGTGAAGATACGTATACATGATTAGGAACTGTGAGCCCTCATGAGAGGCTAGTGCCATGTTGATGAAGAAAAATATGGGTTGTAGTAGTAGAAATGATGAATGAAGTATGCTGCTTGCCGGCCTACTATCTATTGATGGAAGTAGGAATCTTTTGAGTACACGGTCACATGAAGTTGTAGGAGTTAAACAAACACCTAACTTGCTAGCTGATAGGACTTTGTCATATTTTATTTGATGGATTTTTATTACTATAAGTCTATAGAAATTTGCATGGAGCAAGGGGGCCATGGCCCACTTTGGCCCACACTGAGCTCCGCCAGTGTCTCATGCATATGTACAACGTTGAAAACTGACATGTATGCGACCTGGGTGACGATTTCAGTGCATGCTACTCCTGGACTCTGAAGTTGACTCGAACTTGATTTGTTTTGGGCCTCCACCTTGGCGTCTCGAACTGTATAAGCCTCGGGCCTCATTCTGAGTTTGGAGACCTGTGTTAGTCTCCTCCATCTCCATGTCATTCTCCAAGCATGGTCACATGCATGGATGTCATGTCCTCATGAGTTGACCTATGAGCACTTTTGATATTGTCAAACAGTTAATGTTGCATCCCTCTTGATAGTACGACATACTTATACTCAAGATTGCATATGATAAACAAAAAGAACACTTGAGCTTGTATGTCTTCAACAATACCATACTTGTCCAATCTCAACATTGAAGACTTTCAACAATGCAATCTTGTTGAGCAAATCCAACTTGAGCTAGTGCCTTTAGAACTTTCAAAGAGTATGATCATGTATCCATCATTCATTCATATGCCACTTCAATATATGATCCAAGAATTGTTGGATGCATTGTATTGCTTTACTAGATAAGGCTTGATTAATTCTTAGAGACCAAACTAAGATACTAACTGCTTCACTCTAGAAATGTTCATCCGCTTCAAGAGTATCTTGCCCTTCTCCTTGCTTAGCACCTCATCACTAGTCCTATTTTGATCCTTTATCCTATCTTTCCACTTTAAATTTTGCTTTGCTTTTGCACCACCATGAATATTGTTGACGACCCTTAAATCTAAATTAGACCGTCAACTATGCTCATAAATAAAGTAAAACTATACACCTTACTCACATATTTTGTTTACAATAATCTAGTTACACATGTATCAGCAAATAAGTGAAATCAGGGATACAAATCTACAAATAGAGAGAAACATACACAAGATGCAGGCAAAGTACATAGAAAATCCCATCTTACGAACACCCAGAGATGAGAGGGCCCACCATGTAGAGCAAACCTCCTTAACAGGTGTGAATCACCGAAGATCAACATGAGGGCCCACCTATCAGCCAATCAAGGGAATACGGTGCCAAGGAGGCACCACCTGTGGACGATCGAACCCCAGGTTTGACCGAACCTGGATGACCTCCTAGCTGGCCTAGATTTGGCAGGAGGATCTCCCGCGCTCTACCAAAGGTGGTTGCTAAGGTTTCCATATCCAAGATGCCGGGAACCGACCTCTCCAAGCTATAAAAGGAGGAGGAGAGCCCCTCCCAACACACCCCCCATTGGAAGCCTCTCTCCTTCTCTTTAGTTGTGACTTATAATCTTTAGGCTAATGGAGCTAGGCTAGTACTTCTCTTAGCGGGTGCAAGTCATCCTCGGGGACGTTTATCAACCCTTGACCTCCGGTATGGCGTTTTATCGGGCTTGTAAGGAATTTATCCTTAATATAGAGTGTCTTCATGGTTACGCTATCCTGGTAGTATGTGACGGTGGGTGAGTACCGCTAGCAGAGATTCGAAGGAACCCACGTTTAGAGATTCAGCCAGGGGTGTAACATGTAGCGAGATTGATTCGTGGGCATTGGTGGAAACAAGGAATTTAGACAGGTTCAGTCTGCTTATAAGCATAATACCATACGTCGTGTGTGGTGGTTTGTGTATTTCTTGGGTCCAGACTCCTGGAATTCGGTCTATTTACATGTTGCCCTTCTACCCTATTTATAGTCCTCCATGGGCCATGGGAAGGATTTTTACCGCCTTTGGTGTGAATGTGGTCCCCCTTGATGGGTGCCACACTATCAAGAAGTACCCTTGTGTCAGACGGGCCCAATACTGTGGGCCAGCTTTTGGTGCCCCAGGGACCTTCCTGAGAGTCATCGGGATGTCTTGGAGTTACTATAGGCTCCCTTCCGCCGTGCGAGGTGTTCTTTGTGTGTCTTGGTCCTACAGGCGCTTCTTCCCATACCAACCAAGGTGGTAGGAGACTTGAGTAGTGGGACTCCCCGTGCCACATGCTAGCTGTTTGACGTGATGGGTCCTAGTCTAGGGGCTCCCGCTGTCACGGTGGCATTGCCGCATGAGGGCTAGCCTTCGCCAAAAACATGGTTTTTTAGGGCAAGGCGCGCCATCCTAGGCCTGCCAGGGCATGGCAAAGCATGTGAATTGAACGTGCGGTCAGGCCGGATCCTTCTCCTCGAAGGAATCCTCACCGCCTTGGGATCATCAGGCCGTCCCCGACCCTGGGCCTTGAACATTGCTTTTCCCTTCGATTTCATGCCTTATGTTGGGCCCAATAGGCTTTTGGTGAATTTCCTTCATATTGTCTAGCCGAAAGGAGACCCATTCCCTTGGTGTTGACAGTGTTTTATACCATGATATGCGCTTTCTTAGGGTGTGTTTGGTTGGGCTGTGGCTTTTGAAAAAAGCTGTTGTGGGGTGTGAGCTGTGAGAAAGCAGTTGTGGGCTGTGAGAAAGCAGCTGTGGGAAAAGCAGAAGGCCGTTTGGTTAGAGGTGTTGTCAAACTGTGGACTGTGTAATGCCCCTGGATGCCTAGGGACATGTTTATATGGAAATTGCTCGTAACAAAATAATTTGTTCACTAGTTCACATAAATATGATTATTTAAGCAAAAGTAAAAAATATTTTTTAAAATTTTTCATCCTTAACAAAATCCAGGCTCTGTTCAAACCTTTGCGCCAAGGTGAACATGCCACCTAGACGCCGTTTTCATCTATTAGATGTGGAGGCTGGGTGGCCGTCACTAAAATATGCAGGGTTGGCCATCAGGTCTTTTTTTATGAGAGAAACACGGGTGCTTAGCGCCAGAGCTCCACTCGTCGGTGCTGCCGCTCGGTCCTAGCGCCCCCTCCGCTCCGCGCTCTCGCCGCACTGACGCTTGTCCTCGGCGCCCTAATCACTCTGTGCTCTCGCCGCGCCGCCGCTCGACTTCCCACGCGGCAGATGCGCTGCGCCACCGCCTACCCCGCTCGACAGCAACGTGAGGCCGCCCAGCTGCACGGCCGCCCAGCTGCACGGCCGCCCGCCCCACGAGGTTGCCCCGCTGCCCGCCCCGAGTGGTCGCCGCATCGTCTCCTCCACACTGCCCCGTTGCCCGCCCTGCGCGCGCGGGCATCGCCTAGGTAGGACCAGTGTCGGGCGAGGCTGCTGGGGTGGCCGGTGAGCGTCCGACAGCGGCCGCTAGCTAGTCCTTTTGGGCGGCGAGGATGGCCGGCGGGCTACGGGGAAGCGGGTGGCGGTCCTTCGGGCGGTGGTCCTTCAGTCGGCAGGGACGGCCAACGGGTGGTGGGGATGGCGGGCGGGCCTCCGGCGATGACTGGCAGTAACTTGGGGCGGTGGGGATGGCTGGCGGGCCTCCTTTGACCGGTGGGGACGGCGCAGGCCCAACTCAGGAGGGCGAGGCGCTTGGGGCACCGGCGGGGGCTGCTGGGGCGGCGGCCCCAAACCCTACCTACGCGGGCGCGGAACGGTGGAGGGCCGACGGAGGGGTCGTTGTGGGGAGTGCAACGGGAAAGGGAGGGTCACCGGAGAAATAGAACGAATTGTTTTTCCCGTAACCAGTGGCACGTGGGTAAATATTTGTCTCAAAAGACAGTAAAAGCACGGGGTAAGGTGCTTTTGGATTTGTACTACAATAAAAACTGATTTTGGGCAAAGTCATGAGTGACTTTTGGGTCCTTTGGTTGGCTTTTGCAAAAAAAAGCTGGTTGAAAAGCCCAACCAAAGGCACCTTAAGTTATGCAATTCACGTGGTTAGACTAGACATCCATGTTAAAGCATCGGTTTGGTGTGCCCCAGAGGCTTGCTACAGTTCTTTACTTGTCCATCCGATGGTGGTAGACGGGGGCTTGAGCAGTTTCCTCGTACAAGAGCATTGTACTTGGGTATGGCGGAATCCATCGAATATAATTGTGCCATACTGTGCCACGTTCGGGTATGGTGTGGAAGCTACACAAAGATATCTTGCCCTAACAGTAGTTGGATCGGGTATTATGGAGGCTAAACTCTAGTTCTATTTATTTGTTTGTATAACTCTTGCTAATTTGGATAATTCTGCTGAGGACATTCTTTGTATGTTTTGCTCGGTTAACCTTAGGCTTATTGGTTATTCTTTATTCTTGAGATTGGATCTCATGTGTGTCATATTACCCTTTTATACTACATCACGACTTACCCCTGTATGAAATGTGTTGATAGCTTCATCGTATTGTCCTAAATACGTACCAAGTAAACTCTTTTACACCTCTACCATCTTTTAGAAAAATATAACTAACAATACCATGAATACTCTCCGGGTGAAATGCTACAACGGTATATCTATGAGCTTGCGAATTATCTATGAAAGTTAAGAAATACCAACAAATACCACTGTGAAATTCATATCTTCAAATAATCCATGATATGTACAATATGATAGTCAATGTTATCTTATCAAATGACTTGTCCATAAGCTTTCCTTCATATGAGACCATTAACTAACTGTTGATGCAAAAATCGGCTGATGATCTTCACGTAATGAGACAGGACCTGTATAATCTTTGAGCTTCGTGCCGTGCCAGTCAATTGGACATGTAATTAACAAGTAAAGAAATTTAATTAGTACTTTTTGATAGAATCACATCAGCTGGATTTCTGAAATGTCCTAACCCGTAGATTTTACCATCGGCTATGATTCCAAATCGTGAAAATATACAATTAGAATATTAATAGGATCTCATCGGCCAACAACAATTGATTGAATTTCTAGACTTTACCGATTTCTAAATATTTTCCATTAATAGATGCATCGAAATAATGAATGTTAAACTATTTTCACCATTATCGGATCGGACCTAACATAGACAACAATAATTGCAGGGCGATAGATTAAAGCATCGATTCTATGAATCGAAATATGGAATCAATCTGAAAACCAGAAAAGATCTAGGTAAACACTGTAATTTAAAACTTATCAGACATTCAGTCTATATTGATTTTTATAGCAATTTTATTGTGATGCGATTGATTAATCTAAACAATAAATGCGCAACATATTCAAAAACATTTCTAGCCGATAAATTTCAAATCAAAGTGTAATAATTGGTGGGTTTTAATGATAAAAACTAGCAAATCATCAATAAATACAGCCTCACGGGTAATTAAAACAAAATCCAATAAATTGAAATAAAATAGATTCGAAACACACGCATGAGCTATGAACTAGATTTAAAATATTCTATAACTAACGGTACTAACAAGAAAACTGAAGTTCAAAGATGATGCAGCCATGTTTGTTCGAAGAACTCATCAAGAAAAGCTATGTTACTCCTACTTATAAGATGAAAGTGGAGAAAATAACTTGTATTGATTGGTGTGTACAGTTTTTTCATATCCCCTCTGTACAAATTTATACCCTAGACTAAAGACTTCTAGTCGATTACGACTTATTACAAACTTGACCTAAAGGAAATAAACTACTATATTTACATGACGGCTCTGAATAGGACTCGGTTTTCATGTCATCGTGACTTGATCAGATTATTGACTTCATACCGACCCCACCAACTTCCTTGTATGTTCAATCGACCGCCACCTTCTATTTTTATTGGCTCCATCATATCTAAATCGGAATCGGCTTCATCCCCGGCGCATGCTAAATTTTTGTGTCAACACTTACCAGAGATTCATGTCTCTTGCCATTGCAAATATAACTAAGGACTAAATTGAAAGAAATCTTAATTTCTTCAATTAAATTATCTCTTTTTCTTTTGACAAACTTCCTCTCGGTAGACCAACCAATATTCATAAATCATTGTCCTTTTTATTATTTTCGTTTACTTGTTATTGTTGACACTATGGCATATGGGATCACAAATACTTATTTGCTTTTATGTTATTATAAATCAATAGAGAGAATATATTCTTACCAACAAATATGTCACATGAATATACACAAGAGTAAACCCCCGCTCACACGCTTTAGCTGACGGATTAGTCCATTAATCATGTTATCATATAAATCATCAAAATACATAAGTGTCTAGATGTACTTTTACAAACATTATGAAATACTCCCATGTTCATGCGTATTATGTTGGCTCTAATATACTAACTTCTAACTTTTCAACTTACTGAAACATGCACCATCATGTGGCTCGAGCATTATATAGAGTCATGGACGACGTGGACTCGTGGAGGTGATGGTTTGTGTGCCCCCACAATCTACGTTACATTGAAACAACTGCTTTATAGTATAGACTAGTAAAGATGCATGTACATACATCACATATTATTCATATACGAGCACGATGGGGCCGGAGCTATAAGGTTGTACTGGACGCGAAGTTCTAGACGTGGAGAAAAAAGAGTCCTGAATGTGAATGTGAAGGTGCGCGCGACTATGGAATCTTACATGTTACGTCGTGAAAGGGTCTCTAGTCTAGTGGTTATAGTATCTGAGTAGTGTGGAGCAGACTGTTGGACTCCATATGGGAGCGAATTAACCGGGTTTGAAATAAAAATAATAAAAAATATATAGGGCATTCCCTGCTGACTTCGGTCAAATCTTATGTTACATCGAAACAATCCATGCTTTATATTTATATATGTGAATTTACGTTAGTTTCTTTTTTTAAAACTTCTATACATGGTTTCTAAGTGGTCCGTGAGTTTCGGCTTCATATAATGCCCTTGCCCACAACACGATATAATAATATTATTTGAAGGTTAGTTGTTAGTTAAAGAAAAAATAAGTCTGAATCAATTTTACTAGAAAACTACGTACACTTGCATATCATTGTACTAACTTGTACTTGTATTTTGTATTACGCAAAACAATGAACTTGACATTTTCACACACTCATCCGATGGCACTAAAGGTGTAGGCTAATTGTTAGGTAAAGAAAAATAAGTTTGAATCTTATGATGCATGCGTGTCTTGAAAGGCTTATTAAAAATATGAATTCTTGCTACATCCGTGCATTCCTCTTTATATTGGGAGAAAGTGTCTAACGAGACCTATTTTGGATTGGGAGGAGTAAATATTTAGAAAAAAAATCATTTTTAACACTTAAACTTTTCAGTTTGTCTACTTTTGATCCTAAATTCAATATGGTCTAACGATACCTCAAGCTTCAATACCGTCTATTATTGGACCCTCATCTCAAGGTGGTTTTGGTTGCCGTGGCATCTTTTTTATTAGTTTAAAAGATAAAATATCTTTTTTTAGAAACATGGTACACTCACAAACACGTATGGTACACTCACCACTATATGAGCACCTCCGAGAGACCGAGCCGACAGATCTCGAGATTGACGAAGTCACCACAGACGTTTGATGTTGACGGAAACGTCGCTTACCATTGAAAAAATAACCAGAAAAATATGACACCAATGCTGAGCGGATGACTCAAACACTGGTGGGTAGGTTCCACCACAAGGAATTACTATTACTAACCCATTTATAATCAATTCACAAAAGAGAAAAATATCTAAATGATGGAAAAAAATCAAACACCTTTAAAGATTTCAAAAATTTTTCTGGAGATAGTTTGAGAAATACTAGTCAAATAACTACAACTCATGAAACATGATCTACAATCTTTAAATAAAATATTCAATAAGTCTAAAAAATCAAAGAATTATTATATATTCTTTGAAGATTTTATAATTTATCTCATAAGATATAGTCATTTTTTGGGATTCTTTGTGCCAAAATTTATCTCCAAGATTTTTTTTCTAAAATCTTTGGAGGTGTTTAAGATTTTCCGCTCATTTAAATATTTTCCCATCTAAATTTTTAAAAAACAGCAACCACATCAGTCCTGAACTATCTTGACTGGACTGAGGGTCCAAAATTAGACGGTATTGATATTGATAATTTGAGTACCCAACTTAAACAATTTTGAAGTTGGAGGTCAAAACTAGACAAAATGAAGAGTTAAGTGTTGAAAATGGACCTTTTTCCAAAAAAATTAAGTATTTTTCTAAGAAGAATGATTGTTTTGCGGTATGTCCCACCCAACAAAAGAGCTCCATCAAAGGCCACAGAAATTGAAAGGTATTACCTTGCTTCAATGTTTTTTTCTAATTATAATAACTATAACTATATTAAAGTCTAAAGGCCTAGTATAAAAAACCGAACCGGTTCACTAGTTGGACCGGAAAAACCGTGAACCGGTGGCTGGACCGGTCCGGTTCAATTAAAAGATCGGTCATGCAATCGAACCGGTGCGAACCGGCCGGTTTTGTGTCGAACCTATGAACCAGTGAACCGGTTTTTTCGTGAACCATTGATCGATTTGATGTTTGAATATTGGTTTCCAACTTTAAACAATAAACTATTATGATATAATTATGTTATATCATCTATTATGTTATATGTAATATTACTGGTAATAAAACTTACATATTATTTATATAAATCATGTGAAATAAATATTATACTAATAAATAATGAACCACTGGTTCGACCAGTGAATCACTGGTTGGACCGATGAACCAGTAGTCTGACCGGTTCGATCTCTGGTTCGACTTTTCGTACTTGGCTAAATGGGTTGTTGCTTGTTTGATCATATATAGAGACACATACGAAAATGACAGTTTTGCCCCCAATTCAGCACCTCGAGTTCAACTCGACTTGCTCGCCTTGCTGCCCCCGTTCCCTCGCCGCTCGCCAGACCCCTCCTGCTCCACTCCCCTCCCCTCTGCCGCCCCGGCTCCAGTAGCGCCGCCACCCGAGCCCGAGCTGCTACGGAGCACGGGACGCACCGCCGCCCCCGTCAAGCAGGTCTGGCTCGTCCCCCTCTCACCCCCCTCACTAACCCTAGATGGGTCGCCGCCCACCCTCAATCGTGACTCCTAGCCATGGCAGGTTTCGCCGTCCGTCTCCGGAGGTGGAGTGGTGCCGGAGGCTGTGGAGCCCCGTGGTAGTGGAGCTTGGCCGCTGGGGGGAGCCGGGACTAGCGACGAACAGGCCTCACCAGGAAACCACGGCCAGGGGCATTTTAGTCCTACTTGTCATCGGTGATGCCAAGAATCTCATGTAGTGGTAAATTCGTGATCTTTCTGTGTAATTTCTTCTTATTATTATTTCACGTATCTTTGATATTATTCAAAATTTCTCTGAAATTAAGGTCAGTTGGTTACTGACTCGCAGATTGGAGCAGCTAGGTGGCCGGTCACCCATGCTGTCTGAATAGCGATGCCGTGGTGGATTTGCAGCAAGAAAATCTGGGAATGAATTTACATGCTACTTAGGGTGCTGTATTAGAGCCTAACTAGGATGGGTTCATTATGTTGCGTAGCAGCGCGGCCACATGGGACCAGTACAGCGAGCCGGGAGTGGTCATCTATTGGGAGGAGCGACCCACCCTGGCGGACTAATGCTGGCTTCTCTCCACCGCTGTCTAGGGGGTGGGAGTACAGAATCAATTCGGAAGGCTTGTCTTATGGGTCCCATGGTGATAGCGGGGTTGCTGCGAATTATGGGTCGTCACTATCATCAAATAGTAAAGAGGCCAGTAGGAGCTGGGAGAGGAATGAGCTTCCACAAGAGCACCGGTACTCCACATCTGAGGGTGGCGTTTCGTACTTCAACAGCCCAGATGTCAGCTTCCAGAACCACCATGTTATGCTGCCGATGCTGCAAGATTCTAGCGTTGATGAATACATGAGAGGTATGTGTACCAAAATTGTCTTTATTTTTCTGATGTTCCAGGCTTCCAGCTGCTTTAGTATCATTAACATTTCGCAGGCTAAGCATGCACAAGATTGTTCAAAGTCGATACCCTTACTTTCCTTTTGTTTTCTGTATTGACTACCCATCAATCTGATTCCCTTTATGTGTCACTACTGCTGTTTGATTTTAATGTATATGTTGCATTAGCTATATAGCATGTTGGCGTAAAAAATAGTTTTTTACTAGTCTTGTAGTTTAACTGTTTAAGTGGTTATTTTGGGATAATATAAGCTACTGTTTTATAAGATCTATGAACAGCCCATTGACAGTTCCTACCATGTGTTCTATTAAGCATCAATCTCTGCATCCTGCAAGATGCACAAAATGACATTTGATTGCAAAGTGATATTTTGGAGACACTGCCGATGTCCAAAACACCACTTGTTTGTGACTGGAGGGAGTACATGGTGTTGGGATTTCAGAATCTGGGAGTGCAAATGTGGCTTAATTTTGTTTGCAAAAAAATTCTGCCACAGCTGGATGTTCATATGTTTCCAGATTTAGTTTTAGATTGCAGATTGCTGGTTGCATAGTTTTCATTATGACTCCTAGAATGTGAATTGTTTGGTCTTGTGATTGAGCTGTCGTAAATGAAGTATCGGTCATGTTGTTAAATGCATTCTAGAGATATGTCATTATAAGCTTATAGCTAGTTGCTATTCATCACCACCAAATTTAGGATGGACCATTTATCCTTAAGGTTTTTGCTTTTCCTGGTACGGAGTAATCAATGCTATGGTCATGCTCTATGATTATATTATCTTTGTTTCAACTGAAAATTAAGATGCTTGGGTCTTGTGTGATATCCAGTGTTGACAACATCTTGAGATGTGATCGGTGATCAGCTAGTATTTTCTGTATTAGAAACATATGCACCATAAAATGTTTTGGCAACATGCTTAGTTTTGTTGCCAACTGTCAAGTCGATTCGGAGTGTGCCTCAGCCCTAGTTAATTAGTGATGGGTGACTGAACATTGTCCCTGAAATGAGTATTCCTAGTGGTGGTTGGTAAAATTTATAAACCTTCCACTGGCTCTATAAAATGACTTGTTCTTGTCATTCTGCTATGTGCTAGAGTTCTATATCATACATTGTACGTATGGTGCTTGTTGTAGATTCTGCATGTTAGACTGTATATGTGTTGTGCGTGTATATGTGTGTGGGCCTGCACCTGGCTCTGCCGGCCGGCCTTAGATAGTTTGGTTAGAGAGATATGAGATCTTGTTCGGTTATGTTTCTACAAACCACAAGGTCTCCTCACCCTATATATATGTACATATGTCTCTCATATCAATCAATCTACTATTCCACGCAATCCTAATTGCTTTCACTGCACATGGATTTGACTGGGGAATAAGGAGACAAAGGCTAAAACATGATGGAGAGAGTTTTACTCCATTTCCTATGCTGTGTCAAGAATAAAATTACCCTACAAATAATACCAGTTTCTTATGATATAGAAATAAGATGGAAGTAAATATTGAAGATATGCTTTTGAAATATATTAAATTGCAACAGCATCTGAGAGGGTTACTGTAAATGTTATGTCATTTATATGAAAGAACAACTGTTCTCGTGCTTCCCTACTGTTATGGCTGTTGTGGGCTGTTAGGCTGTGGATGTAAATGACAAAATGATACATTCATCAATTTTTAAAATATATTAAATTGCCACAGGATGTGAGTTGTTTCGTCTAAATGTTGTGTCGTTTATATCTACACGTTATGATACATTTTGGTTTCTATGATGTGCATAGTTTCGTACCATTTCACAACAATCCTACACGTTATATTTTCATTAGTTAATTTAATACTATGATCGTTTCAGATAAGATTTGGTGATCTATTTGCCAAGTATCTAACTGATTGATATATTCTTTCTTTTTGGCTGAACCATTCGAGCATCTCAACTCTCAATAACCTTTTGTTTTAGGCAAAGTAGTTCCTGTACCAATATGGTAGCAGTGCGAAGTTACCAATGAGCTGGCAAAAGCTACTCTTATTTAGGAATATCGCATTGTTTAAGGATGTGACATGGTTGTAAGTTCATTCATTATTCTACAATTTTATGTTAAGTATGAGTGCAAGGCAGCACATTTGTTACTCAATTAGATTATCTACAACTCTCGTCAAAGCGTATTTTGTTCTATAATGTAGTTTCTTTTATCATTTGTGCCATTATCACATGGTTAAAGTTCTCTGTCCGTTTCTGCTGGATGAGCATTTATAGTTTTTTTTATTGAATTGCTTAATATTGTGATTGTGTAGCATCACCTTTTATGTACACATGGTTATGGCAGGTCCATGTAATATTTTCCAAAGCACTTTACAATAAGAACAGCTGTGTTAGTCGGGTGTTTGATATCTATGGGCATGTGCGTGCAGCCTTTTCTAAAGAACTTTACAACAAGATCATGTGTTAATTGGTGTTTTTTTTACTATGCAGTTTCAGTTGCTGAGCCGATTGGTGCTCTATTGTTGTCAGAGGTATGTAATATGCCAGCTGTTCATGTTACAGTATATTCATTTCTCCTTTCAGGCTTCAGGGGACTCAATTTTATTCTCTTGGTGTGTAGGGAATATCGGGACAGCAGAATAGTGGCGGTTCCACCTCCTCTCGTTCTGATGGAAGTGAATATGATATAGTACCTAAATCATACTCATCAACGCCCCGCAACTTCCCAAGTCGTCGATCATTCCTGTCAAAGCCAATCCATCCTCTCTCATTTCCAGAACATGCACTAGAAGCACAAGGAACTCAAAGTCCAGTTGCCAGTGCAAGCACCAACAATCCTCTGCGTTCTGATTTCAAGGGAACAGGAGATCTTCGCTCTCCAGGTCCGATGGACTATGGCAGTGGCAGTCATGGGGGTTCAGGGAATTGGAGTGCTGCAAGTAGCATGGATCTTACTGATTTATCAGAACGACCTGAAGCTGAACGAGCTGGATCATTGCGTTCTAATAATGTAATGCAGAAAACAAGGTGTGATCTCTGTGAGAGGCTTTTGACCAAGAGATCACCTTGGGGTTCTCGTCGAATTGTGCGGACTGGAGATTTGCCAGTTGCTGGTGTTCTCCCATGCTCCCATGTCTACCATGCTGAGTGCTTGGAGCGGACCACTCCCAAGGGGCAGAAGCATGACCCTCCTTGCCCTGTGTGTGACAAGCTGGCTGGTAAAGATATGGAGCACTGGTCAATTTGCAGGTTAAAAAATGGATTCCCAAGATTACGTTCCCTAGGGGAAGGGCCTTCTCGAGTTTGGAGCTGTGCTCATGCTGGAGATTGTGTTGCTGGGGCGGTCCAGATACCAAGATCAAATAGCATTGCGCTACTGACTCGGAGTGGTCACAAGAGGCAGGCCTCTTCGAAGGGGGAGCCCGGTAAAGACTGGGCTGAAACATCCAAAAGTGCTTGCATGTAGCTTCCTAGTGCACTTCTGGAGTTAATGCTCATGGCCTTGCATTGTTATGGTCGCAAGGTGTATGGGCACATGTTGCCAGCTTGCCATGGCTTGATGGTCCGACTAGGAAATGACATAGATGCCTGTGTAGCTGACTAAATTTATCTCCTATGAGTTATAAGGATTGCCACTTCTGCATGATGGCCTTAGATCTCTAGCAATTATTGTA
Organism: Echinochloa phyllopogon; assembly: GCA_033239725.1. Classification (NCBI taxonomy): domain Eukaryota; kingdom Viridiplantae; phylum Streptophyta; class Magnoliopsida; order Poales; family Poaceae; genus Echinochloa; species Echinochloa phyllopogon. The sequence continues at coordinate 25,208,604 of BTCW01000018.1, read as the reverse complement.
TGGGCTGAAACTGTTCCTGATGAAGTTGTATGTGCTGGAAATGTAAGAGAGTAAAACCACGGGTAAATTATCTCTGTAACTACTCCAGTTCTATGAAACTGTCGCAATTACCCTTACTTCGTAACTTTGTATGGTTATAATGTTGTTAATGTTGTTGCGGATGAGTTGAGTGTTGAGAGTTGACCCTGCATTGAGGCTTTCAATATTCAGAACATGCTGGCCATAACTTTGTACTTGATTCGTTGCCCCTTGGGTTGTTCTGTGTGGTATGTAAACGAAAGCGCAAATTCAACAGGATCAGGCCCGGATCGCAAAGATGCAATTTTTCAGGCGCTCATGGAACACTGAAACCCTTTGGCAGATGCTAATGGCATTGCTTGGTTCAGTTCTAGGATGCATGTTGACCTGCCCAATTCAGGCATGCATGTGGGAGGCGCTCGGGAGGCCGCTGCTGCCGCCACTTCTCCAGGATCTCCATCCAGCCGTGCTTCCAAACGACCAAACGCTCCTCTATATAACTTGCTGCTGCTCCTGTGGCCCTGTGCTTCCTGCGGCCTCCTTGTCTTTCTGGTGACCACACCCGGATCAAATCCGTTTTAACATTTGGTAAATGTCAAAATCCTTCTTATTTTTAAGGCAAACGTCAAAATCTCTTGGCAGATGCATCTTTTTTGCTGTTATAGACTCATAAATTTTTATCTGGCTTTTGCTGCAAGTACTGCAGCAGGTCAGGTATTCTAGCATTCCTGTAAACTGCTCACTCCGGGAGATTCATGGTGCACCTTTCTCTCTGGTTGTAGGAGCATGGCTGAAGAGAAGAAGAGCCCTCCGCGGTTGAACGAGCGGATCATGTCGTCCCTCTCAAAGCGGTCGGTTGCGGCGCATTCCTGGCACGACCTTGAGATAGGTAAACAGATCTTTGCTATTTCAGTTTTTTCTTTTTCATTGCAGTATGACTCTGGAGATTCATACAAGCTGATTCTTCGAAATTCCCAAATGTCAGGACCTGGAGCCCCTGCTGTTTTCAATTGTGTAAGCATGTCTTGCTGTACATCCTGGGTAGTAAAGTATAGTAAGCGCATTATTTTTCATATTCGTCAGAATTCAAAAACCTTCCACCCTTGCAGGTTGTTGAAATCACGAAGGGAAGTAAAGTGAAATATGAGCTTGACAAGAAGACTGGATTGATCAAGGTACACATTACCTGTTAAAAATTTATGTTTCAAGAAAGAGTTTTTTACCATTTTCTCTGATGCAACTGAAATTTTATTTGACAATATGTTTCTCTAGGTTGACAGGGTGCTATACTCATCAGTGGTCTACCCACACAACTACGGTTTCATACCACGCACACTGTGTGAAGATGGAGACCCAATGGATGTGCTGGTGCTGATGCAGGTCAGCTTGGCTTCCTGCTGTTTGTTTCATCTAATAGACCACTATTAGTGATGTATGTTATATTTGAGCCTCTGAGGTTATTCACTTACTGGCTTACAAATGAACAGGAACCGGTGATACCTGGCTGCTTTCTTAGGGCAAGGGCCATTGGCCTTATGCCTATGATTGATCAGGCATGATGCATTCTACAGATTTTTGTCATTAAAACTTTTACATATCACATTGCATTGGATTGATGGTGTATCTGTTCCTGCAACGACTAGGGTGAGAAAGATGATAAGATAATTGCAGTTTGTGTTGATGATCCTGAATATCGTCACTTAACCGATCTGAAGGAGCTGTCTCCTCACCGCCTCAATGAAATCCGTCGCTTCTTTGAAGACTGTACGTGGCATTTCTTTCCAAATCTGTCTGATTTGCTATAACGTAGCACTGCAGTTGCTCCTGAAGCGTTGAAGTTCATTTCACATGTTGCATGTGCAGACAAGAAGAATGAGAACAAGGAAGTTGCTGTGAACGAGTTCTTGCCACCAAATACTGCCCTGGAGGCCATTCAGTATTCAATGTGAGTCTTCCCTAAAATAGCGGATAACAATGCCTCTCTGTGTTTGGGTCAGCATTAGAATGCATCTGAAAGTATTATTACCTCAACATGATAGTGAGATGTGAAATCTTCAGCCATCTGGTTTCACTTCTTACTACTTTGAAAAATCTATCCAGCTTTGTTGTATATGAAACATTAGCATTATTTTTTTTGAATCCTCACATTACTCTTAACCTATTTGCTGTTGTCAGGGACCTATACGCTGAATACATCCTGCACAGTTTGAGGCGCTAGATCTCGTGTTCAGATGGAACAATCCCTCTACTTGTCTCGGGAGGGAAAGAAGCAATAATCGATGAGCCTCCTGGTTTTGTTTCAGGAGCCATTTTTGCAGTATATATAATTGATGAATCAAGGGATAACGTAATTCTTCTGCAAATTATTGCAGAATATCCTAATCAATGGATTATTGTATACTTATCTACATTTCTTTGTGGAACATTTGAATCAACGATTGGATTTGTCTCTTCGTGCTTTCTCTTAACTCTCAAATGTGCCTTATTTCCTTTCAAAGGGGAATAAAAGAATTTCGTTATCTAGTGATCAGTTAAATCAATATTTATTAAAATATAAAAAAGATTGAATCATTTTACTTTCTATTCATTTTTTTTATTTCGGACCATCCTTCCCATCCCTTCCCCCACTCTTTTTTCATGCCCCCAACCTAGACCGCCTCACTCACAGCCACCACTAAACACTACTATCTTGACTCTCTGTCACCAACCCTTCTCATAAATCTTACTATGTGTTCTTGAATCGCCGCAATCCTATCTGACATGAGGATTTATTTCTGCGTACACATCGCCTTGCAAAACTAAATATATTAAACCAATGCTTCAACGATACAGTGAGAAACAATAAATATGAATGGTGCTTAGTGAAAGGATCAATGGTTCGAGAGAGGGGCAGGTTGAATTGGGATTTTTTTTCATATTTCTAAAGCAAATAAATCCTTATCCTACACTTCTAATGTTGCCCAAACCTATCATTCTTACCAAAATAAAATGCTAAATGATCAGACTACAAGTGCACTATAGCATGAAAGAATCCTATTGATAAAGCATAGTAACATGTGAGCCATCCTAAGATCCAACTTGTAAGAAATAAAAGTTTGAAGTAAATTACAAGTATGAAATATGGAAAAGTAATGAGAGGGACATGGAGACACTGAGTTTTTTTCCATGGTATCGAGGAGTTGACACTCCCTCTAATCCATGCTGAGGCTCTCACTAAAAGATATGCCTCGTTGAGTCATTAAGAACCCAAGTACTTAACTAAAAATGCTCCTTCATACATGTACAATCGCCAAGATCTTTAGGCTACCACAATCACCAAGAGTGCCCCTAGTCACCAAAGTCATCTAGAAATCATCAACCTCCAAGAGTAACAAGATCTTGAGCACTTATTTGACAGCACACTACAAGCAAGACGCACACTAACATGATAATGGGTGAACAATCAACTTGATCTTCACTTGAATACGTCAAATTGGATGATCAATCTCTTCTTCTTTGTCTCTTGTACACTCTTAGGGTTTCTCAGGTATCCATATATATCCAAGAACTAATGTAAGAGTCCATATGAGGTTGTATATATAGGCTAGATTCAAGAGCTAGCTGTTGCCAACAACTCCCCAGAAAGGCAATACCATCAGATGGTCAGATGCTATGTCCATGTCCACTATTGGATGATCAAGTCATTCGAAGTGTATTTTGACCGTTAAAAAGGTGAAAGTGAATTTTGCTGCTGACGTTCATATCATCGGATGATCTAACGCTAGAGTGAGGGACCATCGGATGATCCGTTGAATGCTACAGTAACCTCCAAAAGGTTTTAGCCAGTAACTAACCGTTGTGCCTTACACCACCGAATAATCTGATGCCCTTGCGAATACCCGTCGGATGATCCGTTGATAGGGGCTTCAACTTCCATTAGCATTTTTAACTTGATAAGTGTCTTACGCTTTATCCGATGACCCTATACTTGATACCATCTGACCCTATACTTGATATCATTCGATGATTTGGTGATAGGTCCACTAACGCCAGATAATAAGGTTGTTTATCCTCTTAGTCTAAATTTAATAGTGTCAAATAATTCGATGCACATTTTTAGTAGGAACTTGTCCAATTCAATGTTGTTTTAGTTCTTTTGCTTCATCCTTGCCTTCATTTACTTCACCTAACTTCTTTGAGCAGTCATATGCAAATGTTTGACTGAGTGTGCATCTTCTTTATATATCTTTAAGTGCATGATCAAGCTACTAATTCAAGAACAGCTCTTAATAATATGGCCAAAGAGCAATAAAATAGCAAAACATATACTAAGCCAAGTGTCATTTATCTCCTTGTGACATTTGGTACTGGAAAGATGCTTAATGTTGATACAATAGCCCTTTGAACATCCTTTGAATATTGGAGGGGATTACCCATTTACTTTGGCTGGTGACATATGTATAGAACAATTTCTACAAACAACCATTAGTCACACCAACATGTGTCTCATTTATCACCAAAACTCGCCTTTTAAGGTCAATATGCTTTTAGTTTATGTACCTGAATTTTGGAATTCATCATCTTCACTACCGGATTCGTCTCATTTGCCGTGTGCCGACGGCACACGGCAAAGGCTAGGCATGCCGTGTGCTACGTGTTTGCTGTGTGCCTTCCCCGTGGCACACGGCAACACACAGCCTTTGCCGTGTGCCCGATATAATGCACACGGCAAAGGTCGTGGCACACAGCAACTGACCGGTTTCCGGTAGTGTTTGTCAGGCAATCTGAGCCTTTGAGGTACATTGTGCTAGAAATGACAGCAAGAGCATGATTTGTGGGTGGATAGATGTAATAGGTACAATCTGCATAAATTTCTTGTTGATATGGCCAACAAGATAATTTGGGGGCCTAATTAGACATTTGCGGTTTAGGCAATGGATACTGATGATGTTGCTGAGTGTTGAATATGATTAGAAGAAATAAGCACTTTCAGCAGATGATTGAGTCCGAACTCAATGAAAAAGTATCATATCTTATAGTTAAAGTTGATAAAGAGGAGAATGTGTGTGGGTGGTATCGAACTGCTGTCTAGGCATAAGAGATAAGGGCAAGGGCTGCATTTTACTTGCACGTGGCCCGTGGAACGATGATATGACTTGTAATGTTGGACCAACACAAAACTTGTATTTGAACGAGTGCTACCAGTATGGGTGGAACTAGTTGTTGGACTAAGAAAGAGGCACTAAGGGCCTATTTGGAATGGATTCACTCCAAAAACTCCATGCTGGAGCTAGCCAAAGGTAGCCAAACACCCCAGCTTCAAAAAAAAGGTGAAGCAGCGTAGCTCCATGGAGTTATTGGAGCGCTAGTTCAATTTTTTGGAGCGCCTCTTCAGCAGCTCCAAAACCCACGGTTTTCAAGCTTCGACGTGGAGTTTGGGAGAAATTACCCATCACTGACACTGGTTACACACATACCAGTTTGCGTTCTATTCTTTTTCCTCTGAATTGACTCCCCTCCCATCCGCCTCCCCCTCCCTCGCGCCTCACGAGCCTCTTCCCCCGCGACCCGTGCCTTCTCTCATCGCTGCCCAGGAGGCCGCGCCTCCTCCCGTCGCCGTCAGGGAAAGGCCGCCCATGCACGTCGCGGTTGAGAGAAAGGAGCCTGCGACCACCTCTCCCTCCGGTATGTCATCTCTTGCCGGTCCCTCACCTCCTCTTTCACCCCCCACAGGTAACCCTAGATCTCAACATGCAGGAGCACAACGAGAGGAGGCCGCATCCGTCCCTCCCTTGCAGTCGTCGTTGAGGAGGCCATGCCTGCGCCCCCCTACTGCGCCAAGGTACCCCCCCCCCTCCCAAGCTCTCCCTAGCCCCTGTCTGTCCACTGTCCATAGCCCCATCTCTCTGTATGTGATTTGCTGCATGATTTGTCTATTGCAAATTGGTTTAGATATGGTTCTTGTAGTACCTTGACGCGGTTATTGGTTTAGATATTGAGATGCATATGTTACAGGTTGGTATATGGTTCTGAAGTATTGTAATGTGTTCTGAAATTGCATTTGTGAGTTGGTATAGATGCCAGAAAATGAGTGGACCGATGAGAACACTCGAATCGTTTGCAAGTTATTTGCCGAACAAGTTTCCAAAGGAAATCATCCCGACACATACTTGAACTCGGTTGGTTATGCCGCGGTTATTGAAGGATTCAAAGACAGGACTGATCTTGAGGCTACCCAATTGCAACTCAAGAACAAGTGGGATAAGTTGAAGGGAGATTTCAAGGTTTGGAACCTGCTTAAGCAAAGGCAAATGGGGACAGGATGGGACCCTGTAAAAGGTGTTGTCAAAATGGATGATGAATGGTGGAAGAAAGCTAGAAATGTGAGTTTGTTGTGAATTTTTGCAAATCTGAAATTCAATGTTTTTTTTTGCAAATCTGAAATGTACATCCTATTGATGATATTTGCAATGTTTTTTCAGGCTATTTCTGGCTGTGGGAAGTTTGAGAAGAAACCTCTTCAAAATGAAGAACAATTGATAACATGTTTTAAGTGCATCATTAGCATTGGAAGTGACCATTGGTCTCCTCAATGTGTCAATTTGGAAACGGCTCCCGTGGGTGCTCAAGGTGCTCCCGTGGATGCTGAAGCACATGAGGAGGAAAGAGAGGAGGTGTCTATTGAAACATCTCCTAGTGGCAAGAGACCGTCAAGTCCTATGCAAAACAAAGGCAAGAAGCAGAAGACAAGTACGACACTCATCATTCAAGAAGCAGTTACAAGTATGGCCAGTTCGGCATAGGAGTATGCTTCCAAGAGAGATGGCTTATTTTCAATTAATCAAGTGATGGAGGATGTGCTTGCTTGTGGTGCTGCATATGGGAGCAATGAACATTACATTGCCACTAAACTATTTGTGGAAAAGGAACAAGGAGAGATGTTTATGACCATGCCTAATGATGGACAGATAAGGTTGAATTGGCTTGCAAGGCAGTACAAGGACAAGTATGGAAATTAGAAGACCAGGAGTTGGCCAGTTCACTAGTGGACACCATTTTCTAATAGACCTTGAGTCTAGTCTTTTTTTATTTGATGTTTGAACACTCATTTGCTACCATTTTTTAATTTGTACTTGTATGCAGTATTTCTTTCCAATAATTTGTGGTTCCTCCAGTAATTTTATTTGCACTTCTATCTTCTTTGTGTACAGATGTCCAAAGAGAGTGATGAAAATAGGGATGCCGATGACAAATTTTTTAATATGATTCTTAGTGGTGCTAAACTAGCACAAGTTTATGCTGACTTGTATTTGGAAAAGGCACCACCAAGGACATCGCAGTTGAGTGGTATGGGGTGGTTGAATGAGGTGTTTACCACTCCAGGGGAATGCCAGAACATGCTTCGGATGAATACTGAAATCTTCTTCGATCTCCATGATGTGTTGGTTGAGAGGTATGGATTGGAACCTAGCAAGCACATGAATAAAATTGAAATGCTTGGAATTTTATTATTCATATGCAGTGGATGTGATTCAAATAGAAGAGGGCAAAATAAATTCAAGCACTCTGGTGAAACCATTAGTAGAAAAATTCATGAAGTGCTAAAATATGCGATTGCCATGGCAAAAGATTACTAGAGGCCAACGGATCCAAATTTCTTCACTATTCACAAAAGAATTCGAGATGATAGGAGAGTGTATCCACACTTCAAGGGTTGCATTGGTGCTCTAGATGGAACTCATATTTGTGTCTCTCTTCCACCTGAAGAACAAGTGCGGTACATTGGTTAGATAGGAATTGCAACTTAGAATGTGCTTGCCTTTTGTGATTTTGACATGAGGTTCACTTATGTGGCTGCGGGTCAACCGGGTGCTTTGTATGATACAAGTGTACTGTACCATGCAATGGAAGTGGATGATGATGTTTTCCCGCATACTCCTCAAGGTAAAAATATTTGTAAGCAACTGTACACAAGTCACATGCATGTCTGTTTTATTTGAAAATTCTAACGATGTTGCACATATGTGTAGGCAAGTACTATGTTGTGGATGCGTGCTATCCTAATCATCCGGGTTACCTAGCTCCAAACAAGGGTGAAAGGTATCATTTGCCCGAGTGGCATCGAGGTATGGAACCAAATACTCTAACAGAGAAGTTCAATCGGGTACATTCATCTATTCGTAATGTTATTGAGCGCTCATCTGGAGTACTTAAGATGAAATGACAAATCCTTTACAAGATGCCCGGCTATTCCATGCTCACACAAAAGAAGATTGTTGATGACACCATGGTCCTTCACAATTTCATACGTGAGCATGCAAGTGAGGATGCCGACTTTGCTAACTTTGATCAAGATCCTAGCTATGTGCCTGCTATCCCAGATATGTATAACAAGTATGTTGTGCCTGTGCATGCCTCCGATGGATCAACAGAGGAATCAAGCTTTATCACTATGGATACATTTCGTGATAGTTTGGCTACATCTGTCGCCCTCGCTTGGAACTAGTGTAACGAGTTTTTATGTGTGGGTTGTTATCATTTAGGAACCATAGATTCGGTACTTGTATGCCTTAAGATATGTAATATATGTCTTAAGATAATACTATTTGGTTGTACTGTTTGGATACGATGCAAAAGCAAAAAACACGAAAAAAACATATACAATGGGCTGTTATTAAACGCAAAGGGGAAAAAATAGAAGCCCCACGAATAGCCCATTCAATCCACGGAATAGCAGCCCAACGGACCAAACTTTCGGCCCAGCCTACAAAGGACAAGAATGACATTCCACCCGAAAACTCTCTTTTCTGGAGCAAACAGCAACTTGGTAGTCAAACACTCTCTCGAGACAGCTCCAACTCCATTTAGAGCTAGCTCCAGCTGAAGTTTGGAGTTGGAGTATGAACCTGTGAAGCTGAAGCCATGCCAAACAGACCCTAAATTAATGTGGATTCATGAGGTCTATTATAGTAGCTTTGTGTCTATATAGGTCCAATTAAGAGGGTTTTGTTTATCTTTTCACGAATCTGCTATGCAATGCATGAGAAGAGTGAGAGACCATGCTTCTCTGTTGAAGTACTTGTTTCAAGTTAAACACAATGAATAATCGGTTATGTTGTAAATTTTGAATGTCCCTCTCTACCTACTCTCTTCGTTCTAAAGGAATAGCATTCTAGTTTTATCCGAAGTCATTTTATCTTAATTTTGACTATGTTTACGGATAAGACTATAAACATGTACTTATTTGGTATGATAAATATTAATAGTTTTTGTATAAATTAATTTCACTCAGATGTGTTTCGCTTTGGACAAAACTAACACTAGTTTTATACGACAGCGTGAGTATCTACTGAATCTACTTATTTAAGTGAGCACTTTTGCATCTGAGCTTCATGTATGATCTAGTTCAGGTAGGATCATTGCGTAAATATTGTCCATTGCGATGGCCGGACTGGAACCCCTCACCTACCCGGCAACACGACAACCACATACTCCGCGGACAGTCAGCGCGCAGCACCGACTTTTCCGCTTCCCTTGTTCCTCCACCCCGTCAAATTTCGACAACAATTTCTCCTCCACCACCCCGTCGATCCGTCCTCCCTCGTGGTCGTTCTTTCCGCGTGGCAGAAAAAACAAAGAAAAAAAGTCCGGCGTTTTTTCCCCTCGCTGTTCGAGGAACAAACAAAATTTGCAGGTTTCCAAGAAACCGGGACGGAGGTATCGAGGTGGCGCCGCCGCCGCGGCGGTCGCCTCCGAGCAGTGTAACAACAAGCCGCCTCGGCACCGTCTCCTCTGTCCATCGTTCATTTCGCGCGTTCTGCCGCCGTGCTTCGCGGGGGAATCTGGTACTGGTTCGTGGCTAAGACGAGGTGCGTTTCTTGATCGGTGGTGATCTTCCCCAATTCTGTTTGGTTCGATTTGTTGCTGCGGCCTGCAGGTTTGGTCGTTTTTAGGTGGGATTGTTGTAGTTGCCTTGTGGCAGGCAGCGGGAATGATTCCAGAATTTAGTTCTATGCTATTGGTTGGTTCATAAGTGGAAAGGGGCTAGATTCTTTCTATGTGTTTTCCCTCAATGCAAAGAGAAGATGCTTTGGTCTCCAGTATCATGACCTTTTATTTTCACTTCGGTACAGTAATCCAGTGTGCACGTTGAAAAATGCAAATTTTAACTAGTTGGAACTCCAATATTATTGGAGCTTATGCATATATGTTCCCGCTTTTTAACATTTATTTTTATCTAACCTTTTTCCATGTAATGTAGACATATTCTTGTCTCCTCTTCCTTTCATTTTTGAATTTTACCCAATTCATATACATGTACTTGAGCAGTGGCTCTTCAGGAGCCTTGTAACTCTTTTCCTTTAGCGTAATCTGATACTGATGGCAAGTGAAACTTGTCCCACAGAATATTTGCATGCTGAGCAATCTAAACAATGGCTCTAGCACAGGCGATGGACTACGCTGGTTCAATTAGTTCAAGCCAGAAGCACCTAGGCTGTTTTGGAGTACACACCAGCAGTAGGTTGCAACGTGTGGGATTTGAAAAGAAATCAAGAACAAATCAGTTGGTTGTTAGAGCCATATCTGTCGACCACCCACAACTAGATTTCGCGAATCCAAACTGGAAGAAGCAGTTTCAAGAGGACTTTGATAAGCGCTTCAGATTGCCACACTTGAGAGATGTGATTGATGTGGAATCAAGGCCAACAACTTTTTCTCTGAAGAGCAGGTGACATATTCACCCTCCTTTTCTTTATACTAGTCCACACCATTGGTGATTAAAACATCTTTTGGTTACTCTGTCTAAAACAGGACTCCTCTTGAGAATGTGAATGGTTCTTTGCAAGAATCTTGGAATGGCTATGTGAATGATGATGACAGAGCACTTTTGAAGGTACGCCCTTAACATTGAGCTATTATATTTATCTTGGTATGCATTGCCTCCATGATAATTACTTTCATGGATTATGTGGTTTTTTTAAGACAATTTGAGCCGTTAACCTAATTATCTACCATGACATTCTGTAATATATAATTGTTTCATTGTTTCACTTGGGGATATGACTTGAACTTTTAAGTGTCTTGAGGTCTACATCGAAATAAAGAAAAATGATGAGTTTCTTGACATGTAGACTCAAGCTCTATTGTTTTAGGAATATCTTCTCAAGCATGATTCTTGCTGTTCAAGTACATGCCTGACATCTTCTTAATGTGAATGGTTTCTGAATAGAAAAGGTTCGTTTTCTGTTTCTAAAAAGTAGTCAAGTGCGCAGGAATTTTTTTTTGCTGTTTCTAAGTAGTAGTCAAGTGTGTAGGATTTTTTTGCTTAGCTACTATTTGATTACAGCTATTATTATGTAGGTAAATATCAGTAGATGGAGTAGAAATTCCCCTTACAGACTTATTGTTTCCTCAGGTTATTAAGTTTGCCTCACCAACATCTGCTGGAGCTGATTGCATTGACCCTGATTGTAGCTGGGTTGAACAATGGTGGTGATATAAATGAATTGAAATGCTGTAGTGTACAAATCATTTGTCTTTCACTAAGCACCAGGTTTATGTTTTCCAGGGTGCACCGTGCTGGTCCACGTAAACAGATATATTTTGAGCCTCAATATGTAAAGGCTGGAATTGTAACATGTGGTGGGCTCTGTCCTGGTCTCAATGATGTCATTCGGCAGGTAGGTTAGAACTGGAGTAGATCATCTTGTTTAGAACCAAAATTTCTGATAATTTCATTTAGAGAAAAACATTCTAATTTTTTAATTGTATCATTTTTGGGCTCTTGTAGATTGTGCTTACACTTGAAAAATATGGGGTGAAAAACATTGTTGGGATACAGCATGGATTCCGTGGATTTTTTGAGGATCACTTATCAGAAATACCAGTAAGAGTCTATTCTACTTCATTTGTATCTGGAAACATTTGTTTTTGAAACATTTATAAACATGTTGAAGGGAACTTATTTGGTTCTTTTCTTTCATTCAGCTTTCTAGGCATGTAGTCCAAAATATCAATCTTGCTGGTGGTAGCTTCTTAGGAGTTTCTCGTGGTGGTGCAAAGATTTCAGACATTGTTGACAGTATTCAGGCATGTGTACATTCTATTACTATGCATATTACAAAGTGTCTTGCTGATTGAAGGACATATCACGTTAATCTCTACATGCCACATTCAGGCCAGGAGGCTTGACATGCTCTTTGTACTAGGGGGAAATGGAACTCATGCTGGAGCTAATGCTATACATGAGGAGGTATTGTTCAATCAGTGGTCATTATAATAAATTGATAATTTACCAGAATTCCACTCATGTAACTTTGAGTTTGTAGTTTTGGATAAATATACTGTAAGTGGCTGGCTGTGTATTACCATCTGACTTTGTATTTTGGCAAAATTCTTATTGCAGTGCCGCAAGAGAAAACTGCAAGTGTCGATTGTGGGTGTCCCTAAAACTATTGACAATGACATATTACTTATGGACAAGACCTTTGGATTTGATACTGCAGTGGAAGCTGCACAAAGAGCTATCAACTCTGCATATATTGAGGTGATTCTTTCAGCAACATCTAGAGTTATCAAGGATAAATCTGACAGCAAAACACTGAAATGTACGGGTATATTAGCTACTACCTATGAAGGTATGTGCGCGTTAACATTGCATTGGACTTTAGGCACATTCTGCATTTCATGGCATTGGACTGGTGAAGCTGATGGGAAGAAGCAGTGGCTTCATCACAATGCATGCCTCTCTGTCCAGTGGACAAGTAGATATCTGCCTGATACCTGAGGTATGCAGTCTTCTGCTGTTTATGAATCCCCATTTACCACACTGGTCAATCTTAATCGTCGATAACCCAAATGAAGGTACCATTCACTCTTGATGGACCAAACGGAGTCCTTCGACATCTTGAGCACTTGATAGAGACCAAGGGATTTGCTCTGGTTTGTGTTGCTGAAGGAGCAGGACAGGTTAGATCTCATTGGATTTAAAAGAAATTTCTGTTATCTTTACTGCCAGTGTGAGTGACTCTGGAATCTAGATGCTACTTTGGTTGCTGTTGAATTTATTTACAGACTTGTCATACAAGGCTTTTTAAGTTTCCTTTATGATAGCCTTGTGCTCATGTATAACATGGCGAATCCTGCTGAACCAATAGTCTATTCTATATGTTCTGTTATATTGTGCACGGAGTAATGTTGTGATCCATTTTCAGGAACATCTGCAAAAGTCAAATGCAACTGATGCATCAGGGAACATGGTTCTTAGTGACATCGGTGTCCACATTCAGCAGAAGGTTAGTCCATTGTATTCTTCAGCTGTTGTTTTTGGCGTGAAAAACTTGGATAATGGCTTTAACCGTGATGTATGTACTGTGGATAAACCCTGAATAACTTAAGTCATTCCATGCCACAGATCAAATCTCATTTCAAGAATATAGGAGTCCATTCTGATGTCAAGTATATCGATCCAACATACATGCTTCGTGCAGTGCGTGCCAATGCATCTGATGCCATCCTCTGCACTGTGCTGGGTCAGAATGCTGTAAGACATCATTTCTCCTTGTTGCCTCTGCCTCATGACCAAATCCTGTATTTTTCACGCCTGACCATTTGTCATACTGTAAACCTTGCAGGTTCATGGCGCCTTTGCAGGTTTCAGTGGCATCACAGCCGGGGTGTGCAACACGCACAATGTGTACTTGCCGATACCGGAAGTTATCAAGTCCACAAGATTTGTCGATCCAAACAGTCGGATGTGGCATCGGTGCCTGACCTCAACCGGGCAACCGGACTTCCATTGATAAATTGTTAACATTGAAGCTTGTAGTAGCATCTGATGACTGATGGTGCGAGTAGGCGGTGTATAGCCAAAGGGATTTACTTCCATTGTCAGTATGGCGGAATAATCATCCGATGCATTTTTCATCTTCCATCTGGAAGAGATACATCCCTCTACGGGCAGATGCAATTATGGATAAAATAATCATCTTGCCAACCACAATTATTCATATTTTGGTAGACTAGCACTGTAGCAGTATATAATGTTAGTAGAAACATACAAATTTAGTGAAGGTTTTGCAGTTCTGGAATTTGCAAGGGATGCTCAGTTCCCATTTCTTTAGTGTGCAATAGCAGGACTATTTGTATGCTGCTTAGCATACGTGCTACTTAGATAATAGGGATCGTTAATGTGAATCAACTACACCATCATATATATCCGATTGGTCAACTTCATTTGATACATCAGCTAGCACCGGGTGCCAATTCTACAATTATCGCAGCAACCGAGCAACTCACAAGGCCACGGGTGCATGGAACAGTTTCAGAAAAGATGAATCAACGCCATTGCATACACCAGAAAAAGATAAATCAATGGTTCATACCACCAAACAACTCCACTTGTTTTTTCAGTGCACAGAATCACAGCCGGTGTCGGATCACGTTCGCCACACAAGTACACAACATCAAATCCAAAATAATTCACTGCATATCTGTTTTACAGCATCAATATTCAAATATGCAACATGTTTGGGAAGAATTAAGGACGACAGTATCCACTACCTGAAAAACGCTAGAGACGCTAGGTGTTTTGGTTTTCCTGATAGTATGTTAGCAACTCATACGAAATAGACAAATAGTGCAACCAATACACAACAGTGCACTTTGACCAGGCAGCGAAAACCCCCAAACGAAGGTAGGACCTAGAAAATGACACTACAGATACCCGGAAGTAGTTGTCTTTGCAAAGTTATGTTTCTAACAAATGTGCATCACGATTCTCGTGTGCCCCTTGTAAATGGAACCTTTGAGGTGTTTGCAATGCGCATCTCATGTATCCTAATCTTTGCACCTGTGATATGTACTAGGATAGAGTGAACTTGGTTGGTCAGTCAATCTGCAGTTTCTGCAATGAGCTCCTTGAGCACGTATTTGAGGCCATTCATCCTCTTCCGTGCTCTCTGCAAAACAATGTGTCACAAAATAGATGAGCATTTGACGGTAAGGCACTCGTAAGCTTTGAAAATCACTTTCAACCTACCTTCTGGACCTCAGCAATTTTGACTTCTGCGTCATTGAGCTGAGCTCCTACTGTTTTCTCAGCATTTACTAGAAGCTTCTTGTGGGACGATTCTGTTGATGCAATCATGAATAGACAATAAATTAAATGATAATTATGATGGCTAGTGGTCAGAAAAAATGAGCACGTGGAAGTAGAAACAGATCTATTGGTCAGTGATACAAATGAACACAGCTATAGTTACAGATGCTGAAGCAGTGACTGCATGTATGTAGCAATGACTCTACGCACAGAGAATCATTCATGGAAGCAGCATGGAAGAATACAGTTGAAATGTATGGATACTCAAGACTTTGCAGCTATCTACTTCACGATTCCGTTCACAAAGATTAACATGGTTTCACAGTTTTAGAATTGGAGAATGTAAGAAATTGTGCATCAGATAAATGCCTCCCTTGCATTGCTCTAGACGTTAGGTGTAGTGTGAACTTACTTTGCTTGTCAGCTACTCCTTTAAGTTCTGTGTGGTAGGATTCAAAATTCCCAAGAGAATTCCTGCAATCCAACAGCTGCTTGTTGACCTCCTCCTTGAACTTCTCATGAAGAACTGTTAACTTTTCCTGTTGCTCTGTGTACCAAAAGGCATAATTTGAGTAACTAACGATATGTGAAAAACAAAGAGAACAAAAAAACAGGAAAACAAGGTAATTTAACATAACTGCAAACTTTGATATGCACCTAGATACAAAACACAAGGCCCAGCAAGACCCAAATAAGGGTCAAAGATTGAAAAAAAAACATTCATGTTGGATTGTGCCATTGTGGCACACAGATTAGGTGATACTACTTTGGGATTTCTCATATAATCTTTCATGACACTGACATTATGCTTCAGCATGGAAATGATTAACAAGATTATAAGCACTAAAACTAAATCTACCAATTTAACACCATTCAAGCTGGCTTGTAGGTTCTATTTGCATCACATATTTATTATTGCCAGATTGGCTATAACCCAATTGTTTTGTTCTATTGAGTACATGTAAGTTATAAATAACAGGGTATGGTTCTCACTGTTTGGATGCAAAATGTATTTCACATTGGTGCTGTTGGTTCCAAAATCCAAATAAAAAATTGCAGTTCTGTTTTGATGAATTAAATAGTTTGTACACTGCTTGAGTTGAACGATCCCAATCGGTAGAGGATGAGAAATTGAGAATGTTGGATCAAAAAACACATTTCAGCGATTAACTGCTTTATGAATGAGTTATGGTTATGGCTGATGGGCTCTACCGTGAATCAATTAGAGTTCAGTTCTACATTGGTGAGAAGCATTAAAGTGAAGAAAGTCCTACCTTCAAATGTTGATTCTAGGCGTTTCCTTTTAGACTTGCCTGCATTGACCAGCTTGTCCCTGAAATAACACTGCCATGTATCAGAACAGCTGTACATCTAGTTTATATGATACTCACATTTATATATAGAACAAGCATAGTGCATGCACATGCGGATAACAAGGTTTGTTTCATGGAAGCACCAGGACAAGATCTTACACATCAGCCTGCATCTGCACCTCAACCCCCTCAAGGTGCTGGCGTATTTTGTCTCCAGTAGCTGCAAGTATCTCAGAACTTTTCTTGCTTGTTTCAGCCTTGATCTTAGTTTGGAACCTTCCCAGCACCACTACCAATTGATCAAAAGCCCTGGTGGAAATCATTGATGTAATCAAGGAAATGAACAAACTAGGATGTATCTACTTCATTAACACAGCGTAAGACAGAACCTTGTAAGGTAGTTTTCTGGGCATTGTTCTTGTTCTTTGTCAGAAATTACAGTCCCTTGTGTTCCTAAAAAAATAGTTATCAACTGCTAACCATGCAGTCAAAGTCAAATAAGGAAATTAAGCAGCTTTACCAGAAGTGGCAAAAGGAGTAGGTGAAGATAAGTGTCGTTTGCTCGTTCTATCCTCTTTTAGATTTGATTTCCTACCCACATGCTCAAAAGGAGATTTGTCAGGGCCATCGATATCTGAAAGCCATTTATGAGATTTATATCCTGCATTTGAAGAACTACATATTAGTTATGAGTAGCATACCACAAAATTCTTAGGAAAGATCTTGAGCTGCCTCAAGGTATAGATTTAGCTGTGTTGATATGCTCAATTAAAGCTATGCAGTCAACATAGTTACATAGCGAATAAATATATATAAACTACCATGCAGAATATAAAAAATGTTTCTGTTATTTCATTACTCACACAAAATTATATTTCAATTTGATATGTTCTGTGAATAAAAATGATTTTAGCTTGTCGGCAGTTGTCAAAAAAGAAAAATCATGAATAAATGACATCTTTGGACAGCATAATTAAAAATTCACAATTGAGAATTATCATGGTATTGCTTCCATCAATTCAGAAAAGAACCCAAAAGGTATCCAAAAGTTTAATAAGACAGGAATACTAAGAGGCCAAGAGTTAACCCCAAAAGTATGTAGGTTTTCCATGATACATGAAGAGGGGAATGGGGTACTATACACTAGTTTTCCATGATACATGAAGAGGCCAAGACAGCAGTGTTCCATTTGCCTTTTTCAATATGTGTCACACTAAACAAAAAAGGGAACATAACATGATCTATCCAAACTAATGATTTATTCTGTATAAAGTTCATGACAGAACGGCAATGTGATATTCTCACCTTTTGCAAAGCTTGGTTTGGAACTTTTAGTCCCTTCATCTTCAGTTGGAGAAGGGGGTGAAAGAGATCGCTGTTTACAGTTTTCTCTTTCTGCTGAAGAATCAGGAGATTCACTACCAGGTAACTCGGAGGTTTTATCCATTTCGTCCTGAACATCATAATAATTAATCAGCAGTAAAAATATGAAATCGTTATGCCACACAAGGTACAAACAACATCAATTTACGAGATTGTAATATGTGTTATGGAGTAATACCGGTGGCTCAGATTCTGGATCCGAGGCAAGGGAACTTGATCTGGACCTGTCAACACTTTTGGGATACTTGGAAGTGTATAGGTCGCCATCTAGCCTTTTACTTATTTGGGGGGATGTGTTTACATTAGGTGCAAGAGTAGGGCTTGGATAATCATCTGGCGTGTCTCTGAATCTGTCTGTCCATGGACTTGTCATCTTCTGCCCAAATTTACCAGTTAGCTCAGGACTCACATCATGACCCCATGTGTATATTTTAGGTTCAGATGATGGATTAGCAGCACGAGATGGTGGAGAGTTGAAATTATTTTCTGCTTCTGTATGTACATGTGGGCTTCTGCCTGAATTTTCCGGTGGTGATTTAGAAGAATCATTTTCCTTGCTCTTCAGTGATATCTTGTAAGGCGAAGAGAGCTTATTTTGTTCATCATTCCATGTCTTGGCCACTAAATTTTCTGAAAACTGCATCTTCCGGGGGCCAACCTTAGCCATCGCATTCAGTCTCCTCCCCCTTTTAGGGCTTCGAGAACAGCTCTCAGCAGTTTTTCCATTTCGGGACAAAGAAGAAAAGGAGGTAGCCTTCTCTACTTTTTGATCTGATTGTGTGCATTTAGAAGATAGCTTTCCTTCCTTATCATCCTGCGTGCTCTTATCAGAAATTCTATCTGAACAATGTGTCTTCTGAACCTCAACTTTAGCTTTTCTATTTGAGCTTCTGAGATTTCTTAAGCTGCCAGAGTCACCAATTGCATGTTTTACCACAGTTTTAGGAGTGCATTTCTCATTGAAGGTAAACACATTGTCCAGCATTTTCTTCTTAGGTGTAGAATGAAAGGTAGACAATGGTTTCTTTGCACTTCGACTCTGCTGCTTGGAGGCTGCTGGTGCTTTCTTGCGTCCCAAGGAGCGAGTAACAGGTCTTATTTCAACAACTTTTGGACTATCAGAATCTGACTCAATAGGATCAGGGGATGGTTTACACTTTGTAAAGTTCACGGTTTGACGATTCAGTGGATCTGGTGTCTTAATGTTATCAGGAAAAGGTGAAGTGAAAACCTCCTTGTTCCCTGAGGATGTTGCTTTGACAGTTTGACTTTTAGGTTGATCGGGTGTCTTGAAGTCGTCAGTGTTTGGTGAAGCAACAGCCTGCTTGTTCTGTGAAGTGCCACCAAGGATCTCCCACAGCTTCATCCTGAGCATCTCACTATTGGGCTTGCTTTTATCAGTAGATTCCAAATCCTGCTTTCGTTGGGAACTTACAAATTCTGGAGTCTCCAATTTATCGAGGCTGCTGCCTTGTTCTCTTCTTGTTCCAAAGGAGAAGGTCCCTGTTTGCTCACGTGCATTATCATCAGGTTGTGAAGCAGATACCTTCATAACAGAGTCAGCTTCAGGCACCCCTTTAGCGTATCCATCATTCTTTGCAGCTTCTTGTGAGACCCGAACTGAAGCATTATTATCCTTAGGTGGTCTAGATATTCCATCAGTTCCCTGAGACAAGTTCCTACCATATGCAGGGGTAGCATCTTTGCCTCTTGATACAGAACCTGACCTTGGGATCGTGACACCAATTGAGACCTTAGGGAATTTACCAGACAGATACTGGTTGCTGGCTAAACTCCAGTAATCACTTGAAGTAGCCTACATATATCACAATATGTTAATTTGTTAAAATACTAATCCCTCAAGTTCCAAATTATAGGTCGTTTTTGTTATTTATCTAGGTACATAGTTTACTATGTACCTAGAAAAGCCAAAGCGAGCTACAATTTGATACGGAGGGAGTACAATTTAGGAATAACTGAAAAGGTGAAATGAATAAGGAGCACACCCCGCAAGGGAACAACTTAGAAAAGACAATTGCTACTCACTCTATGGATGTTCGGCAGCTCAACTTCCATTGGAGCGGCTTCAAATAATATACCAATTACCAACTAACTATGGGTGAACCTGACAAATTGAAAAACAACTTCATGAAATAAGGTTGTGAAAGCATCTCGCACAATGAAATTAAGCTTCACAATCATAACCAACGAAGCACCATTTAGAAAGAATGACCACAGGGAGAGATTCAGAAGCACACAAGTGCAGCAATATGAGCAACAATGAAAACATTCTGTAAGAAAATAAGCATGCTTCCTGCACAGCAGCATGGACATAGGAACGAGGATCACTGCTGATATTTAACAAACTAGGAAAATTAAAGCACTCCGGTATCAAAGTTATATAACCGTCAAATCCATATATGAGAATACGGTAGAAATCATGCCTGAGAGAAATTAGCACTAAATACTGTAAGCAGTGTCAGTGTCACATAACCACACCATATGCATTTTTCAAATCCACAAAATTATTTAGGATAGATCAATGCATTGTACAATTCAACTCAAAACTGCTTTTGGTTGTATTATGCAAATCATATAACTTAACTAGATTTGACTTTGATCCTGCAGTAACAGACCAATGAATCTTCCTAGGACCATTTCAAAATATCACATTATCCACGAGCACAGTAGCACAAAGATCTCGCCTACTCAGTGAAATACAGTGATTAGTCCCCTATAAGCATATTACATTAGCATACCACAATCATGTAGCTATATCATGTCGCAGCACACTGCGCTATATCCAGTAATAGCCTTCCTCGAGCACAATCCAGGGTGAACACTCTACCACGAAGACACCAAAGACAAGCAATACTGGCAAGTGGTAATCGCAAGTTGTAAAGAGAACAACACTACAACGCGTACATCCGTGGGGAGGGCAAAGCGTTGCCATACGAACGAAATGCAATATGCGCAGTGCACGATTCCACGACAGCAGAGCCGTAACCCAAGAGCGCAATCGCAGCAAAAATTAGAACGCGTCGATTCGGAAATGCACAGGATCACGCTCCCAATCGAACCCGCAACACGAAATCGAACCCACAACACTACTCACCTCTCCAAACAGCACCCAAAATTCAGAAACCCCAAAGTCCCAAACCCTAACCCCACGCACTTGAACCAAAATGGAACGGAATGGCCCAATTGACGGTGGAAGAGGGAGGCCGTACCCTAGCGTCGGGATCGCCGGTGACGCCTCGTAAGCCGTGAAAGCAACGCGCCGCGCCCCGACGCCCGAGTGCGCGAGGCCTCCGGGAGAAGCTGACCGCTCCGATAAGCCGAATCGGCTCCACGAATCCGTTTGGCAGCTCCCCGGCCACGCCGTCGAAGCCAACCGAGCCAAGCTGGTGGAAATCAGAGCGAGAAAGCGGTGAGGTGCGGAGAACTAGTAGGAGGCGGGGAGGAAGCGGAAGCGAACGGGGAGCGATCGGTGGTGGCGGCGGCGGCGCGGATGACCTCACCTTCGCCGCAGCTGGCGTTGCCTTCGCCTCCTCCTCCTCCTCGCCACGTCTCTCTCGCCCGCTCGTTCCGAACCCGTGGAGAAGAAAGGGGCGGCGCCGGGCGGTGAAACCGTGAAAGGAGAAGTAGAGAGAGGGGGCGGCGCTGGATTTGAAATTTTCGGGAGTCGAGCGCAAGAGAAATTTTGCACGCCGTGGCTGGCTAATTCCTCGCTGGCACGTGGGGACAGGGACATTCGCGGCCCCGCCTTCTCTTTTCCTGATGCTAGACAAAAAAAAAGTCTTTTCCCGCTCTCTAGAGAATATTTTCTTTTTCCGATTCTGGATCATTTGCTATATTCGATCTTTCTGATTTTTTTAGAAAGACAGGTACAAACACGCGCTCAACATACACACTCATCTTTATTAATATACATACGCTAACCCTACCACTTTGTTGCTCAATGTACACACAATCATCTCTATCAACACACGTACGCTAACCCTATCTCTATGACCACTGTCGCACTATTAATAGGATGTCCCTTACCACTGAAAAAATAGTATCGGTTAATTTCTTAAATAAATTTAGAAAAATACAATAAAGGTACAGAGTCAAGGACTTGAACCCGTCAGGTTGACGGGTCCTACCACAAGAAACTTTACCAATGGATTTATTCGGTCTTTCAGATATTCAAAGTCTTTTTCCTGGATTTACTGATAAATACCGATATATCAAGGTATCAGAGCAACTCGAACAGCCTCTCCAAATCTATTTTCTTCGGTAAAAAAAGAAAAACCACGGAAAAAACGCCGTTCCAACGGACTCGCCTTCATCCTCGCTACTCCATCCGGCTCGCCTTCCACTTCTTCTCCCTCGGCAAATTTACCGAGCGCGTCGGCCTAGCCATCCCAATCTTCCCGCGCGTGCGGTCTCTTTTTTCCACTCCCGCGCGCCCTTCCTGCCCTCCCGCTCCGCTCTCGCGTCCGGCTCCCTTCCCGCACTGGCGGCAGGCGCAGCGTATCTCCACGAACGGATCGGAGCTGAGTTATTGTGGTTTGAATTATGGATATCTGAGGATTTGGATGCGCGGTTGGTTTCCATCCAAAAAAAGTGCTTTTCTATATTATAGAAAGGAGAAAAAACTCTATATTTAGCTAATATTATAGAGAGGCTGTTGGAGTTGCTCTCATTCATTTGATCTCTCTCGAGATATTGAGCGTTTGCATCACCCCTACTTCCATTCTTGTTTTGCATTGGCAATGGACATAATTGTTGTTTCATCCTTGTTGATTACTTGACTTGAACATTGCTTACACACCATGAGTATACTCTATAGCTACTGTGCATCTCCCCTGTATGCTCGAAGCACAGTTAGCGAGTCGTTGGCAAACATCAGATGAGACACATAGTGAATTTTGGCATATTTGCATTTCTTGAATCTTTCTTCCTCCTCCGCTCTTTCCAGTAAACTCGAGAAAGCTTCTGCACATAGAATAAATAAGTATAGAGAGTGGATCCCCTCCGTAATCCTCTCTATGGCGTGAAGCTATATGTAAGCTCACCATTTACTTGAACCTATGTGTCACATATGCGACACATACCATAATTAAATTTATAAATCTTTGATTAAAACCTAATTCCTCCATCAAGCTACAAAAAATATCCATTATACTCGGTCATAAGCCTTGTTCATGTCCAACTTCATCGTTATCGTTGCATAGCTTGTTTTTCCTTTCTTATTTCTCCTTCAATAGTGTGTAACTTCATATGCTATCAGAATATTATCGGAGATCAGTCTTCCTGCCACAAGAGTAATTTGTGCAGATAAAATTATATCTAGTAGAACATGTTTCAGCCTATCAGCTAATACCTTTAACATTAGCTTGTACAACACATACGTAAGCTTATGGGTTGAAGCTCCTCAGTAACACTCTCCAACTTTGATACTTTAGGAATTAGGGCTATAGTTGTTTCATTCTAACCATCCAGCATATCTCCTCTGTTCAACACTTGCAGAATTTTCTCCTCCATCTTTTCTCCCACAATAGACCAGAACCTTTATAAAAAAGAGAGGGCGTACCATTCGGTCTAGGAGCTTTAGACCATCTTTGTTTACCTTGTAAACTATATAATATAGATTATGAGCCATGGGTAGTATATAGTAGAAAAACTATTATGGGGCCATAATAATCTGAAACCATTTGTGGTCCCAAGATATCCTAGAATAAACTTTTACCATACTATTCTTGGATTATAATCTAGCTCGTACAATCTAGATGGATCCATAGATCACCGATAGCTTCTAATGCTATCCTTATTCGAATCTTTTAAGAGGTCATTCATTATACGGTGACCTTCCCTCAAAAGTATTAAAGACTTGTTGAGTGCCACATTATGTATTTGATGTGAAAACTTTAGAAAATAGTTAGTAATAGAAGTGTTTTTCCTCCTTCGCGACTCAACCTCCACTCTCCTTCCTTTACTTGCCTACTCTATTACAGGTTTTTCTCTTTGAGCATGCGCGCATGAAAGAAAACAGTATTTCAATCACCCTCCTTTAACCATCGTACATGTGCTCTTTGCTTCCCCCAAATATCCATTTGCTCTTCCACCTTTTCTGAACTATGTCTAAGTATGTCCTATCTAACCACTTACTTCTTGGTAGGGCTGTTTGGCAGTCGGCACAACTCCGCTCCACGTTCTGTAGCTCCGCTCCAAATTTTTTTTACCCAAACACCTTCAGCTTTAATAATTTCAACTCCAGAGAAAAAAGTAGAGTTAGGGGCCAACTCTAAGGATTTTGTAGAGCACGTCCAGGGATACTCAGAAAACAATGGTTTCGTATCTTCTCATGGAGTTGGAGGGTAAAATTACCCACCATTGCTATCGATTACACTATACCGTTTCATGGGAGAAAAAAGACAGGACTCCTCAGGACCCGTTCCCCTCCTCCCTCCGACGGTACTGTAGATGCATTAACTATGGCGAGGTACTGTAGCTACATGAAAAAAAAAGTTCGCGAATCAAACAAACAAACCCATGGGCAAGAAAGACATTTTCCGCTAAATCTTATATTTTCTAGAGGTAGAGTTGCATTTTTAGCCAAACACATTTAGCATATCTATCTATATCTAGAGGAGTAAATTGCATCCACCATACAACAACTTGGCAGGTGTGTGCAAATTCATCCGACAACTTGTAAAATGTTCAATTTAGTACAAAAACTTGACAGGTAAAATACTCAATTTAGTAAAATGTTGCATTAGTCCAAAAACTTATAAAATGCTCAAGTTGGAATAATAACTTGACGTGTGGGTGCAAATTAGTTCAACAACATATAAAGATGCTTAAGTTTATTAGTCCAACAACATATAATTTGGCAAATCGATGCATTTGCATTGCAAACTTTACAACGACAATGTATTAAGCATAGTAGATGAGCCTATGAATAATTCTTATGTTTTTTCTATTAGGTTGTTGATTCTCAACCATGTACAACTTATTTATTTATTAATTCAAATTCAAGCAAATTATAGAATGGCACTATTAGAATTATTGAAAGACTGAAGTACATTAGAGACTTTGGAACCTTTGTTTTTTTGCGCTTCTGCTCATATTTTCAGTAATTATATAAAAAGCAAGTTTGTGTATGTTATTTTAGCTCCTTTTCTGTTTCTAAATAAATACATGAGGATTTAAAAATATTTATTTCGTATATTGGTTTCTTTTTTAGTTCAATAGTGCATATAATCAAATACTCCCTCCGGTATCGTATTAAAAGTCCTTTTGAACAAAGTTTGAGTCAAACATTGGGAATATAAATCATGAATATAAGTCGTTGAGTTTTGAAATGTAAAAATCATATAAATAGATTGGTCTTGAAAATTACTTTCATAAAAATATACATATATAACTTTTCAAAAAATATTTTATAGAAAAGTGGAGTCAAAGTTGTGCTTTGGTGACCGTGTCGCTATCCTAAAGGACTTCTAATATGATACCGGAGGGAGTACATAGAAAACAACGAGGGTGAACTTATCAATATCGAGTATAAAATTGAATATTATTAATTAAAATTAAATCAATATATCAAAATAATTAATTTAAAGACATACCATTAACTTTTTTAAACAATAAGGTTATTATTTTAGCCAAATGCATTACCATCGCAACTCAAATATGAATGCTAAATAATGCTTAATAATTTTCTTTGACGTGAATATATTTTTTATTATAACCCAGCATTAGCAAATACGCTGTTGTTGTAACATTTAGACTATAGATGCACCAATTTATAAAATTATTGCACTAAAATGAGCATTTTGCAAGTAATGGGATCAATTCGCACCCACATGCCAAGTTATTGCACTAAAAGGTGGAGTTCTAGAGCTAGTTTTATAGAGCTGGAGCTAGTTTCTTCTATTTTCTCCAAATCTTTCCTAAGGTTCTTGCTCTTTTCTCAAATCTCCTAGGACAATAGAGATCCAATGCCTTTTGCACATATACCATCTCACTCTTCAGAGATTCTTCCTAACATCTCCTTATATTTATCTTCACTTATCCAACTCGCTTTAAATAAAAATAATAATCCTGACGTTTCTATCTATATACTCTAAGAATTTAGTAGAATTGAAACCTAAAACATTTCTATCTGTCCCTCGCAGAGGACTCACATTTCGGATCCGTCAAGGAAAGTATGTTGATAGATCTGTGATATCAAATAAAAAATTAATATTTTTTTATAGAGTTTTCACCGTTTGGAGGCTACCTTTTTCGCTAGATAAAAACCTATCGGTTTTGTACCACACTTCTATCTATCCATGTTATAATCTTTTTAATTCTTTAACTGTCTGCTATAGTTTTATTTTATATTGAAGGTGCGTGCTGCACGCCTTCTTGCTAGTAGTATAAGCAAATTAGTTCAAACCATAGGAGTAGTTCGCAGGGAAAGCCTTGCAGCCGTCGGATGGATTCGGACGGTGGATGCGAACGCCGGATACGCCGTGAACAGCCGAATTGATCCGGCTCCCCCGTCCGCATTATCTTCTCATCACCGGCACCGCCGCCTGCTCCGCCGCACCACGCCGTTGGCCGCCGCCGCCTGCTCCTCCCGCGCCGCCGGCCCTCTCCAACTCTTCCTTTAGCGTCGTCTGCCGCCACCCTCTCCAACTCGCGCAGCAAGAGAACGCGCCGCCCCATCACCATTATTAGTTCTGTTCTGCCGTCCGTCCGGCCCGGAGACGCCACCAGACAAATCCATCCATTCTTATGGAGGCGCTGCGGGCGTGGAGGGCCTCCTCGAATCTCCTCGGATTCGCGGCCTCCCGTGCCGCCTCCGCCGCGAGGCCACTCCGCCTCCGCCTCCGCCTCCGTTGCTGCTCTGCGGCTGCCGCCACCACGAACCAGAAACCGCCGCCGCAGCCGCCTCAGGACCGTCGTCGCCGTAGTGCCTCCACCTCCACCTCCGACCGCGACTCCATCCGCGCCATTCGCCTCAAAAAGGTCTCAGGTTTGCCTTGCTTAGCATCTTCAGTTGTGCGTTGTTAGGTGCGAGCGTTCTGTTACTCCCAATTCTTGGTCGGTGCTGCTACTCATATGCTTGCTTTGACTGGTTGCTAGGTTGAGGAGCTAAGAGGAAAGGGTTTCGAGCCATATGCTTACAAGTGGGATAGGACTCACACGACTAAGGAGCTTCAGGAAGAGTACACCCATCTTGAGAATGGTGAAGTCTGTGAGGAGGCAGAGGTCTCCATTGCTGGTAGGATTGTTGCCAGGAGGGCATTTGGAAAGCTTGTTTTTATGACTGTAAGAGACGATGCTGGGACTATTCAGGTAGGTTCTTGCAACTGACTTGCCTTATTTTCTATTTTTGTAGCCAACTTAATTTTCAGTTAGCTTAATGTTTGCAGTCAACACTTGTAATCATATAACGTGATCTTGTGTAGCATTCTCTTGTACTTATCATGGTTACCATTTCACCTTAAAATTTGATATCAAGTGGATGTGCTAGTTATAGTGTTGCACCTTTAAGCCATTTCTACATAGCAGCTGAGCTAGGCACAACCGCTATGAGGTAATGACATAATCTTTGTTCTGCCAGTATGATTCTTTTTTCTCGTTTCAGCCACTATGTAAATCAGGTAGGTCATGTTCTGCATTTTTGATTGAATTTGTTGTTATTAGTAGCTAGAGAAATATGATAACTTGTATGGCACTGATTGCGTGTTTCTGAGCATTTTTTTTTGTTTTGGCTGTTGATAGCTTTACTGTGAGAAAGACAGCCTTACGGAGGACCAATTTGAGCAACTGAAGGCATTTATTGATATTGGTGATATCTTAGGTGCAAGTGGATCCATAAAGAAGACAGAGAAAGGTTCAGTAACTAAATATTTAATTTCTCTATGGCTTCACTCGTCAGTATTCATCTCAATTTTAAAGCATATGGTATCAATGAATTTTCTGAAGTATATTTCTACAGTAATTTGCTCAGAGTTGCCAGTATTATTCTTATATGGTCGAGCAAACATTCAAACCTCGCGTGCTCCCCTTTTTTTTTCAGCATTATGCTGCTTATAAACTTTAAATTTGTGGAAAAGAATTTGTTTTGTGTGGATTGAGTTCCTAGTATTTGCAGCTGATTGTAAATTTAATTTGTATAGTGAAACATTAGAGCTAAGCAACCTGTTTCACTTTGCAGATAGAATAAGAAAAATGGCTAAATAACAGACTGCGCAATTAATCAATCTGGGCTTCTAGAGCCTAGGGCTATATCTGATTATAAGACTTGATTTCAGTGTGTAATCATAGAAAGATATCATAATATTGATATTGATCCATTGCTTATCCTCATTTTGTTGTTTACCTATTGTCTATATTGACATGTTGGATTTCACTACAGGGGAACTATCTGTTTATATGAAAAAATTTGAGATCCTCACAAAATCCTTGCTCCCACTACCCGACAAGTATCATGGTTTAACTGATGTGGACAAACGTTATCGTCAAAGGTTGGCTTTCACCTTGCTTCATCTACCTTCTAAGTCAGATTCTCCTTTATTGGTAACTAGTATCCATTTGATACTCTAATATATTCTATCAGTATACAAGGTTGACTAATGGATAAAAAAGATTGTCTTATCATCTTTATTTCTATTTCTTTGGTCCTGGTTTAAACAATTGCAAGTTTGTTATGGAAAGTGGAATGTTCATCTGTGCCATCATTGATCCATGACAGGTATGTTGACATGATTGCAAATCCTGAGGTTGCTGATGTATTCCGAACTAGAGCAAAGGTATTGGCTATATGGAGTGCTGAATTTGCGTTCTGAAACTTGTGAACTAGATGGGAAATAAAAGCAAAAATGTTGTCTGTTTAATGATAGGCTATTAACTAGAACTATTAGTATTTAATTTGGAAACTCCTATATCATTCAAATATTATGTGGCACAGGAACCACATGTTTCTTTAGAGGTTAAAGTGAGGTTATGGGATGGAGAAAGAAATTAGTGTATATGTTGTAAGAACACATCCTTAGGTCCTCCTAGAATAGCTAATTCAGGACAACTTCTTTTACGATTAACTTAGATATTTACATTTTTGACAGGTGGTTTCTGAAATCCGCAAGACAATGGAATCATTTGGTTTCATTGAAGTTGAAACTCCAGTTCTACAGGTGTATACTGAAATTCTCTGGGCTTAACTGTTGTTGTTGTTTATTCTAATGGAAATTCTTAGAGGCGCAACTCTACTCTTTTGCAAGCCCCAATCAGAGTAATATACAGGCCATAGGTACATATGCAGAAAAGTCCCTCTACTAGGTAGTAATAGCACAACTAGATATATACATGGACATATTCATCCAGCAATGTTTTTTTTTTGGGTAGGGTGGGGGGCAGAGAATATATATAGAGGCCATGTGGCTGATACTGGTGAATGAGCTATATTGCTGGTCAAAGAGAAAGTCTTGTTTCAATCATAGTGTTAAGGTCCTGCAAAAGAAAACTGTCTGTCAGATCCAATAAATATATTATGAGTTGTTCCAAAGGCAGGTTACTAACATTACTTAATGCTCATTCTTGGAAATCCTAGATCGGATACATTCACCACTCAAGGCCCATTTTTGGCAATCCTAGCTGAGTAAAATACATTCACTACTTAAGCTAGTGGATCGATTACCATTCTGTCAACACAGTTTCCTAAGATAAATCTTGTTAATGCAATGTTATTCAAACCTTTGTAGCCTAATTTTACATACCCATATGACCATAATTTTGATTCTAGTGATTATGTGACTGAAAAGAAAGGGGTAATGTTGTCCAACTAGCATTTATGCTTTTTTCTTAATCAGCACATGCATGCCAAACCACCAAGAAACTTGCTATTCTTATAACCTGAATGTAAGAAAGCCCATGTGCATTTGGTGGAAAAAAATGTGAAGCTTCTGTAACTAAATTAGAACAGCAACATGCACAATGTAATTTAATTTTAGACAATGTGGTGTTTCACCAATTGCATTCGTTAGAGTATATTGGGATATCTCCAGATATGGTAGATTAGGATTGTAATCCTGGCTTGCCTTATCTCTAAGGGAGGCTACTTGCCCCCTAAGCAATGTACTCCTATATAATCTGCTCATGAGACTCAGCAATACATCATCTATTCCACCAATTCTATGCTCCTACAGCATTTACTGGATTTGTTGGCCTGGAATTTATTTCGGGGTGACTAGCTTCAAACATTAGCATATTGGATTCCAACTGTGCCAGATCATCTCTAGATCTTGAATGGTTTATGAAACAAAACAAGGAATCATCATCTTTGATCATGCACAATTGCACATAGGTTATAAGATAACAAAAGTAGAGAACATGCCATTCATATAGTGGTCTTTCTTTCCCAGTGCTAGCACGCCAATGCAGCTGTGATGCAACCTAGAACAATAAGATTATGAAAGAATTAGGTTCTTTTTGTATCACTATGCTTGAATCGTTAGTACTGTATTTTCTGATCCTTTTTTTACAACATTACACATCAAAATGGTAAAAACAGGGGGCAGCAGGTGGTGCTGAAGCTAGGCCTTTTATAACCCACCATAACTCACTTCAAAGAGATCTTTATTTGAGGATCGCAACAGAGCTGCACTTGAAAAGGATGTTGGTGAGGTTACAGTTCAGTTTTTGGTTCTCTATTTTTCGATAGCTATATAGTTGATTCTCAAATCAGTCCATGACACTATCGTTTTATGTGATACAATTTCTTTCCTGTACTTTGATAAGACTATTACTAGTAAATGCTGCATGTAGTATCTTCATAAATGTAGGGGAGTCATATATAACATAAAACGATGGTATTCTATTGATTTCAGTTTGATCTTAATTTAGCATGTTAACACAACTATAAATCAATAAGATCTGTAGTTTTTCCAGATTAGCTACATGTGTCTCTTTACTAGTTGATATCAATTATTTTTCCTAAAATACCAAAGTCTACAATTAGCGGCATATTATGTTTCTTCTTAGAGGAATTTATCACTTTGAGATCGGCGTCTCCCACCTTTTTAGCTGTTTTTAAGCATTGGATGGATGCTAATGATACCATGCACTGGGCCTAGGGTCCACTGGAAGAGTTGTACAACTATTCTGCCTCAGCACCTGTCTTTTTATCTTTTTAAGGTTATGAGTACCATTGACAAACTGTAGGTTGGAGGGCTTGAGAGGGTCTTTGAGATTGGAAGAATTTTCCGGAATGAAGGCATCTCTACTCGTCATAATCCTGAATTTACCACTATTGAGGTAGGAGTTTATCATCCCCCCCCCCCCCCCCCCACCCTCTCCTCAATTAGAACACACACCCCTCTTGAAATATGCATGTAATTAATGGTCTATCTTTATCCCTGCCATTACATATTCTATGTTTCCTTGTCTGCCTTCTTTTTTGCATGGCAGAATGTGCTACATAAAATTGACTTGTTGCCTTGTATTTGCAAACTAGATGTATGAAGCATATTCAGACTATGAAAGCATGATGAATATGGCTGAAGAAATTGT
This sequence comes from Echinochloa phyllopogon, assembly GCA_033239725.1. NCBI lineage: Eukaryota > Viridiplantae > Streptophyta > Magnoliopsida > Poales > Poaceae > Echinochloa > Echinochloa phyllopogon. The sequence continues at coordinate 25,177,263 of BTCW01000018.1, read as the reverse complement.
TACTCGGTGTGCTATGGCTACTCATGGCAAGCTAAAGGTTGATTATCAGGTAATCAGTCTTTATCCAGACATTTATTTTAAGTTTATGTCACATGCTCTTTTTTGTTTAGAATTGTGTGGTCACGCATGTTTTATCACAGAAAAATCATACATGATTTGTTACTTATATCCCAATTTGCTATATTAACTCGAATTGTGTTTTTGTGCTATTTCACCAATTTACTATCGAATATTCGTTTCCTGACCTTTTAGTACAGATGTTGATGGAAACCAGGCACCAACATTCCCATTGACACTAAGATGCACAGCTATATATTTCTCCCATTATACCCATTAGTTAACACGGCCCTCTTTAATAAAACGCAGGGAACTGAAATTTCTCTCGAAAGACCATGGAGGAGGGAAACCATGCATTCTCTTGTCAAAGAAGCAACTGGAATTGACTTCAACAGCTTCGGCCAAGATGTTGAATCTGCTAAAATTGCTGCAAGAGGACTGCCAGGGATCAAAGTAGGAAGCAGTGAAAGTACTTCACTGCAATCCTGTTCATCTGTTGGACATGTTCTCAATGAGGTATCTTGAGGCTTTTTTTTGCACACTTTTTTAGTTTTCAATAAAGGTAATGAGTCATCCCTTGGTTATTGAACAAGTGGGATTAGACAGCTTTCCTACAAACAAAACGTGAAGTTTTTATTTATCATAAACAGAACTTAGTAAAACTATTCTGTTAACTGCTGTCTTGCCATCAGTAGAAAGCTGAAGCTGAGAACTGCAGTAACTTGTCAGAGCTTGGCGAAGCTAAATGCCCACTTTTTTGAAAGACGAGATCTAGATTCTATTTTTTATGGAAAACATTAGGAAGTATCCTACTATATGCAAAGCTGGTAAAAATATAAGTACACACAAGACAAAGAAAGGGAACAAAGAATAAGAATTGGAGGGAACATACAAGACCTTTGGATGTCTCTCTGGAATCATAGAAACAGCTGTGTTTTTGGACGGGGTGCAGCCTAGCCTGAATGGAATCCTCTCCTCAACTAGAGATGAACAGCATATGAACAACTAAACCTGTATCAAATTCTCACCTGAATCACTTAACTTGCAAATGGTACATAATACATCATCAAACTTGCATCCCTATTCACTATAGGTCCTTTTTCCATGTTTGATCAATTCTACCATCTGGAGTCTTTAAACTTGCATCCTTGCTCACCAGAGGTCCTTTTTCTTCCATGACTAATTGATCTACTAGCTGGTAACAATGACATGGATCTGTTCATCACACGTGACACGTTTGAGGGGCTAGAGGTTTGTCTTAGTTGTACCATGCAAATTAGGAGTACGGGATACTCAGTTGCAGAAGATGTGCAATTCTAAAGATTTGCAATTCATGTTGAATTCACGTCACCGAAATACCATAGTTTAGGATATATCATTTTTTTCTTTGATGAAATGATATCATGTTTATATAGAGAAGGATGATACTTGTAAAATTTTATTTGTATTGCTATTTGTGTGAACTTAAAAGTAGTTTTATTAATAGTGGACTCAATTATAGTGAGCTACGAACAACATTTTAGTGAAGATATAAATTCATGAGTTTTATATATTTGTGTAACATTGTAAGATTATAAAAGTTTGGGCAGTTAGATTCTTTAATCTGCACAATAATTTTGAAATCAAAGGGATAATAATATGTAAAGAAGAAATATAGGTTAATGGAGCATATTAACTAATCTAATAACTCAAATTGGGTGTTTTGGGTCTCCAAAATAGATAAGTAGGTTGTAGGTGGTCCTTATTTTTCTCTCTCGAATCTTAGTATGTCACTGGTTATCATAAGAGAACAATGTTTACAAGTGTTGATGAATTCTCTATATCTATCCATAGGTTTAAGATTTTGAGTTGGAGAAAGGAATTAAAAATCAACTCTAAACATTCTAAATCTAGGACGAGGGATGGTAATTGAGAGCGAGTCGCTTTTTAGGAGGTGTCGCTATAGATTATGAAAACCAGCTAGTATAGAAAATCTGTAACTTATATTGGTAGCTTCATAAAATTAAGTTCACATGTCATTTTAATTCAGTTCATACTGAATAAAGTTATTATTAAGTTCACACAAATGACACCATAAATAAAATTTTGAAAATATCTCATGCTTCTATGTGTAAATATGACAACATTCCATCAAACAAAAATAAATGATGTTTCCTTAACTATAACATTTCTATGACTTGTGAACTCAACATAAATAGCAAATCTTTAAGATTGCACATCTTGTACAACTAAGTAATACGTACTCCTAATTTCCATTCACTTAACTTCAGTAAACCTCTAGTCCTAACACAAGGTCCCATGTGTCGTACAAATCAGTGTAATCTCCTACAGGTGATAGAATAAACTAGACATGCAAAAAAGGACTTCCAGTGAACAAGGATATAAGTTTGATGACCCCAACTGGTAAGATTTGTCAAATATGAGAAAAAGGACCTATGATGAATAAGGATAGAAGTTTGATGATGTATTGTGTACTATTTGCAAGTTAAGTGATTTGAGCGAGAATTTGGTGCAAGTTTAGTGACTCAGCATGCATTTTACTCAATATAGTGTGTGCGTGTCAAATGTTTTTTTTTCCTTCCTTGAAAAAACCTTTGTACTGGTGACTGGGTGCTATACCCTTCTTTCTTCTTAATATATTGATACGCAGCTCTCCTGCGTGTTTGAGAAAAAAAAAACCTTTGGATGTACACCAAACTCCATGGAGTCTGCCAGACTATAGCTCTCAATCTCCTATTTTGTGGGTAGTTCCATCTTGACATTCCTAGTTATTGGAACGAGAGGCAGTAGTATGTTGAGTAAACATGCTATTAGTTAACGCGTGTCACTGTTCTGTATTTAAGAATCATCTTGCTTACTTTCTTATAAATATGAATATATTCTTGCAAATTTAATCAGATATGGATGGCATGTAGAAAGCTTATCTAGAATATTTCTAATAGTTTACGCATAAGGAGTTTACCAATGAATTTTACAGATTGTGTAGTTTAATGAATATGAACACCTAAGATTACTCTGAGAATTGTGCTTTCTTTGTTTGCCTTTCCTGTTAACTGTATCTAGTTCCGTGCCTTGAAGTTCAGATTAGAGTAGCACTGAAATATTGCGGGAGTGCTTGGTCGTTGTTTAAGTATCGTACTGTAATCAGACACAACACCACATCCTCGAAACTGCAAGATTTCAATGTGTCTTAGGACTTTATATATCATGCTGTCAAGAGGCTCATTTAATAATTCTATGTCTAATGGCAGGTTTTTGAGACTTTTGTTGAATCTACTCTTGTACAACCAACATTTGTGCTTGACTACCCAGTTGAGATATCGCCATTGGCAAAACCACATCGTAGGTAAATACTCCCCCTGTTTTGGTTTACATGGCGCCCACATATTTTGGGGGCCAAATACTGTAAGGTTTATGCTTCTTAAACATTTTATTAGTTTAGTGAGTTAAATCTTACTGTTTGATTCGTTATGACCATTGTTTGTGTTTATTGGCAACATAACATAAAAGAAATTAACAGTCAGTTCCATTTGGGGCATTAAAAAGTCAAAACACCACTTATATCTAACTATTTCAATATGGAGGGGTATTTTTCTGGTTAAGCACATTTTAGGGGCTTTCAAAAGATGTGCAACTCCATGAAAAAAAAACTCATTAATGGAAAATTGTGTGCACAAATACACAATAGTTGCACTGTGCATTATGTTCATTTGGACTCGTGATGTATACACATTCGTGGGCAAGCAATATAATGTATAACAAGGAGTCGGCTTGAGATAGAGATAGACTTACTCGGTTTGTTTAGATATTGGTTAGGAGAGTTGTTGGCTTGAAGATTGTTAGGCTTGGTTTGTTAGAGATGGACTTGTAGATGAGTTGTAAGCTTATGGAATTGTAACTGCACAGACCCTATATATTGAGGGTGAGGTTGATCAGTAAGGATGAAATATAAATCTAAATAGCTCAGCTTCCATCGTGAGGACGTGTTTCTTTATCTCTTGCACAGAGCTAGCCTACCTGTCTTTCAAATCCGACTCCCATATCATCTGGTATCAGAGATCCTTTTGATCCTGCGCTGTCAAATACCATCAATCCCAGCCACCCACCCATACTTTTTTTCATCGCTCTGTGCTCCATCCGACAATGTGCGACGCCAAGGATGATCTCAAGGTTCTCAGCGAGAAACTTGACAAGCTTCTGACTGTTGTCGAGGACTAGACAGGTTGTCAAAGTTCTTAGGTCCTTGCTGCATGGCACTGTAACATGAAGGTGTCCAGAAGACATTGCAGCAGCTGTGTGCCTTGTTCTACAACATTCATGCCAATTTCCTGGTCCATGATTTTGTGCAGTTTGCCAGTGGAACAAGACAGAGCATCTTCACCCTGTGTAACTTCTTCAACCTTTGGACGTACCAAGTTCGGTTCGAGTGGAAATCGCCATGGATTTTTAAGGGGTTTCCCAAAGTCGGAGGCAAGTCAGTGGTGTTGACCGTGGTGGATTGCTTCTCCAAGTATGCACATTTCATCGCGTTGAGCCATCCCTACGCCGCTGTCTCTATCACTCAGATGTTCCTCGAAAACATTGTTCGTCTTCATGTTGTACCTTGCTCAATTGTCACCGTGATCCTGTCTTCACCAGGCACAAGCGCCTTCTGGATGGAGCTCTTCACTCTTACGGGCACCATGCTTCGCCTCAGTACGGCATTTCACCCTCAGACGGTAAATCTGAGGGTGCCAACAGGATTTTGGGTGTCTATTTGCGCTATGTTAATGGGGATTGACCCAATAGCTCTTTATGGGTTGCCATGGTTAGATATGCTACAACACAATTTCTGTCAAACTTCTTTGCATGCAACGCCCTTCCAGGTGGTTTACAGGTGTGAGCTTAGTTCTCTGAAGATTTGTCCAAGGTGCCAGCAGGGGACAAACATCTGATGATCGTGGCACCTTTTTGGCTGAGATATGAGATCACCTTCTTCATGCTCAGGAGGTCATGAAATGCCAATATGATGGCTTTCATCGGGACGTTGAGTTCGACGTCTGAGATTGGGTATAGCTGTGTCTTCACCATCGCCAAGCTGCTGCTATTACTCACAAGGTGGCGTGCAACTTGGCACCGAGGTTCTACGGTCCGTTTCAGGTTGAAGCTTGTGTGGGTTCTGTGGCATACAGGTTGGCACTGCCAGCTAAGGCCCAGATTCACAATGTCTTTCATGTGGTGTTTCTCAATAATTTTGTGAGCTCCAGTTCAGCTGCTGGTGCTGTAGTGTGGAAGAGTTCTGCTTGAGTCTGCAAGGGTCATTCGTGCTTATCTTAGTCGTGGAGTGTGGGAAGTCTCGGTACAATATATGCGCAGGACGGAGCCGGCTTGGGATAGAGATAAGAGTTAGTTGGTTTGCTTAGATATTGTTTAGGAGAGTTGTTCTCTTGAAGATTGTTAGGCTTGGTTTCTAGACTGACTTGGGATGAGTTGTAAGCTTAAGGAATTGTAACTGCACAGACCCTATATATTGAGGGTGAGGTTGATCAGGAAAAGTAAACAAGTATAAACCCTAATAGCTCAGAGCCTGCATTATGAGGGTGAGTTTGTTTTTTTCGGAAACGTATGAGAGCTGGGCATCGTTATATCAAGAAGTGGTTTGGGTTTTAAGAACCCAATTACAACCACACCACTAGGGCCTACACACCACACACTGACACACACACACACACACAAAACACTTAGATAACACTACACCACAGCTATATCTTTCTAACACATACGCGCCCGTGATAGGATAAGGAGGGTTAGTTTGTTTATCTCTTGTGCTGAATTAGCCTACCTGTCTTCCAAATGCAACTCCCATATCAGTATATCACATCAGCAGTTTGGCACCTGTTTGCGCTCATCATTCTAGAAATGGTTGATGCTTTTGCAATCTGTGCTAAAGGCCAGATCATTAATAGGTTATCTACTCATATAACTTTAAATACTCTTTTTGAACACGTGCACAGTTCCAGATTATATAATGTTCTTTACTGGATGCTAGTGACCTTTGGGTACAAATTAATTGCATTGTTTATTTTTGTTATCTGAATATAGAGTTTGTATGTATCATAGTTTGTTTCTTTTTCTGTAGTTATGCTGGGCTTACTGAGCGATTCGAACTTTTTATATGTGGTCGTGAGATTGGCAATGCATTTTCTGAGCTCACAGACCCAATTGATCAGGTAAGAATGTGCCACTTCCTTACTGCATACCTAAGTGCCATCTTTTTTACATTTGAAGTATTCTTTGTGAAGTTCGTTAAGGACATCGAAAAGAAGTTTGTGTTCTGCGATCGTATGCAAATATTTGTAATTTATTTTCAGTTGACAAGCTGTAAAACTACACGTGGTATGGAATGGTCTAGTAGTATGGAACTTTTTTTTTTGCTTCAAAACCTCTGTCCCACTGACCTGTGACCTAGCTTGGGTCCATGTGCAAGAACCCCAAAACCTAGGGTTAAACTAAAACTAGCTGAAACTCAGAATACCTACTCTGCAACAAACAGTTACTTTGTGGGCATTGCACAGCTTGCTATTTCTATTAGTGTGGACCCATACTTGAAGTGTGGGTGTGTGCGTGTGTATTTGGGTCTCTGTACGACTCTTCTCTTCTACTATCAATACAATGATACACAGTTCTCCTGCGTGTTCTAGAAAAAAAAAACTAGACAGCAAGGCCACATCAAGATGTCTTATTGACTTCCAACAGTCTGCCTGTGAAGTACCACCTTACAGCTTAAAGTAGACATCAAACTTCCCTGGCAAAAGCACCTTCCCGGAAATTGGGGAGAGAACATAAAAAAATACAATTCAGTCCCTGAATGATAGGACGTTTTTATGATCATTAAGATAGCTGAAAATCACTTTTTAGCTCCATATCTTCAATTCTATCTCAAGTTATCATCATTTTATAAATTATTTTAGTTTCAATGGAGTAGCACCTTTTCTTTTATTGCAGAGGAGCCGTTTTGAAAATCAAATAAAACAGCACAATGCAAAACGTGCTGCAAGGGATAAGGTCAAATCTAATGAGGATCAAGGAGACGAGGATGATTATTCCTATGAAGTTTGTTTAGATGAAGACTTCTTAACTTCATTAGAATATGGAATGCCACCAGCATCAGGAATGGTATGGCTGATTAACTGCTTGCAGATAGTGTGTTATAGTGATTTCTAATTTGCTATTGTTCTTAGAACTGTTCACTTAATTATTTATCAAGAACATGTCGCTTGTGTAACTAACTTTTTTGGGACTTTACCTCCTTAGGGCCTGGGTATTGACCGGTTAGTAATGCTTTTGACGAACTCTGCAAGCATAAGAGATGTTATTGCCTTTCCTGTCTTGAAGATTCAGCAGTAGATCCTTCATTTGAGGTAAGAAGAGATACACTGTTGGTAAAAGAGGTGTGGTTGTCAAAGCAACCATTGGCAGGCTTTCTTTTTGCGCTTGTTTTATTCAAGCAGATTTTACATTTGTTAACTTTATAGCTGATAGATATGGCCATTGATTAATTGATAAATCATGATGTCTATGGTTGAGTGTCAGAATATTTATAGCAAAAACAGCTGATAGATGTGTCAACACTTGAATCAATAATGGATTCCGCATGTTTCATGGGATGCAAACAATGTGATGCAAAACAGCAGGAAAATCCTGACTCGCCAATGCATAATACCTTGAATTATCATTTAATAAATTATTTGATATATGTACTCTTGAATGTATTGCTTATTAATGTCTGATTCCTAATGATGCAGTGTCGTGCGATTCTAGATTCAGAGTGCCTACATTGTGGTCCATGTTTGATCTAAAATTTCAGCTTAATTTATTGGAGCAATTGCTTGCACCAAGTCATTCCTGCTCCAATCTTTTTTTAATGTTTTAACCCCTTACATTGGCTATGTGGCTATGATACCTTATCTGCATTATACCTGGCCCATCTTTCTCAAAATCGAGCGTGTTATTTCCAGTGCCTTCAACCTCCATGCTCCAAAATGCGGATGAGTGTAAAAGGATAGATACTGTCACGCCAGTAATGTGAATAGTTTTTTTTTTGGCAATTCTGCTATTTTAAAGCACAATTTGCATTGGTACAGTGTCTGCTTGGTTTTCCTCAGAAATGCGCACGCTTGCTTGGTTTGGTTTGCTGATTTGGGGCGAGCTGGGTTGGTCTGTGCTGGTTTTTATCATGTGGTCGTGGGTTACTTCTACTCAGTATTGGTGAGCTCTCTGAGATATGGACATGGAGAAAGGTGGCAAAGTTTCAGCAACCAATAACATCGTAATCTGGACAGTAACTTCAAATTTTTCATGAAGTTGAATAATTGTAAACTTTTCATGGAATGTCGAGTAGAAAGTTTACACAACACTCGCTGGAATAGAAATATCACATGGCAAGAAGAAAATAAGAATGGCTCTAAAATGGTGGCTCAAGCTGTCCTTCCCCAACGCTGTTATTGCTTCCAGTCCAACATCTCTCCAAGATACAATTGCCAATCCTCAACACTCTCACCCAAAACATCACCCTCCCCGAACGAACCATCATCAGTATAAGGCCATTTCCAACCAGACACCGGACATATTGTCCATAGTCTCCACATCATCAAGAAACTAATAGTAGACGTCACTTTCCCAAAGTAAACACCACTCTTCCGCACTTCAATTTTATGCTGCTTATCTCACATATTGTATTGGATATTACGTAGAAATCATATGTCAGGCAAGATCTGGTTTCTTTCTCTTTCTTTATTTAATCACTTGACACACCATCTTTTATCCTATGTGACAACTCATTTACTTTTATGGACACTATTCTGGTCATTGGATTGCGACTTCCCTAATGCGTCTCACGGGACACAGATGATGATGAGGTGGAACATAAGAGGAGAAGAACACAGACAATGAAGACTTGAAGAGGGATGTGACAAGGAACAAGGCAAGCTGCTGTGTCCCTCTATCATCCTGGCATGTTCGTGACTGACTACTAGCATGAGGGCTGTGTCACACTGTCACTAAACCAAAACCCGTAGCCAAGGACAACAAAGCGACTCCGCACAGCGTCCTGCTGGACCATGGGCTAAAAATAAAGAATAATTCAAATAAGAGTCTAAACGGTACGTAGTGACGATTGGTAGCACAGGAGCCATGGGCAGGATTACTGCTCCATTTTAAAATACATGGCAGTTAGGACATCGACACAGTCTATAAGATCACACATTAACCATCATTTTTTTAAAATAAAGTAAAGATAATTAAATATTATGAGAATAATTTTTGGCAGTGATTTTGATAAAAAGTTTATGCCATGAATGTAAGAAAGTATTCATATATTGATTTTTGAAGTTAAAATTTTTTGACCGAAGGAATCCTAAAACGACATATACTTTGAACCACTGGATTCTAATCAATGAACGGCTCACAGAACCTGCAAGCATTTCGATGTAATCTCTTGTGTATGTACTGATGAAGCGTTCTATCTTTTTTTTTTTGTAAAAACGAGGGATGAGCGAATCATTTTCCAGCAACATTGTTTCGTTCTACACGGAAATCTGATTCGGAGTAGGTGCTGTTAACCTTTCAAATAAAGTTTCCAAGTATTTCTTTAACCCTACGTGACCACTAAACGGGATACTTCAAATCTGTTCCGACCTCACATCCATATAATTAAATAGATGCAGTGCAACAAAACCTCCAAACTAGAGTGAGTACTATATTAGTACTAGGTGGTTTAAGTGCTTTTGCAGTTTCGTCATGGTGTCTAGCTAGTGTGCAAAAGTAGGCAGTGGTTAGCATGCTGAGCCCACTGGAGTGCTTTGCATTATTCATCACATTTTTATGTTTGTTCTGGTGCGAGAGCAATATTCTTATGTGTGCTGGTGACCTATAAGTGCCCAGATGAACTAGTTTTTCATCGCTTAGGAGAAACAAACTACTGAAATGTTGGTTTGCTAAACCTATTGAAAAGGTTATATATATAGTGCAAATCTATCGTGCTAGACTCCCTCTATCCAAAAGAAACAAGTAGGATTCAAATTTTATCCCCAAAACAAGTCATTTTATTATATTTGGTATGTCATATGCATGCAACAATCAATTAGTACTAAATATGCCTAATAAATAATAAAAATTAAAGTTAGTTTAGTTTTTTTTGTTAATATATCATAAAATTCCTAGAATTATTTTTTTGAGACAGGAGTACATCTGCTCTTTTAGAAACACAGTACAAACACAGACGCTCACAAACACGCACACACTCACCCCTATGAATACACACACGCAACCATACCTCTATGAGCACCTCCGAGAGATTGAGCCGGTAGATCTCGAGATTGACGAAGTCACCACAGGTGCCTCGCTGTCGACGGAAACGTCACCTACCACCAAAAGAATTACTTTTTTATTAATCTATCATAAAATTCGTAGAATTATTATTTTTTGAGACAGCTGGAGTACATCTGTTTTTTTAGTACAGACGCTCACAAACATGCATGCACACTCACCCCAATGAATACACGCACACAACCCTACCCCTGTGAGCACCTCCAAGAGACTAAGCCGGCAGATCTCGAGATTGACGAAGTCACCACAGGCGTCTCGCTGTTGACGGGAACGTCACGTACTACTGAAAGAATAATGCCAGTTAAATACTGAAATAAATCTAAAAAAATGTGACACCGGTGCTGAGTCGATGATTCAAACCCTGGTGGGCAGGTTCCACCACGTACAAGGAACTGTACCAACCGATCTATGATCAATTCGCGGAGTACATCTATTTCATTCAGTCCGGTTGTAAGTGGAATTGTTGATTGCAGTATATTTCCTAATATTTGACATAGCTAGGAACCTACAGTACGTAATAGAATCTTCTTCCGACAGATTATGGTTCTCACTGCAATTCTCACCGATATTTACTGTTTGATTCTAGTATCAGTTCAGGTCCCACCCATATCAACGGTTGTGAGAGCCAACCATAAAATTTTTCTGTAGTAGTGTGATGCGAATTCTGTGTGCGGCATGCATGTATCATTAACTTTCCATTATAGATTTCATACAATTGTCTAACTATGTTTCATATGAACATAATTTTCTTTACATTAATTAATAATGTAAGCTTATAGAACTCAAGATATTTGTTTTCCAAGAGTTTGGAGTTCATGTTGTCGTCTATTTTGAACGGTAAGGATCGTACCTCGCTTTAGATATTTCTTATTTGCTATATAAATTAAGCTATTAGATATTACTGTCGTTGAAATTACTAACATCTAAATGGTTTTCCTTGTTCTAATAGAGATTGACAGAACAATTGCATGCAACTATCGCATACTATGGAAACCAAAACATCCCATTATTACTGGTAATGCTGGCAGTGTGTGTTTACATATCTTAAGCATATGCTGCGCGTGCAGTGGACATATAATGGAAGTTGTAATATCAGGAATACAGAGTACAGACGGGTTCCCCCTACGTCTATGTAGCTCAAACTTCCAATCTTTATGTAAGGGAGGACTACGAGCGATTTGATCAGCCGTGTGCCCGGCCTAAGAAGTTTGTGGCTCCTGTCATGGTTGTTACTGAGATGCTTTTGAAGGTAGGTAACTATATTGTCGAACGCTATTGTTCCTTTAAAGCTAAGCAATATGGATGTGCCACTCGACAGATAAAGCTCATCTTGAGCTTGCTTCTGCTCGATGAATGTGACCCATGACTGGCTGGTTCCACAATTTGAATTCTTCATATCTATGGAGGAAGTGTTTAGCTAGAGCTAGCGCTGTTTATTTAATCTTGTGCTAGATAGATGTGTACTTATTAATTACATTTTGCTTTTCTGCTGGGCCTGAGCACTGCTTAATTAGCGTGAATGAGCCCTAATTTGAACGGTAGAGAATTCCCCATATATGCGCTGCCTGACGTTTGAATTGGTTAATTGTCGATCATGTAAAATTCAGCTCATGTAATTATTTGGATAAAATATAAGAACATTCACTGAAAGCACACGGTGTACATCATAGTGATCCTGGGAATCATTTCTCAGATTGCTTGCACATACTACGTACACAGCAGTGATATCAGCAGTGGCGGCTGCATGCAGTCAGGATCACAGACCAAAAGTTGATATCGACGAGCCGATGAGCGGGGTTTATCTTGACATGACACCACTTTTCGTTGCATCCTAAAGGGAACGCTCTGTTGTCATGCCTACCGAAATGGACGAGAGTTTTTCCCAGCTAGCGTAACAAATTGTAGCTCGGCAGCTGCAACAAAATCATCACCTACAAACTGCTGTTGGCACGTCTCATGGTGGAAATCCAATGCCCGGCCTGCACACCCAACCACAGACACGACCGTGCACACTGTCAGCATATATAATATATATATTTCCCACCCACCCTGCCACTCTCTCTTCTTGCTTTCTTGGTCCCCGCCGCATCGTCGTCGATCTTTGTATCTGCATGATGCCTGCGCGCCCCTCCTCTGATTGCGCCATGGTTTCCTCTGCCTGAACTGGCTGCTGCACCACCACCACGGCATCTGGGATTCGATCCATGGGGGCCATGTTCGCCAACTTGCTAAAGACGACGTACCAGCTGCAGAGCGACAAGCAGCAGCAGCAGCATTTCTCGCTCCCCAGGAGGCAGGTCGTGACCTACGCCCTCTACGCGCTCATCGCTGTCGCCCTCGTCTACCTCTTCGTCGACCCAGCAGCTCCCGCGTCGCCTGTTGCCAAGCCATCGTCATCTGTGGCGCCACCGTGGATACAGGAGCAGGAGGAGGATCTGCCGCCGCCGCCGTCTCCACCACCTCCGATGACCGCATCGCCGTGCGACTACTCCGACGGCGAGTGGGTGCCGGACCCACGGCCGCCGCTGTACAACGGCACGACCTGCCACGCCATAAAGGACGGCCGGAGCTGCACGGCGAACGGGCAGACGGACACCGGCTACGTGCACTGGCGGTGGCGGCCGCGCCGGTGCGACCTCCCGGCCTTCTCGCCGGAACTGTTCCTCCGCTGGCTCCGCAACAAGCACGTGGCCTTCGTCGGCGACTCCCTCGCCCGGAACCAGGCCGAGTCCCTCGTGTGCCTGCTCTCCTCCCGGTCCCCGTCGGAGCTCGTGCACGGCAGCGGCGGCGACGGCGGCAGGTTCCGGCGATGGGTGTTCCGCGAGCACAACGCCAGCGTGTCCACCTTCTGGTCGCCGTTCCTGGTGAAGGGCGCCGAGAAGTCTTCGGAGCACGACGGCGGCGCGCCGTACAACCGGGTGTTCCTGGACGCGTTCGACGAGCGGTGGATGTCAGAGCTCGGCGCCGTCGACGCCGCCGTGCTGTCGGCCGGGCACTGGTTCAAGATCCCCAGCGTCTACTACCACGACGGCGCCGTCGTCGGCTGCCACGGCTGCGCGGCGTCGGGGCTCGACAACAACCACACGGAGACCAGCTTCCTCGCCGCGTTCAGGGACGCCGTCGGGCGGACGCTCGCCGAGGTCGCCCGGCGGCACGAGCACGAGGACGGCAGGAGGGAGACGGTGGTGGCGGTGGCGACGTTCTCGCCGTCGCACTTCGAGGGGGACTGGAGCAAGGGCGCGCCGTGCCCTAAGAAGCGGCCGTACAGGAACGGGGAGAAGGAGCTCGGGCACACGGAGGAGGAGATGAGGAGGATCGTCGTGGAGGCGGTGGCGGCGGCGGCGTCGTCGTCGACGACGCTGCGATTTGCGGCGCTGGACGTGACGAGGCTGGCGGACATGCGGCCGGACGGGCACCCGGGGCCGTACATGAGGAAGAACCCGTTCGCCGGCGGCGGCGACGGGCCGGTGCAGAACGACTGCTTGCACTGGTGCATGCCGGGGCCGGTGGACACGTTTAACCAGATACTGCTCCAAACAATCCTGCACTGATCGACGTGTTTTCTGATCATCAGCTCCATCATCTTGCGCTCGATCAGTGCCTCATCAGTCATCAGTTCACGTACGTATATATCTGCGATCTCAGCTGGATGGGAACGAAATCGATGTGGATCGTGTACGCACGGGCAGCAGTACAAGTTTGTAATCTATGCGTGAAAGTTTTGTTTTCGAATTGACTTACAACTGTAAACTATTTCTAAATGTTTGGATCAGACGTAAGAGGAGTCCTAGAAATTTTTCTCCAAGTCCAACACCATCCTACACACTCTCTCGATCAGATCGAGAATCCTTGTCTCGCTCTTACTTTTCACGAATCTCAGAGGACATCCGACAAACACAGGAGTTGGGTGGAGAAGTAACTTTCACTCAATGATCGCATGCATGTCCTTGTCAAGGAAAGGAATGGTAACTCCCAAAAAAATAATCGGGGTACGAGGATATATATATATATATATATATATATATCCAGCAAATGATTGCACTATAATTCCAGTGTGGAATAGGCAGATTGATCATCGCATGTTGTTGCTGTTGTTAAAGTTATTACTTCACAAATCACGGGCACCAGGCAAATGCAAGCTCATTTATTTGTTGGCTGGTGCTGCAAACGACTGTTACGTTTTGCCGGACGTTCAGGATCATCTGATTGCACGCTATGCTAGTTCACAGTAAGTGGAGACGAGACTGACTGAGCAGCTAGGGTCTCAGCCTCTCAGGGAGGTTTTTGACTTTGTTTGCTTGTTGCGCCCTGTCTGTCTGAAGGAGTTGACACCGGTTTGGTATGCTGCTGATGACGCTCTCTTTCATGCGATCGACTGCTGGTGGGTAAGATTTTAAGGAAAGAGTTTGACTCTCTCGTCATCTTCACCTTGTCTTGTGCGTGCTTTGGAAGAAGCGAAATGATTTGGTCTTTGGTAGGCAATCCTCCTCTGCAGCTTCCCTGGTGCAGCAGGTCATCGAGGAAAGAAAGATGCGGGTCATATCTTGGGGAGGTTTGGTCTATATATTGTCGATTCTGCTACAGGAACAGGATCGGGTAGTTCGATCAGGTCGTGCATTTCCTGCCGTATGAGAGCGCTTTATCTACACACCGGACATATTCATGATCTGGATGTGGCATGCATATAACTTTATTTCTCTCTCCCTTTTAAGGAAAGAAAAAAAGTCCATTTTTGACCATCCAACTATTGCCTCAGTTTGGTTTTGGCCATCGAACTCCCAAACCGGGTATCATTGGCCATCCAACTATCAAAACCGTTCAAATTTGACCACCAGGGCGGTTTTGATGGGTGGTTTTAATTTTTTTATTTACAATTTAGTCCTTAAATCTTAAAATCATTGTTACTTTTTGTCTGTACCTCTGATTTAGGTGATTCTTACGCTCACGCGTTCATAACGGTGAGCTTTATCTTTTAAAATAGACTTTATACTATTTTATCACTATCTATTATATTAATTTTATATTGTTGTGTAAAAACACCAATATAACAAAAGTAAACAAATGGTTAGAAAATAATATGTCCATGACTCTAAAAGATAAAGCTCATCATTATGAACACATGACCATAAGAATCACTTAAATCGGATATACGAGAAAAAATAGTAATTATTTTAAGATCCAAGAACTATTTTATTTACAGTTTAGTACTTGGAGCTTCAAATGATTACTATTTTTTTCTCTTATATCCGATTTAAGTGATTCTTGTGGTCATACGTTTGTAACGATGAACTTTATCTTTTAAAGTCATGGACATAATATTTTCTAACTGTTTGTTTTACTTTTCTTATATTGGTGTTTTTATACAATAACATAAAAACAATATATTAAATAGTGATAAAATATTATAAAGACTATTTTAAAAGATAAAGCTCACTATTATGAACGTGTGACCATAAGAATCACCTAAATCGGAGGTACGAGCAAAAATTAATAATCATTTTAAGATCTAACGACTAAATTGTAAATAAAAAAATTAAAACCACCCATCAAAACCGCCCCGATGGCCAAATTTGAACGGTTTTAATAGTTGGATGGCCAAAGATATCCGGTTTTGGAGTTCGATGGTCAAAACCAAACTGAGCCAAGAGTTGGATGGTCAAAAATAGACTTTTTCCTTTTAGAAAAAAGGAAATACATACATGCCTAGGTATGTTTACTACCGGATTCCCCTTATTTGTGGCACACGGCAAAGACACTATCACACACAGTAAAAGCTTTGCCGTGTGCCACCCACGGCAAAATGCGCACGATAAACTTCGGCCGGCAAAACCAAATTTGCCGTGTGCTCTTCAAAAGGCACTATTCATGATCTCAAAGAAAAAAATTATAGCTTAAAGCTCTCGAACGGAAAAGAAAAACACTTAACTCAAATTTTAAAGGAGCAAGGATATTATGATTTTTTCCCACACGCACACAGTCTAAGAAAATAACGAGGACATGAAAAGCTTAGATCACCGCGACCTCTGAACGCACGATGTCATGCTCGAAGACATTCAGATTTTTTAGAAAAAAGTCCATTTTTGACCATCCAACTCTTGCCTCGGTTTGTTTTTTGTCATCGAACTCCAAAACCGGATATCTTTGGCCATCCAACTATCAAAACCGTTCAAATTTGGCCATTAGGGCGGTTTTGATGGGTGGTTTTAATTTTTTTATTTACAATTTAGTCCTTAAATCTTAAAATCATTATTACTTTTTGTCTGTACTTTCGATTTAGGTGATTCTTACGCTCACGCATTCATAACGGTGAGCTTTATCTTTTAAAATAGACTTTATACTATTTTATCACTATGTATTATATTAATTTTATATTGTTGTGTAAAAGCATCAATATAACAAAAGTAAACAAACAGTTAAGAAAATAATATGTCCATGACTTTAAAAGATAAAGCTCATCGTTAAGAACACATGACCATAAGAATCACTTAGATCGGATATACGAGAAAAAATACTAAACATTTTAAGATCCAAGAATTATTTTATTTATAGTTTAGTACTTGGAGCTTCAAATGATTACTATTTTTTCTCTTATATCTGATTTAAGTGATTCTTGTGGTCACGCGTTTGTAACAATGAACTTTATCTTTTAAAGTCATGGACATAATATTTTCTAACTTTTTGTTTTACTTTTCTTATATTGGTGTTTTTATACAATAACATGAAAATAATATATTTAATAGTGATAAAATAGAATAAAGACTATTTTAAAAGCTAAAGCTCATTATTATGAACGTGTGACCATAAGAATCATCTAAATCGGAGGTACGAGCAAAAAGTAATAATCATTTTAAGATCTAAGGACTAAATTGTATATAAAAAAATTAAAACCACTCATCAAAACCGCCCCGATGGCCAAATTTGATCGGTTTTGATAGTTGGATGGCCAAAGATACCCAGTTTTAGAGTTCGATGGTCAAAACCAAACTAAGCCAAGAGTTGGATGGTCAAAAATAGACTTTTTCCAAATTTTTAATAGCTCTGTTCTAAAATATAGGTCGTTTGAATTTTTTACCACGAGTTTGACCGCTCATATTATTCAAAAAATTTATAAAAATATAGTTAAATTTAAGGTATTTTTAAAGATTTTTTTATTAATAAAGTAACCCACCACGAAAAATATGATAATTTGCACAAATATTTGAATCAGACGATCAGTCAAACTTAGAGTCAAAAAAAGTCAAACGACTTACATTTTGAAACAGATGGAGTATTTTCTTTTACATACGTAAAAATGTTTAGATATACCTTTTGAGACTAAGACAATCTCAAGATCTGATGATCTATTCTCTTGGAGTTGCTCCAGGTACAGTATGCATGTGTGCATTTACACTTTTACAGGATGCTGTGTGTCCGTGTATATGAGTGCCGTGCTTCTATCATATTTTTACAAACTATCATATCTTCCTTAAATGATATGACAGTGCTTCTGCCACCTTTATTTAAAAAATAATAGCACCGCTCATATTCTTGAAATATAAATATAGAAAAATATAAGCTTCAACGTTTCACCTTGCCAACAAGACAATGTTTGAGCTCCGTACCTGATTGATTTATTAGGGAAATGAGTAGTAAACAGCCTTCTCCGATGGCTGGAAGTTATGCTATTGTCAACAAAAGAGGTTAAAGAATATTCGGGATAAGAACGAACAGCTAACTGCTCGGTTGTGAATTTAAGCTATCTGAATAGGCGCACCTGACTGATTAATTCCTTCTTTTTTTGCGTCTCTGACCGATAGATGTTGCGGACAATTCGCAGCTCACTTTCTGTAAGATACGAAACAGAAGATCCTAGGACTACCCTACCCGAGCGGCTATGTTCACATCAGAAGCTTCTAAATTTTTGTGCTCAAGCAGATCAGGCACCCCAGCTTCATTGACGCTAGCTCGCTTTGGTAATATAATGGTACCGCAAATACAATTACAAGGTTCTCTGATGTTCAAATGATCTACATATTCAAATTGTATTTTACATTAAAAGTACGGGAAAAAGGGGTCTCATAATAAAACGACTGGAAACAAAAAAGGGTCAAACAACAGCGTACACAGCATTCAGCGCTCTCAAGTAAACAAACCAGCATATCTAGCATGCCTTAATATGGAAGTGCAAAAACCAAAGTAATGCGTACTTCTAGTCGTCAAGAATCCAGAATAGATGAGCTGGTGTACAGAAGACTGCAGCTCTGAAGGATGTTCAAGGACAATGACCTCAAGCTGCTTCAATAACCAGTGAACATGACATTTTCATCATGCAAAGGAAGAAACTCTTGAGGTGAAACATGATTTCTAGTCTCCAGACAAGCACCGAAGACAGTGGCACTCAAAGCCAAATCCGTCAGCAAGAATCTTCTGCCGAGCATTGACATCCATGCTAGTATCTATGTAGCAGATGCGCAGCTCTTCTCCTGTAACAGATGCAGCATTAACAATTTTATTGGCATTGGTGCCTTTTTTTTTACTGTGTGCAAGGGTTGCCATTGTGTGTATCACCAACAGTTTTCCATACCTTCTTCAATGTCACGGAGGGTCTTCAATTTAGCATCCACGTTGTCCAGCCAAACTATGTGAGTATTCGGATCTGAAAGTCAATACAAAAAAGGTAATTGTTTGGATCTTCAATTTAGAAGGAAAAATGGGTTTAAGAGGAAAGATATAGTTAAGCAAGTTTTGCACGTGCAAAGTGTTGCTGAAACTGCAGAACAAATAATGTTCACTTGTTCTATAGCACAATATGTTTGGTATGTAATTAGGGACGCGCTCTAATAGTAGGGCTCTCCATGCATCTATCTGACTTCGGTAGCAAATTCTCTGACCAGGTGGAATCCAAGAAAAATAGAGCTATGATCTTGTTGGGTGTTTTCTGCACACTTTGGCTCACCAGAAAGGACCTGGTGTTCCAAAACAAAGTTATTTCCTCCCCTAATGCTTCTGTTCGCAGGGTCTTATCATTGATGCAGCAATGGAGGGCATTGGGGAAGCATGAAGACCAATGCTAAATGGATTCATTAATGGAGAAAATCATAAAGAAGCTTGATGATACAATAGGAAGCCCACCAGTCAACGCTGGAGTTATTGCACTATCTAAGTCTCGAACTATAGCTAGACCTTACCCCTTATTTTTATACTAAGAACTGAGTCATTGTATTTACAGATTCTGTGTTACCAAAACAAGGATCTTTTGGAGTACAGGTCGTTCCAAGCAGGAGACTTAGTTTGATAGATGATATGAGCATCTCCATTGCTAAATTTTTAAGTCTAGGAAAGAGAAGATTTCTAGGAAGTTTTTGTGCTCTCCAACAGCATACCTAAAACATAATACCTATAAAGTTTTCTAGAAGAACCAGTTTAATACATGGTCAAAGATGGTAACTCCAGCAAACTATAATTTTTCTTTCTTTAAAAGCAGGGCCACTACCTTTGGTCTTGGAAGGAAAAACGGGTTATATTCAGCAGCTTCAAAATTGCTTCCACTGGATGAAACATTGTACTTATATTTTTACCGTCGTATGACCCACATACATAAAAACTAAAATATTAAATAAAATGTCTTTACACTGATAATAGTTTAGCAAAGACATCTGCTATTGGATGCAATAAACCACTAATATAGTATTGAGAAGTTAAGCAGTACAGCCAACAAGCACTGCACCACAAAAATAGGGCAATGGCAAATCCTCAAATTTCGTTAGGAAGCCTATCAACTGAATCGCTGCTAGCAAAATGAAATCTTAATAATCAAGACAATATATATGAGTAGATGAAGAGCATACCGCAATCATGGTTATAGAATGAGGGAAGCATATAAACTGCATTGCCAACAGATGCATCACATGACACGGAGGCTGCTGCTGAGGATAGAAGATCCTCATATGAGCTTGCAACCAATTCAATGCGAAATGCATTTATGCGTATCCTTGCCAATATATTGATGTACCACTCTTTGGTCAAAACTAATTTTGTCAAGGATAACAGGGGAAACCAAATTTGAACAGTATTGATACAAGAATCATATGGAGAAAACCAAAAATTCTCTATATTTGGTTGCAAACATGCATGAAACTAGAGATGGGAGTCAAATAGGATTTCAAGGATACAGGTTGTGACTCCTTCCTGAAACCCAGCTTTCCTAAAAGTGGACTCCAACAACTCGAACTCCTCCTCCATCTGTAATGTTCCATTGCTTCAATACGCATACAACCAAATAATAATGTGGATTAAGAACCAAGTGAATTTATGAGATTATGGTGCAATGGAGATCACCAAACGAAGCAGTAGGGGTGACTGGAAGGTAAGCAGACACTACCTCGATGAGCGTTCCCTGGTGTAATCGGGCTGGCTGAAGTATGTTAAGACAGTCTGCATTAGCAGCTCCTGATATTACCATGCAAGCAAGCCGCTTGGCCATGTATGGGTATTTCAGACCACGTGAACTTCAGAACAAAGATAAATACAAAATGAGGAAGTCATGAGGTGCACGTCTGTAGAGAGATGAAATCATGAAGGTTTGATTGGCAGCATACCTGCAGTGGTCATCGAATGAAGACCAATCCGGGTTCTTCTCAACGTCATGGAACCCCTAAATTGGTGAAAATCGCACATCAGTTTAGAAAAATCAAGCCTCAATTGCTTCCAAAAGAACAATGTTTCTTTTTCCCCCTTTGAGAAGAGGAGGGCAAATAGGCGGTATTATTGAATCCTTCTAACATGTAAAGGAATATGTA
Organism: Echinochloa phyllopogon; assembly: GCA_033239725.1. Lineage (NCBI taxonomy): Eukaryota > Viridiplantae > Streptophyta > Magnoliopsida > Poales > Poaceae > Echinochloa > Echinochloa phyllopogon. Next base: position 25,156,063 of record BTCW01000018.1, on the reverse strand, counting down.
TCATGCAGTGATCCACAAGGACAAGCTAGAATCCACATTAAACTTGCACTATTACAAACCACAACGCCTAACTGGAAATACACACCGTCTCCTAGTGCACAAACACAGTATCACAATAAGACCCACTCAATAGTGAATGCTTTTTCTTTTGGACCCATACTTGAATACTGAATGTTGAACACTCGTAGACAGAACAGGTTCCACTCGCCACTAACAATTTGGTGAATAGACCAGACTAAGCATGCCAATCGTACGCACCTAGACGACCACACGAAACTACTGTATGCAAGAATCGCTAAGGAAACGGGCGGAAAAGCATCACCTTGGCATGCTCCCTGCAAGCGTCGCCGCAGAAGTAGTGGCCCCCGCCCGAGACGCGCGCCTCCCCGGGCTTCCTCCTGAGGCAGCTGTAGCACACCTAAGCCCAGCACAGTCAATTTCATTCCACCCACAGGGGGGCAATGAGCGGGAGGAGCGGTCACCTCGTGGAGCAGCGATGGAGAGGGGTGGCAGACGAGAGGCTGCGCGGAGTGGAGAAGCTCGCCGGCGGAGACTGGACGGGTGGCGAAGACGCCGCGGCCCGCGGACTCCGTCAGGTCCACGCAGATCGGCGGCGGGCCGCGGGCGGCGGCCGCCGCGGTGGAGAGGAGGCGGCGGCGCAGGATCATGAACGGTGCGGGGAGAAAATGCGAGGAGTGGCGAAGAGATCACGGCCGTTGGTTCAGGGGGCGTCTAGTCTTGGCTGTTGGTTTGCGGTCGTGTTCATAATCTTGAAGTGATACATTTTGTCGAAGTCCATTGTTCTCGTACAGTGATACATTTTGTTTTCAAAAAGTAATAATGTACTATACGTGCAGTTTAATTTATAATTTGCTTGGTTACGTATCTATCGAAACCAACTTCGTGTGCAAACTATAGAAACTCTCATCACAACCGTTGGATCTTCATCCGAAGACCAGAGAGACGTGAGAAACTTTAGCATTTAAACCCTCCCACTATTAGCTTTACTAATCACAATTTTCCTAAAACCCTCCCTCCAAACCAAATCTAGGACGGAGGGATCCAGTAAACGGCGTCGATCGGCGGGCGCGTCCTAGTCCAGGCGGCGGCGTCGAACCGCGAGAGAAGGACGCGAAGGGTCACGACTTAGTAACGGTGCGACGCCTGGATCCCTCCGTTATAGGTTTGGTTTGGAGGGGGTTTTAGAAAAATTGTGATTAGCAAAGCCAATGGTGGTAGGGTTTCCCACCTCTCTCTGCCCTTCGGATGGAGATCCAGCGGTTGTGACGAGAGTTTCCATAGTTTGCACACGAAGTTGGTTTTCATAGATTACGTTGCCTTGCTAAAAACCTGATATAAGTTCTCAAAGAAGGCAAGGCATTCCAAATTCTTGTATTAACTCTTGCCAATCTATTATCCACACTCATCCCAAATCCTTTTTATCCGGCATTAATTTGGAACCCCGAATTTATTGTGCAAATAGCACCGTAGAACATTCAATGGGGCCTGTTTTACCACTCTATACTTTGTTTATAAGTAATGAAAATCTCTAACCTTTCAACAAATATGTTAAAAACTCTATTTTCTTATACAATGAAATATATGGGAAAATTTTAATGAATTATCAAGGAGAGCGTGGTGAGAGAGAGTGTCGATTGGTCATGACTCTTTTCTCGTGGGATCCGAAAGGGTCCGGCCCTATCCATCTCCAGCCCAAACCCAGATCCCCCTTTTCGACTGCCATTCCTTTCCCCGGCCCACTCCCTTTGCTCACGGGAGGCGATGTCGTTTGATTTCGCGCCGCTGGCTGCTACCCGTATGGGAGGACGGAGAGAAAGTCAACCGAGATGGCGGAGCTGCCGCGGGCGTTGCCGAAGAGGCAGCACCCTCCATGGTCGCATCCCCCGACGCCGACGACGAGGTGGACCTGGCGGGCGGCTGGAGGGCCAACCACGACAAATCTCCATGGCAGATAGATGCGATGGATAGTGAAAATGGGTTGGATTTTTTTCTTTGATCTTGGGTCTGGTAAAGCAGTTGGGAGGATGGAAATACATTGTCAAATCCTAGTTCTCCATCGAAAGGAACCCATTCTGGTGGTGATGAACAGGACGATGGAAATGTATGTTCAAGTTTTTTTTAATCTCTATTGTCAATGTAGTGATCATACTTGTGTTGTTGGTTGGAAAATGGATTCATGCGGAATTTCATCGGGTTGCGGTGATGTGTTTTTCCTAAGTAATTTTACCAAGTGAAACGCTTTACAATTGCATTTGCAGGAAGGTGATTGTGCTAGTTACGACAAGCAAATGTTCAGAAACATTGCCAATGCTGGTAACCGGGACTCTGGGACACTTCATTGGATGAGTTCTGAAATATAGCAAATAAGACATTTGCAAGTGAAAAAGAGGCGTACTTGTTCTATAATAATTACTCTAGGGACAAGGAGAAAGTAGTTCTGACCGACTCATCACTTCAGTACTTCGACCACGACCATGTCAGGCTAAGCTGAGTAGTCGAGTGGCTGATTTACTTGTGTCCATTGATTGGATAGGTTGATTTACTTGGATCGATTAGCTGGTTTACTTGTTTCCATTCATTCTCTGTTTCAGCGGAGAGATACTGAACCGAATTAATTCTCTTTGTTCAATGGCTGAGAATCATGCTGGTCTGATTGTTCCTTTCTGTGTTTGAACTGTGCGTGTTTTTATAGATTGAACAATGAGGGCACCATTGTTTGTGTTTCTTTATGTGATCTATCAATAATAGTTTGAACAATGATAGTCCATACGCTAGAGGTGTCAGTTAAACAACGAGTTGATCATCAATTGAAGTCAGTTCAACAGATTAGACGTAGATGTAATATGGTATGAGTATATTGTTCTTAACAATTGTAGCAATCTTAATAAAAAAACTCGATTCCCCGTAATAGACTCTCCTCGTATGCAGAAGATTTACTAATTATTGAATGGAAGACTAAAAATATTGTCTCACTAACAAAGTGAACTTAAATCATTCAGCTAACAATCCGACCTAAACAAAGTGAATAAAATATCTATTTTTCCGGGGGTTCCTTGCATGCATAATCTTTTCAACTTCATTTTTGGCCTCGGCTATCTCATTTGAGGGGAAAAATATGAGCTATGAAGCCAGTTTCCATTGTAAGATGTACACATCCTCCTGATAACATGGTGATCATAAGTAATCCCATAGTCAATGATTGACAACATGATGGACATAAGTAACCCGATAGCCATGGTGAAATAGTTCTAACCTGTCTGCCCTGTATCTTTGTACTATTCCAATGTTCCATAAACATGAGCGCAAACAATCCACATGAGTATCTACAAATCGGAAGACAAATAAGGGTACGTTTGCTTTCATTGCCCGCGTTGCTTGCTCGCCTCGCCTCGCCTGGCAAGGCTAGGCTTGCTTGCCAGCTCAGGAGAGCCAGATCGGCTCGCCCAAGGAAGCAAGGAAAAGCTTGCTTTCACAAGCATTGAGGCAGCTCGCATCCAAACGCAGTGTACTGTTCTAGCTTCTTGCTCGTCAAGGCTGGGCAAGCTCTAGCAAGAGATCCAAACGCCCCCTAAGATAACATGTATTCAATGATCATGTACGCACCCATCAGTTTGTCTTGGCATATTTTTATAAAAATATAAAATTGATTTCCCAATTGAGCACACTGTTTGGCAGGTTGGGAGATATTTTCCTTGCAAAATGAGTCATCCTTTGAATGTCATTTCTCTGTACAGCGATAAATGAGGACATGTGAGCATTCAATACTTGTATAAATTTGAAGAGGACCAAAGTATTAACATACCATTTCAACTATTTTGTGCATGTACATATCTATAGTCCACAGTGAATCGAGGATTTGGAATTTCTGTTTCCTAACATTCATGTCAACAACTATCCAATGTTTAAGGCAGCCAATTTACAAGTTAGGGGGAGACTTACATATGAATTGAAAATAATATCACAATGTGGCACATATGACACAGATGGGAGTAGCAGAAAACAAGTACCGAATAAAAAGAAGTGCGAAGAAAGTACTTACCATGTCATGTTGAAAAAAACCTGTCACAAAGTTTTCGTACGCAAGACGTTGAATACCAACTTGTTTCTCTTCTGACATTAACCAACCTTTCCACACAGGGCACAAGAGAAGGTTGTCTTTGATATCAGGTTTTAGGTGGGCTCCGTATGCATCAATGAGCTGCAATTCATATATTAGAAAAACATGTCATTTTTCTTATAAAATTGTAAAAGCAGCTATATGTGTCATAGTAATGAAAATGCCAAATCAAACTTACATCATTGCTCACAAAATTGGCATAGTCAAAATCAGAATCTATTGTAAGGGCTCTCATGTTGGTTGCCGTCACAGAAATATTTTTTTAGATAAAGGATATAAATCCGGCTTCTACATCCACAATTGAATATATGTAGCCAAGAGATACATGGGTACTTAGACTCCAACCCTCAACACTCAGAACTCAAAACAACAAGAAAGAAGCTAGGACTAAGTGAGAAAACAAAGACTAAGCTTCGATCTTTTTTCACGTCTTCACTTCAAACTTGAATTGTCCATGTGGAGTAACATTCCTTCGCATCTCTTGTCTACTTAGAAACAATTGTTGACACGAACATCCTACAAGAAACGATTAACCGTTGCTTGATGCTCATGTCGCATAGAAACCGCACTGAATCGATCCTGACCACAGTCCTTCACATTTCTTGTCTACTTAGAAACAATTAATAACACGATTGTCCTAAAAGAAACGATTAACAATTACTTGATGCTCCTGTCGCATAGAAACCGCATTGAGTCGATCCTGACCATGACATTAAGCCTAAAAACGCACCGTAGGGCTCAACATCTCCAAAGCAACGCCCCCAAGGGGGTAGCGACATCAGGATGTTGCCGCCGCTAGAACCAACCTGCCGGTTCAATGTTTTTCACCTGGAGAAGAATTTACGGTAAGGAAGGAAGGGGATGCATTGCCACCACCGTCACAAAAATATTATGTGTCCTGAGCACAACTGTTCTGTGGGCAAAAGCAGGTGAGCACAATTTGTTGAGATATTGTACCACAATCACTTTGTCGAGGAGTAAGTGCATCCATTTCATAGAGACTCTGGAAATGACCTTGATGATTATAATCCTAGCCAATTGAGAATAATGATATGAAGTACACTGAATTGAATGTTAAGCGCAAAACATTGAAAAGGTCGAAGGGAATGATTTAGTTCACCTTCTTCTTCTATTGGCGTGGCTGGGGCATCATTCTTTTATGTTCTTCTTTGATGGGTTTGTGTTGTCAAAGTCACCGGCAGTAGCAAAATCGTAGTCAACTGAGGATGACAAATAGAAGTGCCACTACATCAGCATAGGAAGCTATATATACGAAAAAAGGATAGAGGACACAGCTTCAATAAATATTCACCTTCTTTCTTTTTTGACTGCTTGGATTGGACATCTTCCTTTTTTTGTTCTTAAATACAGTCATTAGGGACCTCAAACTGCTTGGTGTTTCGGTCTTTCGTGTGCCTGCATCTGCACTTCAACTTCCAGATTGAAACAAAATTATACTTGAATCAGAAGTTGAAGCACATGGTATTTTCTAGTAGAGGAAATTCCTTATTTGACACCAAAACAAATTCCAATTCCTTGCATGGCCCAGAAAAAGTTTTTCTCCTCTATCCCACACTTTCTAACTTACATTCCCTTTTGACATTTCCGTCACTTCGGCCAACTAAGTCCAGCGAAACGACCACCAAATAAAAATTCATGGAACTTTTCTAATGATATAATAAATGGATATAAATGTATTTTATTTAAAAGGACACATGTATTTTATGGTTTTAAATTAAAATTCACCAAATTAGGCTATCCCTAAACTATTATGATTTTTTATGGACCACAATACTACAAAAAATTATGGAAAATAACTATTATTCAGCATATGCAGTGTGGTGGTTTATAAAATTATTTTCAATTATCAGTTACATATAGAATTTGGAAGCACACTATATTTGAGAAATTATAGGTGGAACTCATAATGGAAAATATTTTAATTTATGATGAAAATAATTTTATAAACTATTGTATCACACGTGACAAATATTATTTATTTTTCCATAATTTTATGAATTTAGTGCCATAAAATTCATATGAGTTTTAGAAACTGCCTGGTTTTGGTGGATTTTAAGTTTTAAACTATAAAGGTGGATGTGTTGTTTTAAATAAAATGTTTGTTTGCATTTGTTATATTGTTAGAGAAAGTTTGATAAATTTTGTAGGTTATTTGGAGGTCGTTTCGGCTAACTAAACTTACGGAAGTAATAAAAATATTAAATAAGGAAAGTCACCGTCAAAAGGAGAATGGAAAACTTTTCAGGACCAAGAAAATAACTAAGCTTTATTTTAGTGTCAAACAAGGTATTACTCGTTCTCGTATCTATATAACCTATATAGATGCATCTCACTAAGAGTCATTAACTCAATTTTTCTCAACGTGCAAACTATCCACGTTATATAGGAACTCATTATATCAGACACCACGTCGCCATCTACTATGACCATTTATTTATGTCTTCCATCGATTTTATGACTAATAGCATCCATGCATGCAATTTATTAGTTTTTTCGAGCATAATGCTATAAAATTCCCAGTAGAAATACATGGATGATCAATCATTTAAGAGACGTTCTCTCTCAATAAAATAAACATATTTTTATGTAGAATGTGCCATGCAATCCCTTAGTGTTTCTACTTTCAAATTTCACCTTAGAATCACGTATAATATCGTTTACAAAATAATATTTCCTGCAATAACCTTAGTGTTTCTACTTTTAATTTTACCTTCAAATTTTGTTTAAGAAATTCCCGCAACATCACGTGGGTATCACCTAGTATATATATATATATAACGCATAGCCTCTGTCGTTTCATAAGACAGAGCAAGAGGAGTGACCAGAGTAGCAGCACGGGGCATGCTGGCCGAAGCCATCTTTTGGTAATGTCAGCTCGTGCGAAGCGGTTGTGTTTCGCCAGCCTTCGCCTTGGCTCCAAACTGAAGCAGTTGATAGCTTTGACCTTTGAGGCCCATGCCTGATTCAGTGGAGGTTTTGATTGGAATAGTAGTTGTGCATGGTTGTGGAAGACCGGTAGTAGTAGTACTGCCACTGCTACTGTAGTAGCATCGGGCAAGCTGTGGGCATTGGCAGGATGCAGCATTTGAACAGCAATTCAGCAGGCAAATAAGAGCAGGCCCAACGCTCCACCATATTTAGGAGCCTCAGGCTCCATGTATTCATGTAGCTTCCATACCAGTTGGTGGTTCCGCAGAGGGTCAGAATATCTTATAGAGGTAGTGCATGCCTCATCTGACAAAAAAGTCCAGGCACCCATCGAAGCCATGCGGTTCTTCATGTACCTTAGCGTGCCGGGTACCCTTTTTCCAGTGGCAGAGCATATAAATAGTGGCTTCCAATGGAAAAATTAACTCCTTCATTACTTTCTATGGATGTGGCATCTTGCTTTAGTATGAGGGGAACGCTAGGTACTCTTTGCGTTGGGCCTGTCCTTAAAAAAGGTGAATCTCTTCTGATGCAACTCAGACTCAGGGTAGGCCCAACTCTTCAGTGTGTATTAGTGCCCCAGCTTCCACCTAGACACCTAGCCTACACGTAGTTCAACATGGTAGCCTCGCAAGGTGTCAGTCTGCAGAAGCAGCGGCAGCCTCATACAAAAGGCCAAGGCAATCAATGGAGCGTGTGTTGGGCATAAAAGTATCTCCGGCAAACATATAAAAGGCATTTATACTACGTAACGATAGAACGGAAACCAATTGAATGGTGGGACCAGGCATAAAATAAAGTAAGGACAGGCCCAACGTAAGCATCTAAAAGTATTAGCCTCGAAGGAAAGCAGCAGGCCATGTAGTCGCTCTATTCGCTCTATTAGTCGCTCTATTGGTGGCTGGTGCTGATTTATACTGAGAGAAAAATACTGCTGGCTCGCTGATGACAGGTGGCTGGTACTGATTTGTGCTGAGAGAAAAATACTGCTGGCTGATGCTGATAAGCCAAACGAACATGGCATCATTTATGAGGTTATTTACATCCCAACCGAGGCCAACGTTGTCAGCTTTTGTTGTTTCGTCACAGCAGAAAACAGAAAACGCACGCTCAAGAGAGATGGGTGGCTTAGGTCCTGGGACATGAACTCCCTTGCTACAACGCGGTATCTCGTGATGGCTTTAGCCTTTTGTCAGATGGAGCTCTCGCTGCTTTTGCAAGACATACTATGAGGATACTAACCTATGTGATGTGGCTACTATGCGCAAACGTGGAGGTTGAGGCCACCATCCAAACCTATGTGATGTCGCGTTGGGCTTGCCCTAAGAGCTTGGGTTGTAGTCCAAGTAGTTCCAATTTAACCCAATCTATGTTTTTTTTTGGGCAACGCTCTCATCCACTTGCGTTGGGCCTGCCCTCAGGGGTGAAGCCACGTTCGCTTTACCTGGTGCCAATGCACCACACCAGGGTAATTTTTTAGCCACTAATTAAGCTCAATTAAACTATATAATCTTAGAAAATTGTATAAGCCTCTTGATGTGCGCCATGGTGACCTTCCCTCAGATGTCAATTAAGAGCCAGGGCCGTGCGCGTCATCTTCTTGTCTTTTCTCTGGGCATGGCATGGATGCAGCAAACAAATCTCTGGGCGTGGGGTGTGGATAGATTCTCCTCAACGCGGTGCCGAGCTCGAGATGCCGGTGCTCGAATGGAATCAAGTCCTGCCGTCCTGCGAGACTCATTTCAATATCCTCGATTTCTATATGCCGTACGTGATCTCAAACTTTGCCGGCCGCGTCGGTGAATATTCAATAGGCTGAATATGCAAATCCCATGTATACAAAAACAAGTTAAAAAGAACAATATTATTGGGCGATAATTTCTCATAACGACCCAACATCTCGTAATCGTTTGCAGCAAATTAAATTTGGCAGATGCATTTTCGTACACAACACTGTAGGGGCATCAACACCTTTTCAACTTTTGCAAAGGGAAAAAAAGACGGTGGCCACCGTCACCATGGTAAAGTCTGATGCAATATGGTTTTTCTTTTACAGAGATCGCTAGCTCATCAATCTGCGATGCATCCAAGGCTTTAGTTTCCATCTTTTTGCATCTAACAAGTCACTGTCCGATTGCAATGATAGGCGAAAGTTAGTGATGGGCTAAAGTGTGCGCTCTGCTAGATCAACATCCCTTTCAGAAGCGGATTGCAAAGGAGGCATCATCCTGATCTTACAGCTCAAGATTGTCTACCGTGGAGTTGGTCATGGAGGGCTGGACTATTTCTCGCCACCTTTTCACTTATTTTTTTCCCGTGCTAACATTTGGCGAAGGATTAGTGGATCTTCAAGTACGATTCAGCAACTACCAACTGAAAGGGACGCCTCTTTTTCTGACTTAGACTTGGATAAGAATATGGATCACAAGATCGAGATTTAAATACCACTGATTAGCCTGTTGTTATGTCGGCAATGCTCCTGGCCTGTTCTATGCAATCGCGTACAGAGACAGTTAACTATTTATTAGACTAAAATAAACCTGACGGGAATTCTTTTTCAGCTAATATCTAGACAGAGAACGTAACCACCGACCTGTTCGGCTGACTGGTGGCTCATGCGAATTTGTGTTGAGAGAAAAATACTGCTGAGCTGATGACACGTGGCTGATGTTGATTCGTTGTGAGAGAAAAATACTATCGGCTGATGCTGATAAGTCAGATGAACCGGCCGCACACCCGATGGAGTAGATGCGTTCCATCATAAATAAATTGACTACAATTAAGACCTACAGAAAATTTTTCCCTTCTTTTTGTAATTTCTATGCAAATAATGGATTCACTTGAACAGAAGGGAAACAAACTAGGCAAATACGTCAGAATAGACCGGCCATATGTTGCCAACACACTCTGTTCCCCCTTTTTTTAAAAGAAAAAACTTTCAGAATGCTTTCTTCGAGGAGGACCAGTGTGAAAGCTCCTTAGTCCATGCTTGCATCTCTCAGGTAATGTGTCCAAAACTCTTTTTTTTAGATCAATGTGTCCAAAACTCTAATTTGTAGTATTACACAGTACATGTTAGCCTGTTGTGTAGTGTGTAATAATTCACCAAATTTGTCAGTGATCCTTTCTTTTAATCAAGGCACAAGGATAGGACACCCCAAGTTTCGCTTTGTTATTTATAGGTGCAGGACCTTGACCTCCTGCCACCTACCTTCCCTGTATGGCCACCGCCCCATTTAGATTCTGTTCCTCCTAAATCTCCTCTCCTCTCCATTGGCCCAGCACTTCGCCAGAATAGCTCTCTTCCTCAATAGGCCTGTCTCAGGATTAAGGAGCCTCTCGTTCTTGTTTTTGGTTGGAACTTGGCACAAGAATTTGGAGGGATTAACAAGGTGTGTTCATGGTTCTTGTTTTTTATTTAATGCCTGCATCATTGTTTTGTAGATCATGGTCCTTAAGATTTTAGAAGCAGAACGAACTTGAATGAGATGGAAGCTGTTCTTGTTGAGTTTCATGCTCTCTTTCCCTCCCTCGATTGTTCTTGACTCCTTGCATCTCTTGTCCATGCATCCTTACGTGAAATCTGTTCCTGAAAATGGGGAAATCGCTTGAAAAGAGCAGCATGAAAGAAAAAAAAAAGGGCTTCAAATGTGTTCTTCTGAAACAGTTCTTACCCATTCCTAGCACTTGCACAGTTGCACTTGGTGTCCATTAATTAGCTTTTTGTTGGCACAGGTTGATTGGTACGGGCCACAGATTGTGAGATCCAGAAGCCGAATCTAATCTCAGAAAAAGAAAGAAAGAAAGCCAAAGGCTTGTGACATCTTTGGCATCAGGGAAAATGGGGCTGTCAATCTCATACCCACCGGATGACTACCTGCCAGCTGTGGACGACAACATGGGGCGGCTGTTCATCCGCTCCCTCAGCTTCGACGACATGGAGGACGCAGCCGACTCACCTTCCGCATTGCCCCCTGCCTTCGGCCATGGAAAGCTGCTCATAGAAGGCTCCCTGAGCTTCAAGAAAAGAGAGGCTGACAACCTTGAGGTGCAGACTCTCTTGTCCGTCAGGAGTCCCAAACCTGACAGAGACATCGTCAGTCCTGGGGCTGGCACTGCTGGTTCATCAAGATTCGGGCCAACCCGAGACCGTCCACCGGATCATCCCGTGGACGGAAGCAAGAGCCCCAGGCACCAGGCCGCCCTTAGGCTGCAGAAGGTGTACAAGAGCTTCAGGACAAGGCGGCAGCTTGCGGATTGTGCCGTCCTTGTGGAACAACGATGGTAGGGCTGCCATGTTCTATGCTGTTGTTTTGTTTGTCATGGTTGGGGGAGATTGCTCGTTCTTGTCATTCAGGTGGTGGTTTCTGAAATCTATGATCCTCAAATGCAGGTGGAAGTTGCTTGACTTTGCGCTGCTCAAGCGAAATTCGGTGTCATTCTTCGACATAGAGAGGCCTGAGACTGCTGTTTCAAAATGGTCCCGGGCAAGAATGAGGGCTGCCAAGGTAGCAATTGTATTCTTTCGTTCAGATATATCATCATAGCAAACTTTTTTTCCTGCAGGCAATCATAATTCAGCATTGTGAATCTTTCACAACGTACAACGGCGTTGCCAACTTTGTGTCAGCAGTTTTCTTGGAATATACTACATTTCTGACACAGGTGTAGTGTTGCTGTCACGTTTAGGTTGGCAAAGGTCTCTCCAAGGATGAAAAGGCCCAGAAACTTGCCCTGCAGCATTGGCTCGAGGCGGTATGCCCAGAAAATATAATGTCTTAATGCCATTCACATGATGCCATTGTGCAACCAAAACTGGATTTCATCTAATCTCTGATTGTCAGATTGACCCTCGACATCGGTATGGCCATAACCTGCACTACTACTACCACCGTTGGCTCCACTGCGAGAGCAAGCAACCATTCTTCTACTGGTACAGACACAGCAAAAGTGTAGTGGTCATGTATCCGAACCGAATGAACAACATAGTTACTGAGTACTTGCGGTTCTGTAATTCTTTGGACAGGCTGGATGTAGGTGAAGGGAAAGATGTCAACTTAGAGGAGCATTGCCCTAGATGGAAGATGCACAAGCAATGTATCAAGTACCTCGGCCCTGTACGTTTCACTGCTCCTCTTCTGATTCAAAGTGAAAAACCATTCAAATAGAATCTGCTCGGTTGCAGATGTTGCATCCTATTAACAAGATCTATTGTCACGGCATTGTGCAGAAAGAGAGAGAATCTTATGAAGTGATAGTCGAGGATAAGAGGCTGATGTACAAGCTGAGCCGTCAGATCGTCGATACAACCGGAAGCGCCAAGGGGACAAAGTGGATCTTCGTGCTCAGTACATGCAAGACTCTTTACATTGGCCAGGTGAATGACAATTCCCACAAGAAGTTCCAATAGGATTTTCTTGAATATTGACAGCAATTCAGCAACTGATGCAAGGCCAAAATCTTGACATCTTTGCAGAAAAAGAAGGGCGTATTCCAGCACTCAAGCTTCCTTGCAGGTGGAGCCACATCTGCTGCAGGGAGACTGGTTGTAGAGGATGGACTTCTGAAGGTACCAGGGAAATTCATAATAGCAATAGCAACACTGAATTTGTTCTCGTTTAACTCTGAAATTTGTCCATTGCAGGCAGTGTGGCCTCACAGCGGGCATTATCGTCCGACAGAGCAGAACTTCCAGGAGTTCATGAACTTCCTCAAGGACAGGAGTGTGGATCTCAGCGATGTGAAGGTCAGAAGCATCATGCAAATCCCATGTATCATGCTGATCACCACAAATCAAGTTCTGCTTTAAACTGATTCTATTTTTTTCCCTCGGTTTTTCTACAGTTGAGCCCATCAGAAGATGAAGAAGATGGCGACTTCAGCCTGAGGGGCAACCGCTCGCAGCTGGACTTGACCCAACTCTGCCAGGAAGAAGACGACCAAGAACAAGAGCCACAGGCTGCGCAATACCATGCTGAACACGAAGCCAAGATCTGCAACGACGAACCCAGCCTGCCGCCCACCGAGACGAGCACGCCGGCGTCAACGATCAGGAAGGCCTCCTCCGACAACAGGCTGCACGGGAAGAGGCCGCCGCGGCTGCTGATCAGCTCCAACAACAGGGTCCCGCTGCCCCCGGCTCCGCACAGCTGCGCCCGGCCGTCGCCGTCGCCGGGCGGCAAGGAGATCGACCCGGACTCGGCCATGCTCGGCGAGTGCCTCGACTTCTGCAAGCGGAACCTGTTCGCCGAGGACTGGTACGAGGACCACGGCCTGGACGACCTGGCCGAGGTGCCGGAGGCGCTCATCCTGAGCCGGATCAACTCCAAGCGCGCCATGCATTCGTACCAGCTCGGCAAGCAGCTCTCCTTCCAGTGGAGCACCGGCGCCGGGCCGCGCATCGGGTGCGTCAGGGACTACCCGTCGGAGCTCCAGTTCCGGGCGCTGGAAGAGGTCAGCTTGTCGCCCCGCGGCGGTGGCGGCAGGCCGGTGAGGTTCCCGTCGCCGAGGCCGGGCGCGCTGACGCCCAACAGCATCCCCGCCGGCAAGTGCGGCAGCCTCACCGCCGACGGCGACGGCGTGAGCATGTCTCTCAAGCCCAGGCAGAGGAGTGCTACCTGGACTGCGTTCTGAGATGCTGATGCTGATACTGTGGATTACAGATCAAAAGCAGCTGATGTATATGGACAATGTTATTATCATTAAAACAGATGATCCCGGTAAGGCAAAAGTTATCTGATTATGATGAAACACTTCCAAGACAGATTATGATTTGGATTTGTCGTGACAGTGGAGCATTCATATTACCAGCAGGGAGCAATACAGCATTGATAGTGTCACGTAAGCCATTCATTATTTTTTTTACCCAAGATTGCAGATTGCAGCATAACCATGCCAGACAACATCAAGAGCACATAAATTCAGGTAGTAACAGGCCAAAATTGCAACAAGTCGAGTGCTCAAATTACATTCCATACGTGAAGTATTAAATAAAGTATATTTGCAAAATATTTTTAAGGATAGTGTAACTTTACGCGATGAATCTGATGAGCCTAATTAACCCATGATTTGCTATATTAATGCTACAGTAGCCATCCTCTAATCGTGCGGTCAAAAGTCTCGTTAGATTTGTCTCGTGAATTAGCCCAAAATTATGATGGTAGTTTTATAAACTGACTTTATTTAATATCCTTAATTATTGATCAAACGTGTCTGTAAAAAATATCCCCACCAAAGAAACACGGCCATTATTCAATAACTTTACATGAAAGCAGTACGCTAGGCAAGGGGGCAACAATCCATCATTTAACTTGCTCAAGATAGTAATAGCGAACAACAGGCACAACCACAAGCAGCTTCAGCGCAGCCTTCTGGCCTCCCTCTCGGACTCGAGCAGGGTGAGGATGTCACCCTCACGGACGGGACCCTTAACGTTCCTCGTGATGAGACGGTTCTGGTCATCCAGAAATTTCACTCTCGCCCTGTTTAGTTCCAAAAAATTCTCTTCAAATTTCACTATTCATCTATCACATCAAATCATATCAAATCTCTCTCCTCGTGCATGAAGTATTAAATGTAGGTAAATAGTTTTGATGTACACGACGAGACGAAGCCTAATTAGGTCATGGTATGACAATGTTTACCACAAACAAACGAAAAGTGCTATAGTGTGCTACAGTGTCCGATGTGACTTTTCTACCAACTTTTCACCCCTCTTTTCAGGAACTAAACACCCCCTCTGGCCTGCGTCACCTGACCCCTGGAGCCGGTGCAGCCCATCACCTTGACCAGGACGGCAAGCTTAACCTGGGTGTCCATGCTGCACAACCAGAATTGATTCAATTAGCCATGAAACACACGGTAACAACGATTCAATGGGTGGTCACCGGAGGATTGCAATCTCCTCGCCCCCGCGTCGCTCCCTCCTCGGGCGGCTAACCCTAGCCGCCGCCCTCCTCCCTCACATTCCTCCACCTCCCCGCCGCTGAAGGACGTCGCCGGAAGTCCGGTGGACCCTGGGATGGCGGCAGTGGGGCGGTTCTCCAACAGCGCCGGCTTCCTTGGCGCTGCGGCGGTCGGATCCACGGGCGCGCGCGGCCAGCGGCCGGTGGAGCGGGCGTGCGCCCGGGGCCTGCCTGGGCGGGGCACGCGGCAGCCGGCGCGGCGGGTGCGCGGCGTCCTACGCGCCGGGGCACGCGGATGGCGCCGGCGCGGCCGTCTAGTGCTGCAGCTGCGGCCCGCCTCCGGTGCGGCGTCCCTTGGGCTGCCGGATCTGGGGGTTCGGCCCATAGATTGGCGCCCCGGGCCCCGTCGATGCTAACAAGGGTGACCAGGGTGGCGGGCATCGTTGGCGGGGCGGCGGCAGCGGATATCGTCGTGGTGGCGGTCCGGTGTCTTGGCTTCGTGGTCCGCGGCTCCGGTCGGGGTCCGGGATGACGTCGGCATTTTTCTAACGGTGGCGGCGTCTGGGGTGGCACCAACCCTCGTCCTGGCTCCATCTTGCGGCTTCTCCATGGCTGGCGGTGCCGCCTTCGTTTTCGCGTCGTTGACGAAGCCAAACCGTAGCGTCGTCAAGTTTCTGCCGCTAGGTTCATGTTTTCGGTCTCACCCTATAAAGCACGGTGACGTCTTATTGACGGGACGACATGAGATTTGGGGTCATTGAGGGCCCCAAACCTTCCCGAGGTGTCAGGTGTTGCTATCGGGTGCATATGGAACCTATTGGCGAGCTTTGGCTGCTGCGATGGTGGGCGGTGGATGGGAGCGAGTGGGATCGGTTCATGCACTTTCGGCTCGTCGGGCAATGGTGTTTGCTCTTCCCTCTTGAGGGCGTTGTCTGCAGGGTCTCGTCCGACGGTGGTTCGTGGAAGCTCTCCGTGGTGAAAACCAAACGTTGGCGCTATTACGCATTTGGCTTCCTGAAGGCGTTGTTTGGATTGTTTCTTGTAGTCGTTGGTGGTGGAGTCGTAGGCTCCGCAGAAGGTCGGGTCCAGTCGATTTTGTAATGGTCCCATGGCCCTTTAGTTTGTTCGTCGCGAGTAGTCCCTACCTATCTCTAGCGCGTGGCCTAGAGGGTCCTGTTATGGGTCCGTTGGATGCTGCTCTTCTAGCGGTGTGCGCTTTATTATAAACTGGTAATCCAGTATTTCTTTATGCTTTATATATAAAGTTGGCTTTCGGCCTTTAGAGGTAAGAATGATTCAATGTGTTGCTTCAATTTTACTTGTTCAGGAACAGAGCTCGTGATAACAACTGTCATAGTAAATCTTTGAACTAATCGGACATGCAAGAAATGATGTGCAATTAACACATTCATAGCAAAATCTAATATGTGACATAGACATGATATGTAATTAACACGTTTGCAAAAACTAATTCAACAGTGTAACACGTTCAAGCTTTCAAGTGCAGAGATAGCTAGATCCCTCACATTTATGTTTGGTGAAAATATTGCTGTCAGGTTAATCAAACTACAGAAGGTGCATCATATAATGTTTCGTCGCATAGCAGTGGCGGAGCTGGAGTTTGATGGGAGGGGGGTTGATTTCCTCTTCTTTCTCCTCATTTTTTCTCGCTTTCTCCTTCCTCCTCCTTTTCTTCTTCCTTCCCCTGGGCTTAATGGAGTCCATGGGGGTAGGGGGCTCCAGCCCCCCTGTTGGCTTCGCCCCTGCGTAGCAAGATTTCACCAGCTACCTCGAATAAGTAAAATTAAATTCTGCACACCTAATTTTCAAAATCTTATAATCATCCCTACAGTGACGAATAGCAGAGACAGATCAATAGGACGCAGCAAATGATACCACGAATTCAGAGCTCCAAACAAGCTAGTTAAGAAGATCCTAACCAGGGAAACTATCGTCAGTTCGTTGCGTGCGCAGCTCTGCCACGAGATCAACGCGCGAAAACAGCACAACCACACAAAAAAAACATCTATCTGGATCAACACACGAGTAAAAATCCGAAGCAGATCTGCCGGCGACGAGACAAGGGAAGCACCATATGGCTATCCTGGAGACGAAACGACCGAGATTGATAGATGGCACCCACCTTTCTCCGGTTGGAGGTCACGGCGGCAGCTGCGCGAGCAAGTTGTGGGAGAGAAAGGAGCCGGAAGCAAAACCCTACGCTCTTCGGGTAGTTATATAGAGATGCTTTGGGCCGAGCATTTTAGGCCCATACGAAGAGATGGGCCTTCGCTGTTTTTATGCTTTAATAACACTTTAAAATGTTTTTGTCTAAAAAAAACTTTAAAATGTTTTCACAAAAAAAACACTTTAAATTTTTCTTTAAAACACTTAAAAATTCTCTCACAAATAGTTGTGCTTGACCTTCTCAAATTAATTCTCAGGCAAGGTTTACCGCACATATCATTAGTAAACGAAAGTAGAGGGGCTTAAATTCGTATCAAGGATCAACGCTGAACGAAACTCCAGCGATACCGTAGACAGATAATCCTTAGAACTCAAAACGAGCACAAAATATCTCAAAGCACGTGGCCTTTAATGCCTACCTAAACGGTCTATACAAACATGGATGATCAACTACAAGTACAAAGACGATGCGCTGCAACAATCGGCCACCGGAATCGCGGTAGCTTTGTACATCCGAATTCACGGTCCTAGGGATCCCAATTGCAGGGTCAGGACTGATTCTCCGATTCAGGTTCTGGATTCACAGAATCTGCTGGCTGTGTGGGAGATAAATCACCCTGCAAAACAGCAAGTTCAGCCAACCGGCATGATATGATGTTGAGTTATCAGGCAATTAGGGTGCTTGTCGTTTCAAGTGTATCACGCGGTAAGAAGCATAGTTTGGCGCATACCATGACAATGTATCCTTTGGGTTCAGGAAGGCAGTCAGCTGCTTCTTTATTTGCTGCTACTGTCTCCGGACATGGCAGTGCACCGGACTACGAGCATGAAGATAATTGAATTTGTTCATATGAAGGAAATGGGGTTTGTGCTCATGCCAGACAAACAATGCAGTCATGAGGCTACTTACCTTGAGGCATGTTGGGCTTCGTACTTGCATGCTGCCTGGACCAATTTCAAACTGATGGTCTAGATTTTGAGTGGTGCCTGTAGAGAATATATTAGAAAAAAATATAGTTTACACACACAACACAAAAACAGAAATAAGAAGCAAGAAGTGGAAGCAAATTATATCTATTGGCTATAGTGCAGCAGTCTGCATGTGAGTTGAGAAATTGTTAATAGTATAGTTCTGTCCAAGGATAATATGCCAAGTGCAAACTGGATATGAATCTGAACAGTGTCTTTGATAGACCAAAGGTGGATCTTACAACATGTGCAGAAAGGAAATTCAGAATATTCGGAGCCAAGTAAACGATTGCAGGAAGGAAATATAAGTAGATTCTGTGAGTTCTTCAATATCTCATGGTATGCCCGAAAAACAACTCATAAGCATGAACCAAGCTCTTTAAAAAGGAGGACTTGCCTGCTTCATCAATTGCCGTTACCGAGGTATGCTCATTGGCTAGATCACATTGTGTACCTGGAATTCTAATGGTTTCACCAAGTAGAATATGCTGAATGTTAAGACTACAACAACAGAAAAAATCAATTTATTACCACTTGCGCTGAATGTTTAATGAATTGCTCACCTTTCAGGCTGCTTAATATTCACATCCCGTAGATCCTGACTTCCAGAAATTGCTGAAAAGCTCTTCATTCCCTAGTATACAATTGGGAGATCAAGAACAAACATTAGCCATGGGCCTGATGTACCCCGAAGAAATAAAAATATACTGCAAGATCGATAGATGAACAGTAAAAAAGGCATTCAAGTTTTTAATATGATATCTGCATCTTACTTCATGCCCGATACTACTGAATAAATCCTGAAATTTCTGTAAAGCCATCTGCATGTTGTGAAGTTCCACATGCATTGCCTGCATAAATAACAGGGACAATCAATTTGGGTCTTCAATGCAACTGGAAATTTGCAATATTGGTAACAGAATTACCTGCTTCTCTGAAGTTAATCTCTCGATAATATCATCCTTCACCAACAAATCTTTCTTAAGGTAACACCATTAAGGTACAAAACAACCAATATTATGATTGTTTATAGAAACTGAAGATCAAACATATGCAACTTATTTAACTTAGTTAATGGATATTTCTTCCAGTTGGGGCTGAAAACTGTTTTTAAGCTTCTCAGCCTCAAGACGATCTTTCAACTCATATATGATCCTGGCCCTACTCCGGAGTTCAAGCTGGTAAGCACTGATTTTACTTTCCAAGAAATTATGTCTCTCTGCTTAAATGAAACACGAGAGTTACTGCAAATTAGAAGATAAAAATAATCCACTACCATCGTGTGGAAATCACGATCTGATCAAGCAAGACTACAAGAAGCAGCTGTACCTAAAACATCTTTCTCAAGCACAGAAATCCTTTGGACCTTATCCTTCAAGTCAGTTACTGAAATGAAAGTGCGTGTGACAGTAATGTAAAAAGAATACACATCAGAGAAGCAAGGAAATATAATAATCAAAATGAAATCGAATTCTCAGATGACGGGAGATTGCAAGTGTCAAATGTGATCATGGCCATACCTACATGTTCCTTCTCACCAACCAGAAAATGCACGTCACCTAGTACTTGTTTCACCGCTGCAACTTCCTTTTCTACTGAACCAAATAAAACAATATGAGAATTCAACTTCTCTGAAATTACGGCAATCTGTTTATCCTTCATCTGGATGGTCCATTGCATAGAACAAGTAGAGTCCTGCCTACGAACATGGTATATGAGCCAAATGTCAATTTGTTTTCATACATAGAATAATTCAGAGCTTAAGCTAAAATATCTAAATAAAAAAGAAATCAGATAATGTGAATTGCATGAAAGTAAACGGTGTCCCATTTTTCTAACCAATGAATGATTCTATAACACTTACATATATTTGGAAATGTACAAAGAAAAAACGGATACTGAAGTTGTTAACCGATAGATACATGCCCGTAAGGGAGCAGTAAATCTATCGCATTATAATCTTAGGCAATACATCCAGAGAAAGCATGCAAATGAATACAACTAAACAGAAATGGTATCCCAAAAGACGCAGAAAAACGTAAAGGGTGGATACCTGCCTCATAGTGTTTTATGAAAGCCTCCCTTGATTGTAGCAGCCCCTCCATGGTTTCTTTCAAGTTGTTTTCGTTCCTCTCCAGCACCTCATTCTCATTTTCAAGGCACTTTATCTGTACATAAGCACAAGAATTGGAACTAACAACTATGAAGCCAATATAGATACAAAGCAGCATTGGCCATTAGCTTTATCCATATGACACTGATTTCCAAGCGAAAATGAGCAATATTGATTTGTACACATATGATCAATATTGACCAAAATCATGAGTTTCTAGGACTTGAAAAGCACATATCCTTCGAAGGACCCAGTAGAGATAGCAACAAAATGAGCAACAGAGCATGATTAACAATGTATAACTCGAGCCTAGCAAGGAACTTTTGTCCCGCAACAGCATTATGGTATTTTTCAAAGCTGTGCAAATTATGGCATGAATCCAATTAACACCAAGTCCCTAACCTAAAACTGACAGCGATAACATCAAATATCAAATCAGAAGCCACGGCCCACCAAAGCAACGCGGCATTAGAGAGAAATGACAGGGAGCACGAACCCTGGCCTCGAGACTCCGCAGCGCGTCGTCCCGCGCTGCCACCTCCGCGCGCAGCTGTCGGGTCTCCCTGCGGCGCTCCTCCTCCGCCGCCTCCCACCTCTGCGCCCAGGACACAACAACCTCCATCAGCCAACGAAACGACCCAAAGCCACACAATACAACCCTAAATACTGAGGGAAGCGCGGAAGAGAGGTTCACCTGGCCAGCGTCGCGGAGTTCCTCGCGGGCGCCGCGCTCTCGCTCCTGCGAATGGGACACGCGGCGGGTGATTAGGGCAAGG
This sequence comes from Echinochloa phyllopogon, assembly GCA_033239725.1. NCBI lineage: Eukaryota > Viridiplantae > Streptophyta > Magnoliopsida > Poales > Poaceae > Echinochloa > Echinochloa phyllopogon. The sequence goes on along the minus strand of BTCW01000018.1, from coordinate 25,135,027 downwards.
GTCCAGAAGGTTCGAGAAGGCCAGGCGGGGTGTGCTGTCGGCTCACGCGGAGAAGTCGGAGCTCGGAGATGAGGGCGAGGAGCTGCAGCTGCAGCTGCAACAGCACCGCCGCCTCAGCCTCCATGGCGCCGCGCCGGGGACGGGGAGGGTGGCGGGGTGAGAGCTTGGTCGAGTTCCCCGGCTCCCGACTCCAGCTCAGCTCGGGCACCGCTGAGGCCCAGATAGTTTAGGCCCACTGAACTGTTGGGCTGGACCCTTTAAAAGCAGCCTCACTCGAATGTTACACTACTTAAAGACGAACACATAAATTCTACTGAAATGTTGCAAATGAGAAACGAGAATTGTTGGCCCCTGGGTTACAACGCTGGAGTACGAAGGATCCTCCCATTGAAAAAAACTGGCATTTTTATCTTAGGCCATGCCCATCCCAAGTAGACATTTAATTTATAAATGAAACAGTTCGTACAATGTAATGTTTCACTTTGTTATTTTATTGGCAATGTATGCAAGACACATACTATGTTGAAAATTGTGTATACAGAGTTTTATCTAGATGAAACATATTTCATGTCTTTAATTAACTATTTGTCACATCATCTAAAATGTTGACTTAATATTCTATTTAACGTACATGAAACCAAACTTTACACTGGGACTAGCCTAACGTTCCCGTATTACACACATGCAGTCAATATATGGCTAATCCAACGTACGAGTAGTAAACAAACCCACTCTGATTGGAAGACCACTCATATCTTCCTCGACGTCACGTTCGTTTGGCTTATCAGCCACCAGCCAGGGGTGTTTTTTCTTTCAGAACAAATCAGCATCAGCCACCGGCCAGCCAGCAGTATTTTTCTCTCAGCACAAACCAGCATCAGTCATCTGCCACCAGCCGGTCGAACAGGGCCCTGCAAAAAATAAAGTCCTAAAATACTAATTTTAGAACCTTACTAAAAGCTATTTGGAGCAAAAATTATCCCTACACCCAACAGTTCCAAAAAAAATAGGCCCTAACCTGATTTTTTTATGGGCCTAAAGGCTGATTTTTTTATCCCGCATGAACAGTAACTCGGGTTATTTTTTCTCCGTCATTTTTTTTGTGGTACTAGAAGTGCTCAAATGATGGGGTAAATTTAGCTCAAGATAGAGTAAATATTGGGCACGTGAAAAAATTAAAAACAACTTTGAACAACCGTTGAAAGCTTGTTTTTCCGCTTCGTTTTCAAAACTCATTGTTGGGAGTTTTTATTAGTCACTCTTGCATACGCTCGGTTTGGCTAGCTCACTACCGATGGCCACTTGCCCACTCGCCATTAGGTACGGCAACTTCCATGAGCATTCCATTGCGACCTGCAGGAACCAGAAATGGATTAACAGACGACCTAAGCTTGAGGCCAACCAATCTCTTTATTCTGTAGTCTAATGATCATAAGTCGTAATAAAAGTTAGCGAAGCCTCCTTGCTAACTATGTAACTATATATATGCAGCTTCTCCCTGCACATTCGCGTATGCTATATATATTACTCCATCGTCTCCATGAATGTTATCTGTTGCATCACCAAAGAAGAAAAATCAGCAGCCCAATCGGCTCAATCTGCAATCCAGTCCAAGCCCAAGCCTCCTCCCATATATAGAAAATGCAGTCGCCGTCGCCGGTAAGTAGTGTCCGTCGAGGCGCGCCGTGAAGCCGCCGCCTCGGCCGCGCGAGCGCATCCCCGCCTCACGCCCTCACCACCAGAAGGGCCTGCTCTTCGCACCTCGTCGACCACTTCCAGGTATAGATGGTCAAATAGGCCGAGTTAAATAGGCGGCTCGAGGCCCGACACTAAACAGCCCGATTCTAGCACGGTTCGGCCCATAACGTATAGTGCTTGGACCGGTACGGCACTATGCATTGTGTAGTGTTGAGCCACCATTCTCGGTCCGTAGTGCCGGCCCAGGCACGGCACGAAAAATGGGCTGGCACGATGGCGACCCCATCAAACATTCCTATCAACCCATAAAAATTATATTAATAGGCAAATCTTAGGTCACTCATCGTATATTGTTGCATTTCATATATTAAATTTGATATGGATGTATATTTTTTGTGTGGATTCAAGAACTATTGTGAGTTGTGTGATGATTTTTCTTGATTCTCTAGAACTTTTATTCTTGATTTGGTTACTCTCTTTTACTTACGGTGCCTGGACTATCAAAAAGGCTTAATGTCGTGCTTGGGTCGGCGGTTAGACACGACGTGCCGGCACGGTACGTATGGCACGAAAGTGTCATGGTGCCTGATAGTGCCGGGCCGAATAGTGCTAGTGTCGTGTTGGTGCTGGGCCGCCCATCTCGCCATCTATACTTCCACGCCGCCCCCGGCCGACGCGCTCGCCGCCTACTACCCCGTCGCCCGCCGTCTCGCCATCGACCGGCACCGCGACGGCGTGGGCCACGTCGTCGGCTACTACGTCTCCGTCGACTGCGCCGGCCAGGACGTCGACGAGGATGCTACACGTACTTCTCAGCGGAGTCCCTGGCGGCGCTCAAGGAGCGGGAGCGGCAGGAGCCCCTGGAAGCCGGGGACGCATCGATCTGGAGCGGCCAGCCGCGGTGAAGAGGTTCCAGGCGCTAGGCTCGCTGCTGCGGAGGTGCTTCGTCCGCGCGCGGCGCCGGACCAGGAGGTGGTGTTACGGCGTCCGCCAACAGCCGCGCGCGGCTCCGGCCGCCGTTGCCGGCGGAGTACTTCGGGAACGCCATCGATGCATGCCGTCTCGGCGGAGGCCGTACGCGCGTCGGAGCTGCTGGTGCGCGGGCACCACGGGTGGGCGGCGGCGGCCGTGGGGCGCACAGCCGGGGACGCGGTTCGACATGTGGGTGCGTGTGCGTTTTCGGGTGGGGGAAGGCGCTGGCGGCGCGGAGCGGCAAAGCCAACAAGTACGACGGAAAGGTGTTGCTGTTCCCGGGGCGGGAGAGCAAGGGCAGCGCCGGCAGCATGTACGTGGAGGTGGTGCTGGCACCGGAGCAATGGCGGCGCAGAAGCTGGAGGAGGAGTTCTGGGCAGCTGTGTCGCCGGACGTGAAGCCGGGAAGGGAAAGTTTGAAGCTTCCACTATGGTTTTCAACGTTGCACTGTTGAATAGTACGTAGTAGAACCCACACTGGCACTGCGCCACTGCCCATTGAGGCAATCAGCCATGCCATTGGCCCATGAGCCATATTACGAGGTTATTTAAACTTTTTTGGGAGTAATTTAGACTCTTTCCTAATATTTAATATTAGAATTTGCTTCATGAGTATAGAACAAACAAAGCTAAAAAAACGTGATCTGAAATTTGACGCCGAATTTGCAAGCCTCACTGGATTTGGGATCCGTTCACGTGCCTTGATATCGAGGATACGACTTATTTGTTTTTTGTTTTCAGGTGCTCAACATTTTTTTCGCGTTTACTTTCTTTTCCTCTCTATTTTCCTTTTCGGTCTTACTAGCGTCCGGACGTCCGATGAAAAAATGTTATCAGACGGTCCGTCGCAACATAAGAACAATATTAAAAAAATTCATATGCAACATTAAATATATAAAAAAATAACAGCATCAGATCTCATGTGATTTTCATAGAAAACAAATTCCGCAGCAACAAACGACTCAAATCCCTTTTTTTTTCCTAAGAAGAACTAGAACTTTGAAATTTAGCTATTGAAACATCCAAGAACATCTCATGCAACATCGCACAAAACACAATTACAACACCACAAAAATTATGATTGCAATATCATATATCGTGAAACATATGCAACATCCGCAATGCAATCATAAAAAAACTAAAATGTAACATTATAAATGACTTGTTGCAGCATCCAAATTCACGCCTCTCCTATAGCGCGCGGATGAAGACGGCGGTGGCACAGGGAGGAGCCAGGAGGAGGTGGTGGCGGCGGCACGCAGAGGAGCGGGAAAGGGAGTCGACGGTGGCGGCATGCAGAGGGGCGGGGACGCATGTCGGCGGCACAGAGAAGTTCAGGGAGGTGGCTTCGGTGGCGCAGGCGGAGGAGCGGGGCGGTGTCGGCGACGCGGGTGGAGGAGCGGCACGGTGGAGGCGCACGGAGGAACGGACGTGGCAGCTGCGCGCGGAAGAGCAGGCGCGGAGAAAAGGATATGGGAGGCGGAATGAATGGAAGATCGGACGCCTGAGTTGGAGCATTGCCATTTCCTTTTCCATCTCGCTCAAACGGGCCAAACTGTCCCTGCTCCAAATAGAACTTGAAGCGAATGGAATGTTGGAAGGAACAAGAGGTCACATGTCCAGCGTCAAGGCGGAGCTGAAGTTTTACTCTAGAGAGTAGCAAAGAGTCCGAACTGATGAAGATGAGGAATAAGATGTAGAAAAACAAATTATTTAAAAGAAAAAGTCTATTTTTGGCCATTGAACTATTGGCGCGGTTTGGTTTTGACCATCCAATTTGAAAACCGGATATCTTTAACCACTCAACACTATAAACCGGGTATAAACAGCCATCGACCCCTGTTTTGACCGGATTCAAGTGGTTTTGACTGCCAGGTTGGACTCTTTGGCCACATCACCATGCTGACTGGACTCGGACCCACACGTCAGGCCGTCTCCCTTCCTTATCTCACCCGTGAGTCCCCGACCAAATCGATTCCTCTCCGAACCCTAGAACATACGCACACGGCGGCGCGGCGGCGTGACTGGGATCTGACGGTGGCGCAGCGCCGCGACTGGGATCCGTCGGCGGTGCGGCGGCACGACTGGAATCCAGTGGCTGCGCGACGGCAAGGACGGAATCCGGCGGCAACGCGACTGAAGCACGGGTCAGTTGTCCTGGTCCTTTTGCTGTCGTTACCCTCTGCATGGCGATTTGGATTGTTTATTTGATTGGGTTAGTTGGTGACGGATTGTTTAAGCGTGCAATTAGATTGTTTATTGCTTGGATCTGGTGCATCTGGTACGGTTTCTTGGGTTGTATAAACTAGGATTTGACGATGCGAGTTGTTTAATTGAAGGATCTGACAATGATATTTTTTCATGCTTTTGTCTGTAGATGCATATGATATAGAGTAGAAAGAAAGGCGAAGATGGATGTGTTGGGAACATTACCAGTGCGGTTTCATTTCGATGGAGAGTTCATAACATCTCAAAAGAAACTTTTTTTACTGTGGTGGAAAGGAAGAGATCTCACACATAGATAGGGACAAAGTGTCTCTGCCTGAGATTTGGGGTCACTTGAAGGATCATTACAATGTAAATGATAGAGCTCTACTGCATTGGCTATTTCCTGGCAAAGATCTGATCAATGGGCTACGTGTACTAGTGGATGACACATCATGCATTGAGATGGCAAATACCATTGTGGAAGGGGGAGTGGCAGATATTTATGTTGAAGCCCCAGAAGCTGTTCATGATGATGATCTTGGACATGAATCACCTAGCAACACCATCACATTGACTCAAACCAAGGATAATAGAGACAGAGATATTCAGTTTGTCAAAGAATGGTACAGTCCAAGCAAGCCGGTGAAGAAAAATGCAATTATTGAAGAATTCAGTGATAGTGATAGTGACTACTTACCTGGTGATGAAGCATCATCTGAGGAAGATGAGGAAGCATCAGAAATTGTTAGAAAGTTCAAACAATTCAAGTCAAAGTTTAAGGCTGGTGAAGCGGCAAGTCTAGAAGATGTTGTATTGGAGAGACCAAACGAAGTGTCAAACATGCATGACATAGAAGATGATGGCAATGCAACTTCATATGAGGATAGTTATGGTGAAGATGATTCAGTAGAAGAGTTAAGTGATGGTGAGTTGTGACCAGGACAAGTACTTATCCTAGATACAACAAGAATGATCCAAGTCCAAAATTTGAGATAGGAATGAAGTTCAGTGGGAAGAGGCAGTTTAAGAAGGCTGTCACCAAGCATGGATTGGTGGAGAGGAGATTCATTAGATTCATGAGGAATGAGGCAGACAGGATGATTGCAAAGTCTGATTGGGCCACTTGTCAGTGGCGGTGCATGGCTTCAGTTAATTCAAGGTCCTCTAGCTGGCAGATTGCAAGTTTGAAGGATGTGCATACTTGTCCACCAAGGAGAGACAATCGGCTAGTTACTGCTGCAAGGATTGCGGCGAAATATGAGAAGATGATCATAGCCAACCCAAGTTGGAGCATAGAGGCAATGAAAGCAACAGTATTGGAAGAAATGTTTGCTGATGTTCATGACTCAAAACTAAAGAGAGCCAAATCCATGGTCATGCATAGGGCTTTAGATGCCACTAAAGGTCAATACAAGTTGTTGTACAGCTATCAACTTGAGTTGCTGAGAAGTAATCCTGGAAGTACTGTTGTTGTTAAGAAAGATCCAGATGCTAAAGATCATGTGTTTCAGAGGATGTATATCTGCCTAGATGCTTTGAGGAAAGGATTCCTTGCAGGTTGTAGGAAAGTGGTGGGCCTTGATGGCTGTTTTTTCAAGGGAGCAACAAATGGGGAGTTGTTGTGTGACATTGGAAGGGATGCCAATAACCAGATGTATCCTGTGGCTTGGGCAGTTGTAGAGAAGGAGACCAATGATAGTTGGGACTGGTTTTGTGATTTATTGTTTAGAGACCTTGTGTTGGTGAAGGAGATGACTGGGTCTTCATATCTGACCAGCAGAAGGGCATTTTAACAGCAGTTCAGAAGTGGGCACCTAATGCTGAGCACAGGAATTGTGCTAGGCACATATATGCTAATTGGAGGAAGAAACACAAGAAGAAAAAATGGCATAAGAAATTTTGGGCATGTGCAAAGGCTTCTTGTGGTACTTTATTCAACCTTGCTAAGGCTAGATTGGCAAAACATACACCTGCAGGAGCTAAGGCAATTATGAATACAGATCCTCATCACTGGAGTAGAGCCTGGTTCAGGTTAGGTTCTAATTGTGACTCAGTGGATAACAATATGTGTGAGACTTTTAATAAGTGGATTGTACAAGCAAGATTCTTCCCTATAATAAACTTTCTTGTATATTCTTCAAGACATATAAACTTGATGACTACATTGCTAAGTGCTACACAGTGGAGGAATTCAACAAGACCTACAACTATTGTTTGCTCCCAGTAGAAGGTATGCAAAGTAGGCCTCAATCAGATAGGCCACCCTTATCAGCTCCTGGTTATGTTAGGATGCCAGGACGGCCAAAGAAGGAGAGAAAAAGGGAGCCAAGTGAGAAACCAAAACCAGCAAAAATTTCAAGAGTTGGCACAATCATCATATGTAGGAAATGCAAGCAAATTGGTCATAATAGGTCAACTTGTGACAAAAGAAATGGTGCAGCTGAAACTGGTGACAGATCAGCCAATGCACAAAGTAGTACTGCTCCAAGAAACTACTCAGGCGCTGCACCCCAGCAACCATCTTCGGTTACCCCCACCACTCAACAAAGTTGTTCAGCCACTAGAACTAGAAAAAGGAAGGCACCATCTAGCAGTACTGGAAATGCATCAACAAGCTTGTGTACCTCTGCAACAAAAAAACATGTAAGTCTACACAATGCTCATTTCAGCCCTATAATACTAAGGAATTTCTTGACATATATTGATACATGCATGTGTATTTCTTGTAGGGATCCACTACAGTTGTCAAGTCATCTGCTAAAGCTAGAGTGCAGACAACAACTGGGAAAGTTGAACTCAATTTGCATGCATCTGTGCCTATGTCCCAAGCAAGCTCTAGTGTCACCATCAATATGACTTCAGGCAAGGCACAAGCACATGTTCAGGCAGAAGAACCTCCAAGAAAGAAGCTTCAAGTTAGAAGAGGAGCAAAAGCCCTACCAATGTTACTTATGAAAGGTCCTGCTGAAGAAAATTGAAGACCAACTTATCTATGAATTCCACTTATCTATGTGTGTCAACTTTATTTGTTGCAATTGTGTCTTTGTAATGCCAAACAGTCGGCACCTTAGTACTATGGTTTCAGTTTGTTTGTACCAGATTGCTATGTGAACTTTTATTGTACCAGATTGCTATGTGAACTTCAATCAGTTATGTGACATTTCTATTCTATGTTTGTCAAACATTTCCTTCGGAGATAAACAACATCATGTGCACATAATTTAGAGATAACCATGATTCATATTTCACTCATCAGGCATGGCCAAAACATACAGAACATTTTCAGTTGAACCATTTGTTCCACACTGCAAGTAGCACAAACACAACACAACACTTAATCAGGAACTTGTACAACACTAATTCTAATTCCATCCTACTAATTCTATCCCTCGTAGCATCACTCTCTTCTACATTTCGTGATGCATTTGCTTCCATCTCAGCCTTCAATGTTCTGACTTCCCCTTTGTGCTCCTCGACTATGACAGCTGCATCACAAAGGCGATCCCTCATCTCTCTGTTTTGCTTCTTTAGATGCCAAACCATATTTTTCAGATCACGAAGCATTTCTTGGATGAACTCTGGATGGGGATCTTCTGCCCATACCCAAAGGGAGCATCCGCCGGTCTGTACTCATTTGAGATTCAAAGCCAAGATTCAGATTCAAAACCAAATCGACAACTCCAGCACAAATTCGGAGAACCGTACTCACCCATCGACGGTAATAGGTGAAGTAGCGTCGCCCTGGATTGGCGTCGCTCCAAGAAATCCACCGCGCCACCTTCTGCCCGCAATAGCACATCCTCAGAGGCGAGTAATCCAGCGGACCCTTCCTGTATGGGATTGGAGACCCCTCCCCCCAATTTCCTTGTGCACTCGAACTGCTGGAGCTCCACGAGCTCGCCATGGCTCTCCGCCTCTCTCCTCTCCAAACCACGGCAGTTCCAAATCTTCTGGTTGGGGACAGACTCACGGGTGAGATAAGGAAGGGAGACGGCCTGACGTGTGGACCCGAGTCCAGTCAGCATGGTGACGTGGCCGAAGAGTCCAACCTGACAGTCAAAACCACTTGAATCCGGTCAAAACAAGGGTCGATGGCTATTTATACCCGGTTTACAAAGTTGAGTGGTTAAAGATATCCGGTTTTAAAATTGAATGGTTAAAACCAAACCGCGCCAATAGTTCAATGGCCAAAATTAAACTTTTTCCTTATTTAAACTGCAGGAACTCAAGGCTTCAGACTCTACTATCAGGTTTGATTGCATATCCTAACCAATTTACTCAAAAACAAGCTGAAAAGGCAACGCAATGAACTACAAAAACAATGTGCAACATGGCATGAACGTCAGAATGAATTTTTCTAACTGCCTTTCCAATACCACCTTTGTTTATCTACCAAGTACGTCCCTATGTCATTCTTACCAGCCAAATGGATCAATTGACTACTCTTCATCGCAACACAACATAAGGGTGAACCCACCGACCAACACGAAAAAGGGCTACAAGGCTACCTATACACACCCCTGTGGTCTGCGATCAAAAAACAAGATGTACAAAACTTTACAGAAAACACAAGGTCGCCACGTAATTATGATTTCCCTGCTCGTTGCTGCTTCATGCTTGCTCTCCGAGCGACATCCCACGCCTTGTGTGGCACACCAACACCTTGCTGCGAGGCGAAGAACGACTCGTAACCCGGGGAGTCAAAGGCAAAGCCAGTGTGCTTGGAAGATTCTCGAGGGAGCATCGAGATCATGTAGCTCCTCGCTTCCTCTGGGCTTAGGTGGCTGGTCTCGGGCAGCTGCACCCTGCTGTACTCGTGAGGTTCGTCCCTGTGCTGCTCCTGGATTAGTTGGTAGTCATAGGGGAACAGCCATCTTTGAATCCTGATACAAGTCAACAACACAAGATCAGTGATGGCTCACATGGTCGAATATGCTGAACTCACAATTTCACAGGCATCAAGTATCTTACGATAGATAGAGGAAGTCACCAAACAGAGCGATGATCGGAACAAGCAATAGTGTGAGGTAGAAGAAAAAGGTGCTCATCAGAACATAAATCACAAAATACACATTTTCCTGCAAAAGCAATGATAGTGTGAGGAAGGAAGAAAGCCACCAAAGGAATAATAGATTACTGATCAGTAAATA